>OX451738.1:208317021-210717021 GCA_948472305.1 Vicia faba | reverse complement strand
AATTGGGTCTCTTCAGACTTTTGAGATGGGGATCACTGATAATGGTGACAAGAAGAACAAGAGCATAGCACTTGTATCCAACACTGATGTTGAAAACAAGGAGGATGAAGAAGAAAATATTTCAGAAGCTATAGCCATGCTTGGAAGACAGTTCAACAAACTCATCAAAAGAATAGATCCAAAGTCAAGGTCTAATGTTCATAACATTCCCTCTGACATTGACAGTTCCAGCAGAAGACCAAGGTCAGAAGAGAAGGGAAATCAAGGAAGAGGAATTCAATGCCATGGCTGTGAAGGATATGGGCATATTCGAGCTGAATGTCCTACCTTTCTTAAGAAACAAAAGAAAGGAATGATTGTTACTTGGTCTGACTGTGATTCAGAAAGTAATTCTGAAGAAGAATTTGCCAAACTAGTTACTGCTCTAACTGGTGTTTGTACTTCTGAAAGTGACACTAGTGATGAAGAAGTGACATTTGAAGAACTGGTTGATACTTACAAGAAATTGTGTATCAGAAGTGCTGAAGTCTGTGTGCAGAATGAGAAACAATCAAAACTCATCATAAAGCTGGAGGCTGAAAAAAGGGCAAACCTTGAAACTATAAGTCATCTAGAAGGGGAAGTTCAATTACTGAACTCACAACTGAATCAAATGACCAAATCTGTCAAGATGCTGACTAATGGAATAGACAAATTGGAAGAGATCCTTCAGGTTGGACAAATTGTGGGAAACAAATCTGGACTAGGATTTGTGGAAGCAAAGAAATCTGGTACAGATAAGAAGATCAGGCCTGATAAGCAAATGTCAAAACAGATGTCTCAACACAACTCTCAACATCGGGAACAGAGACATATGAGGAAAAGGTACCAAATATGGAGATGTCATCATTGTGGGAGATATGGTCACATAAAGCCTTTCTGCTTCAGATTGCATGGATACCCTAATCAGAACTCAGGTGTCAAACCTAAGTCTAAAAAGGTACCACATGCTCCTAAATGGAAGAAAAAGGCTACTACCCTGATAGCCCACACTTCCCTGAGAGTCTCTGCAAGGGAAGGCTGGTACTTTGACAGTGGGTTCTCTAAGCACATGACTGGAATAAAGAACATTTTCAATCATGTTAAACCTCACACCACTAGTTATGTGACCTTTGGAGATGGTGCTAAAGGTGAAATCAAAGGAGTTGGTAATTTGGACTGCCCTGAAGTTCCAAATCTAAATGAAGTTCTATTGGTTAAAGGCCTGACTGCTAATCTCATTAGTATCAGTCAATTGTGTGATCTAGGATTCAAGGTCATCTTCTCAAAATCTGAATGTCTAGTAATTAATGAAAAACTAGAAGTGGTAATGAAAGGAATCAGATCTAAAGATAACTGTTACTTATGGCAGCCTGAGAACACTAATAACTCCACTATGTGTTCCATTACCAAAGAAGAAAAAGAGATAAAACTGTGGCACCATAAGCTTGGCCATCTTCATCTAAGAAGAATGAAAAGAACTATCTCTATGGAAGCAGTCAGAAGGATTCCAAGACTGCAAATTGATAAAAGGAGGGTTTGTGGTGAACTTCAAATTGAAAGGCTTGGTAAAAAGAGACTTGTCTATGATGTGGTGAATAAACTTGAAGAAGGATGTGTTGTCAGAACCAGAAGTAATCATGACAAAGAATTTGGAAACAACAAGTTTAATAAATTCTGTTTTCCAAAAAAAATGAGTCATGAAGTCTCCTCTCCTATAACTCACCATCAAAATGGAGTTGACAAAAAGAAAAATAGGAACATACAGGAATCTGCCAGAGCTATGATTCATGTCAAAAGAATGCCTTCCCAACTCTGTGCTAAAATAGTTGCAGCTGGTAGTAGCTGTTCTCAAAATATCTGGACAAAACAGATGCTCACTGAGTATAATTTCTCACAAGATGTTGTGACATTGTATTGTGACAATCTGAATACAATCAATATTTCCAAGAACCCTATTCAGCATGGCAGGACCAAGCACATTGACCTTGTAGAGAAGAAGACAATTAAACTGGAACATGGTGTCATCAAGCTTCAGCTAGCTGATTCTTCTACCAAGGCTCTTGTTGGAAATCAACTTGAAAACTTGAGGGGAAAGATGGGTATTTGCCAACGTGAAAAATTATAGCAATTAATTTTGCTTAAAACAAGGGTTGAAGGAGTTACTTGTGTTGAGTCTATTTTTAGTAGGATAATCATATGTCTTGCCAACTCCTTCAAAATTATTAAGAAGTTGAATAGACTCTCTTTTGCCTCCTACCTCTCTCGTCTTTGCAACCTATTCCTCTCTCTCAATCAAAGTCTTCTCTCAAATTGCTACTGGTACTCTAAGTCAATCAAAATGTCTCAAACATCATCTTCAACCAAGGCGACCACTTCATCTTCATCATCTGACCAAGATTCTCGAGCAATCACCACATGCATAGATTCTGATGTCCTGGAAATCACCCCTCTCAGAGAAATGGCAACTGACCCCTCCAAAGTCAAAAAGTTGAGAACTAGGCATGCAGGAAGAGCTCAAGCTACTGCCTCTGGTAATCCTTCTCATCCTTCTTCCTCTGTTCCAAATAGGGAAGGATCAGTTCAAGTTCATCAAGCAATTGCTAGGCTTGTGACAAGTATACTAAGCGGAAACCAATTTGTACCGGGGATTTCTGTCCCATTAAATCAATCAGCAAGCCCAAATGTGGATGTCTCTGAGAATGTAGATGTCTCTGAGAATGTTGTGACACAAAATGACAACATTCAGAACCCTTCAGAAAAGACTGCTGATCCACCTATCATTGATGTGGATGAGGAATACTCAGACAATGATCTGATTGCTAATGTAAACCCTAGCATAGCTAGGAGAATGATGAAAAGAAAAGGTAATCAGAATGATGCAAAATGTATGTCCAAAGATAAACCTGCTGTTAAGAAATCCAAGGCTAAAGGCAAGGCTGGGGTAGAATCTGTGAAAACTGGTCAGTGCAAAGGGAAGGTGAAAGCCCAGGTGTATACTGGTAGATAACCAATTACCAAGAAGAGAAAAGAACCTGAATCTTCTGATTCTGATGAGGAATCAGAGTTTGAGATTGATGCTGAAGAAATTCCTATCAGAAGGAAACTGCCCTCCAGCAAAATTGCTAGAGTTCCTGAAGTCCCAACAGACAACATCTCTTTTCACCATCCTGACAATGCAAACAGATGGAAGTATGTTTGCTTGAAGAGAATAGCTTTAGAAAGAGAGCTAAACAATGATGCCATGGAATGCAAGGACATCATGGACCTGATTAAGAATGCTGGACTGATGAAGACAGTGATAAAATTTACCAAGTGTTATGAAAATCTGGTCAAGGAGTTCATAGTTAACTTGTCTAATGAATATGTTGATGGAAGGTCAGCTGACTTTGAAAGTGTTTATGTTAGAGGAAGAAGGGTTAATTTCTCTCCATCAGAAATTAACAAATTTCTTGGAAGATCAAATGAGGATTGTCCTGAACTGGAAGTCGCTGACAATGAAGTTTGTCAAACCATCACAGCAAGACAAGTGAAGTGCTGGCCCTTGAAAGGCAAGCTGAATGCCAGCAAACTTAGCATGAAATTTGCCATCCTGCACAAGATTGGTGCAGGCAATTGGGTCCCTACAAACCATAAATCAACTATCTCCACAGGATTGGGGAGATTTATTTATGCTGTGGGAACCAAGACTGCTTTTGACTATGGCAGGTATATTTTTGAACAAACTTTAAAACATGCTGGTAGTTATGCTGTCAAAGGCCCAATTGCCTTTCCCTCCCTCCTTTGTGGAATTATCCTTGCACAATACCCTGATATCCTGGTGGCAAGAGATACTGCTTGCAAAAGAGCTCCTGCTCTTGGGTTACACTACAAGCTGTTTCAGGGATCTCATGCTCCTGATATTGTCATAACATCAGCTGAGACATCTTTTGTGAAGACTCAGTCCAAAACATCTGATGTTATAGTTGTTTTGAAAGAGACCTGCAAAGAGTTGGAAGCTAGGAAAAAGACCCTAGAAAACCTAATTGCCAGGTTAGAAAAGGAGGAAGCTGAAGGAAACAGAAAGGAAGAGGGTGTAGAAGCTGAAGATCATCTCAATACTGAAGAAATTAGCTCCTCTGAGTCTGATGACAGTGCTTAAAGGTTGGTGGAGTTGCTGATTGGTGGAGTTGATGCTGGTCCCAGGTGGAGTTTGCAAAGTGTGTTCAGTTTTTGTCTTATTACTTTTTCTGGATGACTGTATAACTTTTAAGAACTTGTATCTTTGGCCCATTTGTGGCTAAAGAGGGAGAGATATATTTTGTTAGACTTAATTTGTCATTCTATTTTTCTGCAGTCATATTTATTCTACTGCTATCTATCTCTGATTGCTTAGGGTCTTTAGCCAAAAATCTGCCAAAGGGGGAGTTTGTAGTTGTTTAGTTATTGGCTTGCATTTTTGGTAAAACCAGGTGTGTGTGTGTGTGTGTGTGTGTGTGAATGTCATGACTGATGTCATAACATTCTAGTTTAGTATGTATTGATTCATTAGGTACCTTTGCAGAAAAATATTGTCATACAGGTGCTGCTGTTTATAAGTGTGTATCTGAGCATTTTGCAAAAAGATCACATTTACCTAAATCAGTAGACAGGTTTTCAGATGTCATAACAAATGTTAAGACATCCTGTTCTGAACTAACAGTTATGCAGTTTGGGTAATTCTGAGCTTTTTCAGGATTATGACTCAGTCTTTCCAGAACAGAAAATGCCGTGGACTTGGGGTTAACCTAGCTCAACCCTAACCTGGTTGATAAAGTCCTGTGACCTAGTCTTAAGGTCAAACGGAATTAACCCTAGCTTTTTGTGGAAACCCTAACTGAAGCTGCAGCTGCTATATATTCAACAGAGCTGCTGTTTTGGAATCAATCCCTTTTTGACAGAAGATCATTTAGAAGTTGTATAGTTTTAACTATTGTAATCCAAGCAATTATCATTGTGATAAGTGACTTGGAATAGGTTTTAATTTTAAGGGTTGTGTATCACTCAAAGCTTTGAAGCAAGAGTGTTTGTATGTCTCTTGACTAAAGCTTTGAAGCAAAGTCAAGTTAGGTTTGTGTATCACTCAAAGCTGTGAAGCAAGAGTGTTTGTGTTGCTTGATTAAAAAGTTGTGAAGCATAATCAAGTGTATGTTTTTGAAGAGTGTCTTCATCAATTCATTAGTCAAATTATTTTATGTATCACTGCTGTGATTGAGGGGGAGTGAGTAGGAACTCAGGTTTAAGTTGTACTTAGATTGAAGTTGCATTGGGTAGGTCTTAAGTGAAGGAGATAAACTGGTTGGTTTATTCCTGAATTAATATCTCTTATAGTGGATTTCCTCCCTGGCTTGGTAGCCCCCAGAGTAGGTGTTGTTGCACACTGAACTGGGTAAACAATTGACTGTGTTCTTTACTGTTTTTGTATTTACTGTCTTATAGAAAGTCAGATACGGTGTCATAACATTGAACGTGACATTGAGTATCTGCAGCCAGAATTTCAATGATGATTTTGTGATATATTCCTTCGTGGGAATTCCTGTTTCTGTTGTTAGGGAGGACTTCGCTAAGGAATGTTGGTTTCTGTCTTGGGGAATAGAGTCTAGGTGCTTCAGTTGTCCGTTATTCTATTGGGGAGTCATCTCTTGATTGAAGTGACGGAAGTGAACTGCTATCTGGTCAAGATCTAGGCTTCACAGTGACTTGCTGAGGATAATAAGGCTGACTGTTATATGGTCGTACTCTAGGCTTCACAGCGACTTACTGGGGAAATGAGATTAAACTGTTATCCGGTCAGGATTCGGGCTTCACAATGTCTTGAATTTTTGATTGACTATTATCTGGTCAATTTTCGGGCTTCATAGCTTCTTTAACTAGAATAGAAATCTTAGTATCGATTTGATTGAACCAGATAAAGGTCTCAAGTTGTCTTTAACTGGTATAGAAATCTTAGTGTCGATTTGACTAAACCCAGGAAAGGCCTTGAATTAACTTTGACTGGCATAGTAATCAGGAGGATCTTAGTAGCGATTCAACTGACCCATACGAAAGTCTTGGTACACCTTCCACTGGCATAGTAATTAGAGAGATCTTAGTGTCGACCTGTCTGACCCAGGGAAAAACTTATGTTAACTTTGACTAGCATAGTAATCAGGAGAGTCTTAGTAGCGATTCAACTGACCTAGACGAAATTCTTGGTACATCTTCCACTGGAATAGTAATCAGAGAGATCCTAGGTTAACTTTGACTGGCATAGTAATCAGGAGAATCTTAGTAGCGATTCAACTGATCCAGACGAAAGTCTTGGAATCTCTTCCACTAGCATAGTGAGCGGAGAGATCTTGGGTAACTTTGACTGGCATAGTAATCAGGAGAATCTTAGTAGCGATTCAACTGATCTAGACGAAAGTCTTGGAATTTCCTCCACCGGCATAGTAAGCGGAGAGATCTTGGGATAGCCCTTGGTTAGATGTAACTTGTTGATTTGATCTTTTCCCTGAAAGGTAAAGAATTAGTCGTATGCAATGTCATGATGTATGAAATGCATTGTGATGATGCTCTCAAAATAAATGAGATTGTATTGTATGCAATATGTATGCTCATGCGATGATGTATGAATATGGGATGCTATTACGGTATTCCTTAGTCGGGGAAAATAAATCCCGGACTGCTACTGAAGAGTATTAGGGCAGCTGAATTCTTCATTTCCACTAAAGATGGTGATGGAGATGACTATACTGTGGATTTACTCCTTGTTCACGAATATTCTACTGGAGAGAGACTCTTCTTGAGAATAACTCTGCGGGGGAATAGCTCTGCTTGCGAGAGGAGATGCTTTCCTGGAATATTTTTCCGATTCAGGGAAATAAACTCCATCGGGGGATGAATTTCTGTAGTTGGAGGAATAAACTCTATTGGGTATTGAGCTTCTGTATTTAGAGAAATAAACTCTGCTCGGGAGAAAGCTTTATGAACGGCTTGTGATTATAAAATTTGGCTGGGGAACATAGACGTCGGCTCTCTGAAGGAACTTTATTGGGGAAAGTAGCTCCTATTAGGGGAAGCCGATGTCAAAGCTTTGGTTGTCTCTACTCTATGGGGAGTGTAGATGTCACGGGGGCGCATGTAATGGTGACTTTGTTTTAAAGTTGTCTCTGCCCTTGTATCTGTCGGAAGGAGTAACTGTCAGGATTGACATGTTCTTTTAGTTTTTACCCCTATTTCTTAAGTTATAAGCAATTGTCTTTCTGTTTTTATGCAAATATTTGTGAATAGAAATCATATTCAAATGCATATGTCAAGAATAAATCATTGGACGTTTTTGCAAAACAAAACAGAAAAAGAAAAATAAATGGTTTTGTAAAAGGGACTTGTATTAATTTCGAAGTTGGCCTATAACAGGCGTTTTTGTACAAGGAGGCTGACGGTCTATTAAGAGAATGTCGCTGTGAAAATGAAAGCTATACAATATTATGTGCAAAGAGAAGAAAATATCTATGTTTAATAATCTCATTGAGTTTCAATTCTGCTATTGCCGCTATGTATTCGAGCGTCTCATCACTTTGCTGCTTGTCCGAAGCTGACTAGATTGATTGGTGTCATTTTGAGCATGATAGATGATGATGAAGTCTGGTCGCAAGGTGATACAATGGGACATAGTGGTACGCTTTAAATCCCTAACTTTTTCCTGGACGGCCCTTTCGGGTTTTCAGTCCACCGGGATACCCTTTTTTTCCCAAGCCGCCTTTTCAGGTTTTCGACATGCCGGGTGTACAGACTTTTTTTGTTTTCATCCCTAATTTTTGCCTGAACCCTTTTGGTTTGTTGGGAAGCCCTTATTTTTACCTAGGACAGTCAACCTAGCGGGTCTTTAATCATGCGAAGTATCTTTTAACTATGTCTGCATTGACAGGATGAGGAAGGTCGTCACCGTCCATGGTGGTCAGAATCATGGATCCACTAGAAAAAATGCTTTTGATCACAAATGGCCCTTTGTATGTGGGAGTCCATTTTCCCTTGGGATCACCTTGCGGAAGTATGATGCGCTTGATGACTAGATCCCCGACTTGATATACTTGGCGTCTGACCTTTTTGTTAAAAGCCTTGATCATCGTTTTTGATACATTTGACCATGGCAGACAACAGTAAGTCTCTTTTCATCAATCAGATTCAGTTGATCAAGTCGAGTCTGGATCCAATCGTCTTCATTCAGACCTGCATCCTTCATGATTCTCAGAGAAGGGATCTGGACCTCAATAGGCAGGACAGCCTCCATGCCCTATACCAGAGAGTAAGGTGTTGCCCCTGTCGATGTTCGTGCGGAGGTGTGATAACCATGAAGAGAAAATGGTAACATCTCATGCCAATCTTTGTATGTCACCATCATCTTCTGTATGATCTTCTTGATGTTCTTGTTAGCAGCCTCCACAGCGCCATTCATCTTCGGTCGGTAAGGGGAAGAATTATGGTGTTGTATCTTGAACTGTTTACAGAGTTCAATGATCATCGTGTTGTTGAGATTTGTACCGTTGTCAGTGATGATTCTCTCTGGCACACCGTACTGACAGATCAAGTTATGCTTGATAAACTGAGCCACAATGTTCTTGGTAACAGTAGCAAAAGAGGCAGCTTCAACCCACTTCGTGAAATAATCAATGACCGCGAGGATGAAGTGATGCCCATTGGAAGCGGTAGGTCTAATCTCTCTGATCATGTCAATGCCCCACATTGCAAAGGGACAAGGAGCCTTCAAGACATTCAAAGGAACCGGAGGCACATGCACCTTATCAACATAGATCTGGCATTTATGACAAGTTCGGGAATGCTGATAGCAGTCTGCTTCCATAGTGGACCAATAGTATTCTGCCCGTAGGATCTTTTTAGCCATGGTATGTCCACTTGAATGGTTTCCGAAGGTACCTTCGTGTAGATTTGTCATAATCCTCTCTGCTTCGCTCTTGTCTATGCACCAAAGTAAAGTAGAGTCATGGTTGCTCTTGTAGAGGATTCCATTACTGAGGAAGAATTTTGTGGCGAACCTTCTCAGAAACTTCTTATCATTGACAGATGCCCCCTCGGGATACTCTTGAGCTTCGAGATATCTCTTCACTTCATAGAACCAAGGTTTGTCTGCTACTCCTTCAGTGTCGATCTCATAGAAGTATGCTGGTTCATCCAACCTCTTAATAATGATCCGAGGAGCCTCGTTGTCCCACCTGACCTTGAACATAGAAGACATGGTAGCTAGCGCGTCTGCTAACTGATTCTCCTCTCGGGGAAAATGTTCAAGGTTACCTCCTCAAAGTGTGCAAGCAATGTCAGCACGTGCTATTTGTATGGGATGAGGTTCGGGTGCTTCGCATCCCATTCTCCTTTGATCTAACTTATCACAAAGGCTGAATCCCCGAAAACGCTCAAGAACTTGATCCTCAGGTCAATAGCAGCTTTGAGACCCATGATGCATGCTTCATACTCCTCCATGTTGTTGGTACAGTTGAAGCATAGTCGGGAAGTGAAAGGAGTATGACAGCCCTCGGGGGATATGATTACAGCACCAATTCCATTACCGAGTGTGTTCGAAGCTCCGTCAAAAACCATAGTCCATTGGGATCCTTCTTCAGGTCCTTCATCCAGTCCAGGTTCTTTATAGTCAGTTACTAGCATAATATTCTCGTCCAGGAACTCAAAATTCATGGACTGGTAATCATCCACGTCCTGATGAGCCAAATGATCATCTAATACACTTCCCTTGATTGCTTTTTAGGTTGTATATTGGATATCGTATTCGGTTAAGATCATCTGCCATCTCGCTATTCTTTTGGAGAGATTGGGCTTCTCGAAGATGTACTTGATCGGATCCATCTTAGATATCAGTAAAGTAGTGTGGGTCAATATATACTGTCTCAGTCGGCAAGCAGCCCAAGTCAAAGCGTAGCAAGTTTTCTCGAGCAGTGAGTATCTTTTCTCACAGTCGGTAAACTTTTTGCTAAGTTAGTATATTGCATGCTCTTTTCGACCAGACTCGTCATGTTGCCCTAGCACACACCCCATTGAATTGTCTAACACTTTTAAGTACATTATCAAAGGTATTCCTTCAATCGGAGGCATCAAAATTGGTGGTTCTTGAAGGTATTCCTTGATTCTTCCGAAAGCAGTATGGCAATCGTCATTCCATTTTACTACTTGATCTTTCTTCAGGAGCTTGAAGATTGGCTCACAAGTAGCAGTTAAATGGGAAATGAACCTGGCAATGTTGTTTAGGCGCCCCAAAAAGCCTCTGACCTCCTTCTCAGTGCGAGGATCCGGCATCTCTTGTATAGCCTTTACTTTTGCAGGGTCCACCTGAATGCCCTTGTTATTGACAATGAAACCTAGCAGTTTACCAGGCCTTACCCCAAAGGTGCACTTGTTTGGATTCAACCTCAGCTTGTACATCTTCAACCTATCAAATAGCTTTTGTAAATGATCAAGGTTCTCTTCCTCGGTTTGAGACCTGGCTATCATGTTATCCACATATACCTCTATCTCATGGTGAATCATGTCATGAAATAAGGCGACCATGGCTCGCTGATAGGTTGCCCCAGCATTCTTTAATCCAAACGTCATCACTTTGTAGCAGAAAGTGCCCCATTGCATGATGAAGGTTGTCTTATCCATATCTTCTGGTGCCATTTTAATCGGATTGTAACCAGAGAAACCATCCATGAAGGAAAAGATCTTGTGCTGCACGGTGTTGTCAACCAGGACATCAATGTGGGGAAGCGGAAAGTCATCTTTGGGGCTTTCCCTATTCAGATCTCTGTAGTCCACACACATCCGTACCTTACCGTCTTTTTTAGGCACTGGAACCACGTTGGAAACCCATTGGGGGTAAGAAGTGACAGCTAAGAACCCAGCGTTGAATTTCTTCGTAACCTCTGCTTTGATCTTCTCTGACATTCCAGGGAGCATGCCACAGACTTTCTGCTTTACCGAAGGGCAATCTTCTTTAGTTGGTAGTCGGTGAACCACGATATCTGTATCCAGTCCTAAATGTCTTCATATGACCAGGCAAAGATCTCGACATAGTCATGCAACATTTGTAACAACTGTTGTTTGACATTAAGCTCCAGATTTGCGCTGATCTTGACTTCTTTTCTATCTACCTCTGTGCCCAAGTTTATTGTCTCAAATGGATCTTCATGAGGTTGTATAGCCCTCTCTTCCTGCTGTAACAGTCTAGCAAGTTCTCCAGGTACCTCACAATCTTCCTCACCTTCGTCCTTGGCTTGGTTGATCGGATTTTCGAAGTTATAACTGGCAATAGCAGAATTGTTATCAATGGGATCCAGAGTGGATATGGATCTGCAGTTTGATATGTGAGTGTGTGTAAGAGCATAACTGTATCGATAAAGTAAAAAAGTAGAAAAGAAAAATAGAGAGCGCAAAATTTGTGTGCAAAAACATCCAATGTTTTATTGATGACATATGATAATGAGATATAATAACTCTCACAAATAAACCATTGTGCCTTAGGTAAGACACAAGGCCATAGAGTTTATATTGTTTATTACAAATCTAAAAAATAAGCAAGACAATTACTGCTGAACAAAAGTAATCGGCACAAAATCTTTGGTCGTCCATTTACTGGGTCCACCATTGGTAGTAGGGTAGATCCAGCTGTCAATATCAGAATCCTCATCATTGTCTTCTATAACATTGACCCCTTGATTTCTAATGCGTAGGGGAGGTCCTCCAGCCCGAGCACATCGAGCAGCCCTTTGACCTCCTGAAGTAAAGCCCAAACCAAATTTGTCAGTTTTGTAATTAAAATCAGGGAGTTGTCCCCAAATGGTACACCCACCTTCTTCAACTACTTCTCTGGCGTCCTTGAGAGAAGCCATCTTTAAAGGAGGTCTGGTGATCTTTGGCACACTGTTAATAGTCTCGGTTGATGCCATAGTCTGGGGAACCTCTTCAAAATTTTGGCAAGGGGTCTCTATGAACTTACCGTCCATTTCCACATACCTGAAAGAGTTCAGATGGCTTACCATGTACTCCTCTTCACCATGCACGGTGACAATCTTTCCCTTCACTGGATACTTCAACATTTGGTGCAGCGTAGAAGTAACGGATCTAGCTTCATGGATCCAAGGACGACCCAACAAACAACAATAAGATGGCCTGATATCCATCACGTAGAAGGTGGATTCAAAGGTATGGGAACCCACTTTGACAGGGATGTCCACCTCCCCGTGCACCATTCTTTTTGAACCATCGAAAGCCCTCACCACAATGTTACTGGGCTTTAAGGTCAAACCTTTACAATCTAGCCTATCAAGAGCCTTCTTGGGCAGAACATTCAGTGATGATCTAGTGTCCACTAGCACATGGGCCATAGTGGTGCCCCTACATTCGATCGAGACATGCAGAGCATCATTATGCTTTCTCCCCTTAGATGTCAAATCATCATCAGAAAAACCCAACCCATTATCAGCAGTCAGACTGGCCACACAGTCCTCGAATTGGTCAGCAGAGGTTTCTTGCGGCACATGCGCAGTCTTGAGAAATGTAACCAAAGCCTTTGCATGGGCCTTGGAACACAATAATAGAGCCAGCATTGATATCTTCGAAGGGGTCTGCCCCAGCTGTTCGACCATATTGTAGTCTCTCTTCATGATTATCTTTAAAATCTCCTCCATTTCTTGTTTAGAGGATTCCAAAATAACTTCTCTAGGTGCCTCCGTCTGGGCAGGCTCACCTACAACTTCTTTTCCCTGAGTCCCATATGACTCATTGGCAGGGGTAACAACTGGAGTAAGGATGAGAGTAGTAGCAGGAGTACTAGCCGGAATAACAGATGGAATAACAACAGGCTTAGAAACAGTCTTCGGGGAGATCTCGGGAGAGGAAACCCTTCCACTTCGAGTAATTTTGTTGGTCCTGACAATGTTACTGATATCGGGATCAGCCTCTTCAGTTTTTTTGTCTTTAATGGTTAATAAATCCTTCTTGACGCCATGATAGTAAACGTCAGCACCATAATTCCAAGGAACAGCTTTGTCCGAGGAGTATGGTACAGGGCCAGGACAAGTGATTCTTAATGGAGCAATTCTTGGAGCAGATGTAATCCTAACAGGTCTTTTGGAGGACACCTTGGAAGGATTGGAGGAAATGGTTATGATAGAAACATCTTCATGTAGAACAGTTGGAACCGGAGTCTTTTCGAATAAAATCTCTTTGTTATCCATCAGGCATTGAACACCTGGCTTCAGCAAATAACAACCAGAAGGCAGAGATAAACACCTATGGCAACCTTCACCACATCCCAGAAATAAACCGGCTAGCAACAAATTCTTCTTGACGGTCATGAGAGGAGTAGAAACTTCATCAACAGAAGTAACAAATAGATTAGTATCAACGGCATTAACACCATGGTTATGCTTGGGCATGGGAGCAGTTATGACATTAGGCGTCTCAGGAGCATCAAACTCAATCTCCTTTGCTTCGATCAGATCATATATCTTATTCTTCAGAGCCCAACAGTCATTTGTATCGTGGCCTGGACTCTCAGAATGGTAAGCACATCGAGCGTTTGGATTGTAACGAGGAGATGTGGTGTTGGGATTCTTGGGAGCCTCCCTTAAAGTTACCAAATTAGATTTTAACAGATGGGGTAAAACCTCAGACAACGTCTTATTGATCCGAGTGAAATGCCTTTGAGGTCTTTCTACCCTTGGCTGATTGTTTCGTTGTTGAGTAGCCACATGCCTAGGTATCATCACAGCCCCTACCGTTGGACGGTGATCGGTTCTATTTTGACTTCTTGGATTGTAAATAGCATTGACCTCCTTCTTACCCATGAATGGATTTTTCACTGTACTTGAAGAGGTGTCTTTCTGGATCTTGCCACTTCGGATCCCGGCTTCTACCCTTTCTCCAATCAATATCAGCTCAGTAAAACCATCTGAGGAGCTACCAATCAAGTGATTAAAGAATGGACCAGATAGCATACCAAGAAACATGTCCACCAACTCCCTATCAGACAAAGGGGTTGGACTCTCCCTACCAAATCTCTCCACTTCTGAGCGTAGTCCTTAAAACCTTCGCTTGCACCCATAGACATACTCTGGAGTTGAGTACGAGTAGGAGCAAGGTCAGCGTTATATTGATACTTCTTATAAAAAGCAGCATCCAGATCTTCCCAATTGTGGACATTGATTCCCTCCACCTGAGAGAACCACTCAAGCTGAGTCCTGGACAGACTGTCTTGAAATAAATGGACCCACAAGTTCCTATCAGCAGTGTGAGGCTGAATCTTCCTTACATAAGAATGGAGATTAAGCTTGGGACAAGAAACCCCATCGTACTTTGCAAATACCCGAACCTTGACCTTCTGTGGGATGACAACCCCAAATACCAAACCCATCTCTTCAAAATCCAGCCCTGGTACTCTTTGGATCTCCATTGCATTCAGACGATCCTCTAACTGTTTGTACCTTTCGTCAGCCAGAGGATACTGCTCTTCATTATAATCAGTGTCATTATCAGATTCCCCTGGACTAGGGTCTTCCTCCCTTGTCTCACCCTCTTGATTATCTCCTTCCTTAGATGAATAAGTCAGATCAACCATTTGCTTCAACGGTCCTTTGAATCTTCTTCCCAGGTTTACCACACCAGTGGTCTTCTTCGCCTTCTTCTTTCTATCTTTCAGAATAAGGGCCTTCAGATTTTCCTTCCCTTTAGCCAAAGCTACGAACATTTGCTGAAATTGGGCATTTTGTGCCTGGAGATCCTTGATACTTTGTTCAGAAGCCATTATTGCTGAAATAAACAGCGAAGAAGATGAGAATCCTACTTTGAAACCTGTTTATGCAATGGCATGGATGATATGCGTTTGCAATGATTTCAAGGATTCTTAAAGACTCAAATTTGCTTAAACAAAAGAAACACACGTTAATTGTATTAATAAGTTCGAATTGTTACAAAGAGTGCCCTTTAGGCTTACAATCATACAAAATAAAACTTAAAGCAAAAAGAAAATTAGGTTTCCCATAAGCGCATCCTCTTTGGTTCAACGTAAGCGTTTATATTCCTCTCTTCATGAAGTAGCCTAGTGAGTTCCAGGACTTTCTTCTCGTTGGCGTAGAATTGAGCTTCAAACATATCCCGCTCCTCCTTAAGTTGAACCCAGGATTTTTGTAACTCCTCATGATCAGTTGGCATGTCAGGATGAAGAACAAGATAAGGAGTGTCTTCTTCAGCAACCGGTTCCATAATCATAGGTAGGATGGCAGGGTAAGGAACCATAAGACTTTGAGCACGGGCTCGTACCCATTTGAGATAAGGCTTAAGAGGGATGGAATTTTTGTGCCCCAGCGTCTTGCTATCAACTCTATGTACCATGCCCCAAGCTTGCATGAACCTTTTACGGTAACCCTGAGCATCATTCTCATAGTCGAAGGCGATTCCTTGGATAAGTGTATCATGAGGACCATCCCTTCTCGCATATCCAAACTATCGCAGTGCCAAACAAGGATTGTAAGTGATTCCTCCTCTAATGCCTAAGAGAGGGACATTAGGGAATTCTCCGCATCGACCAATGATGGTAACATTCTCTGAGGATCAAGGACACCAATGAATACCTGAATGTGTAAGAGTCATTAGCCTATGAGACCATCTTAAACCCTGTTCATTCTTCAAGAAGGTTCGGGGTAGGTGCGAAATAAACCACCTAGCCAAAAGAGGAGTGCAACACAGAAGGGTCCCTCTTTTCTTTATAGTACGAGTATGCAGAGAATGTAGGATATCTCCAAGCAGAGTAGGTACCAGATTGCGTAACAGGAAAACCTTAACCGCATTCGCGTCTATGAGCTGGTCTGGATTAGGAAACAGTACCAACCTATAGATGAGAAGGGCTAACACCTCTTCAAAAGCTTGTACGTCCAGGGTATCCCAAAAATGATGAGCTTTCTCAAACAAGAACTTAGCCAAAAAACCCTTGACACCTCTCCTGGTTTCCCAATTTGCTACTACGTTAGATCGTTGTAAGGACAGAGCTTTAGCAATATCTTCAGGTTTAGGGTATCTTTCCATACCATTGAAAGGTACCTTGTTAAGGATAGGCACCCCCAGTAACAGAGAAAAATCCTCCATAGTAGGCACTAACTGTTAATCCGGAAAAGTGAAGCAGTGATGTAGAGGGTCAAAGAATTGAAAGAGCACTTTTAACATTTCTTCATCAGGGTTTGAGGTGACCAAGATGAGAAGTCGACCATGTCTTTCAGTGAAGTGAGAGCTTTCAGGAACCCTTGATACTAACTCCTTAAGCTGAGGAGGTACCTTTACCAAACTGACTTGGATAGTGAATTTGCGGGCGAGGGTCGTGTCCTACAAGACAAGACAAAAATAAACCCTAAGAATCCTTGAAATGGTTAGTATGATATGCTATGTTATGATGTCATGATTATTCTCAGATATAGCAGATATAACAGATGTAGTAAACACAGGAAAATCACACAAAGACCTTAGGTTTAAGCCTTGCATGGGTTTTAAGGTAATACCCTCTTGAAGTTGGGTTGGTTCAACCTGTCCTAAATGTAGTAATCGGATTCTAAGGGATCTCAATATCACTGATCTTTCCCCCAAATTTCATTCTGATAGAAAATTGACTTGCCACCAAACAAAACTCAAGAGTCAAACCTCAATGAGTGTAGTATCGAGTATCAACCGACTTTGGGTTTACACCAAAGATGGCTATCTCACTATGTCCTAAAAAGCCAATTTGGTCAATTAAGGTGCTAAGGTCAGTTTACGCTTTATGCTACCACACAGCGGCCCCATATTCTCCTTGATTACTCAAGGGCTACCAGTACACGCCAAAGTATCGCATCAACGTAGCTACTATTTCAACCGTATCGATATACCCCGCACAGCTCCCTCATAGTTTATTGCTACTTACCTACAAGGAATTCCCTGATCCGGGTTTAGGATCTAAACAACCCAAACAGATACCCTTAAAAGTAAATTAAACAAGACAAGCCAAAGAAGCAATTAAAATGACCTAGATCCTAAGGTAAACCCCACTTTTTATTATTCCCCAGCAGAGTCGTCAGTTCTGTAATACGGTGGCAGAACTGACTGTTTTTTTTTGTTACTACTGGTTTTGCATTTTTTATTCGCAAATGTAAGGTAAGCAAGAGTCGCCACTGTCTTTTATTTTATCCAACAAAGGAAAAGGGAAAAAGTACATAAAAAACCTTTTTCGAGATGTTTCTGAGTACGGGGGGTAGATTATAAAAAGGGAAGGTGTTAGCACCCTTTCTATCCATGGTTTTCCATGGGCTCTTAGGTACTTGCTCATTTTGAAATTGCTTTTGCGTGTTTTTTGAAAAGCTTTAAAAATGCCTTAGTGCGGCGTTTCACTTTATAGTAACCCTTGTGTCATTCCTCAAGAGTGTGATAAAGCGTTTTTGAAAACTTTATTCGAAAAGTGTAAGTGTGAAAAAAACTGGTTGTTTTGAGCAAGTACTTAAGAGTTTCTACCTACTCGAAAAAGACTATTCGTTTTCTTATTTCATTTAGATAGTGTTATCCTACTATTAAGGAGTAGTTAGCTTCATCGTTGGAGTTTGAGGGACAATCAAAAGGGACGATTACGGTCACTTAAGGAAACAGGGCAAGATCTCTTAGTAATTGTACTAAAGTTCTAAGATCGCATTTTGTTTTACCGAGGCAACCTTCGAAAGGGACTGGCGATCTCTGAATTAGAGGACAGTCACTAAGAATTCTCACATTCAAGAATAGTGACTGTATTTCTGAGGCAACCGAAGTGGGAGATACCCTAGGGGTGAGCATGTGCAAGTGTTTGATTTCAGTTTATTTATCTTGCACAGTTAGGGTGTTCTACTGTTTTAAACATTTGATTTATCTTTTTCATACAATCCTATTATCCATACATCTAAACAGTTTAAACAATTGCAGAAATTAAAAGCGGAAAACAAAATTTACGCTATTACAGGGCTTTGGGGGAGGGGTTACATAACCAAAAATTGGGGAATTTAAACAGTAAATAAAATTGTAAAACTAAACCTAATTAAAAGTTATTACAACCCATAATCAGATACAATAATAATAAATGATAATAATAATACGAAAGTAGCTAACGCGCGCGACTTGGAAATGACGTCTAAAAATCTAAAATGCTCTGAGTAAAAGAAAATTATTTTTGTTGTTTTGTTTATTTGGAAAAAATATTTAATTTAATTTAATTAATAAAAAGAAAAGAAAATTTGAAATTAATTCTAAAACAAACCTAATGTTTTTTTGGAATTTTTTATTTTAGGAAAAAATATTTAAGAATTAAAACTAATTTCCTAATGGGTTTTAATTATAGAAAAAAATAAACCAATTACCCTAATTAATACTAATTATTTAATTAACAAAATTATTTTTTAGCAAAATGTCTAATTCCTACCTTTTTTTGTGATTTTATTGATTTTTTTGTTTTAATTAAAAAAATGATTTTTAGAAATAAACAAAACAAAATAAATAAAATGAAATAAAAAAACAATAAGAATAAAAAATGGGCCTGTATGAGCTTCAGCTGGGGGTGCTGATTGAAATTTCCAAGGCCCAAGTGTGATGGCCCAATTGACTGCGCGTGATCCAGTGGAGCCCTCATTTGGGGGTTCAACAAGTTCTTTGCTTGCTGAATGTTGGATTTGGATTGAAAGAAGATCCAATGGCTGGATCTGGAGGCGCATGATGGATGCCCGGTTGTGAGATGCGTTGGATTTGAAACAAGAAACTCAGAAAATATGAAAATGTCTGGACCTGGGATCGAACCTAGGTCCTCTCCACTTTCAAACGCACGCTTGACCATCAGAGCTAACCTGTTTAATTTTTAATATAATATACAAATAAAATATAACATAAGCAAAGTGCTTTGTCCAGAAAAATGGCACAAAATTCAAACGAGCCAGTGTGTGGCTGTCACGTGATCATCTTCCTCCCATAACCATTGTTTTAGGTATTTGACTTATACCTATGGACAAAGTCCATAGCTATAACCTGTGACATTTCCAAAATGCAGCATAGGCATGATAAATCCCAACCAAGGGCATGGGTCGATTGGAAATTACCCACTGAGCCTGAATATACCCTTGGTTTGGCCTAATTTAACCTATATCAAAAAGGCCTAAAACATGCTTTGAAACCCTAAGAATGGTGTTTCACGATTCCTGTGTGTAAACTCAAATCAAATCATCCAAACATATTGCAAACATGATAATAAGCATGAATAAATGATTAAAACATGTTGATAATGCCAGAATTAAGGAAAACGATTTTTAAAAAAAGGAGAAAACTGTGACTGTTATTATGCTTGATTCTTGATGCTTTGAGGCTTGGGAATGAGTGGGATAGCTTCAGTGAATGTCTAGGAGTGTTGTTGTGTCCTTGGAATTGCTTGAAACGGCCTATGGAGGGATATGTGATTAACACTTTTTTGACAAAATTTGAAATCTCTTCTTCCTTTGTGGGAGGTAGGTTGCGCATGTAATGTTGTCTTTAGGGTTGCAAATGCTTTGTTATATGTGGTAGAATCAATCTAGGTCATTAGAATTAGAAAGAATCCAAGATATAATGTTCATGACTTTTTGTTTCCAATCTTTCCACATTTGAAGATTTCCTCTTGTTTTGAGCTTGCACGATTTTTTCTTCATTTGATAGCTCATGAGATATTCAATCAATGCCAAAACAAATCTTATCCCATTTATTTGATTTATTTTTTATTTAATTTGATTTTATCTGAATTTTAAATAAATAAAATCAAAATAAATTAAATAAATAAGTGAATGAGGCATGGAGTGGTTCATGGGTCGTGGACCATGTTAGGAGTGTGTTGCAAGCCTAAAAAGTTAGGCCCATTTGAAGAAAACACATTTTGGGCATGGTTGACTTTGTGCAAATTTCCAAAAATGGCCAACTTTGACAATGTATATCTCTCTTAATTTTGACCCTAAGAGGGTGTTCTTAGACTTTTTAGAAATCATAGGATGTCCCCTAAGCAACCTCTTTGGTTTCATCTCAATTGGATCTTCCATGTTCATGTAAGAAGCTTTGACCCAAAAGGTGTTTTGTTGGCTTTTGAAAAGGACCTATAATCTCTGATTTTATATCTTTTCATGAGTGCATTTATTGAACTTGAGGGTTGAAGGTGAATTGTAGGGAATTTTATTCTCTTCAAAATGAGCCTTGGATGAAAAATTTCTGATAAAGTATTGTTGTACCCCAATTTTTGCCCCTAAGATCCCTTCATCATACCATGTTGATTCACTCACAACAAGATCACACTAGGATTCTTGGTTCCCCTCCCTACATTTAATTTTGCCTCTTTGAGGGATTACCAAGCACCTTGACTTATGTTCCTTTTGTGATCATGAATATTGTTTTGAATTCTTCACTTAACTAATAAAATACAATGTTGGCTTGTCTTGCTTGTTATCCATGTAGGTAAGGGCAATGATAATTAACAAGTTACTCCATCGGTTCATGAGTTTATTTCCATTCCCTAGTCAATATAGATTGAGAAGTTAAAACCTCACCATTGGAGTGGTTTTGGAAGAATTGGCATGGCAAGGTCGCTTTGGTTCATCACATTTCAAGGTTATTAGATTTGACTCAAAAGTACAAGGGGTTGACTGGAGAAGTTGTCATGTTTGGGCAAGACCTTGTTCCTATTGGTCACAAGAGCATATTTCTCTCAAAGTTCAAGATATGGAAGTGGTTTTGGTGGCTATGAGTCTTCATTATCATCCTCAACAACTTCCATTCACAAAGCAATAATATTGGTACAAGAAGTTTGTTCAAACTTGTCAAAGTTCTCCAAGGCATTCTCTTGATCTAGAAGTTAGGGTTTTGAACTTCAAATGAGCATATCTTGCTCACCTTTTGGTATTTTTGAGTGATTCCAAAGATATCCTTATCTTCAAAGGGTTATCAACAAATCACTTCAAAAGTTCCAAGGAGTTTTCATGTGGAAGAAACTTGGTGAAGAAGAAAGATTACAAGTCATCCAAATGAATCCACAATTTTCTATATGTGACTTCAAATGGTTATAACTTGGTCAACTTTCATCACCTTGAGTCCATTATTTTTCCAAAATGATCTTGAAGGTTTGAACTTTATGCCTTCTTTTATGTGCAAAGTGATAAAATGGACGGAAGTTGCCTTAAATATGCAAAAGATTATAGGTCATTTCATGATTTTTGGCTAACTTCAACAAGTCATAACTTGCTCAATTTTTGGATATTTTGAGTGGTTCAAGTTTCAAAATGACATTCAAGAGATCTACTTCATTCCATCTTTTTTGTTCAAGAGCAAATTCTAAGTGGATGTCCATGTTTTGATGCAAAAGATTATAGGTCATTTTTGAAGAAGAATTTGAAATATTTCTAAGTATGGAAAGTCAACCCTTTTTCTTCAACTTTGACTCAATGTAACTTTCATCTCAAGTAGCCATTTAAATCCATTATTTTTCCATTACAAAGCTTGTAACCTCATCTTTCTAAAGCATCAAGAATCATGCCCTAAGACCCC
Organism: Vicia faba; assembly: GCA_948472305.1. Taxonomy (NCBI): domain Eukaryota; kingdom Viridiplantae; phylum Streptophyta; class Magnoliopsida; order Fabales; family Fabaceae; genus Vicia; species Vicia faba. The sequence goes on along the minus strand of OX451738.1, from coordinate 210,695,409 downwards.
TTGAGTTGGAAATGCCATGGATTTGAATTTGGTAACTTGAAACTGAATTTTCCACAAAGTCAGAATTTTGAAATCCATAATCTGACTTCTAAACACAACATTTATGCGTGTTTTTTATTTAAACTTGATTAGAAAACTTGCCATAAGTGATTAGCACCCCAAAACGCAATATTTGGTTGAGTTTTGATGGAAATGAAGTCACACTTCACTCGTGCTTGACCTTCACTCAATTTCCCTCCAAACTTCCTTGTTTCTTCCAATTTTCATTCCCATTCACTTCCCTATAAATAGAGGGTCATCCCCCATCCATTTCTTCAAGCTTGGAGAGCCAAAAACACCCTGCCAAAACTTCACACGAACCCATCTTTTTTGAATTCAGTTTCTGAGATTTAAGCTCCCTTTTCAAAAATTCTTTGCGCATTCATCATCCTTAAGCATCATATAAACTCTCCAGTACTTAAACCAATCAAAACGAGCCATAATTCAAGCTACAAAAGTCCAGTTTCAGAGCTTCTTCCTTGAACTTCGAAAAGGTAGAATTCTCTACCAATTGGATCCAAATCAAGCACTAATCTATTCTACTCCTTCTCCTGATTATAATGTTGCTTACAATTTTTAAATCCATTGAGAATTGAGTGAGAAATCTCAAATTGAAGGTGCTCGCTATTTTCTGGATTTTTGATTCATATCTCTCTCCATACCTTATATAAATTTGGCGTGATGGTGGTGTTAGAATCGTCTTGAAGAGACGAGTTCAATGATACTAGCCTGGGATCCTAATTTTTCCATTTGAAGGATCTCACAAAATCCCCATTGCAGGGTGTCTGGAGGTTGAAGATGATGACATGTCTCGTCTCAGCCAATGATAGCGTGCCAAACGTTTTAATTTCATTGGTTGCCCTTTTTCTGATCCTATGCGTATCTCACTAAGGTCCATATCAAGCACAGCGCGTCTGGTCCACTGGATCAGCTTACTAACGCGTTTTGACTATGATCTGATGGTCCACATCTTTTTGGTTTTATTTTATTTTCTGATTTTTATATTTTTATTGATTAAATTTTCAAAAATTCATATCTCTTTTATTTTTTATCCAAAAATTATGAAAAAATTCACAAAAATACTTTGAATTATTTATGATCTCATGACTATTTTTTCACATTTTTATTTTGACATTTGATATTTTTTGTATTTTTTGAATTATTTTCTTTCTTTTAATTACTTAAAAAATACTTTCTGACATTTTTTAATTCTGAAAAAATTCATAAATAATTTTTGCATATTTTTGACTTTCTGAAAATTTTAGGGAATTTTATATTGAGGTTTACTATTTTTGACCTATTTTATGTTTGTTTGAGCAATTTTAAATAGTTTAAAGATAGTTTCTGACTTTTAAAAATTACCAAAAATTTTATAAAAATATTTGGATCCATTTATGATTTTTCTATGGCCTTACATTTTCTTTCTTGATTAATTTGAACATAGTCGATATCATTCTCCTCTATTTTGATTTTTAAACATTTTTTAAACCCTTTTAATGTATATATTAAATATAATATTATTTTGTGATTATTTTCTGGCTGTCTTGAGTTGATTTTTTGATCATGACTTTATTAACATCATTGGATATTGGGTGTTGAGTTTAACTCCACCAAAATGGATGAATGATTTTAATAATAGTTTGATTAAATTTTTTATTCAAAAGTGGTTTATTCATTTTTCCCATCCCCTCTTCATCTTATCCCTTTCTTATTGCACTAGGTGTTATTGGAGCATGATCTTTATATCATGTCTCAAAACAAATGGTGCATAAATTTCTATTGACCGGCCTCAAAATAGGTGCGACTTCTATATATAAGTCCACTTACGATTGCTTAACATAGCGCTAAATTTTGTCCCGATTCGAATAAATGATCATTCGTGGCCCAAACTTATGATTGCAAGCCCAAGTATGTTAAGTTAATCTCTTTGATCCAATAACCTTGAGATTCATTGTGTGGAGGCTTTGGTTCTACCAATCCTCTAATGGATCTACAACACCTTTGGTCAACGCGGATCACTTAAACATCATTGATCATTAAATGGTACTTATGAGAATTCCAAAATGGATGATATACTTGACAAAAAGCAAATGCAACTTGTTGTATGGAAGCTTTGATTCTACCAATCCTCTAATGAGTTCCAAATGCAAGTTTCAAGATGATCATCCAACTAACCACTAATTATTGACTTGTTTTACCTTATGCTTTTATTCTTTTTTATGCTTTATGTACTATTTACTTTTAGCATTTACGTTTCATGCCATTTTCATCTTTGCTCATTTGAGTATTTATTTTCTTGCCATTTTTACTTTTCTCACTTGAGCTTTTCTTTTCCTTTCTTAAGATACTTAATAATCAACATAAACCCTAAAAAATCTTTAATGGTACTTGGACTATTTGGTTACTATCCTTGGCATTATGGAGCATGGGACTTTTCTTAGACTTAGGATTAGAAACCTTGACCTATCTTGAGATCTTATTTGTTTATTTTATATGGAGTTCTTGAGGTTTACCTCAATACATTGGTTTGCTTGTTTGTTTTTGTGTGCAGGTTTTTTATGATTACATCCTCTAATTGTAATCTGGAGTTCACCCGTATACAGCCGTTACTCTGCCCAATTTTTGTGAAGACTTAATACACTTAAAGTTTGGTTCTCTCAAGAGGTCTAGTATTTTTTGCTTGCTTGGTTTCAATCCAAAGAATGGGAACTCTATCTTGGCTCATAATGTCAAGTATTGGCTTCTTCTTGGTTAGATGATTCTTATCCCTAGCTTTTACCTTATGCTTTAGGATAGTCTCTTCTTCTCCTCCCATCTTCTTTAATTTCAAAAATCTGCTTCCTCCTTTTGAAAACTCTTCTTGTTTTGAAACTTAAACTACTTCCATAATAAACTTTAACTTAGGTCCATGCATCTACAAAAAACCTTTTCATAAATAAACTCCAATCAACTTAATAATACCTTGACTTTTTTTTTGTGAGAAGACTAAAAGTCAATCAATCTCATTTCAAACCATTTTTGCCACTTTGGCTTTTACCTTTAAACTTTTCTCAAAAAGGTTGAACTCTTGTCAATCCTTGTAGTGATGCAAACAATTATACTTCTACAATATGAAGTGAAGAGAGAGATTTTCCACTTGGGTGTTGAGTGAGGCATTGTTAATTTTAAAATCCAAGCCATATCCTCCACTTTGAGATGATGCAAATTCTCCTTTCTCATGATTGTGGGTAGTAAGTATATTTTCCACACGGACAATGACGATGATATTTTATCTCATAACGTTAACCAACACATTTCTGTTTTAAATTTTTAAAAGAGGAACTACGTGTACCCTGATCCCCTATTGCACGAAAAGGTGGTACGTAGGCACTAAAGGTTTGCAACCGCGGCGAGTGCAAAAATTATAAAATAAACATATTTATTTCCTCACCTCTACCATCCATTTTTATACAACATTCTTTATAGCCAAAATATACATATTTTTACAAAGAGGCTCCTGCGGAGTACCATAGATGTTTAGGGTGCTAATACATTCCCTTTGCATAACCAACCCCCTTACCTTGAATCTTTCCCCCTCTTTTTGTGTTATTCGTTCTTTTCCCATTCCTTTGGAAACAATAAAGCGCGGTCGAGATTTTTATTTTGATTTGTATAAAGTCTAGTCAATCCAATGGCTTAGTCTTGAACATTTCTACCGCTATAGAAAAATGACGACTTCACTGGGGAAAGATTAACCTCTTGTTGGTCCATCCCTAAGTGGGTTAAGCCTATCATTGTTTATATATGTATATGTGTTATTACTGTTTTTGTGTTATATGTTGTATATATGTTTGTCTGGATTTTCCTGGTTTTCAGGGTGCTTGGTGATTACTCATAAGTCCTATACCCAGACTTGGGTTAACTTTAAGATAGGACGGGCGGTATAGTCATGTTAACTTTGAGGGAGTAATCCCAAAAAAGGAGGCATGAGATCCCCCACTCAGTGGAGGCCCCTTTGATTGTAGTGTCATTTACCGAGTAATCGGGAAGACGTACTGCTTTTGACCTGGGAGCCTGCTGAAACTGAGGACCGTAGAATACCAAACCTATCTTGGCCTTTTAGGTGTAGTGCGGAAGCTATGACAGAGTAATTCGGAAATAGTTGTCACACGATACTACACTCAGAGGAGTCTTTCTTGAGAATATTACTAATTACTGAGTTAATCGGGAAGATGGTAATATCCGAAGGAAGGATGTAGACTCTGGGAACCTCTAGAACCTTGTTCGGCAGGTGATAACTTTAGACCAATACCTTATGGGTAGTACCTTCGACCTCATGCTCTTGGCGTTGAACCTATGTACCCTATAATGCTGGTTTTCTTGTGACGTTAGTGTATCCTCAATGGATTACCAATATTGTCCCAGTACCGAAAAAAGACGGAAAATTCTGCATGTGCGTAGATTACAGAGATCTAAATAAAGCTAGTCCAAAATATGTTTTTCCATTGCCTCACATCGACATGTTAGTGGATAGCAGAGAAAAATTCAAAGTATTCTCGTTCATGGACGGATTTTCCGGGTATAATCAAATAAGAATGGCTTCAGAGGACATGGAAAAAATAATGTTTATCATACCCTAGGGAACATTCTGTTACAAAGTGATGCCCTTCGGGTTGAAGAACGCTGGTGCAACGTACCAGAGGGCTATGAAAACCTTATTCCATGATCTGATGCACAAGGAAATCTAAGTATATGTTGATGATATAATTGCCAAATCCCATACTGAAGAAGGCCATATAGAAGATTTTTTGAAGTTGTTTCAGCGTTTGAAGAAGTATCGTCTCCGCTTGAATCCAAATAAATGCACCTTCGGTGTTTGATCGGGGAAGTTGTTGGGTTTAATTATTAGCCATAAAGGAATCGAAGTTGACCCTGATAAAGTCAAGGCAATTCAAGAAATGCCAGCACCAAGAACTGAAAAGCAAGTCAGAGGTTTCCTCGGGCGTTTGAATTATATTTCCATATTCATTTCCCACATGACTGCAACATGCGAACCAATCTTTAAGTTGTTAAAGAAAGATCAAGGTTGTGTTTGTACGGATGACTGCCAAAGGGCATTTAAGAGTATTAAAGAATATCTATTTGAACCTCCTATCTTGCTCCCTCCCGTAGAAGGAAGACCGTTGATTATGTATCTGACAGTGTTAGATAAATCCATGGGTTGTATTCTGGGACAACAAGATGAAACAGGGAAGAAAGAGTTCTCCATTTATTATCTCAGCAAAAAATTCACTGATTGTGAGTCACGGTATTCCATGCTGGAAAAAACATCTTGTGCTTTGGCCTGGGCGGCAAAGCGATTGCGGCAGTATATGATGAATCACACCACTTAGTTGATCTCCAAAATGGATTCAATCAAGTACATTTTCGAAAAGCCTGCTCTTACTGGGAGAATTGCCCACTGGAAGATGTTGTTATCTGAATATGATATTGAATACCACACTCAAAAGGCTATTAAAAGTAGTGTGTTGGCATATTATCTTGCTCACCAACCAGTGGAGGATCACCAGTCTGCTGGATATGAATTCCCCGATGAGGATGTGATGTTCCTGAAAGTGAAAGATTGTGATAAACCATCGCCTGAGGAAGGCCCTAACCCTGAATCTCGTTGGAGTATGATATTTGATGGAGCTATGAATGCTTATGGTAAAGGAATTGGTGTTGTGATTGTCACTCCTCATGGATCGCACATTCCTTTTACTGCAAGGTTAACATTTGATTGCACTAATAATATGGCAGAATATGAGGCTTGCATCATGGGTCTCGAGGAAGCTATTGATCTCAGGATCAAAATTCTAGATGTGTATGGTGATTCAGCTTTAGTGATAAATCAGATTAAAGGAGAATGGGACACTCGTCACCCTGGCTTGATCCCTTACAAAGATTATGCTAGAAGATTATTACCCTTCTTCAATAAAGTTGAATTCCATCACATCCCTAGAGATGAAAATCAAATGGTGGATGCTCTGGCAACTCTGGCTTCTATGTACATAGTAAATACTTGGAATGATATGCCCCGAATTACGATTCGACGGCTGGATAGGCTCGCTCATGTGTTTACAGCAGAAGAGGTAGCAGATGAAAAACCATGGTATTATGATATCAAACATTTTCTTCAGACTCGGGAATACCCGATTGATGCATTAAGGAAAGATAGAAAGGCATTGAGAAGATTGGCAGGCAGTTTCTTCCTCAGTGAAAATGTGTTATACAAGAGAAATTATGACATGGTCTTGCTCAGATGCGTGGATAGACATGAAGCAGGCATGTTGATGCATGAGATTCATGAAGGTTCATTTGGCACTCGTGCCAATGGATATTTGATGGCTAAAACGATGCTAAGCGCGGGTTATTATTGGCTGACAATGGAGTCTGAATGTTACAAATTTGCAAAGAAGTGCCATAAATGCCAGATTTATGCAGACAAGGTCCATGTGCCTCTGACGCTTCTCAATGTGATTTCCTCCCCGTGGCCTTTCTCTATGTGAGGTATTGACATGATTGGGATGATAGAACCTAAAGCTTCAAATGGGCACCATTTTATCTTAGTAGCAATTGATTACTTCACCAAGTGGGTAGAGGCTGCTTCATATGCTAATCTTACTAAGAAGGTGGTTGTGTGCTTCATTAAGAATAACGTTATATGTCGGTATGGTGTGCCAAGCAAGATTATCACTGACAAAGACTCGAATTTGAACAACAAGATGATGACAGAACTGTGTGAAGAATTCAAGATTGTCCATCATAATTCATCTCCATACAGGACAAAGATGAATGAGGATGTTGAAGCTGCTAATAAGAATATCAAGAGAATTATCCAAAAGATGGTGATTACTTATAAGGATTGGCATGAAATGCTCCCTTTCGCTCTGCATGGATATCGAACATCTGTCTTCACTTCAACAGGAGCAACCCCATTCTCCCTGGTGTATGGAATGGAAGTTGTACTCTCAGTCAAGGTAGAGATTCCCTCGTTGCGTGTGGTAATGGAAACCAAGTTGTCAGAGGCTGAATGGGTCCAGAGCAGGTTTGACCAATTGAATTTGATTGAAGACAAGAGAATGACAGCTTTGTGTCATGGCCAGTTATATCAGAGAAGAATGAAGAAATCTTTTGATAAGAAGGTCAAACTTCGTGAATTCAGAGAAGGTGACCTCGTGCCCAGGAAGATCATGTCTTTCAACACTGATTCTAGGGGCAAGTGGACTCCCAATTTTGAAGGCCCGTATGTTGTCAAGAAAGCCTTCTCTGGCGGTGCGTTAATTCTTAAAACTATGGATGGCGAGGAGTTCCCACATCTCATGAATGTTGACGCAGTCAAGAAATACTTCGCCTAAAGAAATAAAAGAATAGCTCACTAAGTTGAAAACCTGAAAGGGCGGCTTAGGCATAAAATGAGCGTCTCGGTAGGCCAAAAACCCGAAAGGGCGGTCTAGGAAAAAATTAGAGACATAAACAGAATAAATTTCCCGCTAAGTTGAAAACACGCAAGGGCATCTTAGGCAAAAGTTAGGGATTTTCTTGGCAAGTAACTACGTCAGACAAGACTTGATCGTTGAAGCAACAATCTTCTCGGATCCTCGCCATACTTCAACAAAAGCTGCTGCTCAGGATTTCAAAAGTTGTTAGGGGGGATAGTGGTCATTGTATCTCAATGTATCTTTTCTATTATGTATTACCATTTCCAAAACTTTGTAATCATCTATGGAGTCTCGCCATTCGCAGACTACCATTCTATTAATGAAATCCGAGATTTTACCCAATTCTTTGTGTTTCTTATTTTATTTAGCTTGCAAAGACTCCATTTATTACTGATAATAACTTTACAAGCAAAGAGATTAAATAACAAAATTGATTTTTCAAAAAAAAAGATTTCTACAATTTACTTTTACTTTGAGATTTGTGATGAAACAATGACAACAAAAATGGTGATCCCAGGAATGGACATACTCCGGTTGTTTTGAGAATTTTTGTTCCCCTCAGGAAGGTCTACTCAGGTTGTTTTCTCCTTATTGGGTTTATGGTTCCGGTATCCTCGGTCAAGTTTGGATTCATTTCTCCTCTTTTCTGAGTTTTCATGATGTGAAGTTTCAATCCGCATTTTTCTCCAGTGAAGTAGGCTTGAACTCCCCAGTGAAGTTTGATTGTTTCGGTGTTAGTCTGCTTTATTTGAGACTGGTCTTGCATTCTCCAGTAGGCATGTTACTTTTGAAAAAACACTGGTTTCCCCAATGAAGCCTGAAGAAGGATGTTCTACCCCGGTAAGTGTTTGATTTATTCACCTCCAGGTTATGTTTCTCCTTGGTAAAGTTAAAAGCAGGCAGTAGGTTTGGTTTCCGCAGCTGGCCTTTACCTTTCTTGGAATGATCATCTTGGTTGAAGCTTAGCCGAGTGTTGTTAGTGCCCGAAGCAGTCTTTCCTGGTTGTGTCCCATGTTGTGTATCTGTTTTGTCAGCATGCATATGATAACACTCATACATTCATACATGCATCATGCATAGCTAAAATTGACAAATCATTGTTCATTGACATTTGTTAATATTTTTGTTGACATATTACCCTGTTTTGCAGAGATAAGTTACCCCATTTTCATTAGATCGTTGGTCTTAAGCAGAAAACGTACATTCTTTCAATTTCCCTACTGAGTTTCCCCTTATAGAAGATTTTGCTTTAAACCTTCCAGGTATAGCTCCTTGTTTGGATAAATTTAGTTTTCCCTCTTAAGTTTATTTCTCAAAGGATGAATTCAGGTTGACTGTTCCATTCCAGTTTATTTCTGGTTTGAATCTGTGGTTCCCTGGTAATGCTATTCACTTTTGATTTCTGAAAACTCCAAGCTTTGGTTGGTGTATTTATTTTACACAAGAAGACTTTACCCCCTTAGCAAGAACATCATGGAATCTCCTCATTAAGTCATACCTCTTGCCCCAAAAAAGTCATTTTCTTTTACAATCCTCCGTGACCACAAATAGCAAGTCTCTTTATTTGAGACAGCTTATGTTTTATTCTTTCCAGGCGGAGTGCCTTGGTTAAAGAAGAAGTTGAGACCCATTCTAGGCGAAACACCAGAATCTTGGGGAAACTTTTTATCCTTTTGCTATCTTCAGTGAACGTTGATAGTTCATCATCAGTGAACGGCGGTGCTATGATATTCTCTTTCTACCTTCAGTGAAAGTTGGCAGACCATCGGAAGTGAACGTCGATGTTTGTTATCTTTTTTCTATCTTTAGTGAATGTTGATAGTTCATCATTAGTGAACGGTGGTGCTATGATATTCTATTTCTACTTTCAGTGAAAGTTGGTAGACCATCGGTAGTGAACGTCGGTGTTTGTTATCTTTTTTCTATCTTCAGTGAATGTTGATAGTTCATCGTCAATGAACGGCGGTGCTATGATATTCTCTTTCTACCTTCAGTGAAAGTTGGTACACCATCGGCATTGAACATCGATGTTTGTTATCTTTTTGTTATCTTCAGTGAATGTTGATAGTTCATCGTCAATGAACGGCGGTGCTATGATATTCTCTTTCTACCTTCAGTGAAAGTTGGTAGACCATCGACAATGAACGTCAATGTTTATTATCTTTTTTCTATCTTCAGTGAATGTTGATAGTTCATCGTCAGTGAATGGTGGTGCTATTATATTCTCTTTCTACCTTCAGTGAAAGTCGGTAGACCATCGGTAGTGAACGTCGATGTTTGTTATCTTTTTTCTATCTTCAGTGAATGTTGATAGTTCATCGTTAGTGAACAGCGGTGCTATGATATTCTCTTTATACCTTCAGTGAAAGTTGGTAGACCATCGGCAGTGAACCTCGGTGTTTGTTATCTTTTTTCTAACTTCAGTGAATGTTGATAGTTCACCGTCAGTGAACGGTGGTGCTATGATATTCTCTTTCTACCTTCAGTGAAAGTTGGTAGACCATCAGCAGTGAACGTCGGTGTTTGTTATCTTTTTTCTATCTTCAGTGAACATTGATAGTTCATCGTCAATGAACGGCGGTGATATGATATATTCTCTTTCTACCTTCAGTGAAAGTTGGTAGACCATTGGCAGTGAACGTCGATGTTTGTTATCTTTCTCTCTGCCTTCAGTAAACGTTGGTAGCTTCGCCTTCAGTAGAAATTGGTGTGTCCTTTGACCATCCTACCATCCTCTCTGATTCAGTTCTTTTGGCCCACCAGTGATTTATTTTCCTGGTGGGGTTGCTCCTTTGTTTCTTTATTATTGTTGCATCCTCAGTGATACTTTGCGTCTCTTTGGTACTGTTCATATGCATTCATATGCCTAAGCATTTGCATGGTATCTTAGGGCCAAAAATAGGGTTTGTTTTATATTTAAGTATCTTCGATCGCGTCGACATGAATATTTTTAACCTTCGTATCTCCAGATATAAGAAACTTAAATAAGGGCAGCTATTGTACCCCAATTTTTTCCCCTAAGATCCCTTCATCATACCATGTTGATTCACTCACAACAAGATCAGACTAGGATTCTTGGTTCCCCTCCCTACATTTAATTTTGCCTCTTTGAGGGATTACCAAGCACCTTGACTTATGTTCCTTTTGTGATCATGAATATTGTTTTCAATTCTTCACTTAACTAATAAAATACAATGTTGGCTTGTCTTGCTTGTTATCCATGTAGGTAAGGGCAATGAGATTTAACAAGTTACTCTATGGGTTCATGAGTTTATTTCCATTCCCTAGTCAATATAGATTGAAAAGTTCAAACCTCACCATTGGAGTGGTTTTGGAAGAATTGGCATGGCAAGGTCGCTTTGGTTCATCACATTTCAAGGTTATTAGATTTGATTCAAAAGTACAAGGGGTTGATTGGAGAAGTTGTCATGTTTGGGAAAGACCTTGTTCCTATTGGTCACAAGAGCATATTTCTCTCAAAGTTCAAGATATGGAAGTGGTTTTGGTGGCTATGAGTATTCATTATCATCCTCAACAACTTCTATTCACAAAGCAAGAATATTGGTACAAGAAGTTTGTTCAAACTTGTCAAAGTTCTCCAAGGCATTCTCTTGATCTAGAAGCTAGGGTTTTGAACTTCAAAGGAGCATATCTTGCTCACCTTTTGGTATTTTTGAGTGATTCCAAAGATATCCTTATCTTCAAAGGGTTATCAACAAATAACTTCAAAAGTTCCAAGGAGTTTTCATGTGGAAGGAACTCGGTGAAGAAGAAAGATTACAAGTCATCCAGATGAATCCATAATTTTCTATATGTGACTTCAAATGGTCATAACTTGGTCAATTTTCATCACCTTGAGTCCATTACTTTTCCATAATGATCTTGAAGGTGTGAACTTTATGCCTTATTTTATGTGCAAAATGAGAAAATGGACGGAAGTTACCTTAAATGTGCAAAAGATTATAGGTCCTTTCATGATTTTTGGCTAAATTCAACAAGTCATAACTTGCTCAATTTTTGGATATTTTGAGTGGTTCAAGTTTCAAAATTACATTCAAGAGATCTACTTCATTCCATATTTTTTGGTCAAGAGCAAATTCTAAGTGTAATGCCATGTTTTGATGCAAAAGATTATAGGTCATTTTTGAAGAAGAATTTGAAATATTTCTAGGTATGGAAAGTCAACCCTTTTTCTTCAACTTTGACTCAATGTAACTTTCATCTCAAGTAGCCATTTAACTCCATTATTTTTCCATTACAAAGCTTGTAACCTCATCTTTCTAAAGCATCAAGAATCATGCCCTAAGACCCCTTGAGATGGAAATGCCATGGATTTGAATTTGGTAACTTGAAACTGAATTTTCCACAAAGTCAGAATTTTGAAATCCATAATGTGACTTCTAAACACAAGATTTATGCGTGTTTTTTATTTAAACTTGATTAGAAAACTTGCCAGAAGTGATTAGCACCCCAAAATGCAATATTTGGTTGAGTTTTGATGGAAATGAAGTCACACTTCACTCGTGCTCGACCTTCACTCAATTTCCCTCCAAACATCCTTGTTTCTTCCAATTTTCATTCCCATTCACTTCCCTATAAATAGAGGGTCATCCCCCATCCATTTCTTCAAGCTTGGAGAGCCAAAAACACCCTGCCAAAACATCACCCGAACCCATCTTTTTTGAATTCAGTTTCTGAGATTTAAGCTCCCTTTTCCAGAATTATTTGTGCATTCATCATCCTTAAGCATCATATAAACTCTCCAGCACTTAAACCAATCAAAACGAGCCATAATTCAAGCTACAAAAGTCCAGTTTCAGAGCTTCTTCCTTGAACTTCAAAAAGGTAGAATTCTCCACCATTTGGATCCAACTCAAACACTAATCTATTCTACTCCTTCTCCTGATTCTAATGTTGCTTAAAATTTTTAAATCCATTGAGAATTGAGTGAGAAATCTCAAATTGAAGGTGCTCGCTATTTTCTGGGTTTTTGAATCATATCTCTCTCCATACCTTATATAAATTTGGCGCGATGGTAGTGTTAGAATCGTCTTGAAGAGACGAGTTCAATGATACTAGCCTGGGATCCTAATTTTTCCATTTGAAGAATCTCACAAAATCCCCATTGCAGGGTGTCTGGAGGTTGAAGATGATGACATGTCTCGTCTCAGCCAATGATAGCGTGTCAAACGTTTTAATTTCATTGGTTTTCCTTTTTCTGATCCTATGCGTATCTTACAAAGGTCCATATCAAGCACAGCGCGTCTGGTCCACTAGATCAACTTACGAACGCGTTTTGACTATGATCTGATGGTCCACATATTTTTGGTTTTATTTTATTTTCTGATTTTTATATTTTTATTGATTAAATTTTAAAAAATTCATAACTATTTTATTTTTTATCCAAAAATTATGAAAAAATTCACAAAAATACTTTGAATTATTTATGATCTCATGACTATTTTTTCACATTTTTATTTTGACATTTGATATTTTTTGTATTTTTTGAATTATTTTCTTTCTTTTAATTACTTAAAAAATACTTTCTGACATTTTTTAATTCTGAAAAATTCATAAATAATATTTTGCATATTTTTGACTTTCTGAAAATTTTAGGGAATTTTATATTGAGGTTTACTATTTTTGACCTATTTTATGTTTGTTTGAGCAATTTTAAATAGTTTAAAGATAGTTTCTGACTTTTAAAAATTACCAAAAATTTTATAAAAATATTTAGATCCATTTCTGATTTTTCTATGGCCTTAATTTTTCTTTCTTGATTAATTTGAACATTGTTGATATTTTTCTCATCTATTTTGATTTTTAAACATTTTTTAAACCCTTTTAATGTATATGTTAAATATAATATTATTTGGTGATTATTTTCTGGCTGTCTTGAGTTGATTTTTTGATCATGACTTTATTAACGTCATTGGATATTGGGTGTTGAGTTTAACTCCACCAAAATGGATGAATGATTTTAATAATAGTTTGATTAAATTTTTTATTCAAAAGTGGTTTATTCATTTTTCCCATCCCCTCTTCATCTTATCCCTTTCTTATTGCACTAGGTGTTATTGGAGTATGATCTCTATATCATGTCTCAAAACAAATGGTGCATAAATTGCTATTGACCGGCCTCAAAATAGGTGTGACTTCTATATATAAGTCCACTTACGATTGCTTAACATAGCGCTAAATTTTGTCCCGATTCGAATAAATGATCATTCATGGCCCAAACTTATGATTGCAAGCCCAAGTATGTTAATTTAATCTCTTTGATCCAATAACCTTATGATTCATTGTGTGGAGGCTTTGGTTCTACCAATCCTCTAATGGATCTACAACATCTTTGATCAACGCGGATCACTTAAACATCATTGATCATTAAATGGTACTTATGAGAATTCCAAATGGATGATATACTTGACAAAAAGCAAATGCAACTTGTTGTATGGAAGCTTTGGTTCTACCAATCCTCTAATGAGTTCCAAATGCAAGTTTCAAGATGATCATCCAACTAACCACTAATTATTGACTTGTTTTACCTTATGCTTTTATTCTTTTTTATGCTTTATGTACTATTTACTTTTAGCATTTACATTTCATGCCATTTTCATCTTTGCTCATTTGAGTATTTATTTTCTTGCCATTTTTACTTTGCTCACTTGAGCTTTTCTTTTCCTTTCTAAGATACTTAATAATCAACATAAACCCTAAAAAATCTTTAATGGTACTTGGACTATTTGGTTACTATCCTTGGCATTATGGAGCATGGGACTTTTCTTGGACTTAGGATTAGAAACCTTGACCTATCTTGAGATCTTATCTGTTTATTTTTTCTGGAGTTCTTGAGGTTTACCTCAATACATTGGGTTGCTTGTTTGTTTTTGTGTGCAGGTTTTTAGTGATTACATCCTCTGATTGTAATCTGGAGTTCACCCGTATACAGCCGTTACTCTGCCCAATTTTTGTGAAGACTTAATACACTTAAAGTTTGGTTCTCTCAAGAGGTCTAGTATTTTTTGCTTGCTTGGTTTCAATCCAAATAATGGGAACTCTATCTTGGCTCATAATGTCAAGTATTGGCTTCTTCTTGGTTAGATGATTCTTATCCCTAGCTTTTACCTTATGCTTTAGGATAGTCTCTTCTTCTCCTCCCATCTTCTTTAATTTCAAAAATCGGCTTCCTCCTTTTGAAAACTCTTCTTGTTTTGAAACTTAAACTACTTCCATAATAAACTTGGACTTAGTTCCTTGCATCTACAAAAAAACTTTTCATAAATAAACTCCAATCAACTTAATAATACCTTTACATTTTTTTTGTGAGAAGACTAAAAGTTAATCAATCTCATTTCAAACCATTTTTGCCACTTTGGCTTTTACCTTTAAACTTTTCTCAAAAAGGTTGAACTCTTGTCAATCTTTGTAGTGATGCAAACAACTATACTTCTACAATATGAAGTGAAGAGATATATTTTCCACTTGGGTGTTGAGTGAGGCATTGTTGATTTTAGAATCCAAGCCATATCCTCCACTTTGAGATGATGCAAATTCTCCTTTCTCATGATTGTGGGTAGTAAGTATATTTTCCACACGGACAATGACGATGATATTTTATCTCATAACATTAACCAACACATTTGTGTTTTAAATTTTCAAAAGAGGAACTATGTGTACCCTGATCCCCTATTGCACGAAAAGGTGGTACGTAGGCACTAAAGGTTCGCAACCGCGGCGGATGCAAAAATTATAAAATAAACATATTTCTTTCCTCACCTCCACCATCCATTTTTATACAACAATTTTTATAGCCAAAATATACAGATTTTTACAAAGAGGCTCCTGCGGAGTACCGTAGATGTTTAGGGTGCTAATACATTCCCTTTGCATAACCAACCCCCTTACCTTGAATCTTTCCCCCTCTTTTTGTGTTATTCGTTCTTTTCCCATTCCTTTGGAAACAATAAAGCACGGTGGCGATTTTTATTTTGATTTGTATAAAGTCTAGTCAATCCAATGGCTTAGTCTTGAACATTTCTACCGCTACAGAAAAATGACGACTTCACTGGGGAAAGATTGACCTCTTGTTGGTCCATCCCTAAGTGGGTTAAGCTTATCGTTGTTTATATTTGTATATGTGTTATTACTGTTTTTGTGTTATATGTTGTATATATGTTTGTCTGGATTTTCCTTGTTTTCAGGGTGCTTGGTGATTACTCATAAGTCATATACCCGGACTTGGGAAAACTTTAAGATAGGACGGGCGGTATAGTCATGTTAACTTTGAGGGAGTAATCCCAAAAACGGAGGCATGAGATCCCCCACTCAGTGGAGGCCCCTTTGACTGTAGTGTCATTTACCGAGTAATCGGGAAGACGTACTGCTTTTGACCTGGGAGCCTGCTGAAACTGAGGACCGTAGAATACCAAACCTATCTTAGCCTTTTAGGTGTAGTGCGGAAGCTATGACAGAGTAATTCGGAAATAGTTGTCACGCGATACTACGCTCAGAGGAGTCTTTCTTAAGAATATTACTAATTATCGAGTTAATCAGGAAGATGGTAATATCTGAAGGAAGGATGTAGACTCTAGGAACCTCTAGAATCTTGTTCGGCAGGTGATAAATTTAGACCAATACCTTATGGGTAGTACCTTCGACCACATGCTCGTGACGTTGAACCTATGAACCATATATGTGTGATCTTGTGTGTGATTGTTGCATCATGCATCCATGCACTCATAAGCATCTTTTGAAAAAAAACATATTTCAAGGGATTTAAAGGTTGACTATTTGTGAATATCTCAAGTACTTTTTAACCATGGATTCTGGAAAGAGAAAGACCAGGAAGTACAGTTTCAAGGATCCCAAGATAGATGAGTTAATCAGTCTAATTCCCGAGATCGAGTGTTCTGTAGACTTTCAGAAGAAGTATGGATCCATTATTCCTCTCATGAAGCTGAAGATGAAGGAGGTTATTCTCTCGACCTTGGTCCAGTTCTTTGATCCGATGTATCATTGCTTTACTTTTCCCGACTATCAGTTGATGCCTACACTGGAGGAGTATTCTTACCTATTGGATTTACTTGTTATCGATCGTGTTCCTTTTACTGGTTTGGAGGGTGAGCCAAAACCACATGAGATTGCTGCTTTGATTCACCTGGGGAAGTATGAGGTGGAAGCCCATATGACTACTAAAGGAGGGATTAGAGGATTATCAGCTCAGCTCTTATTGGAGAAAGCTCGTTACTTTTCCAGAATGAAGAGTACGGTTTCTTTTGAAGCCATCTTTGCTCTACTTGCTTACGGGTTGTTCTTATTTCCTAATGTGGACAAGTTTGTTGACATTAATGCTATCAGGATCTTCATGATTGGAAACCCAGTTCCCACACTGTTGGGTGATGTTTATTACTCTATTCATCTTCGGAATTCTTATCATGGGGGAATGATTATCTGTTGCACGCCTCTGTTGTACCGGTGGTTTATCTCTCATATGCCTCAATCTGATGCTTTTTGGGATGTCAAGAAGGAACCCCGTTGGGCTCCTAAGATCATGGCACTTACTCACTCAGACATTGATTGGTATTATCGAGCTTACCAGGATGTAGAGATTATTGACAGTTGTGGTAGTTTCCCCAATGTACCTCTTCTTGGTACAAAGGGGGGAATTAACTATAAATCGGTTCTTGCACGGCGACAGCTTGGTTATCCGATGAGGGAAGGGGAAGACCATAGGAAAGCTAGGGAGAAGATTGTGAAGGCCTGGAATCACATTCATAAGAAGAGTAGGAAGGATTTGGGACCTAGGGGTGCTATTTCTTTGGAGCCATATCTTCAATGGATTCGATCGAGAGCCATTCAGTTAAAGATGTCGTATACCCGGGAGACACCCATGCCTGATCTATTTGTGAAGACCACTCCTCCCTTATTAGATGACCTAGAAGAGCTGCATCTTGCTTTGGTTAGGATGCAACTGGAAAGGGATGCTTGGAAGAACAAGTTCTAAACTTTAGAAAGTTCCTACAGAGCAGACCTGAAGGAGAAAGAGGACTTGATTGAGATTCTTGAGAGTCGAGAAGTAGAGTCTATGGAGAGGTGAGGGGATTTATTTTCTCCTGGGCCTCAATCAGGTGCTGATCACTTACTTCCTGATTCATATGATTGGAAGAAGGTTTCCATCAGACATATGGAAGAAAACCAGAGGTTGAAGGCTCAGATTTCCAGGCTCACAAGGAAGCGCCAGCGTACAGATTGATCTCCATCAGTTCTTTTTTCTCATAATTTTAGATTGTATTTTCATCTTGTACTTGAGATCATTGAAACTTGTAATCCATTTTGGAGTTATTATAATAAAAAATTTCAGTATTTCAAAAGCATTGTTACTTTGATGTTCGCAATATGTCTATAAACATTAAATCCCTTGAAATATTAAATAATGAAGAAAAAATAATCATATGCATTGCATATCATGCATCATATTGCACATATTTCTTGCATTTATTATGCATATCCAGGTGTCTTACCCAGCTTCTTTACTTCGTTCAGCAAGCTGACTCATCACTACAACACTCCGGCTAATTTCAAAAAGAAGATGGATAACTTAGAGCAGGAGAATCGCGAGCTGCACGAAGAGGTTTCTGCTTTGAAGGCCGGCATGGTCAATCTGAATACTCTGATGGAAGCTCTGGTGGCTGCTCAGAATCAGCCACCGAGTGTTCAACCTCAACCAACAAGGATAACTACTGAAGTTCTGACTGTTCCCGTATCTGCTACTCCGGCTGTTGTTCAGAATCGCATACCTCAAGGTTATCCGTGGGGAATGCCAGAAAATTTTGCACCTGAAGGTTTCAATCTTGGTCCTCAAGATACTCCAGTGGTTCAGACTATTGTTACTCCTGCACCTCCTATGGATCATGTTGTTCCTGCTGCACCTCCTTCAGTGAATATGGTTCCTTTTGTTAATGATGATGTGTGTCGTCCTTTCCCTCCACCGAGTGAAGACTTGGGTCTTTATGACTGAATGGATGATTTTCAAGAGCAGTTTGACAAGATGCAAAGAGAGATGAAGGCCCTTAGGGGAAAAGAGCTATTGGGGCAGAACGTGAATGAGCTATGTTTGGTCCTAAATGTTAAGATACTTGCTAAGTTTAAGGTCCCGGAATTTGAGAAGTATAAGGGCAACACTTGCCCTCGTGCTCACCTGGTGATGTACGTAAGGAGAATGTCTACCCATACTGATGATCAGCGTCTGCTGATTCACTTCTTTCAGGATAGTTTGATCGGTGCTATGCTGAAGTGGTATATGAGTTTGGACAACGCGAATATCCATACTTTTAATGATTTAGGAGAAGCATTCATCAAACAATACAAGTACAACATGGACATGGCGCCTGACCGAGATCAACTTAGGGCCATGGTTCAGAAAGACAGGGAATCATTCAAAGAGTATGCGCAGAGATAACGTGAGGTATCCGCCCAAGTGATTCCTCCCATGGAAGAGAAGGAGATGACTAAGATTTTCTTGAAGGTGCTGGGTGCTTTCTACTACGAGAGGATGGTAGCAAGCGCGCCAAGTGACTTTACTAAGATGGTAGGAATGGGTATCCGCCTGGAAGAGGCTGTAAGAGAAGGTCGTTTGACGAAGAGTGAAGGATTCGAAGGTGTAAAGAAGCCATCGTATAGGTTTACCAAGAAGAAAGAGGGAGATGCAAATGCTGTTATACAAGAAAGGAGGGTAAACGCTCCTAGAAGGAATTAGCAGTGTCATCAGCAATTCGCCTCAGTTACTCTTGTTATGAATGCCGCTCCAACTACCGTTGCTTATCAGAGACCATCCCAGTGGGGGGATCAAGGGTATAATCAAAGAAGGGAGAGTTATGACCCTATTCCCATGAGCTATACAGAGTTAGAACCGGCATTGATTCAGAAGAAGTTGGTTCGAACACGACCACCTCCCGTCGTACCATCACCATTGCCTTGGTATTACAAAGCAGACCAAACATGTGCTTTTCATCAGGGAGCACTAAGGCATAGTGTTGAGAATTGTTATCCTTTAAAGACTGAAGTGCAGAAGTTGGTGAAGTCTGGAATTCTATCTTTCAAGGACATGGGACCTAATGTGAAAGATAATCCTCTACCCAAGCATGGGGGAGTAAATGTTGTAAATATGGTGGTCAGTTGTCCAGGCGACTTCTGGATTTTTGACATTAATCTGGTTAGAGGAGATTTGGTGAAAATGCATGCAGACCTCTGTGAATTCAGCTACTATACGCATGACCATACCGGTTGTGCTACTTGTAGTACAGATATACAGGGTTGCGATAAGATAAAGGTTGATTTACAGGAGATGATGGATGAGGGCCTCATCCATATAATCAGGCCTAGGGAGGAGTATGAAGAGGAAGTGAATATGGTTTTTGGATGTCCGGGTGAATTCAGAATTTTTGATGTGCAGTATTTGAATGAGGATCTCGTGCAGTTGCATGCTACCTTCTGCCATACGGCTGGTCAGGTGGAACACCAATATAGATCTTGCCTAGTTTGCTGTCGAGATCCCCGAGGATGTTCAATCGTGAATAAGGGTGTTCAGTTATTGTTAGACAATGGAACTATCAAGATCATAGGTCACAGGGATGATTATAATGAGGTTGATATGGTTGAGGTTTACTTAACGGAAGAAGAGTCAGAGGAAAGAGTATGCCTCCGCGGATGAGTATTTCTCTTCAGACGAAGATTTGTTTTCCAGAAATGACTTTTTGATGACTGGTTGTGTTGAAGAAGGGATAAACGTCATTGTGCCTTATTTTGGTGCGCCTGCCCATTTTAAAGTGGAGTACCATAGAAAGCCAGCTGTTACCCCATTGGTAATTAGGTTTCCAGGTCCTATCCCTTACAAATTAGATAAGGTTGTGCCTTACAAATACAACGCTACAATCTTAGAAGATGGGGTGGAAGTTCCCATCCAACCAATTCCCGATGTTGGAAATATAGCTGAAAATAGCAGGGTGACCCGTAGCAGTCGTGTGTTTGGCCGATTGTTCGGAGAGATGTTGCTGCTGGAAAGAAAATTGCTGGGAATGATGAACCTAAGAAGGCTACAGGAGAGACTAGTGGAGCTACATTAGACAAAGAAGTGGATGATATTTTGAAGATAATTAAGATGAGCGACTACAGAATTGTAGATCAGCTACTGCAGACTCCTTCAAAGATATATATCTTAGCTTTATTAATGAATTCCTCTGCTCATAGAGAATCCTTGATGAGGGTACTGGACCAAGATTTTGTGGAGAGTGACATGCCAATAGATCAATTCAGAAGCGTAATTGGAAACATTACATCATGTAATAATTTGAGTTTCTGTGATGATGAATTACCAGATGAAGGGAGGAATCACAACCTAGCCCTCCACATATCTATGAACTGCAAGAATGATTCGCTATCCAATGTGCTAGTTGATAATGGATCTATGTTGAATGTTATACCGAGGAGTACTCTCATGAAGTTGAAATACCAAGGAACACATATGCGCTCGAGTGGCATCATTGTGAAAGCATTTGATGGGTCGAGGAAATATGTCATCGGTGAAGTGGACTTACCCATCCATATATGACCACATTTGTTCTAGATAACCTTCTAGGTCATGGACATTATTCCCGCATATAGGTGTTTGCTTGGACGGCCATGGATACATGAAGTAGGGGTTGTCACCTCAACTTTACACCAGAAGCTAAAATTTGTGCGTGAAGGGAAGGTAATGATCATAAATGGGGAGCAGACATTGTTGATATCTCATTTGTCCTCTTTTAGTATTGTAGAAGCGAATGAGGCTGCTGTTGGAACCCAGTTCCAAGCCCTATCCATTGACAACATAAGGAGAAATGAGAATTCCATGGTTTCGCTGAAGGACACGCAGCAGGTTGTGCGCAATGGTTATAATGTAGTTTGGGGACGAATTGTGGATCCACCCGTGAATAAGAACAGAACTGGTTTGGGTTTCTCTTTGAAGAATGGCAAAGGCGAAAGTTTGAAGTCAAACTCTACTATGAGCAGCTATCATGATGTTTTCCACAGTGGAGATTACCTATATCCAACTGATTCTGGAATTAATGTTGTTGAGGAGGATGAAGCAGAGCAGGAAATGCCGAATTATGTGACGCATGGAGTCAGGGTTCAAAACTGGGTCACCATTGATGTTCCCTCTTGCATACAAGTTTCAAAGTAATTTGATTTGTTAACCTTTTTTTCTTGAAAACCTTTCACTCTTCCCAAGGTGGAAGTATTAATGTTGTAGGGCTTATATGTTTGCTATGACTTTTAAGATCAATAATAAAAGTTGTCTTTGCTTCCCGAATTATGTCTTTATTTTCTGCTTTTTCTTGGAAATTGGTAATTAAAAAAAAAACTTTCAAAATAAATAATAACTGAAATTCAATTTGCATGATCACTTGTTATATGTGTAAGTTTCTAAAAGCAATCATGAATCATATGTGCAGATTAATTAAAAAACCTGTTGAATACAATGACCCTGCACCCTCTCCCAACTTTGAATGTCCTGTGTTTGGGGCTGAAGAAGAAGATTATAACGAGATTCCATAAGAGGTCTCACGGTTGCTTGAGCACGATGAAAATACCATTCAGCCATATAAATAGCCTTTGGAAGTGATCAATTTGGGTTCAGAAGAAGATCCGAAGGAAGTCAAGATTGGAGCATCGTTGCATCCCGATGTGAAGAGAAGGTTGATTGAGCTGTTGGAAGAGTATGTGGATATTTTTTCTTGGTCCTACCAAGATATGTCTGGTCTAGATACAGATATTGTCGAGCACCGTTTGCCATTGAAGCCAGAGTGTCCTCCAATTAAACAAAAGTTAAAAAGAAATCACCCAGATATGGCAGTAAAGATCAAAGAGGGGGTTCTAAAGCAGATTAATGCTGGTTTTCTTGTGACGTCAGTGTATCCTCAATGGATTGCCAATATTGTCCCAGTACCGAAAAAAGAAAGAAAATTCCGCATGTGCGTAGATTACAGAGATCTAAATAAAGCTAGTCCAAAAGATGTTTTTCCATTGCCTCACATCGACATGTTAGTGGATAGCACAGCAAAATTCAAAGTATTCTCGTTCATGGATGGATTTTCCGGGTATAATCAAATAAGAATGGCTCTAGAGGACATGGAAAAAACAATGTTTATCACACCCTGGGGAACATTCTGTTACAGAGTAATGCCCTTCGGGTTGAAGAACGCTGGTGCAACGTATCAGAGGGCTATGACAACCCTATTCCATGATCTGATGCACAAGGAAATCGAAGTATATGTTGATGATATGATTTCCAAATCCCATACTGAATAAGGGCATATAGAAGATTTGTTGAAGTTGTTTCAGCGTTTGAAGAAGTATTGTCTCCGCTTGAATCCAAATAAATGCACCTTAGGTGTTCGATCGGGGAAGTTGTTGGGTTTAATTGTTAGCCAGAAAGGAATCAAAGTTTATCCTGATAAAGTCAAGGCAATTCAAGAAATACAAGCACCAAGAACTGAAAAACAAGTCAGAGGTTTCCTCGAGCGTTTAGATTATATTTCCAGATTCATTTCCCACATGACTGCAACATGCGAAGCAATCTTTAAGTTGTTAAAGAAAGATCAAGGTTGTGTTTGGGTGGATGACTTCCAAAGGGCATTTAAGAGTATTAAATAATATCTGCTTGAACCTCCTATCTTTCTCCCTCCCGTAGAAGGAAGACCATTGATTATGTATCTAACAGTGTTAGATAAATCCATGGGTTGTATTCTGGGACAACAAGATGAAACAGGGAAGAAGGAGTTCTCCATTTATCATCTCAACAAAAAATTCACTGATTGTGAATCATGGTATTCCATGCTGGAAAAAACATCTTGTGCTTTGTCCTGGGCGGCAAAGCGATTGCGGCAGTATATGATGAATCACACCACTTGGTTGATCTCCAAAATGGATTCAATCAAGTACATTTTCGAAAAGCCTGCTCTTACTGGGAGAATTGCCCACTAGCAGATGTTGTTATCTGAATATGATATTGAATACCACACTCAAAAGGATATTAAAAGTAGTGTGTTGGCAGATTATCTTGCTCACCAAGCAGTGGAGGATCACCAGTCTGTTGGGTATGAATTCCCTGATGAGGATGTGATGTTCCTGAAAGTGAAAGATTATGATGAACCATCGCCTGAGGAAGGCCCTAGCGCTGAATCTCGTTGGAGTATGATATTTGATGGAGCTGTGAATGCTTCTGGTAAAGGAATTGGTGTTGTGATTGTCACTCCTCATGGATCGCACATTCCTTTTACTGCAAGGTTAACATTTGATTGCATTAATAATATAGCAGAATATGGGGCTTGCATCATGGGTCTCGAGGAAGCTATTGATCTTAGAATCAAAATTCTAGATGTGTATGGTGATTGAGCTTTAGTGATAAATCATATTAAAGGAGAATGGGACACTCGTCACCCTGGCTTGATCCCTTACAAAGATTATGCTAGAAGATTATTACCCTTCTTCAATAAAGTTGAATTCCATCACATCCCTAGAGATGAAAATCAAATGGCGGATGCTCTGGCAACTCTGGCTTCTATGTACAAAGTAAATACTTGGAATGATATACCCTGAATTACGGTTCGACGGCTGGATAGGCCCGCTCATGTGTTTACAGCAAAAGAGGTAGCAGATGAAAAACCCTGGTATTACGATATCAAATGTTTTCTTCAGACTCAGGAATACCTGATTGGTGCATCAAGGAAAGATAGAAAGGCATTGAGAAGATTGGCAGGAAGTTTCTTCCTCAATGAAAATGTGTTATACAACAGAAATTATGACATGGTCTTGCTCAGATGCATGGATAGACACGAAGCAGACATGTTGATGCATGAGATTCATGAAGGTTCATTTGGCACTCGTGCCAATGGACATTCGATGGTTAAAAAGATGCTAAGGGCAGGTTATTATTGGATGACAATGGAGTCCGACTGTTACAAATTTGCAAAGAAGTGCCATAAATGCCAGATTTATGCAGACAAGGTCCATGTGCCTCCGACGCTTCTCAATGTGATTTCCTCCCCGTGGCATTTCTATATGTGGGGTATTGACATGATTGGGATGATAGAACCCAAAGCTTCGAATGGGTACCATTTTATCTTAGTAGCAATTGATTTCTTCACCAAGTGGGTGGAGGATGCTTCATATG
Organism: Vicia faba; assembly: GCA_948472305.1. Classification (NCBI taxonomy): domain Eukaryota; kingdom Viridiplantae; phylum Streptophyta; class Magnoliopsida; order Fabales; family Fabaceae; genus Vicia; species Vicia faba. The sequence continues at coordinate 210,670,698 of OX451738.1, read as the reverse complement.
CTAATGTTACTAAGAAGGTGGTTGTGCGCTTCATTAATAATAACGTTATATGTCGGTATGGTGTGCCAAGCAATATTATCACTGACAAAGACTCGAATTTGAACAACAAGATAATGACAGAACTGTGTGAAGAATTCAAGATTGTCCATCATAATTCATCTCCATATAGGCCAAAGATGAATGGGGATGTTGAAGCTGCTAATAAGAATATCAAGAGAATGATCCAGAAGATGGTGATTACTTATAAGGATTGGCATGAAATGCTCCCTTTCGCTCTGCATGGATATCGAAAATCTGTCTGCACTTCAACAGGAGCAACCCCATTCTCCCTGGTGTATGGAATGGAAGATGTACTCTCAGTCGAGGTAGAGATTCCCTCGTTGTGTGTGATAATAGAAATCCAGTTGTCAGAGGCTGAATGGGTCTAGAACAGGTTTGACCAATCGAATTTGATTGAAGAGAAGAGAATGACAGCTTTGTGTCATGGCCAGTTATATCAGAGAAGAATGAAGAAAGCTTTTGATAAGAAGGTCAAACTTCGTGAATTCAGAGAAGGTGACCTCGTGCTCAGGAAGATCATGTCTTTCAACACTGATTCTAGGGGCAAGTGGACTCCCAATTTTGAAGGCCCGTATGTTATCAAGAAAGCCTTCTCTGGCGGTGCGTTAATTCTTGAAACTATGGATGGCGAGGAGTTCCCACGTCCCATGAATGCTGACGCAGTCAAGAAATACTTCGCCTAAAGAAATAAAAGAACAGATCGCTAAGTTGAAAACTCGAAAGTGCGGCTTAGGCGAAAAAGGAGTGTCTCTGTAGGCCGAAAACCCAAAAGGGCGGTCTAGGAAAAAATTAGAGATATAAACAGAATAAATTTCCCGCTAAGTTGAAAACCCGCAAGGGCAGCTTAGGCAAAAGTTAGGGATTTTCTTGGCAAGTAACTACGTCAGACAAGACTTGATCGTTGAAGCAACAATCTTCTCGGATCCTCGCCATACTTCAACAAAAGCTGCTGCTCAGGATTTCAAAAGTTGTTAGGGGGGATAGTGGTCATTGTATCTCAATGTATCTTTTCTATTATGTATTACCATTTCCAAAACTTTGTAATCATCTATGGAGTCTCGCCATTCGCAGACTACCATTCTATTAATGAAATCCGAGCTTTTACCCAATTCTTTGTGTTTCTTATTTTATTTAGCTTGCAAAGACTCCATTTACTAGTGATAATAACTTTAAAAGCAAAGAGATTAAATAACAAAATTGATTTTTCAAAAAAAAAGATTTTTACAATTTACTTTTACTTTGAGATTTGTGATGAAACAATGACAACAAAATTGGTGATCCCAGGAATGGACAAACTCCGGTTGTTTTGAGAAGTTTTGTTCCCCTCAGGATGGTCTACTCGGGTTGTTTTCGCCGTATTGGGTTTATGGTTCTGGTATTCTCGATCAAGTTTTGATTCATTTCTCCTCTTTTCTGAGTTTTCATGATGTGAAGTTTCAATCCGCATTTTTCTCCAGTGAAGTAGGCTTGAACTCCCCAGTGAATTTTGATTGTTTCGGTGTCAATCTGCTTTATTTGAGACTGGTCTTGCATTCTCCAGTAGGCATGTTACTTTTGAAAAAACACTGGTTTCCCCGATGAATCCTGAAGAAGGATGTTCTACCCCGGTATCTGTTTGATTTATTTACCTCCAGATTATGTTTCTCCTCGATAAAGTTAAAAGCAGGCAGTAGGTTTGGTTTCCGCAGCTGGCCTTTACCTTTCTTGGAATGATCATCTTGGTTGAATCTTAGTCGAGTGTTGTTAGTGCCCGAAGCAGTCTTGCTTGGTTGTGCCCCATGTTGTGTATCTGTTTTGTCAGCATGCATATGATAACACTCATACATTCATATATGCATCATGCATAGCTAAAATTGACAAATCATTGTTCATTGACATTTGTTAATATTTTTGTTGACATATTACCCAGTTTTGCAGAGATAAGTTACCCCCTTTTCATTAGATCGTTGTTCTTAAGAAGAAAACGTACATTCTTTCAATTTCCCTACTGAGTTGCCCCTCATAGAAGATTTTGCTTTAAACCTTCCATGTATAGCTCCTTGTTTGGATAAATTTGGTTTTCCCTCTTAAGTTTATTTCTCAAAGGATAAATTCAGGTTGACTGTTCCATTCCAATTTATTTCTGGTTTGAATCTGTGGTTCCCTGGCAATGCTATTCACTTTTGATTTCTGAAAACTCCAAGCTTTGGTTGGTGTATTTATTTTGCACAAGAAGACTTTACCCCCTTAGCAAGAAAATCATGGCATCTCCCCAGTAAGTCATACCTCTTGCCCCTAAAAAGTCATTTCCTTTTACAATCCTCCGTGACCACAAATAGCAAGTCTCTTTATTTGAGACAGCTTATGTTTTATCCTTTCCAGGCGGAGTGTCTTGGTTAAAGAAGAAGTTGAGACCCATTCTAGGAGAAACACCAGAATCTTGGGGAAACTTGTTATCCTTTTGCTATCTTCAGTGAACATTGATAGTTCATCGTCAGTGAACGGCGGTGCTATGATATTCTCTTTCTACCTTCAGTGAAAGTTGGTAGACCATCGGCAGTGAATGTCGATGTTTGTTATCTTTTTTCTATCTTTAGTGAACGTTGATAGTTCATCATTAGTGAACGGTGGTGCTATGATATTCTATTTCTACCTTCAGTGAAAGTTGGTAGACCATCGCCAGTGAACGTCGATGTTTGTTATCTTTTTGATATCTTCAGTGAATGTTGATAGTTTATCGTCAGTGAACGGCAGTGCTATGATATTCTCTTTCTAGCTTCAGTGAAAGTTGGTAGACCATCGGCACTGAACATCGGTGTTTGTTATCTTTTTGTTATCTTCAGTGAATGTTGATAGGTAATCGTCACTGAACGGCGGTGCTATGATATTCTCTTTCTACCTTCAGTGAAAGTTGGTGGACCATCGACAGTGAACGTCAATGCTTATTATCTTTTTGCTATCTTCAGTGAACGTTGATAGTTCATCGTCAATGAATGTTGGTTCTATTATATTCTCTTTATACCTTCAGTGAAAGTCGGTAGACCATCGGTAGTGAACTTCGATGTTTGTTATCTTTTTTCTATCTTCAGTGAATGTTGATAGTTCATCGTCAGTGAACTGCGGTGCTATGATATTCTCTTTATATCTTCAATGAAAGTTGGTAGACCATCGGCAGTGAACGTCGATGTTTGTTATCTTTTTTCTAACTTCACTGAATGTTGATAGTTCACCATTAGTGAACGGTGGTGCTATGATATTCTCTTTCTACCTTCCGTGAAAGTTGGTAGACCATCGGCAGTGAACGTCGGTGTTTGTTATCTTTTTGCTATCTTCAGTGAATGTTGATAGTTCATCGTCAGTGAACGGCGGTGATATGGTATATTCTCTTTCTACCTTCAGTGAAAGTTGGTAGACCATCGGCAGTGAACGTCAATGTTTGTTATCTTTCTCTTTGCCTTCAGTAAACGTTGGTAGATTCGCCTTCAGTAGAAATTGGTGTGTCCTTTGACCATCCTACCATCCTCTCTGATTCAGTTATTTTGATCCACCAGTGATTTATTTTCCCGGTGGGGTTGCTCCTTTATTTCTTTATTATTGTTGCATCCCCAGTGATACTTTGCGTCTCTTTGGTACTGTTCATATGCATTCATATGCATAAGCATTTGCATGGCATCTTAGGGCAAAAAATAGGGTTTGTTTTATATTTAAGTATCTTCGATCGCGTCGACATGAAGATTTTTAACCTTCGTATCTCTGGATAGAAGAAACTTAAATAAGGGCAGCTATTGTACCCCAATTTTTTCTTCTAAGATCCCTTTATCATACCATGTTGATTCACTCACAACAAGATCATACTAGGATTCTTGGTTCACCTCTCTACATTTAATTTTGCCTCTTTGAGGGATTACCAAGCACCTTGACTTATGTTCCTTTTGTGATCATGAATATTGTTTTGAATTCTTCACTTAACTAATAAAATACAATGTTGGCTTGTCTTGCTTGTTATCCATGTAGGTAAGGGCAATGAGATTTAACAAGTTACTCCATGGGTTCATGAGTTTATTTCCATTCCCTAGTCAATATAGATTGAGAAGTTCAAACCTCACCATTGGAGTGGTTTTGGAAGAATTGGCATGGCAAGGTCGCTTTGGTTCATCGCATTTCGAGGTTATTAGATTTGACTCAAAAGTACAAGGGATTGATTGGAGAAGTTGTCATGTTTGGGCAAGACCTTGTTCCTATTGGTCACAATAGCATATTTATCTCAAAGTTCAATATATGTAAGTGGTTTTGGTGGCTATGATTCTTCATTATCATCCTCAACAACTTCTATTCACAAAGCAAGAATATTGGTACAAGAAGTTTGTTCAAACTTGTCAAAGTTCTCTAAGGCATTCTCTTGATCTAGAAGCTAGGGTTTTGAACTTAAAAGGAGCATATATTGCTCACCTTTTGGTATTTTTAAGTGATTCCAAAGATATCCTTATCTTCAAAGGGTTATCAACAAATCACTTCAAAAGTTCCAAGGAGTTTTCATGTGGAAGGAACTTAGTGAAGAAGAAAGATTACAAGTCATCCAGATGAATCCATAATTTTCTATATGTGACTTCAAATGGTCATAACTTGGTTAATTTTCATCACCTTGAGTCCATTACTTTTCCATAATTATCTTGAAGGTGTGAACTTTATGCCTTATTTTATGTGCAAAGTAAGAAAATGGATGGAAGTTTCCTTAAATATGCAAAAGATTATAGGTCATTTCATGATTTTTGGCCAACTTCAACAAGTCATAACTTGCTCTATTTTTGGAGATTTTGAGTGGTTCAAGTTTCAAAATGACATTCAAGAGATCTACTTCATTCCATCTTTTTTGGTCAAGAGCAAATTCTAAGTGGAAGGCCATGTTTGGATGCAAAAGATTATAGGTCATTTTTGAAGAAGAATTTGAAATATTTCTAAGTATGGAAAGTCAACCATTTTTCTTCAACTTTGACTCAATGTAACTTTCATCTCAAGTAGCCATTTAAATCCATTCTTTTTCCATTGCGAAGCTTGTAACCTCTCTTTCTAAAGCATCAATAATCATTCCCTAAGACCCCTTGAGTTGGAAATGCCATGGATTTGAATTTGGTAACTTAAAACTGAATTTTCCACAATGTCCGAATTTTGAAATCCATAATGTGACTTGTAAACACAAGATTTATGCGCGTTTTTGATTTAAACTTGATTAGCAAACTTTCCAGAAGTGATTAGCACCCCAAAACGCAAGATTTGGTTGAGTTTTTATGGAAATGGAGTCACACTTCACTCGTGCTCGACCTTCACTCAATTTCCCTCCAAACTTTCTTATTTCTTCCAATTTTCATTCTGATTCACTTCCCTATAAATAGAGGGACATCCCCCCATCCATTTCTTCAATCTTGGAGAGCCAAAAACACCATGCAAAAACTTCACACGAACCCATCTTTTTTGAATTCAGTTTCTGAGATTTAAGCTCCCTTTTCGAAAATTCTTTGCGCATTCATCATCCTTAAGCATCATATAAACTCTCCAGCACTTAAACCAATCAAAACGAGCCATAATTCAAGCTACAGAAGTCCAGTTTTAGAGCTTCTTCCTTGAACTTCGAAAAGGTAGAATTCTCCACCATTTGGATCCAAATCAAGCACTAATCTATTCTACTCCTTCTCCTGATTCTAATGTTGCTTACAATTTTTAAATCCATTGAGAATTGAGAGAGAAATCTCAAATTGAAGGTGCTCGCTATTTTCTGGGTTTTTAATTCATATCTCTCTTCATACCTTATATAAATTTGGCGCGATGGTGGTGTTAGAATCGTCTTGAAGAGACGAGTTCAATGATACTAGCCTGGGATCCTAATTTTTCCATTTGAAGGATCTCACAAAATCCCCATTGCAGGGTGTCTGGAGGTTGAAGATGATGGCATGTCTCGTCTCAGCCAATGATAGCGTGCCAAACGTTTTAATTTCATTGGTTGCCCTTTTTCTGATCCTATGCGTATCTCACTAAGGTCCATATCAAGCACAGCGCGTCTGGTCTACTGGATCAGCTTACTAACGCGTTTTGACTATGATCTGATGGTCCACATATTTTTGGTTTTATTTTATTTTCTGAATTTTATATTTTTATTGATTAAATTTTCAAAAATTCATAAATCTTTTATTTTTTATCCAAAAATTATGAAAAAATTCACAAAAATACTTTGAATTATTTTAGATCTCATGACTATTTTTTCACATTTTTATTTTGACATTTGATATTTTTTTTATTTTTTGAATTATTTGCTTTCTTTTAATTACTTAAAAAATACTTTCTGACATTTTTTAATTTTGAAAAAATTCATAAATAATATTTTGCATATTTTTTACTTTCTGAAAATTTTATGAAATTTTATATTGAGGTTTACTATTTTTGACCTATTTTATGTTTGTTTGAGCAATTTTAAATAATTTAAAGATAGTTTCTGACTTTTAAAAATTACCAAAAAATTTATTAAAATATTTGGATCCATTTCTGATTTTTTTAAGGCCTTACTTTTTCTTTCTTGATTAATTTGAACATAGTTGATATTTTTCTCCTTTATTTTGATTTTTAAACATTTTTTAAACCCTTTTAATGTATATATTAAATATAATATTATTTTGTGATTATTTTCTGGCTGTCTTGAGTTGATTTTTTTATCATGATTTTATTAACATCATTGGATCTTGGGTGTTGAGTTTAACTCCACCAAAATGGATGAATGATTTTAATAATAGTTTGATTAAATTTTTTATTAAAAAGTGGTTTATTCATTTTTTCCATCCCCTCTTCATCTTATCCCTTTCTTATTGCACTAGGTGTTATTGGAGCATGATCTCTATATCATGTCTCAAAACAAATGGTGCATAAATTGCTATTGACCGGCCTCAAAATAGGTGCGACTTCTATATATAAGTCCACTTACGATTGCTTAACATAGCGCTAAATTTTGTCCTAATTCGAATAAATGATCATTTATGGCCCAAACTTATGATTGCAAGCCCAAGTATGTTAATTTGATCTCTTTGATCCAATAACCTTGAGATTCATTGTGTGGAGGCTTTGGTTCTACCAATCCTCTAATGGATCTACAACACCTTTGGTCAACGCGAATCACTTAAACACCATTGATCATTAAATGGTACTTATGAGAATTCCAAATGGATGATATACTTGACAAAAAGCAAATGCAACTTGTTGTGTGGAGGCTTTGGTTCTACCAATCCTCTAATGAATTCCAAATGCAAGTTTCAAGATGATCATCCAACTAACAACTAATTATTGACTTGTTTTACCTTATGCTTTTATTCTTTTTTATGCTTTATGTACTATTTACTTTTAGCATTTACATTTCATGCCATTTTCATCTTTGCTCATTTGAGTATTTATTTTCTTGCCATTTTTACTTTGCTCATTTGAGTATTTATTTTCTTGCCATTTTTACTTTGCTCACTTGATATTTTCTTTTCCTTTCTTAAGATACTTAATAATCAACATAAACCCTAAAAAATCTTTAATGGTACTTGGACTATTTGGTTATTATCCTTGGCATTATGGAGCATGGGACTTTTCTTGGACTTAGGATTAGAAACCTTGACCTATCTTGAGATCTTATCTGTTTATTTTATCTGGAGTTCTAGAGGTTTACCTCAATACATTGGGTTGCTTGTTTGTTTTTGTGTGCAGGTTTTTTGTGATTACATCCTCTGATTGTAATCTGGAGTTCACCCGTATACAGCCGTTACTCTGCCCAATTTTTGTGAAGACTGAATACACTTAAAGTTTGGTTCTCTCAAGAGGTCTAGTATTTTTTGCTTGCTTGGTTTCAATCCAAAGAATGGGAACTCTATCTTGGCTCATAATGTCAAGTATTGGCTTCTTGTTGGTTAGATGATTCTTATCCCTAGCTTTTACCTTATGCTTTAGGATAGTCTCGTCTTCTCCTCTCATCTTCTTTAATTTCAAAAATCTTCTTCCTCCTTTTGAAAACTCTTCTTGTTTTGAAACTTAAACTACTTCCATAATAAACTTTGACTTAGGTCCATGCATCTACAAAAAACCTTTTCATAAATAAACTCCAATCAACTTAATAATACCTTGACATTTTTTTTGTGAGAAGACTAAAAGTCAATCAATCTCATTTCAAACCATTTTTGCCACTTTGGCTTTTACCTTTAAACTTTTCTCAAAAAGGTTGAACTCTTGTCAATCCTTGTAGTGATGCAAACAACTATACTTCTACAATATGAAGTGAAGAGAGATATTTTCCACTTAGGTGTTGAGTGAGGCATTGTTGATTTTAAAATCCAAGCCATATCCTCCACTTTGAGATGATGCAGATTCTCCTTTCTCATGATTGTGGGTAGTAAGTATGTTTTCCACACGGACAATGACGATAATGTTTTATCTCATAAAATTAACCAACGCATTTGTGTTTTAAATTTTTAAAAGAGGAACTATGTGACCTTGATCCCCTATTGCACGAAAAGGTGGTACGTAGGCACTAAAGATTCACAACCGCAACGAGTGCAAAAATTATAAAATAAACATATTTCTTTCCTCTCCTCCACCATCCATTTTTATACAACATTTTTTATAGCCAAAATATACAGATTTTTACAAACAGGCTCCTGCGGAGTACCGTAGATATTTAGGGTGCTAATACCTTCCCTTTGCATAACCAACCCCCTTACCTTGAATCTTTCCCCCTCTTTTTGGTTTATTCGTTCTTTTCACATTCCTTTGGAAACAATAAAGCACGGTGGCGATTTTTATTTTGATTTGTATAAAGTCTAGTCAATCCAATGGCTTAGTCTTGAACATTTCTACCGCTACAAGTATGAGAAAGTTATGCCTGGTTAATGTTTGGTTGACTTTTCCTATAGAAACCCTAAATTTCCATTTTTTGACTTTTGATGAGTTATGAGCATTTCTTGAGGAATCATGATCAACCCTTGATCAAATGATGGATAATACTTCAAAATATTGATGTTGACCAAAAATCTTGAAGTTTGACTATATTTGGGCCACTGTTGACTTTTGACCTAGTACAGTTGATTTTCAAGCATTTGAGCAGTTGACTGGTCAAACTTGTTGTGCAAGGCATGAAACTTGGCATGGATGATCTTGAAGACATATTAGCGCAATGGAGACCATTTGGTACCCTTGAAACACAAACATCTAGATGAGGAGTGAAACCCTAGTTTGAGGCTTATTGTCTTAGGAGGAGGATTTGTCTGGTCAATCCTTAGTCAACTTGAGAAATTGAGGACCTCTAGGAGTATGTTTTGTGTGAAAATGGGAGGGCAAATTTTGGGGTACAACAGGTACACCCAATATTTAAGAAAACTCTTCCATGGTCGGTACCAACTGATAATCGGGAAATGTGAAGCAATGGTGTTTGGGGTCAAAGAACTGAAAGTGTACCCCCCCCATCATATTCTCATCAAAGCTTTAGTTAACCAGGTTGAGAAGTCGACCATATTTCTTGGTGAATGAGGAAGTCTCGGGAACCCTTGATACTAGCTCTTTGAGTTGGAGAGGTATTCTCACAAAGCTGATTCGAATGGTGTTTCAACAAGCAGAAGCCATAATCTGCAAAACAGGACAAAGATAAATTCCCTAATCCTTAAAATGGTTAATAAAATGAATATGGATTGTATGATGCGTGATGTTATGTTTGAACAATTAATCACACACAAGCATACACACAAGACCTTAGGTTTAGGCTTGCATTGGGTTTATAGGAAAATACCCTCTTGAAGTATAGTTGGTTCAACCTGTCTTAGAAAAGTAACCGGGTTCTAAGGAGTCTCAATATCACCAGTATTTCTTTATCAGGCATTGTTTCAGCTCAGGTGATCTTTTCTCGCAGCCGAAATATCCCGAAAGTCTGACTCAATGAGTGTAGCATCGAGTATCAATCAATCCTCATCTTTATTCTGAGACCGGCTATCTCACTACTTTCTAATGGCCAAGTTTGTTCAATTAAGGTTCTAAGGTCTATTAGTGCTTTATGACACCACACAGCGGCCCCGTATTCTCCTCGATTTAACACAAGGGATACTGTTACCAACAAATGTGTCACACTGACGCAGCTATCATTTCAACCATATCGGTTTACACCATATAGTCTCCACGATCTATTGTTGCTTACCTAAAAGGTGCCCCAGATCCGGGTGTTGGATCTTTACAAGTAAACCCAAGAAAAAACCCTTAAAGATAAAGAAATAAAAGCATACAAGAAAATAAAATTAAATATGACCTAAGCTTTAAGGTAACCCCACTTTTTTATTTATTTTCCACGGCAGAGTCCCTAGTTATTTGATACGGTGGCAGAACCGACTGTTTATTCTGGTTTTGCATTTTGTATTCACAAATGTTGCGGTAAGCAAGAGTTGCCACCAACTTTTCTTTTATTCAACAAAGGAAAGGGTGAAAATAATAGAAAATGACCTTTCGAGATGTTTTTTGAGTAAGGGGGTAGATTATGGAAAGGGAAGGTGTTAGCACCCTTTCCATCTGTAGTTTTCTATGGGCTCTTAGATGCTTAGCACATTTGAAATATGCCTTGTTCTTTTGTGTGTTTTGAAAAGTATTTTGAAATGCCATAGTGAGGCAATTTGCTTTATGATAACTCTTGTATTAGTCCTCAAGAGTGTTGATAAAGCGTTTTGGAAATGGTTTTGAAAGGATTTTGTGTATGTGTAAGAGTTTGTTTTTTAGCATAACATCTATGAACTATCTACTCTACTCGAAAGGTCGTTTTTTTCCTCTTTTCCTTTAGACAGTGCTAGCCTACTATTAGTGAGTAGGTAGACCTATCGTTGCATCTGTAAGCCCATTCCCTCACATCACAATGCTGATACTACACCATACGAGTGCAATTTTCTGGGCACTCTAGTGTTCAATCATCTTTCACCTTCAAGTCACAAATGGCAGATTCGCCAACCTAACTCTTCAGGTGTAAGAAGATTGAACATGGGCAGCTGTTGTACCCCAAAATTTGCCCTCTCAATTCTCAAGGCTTTTCTTACAAGGATTCTCAAGGTTCAAGCTTGCACAAGTACTTTGGAATTTTCCAGTACCAAAGTTAAAAGAAAACAGATAAAAATATGATTTTGACAAAATTTGGGGAAATACAAGTGTCTTTCGTTTCAGCTCTTTCGATTGGCCTTTAGGCCTCTTTCGATCAGCATCCTTCGATTGGCCTTTTGGCCTCTTTCGATACAAGCTTGGCTTGCATCCTTCGATTGGCCTTTTGACCTCTTTCGACACAATCTTGGCTTGCATCCTTCGATTGGGCGCTGGACTCCTTTTGGGCAAGTTCATTTCTTGGGATATTGGATTTCGTTTGAATGTTGTATTCTCTTAGTGCAAATATTTCACTTGGCCATATAGCCTCTTTCCTGCGTGTTAGCCAAGATTTACAAGGCAGAATTCCTTACCATGCTTGCAATCATAGGCCATGACATGTTGGCCACACATGCCCCTGCAAAGAAGCCTACTTCGATTCAACAAGTTTGCTGCCTGCAAGCCTACTTCGACCTGGACAAGTGTTGCCTGCAAGCCTGCTTCGACTGGACAAGTTTACTGCCTGCAAGCCTATTTCGATTCACCAAGCGTGCTGCCTGCAAGCCTATTTCGATTCACCAAGTGTGCTGCTTGTATGCCTCTTTCGAATCTGGACATTTTGCCTCTTGTGTGCCTCTTTCGAATCTGGACATCTTGCCCCCTGTATGCCTATTTCGAATCTGGACATTTTGCCTCATGTATGCCTCTTTCGAATCTGGACATCTTGCCCCTTGTATGCCACTTTCGAGTTTGGACATTTTGCCTCCTGCATGCCTCTTTCGAATAGGCATATGGCTCCCTTCATGCAAGTCCATTCGAAGCACACATTTGGCCCCTTCAAATGATGCACAAAGGTGATTTGTTCGAAAGACAAACAGTATGTTGGAAGAAGAATCTGGTCGAAGGAGGATCAAGATGAAAGGTTGAAATAGTCAAAGATGCTTGCTGCCAAATTCAGGCATGGTACACTGGCCAGAACTGTTGCACAGCAGTCCTGAAACACTGCTCCGTTCTTGCACCGAAATAGCATAAAGCACTGTTCCTCAGAGGCTGCAAAGAGCAGTTTACCCAAATTGTTCAAAACATTTTATTTTCCCTCCAAAGAGTTTCATCCAAGCCACGCCTTTGTTTTAACTCCCAAACCCTTTTCTCTATAAGTAGAGAAACCATTAACAAAGAAAAGGGTCCAGATTTTGCTAAGAGAAAAAAAAACCATAAAAAATCCTTAAGTGTTCAAACTCTCCAACATTCTAAAAAAGAAAACTTTCAAAACTCTAAGATTTTTTTTCACAAAAAGTCTCAATAGTGTACCTTTCAATTTACTTCCCCTAAACTGAAGCAACCTTTGATTCACCTTCCACCATCATATACTCTCTTTCGGTTCAGGGACTGTCCAAACCAAGCAGTAACAGAACTAGTTTCAAGAAAATCCCAGTGAAGCTCCCTCCACCATCAAAGAAGTCACTTACAGCCCTTTCGATTCAACACTTCAAGAGGTAAGTTCCCTCTAAACTTGGAACTCTTTCATTTTAACATCATGTGTATATGTTGAAAACTCAATCTTAATTAGTTATCTTGGACTTTGAGACCCATTGTTTTGTTTTTGTGCTAACCCCTGGACTGTAGTTATGTTTGGATGTTGCATTTTAAGAATTTGAGACAGGTTTGTTATACCCTTCGATTGGCTAGCTGCATAAGTCTTTCGAATCACAATCTGAGGGCCTGAGATGCTTACAGTGAGTCAGCAAGGAGCCTGTGAAAAAGCCAGAACCTTACTGACTCTAACCCCCAGTCGAAGGAGACAAAGGCAAATCGAAGGGCATGACTGATTCCAGACTCCCAATCGAAGGATACAACTGGCTGCTGCCTTTGCCCAATCGAAGGACAGGACTTCGCCTCTGCCAAGGCCCAATCGAAAGATGTGACTTTGTTGGTGCTGGCCCCAATCGAAGGAGGCCAACAGGATGCAAATCGAAGGGCGCTGCTGCCTGGGTCGAAAAGCTCATTTTCCTTGTTTTTTTTTTATTATTTTGTTTTTGCCTTTACATATTTTTATGCCTTCCAATATGGTTGTAATAGCGTAGGATTTTATCTTTCCACATTTTATTTACTTTGTAGAAATGCTAGTAATTAGGTGTGTATGATAAGATAAAACCAACAAATAGACCACCAAAAAAATCAAAGACAAATGCATGCAATAAAACACACTATTCACATATGCACCCTTAGGGTAATTCCACTTGTTGCCTCGGAAAATGCAATCATGTCCCTCAGTATGAGACACTCTAGCAATTGTCCCTTCGATAAACAAAGATCGTAGTCCCTCGATGACCCTCGATGTTTCCTTCGATAAAACGATCTCGTCCCTTACAAAATTGCTAGAGCGTCTCACAAGTTGCCTTCAATGATTGTATATGATGACCCGTGCCCGTCCCGTAAACATCCTAAACGCAAGGTTGTTCACCAAACACAATGGTGAAACAACACTGTTAAAAGGGTTAAAAAACATAAGAAAGATCTTTGAGTAAAATAGGGTAGACAACTCTTAGTTACTTGATCAAAAATCTTGCAAAACATCCTTACCATTTTTCAAAACACATCTCCACACAATTTCAAAACAAACTTTCAAAAACATTGAAACATCTTTTCAAAAAGACAAACACCTTTGTATATACTCAAACAAGAGTCATTACAAAGGTTGCCTATACAAGGCATCTTTTTTCAAAACATTTTCAAAACCACACACACAAAACACCATTTCAAGCAATTGAAAAACAAAGGCAAGTGATCTAAAATAAGTAACTAAGAGCCCATGGATAACCATGGATGAAAAGGGTGCTAGCACCTTCCCTTTTCATAATCTACCCCCCGAACCCACGAAAACATCTCAAAGGTCTTTCCTGTGCTTTTTGACCTTTCCTTAGGATAAATAAAAAGTTGGTGGCGACTCTTGCTAAACCGAACATTTGCGAACACAAACGCAAAACACCAAGTCAGTTCTCCTACCGGATCACAGAACTGGCAAATCTGCTGGGGAGTATTCTAAAACTGGGGTTACCTTAGGGTTTTAGATCACCTTTACATGCTTGCTTTGATTGCTTTGATTGCTTTACTTTTTGGGTTACTTGTTTGGGTTTGTTGTAAATCCTACACCCGGATTTGGGGGCACCCTTTTTTAGGTAAGTAGCAATAAATTGTGAGGGATCTGTCCGGCGTAGACCGACACGGATGAAGCAGTAGCTACTTTGGTGTGACACCTTGGCCTGTACCGATATCCCTTGTGTTGAAACGAGGAGAATATGGGTCTTCTAAGGAGTCATTAAGCACCAACTGACCTTAGAACCTTAAATTGACCAACTTGGCCATAGAACCGTAGCAGTATGCTACACTCATTGAGACTAAACTCTCGCGATGGTTTCGGCCGCAAAAAAAGTTTGCTAAACTAGAATTATGATCGATTGAGGGTAGTCAGTGATATTGAGATCCTCTAGAACCCGGTTACTATTTCTAGGACAGGTTTAAACCGACTAAACTGAAAGAGGGTAATGCCTAAACTCCATGCAAGCCTAAACCTAAGGACTTGTTTGCTCTGTGTGAATATGACTGTCTGTATATACACTTGCTTACTTTTGCATACATGTACATAACATCATAACATCATACCATAGCATTTTCAATAACCATTTCCAGGATCTCGAGGGTATTTCGATGCAGGGTCACGTTGAACCAGATGTCTACCAAGGGGCAAGAGGGTTATCCTCTAAACAAACGCTGTCAAAAATCAAGTGCAACAACTTGAATCAGGGGCTATGACCCACTTGACATGGTGAGCTTGATTCTCGTGGAAAGACATCCACCGATACAAAGTTCTCCAATCAAAGATGTTGATCAAAGTTCAATCTCTAACATTTTCTTGCGTTTACCCCGCGAGATCCTTGAAAACATGCATCCACATATCATGCATCATATCATGACAGGTTTCTCCCATACAGTTCTCCTTATCTTCCTACTATTTATTTCAGTAAGATGGATATGGAACAAACGGTGAAAGATCTCTAGGCTCAAAATGCTCAACTCCGAGAAATGTTCTTGAACCTATACAAGGGGCAAGAAGAAGTCAAATCTCTCCGCACTAGGGGCATGATCATGGGGAATCCTGAGGACAATAAAGATGACCAGTTGGAAAGGCTACAAACTGAGATAGCCATAATGAAGGGACAGTTGGTGAGCCAGATGGCTCTTATCCAAAATCTGGCACAAGGAAAAGAGGAGCTGAGGGTTCTCATCAACAAGCTTCGTCAAGATGGATGTAACCAAATGGGCCAAACATATAAGGTTGAGGATCAAGTCATCACTCAACTTCCTTTGAACCAAGAAGACAAGGGAAAAGCTCATCAACTTGCTTCAGGGTCACAAGCCCAACAACAACCTCGCCAGCGTCAACGGGGTAATCAGCGTAAGGAGGTCGCGCCTAAAAGACAATTCACTAAGATCAACATGTCACTGACTCAAGTGCTACAACACATGTTGAAGGCAGAGCTGATTACATTAAAGGCTCCTCTCCGGAACCCAAATACTTCCGCTCCTACCTATCATCCTAATGCAATGTGCGCTTATCATTCTGACAGTCCCGGGTATGATACTAACGATTGTTGGGCATTGAAGTACAAGATTCAGAATTTGATTGATGCCAAGGAGATTGAGTCTGGTCCTCCGGAGACTCCAGTATAATTAATGCTCCTTTGGCAGATCATTGAGAGCGTCTTTGTTTCATTTGAATTTTCAAGTTGTAATTCCTTTTGTTATTCAAACAATTATCTATTAATGTCAAACTTTGTTTCATTAATGCATTGCATATGTTTGTCTTGATTTGATCCACTCATTTTCATTACATTTAAACTGTGCTTTTTACTCTCTTTATGACATTTAACTCTTGCTAAAAGTTACAATCCTTTAGAGGGAGGATGACGAAACAATGCCATAATCTCATAACAGTATGCTATTGAACAAACCTTGCTGACGATGTACAGGCATTTCTTTCAAATCCTAAACACTGGAGTTATAAGGAAGATAATCCCTAGTCAACCTCTTCGAGCCAAAGGAGTAGAAGTTTTCTATTTTAACACAAATTGAAACCTTTAATCTAAACCTGGGGCAGGGTAGTTTCTCAGTTAATTCAAATGCGCTTAAAGTCGCAAACCCTCAGTTCGTAATACAACGAACGACATCAAAAGCATTCCTCTGGAATCAAAAGACGGTGGTGGTTCCTTATCTCATAGGCAGTCATTACCTCTCAAAAAAAGAAAAGCCCACTAAGCCAAAACCTACAAAGGAGGCTTAAGAAATTTGGGGCATCCCGCTGACTCTGATCTCGAAAACAGGAACAGTCAGGAAAAAGTTAGGGATAACAAATCAAAAGAACGAGGTCACTACAAATCCTCGACAACATGAAAAATGTTGCAAAAAATGATGACTTCCTTCCAAAATTCAACTTGTGTGAACCATCACCAAAAACGTCGTTCCAGACTCATTTGGAGTTCAAACGCACAATTAACTGAGTTTAGGATTGAAGAACATCACGAAGAACGGGTGGGTACAAATACTTTGAGCCTTTATCCTTTGTTTCTTAAACCGTGAACCAAGCCACGTTACAACCCTTCAAAAGTCCTAATTGAAGCATGGGTTAGTTCGAAAGCATACTGTTACAAAAGGTATCCTGACTCCTGTAAGGCTTTGCTCTAAATCCTGAGTTTGAATTTTCTTAGCAAAATTTCTTTACTCGCATAAACGCATTTTTCAAAACTTCAAGACAAACATAAACTTTGCATCACTTGAATATCACTGTTGGCATTTGGCTATTTGTTTGACAGCGGAGAAATTCACACAGCGAATATCCGATGAACGAAAGCCCTCTCAGTGAACAAAATCACTTCAAAAAGGATAACACTTCCATTGACGAATCTCCTATCAACAGGGGGCATGACATGTCACTCCCCAGCACACCTGGGGCAGTCCAGTCAAGATTCCAGGAAATCTCTCAAAGAAGTACAGAATAACCAGGGGCAGGTCTCCATCTCCATTACTTGGGGCATTGGACGTCAATCCTAACAAGGGGTTGCGTACAGTCAAACTTTTTGGCAGTACCACAAACATTCGCTACTAGGGGCAATGACAAGTCTCCCCAAATCCCTTCTCATAGGATGACTCCCAGCAAGGGTTTAATCTCTGAAAACCTTTCCCCAGCTGAATCAATAAAGATGTCACCTCTCTAGCGGACTGACGACAGGGTTTATTTCCCCAACAAACTACAGATTCCCCAGCTTGAGTTTGCCTCTCCGACTACTACAAATCAAAGGACCACAACTCCTCTTCCCCAGTAGACTACTCTACAATCCCCAGCAAGTTACTGTGAAACCTGGACCCGACCAGATATCAGTTCAACTTCGACTCCCCAGTAGAGAAACGGACGACTAAGACTCCTAACCCCTTTTCCAAGCAGAAATAAACATACTCCCCACAGAGTTTTCAGCTTCCCCCAGCGAAGTTCTCCTCAAAACAGGAATCCACTGGAAATGTTCTAAGCAAAGTTTAAAGACACACATACTCTTCAACAGCAATCCAGGATTTAATGACTCCCCAGCTTTTGTCAAGGATTTATTTTCCCAGACAAAAATACATTCATTAACATTTCACATTTCATACATCCTATTTACATACATGATAAGTGCATACAACGCAATCTCATTTACTTTGAGAACATCATGACATCGTGCATTTCATACATCATAACATTGCATACAACTAACGTTTTACCTTTTTCAGAAAAAGGTCAATCAACAGATGGCTACCATCAACCTTTTCAAGTTCCAGATTAATACCTGAAACCAGACAGGACAATTATCTACTTGACCATCATGAAGCAACCCTACACCGGTTCCTTCTCAAATTCAGATGCAGTTTCACACGGACTCATCATCAAGCAACCCTACACAGGTTCCTTCTCAATTTCAAGATGAAGTTTTACACGGACTCATCATCAGGCAACCCTATACCGATTCCTTCTCTTTCCAAGATGCAGTTTTACACGGACTCATCATCAGGCAACCCTACACCGGTTCCTTCTCAAATCCAGATGCAGTTTCACACTGACTCATCATCAAGCAACCCTACACCGGTTCCTTCTCAAATCCAGATGCAGTTTCACACGGACTCATCATCAGGCAACCCTACACCGGTTCCTTCTCAAATCCAGATGCAGTTTTACATGGACTCATCATCAGGCAACCCTACACCGGTTCCTTCTCATTTCAGATGCAGTTTCACACGGACTCATCATCAAGAAACCCTACACAGGTTCCTTCCTTCCAAGATGCAATTTCACACGGACTCATCATCAGGCAATCCTACACAGGTTCCTTCCTTCCAAGATGCAGTTTCACACGGACTCATCATCAGGCAACCCTACACAGGTTCCTTCTTTCAACTTACAAAATTACAATTCAACAGGAATTCTTGGATGGCATCTACAAGCCCATCTCCAACAAGATTTTGTCACATCTCCAAGTGGCATCTGTAAGCCCATTCCATCACATCACAATGCTGATACTACACCATACGAGTGCAAATTTCTGGGCACTCTAGTGTTCAATCATCTTTCACCTTCAAGTCACAAATGGCAGATTCGCCAACCTAACTCTTCAGGTGTAAGAAGATTGAACAGGGGCAGCTGTTGTACCCCAAAATTTGCCCTCTCAATTCTCAAGGCTTTTCTTACAAGGATTCTCAAGGTTCAAGCTTGCACAAGTACTTTGGAATTTTCCAGTACCAAAGTTAAAATAAAACAGATAAAAATATGATTTTGACAAAATTTGGGGAAATACAAGTGTCTTTCGTTTCAGCTCTTTCGATTGGCCTTTAGGCCTCTTTCGATCAGCATCCTTCGATTGGCCTTTTGGCCTCTTTCGGTACAAGCTTGGCTTGCATCCTTCGATTGGCCTTTTGACCTCTTTCGACACAAGCTTGGCTTGCATCCTTCGATTGGGCGCTGGACTCCTTTTGGGCAAGTTCATTTCTTGGGATATTGGATTTCGTTTGAATGTTGTATTCTCTTAGTGCAAATATTTCACTTGGCCATATAGCCTCTTTCCTGCGTGTTAGCCAAGATTTACAAGGCAGAATTCCTTACCATGCTTGCAATCACAGGCCATGACATGTTGGCCACACATTCCCCTACAAAGAAGCCTACTTCGATTCACCAAGTTTGCTGCCTGCAAGCCTACTTCGACCTGGACAAGTGCTGCCTGCAAGCCTGCTTCGATTGGACAAGTTTACTGCCTGCAAGCCTATTTCGATTCACCAAGCGTGCTGCCTGCAAGCCTATTTAGATTCACCAAGCGTGCTGCCTGTATGCCTCTTTCGAATCTGGACATTTTGCCTCCTGTGTGCCTCTTTCGAATCTGGACATCTTGCCCCCTGTATGCCTCTTTCGAATCTGGACATTTTGCCTCCTGTATGCCTCTTTCGAATCTGGACATCTTGCCCCTTGTATGCCACTTTCGAGTCTGGACATTTTGCCTCCTGCATGCCTCTTTCGAATGGGCATATGGCTCCCTTCATGCAAGTCCATTCGAAGCACACATTTGGCCCCTTCAAATGATGCACAAAGGTGATTTGTTCGAAAGACAAATAGTATGTTGGAAGAAGAATCTGGTCGAAGGAGGATCAAGATGAAAGGTTGAAATAGTCAAAGATGCTTGTTGCCAAATTCAGGCATGGTACACTGGCCAGAACTGCTGCATAGCAGTCCTGAAACACTGCTCCGTTCTTGCACCGAAATAGCATAAAGCATTGTTCCTTAGAGGCTGCAAAGAGAAGTTTACCCAAATTGTTCAAAACATTTTGTTTTCCCTCCAAAGAGTTTCAGCCAAGCCACGCCTTTGTTTTAACTCCCAAACCATTTTCTCTATAAGTAGAGAAACCATTAACAAAGAAAAGGGTCCAGATTTTGCTAAGAGAAAAAAAAAACCATAAAAAATTCTTAAGTGTTCAAACTCTCCAATGTTCTAAAAAAGAAAACTTTCAAAACTCTAAGATTTTTTTTCACAAAAAGTCTCAATAGTGTACCTTTCAATTTACTTCCCCTAAACTGAAGCAACCTTCGATTCACCTTCCACCATCATATACTCTCTTTCGGTTCAGGGACTGTCCAAACCAAGCAGTAACAGAACTAGTTTCAAGAGAATCCCAGCGAAGCTCCCTCCACCATCAAAGAAGTCACTTACAACCCGTTCGATTCAACACTTCAAGAGGTAAGTTCCCTCTAAACTTGGAACTCTTTCATTTTAACATCATGTGTACATGCCAATAAAGAAAAATGTAGATATTTCTGGACCATGTTTTAACATTCGATCCTAACTGCCCATATGCTGAAAACTCAATCTTAATTAGTTATCTTGGACTTTGAGACCCATTGTTTTGTTTTTTTGCTAACCCCTGGACTGTAGTTATGTTTGGATGTTGCATTTTAAGAATTTGAGATAGGTTTGTTATACCCTTCGATTGGCTAGCTGCATAAGTCTTTCGAATCATAATCTGAGGGCCTGAGATGCTTACAGTGAGTCAGCAAGGAGCCTGTGGAAAAGCCAGAACCTTACTGACTCTAACCCCCGTCGAAGGAGACAAAGGCAAATCGAAGGGCATGACTAATTCCAGACTCCCAGTCAAAGGATACAACTGGCTGCTGCCTTTGCCCAATCGAAGGACTGGACTTCGCCTCTGCCAAGGCCCAATCTAAAGATGTGACTTTGTTGGTGCTGGGCCCAATCGAAGGAGGCCAACAGGATGCAAATCGAAGGGCGCTGCTGCCTGGGTCGAAAAGCTCATTTTCCTTGTTTTTTTTTTATTATTTTGTTTTTGCCTTTACATATTTTTATGCCTTTCGATATGGTTGTAATAGCGTAGGATTTTATCTTTCCGCATTTTATTTACTTTGTACAAATGCTAGTAATTAGGTGTGTATGATAAGATAAAACCAACAAATAGACCACCAAAAAAATCAAAGACAAATGCATGCAATAAAACACACTATTCACACATGCACCCTTAGGGTAATTCCACTTGTTGCCACGGAAAATGCAATCATGTCCCTCAGTATGAGACACTCTAGCAATTGTCCCTTCGATAAACAAAGATCGTAGTCCCTCGATGACCCTCGATGTTGCCTTCGATAAAACGATCTCGTCCCTTACAAAATTGCTAGAGCGTCTCACAAGTTGCCTTCAATGATTGTATACGATGACCCGTGCCCGTCCCGTAAACATCCTAAACGCAAGGTTGTTCACCAAACACAATGGTGAAACAACACTGTTAAAAGGGTTAAAAAACATAAGAAAGATCTTTGAGTAAAATAGGGTAGACAACTCTTAGTTACTTGATCAAAAATCTTGCAAAACATCCTTGCCATTTTTCAAAACACATCTCCACACAATTTCAAAACAAACTTTCAAAAACATTGAAACATCTTTTCAAAAAGACAAACACCTTTGTATATACTCAAACAAGAGTCATTACAAAGGTTTCCTAGACAAGGCATCTTTTTTCAAAACATTTTCAAAACCACACACACAAAACACCATTTCAAGCAATTGAAAAACAAAGGCAAGTGATCTAAAACAAGTAACTAAGAGCCCATGGATAACCATGGATGAAAAGGGTGCTAGCACCTTCCCTTTTCATAATCTACCCCCCAAACCCACGAAAACATCTCAAAGGTCTTTCCTGTGCTTTTTAACCTTTCCTTAGGATAAATAAAAAGTCGGTGGCGACTCTTGCTAAACTGAACATTTGTGAACACAAATGCAAAACACCAAGTCAGTTCTCCCACCGTATCACAATGATGTTCTTTATGTTTCTACTGTAAGTGAATTGGTTACTCCCTTTCCAATTATCAAAAAGAATCTGTTGCAAGCCAGTTTTATTTTGGGTTATATTGAAAGATTTTACTGTTGCATAATCCAACCCAATGGCTGCAAGTTGCTGGAGGAAGGCACTCAACGCCTAATGGACAATCATATAATTCTGGTTGAGAAAATTTTGTCTACTGAGAATTTGTTTCAAGACTTATCGGTAATTTCTAACACTCCTATCAGGATCACATCCAAGGGTCCTGTAAGGATCACTGCCAATCCCAAAGATGCTCCTCTAATCATCACTACGTTGGACCTATTCCATATTCCTCGGACAAAGCTGTCTTGTGGAACTATGGATTTGATGTCTACTACTATGGCATCAGGCAAGAACTATCGACTGCTGAAGATGAAGTTATTGAAGCTACTGATCCAAATGTTGCATGACTATGTGGAGATCTTTGATTGGTCATACAAAGACATACCAGGGCTCGATACTAATATTGCGGTTCACCGTCTACCGATGAAAGAGGGTTGTGCTCTAATAAAGTAGAAGGTTTGTCGCATGCGCCCCGAGATGTCAGAGGAGATCAAGGTTGAGGTTATGAAGCAATTCAATGCATGTTTCTTGGCTATTACATCATACCCTCCATGGGTTTCAAATTTGGTTCCGATACCAAAGAAAGACGAAAAAGTATGCATGTGTGTAAACTACAGGGATCTGAACATGGCAAGCCCCAAGGGTGACTTCCCACTCCCGCATATTGATGTTCTGGTTGACAACACGGCTCAACACAAGGTATTCTCCTTCATGGACAATTTCTCAAGTTATAATCAGATCAAGATGGCACTTGAGGATATGGAGAAAACTTTTTTCGTCACAAAGTGGGGCACTTTCTGTTACAAGGTTATGCCTTTTGGGTTGAAGAACACCAGCGCCACATATCAACGTGCCATGGTATCTTTGTTCCATGGTATGATTCATCAAGATATAGAGGACTACATCGACGACATGATAGCCAGATCCCAGACTGAAGAGGAACATATTGATCATCTACATAAGCTGTTTGAGATACTGAAGAAGTACAAGCTGAAGTTAAATCCGAACAAGTGGACCTTTGGGGTTAGATCTGGTAAACTATTGGGTTTCATTATCAATGGTAAAGGTATTGAAGTTGATCCCGCCAAGGTCAAAGCCATTCAAGAAATTCCTGCTCCCTGTACTAAGAAGGAAGTCAGAGGTTTCTTAGGACGACTAAATTATATTTCCCGATTCATCTCTCATTTGACCGCTACTTGTGAGTCGATCTTCAAGTTGCTAAAGAAAGATCAGGTAGTAAAGTGGAACAATAATTTCCAGACAGCCTTTGACAAAATCAAGGAGTACCTTCAAGAACCTCCAATTTTGATGCCACTGGTTGAAGGAAGATCTTTGATCATGTACCTAACAGTGCTAGAGAACTCAATGGGGTGTGTATTGTGCCAACATGATGAGTCTAGTCAAAAAGAGCATGCGATATACTACCTTAGCAAAAAGTTTACCGACTGTGAAACAAGATACTCACTGCTCGAGAAAACTTGTTGTGCTTTGGCATAGACTGCTCGCTGACTAAGACAGTATATGTTGACCCATACTACTTTATTGATCTATAAAATGGATCCTATCAAATACATATTCAAGAAACCCACTCTCTCCAGAAGGATAGACCGATGGAAAATGGTCTTAACAGAATACAACATTCAGTACACCACTCAGAAAGCAATTAAATGAAGTGTATTGGCAGATCATTTGGCTCACCAAGCTGTAGACGACTATCAGTCTATGAATTTTGAGTTCCCGGACGAGAACATTATGCTAGTTACAGATTATGAAGAACCTGGACCGTATGAAGGACCTGAGCCAGGATCCAGATGGACTATGGTTTTAGATGGAGCTTCTAATGCACTTGGCAATGGAATCGGTGATGTAATTATCTCTCCTCAGGGTTTCCATACGCCTTTTACTTCTAGACTTTACTTTGACTGTGCCAATAACATGGCCGAATACGAAGCGTGTATCATGGGCATCAGAGCTGCTATTGACATGAGAATCAAGTTCTTGAACATATATGGGGACTCAAATATAGTAATCATCCAGATTAAGGGAGAATGTGATACAGAGCACCTGAATCTCATTCCTTATCAAGAATATGTGTTGACCTTAATCACGTACTTTGAGGAAATCACTTTTGAGCACATCCCACGAGAAGAGAATCAGTTAGCAGATGCATTAGCTACTATGTCATCTATGTCCAAAGTCGGATGGGATAATGAAGCTCCTCGAATTACCATTGAAAGACTAGACAAACCGGCACATTGCTACGAAGTTAACACTGAAGGAGTAGAAGAGAAGCTTTGGTTTCATGAAGTGAAGAGATACCTCGAGGCTCAAGAGTACCCTGAGGGAGCATCTATCAATGACAAGAAATTCCTACGGAGCTTCTCTGCTAAGTTCTTCCTGAGAAATAGAATTTTGTACAAGTGCAACCATGACTCGACTCTGCTTCGTTGTGTAAACAAAAAGGAAGCGGGGAAGATTACGGAAGATATGCACGAAGTTATTTTTGGCACTCACTCCAGTGGACATACTATGGCTAAAAAGATTCTGAAAGAGGGATATTATTGGTCGACTATGGAAACTGACTATCATCACCACTCAAGAACTTGTCACAGGTGTCATATCTATGCTGATAAAGCACATGTGCCTCTGGTTCCGCTGAATGTATTGACTTCTCCTTGGCCGCTTGCAATCTGGGGTATTGATATAATTGTATAAATAAAGCCTACTTCTTCTAACGAACATCACTTCATTCTCGGTGCCATTGATTACTTCACAAAGTGGGTTGAAGCATCCTCATTTGCATTTGTTACCAAGAATGTTGTCGCCCGGTTCATCATGCATAACCTCATCTATCGGTATGGCATCCCCGAAAGGATTATCACAGACAATGGTACCAATCTCAACAGCACCATGATCATGGAACTCTGCATGCAGTTCAAGATCAAGCACCACAACTCTTCTCTATATCGACAGAAGATGAATGGCGCAGTGGAAGCAGTCAATAAGAACATCAAGAATATTATACAGAAGATGACGGTGATGTATAAAGATTGGAATGAGATGTTACCATTTTATCTTCATGGCTACCGCACTTCCGTACGAACATCAACTTGGGATACCCCGTTCTCTCTAGTCTACGGTATGGAAGTTGTCCTACCTGTCGAAGTTCAGATTCCTTATCTAAGGATCATGAAAGATGCAGGTTTGGATGAAAACGAGTGGATTCAGACTAGGCTAGACCAGATGAATTTAATTGACGAGAAAAGGCTTGCGGCTATTTGTCACGGTCAGATGTACCATAAACATATGATCAAAGCTTTCATTAAGAAGGTCAAGCATCGGGTATATCAGGCTGGTGACTTGGTAATAAAGTGCATCATCCTACCACAAGGTGATCCCATGGGAAAATGGACTCCCACCTATAAGGGCCATTTATAATCAAGAAGATATTTTTTGGCAGCGCTATGATACTTACCACCATGGATGGTGAAGATTTTCCGCACCCTGTAAACACGGACATAGTCAAAAGATACTACGCATGAAAGTGACCCGCTAGGTTGACTGGCCTAGGTAAAAATAAGGGCATACTGGCGAACCAAAAGGGTTCAGGCAAAAATTAGGGATATATATAAATAATTTGTACATCCGTTAAGTCAAAAACCTGAAAAGGTGGCTTGGGCAAAATAGGGTATCCTGGTAGACTGAAAACCCGAAAGGGCGGTCCAGGAAAAAGTTAGGGATTAAAGCATATGATTATGTCCCGGTTTATCATCTACCTACAACAAGCTTTATTACCAACGTCAAGTTCAAATGGTACAGAGAAATTCAGTCAACTTCTTTCGACAACAAGGGATGAGATGCTTGAAGACATAAAGGAAATAGAAGAGTTGAAATTCGACGAGATTATTTACACATAGATATATGATTTGTTTTTACTTTGTACTCTTTTAATTTCACGACGACTTCCTCTTACTAGGATTTCTGTCTCTTTGTACAAAACTGCCTGTTTATAGGCAAATTATCAATACAAGTCAAATTTCAAAATTCAAATCTATTTTTACTTTTTCTGTTTTATTCGCAAAAATGTCCAATGACTAAATTGAATGAACATATGCATATGAATATGATTATTGTTAAACAAATATATGCATAAAAAATAGGAATAATCATTTACTGAAGACTTTAGGAGTTGGGATAACGTTCAAGTCGTCTGCAAATCCCCACAGAGAAATCCCCAGAGTCATCTTCACAAGCTCGTCTTTAACAGAGATACTTTGCCCCGCAAGTCTAATATGCCTTCAAGATAGAAATTGGGGCATCTTCCAGTAATCAACATGACCATACTCCTCTAGCAGATCCCCCTAGCGGATAAATGAGTATGATCATTTCCCTAGCATACGACAGAAACTTCCTCTACACAACCTACAGAATTCTAATCCTCACCAGAGATTTCCTCAGCAGAGTTCACAGGAATTCTCTTCCCCAACTGAGTTTATTTCTCCGATACTATAAAAAAAATCTGCAGAATTCTTTTCTCCAGCAAGGCTCATTTCCTCAGTAGAATACATTTCTCAGCAGGGTTTATTTCCCTACAGGCTTTATTTCCTCAACGGAATTTAAATTCCCAAACAAAGTTTATTTCTCCAATTACAGAAAATTCCTGGTAGAATTCTCCTCTCCAGCAAAGGGTAGTCTAGGCTGCTATCCCCAGAGAGTTACTACAGAACCTGAGACCGGACCATACGACATTCAACTTTAACCTCCCTAGAAGAGTTGGCATCCATATCAGAAACTTGGTCGTACAGCACCTCAGAAGATTGTCCATCTCTTTTATCCCCAGTCAGGGTATATAAGAATTAAATTTCCCAATAGAGCAACGAACGACCAATGTTCCTGAACTCTTCTATCCCCTAGTAGAAGTCAAATTCCCCAGCGGAGTTTCCTCAAACAAAAAGCAGGAATCCCCAGCGGAGACATTCTAAACAAGAATTAAGATTTATATTCTTCATCCCCAGCAGCAGTCAGGGATTTATTTTCAAGTCAAAGATGTTATACAAAGCTACCAATATGCCTCAACGATATTTCACATTCATACATCATTTACAAATATCATAGCATATGCATACGAACGCGTGTTACACTCTCATTTACTTTGAGAACATCATTACGCAATGCATTACATAAATCATGACACTGCATACATCTAACTTTTTATCTTTTCAGGTAAAATCTACGTACAGCCGAATATCATCAACAATTCTCAAATAGGTTGTAGATTAATTCCCGAAACAAGAAGGGGCAACTATCTATGCGACTAGATGGCATGAATTCCCAAAACAGGATGAGTTCGCCAACGGAAAGCAGGTCAAAGATTAATTCCCGAAACAAGATGGGGAAACTATCTTCATAACCAGGCAAAGATTAACTCCGGAAACAGGACAGGGAAACTATTGATATGACCAGGTGGTATGAATTCCCGAAACAAGACGGGTTTACCAGCAAAAGCGGATTGTAGATCAATTCTCAAAACAAGATGGGCGACTATCTACATGACAAGCACTTCCCTTATATAATAAATATGATGAGCAGTTACTTAAACACCTTCCCTAGATGTTCATTCTGGAAAGTACTCTTCAGATAAAGTCAAGCGTAGACTCATTCTGATACTTCTATCAGTAGTTACTTTGGATGGCATCTATAAGCCCATCTCCAACAACATCCCGTCACCTCTCCGAATGGCATCTTTAAGATTATTCAAGCAATATTATCAACCAACGGTGTTACCTCCTACACATGCGAGTGCAAATTTATGGGCACTTAAGTGTTCAATCCTCTCCTACCTTCAGGTCATGAATGGCGGACATGCCAATCTAACTCCTCGGGTTTAAGAAGATTGAATAGGGGCAGCTGTTGTACCCCAAAATTTCCCCTCCATTTTCTTCAAGACATTCTACTAGGGTTCTCAAATGCTCAAGGATGCTCAAGAATTGAACAGACAAATTCTCCTCCTAAGCAATAGACTTACAACTAGGGTTTCATTTTTCACAAGGAAATTTAGGTTTCAAAGGTCTCAAATTGAATTCATGGTCTCTTATGTGTCTCCAAGAATTCTCATACCAAGTTTCATTCCTTGCATCATAAGTTTGCTCAATCAATTCCTCGGATGACTGAAAATCAACTATATTGGGTAAAAAGTCAATTATGGTCAACATACAATCAAACTTCAATATTTTTGGTCAACATCAAGGTTTTGAAGTGATATTCATCATTTGATCAAGGTTTGATCATGATTCATCAAGAAAACTCTCAAACCATCAAAAGTCAAAAGTTTCCAAATTAGGGTTTTTCTTGTGGAGAAGTCTACTAAACTTTGACCAAGCATAAATTTCACATGCTTCATCAGATCTTCACCAACCAAATATCTTTTTGAAGGAAATTCAATTCTATATAACTTTGTCTCTCTAATCTCAAGTCCAAAAAGGCTTCATTTGAGAGATATGAGCCAATACATTATAGGTCATTCCAAAAGTTAACAAAAAGAAACTTTTTGTTAAGGCAACTTACATTAATATAAAGTCTCCAAATTCAAAAATTATCAAAATAGATATTCTAGAGGACATCTTGATATTTCCAAAAAGTCCAAGATCACCTTCAAAAGATGAAAATTGAGAGAGTTATGACTAGTGCAAGTTGGGAAATTTTGAGCAAATGCATGAAGTTCAAATTGAGCAAACTTGATATTTTGGGCTATTGGGCCATTTCTTTAAAGTCCAAGCGTGTGCTACACCCTTTATGAACCTATGACCTTGTTCATGTACCACTTGATCTATTTTATTTTAATTTTTTTTATTTATTCATTATTAGTTCAAAAATAAATAAGATAAAACATAAGGCTCGTCAACAAAGGTACAAGCCCATGTTGTTGACCTAATTTTACCCTTATATAATCTCCATTATCAAACACAAAAACCACGAACCCTTGTGCTAGAAATCACCTCTAAAAAATTCAAAAATTGTTCAAATTAGGGAAACCTTCAAACCCTTATCACATCTGTTTCCAAGGAAAATAAACCAGGTCATTCACTTCCAGCAATCCTACAGAGTAATAAGGGATCAAATCTAATGATCCAAAGCTCATGAAACGCCATCACATATATCTCTGTTCTCATACTTTTTCAAAATCATATTCTTATTTTTCATTTGCTTTAAGACATACTAATGATATCATTGTGTTTCTGAGATGTGTTTGTACAGGATTGGTTCATCATGGGAGTCCCATGAAATCGAAATCATGTTTGCCATGTTTGGTCCGCTCCAAATTGTTTTTGTTATACCTCCCAAACCATTGAGTTTCAGTCCAAAATAATCGTCCCATCGAACTCGCAAGCCTTGATTTAGGGGGGTAGGGTCCCCCTAGATCTCTAATACGTGTTATTTTGCAGGAAAATGAAATCTTCTCACTGGAGAAGACGGCCAGAGCTAGGGCTCCGTCGTCTCTCTGGTCCAGACGTTTTGCTTAATATTTATTTTATTTGTTTGATTAAAGTAAACGGATGTATTACCGCCCCAGCGGTTGAAGCGCACGCGATAGAATATTACTATGCCAGGGCATGGGTTCGATCCCAACCTTTTGGCATTTTGACATTTTTCATGATTTTATTTGTTGCAGATTACAAAAGACGCTTGTTTCCCTTCTTTGACACCAAGATGCGCCTGGCCCAGTGGTGAACGTGTTGGTTGAGTTGGCTGAGGGAGTGGGTTCAACACCAACCCCTACCATTTTGGTTATTTTTCTCCAATTCTCTTTTCTTCTTACTCTTTCCTCCTTATCTTCCTTTATTTTCACAAAAACCTTTATCAAACCCTAATTTAGGTTTTTAACGTTTTTTATTTTATCAACCCTAATTAATTTTTAGGTTTTTTATTTAATCAATTAATTTAGTTTTTTTAGGTTTTTCACTAAATCCTTTTTAATTAAAATCAATTTAGGATTTTGTTGTACCCCAATTTTTCCCCTAAGATTCCCATATCATATCATACCATCACAATGCAACAAGACCATATTAGGGTTGTTTCTTCCTCTTTTTCTATCTCCTATCTTTAAGTTTGCTCTTGAGGGATATCCAAGAACCTTGGTGGTATATTTTGTATATGTGTTGTTGACTAACTTCTAATCAAAATACAAAAAATATTTGTCTTTGAATATTTGTGTTTTGTAGGTACTGAGTCAAAGCATCTGACAAATAAGGATTTTCATTATTATTTTCCTAAAAATCTCCATTTTCCAAGAAAAAATGATTAACAAAAATTCATTTTTTTCACGGATGCAATCGATTGCTCTTAGAGTGCAATCGATTGCACATAGTGCATTTTGCGCCATTTTTGAAAAAATACATTGATACAATCGATTGAGCCTAGAGTGCAATCGATTGCACAATGTAAAAATTTGAAAAAAATCAGCAATTTCAAGCTTGTCAATTTTGGCTCCAGTTTTTCTTCATTTTTAAAATATATATCATTAATTCAAATTTTGGTGCCAGTTTTTCATTTTTTGAAATATATATATCATTAATTCAAATTTTGACTCCAAATTTTCTTCTTTTTTTTTTAAAGATATATCATTAATTCAAATTTTGCTCCAAGAATCAATTATCAAATTACCAATAATCCCAAGCTTAAACTCTATAAATAGAGCCCTCATTTCATTCAAATCACAAGTTTTTGATAGCCAAAATCACTTTGCTAA
Organism: Vicia faba; assembly: GCA_948472305.1. Taxonomy (NCBI): domain Eukaryota; kingdom Viridiplantae; phylum Streptophyta; class Magnoliopsida; order Fabales; family Fabaceae; genus Vicia; species Vicia faba. The sequence continues at coordinate 210,639,794 of OX451738.1, read as the reverse complement.
AAAATCTCTCAATTCTCTCCATCTACCAAATTCACTCAAAGCTCTATTTTCAAAAAAAGTTAGTAAGCTTTGCATTGAAGCTTACTAATCTTTGATCTAAACCTTCATCCAAGAACTTTTTCTTCATCAATTATCTACATCCAGGCTTGGGCAATTGATTCTTGTGGTTGAATTGAAGCAAATTCTTGAAGTTGTTTTGATAATTCTCTAGATCTACCTTTGGTAAGTTGGATAATTCATCTTTCACAATGTGATCTCTTGTTGATATTTGGGTTTGATTCATTGAACATTGTTTTGTGATTATATTGGTTTTATTTTCTCATAATTTTATGGAACTTTCGTGCTCAATTGGATCCATTATCATAAGGTGTTTGATGCAAAGTTTGAACAAGAATTTGGCCTTTTGAAATGTTGTTTTTCTGACTGTTATGGAGTGCAATCGATTGTTGTAATCGTGCAATCGATTAAAACGGAGTGAAATTCAATTTTTTTTGAAAAAATGCACAGATGAAATCGATTGCATCTGCAGCGCAATCGATTGCAACAAAACAAAAATGATTTTTCTGCCCTATTTTGGGGCTTTTTTGATCCATAACTCTTTTTCTACTCACTCCTTTGATTGTTGATTTGAATTGCAATTTTAAATGTCCAATTTCTCTTAAATTTAATGGACTTTGGGGTGTAGATGAATTTGGCTAAACGTTCAGCAATTCAAATCTACCAAAGAGTGAATTATTTAATTCTTTTTTTTTTGTGCATTGGATTAATGATATGTTTAGTGCTTTAATCCATCTAGATGACTGATTGAATTTAAAGATGAAAGAAATTTGAGGCAGTGATCCAAATTAGCTTATCATTCCCCTCCCTCTTCATCTTATCCCTTTCTTTTTTTAATTGTGCTACATGTTAAGGGATGGTGATCTCTATATCATTTATCCAAATATGAAGTACATAGATTGCTATTGACCGGCCTCAAAATAGGTGCGACTTCTACATAAGTCCACTTACGATTGCTTAACATAGCGCTAAATTTTGACCCGATTTGAGAAAATGATCATTCGTGGCCCAAACTTATGTTTGCAAGCCCAAGTAGGTTAATTTGATCTCTTTGATCCAATAACCTTGAGATTCATTGCTAGGAGGCTTTGGTTCTACCAATCCTTCAATGGATCTTCATCAATTTTGGTCAACGCGGAATACTTAAACATCGTTGATCATTAAATGTTGCTTTGAGGATCATTAAATGGATGATATACTTGACAAAAAGCAAATGCAACTTGTTGTTGAGAGGCTTTGGTTCTACCAATCCTCTAATGAGTTCCAAATTTCAAGATGGTCATCCAACTAACCACTAATTTCTAACAATTGACTTTATTTTATGCCTTTATTTTGTGCTCTTTACTTTATGTACCATTTACTTTAGCATTTACATTTCATGCTATTTTCATCTTTGCTCACTTGAGCATTTACTTTATGTCATTTTTGTTTTGCTCACTTGAGCTTTTCTTTTCTTTTTGAAGATACTTAATAATCAACATAAACCATAAAAAACATTAATGATACTTGGACTATTTGGTTACTATCCTTGACATTCTGGAGTATTGAACTTCTTGGACTTAGGATTAGAGGCCTTGACCTATGTTGGAGACCTTGTGACCTTGATTGATATTTTGTCTGGAGTTCTTAAGGTTTACCTTAAGACATTAGGTTATTTATTTGTTTTGTGTGCAGGTTATTATGATTACATACTTTGTTTGTAATCTAGAATTCACCTGTATACAGTCGTTACTCTGGCCAGTTTTTGTGAAGACTTAATACTTTTGAAGTTCGATCTTCTCAAGAGGTCTAGTATCTTTGCTTGCTTGGTTTCAATCCAAAGAATGGGAATTCTATCTTGACTCATAATGTAAATTATTGGCTTCTTGTTGGTTAGATGGTTCTTCTCCTTAGCTTTTACCTTATGCTTTAGGATAGTTCCTTCATCTCCTCCCATCCTCTTTAATTTCAAAAATATTCTCCCTCCTTTTGAAAACTCTTCTTGTTTTTTTAACTTTAACCAGTTTCATAATAAAATTGGACTTAGGTCCATGCATTTTCAAAACATTTTTCATAAATAAACTTTAATCAACTTAATAATACCTTGACATTTTTTGTGAGAAGACTAAAAGTCAATCAATCTCATTTCAAACCATTTTGCCATTTTGGCTCTTATCTTTAAAATTTTCTCAAAAGATTATACTCTTGTCAATCCTTGTAGTGATTTAAACAACTATACTTCTACAATATGTAATGAAGTGAGATAATTTCCACTTGGGTGTTGAGTGAGGCATTGTTGATTTTAAAATCCAAGCCATATCCTCCACTTTAAGATGATGCAAATTCTCTTTTCTCATGATTGTGGGTAGTAAGTATATTTTCCACACGGGCAATGACGATGATGTCTTATCTCATAAAATTAACCAACACACTTGTGTTTTAAAATTTTTAAAGGTGAACTACGAGTACCCTGATCCCCTATTGCACGGAAGGTGGTACGTAGGCACTAAAGGTTCACAACCGCGGTGGATGCAAAAATCATTAAAAAAAATATACTTCTTTTCACATCTCCACCATCTATTTTTATACAACATTTTATAGCCAAAATATACAGATTTTTGAAAGAGGTTCCTGCAGAGTACCGTAGATGTTTAGGGTGCTAACACCTTCCCTTTGCATAACCAATCCCCTTACCTAGAATCTTTCCCCCTCTTTTGGGTTATTCGCTCTTTTCCCATTCTTTGGAAATAATAAAGCGCAGTGGCGATATTTATTTTGATCTGTATAAGTCTAGTTAATCCAATGGCTTAGTCTTAAACATTTCTACCTCTACAGGTTTTTAGGTTTTATTAACTTAATTAATAAATTTTTTTAATTAATTAAATTTAATTAGGTTATTCGATTAATCATCAAAACCTCTTTTTTATCAAAAAAACACCAAAATAATTTCCTTACCCTTTTCCTTTTATTTTACATTTTTCGCGTAGCTTATTATTTTCGCATTTTTCTGATTATGTAACTGTTCATGGTTTGTAATAGATAATTAGGATTTTTCTTTTCCGCATTTTTATTATTTGTACCCCCCATTCCCGAATCCCTGTAATAGCTTGGAATTTTACTTTTCCGCACTTATATTTTATGCCTTGTAAATAATTGTTTAGCTAATAGGATTGTATGGCAAGATTAAAAGCAAACGGTAGCTAACCTTAATGCAAGATAAATAATTGAACCACAACACACTTTGCACACGCGCACCTCTAGGTTAACCTCTCTTGTTGCCTTCAGACCAAACACAATCATGTCCCTCGAACGTGGGGACACTTTAGCAAAGTCCCTCAAAAACAAAGACCGTAGTCCCTCGGTGACCCTTTCGATGTTGCCTTCGGTAAATGATCTAGTCCCTTAATGATAATTGTTAAAGCGTCCTTGTGAGTTGCCTTTTATGAGTGTATGATGACCCGCTCCTGTCCCTTCACATCCAACAATAGGTCTTCCTACTAACTAATGGTAGGATAGTACTATATAAAGAAGGAGGAACATAACACGAAAGACTTTGAGTAGGTAGATAGCTCGTAATCGTTTGCTCACAAACAAAACAAACAATTTTTCACAAACAGTTTTCTTTAGAATATTTTCTAACAAAACACTTTGTACGCATTCTCGAGGACAGATACGAGGATCATTACAAAGTTTCCTTACTATTGGCATTTCAAAATATTTTTCAAACACATTCACAAAGCATTTTCAAAGTGAGATATCGATTAAAAGCCGGTAGATAACTACAGATGAAAAGGTGCTAACACCTTCCCTTTTCATAACCTACCCCCTTAACTCAATAATCTCAAGGTTTTTCGTGATCTTTTCACCCTTTCCTTATTGGGAAAAAGAAAAGTCAGTGGTGACTATTGCTATCTGTAAAATTTGCGATAAAATGCAAAACCAAGTCAGTTCTCCCACTGTGTTACAAGGTCAACATGAGGCAGATCAACATGATGCAGGTCAACATGATACAGTCACACCAGATACAAGATTTTTTGGGGATATTTATGATGAGATTCTGTCAACCATACCTGACATCAACATATTAAATCCAACTATGCAAACAACAACTATAATCAACTTACCAAGTACCAAAAGGAAAGGCAAGGTTAAAGTCAGACAATAAGTTAAACCAATGAGAAAGAGGTCAAGGGAGAGAATTAAACTGAAAGGGTTTCAAAAACCAATCATATGTCCTGGTTCAAACCCAGGTCTTGCACATGTAATTTCTAGGAGTTAGTTGGTATTCCTTGTAGGCATGTTATTGCAGCATTAGGTTTTACGCAACAGAATCCATAAATGTTTGTTGATGAATGTTACTCTAGGGAAAAATAGGCCATTTGTTATGGATTTAATGTGAGACCCATTAATGGACAGGAAATGTAGCCTGGAGTTGAATGTGAAGAGCTTCTACCCCCTAGGTACAAAAAAGGTCATGGAAAACCAAGAAAATTAAGAATTAGAGAGTGTGGTGAGGAAGGTGGTGGAAGAAGATTGTTTGGTGTATCTTATAGGCGTACAAAGTATGATAATCTTGGACACATCATTCAGTCATGCAAGAGAATGAAACAAGATCCAGATACCTTGATAAGAAAGGTATTGTTGTTTCATTGTTCAGTATTGTTATTTGTTCAGAAAGTTATTGTTATTTATTCAGAAAGGTATTGTCTCTACTTACTGATATTGTATGTCAATTGGATTATTATTCGTAGAAAAAGGTGAAGTTCGATGCAGGTACAAGTGCAACCACTAAAGTGAATGATAATCTGAATTAGGTAACTGATACCAGTCAACATGAAGGTTCTACTCAACAAAACCAACCAACTGATACAGGTCAACATGATGTAAGTCGACATGAGGCAGATCAATGTGATGCAAGTCAACATGATGTAGGTCAACATGATGTAGTCACACCAGATACATGATTATTTTGGGTATTTCTGATGAGATCATGTCAACTATACCTGGCATCAACATATTAAATCCAAATATGCAAACAACAACTATCATCAGCTCTCCAAGTACCGAAAGGAAAGGCAAGGGTAAAGTCAAACAACAAGCCACGCCAATGAGAAAGAGGTCAAGCAAGAGAATTAAACTTAAATGGTTTCAAAAACCAATCATAGGGTCTAGTTCAAGCCCAAGCCTTGCACATGTAATTTATGGGAGTTAGTTGGTATTCCTTGTAGGTATGCTATTACATGATTAGTGTAATACTATGGGAGAACTGACTTGTTTTTGCGCTTGATCGCAAATGTTGCAGATAGCAAGAGTCACCACTGACTTTTCTTTTATCCAATAAAGAAAGGGTGAAAAGAAAAGGAAAGACCTTGATTGATTTTGAGTTCGGGGGGTAGGTTATGAAAAGGGTGCTAACACCTTCCTTTTTCATAACCTACCCCCTGAACTCAAAATCAATCAAGGTCTTTCCTTTTCTTTTCACCCTTTCCTTATTGGATAAAAGAAAAGTCAGTGGCGACTCTTGCTATCTGCAACATTTGCGATCAAGGAAAGGGTGAAAAGAAAAGGAAAGACCTTGATTGATTTTGAGTTCGGGGGGTAGGTTATGAAAAGGGAAGGTGTTAGCACCCTTTTCATCCGTGGTTATCTACGGGCTCTTAATTTTTTAGCTCACTTTTGAAAATTTGCTTTGTGTGTGTTTGAAAATATTTAGAAATTTTGCCAATGTAAGGGGAAAGTTTGTAATAACTCTTGTATCGGTCCTCAAGAGTGTATACAAAGTGTTTGTTTGAAAATATTTTGAAAAGTGTGAGAAGTGTTTTAGTTTGTAAAAGTTGTGAGCAAGTGATTAACAGTTTCTACCCACTCAAGGTCGTTCTTGTACTTTTCCTTCCCCTTTAGATAGTGATACTCGTACCACTAGTTGATAGGTAGCCCTATCTATTGGATGTGAAGGGACAGGAAGAGGGTCATCATTTGGTCATCAAAGGCAACTTGTAAGGACGCTTTAGCAATTTTCTAAGGGACAATATCATTTATTGAAAGGCAGCGTCGAAGGATCATCGAGGGACTATTATGATCTTTTATTTGAGGAACTTTGCTAAAACATCCCCACATTCGAGGGGCATGACTGTTTTTCCAAAGGCAGCAAGGGAGGTTACCCTAGAGGTGCGAGTGTGCAAATGTGTTCAATTTAGTTATTTATTTTTTATTTTAGGGTTTTATAACGTTTGGTTTTATATTTCCATACAAACCCTAATTACTAAGCAGTAATGTAGAAAATATAGTAGCAACAGATAAAGGCATAAAAATAAACCTAAACCTATTACACGTTTTTAGGGCAGTTGCATAATAGAAAGTGCAGAAAAGAAATCCTAAGCTATTACATCCTGGAGGCAATTACATAATAACGCAGAAAATAAGATCTAGGCTATTACAATTGAATGCGTCCTATACACTTTATCTAAGAAAACAAAAATAAGAGAAAGGAAAGATGAAAAATAGGAAAGAAATTTTTTATGAAAAAAAGTTGTTTATGATAAACCTAAAAATCTAATTAATTTTAATTAATAAGAAAAAGGTTAATTAAAAAAGTTAATTAAAAAAACCTAAATAATTAGGGTTTGTAAAAAAGGTTATGTTGTTAAGGGTTAAGTGAAAAATTAAGTTAAATTTTCCAAATAATAGGGTTTAAGAGAAAATGACAAACAAGGTTAGAAAATGGAGAAAATATAAAAATGCGAGGGGTGGGTGTTGAACCCACACTCTTTGCCCTTTCACCAACAGGCCTTGCCACTGAGCCAGGCGCGCAGCTGTGTTGGGAGAATAGAAACAACATGATACATATTAAAACCTACAAAATATGGAAAAAACATTAAAAAAACATCAAAAGGCAGGGATCGAACTCACGCTCTTGTACATCAAAGCCTTATCATGCGTGCGCTTGCCACTGGGATGGTTGTTTCATCCGGTTATTTCATGGAAACAAATAAATATGTAATGAACTCAATTTCCTAGACCAGAGAGGCGCTGGAGCCCTAGCTCCGGTCATCTTCTCCGGCGAGCTCCTTTTTTGTTCCTGTAAAATAGCCAACGTTAATGGTTCAAAAGTACCCTACCCCCTAATTTTCGCATTGCGAGTTCAATGGTGTCATTAGTTTTGGATGATTCATGTTGTATGGTGAGATATGACGCAAACAATATGAAACAGTTCAAACATCGTAGCTTGTGGTTCAGCCGTTATGGGACTCACACGATGGGTCTATATTGCATTGTTATACCTTAGAAACACATTAGTGATGTTAGTATGCATTAAAACATAAATAAAACAACAATATGAATTTCCTGCAAAAAACCAAAATAAGAGGAGGCACGTATATGAGTTTCAGACCTCTTGGATCATCACGATCGATCCAATCTTACCCTACAATGCTTCTGGAATAGAATGGGAAGGTTGGCTTGCTTAGAAAGAGGCTGTAACTAGGATTTTCGATTTGCCATAGTTTTTAATTTTTTTTAATTCTGGAATGGCATCTTCTTGCAAGGGTTTTTTCATGGTCTTACTGTCTGAAATAGTGAGAATATATAGAGAGGAAATTAGGTCAAAAGATTGGGCTTGGACTTTTGTAAGAAAACCTCTTATTTTATCTAATTTATTTTGAATTTTAAATAAATAAAATCAAAGATAAGTAGAACAAAAATCCAAGGGGTGTATGAATAATTTTGGAGGTTCATAATGATGCCTAATACACGCATGGACCTTGAAACATAAGCTCATTAGCTCAAAAACTCAAGTTTGATCAATTTGGGTTTCATGCATTTCCTCAAAATTTCCCAACTTGCACCAATCAAACTCTCTTAGTTTTTATTATATGAAGGTGATCTTTGACTTTTTGGAAAGCTTAAGATGTCCTCTACAGTCTCTATGTTGATCATTTTTCCATTTGAAGACTTTATCATGATGTAAGTTGCCTTGACAAAAAGTGTATTTTTGTTGACTTTTAAAATAACCTATAATGTCTTGGCCCATATCTCTTAAATGAAGCATTTTTTTTGCCTTGATCTTAGAGAGACAAAGTTGTATAGAATTGAATTTTCTTAAATATGAGATTTGTTTGAGGAAAATATGATGAAGCATGTGAAAGTTGTGCTTGGTCAAAGTTCAGTTGACTTCTCCTTAAGGAAACCCTAATTTAGCAACTTTTGAATTTTGATGAATCTTGAGTTTTCTTGATGAATCATGATCAAACCTTGATCAAATGATAAATATGACTTCAAAACCTTGATGTTGACCAAAAATCTTGAAGTTTGACTGCATATTGACCTTAGTTGATTTTTTTTCAATACAATTGATTTTCAATCATCCGAGCAATTGACTGAGCAAACTTGTGATGCAAGGCTTGAAACTTGGCATGAGCATTCTTAGAGACATACGAGAAACCATGAAATCCACTTGTGGAATTTTAAGTTCAATTTTCCTTGAGAAAAGTGAAACCCTAGTTATAAGTCAACTGCGTAGGAGGAGAATTTGTCTGATCAATTCTTGAATAACCTTGAGCAAATGGAAACCCTATGAGCATGAGGAAATGTCTTGAAGAAAATGGGAGGGAAAATTTTGGGGTACAACAATTAGGTTTTAGGAAAAAGAATCCAGAAATGTTTATTGATGAATGTTACTCTAGGGAAAATATGCCATTTGTTATGGATTTGTTGTGAGTCCCATTAATGGACAGGAAATGTGGCCTGAAGTTGAAGGTGAAAAGCTTCTACATCCTAGGTACAAAAAAGGTCCAGGCAGACCCAAACAAATAAGGAATTAGGGAGTCTAGTGAGGAAGTTGCTAGAAGAAGATTGCCTGATGTATCTTATAGGTGTACTGAGTGTGATAAGCTTGGACACAATATTCAGTCATACAAGAGCAAGAAACAAGATCCAAATGCCTTGAAAATAAAGGTAATGTTATTTGTCTGTTTAGTATTATTGTTTGTTCAGAAAGTTATTGTTATTTGTTCATAAAGTTATTGTTGTTTGTTCAAAAATGTATTGTCTCTACTTGTTGATATTATATGTCATTTGTATTGTTGTTTGTAGAAAAAGGTGAAGTCTGATGCAGGTACAAGTGCAACCACTAAAGTGAATGCTAATCAACCAAATCAACCAACTGATGCAAGTCAACATGATGGTTCTTCTCAATAAAACCAACCAACTGATGCGGGTAAACATGATGCAGGTCAACATGAGGCGGATGAACATGATGCGGGTCAATATGAAGCATTCACACCAAGTAAAGGATTGTTTGGGGGTATATATGATGAGATGATGTAAACCATACCTGACATTAACATATTAAATCCAACTATGCAAACAACAACTATCATTATCTCACGAAGAGCGAAAGGAAAGGCAAGTCTAAAGTCAAACAACAAGTCATACCAAGGAGAAAGAGGTCAAGCGAGATAATTAAACCTAAATGGTTTCAAAAACCAATCATAGGGCTTGGTTCAAACCTAGGTCTTGCACATGTAATTTCTAGGAGTTAGTTGGTATTACTTGTAGGCATGCTATTGCAGCATTAGGTTTTAGGCAACAGAATCCTGAAATGTTTGTTGATGAATGTTACTCTAGGGAAAATATGCCATTCGTTACGAATTTGCTGTGAGTCCCATTAATGGACAAGAATCGTGGCTTGAAGTTAAAGGTGAAGAGCTTGTTAGAACATAGTTTGATTCTACAACCCTCGTAAGAGTTTTGATGATAACAAACACAAAGAACAAATATGCACTCTAAATTTATGTTCTATTGTGTACAGAAGTTCTGACAGAAATGGATCATAAGTTTAGCTACAAAGGTGCTCAAGCTAAGTATGCAGACTAATATCAGAATGTTCTGATGAATGAAGATCAGAATTTGCGCTAAAGTGAAAGACATCTTAACTCTGAATGGAAGTTTAATGTTGCAAACATGTCATTATGATTCTGACTTCCCAAGTTCTGAAGCAAAGCAGCAAGCAAGTTCCTTATGTTCTGAAGCGTTACTTTTCCATCAAAGCAGTATCAATTATAACGACTACAATCAGACAAGTATCTTCATATTATGGAAAGTGCATTAAGTGCCAATTATCATGTTTCCATTTGGACAGATTGCCACACCTATTTAAACAAGCATCAAGTCTAAATTGTTCACGATTTACACAACTGCTTCATACAATCTCTCAACGCTGCAAAATTATATTCATACTATTCTCTAAAATCGTGTAATACATCACAAGTTTGTGATACAATTTTTGTAACGAAAAACATATAGTACATAGTGATTCTTATTTTTGTTAGTGAAATTTCCTTGAGATAAACTGGGTTGTGGTTATACTCAAGAAGACTTTGGCAGTTGTCAAAGTAGGATTGTAATCAGTTTGATTAGTGAATTAAGTCCTCGTTGGAGAGAGGAGAAATCACCTTGGCGGGCGGACTGGAGTAGTTTGAGATCAAGCGAATCAGGATAAAAATCATCGTGTTAATTGCTTTTGCTTTTTAAGTTTCAATTCAACCCCCCTTCTTGTGTTTTTCACTTCTTCAATTGGCATCAGAGCGCCTGGTTCTGAGTTCATACACTTAACTGTGTCAGTACAAGATCCAAGCTTAAGAAAAACACTATGGTGGGACCAAGTCAGAACATCAGCAATGACTATCATGATGATAAGGACAGAATCAACGGCAAACCTCCAGTCTTTGATGGAGAAAACTTTGACTACTAGATAGACAGAATTGAGAGCTTTTTTCTGGCTCATGATGCTGATTTATGGGATATGGTAATTGATGGATACATGTATCCTGTGGATGAAAGTGGTCAGAAGATTGATAGAAAAAGAATGTATGACCAGCAAAAGCGTGACTTCAGAAACCATCACAAGGCCAGGACGATTCTTCTTAGTGCCATCTCATATTCAGAGTATGATAAGATCTCAAACAGAGAGACGGCCAAAAACATGTTTGACTCTCTGATAATGACGCATGAAGGCAACATACAAGTTAAAGAAACCAAGTCCCTTGCGCTCATTCGTAAATACAAAGCCTTCGAGATGGAATAAAGTGAATCCATTGAAGCAATGTTCTCAAGATTCCAGATTCTAGTTGCTGGGATGAGAGTTCTTGACAACGAGTATTCTACTACTGATCATGTAAAGAAGATCATCAGAAGTTTACCGAAGCAATGAAGGCCAATGGTCACTGCTCTCAAGCTGGCAAAAGATCTCAACAAGATATCTCTGGAGGAACTTGTCAGCTCACTCAGAAGTCATGAGATAGATCTAGAAGATGACGAGCCTCAGAAGCAAGGTAATCCTTTAGCATTAAAATCTAATAAAAATTTTGATTCTAAAGTTTTGCAGGCTATGGAAGAAACCTCTGATGGATCCTCATCAGAAGAAGACGAATTGTCTCTTCTCTCTAGAAGATTCAATCAGCTGTGGAAGCAGAGGCAAAGAAAATTCAAAAACTCCAGAAGATCAGGGAATCAGAATGAATCACCCTCTGGATACAGAAAGTCTGAATCCTCCTCTGGATACAGAAATTCTGAACCCTCCTTTGGACACAAAGTCTGAAGCTGCTTCTGGTCATAAAAAGTTAAGCAACGGGGACATCGTCTGCTATGAGTGCAATGAACAAGGGCACTACAAAAGCGATTGTCCAAGGCTTCATAAGGAGAAACCTAAAAATAAATTCTTCAAGGAGAATAAGAAGAGTCTCATGGCAACATGGGATGATTCAGATACTTTTGACGCAGACAGAGAGTCAGATGATGAAAGAGACAACATTGCTCTTATGGCAAATGTAACAGAAGACAGTGGAGCATTTGGGTCAGAATCAGAATCAGACATAGAAGAGGTATTTCCTGACTTTACTGTTAATTTTACTAAAGCTAAACCAGGAGAAAGTCTGGGTGAAATTCTAGAAAGATATCAGCAACTTTGAGTCAAATTCAAGAACCTGAAAAAGGATCTTGTTTCTGACTCTGAAGAAACTGAGAGTCTGAGATTAGAAAATTATGAGTTAAAAGAAAAGATTTCAAAACTAGAAAATGATTTACAAAACTCTCAGAAGGAAATAATCTCAGAAGATCCCAGTAATGTTGATAAGATCATAAAGGAATATGATCAAAGCTTTCAGAAGTTTCTGGCTAAAAACATAGACAGAAGCAATATGACTTCAATGATCTATGGAATTAGCAGAAATTGTAGAAAAGGTATAGGATACCAAGGTAAAGTATCCACACCTAAGAAAGTCATGGACTTATTAATTAAACGCACACCATTAAAATCTCACTTCAACTATGGGCATACACATGATTTGAAATACACTAGTAATGATTATTCTGCCAAACCAAAATTCAAACAAAATTTTGGTAAAACTAACAAACAAGGACCCAAAAGGATATGGGTACCTAAGGACAAAATTATATATGTAGCAGATATCTTTTGCAGCAAGGCTAAAACACCAGTCATGGTACCTAGACTCTGGATGCTCTCGACACATGACGGGAAGAAAACATATGTTCCAAAGTATGGAACTTAAACCTGGAGGTTACATGGGTTTTTGAGGCAATGAAAGAGGGAAGATCATTGGCTCTGGAACAGTAGGTAATGGTAACCTCCCTTCTATTAATAATGTGTTGTTAGTAGATGGTTTAATGCATAATCTGTTATCCATAAGTCAATTAAGTGATAACGGTTATGATATAATCTTTAATCAAAATCCATGCAAAGCTATTAGTTAGAAAGATGGAACTATCCTATTTAATGGAAAGAGGAAAAACAACATTTATAAGATAAAACTTTCTGAACTAAAGAGTCAGAATGTAAAATGCCTTCTTTCTGTTAACAACGAGCAATGGGTCTAGCACAGAAGATTGGGGCATGTTAGTATGAGAAGAATATCTCAGATTAATAAACTCAATCTGGTAAGAGGATTTCCTAATCTGAAGTTCAGCTCAGATGCTTTGTGTGAAGCATGTCATAGAGGAAAATTTGAAAAACCTCCTTTTAAAGCAAAAAAATGTTGTTTCTACCTCTAGGCCATTAGAACTTCTGCACATAGATTTATTTAGACCAGTGAAAACTGCGTCTCTTAGTGGCAAGAAGTATGGGTTAGTGATCGTAGATGACTATAGCAGATGGACATGGGTAAAGTTCTTAAGACACAAGGACGAGTCACATTCTGTGTTCGTTACTTTTTGTAACCAAGTTCAGAATGAGAAAGATCTTAGAATTGTCAAAGTCAGAAGTGATCATGGTGGAGAGTTTGAAAACAAAAAATTTGAAATATTTTTTAATGAAAATGGTATTTCTCATGATTTCTCTTGTCCTAGAAATCCTCAACAAAATGGAGTTGTAGAACGAAAGGACAGAACATTACAAGAAATGGCCAGAACCATGATCAATGAGACTAACATTGCTAAGATCTTCTGGGCAGAAGTAATTAACACAACATGTTACATTCAGAATAGAATCTCCATAAGACCTATTCTGGATAAGACTCCATATGAATTGTGGAAGAACAGAAAGCCCAACATTTCTTATTTCCATCCTTTTGGATGTACCTGTTTTATACTTAACACTAAAGAACATTTGAACAAGTTTGACTCTAAAGCACATAAGTGTATTATGTTAGGATACTCTGAACGCTCAAGAGGGTACAGAGTATACATTACAAAAACATAGATTGTAGAAGAGTAAATCAGTGTTAGATTTGATGACATGCTTGGCCCTCAAAAGTCAAAGTAGAATGAATCTCTTGCAGATATAGAAGTTGAATTCACAGGTGCTGAAGGCAACTCATCAGAAGTTCCCAACAAAGGCGCTCCAACAACATCAGAAGGAAATGTTACAAGCACTCCAGCATCTTCTGTAGAACAACTCCAGAAAAGACTATCCAGAAGCAGCATAGCTCACCCTAAAGATAAAATTCTGGGAAAGAAGGATGATCCAATCAGAACAAGATCAACATTCAGAAATTTTGAAGAATCCCTCATGGGATTGGTATCTCTGATTGAACCAACTACAATTGATAAAGCTCTTATGGACAACGACTGGATTCTGTCTATGCAAGAGGAGTTAAATCAATTCACCATAAATGATGTATGGGATCTGGTTCCTAAACCAAAAGGATTCAACGTCATTGGAACAAAATGGGTGTTCAGAAACAAACTGAATGAACAAGGAGAAGTCATCAGAAAAAAGGCACGACTGGTTGCACAAGGTTATAGTCAGCAAGAGGGGATAGACTATACAGAAACCTTTGCTCCAGTCGCCAGGTTAGAATCTATCAGACTCTTAATCTCTATTGTTGTAAATAATGGCATCACTCTGTATCAAATGGATGTCAAAAGCGCATTCTTAAATGGTTACATTGATGAAGAAGTATATGTGCACCAACCCCCTGGGTTTGAAAATTCCAAACACCCAGAATATGTTTTCAAACTAAAGAAGTCACTTTATGGTCTAAAACAAGCTCCCAGAGCTTGGTATGAAAGACTAAGCAACTTTCTGTTAGAAAAGGAATTTACCAGAGGGAAATTGGACACAACCTTGTTCTGTAAGACATTTAAGAATGACATTTTAGCCTGTCAGATTTATGTAGATGATATTATATTTGGATCTACTAAACCTTCTATGGGAAGAGAATTTGCTAAGTATGCAGGCAGAGTTTGAGATGAGCTTGATGGGAGAACTCAAATTCTTTCTGGGCATTCAGATCAATCGGACTCCGGAAGGAACTTACATTCACCAAAGCAAATACTTCAGAGAACTTCTGAAGAAATTTGATCTATCAGAATGTAAGCCATCAAAGACTCTAATGCATCCCACATGCATTCTGGAAAAGGAAGAGGTAAGTAAAAAGGTAGAGCAGAAGATCTACAGAGGTATGATTGGTTCTCTCCTATATCTTACAGCTTCAAGTCCTGACATTTTATATATCGTTTGTTTATGTGCCAGATTCCAATCAGATCCTAGAGAATCTCACTTAACAGCAGTTGAGAGAATTTTCAAGTATCTGAAAGGTACTACTAACATGGGTTTGTTTTATAGAAAAACCAATTAATACAGTTTAGTAGGATATTGTAATGCTGATTTTGCTGGAGACAGAGTAGAATGAAAAAGTACTTCTGGAAGCTGTCAGTTTCTGGGAGATAATCTAATCTCATAGACTAGCAAGAGGCAGTCCACAATTGCGTTATCAACAGTTGAAGTTGAATACATTGCAGTTGCTGGATGCAGCACACAGATGCTCTGGATAAAAAGGCATCTTGAAGACTTCAACATATTTGAGAGTAACATCCCTATTTTCTATGATAATACTTCTGCAATATGTTTATCTAGAAATCCAATTTTGCATTCTAGGGATAAGCATATAGAAATAAAATATAATTTTATTAGGGACTATATTCCGAAAGGAATCCTCACTTTAAAATTTATTGACACAGACCATCAATGGGCTGATGTTTTTCCAAAACCCTTTTCTGAAGATAGGTTTAATTTCATTCTGAAACATCTCAGCATGAAATTATGTCCAGAATAAGAAGTTTTATTTACATATTCTGTAACCCTCAGAACTTTATATTTTCTTTGTGAACATCTGATCAACATGTCTTTAGAAGTTAGGAGTACAGTTGATTCAGAATCTATCTAAGAAGATATGAACCCTTCATTTCAAAGATAGAGACGTGCAATACACACCATTAAACATTTGTCATCCTCTCACGAGCTACCTTCTAAGACTGAACACGCGTTCAAATTCTGAAGGGTCCAAGGCTCTGATTGGATGCTTTGAGATACGCGTTTGTGGTAACTATTTAGTATCTACATGCAATCCCATATTTTCAGGTTTCATAATTATAGTATAATCATTACTTTGTTTTTATCTTTATTACTGATTAAGTTTTCAAAACTGTTTATAAATACACAATCACTATTTCATTCACTTATTCTCGCATCTATTATTTTCTCTACTCTTTCGTTTTGCAAAAACCCTTTTCTCAGAAATTTCAAAACAAACTGTGTGAACAATGGCATCTTCCTCAAGCATCAAAAATATCCAAAGTGCTCCTGGTTCTTCTTCAACAGCTGAACAGTATGAGGAACCCATAAGAACTTTGCTCACTCCAGTCGATTCTCTTGAAGTTCTATGTGAGTTAATCATCGATTTTAAAAGCTTAAAGGAAAATGTCTTTGATTTGTCTGAAGATGTAACTGCTCAAGGCTGGAATAGGTACTTTGATCGTATACTAGGTCCAGTATTCCCCATTCTTGTAAAGGAATTTTGGATACACGCAACTTCATCTAATCATCAAGTTACGTCTTACGCAATAGGGAAGAAGATTGTTATTACAGAAGACTTGATTGGAAAACTTATTAGGTACAATGGCGGCGGAGTTAGGTGCAGCGACATGGCTGAAAAGTGTTCTGACCTAAAAAACATTGCTAGAGTTATTTTTACTTCTGGACAGCCATCTAGCAAGATAAGGGATTCGAAGGATTACTATAGAATCTGGGTCAGGATCATTCTGGGATGTATAAATTACAGGAAGCTAACAAGCTCTCCTAACTACATCAACATTGATCAACAATTTCTGCTGTATTTTATTTCAAAGAAGACCAAAATAAATCTCCCACACTTGCTTTTCAATCATATGAGAACAAGCATGAAAGAAACAAGGGAAGAAGAAAGGACAAAGAGGGATTGAATTCCTCTGAGAAGATTAATATCTGATATTCTAACGGAGAACATGTTGATAGAGCATCTGACAGAAGCTCAGCAGATTAGCACTCTAGAGGCAAGTGCTGGAAAACCACTTAATGCCAAGAATATGAAGAAGATGAAGATTATTGAAAGAATTAAGAAGGAGCCAACAGTTGCTACTCATGAAGTCATCACATCAAGGAGAATCCCTCTTAAATATTTTCCGTTATTTTCTGAGATTGATGCTTCACCAGAGATTGTGGTCAGATACCTAGAAGCTTGCAAGGAAGATGGAACAGATCCAGAACTTAACATCCGTGATCTGCACAAGCCAGCTCCAGATGTTGTGTTGAAGAAATCCAGAAAGAGAAAGGCAGTAGGATAAGGATCTTCTCAGAGGACACCAAAAGCTGCTAAAAAGAAAGGTAACACTTCCTTTGTTTCTATTGTAGAATTTATGGTTTTTCCAACATTTGAAATCACCCCCCTCAACAAACAGAAGATCCCTCACCTCAAACCTTTGAGGATTTTGACATAGAGTTTGATCCTTCTGTAACCCTTGGCAACTTCCTAAATGAACCTCACTCCCCCAATCCAAATCTAGAACAAAATCAGCCAGAACTGGCTAGAGTTCTTTCTGATATTGAACTATTTGATCAAGACTTTCAATCACCTATCCCAGAAAATCAACACGCTACCCCAAACCAATCAGAAGATTCTTTTAGACTTTGATACCACTACCCCTATTCCTGGAATAACAAAACCTCTTATGGTTCGTCAACCTCTCTCCATATTAGACATTCCAAAAATACCTTCACCCTATCATTCCACTCCACCAAACACACCCCGTTCACCAATCATAATTTCTTATTCTCCTACTCCCCCTCCCATTAACCGTCCAGCTGATCATCTTAGAACAATCATTGATTTAGAAGCGCTGGACCACCTAGCTTCAACCTCTAATAAAATTTCCATTCCCAAACCAACCATAACCAAAACAGATGTTGGTAAGAACTTGTTGATTTTTGAAACAGAAATAATGGAATGGGTTAAGTCTTTGAAGCAAGCAAGTCTAGAAAATTCAAATCCTGTTGCTTCTGATTCTCATTTGGATCGATTCATAAAATGGTTCTACTCTGAATCCCAGAGGCTGAAAGAATTAAGTTATGAAATGGATCAGCAGAACTTCAGTGATCAGCTGAAAGCTTTCAAAGACCGAGTTCTGAGTCACTGGGAAAAGAAAGAAATTCTTCTGCTGGACAATGCTCCCTGGAAAGAGCACCAACCTTCAGAAGTCAATGAACCATGTTCTGATAGTCACCCTCTGGCTATTGTTCAAGAAAAGGAAAATTCAATTGAAGAAGAAATTGAATCATAAGATGCTGCAGAGTGTTCTGAAAGACTTGCATCCTCTGAGGAAACACCAGCTTCATCTCTGGTCATGCAAACTCTGGAAGAGCTAAAGAGGGAGAATTATGTAATCTACGCAAGATTGGATAAGCAAGAAGACACAACCAAATAAATTAAGGATATGCTAGGAAAGCAAGAAGAATCAAGCACTCAGATTAAGAGATTGCTGGAAGCGTTGTTCACACGACTTCCCCCTCCATCTTAGATTTTTTAACTTGTTTTCTGCACCTTGTTTTATCTAAGTCTGCAATGTTATTGAAATCTGTTTTAATACAAATCATCCTTTTTGACTCTGATTATTTTTTATTATATTTCTTTTTGATTCCTGACAAAAAGGGGGAGAACGTAAGATATTTTCAATAACAGTATACCGAGACAAAGTCTCAAACATTCTGAATATCTTAACTTCTTATTTTTTCTGAAAGCATAACAGAAACAAAACTCTGATAAAGACGGAAGGAGATGCATCAAAAGCTCTGATCAGAATGAACTTCGGGGAAGTAATTCATCTCTATTTGAGTACTCAACTCAGGGGGAGACTCTCTTAAGCTTTTTGTTCTGTCTATTTTTATTGAAAATTCCTAGTTTTTGTCATCATCAAAAAGGGGGAGATTGTTAGAACATAGTTTGATTCTACAACCCTCGTAAGAGTTTTGATGATAACAAACACAAAGAACAAATATGCACTCTAAATTTGTGTTCTATTGTGTACAGAAGTTCTGACAGAAGTGGATCATAAGTTTAGCTACAAAGGTGCTCAAGCTAAGTACGCAGACTGATATCAGAATGTTCTGATGAATGAAGATCAGGATTTGCGCTAAAGTGAAAGACATCTTAACTCTGAACGAAAGTCTAACGTTGCAAACATGTCATTATGATTCTGACTTCCCAAGTTCTGAAGCAAAGCAGCAAGCAAGTTCCTTATGTTCTGAAGTGTTACTTTTCCATCAAAGCAGTATCAATTACAACGGCTACAATCAGACAAGGATCTTCATATTATGGAAAGTGCATTAAGTTCCAATTATCTTGTTTCTTTGGACAGATTGCCACGCCTATTTAAACAAGCATCGAGGCTAAATCTTCACGATTTACACAACTGCTTCATACAATCTCTCAACGCTGCAAAATTATATTCATACTATTCTCTAAAATCGTGTAATACATCACAAGTTTGTGATACAGTTTTTTAACGAAAAACATATAGTGCACAGTGAATTCTTATTTTTGTTAGTGAAATTTCCTTGAGATAAATCAGGTTGTGGTTGTACTCAAGAAGACTTTGGCAGTTGTCAAAGTAGAATTGTAATCAGTTTGATTAGTGAATTAAGTCCTCGTTGGAGAGAGGTGAAATCACCTTGGCGGGTGGACTGGAGTAGTTTGAGATCAAGCGAACCATGATAAAAATCATCGTGTCAATTGCTTTTGATTTTTAAGTTTCAATTCACCCCCCCCCCCCCTCCCCCCTCCCTCCCCCCCTCCCCCCCCCCCCCCCCCCCCCCCCCCCCCGCTTCTTGTGTTTTTCGCTTCTTCAGAGCTTCTACCTCCTAGGTACAAAAAAGGTCCTAGCAGACTAAGAAAATTAAGAATTAGGTAGTCTGGTGCTAGAAAAAGATTATCTACTGTATCTTATAGGTGTGCTAAGAGTGATAAGCTTGGAAACAATGTCCAGTCATGCAAGAGCAAGAAGCAAGATCCAAATTCCTTAAAAAGAAAGGTATTGGTGTTTGTCTGTTTAGAAATTTATTTGTGTTTGTTCAGAAAGGTATTGTATCTCCTTGCTGATATTGTATGTCATTTGGATTGTTGTTTGTAGAAAAAGGTGAAGTCTGATGCAGGTACAAGTGCAACCACTAAAGTGAATGCTAATAAACCAAATTAACCAATTGATGCAAGTCAACGTGATGGTTATGCTCAACAAAACCAACCAACTGATGCAGGTCAACATGATGCTGGTCAACATGAGGCAAATCAACATAATGCAGGTCAACATCATGCATTCTCACTAGATACAAGATTGTTTAGGAATATTTCTGATAAGATGATGTCAATTATACCTCACATCAACACATTAAATTCAACTATGCAAATAACAAATATCATCAGCTCACCAGTTACCAAAAGGAAAGGCAAGGCTAAAGTCAAACAACAAGCCATACCAATGAGAAAGAGGTCAAGCGAGAGAGTTAAACTGAAATGGTTTCAAAAACCAATCATATGGTCTGGTTCAAACCCAAACCAACTAAAGTATTTGTCTGAGGAAGAAGAATGTATTCTGACACAAGAAGACAATGAATCTCAAAATGCAAAGAAGACTACAAATAAGGGTACAGGGAAATCTCCAAAGAAAAAAATCAAAGAAGTAGTGCACTTATAATGACTTATGCACACCTTGTGTGCCATTTGTAATGACTGTAATGCACAATATTAGTGTCATTTTGTAATGGCTAATGTACACTTTTGGTGTCATTTTGTTATCATCTTATGAACTAATCATATCAAAATCTTTTATCACAATCATTGATTGACATAACAGTTAAACGTTTCATTAATACATAAAAGTTGCAAATACATCAAACCACACAAAATTACAACAACATGAAAATCGCAAGAGTTCACCCTACATAACTTCAAATACATCAAACCACATAAATTATATTAACTTGTACAACATTGCAAAAATCAACCCAGAGATCACAAGTGTCATCTTCAGGTTGAAATTTATCTTCCCCAGAACTTCAACCTTCATATTTGCTTTTTCTAACTTCTTCAATGTGGTTTCTAATTTCACATATACCATCTTACACTTTTGGCAACATGCTTGAATATTACAATTCCCTTTCATAGAGTCTCCAATTTCATCATCCCACAAAAACAGGTCACAACTATTCTCATTCAACAAACACAAACAACATTTACACAACAATTAACATCTTAAAGATCAGTTTTTGATTTTAAACAACATTTACAAAAACAAGATTCTTACCCTTGCGATGCGACATTTCCAGAATTTCCTATTACAGTTTTGAATTGTGGTGGAGACCCACATCTTCATTGCACGATCGCATCCACACCTGGATAAACCTGAATATCCAACGAAGGGTGTGTTGCTGCTTTCAACCGAGTTGCTTCCAACCATGTTACCTTACACGTAAAATCGTATTAAGTAGAAGAAGAAGAATGAATTTAGAAAAATGGAAAACTAAGAACGAAAATGTGAATAGAAAATTCATGTTCTTCTCAAAAAAAAAAAAAAGGAAATTCATATTTGATAATTGATATTTTAAATAAAAAATTAATTTAAAATAGAAAAAATATCGTTCACAAATACTTTTCACTTAGGACGAAAAACATATGTTTCAATATGTCGATGACGAAGATATTTTTTTCAATATGTCGACCAAGAAATGTCGTGAACGAAAAATTATCTGTACAATGATTGATTATTTGTCATTTATAATAATCGTTTTGTTTCGGAACTACTCCATAGAAAGCGCAGTGATTCACACCTTATGAAGACACAAAGTTTGTAGAAACCAAACGTTTGCAATTAACAAGCAGTGACATTATAAGTTGAATCTAAACTGCATCAACATTGCTAATACATCATCATGTCTATGTCTTTCTATCTTCCATTGGATAATGAAGATCCTGATAATAATGATACCACCAATCAGAAAATGGATAAGGAAGTTGCAAGTTCTGGTGGTGCTGCTGATGAAATGGAATCTCAACTCATTTCACAACCACAAAGGCAGAAGGGGGGTCTTATCACCATGCCTTTCATCATTGGTATGTTATTTCTTTGTTTATCTATATTAAAAATTATATTTATCAAAAATAGTCTATATTTAAACAATTTAATAGATGATTAAATTAAGTGAGACTAACTAATTGATTGTTCGTACTATATTTAATATTTTGTGGTGGGTAAAGAATTTATCAATTTATTTTTTGATATAAGTCTCTTTTATTGATTGGTCAATTATGTTTTGAAATTTCATGCTGTCGTTTTTGAAAATTTTAATCGATAGTGAACTATGCGCAATTTTCAGACCCACTCCATGCATCTTCTCATTTTCTATCTCTTTATTATGAAACAATTTTATAATAAAAAAAAAGAAATTAGGATTAAAAGAAATATCGAATTTCCAAAAGAAATTAAAAAAACAGACATGACAACAAAATGTGATTTGACCCAAAAAAAAATTTTCTTTTTGGGAAAAAACTGATTTAATTTGAACAGACTGTGTGTAGAATAAATCTAAACTTTAAAAATAGAAACTCACAGTCACACCCAATAGTCTACACCAAATTACTAAGTTGCTTGTATATTTATTACTTTTATTACACGTTTATCTTTATTACGATAACATGTTATTTTGATGATTTTTAATAATTAAAATTTTAATTTTTAAAACATAAATTGTAGAATTATTTATGTTGAATACTAATATTTAATTATTAATTTTTGATATTATAAAAAAATAAAATACTAATATTAAAATATACATAAATATATTTTATTTTAACAAAAAAGTTACAATATTTGATTGTGGGGGCGAGACGAGAAAACTCGCCTCTTTTCGATGCAAGAATATATATTAAATATTACTAATTTTTCATGGGATTTGGGGTGAGGAAATTTATTCCTCATTAACAAAGAAAATAAATATTTAATAACAATTTCAAACAAAATTTAGAGATAGAGTGTGATAAAATAATAATGCAAGTGTCAGTAAGTGAAGAAATAGTCCTACATTAGATGTGAATGTGAAGACTTGAACATATATAAGTGGGAGAATCCACTCACCTATCATTTTAAGGTTTTAAGTGGATAAGTGGTGGTCTGTCACAAGATGCATAATCCTCAACTTTGTACCAATGCTCCTAGTAACTCCTCCAACAAATAGGATCAAAATCTTTAGTTCGAGAAAGGGATCAGCTTACTTGTATCGAAATGCCCAAGAAGAGGTGTCTCATTGCAAGGTGTCAACGACAGTACAAGTGTCTTGAAGGGGAGCATTATGGACTCACACTTGAGGGGAAGTGTTAGAATAATAATGCAAGTGTGAGTAAATGGAGAAATAGTCTCACATTGGATAAGAGTATGGAGACTTAGCATATATAAGTGAGAGAACCAACTCACTTATCACCTTAAGGTTTTAGGTGGATAAGTGGTGTGTCTCTCACAAAGGTGCATAATCCTCAATTTTATATCAATGCTCCTAGTAACCCTCCTCCAACAAATAGTATCAGAGCCTGGTTCGAGATATGGATCGATTTAGTATCGAAATGCTCAAGAAGAGGTGTCACGTTGTAAGGTGTCAACGGAGGTAGAAGTGTATGTGGAGGAGCATTGTGGACTCACACTTGAGGGAGAGTATTAGAATAATAATGTAAGTGTGAGTAAGTAGAGAAATAGCCCTACATTGGATAGGAATATGGAGACTTGAGCATATATAAGTGGGAGAATCCACTCCCTTATCACCTTAAAGGTTTAGCTAGATAAGTAATGTGTCTCTCACAAATGTTCATAATCCTACAATATGTATCAATGCTCCCTAGTGCAACAAATGGTAGGGTTAAGAGAAATAGAGAGAAAATAAGGATTCAAAAGAGAGAGAAAAGGAGAGAAACTCATTCCCATTTTTTCTGCAGCAGTCTCACTAAATCGACGATCCCTGATTCGTTCACTGTCGGTTTGAGCTGAAATTTGGTGGGCTTGTTCACAACACATATATATATAACGTTTGATCGTTGGAATCTTTAAAACAATTTCTGAATTGAGAGATTCAGCTTCGCACTGAAGTTGCAGATTTGAGAAAAAATTTAGCTTTTTGGTTCATATTTGTAAGTTAGTTTTCTTTGTGATTTGCGGTTGTTATCACGGTTTTGTGAATCACTTTAAGACTCTCTTGTAACCTCAATTGGTTATAGTGGAACTATTTCTTTGGTCTGGACGACTCACGGTTTTTACTCTAATATTGAGGGGTTTTCCATGTTAAAAATATATGTGTGTTTTTATGCCTTTATTTGTTCGGTTTTTCGTCTTATATTTGTTGTTAAGCCTCAAGGTTCCTACAAGTGAGGAGAATTATATATCCGTTACGTATTGTTCTGTTATTTTCTCTTAATTTTCCATCAGAGTGGTATCAGAGCTCTTAGTTAAGTGCTATTTTACTTGTTTGAGTGATGGAGTCAAATACAAAGATGAAGATGTTATTGTTGAATGGTTATAATTAACATTTATGAAAGGGCAAGATGAAAGAATTACTATTTGTGAAGAAATTGCATTTACTGATTTTTAGTTCCATAAAACTGGATTCTATGTCTGATGAAGAATGAGAGTTTGAACATCAATAGGTATGTGATTTTATTCGATAATATGTAGAAGATAATGTTTATAATCATATTGCTAATGAGACACATGCAAAACCTTTGTGGGAGAAGATAAAGTTCTTGCATGCCTCTAAATCAGAGAATAATAAATTATTCTTATTGAATAGCTTCATTAGTTTGAAGTATAAGGAGGGGACTTCTATTTCAGATCACTTAAGTGAATTTCAAGAGCTCCTTTATCATATGTCAGGAATGAGTATCAAAGTTGATGATGAACTTTTGGGATTACTCTTATTGTTATCTTTACCAGAGTCTTGAGAAAATTTTCAGGTTTCTATTACAAGTTTTGCTCCTAGAGGAGTTGTTTCTTTGGAAACGGCTAAGGATGATATTCTTAATGAGGAGATGAGAAGGAAGACACAAGGTTCTTCATCTCAATTCGAGGTACTTGTCACTAAAAATAGGGGGAGAAGTCATAAAAAGGAACCGAAGGGTGGTAGAGAGAATAACATAAGCAAGTTCAAACCACGATACAAGAATCTAAAGTGTCATTATTATCACAAAACAGGACATGTACAAAATTATTGTTATCAGTGGAAAAGGATAACAAATGCAAGAAAGGTAAGTATAAACAAATATATCATGATGATCATTATGATGATCATGTTACTACTACTACCTGTAATGATCTTGTTATTCTACATGATCATGAGTTTGTTAATCTCGTATCATACGAGAGCATGTGGATAGTTGACAATGGTGATACATTGCATGTTACACCAAGAAAGGATTTCTTCACATCTTATACTTCAGGTAACTTTGGAGTGTTAAAGATGGGTAATGATGGTGTATCTAAGGTAATTGGTGTTGGTTATGTTTGCTTGCAAACTGACATGAGAATGGAATTTTTCCTTAGAGGTGTCAAACATGCTCCAGATGTCCGTTTTAATTTGATCTCTATGCATATGCTTGATGGTTGTGGTTATGACAATCACTTTATTTCTACAAAGGTAACTTGGTTGTGGCTAGATGAGAGAAGCTTTCTAAATTGTATTGGATAAAATATTTGGTTTCTAGGGACAGTGTAAGTGTTATCGACGTGGAAGTGTCTTTGTGGCACCGAAGACTTTGTCATATTAGTGAAAAAGGGCTGAATATTTTGGCCAAAAAGGATATTCTTCCCGGTTAAAAAATGCATATTAGGAGAAGTGCTCTCATTGCATGGCTGGTAAACGGGATAAAGTGTCTTTCAAGAGACATTCTCCCTCAAGGAAGTCAAAATTGCTTTAACTTGTACATTATGATGTTTGTGGTCCATTAAAGGTAAAATGTTTTAGTGATGCGCTTTATTTTATTACCTTTATTGATGATTGTTCCAGGAAACTATGAGTTTATGCCTTGATGACAAAATACCAAGTGTTGGAGATGTTCAAAGAATTCCATGCTTTAGTAGAGAGGCAGACATGCGAGAAGCTGAAATGTGTTCGTTCTGATAATGGTGGTGAGTATTATGGACCATTTGATGCCTATTGTAAGTAGCATGGTATTGCACATGAAAAGACTCCTTCTAAAACTCCTCAATTAAATGGTTTAGTAGAGAGGATGAATCAAATACTAATTGAGAGAGTAAGGTGTATGCTCTTTGAAGCTAAGTTTCCAAATAATTATTGGGGTGAGGCACTTTACACGGATGTGCATGTTCTTAATCTCACTCCTACTGTTGCTTTGAACAGTGAAGTTCCAGACAAGATTTAGTTTGGAAAGAATGTCAAATATGATCATCTGAGAGTCTTTGGTTGTAAGGCTTTTGTGCATATTCTAAAGGATGAAAGATCCAAGTTGGATGCAAATTCAAAAAAATGTATATTCATCAGCTATGGGCAAGATGAGTTTGGTTACAGGTAGTATCATTATGTAGGAAATAAGCTTATCCGAAGTCGTGATATAGTATTCATGAAAGACCCAAATATTAAAGACATTGATAAGGTAGAGAAGACTACACCCAAGAAAGATATCAGTTTGTCTAATGTTGATCCAGTTTGGTTACCTAATCATAATCTAGATGTTATCGGTGGTGATAATCATAATGGTGATCCATATAATTATGTTGATGATCAACAACTTGGAGAAGAGGTAAATATTCCAACTAATGATGATGATGATGATGAATAAGAGAATGATATGACACATGATGAGAATCTTGGTGGAGCTTCAGAGTTATCTCAAGTTAAACTTAGGAGGTCTATCAGGAAGAGACAACCTTCTACGAAGTATAATTCTGATGAGTATGTGACCTTGACTATTGAGGGTGAACCTGAGTGTTTTCAAGAGGCCATGGAAAGTTATGAAAATAAAAAATGGTTGGATGCAATGCATGACGAGATGAAATCATTGCATGATAATTACACTTATGATTTAGTGAAGTTGCCTAAAGGTAAGAAGGCCTTGGAAAATAGGTGGATTTGTAGAGTTAATCATGAAAGCAACTCTAATTCTCTAAGATATAAAGTCAGATTAGTGGTGAAAGGTTTCCTTCAAAGAAAGGGTGTTGATTTTAATGAGATTTTCTCACCTATTAAGTTTAACTCTTACTCTTGATTTAGAGGTTGAGCAAATTGATATAAAAATGGCTTTTCTTCATGGTGATTTGGAGGAAGAGATATACATGAAATAACCTGGTGGTTTTCAGGTTAAAGGAAAAGAATATCATGTTTGTATATTGAGAAAAAGTCTATATGGGTTGAAGCAAGCTCCAAGGCAATGGTACAAGAATTTGAGTCTGTTATGTGTGATCAAAGATACCAGAAGACTACTTCAGATCATTGCGTCTTTGTTAAAAAAAATTCTAATGATGACTTTATTGTGGTATTGTTATATGTTGATGATATAATGATTATAGAGAAAAATATTTTAAACATTAACAGGTTAAAGAAGCAGTTGGGAGAGTCATTTTCCACGAAAGACATGGGAGTAGTTAAACAGATTTTTGGTATTAGAATCATGCATGACAGAAAAGAGAAGAAACTTTGGATGTCACAAGAACATTATATCTAAAGATTGCTACAAAGATTCCAAATGAAAAGTTGTAAGGCGATAAGCACTCCTCTTGCTACTCATTTTAAATTGAGTTCTAATCAAAGTCCTTCAAATGAAGATAAAGCGTTTGATATGAAATGTGTTCCTTATGCGTCTGTTATGGGCATTTTGATGTATGCAATGGTGTGTACAAGACCAGATATAACACATGTTGTTGGTACAGTCAGTAGATTTTTGTCAAATTCAGGTAGAGAGCATTGGAATGCTGTAAAATGGGTTTTGAGATATCTTTGTGGTACTACTTGTATGAGGATTTTCTTTGGAGGAGATGAGCCTACTCTAGTGGGATACTCTGATTTTGATATGGCTAGAGATATTGATTCCATAAAGTATATTCCAGGCTACATGATTAAATTTGTAGGGGGGGGGTTATGGATTTGCAGTCTATATTGCAAAAGTGTGTAGCATTATCTATTACAGAGATTGATATTATTTCCATTACTGAAGCATGCAAAGAGTTACTTTGGTTGAAGAAATTTTTGCAGGAGCTTGGTTTTGTTCAAGACAAATATGTGTTATTTGTTAATAGTCAAAGTGTTATTCATCTTGGTAAGAATCTGACTTTTCACAATAGGTCCAAACACATTGATGTGAGATATCATTGGATACATGATGTTTTGGATGCTAAATTGTTGGAGTTAGCTAAAGTTCATATAAATGATAATGGTTTTGATATGATGACTAAAGCGTTACCAAGAGAAAAATTTGAAGATTGTTGTGATATTGCCAGTTTAGGAGAGTTACTAGGAGCATTGATACAAAGTTAAAGATTATGCACCTTTGTGAGAGACACACCACGTATCCACCTAAAATCTTAAGGTAATAGGTGAGTGGGTTCTCCCACTTATATATGCTCAAGTCTCCACATTTCTATCCAATGTGGGACTATTTCCCCACTTACTCACACTTGCATTATTATTCTAACACTCCCCTCAAGTGTGAGTGCACAATGCTTCCCCTCGAGACACTTGTAGTGTCGTTGACACCTTGCATCAGAACACCTCTTCTTGGGCATTTCGATACAAGTAAGCTGGTCCCGTTCTCGAATCAAAGATTACAATACCATTTGTTGGGGGAAAGGGGGAGTTACTAGGAGCATTGATACAAATACTAGTTCTCTGTCTCGATCCTCATCGGTGGTGAATAATTAAATCTCAAACTCATTTCAAATAGGTTTAAGTATCCTCACTCACCCCATGTTGTAGTGTAATTAATTTTTTAATAGAAAATATCAAATTAACTTACAAATAAAATATAAAATAATCTCGAAAAATTCCGAACATAAATTTTCAAATAAAAACGTAAAAACTAAAATATCAAAGTATTGACAATACAATTAATATTTTAAAGTATTAAATTAAATAATAAAAAACAAATTGATATAAAATGGAGAGTTAAAGGTCGGTACTAATGTCCTTATTTGATCTGTCATCGTATTTTGTAATAAAAAAGAAACCAATATCTAGATTCAAACCTAATCAAAATGAATTTTTCTCTCCAAACTTGAAATGGATTCAAGTGAGTATCCATGGATATCGATTCTGTAGCAATGCGTATAAATAAGTATTACATTGCTTTCTCAAACATCTATTAGCTTTTTGTTGGTTGATGAATAAAACCACTTCCATAACAAAAGGAGGGAATTAAGGCTCAATAGGGCCCAAATAATTCAAGTATAAAGGAACTCATAAAGAGGGTGGATCTTTTATCTAAACCTCATATGTGTTAAAGAGAGAGAAAGGAAAATGACCGAGACCATTAGGGGTAGTCATTAATTTGGATAAATTTGAACCAAACTGAAATCCAAATCAAATCATAGTGTTGGGATTGGATATTTTTTTAGTTCGGACAAGAACTGAACCAAATCAATGAAATCCAATGACAATTAATTTAGACACTAAAATATCACACCTAAGGTTGTGCATGGTAATCGACCCGTGAAAACCGAACCATTTTTGGTCAAGGTTTAAAAACCAAATCATTATCTCCAAAAACTGGTTCATGTATGTGAAATGGATTCAAATTGGTTTGGATTCGTTTTAAAATCAGTTTTGATTAAAACACAAATTTCAATTAAAGATCTCAACTGATAATTAACAGTGAGATAGTTCCCATTCAACGATGTTCAAACCATCATTTATGTGAATGTTGTCGGTTCCACAAATGCCACGTGCCATTGTTTCTGTAAATGGCATTATCTCCATCATTCTGCAAACACAACAAGTCATCGTTTCTATGAAGATCGTCGGTTCCACAAATGCCAGAAATCATCCTTTATGTGAATGTCATCATCGTCGGTTTCGCGGCCTCTGAGTGTTGCCAGTTCCGTGAACATTAAGGATAAAAGCAAAAAAATTCTCAAAATATTGACAAATACAATTGACAAATATGTAAACTGATTCACATAAAATGGATTCAGAAACTCAAATAACTAACTAGTTACAGAAATTTGAAATGAGAAACACATGTGACTTTGATAAAAGAGAAAGTAAACTAGTTTATAAACTAATACTTCACAAAACAATACTCAATTATTGATTTTGGGTTTAAATTGATTTTTTACAAATGGTACAGTTTGGGAGCAAGACTTATTTGAACTCAAACCCAAATATTTAATGTTTGGGCATACACACAAAATCCAACAAAAAAAAATGGTCTTATCATATTATTTTATATTATTTTAATTTTTTACTTTTTAAATTTATTTTGATATGTGAGTGTGCCTAAATATAAAATATTTGTATTTGTGTCTATACTAGCATTTCTCACAATTTGGTTATGGATCAATAAAGGTAAACCACTTTTTTTTAACACCTCTAATTGCACCATGGTGACTTTTAGAGTTCATAAATTGTTAAATTTGTGTAGTCATACATAAACACTCTTTTAACCTTTGATTTATATTATAAAAAATGAATGGTTTGAAGAATTAAAAAATTATACTAATAGAAAGATTTAAAGAATTATAAAGATTTAAATATATTATTAATGATTTTTTAGAATGATATTCCTAGGATTATTATTTTTGGGAATATTATTCCAATCCATGTATTTGGTAAGAATTTAGGTTTTTAAGAATAATTAAAAAATTTATTTAATTTTAAATTATAAAAAAAAAAATAGTAAATAGAAGTGATAGTGGGGAGTTAGAGTTAGTTGAATTTATTTCCATGAGAATGTTTTATTCTCACTCTTTATGTCTTGGAATAAGAATAGAGAATCTATGAGTAAATAATATTCTTTGAAATAAAAAATTCTTTAGAATGATTTTTTAAAACTTGAATCAAACATGAGAATATTACATTCCTATTGTCATATTTCCAGAAATAATTTTTGTAACCTTGAAACAAACACACCCTAAAAGAGAGGTTAACGGGAGGAGACCAATCATTAAAATTATGACGAAATGGTGGTTCAAATTAGGATGAAATGATAAGTAAAATAGAAACTCCTTCAAGCTGGGAACCACTCCACCCCTGCTATATCTGCTATAGTGTTCTACATGGCTAATACTCTTTTCACAGCGACCGGCCTCTGCTCCGCTCTGCTGTAGTAGGATAGAGGAGCATTGATATAAAATTAAGGACTAAGTACATTTGCGAGAGATACGTTATTTATCTTCTTAAAATTTTAAGATGATAGGTGAGTGGATTCTTCCACTTATATATGTTTAAACCTCTGATTCTTATCCAATGTGAAATGTTGTTGACATTTTGATACAAGTAAGTCAGTTTCTTTCTCAAATCAGACTCTAATACGATTTGTTAAAGGGAATTATTAGGAACATTAATATAAAGTTGAGGATTATACATCTTTGTGAGAAACACATTACTTATCCATTTAAAACCTTAAGGTAATAGGTAAGTGAATTTTCCCACTTATAAATGTCTAAATCACTACATATTTATTCAATGTAAGACTATTTTTCCACTTACTCGTACTTGTATTATTATTATAACATTCAATGTGTAATAGATAGAACTAGTTTAACTCCTTATAATCTTTAATTCCTATTCTTTTTCCTATGAAATTTGTGATGTACCAATTTAATATTCTCCCAGTATTACTACATTTCAAAATAGGCTTCTTTTTTTCACAATTCTTTTATACATCATAAAATTTTGCAAATTCAACTGATTATTGTTGGACATTGATTTAATTGTTTCATAATTTTGTTTATTTCTATGGCTTCTTTCTTTGATTACTGTTGTTTATTTTATTAATTCTATCGTGCTATTTTATCTAATCATAGTGCACGAACTCTTCACTAGTTATACTCATACTTTTGTTCATTCACATCAAATAAATAAATTCACTTTGATTTTGGCTTACTTTGAATGATAATAATATGATTTTTTTTATGAGTATTTGCAGCAAATGAGGCACTTGCAAGGATGGCAAGCTTTGGAATTTTGCCCAACATGATAGTGTATTTGATGGGAACTTACAAACTTTCTCTTGGAAAAGCTACCCAAGTACTCATTTTATCCTCTGCAGC
Source organism: Vicia faba (assembly GCA_948472305.1). Taxonomy (NCBI): domain Eukaryota; kingdom Viridiplantae; phylum Streptophyta; class Magnoliopsida; order Fabales; family Fabaceae; genus Vicia; species Vicia faba. The sequence continues at coordinate 210,607,685 of OX451738.1, read as the reverse complement.
CACCAATTTCATGCCAGTAGTTGGTGCTTTTGTTGCAGATTCTTATCTTGGCCGGTTCTTAGTTGTTGGATTAGGTTCTACTTTTACTTTCCTGGTATATATATTTATTCAAACTTGTACTACACTCAATCAAGAGCTATGAAGCGCAGACACAGACACAACACCGAGACTGACACGTTGACACTGATAATAAATTAAAAAAAATAAATAAATCACATCTAATCACAAATGTCGGTATCGTGTCGGTGTCCAACAGTAACACAAACTCAGACACACTATTTTTCAGAGGTGTTGGTGCTAACAGATTATTCTCTTTGTTGTTATAGGGAATGTCAATTCTTTGGTTAACAACAATGATCCATCCAGCCGAAGATGGTAAATCAGCAACACTAGGAGAAATGGCAACTCTACTCTCTGCCTTAGGTCTCATGTCTATTGGAAATGGAGGCCTTTCATGCTCCTTGGCATTTGGTGCAGATCAAGTGAATAGAAAAGATGATCCAAATAACCATACGTTCCTGGAAATTTTCTTTAGTTGGTATTATGCTTTCACAATTATCTCTGTGATAATAGGTCTCACTGGAATAGTATATATCCAAGATCATCTTGGATGGAAAATTGGTTTTGGAGTTCCAGCAATACTCATGCTTTTGTCCACTCTCTTCTTCTTTCTTGCCTCTCCTCTTTATGTAAAGATTCGTAAAAGGACCAATTTCTTCACTGGTTTTTCACAAGTAGTTTTTGCTTCCTATAACAACAGAAATATTCTATTGCCACCTAAAAACTCTAGTCATTTTTACCATCAGCCCAATGACTCGGATTCTTCTGTTGTTCCAACCGATAAACTAAGGTAAAATCATCTTTTTGCTTTTTCATATTCTCTAAAGTTTTATGAAATATTTCATTACCTTGTGCTTTTTATTTTTCCTTTTCAGTATTACTATTCCACATAAAAGTCGTGGATAAAGGAGTAGTTATATATAGAACATGATTTTAAATTACGGTCGCGAATGCGGTTGCAGGTGTTGAAATTGTGGTTGCTGCCATGCGCAATGCGTATTTTAATTTAGACCGGTCATGTTAAAACACTTGAAGTTAATATTTTTCATTACATAGGAATAGTAGTAAGGAAATTGAGTTTTGAAGTTATGAAATTTTGAGTTTTGATGAAAATACTTAAGAGACATGGGTGAAATTGTCTGACGTGATTTCTAATGGCGGCCACATGGGCGAAATTGTCTCATGTGGTTTCTAATGGTGGAACGACTCATGATTTTAATTTACACTACAATTGTGGACTGATGCGACTGTAGAGGCTATGACATCAGCCAAGATTTTAAAAAACGGTTGCGGTCGTGTTGCAGTCACGTAAAGACTTTTTCATTTTTGGCCAGTACATGTGTTGCAATAGTGATTGTAGTCGTGAAAGTGTGAATTTACCATAATTTCTTTTTCATCATAAGATTGGTAAATAATAGTATCGGTATTGGTATCGACACATTTCAATACTGTTTTGTCGTGACCGTTTTCAAAGTAACAAACAATTTTTTAAAACCTTGACATCAACAATATTGCGGCTGGTTGTGAACTGCAATTTAAAACCATATAATAGAGTGACAATAGCGGAATTGTAACTCGTGTAACTAATTTGTAACAAACTTTCATATATCAGGTTTTTCAATAAAGCTTGTGTTATTAAAGATCATGAACAAGACAAAGCTTGTGATGGCTCCACAATAAATCCATGGAGTTTGTGCACTGTAGATCAAGTAGAAGAACTAAAATCCATTGTTAGAGTTATTCCATTATGGTCAACAGGGATCATGATGTCCCTTAACATTGGAGGCTCATTTGGATTGTTGCAAGCCAAATCATTGAACAGACATATCACCTCACACTTCGAAGTACCAGCAGGATCTTTCAGTGTTATCCTTGTAGGTGCAGTATTCATATGGATAGTTATCTACGACCGCGTTCTTATTCCATTAGCGTCAAAGATACGAGGTAAACCAGTGAGGATCAGCGCGAAAAAAAGAATGGGAATCGGGTTATTCTTTTATTTTCTCTACTTGGTAACTGCAGCGACTTTCGAGACTATAAGGAGAAAGAAAGCAATCAATGATAGTGATGAAGGAGTTTCGAAAATGTCTGCAATGTGGCTTGCGCCGCAACTTTGCTTGGCTGGTATAGCTGAAGCATTCAATTTAATAGGCCAAAATGAATTTTATTACACAGAGTTTCCAAGGACTATGTCTAGTGTTGCTGTTTCACTTCCTGGATTGGCAATGGCTGCAGGAAATTTGGTTTCTTCTTTTGTGTTTAGCACTATAGAAAATGTTACTTCAAGAGGAGGGAAAAAAGGGTGGATTTGTGATGATATTAATGAAGGTCGTTTTGATAAGTACTATTGGGTTATAGCTGGTGTTAGTGCTGTCAATGTAGTCTATTATTTAGTATGTAGTTGGGCTTATGGACCTTCCGTTGAAGAGTTAAATAAGGATTATATAATTGATTAACAGTATATAGAAGGCTATATGGAGATAGAGATGCTGAATTTGAAAGATTGTATAGTTGATATATATGTTGAAGTCTAAATAGACAAAAAATCGTAGATAAATGTATCTATATTTAAATTAATGGGAGGTGTCAGTGTAATTTTAATAGACCTCAGGAAAAATTAATGCATATTTTAAAACTAGAGAAAGTGTCGATATTGTTTTAATAGACCTTAGCGAATGTGGTGTAATCCTTTCCTTGTTAATGGAGCAAAGTGCATGAGTATAGTCTAGTTCTGAGGTAACAACTTTAGCATTGAAGAAGATATGAATAAATCTCAGTTAAAGTGGAGGCATAATATCTTTTCTTAAGCATATTTACTTATCTTGTTAATAAGGTAAAGATATGAAATAATAAAGGTTATTCAGAAGTAAACAAACACTAGTTCATTATATTTATATATTTACTTTGTAATACCATTTTATCATATTACATCATGGCTCTTGAACACAAATTTGTGGAGCTTCTTCAAGAACCAAATCAAACAAACCAAAACTCACACCCAAAGATCCAAAAGGTTGCTGAGTATCTCCGAAATAGAAAAAATTTTGAGAAGCAATACTCACCCAAGATGGTGTCAATAGGTCCCATCCATCATGGCAAAGAAAATCTCAAGTTAGGAGAGAAATATAAGCTTACTTGGGCAGCAAGATACATCAAAAGCACCCAATGCAGTGCACAACTTCTACACAAAAGGATTGCTGATAACATCGTTGAACTCAAGAGTCTTTTTGCGGACGATGTTTTAGCTTTAGCCGATACCGCAGATTCTCTAAAATGCTTCAGCAGCCTTGCTGAAAAGCTGTCATGGCTTTTGTTTGTGGATGGATGTTCTTTGCTGCATATTTTGGTGAATGTGAATCTTGACCAACTTGATGAACCAAAAGATGTAGATATTAAGGTTGATCAGCTTGTTCTTGTGATGATGGATGTGCTTTTGTTGGAGAATCAGCTTCCTTATCTGGTACTGAAGCTGTTGTGGAAAAATGACGAGGATGAATTGTTATTTACTATGAAGAATTTTCTCAAATGTCATCATTGGGCCACACCAGAAACTAAGAGGACCATGATCTGGGCAAGTATTATAGCGAATAAGAGAACACATTTTTTCTCTAACATGGCTCACAGCAAAAAGGAAAAAGAAAAACATCATACAGTGAACATAACGAATGAGTCACCGATTCATCTTCTTGATCTTCAGCGTAAAATCATCCTCACTAAATCGAAACCCAAGGTAAAAATTTAGTCTTTTTTATTTTATTATATATCATAAGTAAGATGATGAATTGAAACTCATTTGTTATGTATACTTAGACTGAAGCCAGTAATGAAGCTAACAAGAAGAAACCAAGTGAAAAAAATTCAGACGAAAAAACCAAGATGATGACATACAGGAACATACAAGATCTAAGAGCAGTTGGAATAAAACTTAAATCAAGCGAGACGCGAAGGCCAACAGACGTAGATTTCGTGGAGGGTTGGTTCGCTGCAGAACTGACTCTTCCTGAGATTGTGGTGGACGATACGACAGCTGCTACTTTCCTGAACCTGATAGCGTACGAGATGTGTCCAGATTTTAAGAACGACTACGGGATATGTTCATTTGCGGTTTTCATGGATTCATTGATTGACCATCCCGAAGATGTGAAGGAATTGAGATCAGAAGGTATTTTGCTGAATTCACTTGGGAGTGATGAGGAAGTTGCTGATCTTTTCAACATTATAAGTACTGACTTGGTACCTAACTGGGAAACATATTTTGAAGTTAGAGCGAAAATACACGAGCATTACTGTAATAAATGGAAGACTTGGATAGCCCTTGGTTATCACACTTATTTCAGCAATCCTTGGGCTATCACTGGTTTCGTTGCTGCGTTTATCGCACTTGTTCTCACTTTCGTTCAAACATGGTTTTCCATTTACCCGCACTCATAAACATGGTTTGTTGTGAAGAGTGCTTTTTGCTTTGTGGTGTTGCTGCGTTTGTCTGTTTTTTAAAGATGTGTGTGGTTGAATTGAAACATGTAATTTTCAAAATACTAGTTTGTTTATTCAAATTTTTGTTCTGATTGTTGTGATTATTGACTCATATATTCATATACATTAATAAGTGAATAGACCGAATCATCTAGTAACTAGAGCTGGCTTATTTTTTCTTACTATCAAAGAAATGAAGCCTTGAAATCTGATTGTGCTGCGCAGGGTAATTACTTTGGAATATTTCTAATACACACCTTTTTTAAGTTGTATTTATATAAAACTGAAAATGCATTTATAATGTAAACTGAAAATATATTTTTGATTCCAACTACATCCTTTAAGATGAACGTTAATATGAATTAATTAAATATTAATAGTGAAATTTATTAATTTTGTAATAAATTTATATTGAAATACTTTAACAATAGCTTTCAAAAGGACCAACTTTTCTTTTGGTGTTGTTACTATGTCTCTATAATAAATTTTATTTATTTTAAAATAAATTTGTTTCGTAATTTTGTTTATTTAAATTAAAATAATAAACTATCAATTTCAATATTTATCACCAACCATTTTAAATTGTGTCATGTACATTAAAAAAACTTATTTAGAGTGTGTATATGTATATTTATGGTATACTAATATTTATAATAGTTTATAGTAAAATATTTTTTTTCATTTCTTTTTATAAAAGACGCTTCACTTTTTTAAATTTATTGAATAATTAATATATTTGATCTGTAAACAGTTTAGATATATTAATTATTCAATAAATTTAAAAAATGAAATATCTCTTATAAAAAAGGATCGGAGAGAATAATAAACTATAAAACCAAATGAATAGAAATGTTTAAATTAAAAAATATTAAATATATAAATATTTAAGAGTCTAATCAGATATTATAAAAATCATCACTGACTTAGTGGAAATTTAATTCATATTAATTTCATCTTAAAGGATGTTTCAGGAATCGGAAGTATATTTATTATTTATATCTGAAATGTATTTCTGATTTTAATTTTATCATAAAATAAGATAAATTTTAAAAATAAATAAATTATATGTGTGTGAAGATACGCACTAAAAATATATTTTTGATTTTTAAAGACATTTTAAAAATTTCACATGGTAGACTAGAAATATATAGAATAAAATAAAAATCTTCTTATTTTAAGACAAATTCTTATTTACCCATTTAAAATAGTTAGGTAACTTTACCCATCCTAAGTGTCAAATATTAATTGGTCCAAATGTCCAATTTATTATATTATTAATAATAATTGTTACTATTTTATAATTACAAATGTACCCTAAATTTATTAAATGTAGATTATCATTTTCAAATCATTGAATATCACTCTTATACTATTTAAATTTTGACATTAGAATTTTTTTTAAATAATCACATTTTTAAATTTTTTTCTTCAAATAATCATATTTTTTAAAAATTTACCAAATTAATTATTTTTTAAACAAAAAAAATTGTCACACAGAGGAGTAGTCACTCTGTGTGGCGCATGCATGCTTTTTAGAGAGGAGGCGTCACTACATGATTTGTCCTCCTCTATAAAGTCATGCAGTGTGGTGCATGCATGTATTTGCAGAGAGGAGGCGTCATCTTCTTTGACTTGACAAAGTTATTTATTAATTTTTTTGACGATATAAAATAACGTACCTTCCAGCAATTTGGTAAACTGGACCACACTGCAATTTGACTTCTAGTCTATCTTTGAAACGTGCAAAATTTGATTTCTTATTTGTCCGAAAGCGCATAAAATCTGTATTACGGAAATTAAAACCGAAGCTATCACAGTTGAACGTCTCACCTTTAATATGGGCAACAATAGTATAATTTTATAAATGATCCATGTTGTTGAGGTATGTTTTTTTGTGAGTTATGGATGTATACTAGTAATGCATCCTACACAGACGATTAAACAGACTGATGAAAGTATGGGATGTCCTCTATATTTTGCATGCATGTGCCACCTAGGATGGCTTGTCCTCTTTTTTTTGGATGCATGCGCCACTTAGGGTGGCTTGTCCTCTTCTTTTTTTGCATGCGTGCGCCATCTAGGTTGATTTGTCCTCTTCTTTTTTAATTTTAATTTAAAAAAATTAATAAATAACACTGTTAAGCCAAAGAAGATGACGCCTCCTCTCTGCCAATATATGCATGCGTCATACTACATGACTTTACAGAGGAGGACAAGTCATGCAATTTGCCACCTCCTCTCTAAAAAGCATGTATGCGTCACACAGAGTAGCTACTCCTCTGTGTGACGAATTTTTTTTGTTTAAAAAGTAATTAATTTGGTAAATTTTTTTAAAATATGATTATTTAAAATAAAAATTTAAAAATATAATCATTTAAAAAAAAGATTCTTGTCATTGCGTTTAACTTTCCACCATTTAAGATCTTTTTTTCATTACTCCATTTCAAGTTTTCAAAGCACAATTTTTTTTATAACAAATTCACAAAGGTTTTATTTTTTGATATTTTAAATATATATAATATATTAAAATAAACTATTAATATTTTTAAGTTTTTTATTTTAAAATCACATTATCTTTATATTTATTTCACTTTGTCAAAAATAAATTTAATTGAAAGTAAATTGGATTTTTTAATTAATTAAAGATCATTTCATATTCATATTTATTCAAATATTTAATCAAGTTGGACCGGTTGTTAATATGAAATTTTACTTTTAAAAAAATTAATTAAAATTAATTATTAATAATAGTAAAACTAATGATTATTTTATAATTTTTAGTTGAAATTTGAACAATATATTTAAATAAAACTAATTTGAGCAGTATTTGTAGAAACACATAGTTTAAATTACAAACTAAATAATTCTTTATTAGATATCAATTCAATTATTGTTTTATACTTAAATCTCTTTATCTGATTTTCTTCTTCTTTCATTCAAAACAGTCAAACTAATGCAATATAAATAAGGATGATCATCACACACACATGAGGGTAACCTAAGAGTTTTTGTTTTTGTTATTCACTTATTCATAATATGTATGCAAACTAGCCTTTGGAAATGACAATTTTTTGAAAGTGAACCCGATTTACTAAAGTAAATTGTTTTTAGGATTAAATATGTTTTTTTTAATATAAATATCTCAAATTTTATTTTTAGTCTTTATTAAAATAATTTAGTCCCTACAAAATTATTATGCACGTAGATTTAGTCTCTGTTGTTAAATCATTGTGTATTTTTGAATGATTATTTTGTAGACATGTTTAGAACGTTATAAAAAGTTTTTTAGAAAAAAAATTCAAAATTTGATTTCTAAGTCGAGATTTTCATTATTTTTATCAATATCTTTTGAAATTTAAAAAAAAAATCATATTTAATTCTTCTTATTTTAAAAAATTCTAAAATTTGATAAAGAAACATTTTATAGTATTCTAAACACATATGGAAAATATTATTCAAAATTTTAAAAGTTTAAGGATAATTAAACAGTTTTTAAAATTTTAGAAAATAGTAGGGACTAAAACTGAATGAACAAAAATTTTTTAGGAACCAAAATTTGTCATTTTTTAATAGGGATTAAAAATAAAATTTGAGATATTTATAAGGAACAAAAACATATTTAACCTTATTTTTATTTCTATCAGTAGATTTTTCATAAACAACTATTTTTCTTAAGAATTAGGGATTAACCGCTATTGGATTGAGTAATCGGGTAAAGATTATCAAACTTAGTCGGTGCATTTGTCTTTTACTATCCTTTTTAATTTATTTTTTTAGTTTTATATTTTCTCAGTTAATCAAACATAGTGTACGAATTAAATATATGTCAGACTATTTAGTTAAACTATTCAGAGGATACTCTCAAAGGGTTCACATGCTACATTACATGACAATATTAAATTCATATTCAATTTGGGAGACTTTAGGTGTTCATACAATATTGATTTTGTTAAAGATTTTCTGGTGTCTTTATCCTCAGCCTCTCCTCCCTTAGAGTTTTTCTTTCTCAAAATCTTCATGTCTTTCATCATATTCAATATTATCATATTTCAGTGGGTCGGTTGAGATATCAGTTGCAAATGATTAAGGGGGATTTTGTTAAAATTTTGGATCGCAAGCTTAATAATTATGCACGGGTTGATGATGATGGCCCATCCCTTATATAGTTGTTGATGAACCGGGTTAAGATTAACTCAGTTCAATATTTTTCAAACAAGATAATTGATTGTAGGGCTATTGGTAGGAAAACTTTGTGGTATTACTCTCTAGTCGATTTACTTTTATCTAAACACGAAATTGAGAGTCATTCTGCTCAACTCACTGTATCGAATGTTGCAAATGGATTCTCTTTGAGTGTTCGACATCAGATGCACTACCTTAGTCTTAGTGATCTAGACGGTGAGTGGTACAATAATATCGAAAGGAGTAAATATGGATTCCCTTGATTGTGTTGCAAGCACGATTCAACGAGGGGAGCAAAAGATCGAAAGGAAAATTGTCTTTCAGAGGGAAGACAAATTTCCAGAATTTTGGTGGAAAATATCCACAAATTCAAAGGCTTCGATGGTGAAAAGAGGTGAGAGCAGCTCCAAAGGTAGTGGTCAAGGAAACTATACCAAAAAGTTTGACAAGAGTAATGTGAAGTGTTACAATTGCCATAGACTTGATCATTTAGCAAAGAATGCAATGCAAAATCAAGGGAAAATCAAATCGATGAAGTTAAGGTTACTCGAAAGGAGGTGCATGATGATAACACACTTCTGTTCATGATCACAGAGGAGAATTATGGCAAGAAAAATCTACTGGACAACAGTAGTAGCAGTTGTCAGTGGTTGGACAGTAGTGTCAACAGCTCGAAAAATGCTGCAGAAACGCGTTTAGGGAAAAACATAATGGTAATTGTTCAATATGAAGTCCAAGGAAGTGATGAGTGGTACTTGGATTCCGGCTTTTCAACGCATATGACATGTAGAAAGGATTGGTTTGTTAAAATCAATCAAGCCACAAAGATAAAAGTGAAATTCGCGATTGACACCACTTTAGCGGCCGACGGAGTCGGTGATGTTTTGATCATAAAAAAGGATGGGGGTCATTCCTTTATCAAATATGTGATATACATTATTGGAATTTAAATGTAATCTCTTGAGTATTGGCCAATTAATTGAGAAAAATTACATAATTCACATGGAAAACAAGATTTTGCGCGTTTTGGATTGAAATGGAGTTTTAGTCCCTAAAGCTCCCATGGTTGCCAATAGAACTTTCAAGATAGTGTTGAAAATGATGGAACATAAGTGTCTTTCTACAGAGGCAAGTCTTGATGAATGGTTGTGGCATTACCGTCTTGGACATCTCAATTTTCGAGTCTTCGACGCATTACAAAGGAATGGTATGGTAATCGGGTTGCCTAAGATCAATGTTTCAGTTGAGATATGTGAAGAGTGTGTTCAAGGAAAGCAACACAAGATTAGTTTCAACAAGGATGCATGTCATAGGACTAAACATCAACTTAAGGTGGTGTACTCCGACGTGTGTGGTTCAATGCAAGTCGACTAGTATGGTGGCAATATGTATTTTGTCACATTTATCGATGATTTTAGTAGAACGATATGGACATACCTAATCAAGAGGAAGGCTGAGGCATTTGATGCGTTTAAGAAGTTCAAGTCCATGGTTGAGCGACAAAGTGGTCACAAAATCAAAATTCTCAAAATGGATGGTGGAGGTGAGTATACCTCGAATGAATTAGGAAATTATTATGATGATGAGGGTATAGTGCGTGAAGTTGTGTCACCCTATACGCCTCAGCCAAATGGTGTTGTCGAGAGGAAAAATCATTCGATAATAAACATGGTTCGTAGCATGTTTAAGGGAAAAGGCTTGCCGAAGGAAGTATGGAGAGAAGCCGTTTCTATAGCCGCCTATTTGTTGAATAGGTTCACTATAAAGAAGTTGGACAAGGTGACTCCAGAAGAGGTACGGTCTGAATTTAAACCAAATTTAAGTCATTTGAAAGTTTTCGGTTCTATAGCATTTCGACATATTCTGGGTCAGCTTTGAAAGAATTTAGATGACAAGGGTGAAATAATGTTGCGAGTTGGTTATCATCCTACCAGAGGTTAAAAACGGTTTGATGTGAAAAGCAAGAAGATTTAATAAGTAGAGATGTGGTAAGGCTGTTTGTCAGCAGAAAAAAGTGTAAGAACTGAAGGTGTGAGAAACACAAGAAAGGGGGATTTGAATTGGGTTTCACAAAATTAAATCTTTTCGTTGGTGACCGAACAAGTTAGCTTAGAAAATAACAGTAAATAAACACTATTATGTTTATCCTTGTTCGTTGTTAACTAAGCTACTCCAGTCCTCCCCCTCAACAATGATTTCGCCTTCAACAAGGAATTAATCCACTATAACCAAACTGATTACAGACAACCCACAATAAGTCTGATCAACCTTATTGAAACCCCCAATAAGTTCATCGATCCTTATTGCAAATCCACTCAAATCACAACAAGAGTCTTCTTAAGATTAGACCTTCACTCGGTCTCTCAAGGTATTTATCAATAACAATTGAGTACTTTCATTGTATTATAAATTTGCTTCTTTTAAGCATATTACACAGATATTTCAGTACAAAGAAAAACACCTAAGTGTTCTACTGCAAGATACGAGCAACAACTCCTTTCTTATTTTCCAAACTATATTAAGATGATTTCTCTATGGAGTTTGCACAGTGCTTTGGTGTAGTTTTATTGAGCTTGATTTAATCTGATAGATTTGTCATTGTAATGTTGATTCTTACTTTTCTTCAGCTTCCAAGTCTTCCTTTTATAGCTTGTAAACGAGATCCGTTGAAAGGGTAAAAAGGTAATAAAAAATCTAGCTGTTGGTTCTCAACGGTCATAATGAGAGTGGTCACAGTAAAGTACGAAAGGGCTATCCTTGCGCCACTCTAGAAGAGTAGAGGTCACAAACACTTTATGTACCTTTTGTACACCATCTCACGTTAACCATTTTGAACTTTCTTCTTATCTTCAAAGGCTTCAGATATTTGAATGTTGAATGTTGAAGCTTGTTGTAGAAGAATCTTTCATAAGTCTTTGAACCTAAGTCTTGGAGTCTTCAGAACTTGTCCTATAAGAACCTTGTCTTTAGAGTATTCAACACTTGGTTGTAAGAACTTAATTTTATTCAGATCATCAGAACTTGTTTAGTAGAACCTCGTCGTCATAATCTTCAGAACTTGTAACAGATAGAAGCAAAACTTTAGAAGGCCTCCAAAGCTTAACCATAAAGTCATGATCAAAACCTCTTGTACTAACGTTCCTTAGACACGTAGAAGATGGATTCCATAATCTTGACTTCAATTGTAACATGTAACCACATGTTTTCTTTCGGTAGTGTATGTTCAGAACCTGATAACGTCACACGCCTTAATACCAGAGTCAGAACATTATAGCAGTAACTACACACTAGAACGAAATCATTAGTGTATACAATTGTTCTCTAAGATAACATGTAAAGTTATAATCAAAATCTTAAGGCCAGATGTAGAAACACTTCTTGTTCTTAAAATATCCCTCTTTTTGATGATGACAAAACCATGTATTTTGATAGAACAATTTATACAGGGTAATCACCGTAACAGACAAATTCATAGTTAAGCTCACAACTCCCCCTGAATCTGTTAATCCCAAAATTTCATTTAAGCTTACTCAGAGTCTCCCCCTAAGCCCAAGACTCACAAAATAAATTTTGAATATTCAGAACATAGATAGAGAAGTAACACTTCCCTTTAAAAACTCATCAGAGTCTGACTAGAGCATATGGTCTTCATCTCAAAACCTAGTTTCCATTAACACTTGATGAAGAATCAAAACTTGATTTTTGAGCCTTGTTGAATAATTCTATGCATCATGTATCACAACTCCTGTTCCTTGATTTTGATATCACAACCAAAACACTATACTTCTGGAGAAGTTCACTAATTCTCAAGTATCAGTGTTTGACCTGATATATTTCACTGTATCAGACATTCAGACAGTTCACAACTTCTAAATAGAACGTACATTATGGAAGCACACATATCAGAGTACAACTTCTGAGTGGCATCTTTGTATGAGAGCATGCATCAAAATGTTGACTTTTCTTTCTTTTAGGAGAGCACAAATTCTAAAGATTTAAGTTTGAATTCCATAGTTTCGGAAAGTTAACAACTTATGAACACTATGATATCAAGCAAGATTACCTTACTTTCAACAAGTTTATAACTTTTGAATTGTGTTTGGTACATCTGTTTGAATATTCATATATTCATAAAGTGTACAACTTCTTCTATATGAAATTAGAGTTGATTTCATTCATAGGGTTCTCAACCTTAGCATCAGGATCTTCATCTTTAACCTGTCTTAGAATAAACTTAGTGAACTTGTTTAAAGTTCCTTGATTGAAACATCAAACAAATAGTTAGTAGAAACAACATTATACATGTTTGAGTTAAAGATTTTGAGAATGAATATTATCAAAATCATTTTACTTTCTCCCCCTTTGTCAGAAATCAAAAAGGTGATAAAGAGACAGAAAAGAAAAATTGATAATCTTTTGATGAGATTACTACAGAATCACTTGAGATCTTCTAAGCAAGATGCAAATCAATTCAGAACTGACTTTTCCAAAAGAGTTAATTATCAAAACATTTAAAGTGTCATAGAAAATATGTCTAAGCAAATTTTTGAGAAATATATATGCAACAAAATATTCCATGCTGATACTTCTTCTTTGTCAAAAATAACTTAGAGATAAGTTGATGAAAACAATGTTTTGACACATAAGGCACGACCTAAAGAAGGCATATTCAATTAGATTACAAGGAAACTAACTTAGACTTCAAACACTTCACAACACTCATCAAACAAATAATTTCCTCTTGTGAACTGAGCCTTTCAAACAATTTTAATTACTTCATCTAATTCAAATATTTCAGATAGGACACGCCCATAGGGTATGAAGGATTTTTTAGAATCTCTGGAATCCAAGATTGATTCGTTTAGATGATTGAAAATGATAGCTGACAGATTAACTAGGATATTATTCAGAAGGAAGAAGAGTAGACACTTATCCCTTGGAAATACATCATCCAGGTCTTCACCTCTAGGATGAAGGTTTGTTTATAAGAAACGAAAATAGATTCTAGCAAGAGGTTTTAGGTTGTCTGTATTGTTGGGTTCATACCCATAGGAAGTGTCATGAATGGTTGGGAAAACATCGATATCCATGAAGTCAAAACTAGCATGATCCATGGAGTTAGAGTTAGGAGAACACCTAATTGCTTCAAGAATGGAAGAGAGAGTGATAACAAAAGGAATTCCATAGATACTTGATTTAATGTAACTTCCATCACTGCTAACAAATGCATAAATCCAGAAAGTTTTCACAATATTAGGGTAGATAGGACCTCATAGCATAACAACATACCCTGTCTAACCCTGACTTTCAATACACATGTTGATGAGAGTGTCATCAAACACGCTATTAGGTCGTTTCTCATGAATTACATCTAGAAGGTTTTCATCTCCATGAAACGTCTGGATGGCCATATGATGCAAGAATATTTTAGGGAAGACTGAAGGGTTGTTAAAAGAGAACATCGACTGAAACTTGATGAGAGACTAAATATGATTGATGATATAAATAGACAAGAAGATGTGTAACACATGAAACGATTGAGAAACTACAAAGTAATCAATCTTGAGATACCCAAGACATTTAATGTCTGATGCGGAAAAAGAATCAGAAGTCTTTCACAAACTTCCAAAAGGAAAGGTTATGGAAGGATATGTCATGACACTGATTAGGGTAGGTTGTGCATGGGAAATATTTTGAAATTGACAGCCGAATATCTTATCATGTCTTTTCAGTCAAGAGATAAAAGTATAACAAGAAATATTTATCATCTATTCCCAATAAATTTAATTGCTCCAGGATTGCTATTGAATGCACATCCTTCTTAATTTAAACATTTTCTGTTAAGATAACTTCTAACTGGTAAAAGTATCTATAAGTACTTCGTTAGAAAGCATATAGATACTGAATGTCATACCCCAAAATTTCTCTACTGATATTACTAATTCATTCATCCTTTTTTACTAATCTTAATGTGTTATTATATTTATTTGGTTAAAATTAATTACACTAATTGTTATTTTAAGAATACTAAGCAATTTCTTCTAGATACTAATGGGGGTTTAAAATCATTTAATGAGGTGTATGTTCCAAGATGGACCATCAAAATCTGATGGCCCATTAAGGGTTTTTAAAATTAATTCTTTACATTGGAAGTAAGGGCGTATGGATAGTTCATTTGGCAGACTGGGACAATAAATCTTTGCAGCCCATTGATTTACTCAAAGCCTTGCTATCCAATTCATAAAATAGAGGGGTGTATTGCTGTTTCACTTATAAACCGGCCCATTTCAGTTTTTCTATCGGTCCTTGGAAATTGATTTTGTTTTTTTATTAAAGAGATGGGTATATTAGGCTCAGCTTGCATCGCAGCTAAGCCCATTTTGGTTTCATCGTCGTATAAGTACAAGAGGGGGTATCCTTATTGAATTGGATGGCCTAATAATGTTTTGAACCTTTTTCAAATAATAACAAGAAGGAGGTATGTTTAGAAGAATTCAAGCAGGCCCATATCACCTTCCAAAAGCCCATTTGCTGTTTTTGTGCATTTTTGGATAATTATTAAAAGTTGTTGGCCTATTTTTCTTCTTGACACTAGAGCCTATTGTTTTTTATATGACATTATAATTGTTATTATTATATGATTATTATTAATACTATATTTATTTTTTAATATATCAAATAATTATTTTATAAAAATCAGATTTTTTTTTACGTGTTGACTAAGTCAAAATCAAAAGTTAGGGTTGGAACCCTAATTCCCAAACACAAGCGGCGCCCTTTTCTCATCATGAAACAATTACTGTAGAGATTCAATCAGTTAACACAAGCAGATATTGTGCAAATAAAAATCAAATCTTTTAAAATTGTTCAAAGTTCTTACAAAATCAGAAATATTACAAAGTCAAATTTTTAATATCAAATCCGAATCAATTACAACAAAATCAAATCTAATTTCTAACACAATCTTCTTCAATTAAAAATTCGTAATAGAAAATTATAAATCTTTCCTAATTCGTTCTAATCTAAAACACTATAAATCCCTAAGTTCTAAAATTGAAAGAGGAAGAAATTATAACAGAAAGAAAAGGAGAGGAAGCAGAAACTATGAGTCAACCTTCTAGCTTGAGATCTGGGTTTTAATTTCTGAAACCCTAGATCTATGTTTCAATCCCTCGCTGCCACATCATCTCCTCCGCATCGTGTACCTGTGAACCAAAAGAAGAGATTAAAAGGGAGAGTCAGAAAACCAAAAAGAGACTAATACAAAAAGAATCACTCCAGGGGAGGTAAGTCGATTCACTTAGCTTAGGGTTGTAATTCTTGAATCTATGATTTGTGTTTGATTTTGAATTTCTGGATTTCTAAGGGTTAGAGTTCATTAGGGTTCTTGTTTAGGGTTAGGGTTCATCAGGGTTAGGTTAGGGTTCTAACGATTTTGGGTTTCTGGGTTTTGGTTTAGGTTAGGGTTCTTCATGAACCCTTAGGGTTCGTCCTAGGGTTCTAAGATCTAGGTTTGGGATGAAGATTATGGTTGAATATCAACCAGAGTTCTAGGTTTCACGGTGGGTTCAGGGTTGATTCGCGGCGGTTGGCACAATTAAGGCGATTTTCTGTGGGTGGTTGTTTAGAGAGAGGTCAAAACCTTTCTCTCTAGAATTTCGTATGGTAAAGAGAGAAATAATGTAGAGAGAGGAAGAAAAGAAGAAAATGGGCCCTAGGCCCTGATATCCACTTTTATAAATGTCCTGCTGTTTTGGTGTAGCACTCCTTTCCATACACCTTCAGTCACGACCACATGATCATAATTAAACGTTCATAAATCATGCAACTACTGTAACTCCCTGGTCTCGCCCACACTCTGTCCAACGAGTCAAACAAAATTGTTTTGGGCCAAGACCGTTCTAATCACACCCCCTGTTTTACTTCATCAACTATAATTCTTACCCCCCACGCTAATGAGCCAAGTCTAATATATGGACTTGGGCCCCTTATTTCCCGCACCTTCCAATTTTGCTACAACGTTCAAAACTATACCCCCACGTTTTGGGCCTAAATCCAATATCTGGATTTAGGGCCTTACTATTCATACCCCTAGCCTTTTACTAACCAACTATTTTCACAACCCTCTGTGTTTTTAATTAAAATCAATTTATTTTTAGAACTTTATTAATTTATTTCACTTATTTATTTATTTATTTATCTATTTTCCATTATTCGGCACAATTCATATTTGCTTTTAATATATTTATTTTAATAATAAATTCCAAATTTATTTTATCATTTCAAATTATTTTTTATTACTAACTCACTCATATATTTTAATTGCATTAAAATTATTTTTTTAATGCATTAAAAAGATATTTTCTCATATTACATATTATATTTGAAAACATCTAACCAATCAAATTACTAACAATTTTCTACTAACTTAATAAACTCAAAATATCATTGTCAAAAAAGGATTGTGGAGATATTTCTCATTAACTGCGAACTTCGTCTAACAACTCCGCAATTTACAAACCTCTTGGTTCAAGGAGAACACAAGATATTTTCGTAATCCATAAAAAAATACTAACCAAACAATTGCGAACTACAAATTGTGACTCTGATTCCTCATAAGAGGATACGTAGCCATACAACTTAAAATTGTGGCGAGTTCCCCTAATTAAAATTAAAACCCTATTTCCTGAATTGTATATTTAAACCCTAGTATCCTTGTGAACAAAGTTGATGAGGGGTGCCTAATACCTTCCCTTTGTCTAAAACGACTCAAAAACTTAGAATCTCTAATCAAATTAGGGTTATCCGTTATATTCCCTTCCCTAGGATAAAATTTAATGGTGGCGATTCTTATTTTAAAACCGGTTATAATAGCTGGCGACTTCACTAGAGACTTAACCATAGGGTTTATAAGCTTATCTTTTGGATTTGGTTTTTTTTAGGGTTTTTCTATTTTATTATTTCTTTATATTTATTTATTTAGGTTTATTTATTTGGATTTTTATCTTTATTATCATTATTTTTATCTGTTGGCGAGATTTTATTTTTTAAAATATATTTTCAAAAAACCTTAGAAAGAAGGTTCGTCTATTGGTCAAGGGGATACATCATCCCTATGAGTTTTTGTGACAACTTCGCTTAGAGTCGGTGGAATCCCAAAAAAGAAATATGTCTCCAGAGATATCCTCCTGGGGGATAGGACTTTGGAATGAAACCTATGACTTTTTGTATAAACCCTAAACTAAAAACTTATGGTGAGATCTTTCACGATCTTAGAGACAAAAGTTTCGATCTGCAAAAAGGCTCCACTTAAGGGAGGTTGTGATACGGTGGGAGAACTGACTTGAAAGTTTTGCGTTTGTGTTTGCAAATGTTTCAGTTTAGCAAGAGTCGCCACCGACTTTTTATTTTTATCCTAAGGAAAGGTCAAAAAGCACAGGAAAGACCTTTGAGATGTTTTCTTGGGTTCGGGGAGTAGATTATGAAAAGGGAAGGTATTAGCACCCTTTTCATCCATGGTTATCCATGGGCTCTTAGTTACATGTTTAGATCACTTGCTTTGCTTTTTAATTGTTTGAAATGGTGCTCTTCAATTGTTTGAAATGGTGCTTTGTGTGTGGTTTTGAAAGATGTTTTGAAAAAGAGGCCATCATTGTGGCAACCTTTGTAATGATTCTTGTTTGAATGTATACAAAGGTGTTTTTGTCTTTTGAAAAGTTTTCAATGTTTGAAAGTAAGATTTTGATATTGTGTTGTGAAGTGTGTTTTGAAAAATAGCAAGGATATTTTTGCAAGCTTTTGATCAAGTAACTAAGAGTTGTCTACCCTATTTTACTCAAAGATCTTTCTTATGTTTTTAACCCTTTTGACAGTGTTATTTTACCATTGAGTTTGGTAGACAACCTTGTATTAGGATGTTAAACGGGACAGGCGCGGGTCATCGTATTTGACCATGATAACAATATTGCCAAGTATCTTTAGAAAATTTTTGAGGGACTAGATCATTTTGTTTAGGTGACTAAGATAGAGTCATTGAGGGACTATGATCTTTTGTTTTGTTTTTGTTTTGCCAATAGATACTCAACATGCATATCATGGCCATTTGTTTAGGCAACCAAGTGGAGATACCTTAGGGGTGTTTATGTGCAAGTGTGTTTTATTGCATGCAAGAGTTTATCTTGAGTTAGGATTTTCTATTTCATTGATTTTATCTTGCCATACATATCCTAATTACTAGCATTTATATTTGAAAGCAATAAAATGCAGAAATGTAAAATCCTACGCTATTACAACATTTAGGGGATGGGGATACACATTTGTACATGGGGGTGGTTCAACGAGAAAAATAGATAAGAAAATAAAATAACAAAGGGAAGATAGAGAGAAAGAGAGAGAGGGCTAGCGTGCTGCTGAGAGGAAGTCAGAAGTTCTGACCCAGGCATGCTGTAAGATTATCAACCTTTTGGTGAAAATGTATGAGTCAGAACTTCTGACTCTAGCACCTGCAAAACATAAACCTGTTAGTGGGAAGGTCAGGAGTTCTAACCCCCATGCGCTGCAAGACAAAAGTTTGTTAGTGGGGAAGTCAGAAGTTCTGACCCTTGCTGGAAATACAATAATTTTCAGAAGTTCTGATATTATTGACATCAAAACAGGCTTCAGATGTGCTAACATCAAAGTCAGAACTTGGCTTCTCCCTGTGTTAGCAAGAACATCTGCAGTTTTATTATTTTTCCACAAAACAAAAAACATGCTTGGGACAACCTCAGCAAATGTCAAAGTGTTTCAGGAGACAGAACCAACAAGGTCACATGTAGGTTCTACACTGATTCACTTCCTACTTAAACATTCAGAGGTATGAAAATCCTTAGAATGCAAACATCAGCGACATGATATTTACATTATGTTTTATTGAGTCTGCAAAGCTGATGATGCTTAGCAGCATGATGAAAGTCAGCAGATGCTTACCTGGCTGTTGAAAAAGTCTGTGAGTGGGAGCTAGTTTTAGCTCTGATGGTGTTCTGGACAGGTTCTTTTTAGAATGAGTGGATGGAGAAGGTATGTGTATGTATGGTCAGAAACTGTATGGGTGTTCTTTGGTCACAGAACAAACTGGGTATTAATGAAGTTTGGATGTAGGAAGTTCAAAGTTTGTGAAAACACCAGGAATTTTTGGACAGAGATTCACAAGGTTGTTGTTTTTACTAGAGTTTTCTGTTTCTTCTCTAGCAATTTTTTTCTGGATGTTTTTTTTCCACGCCTCCCCTTGTGATGGACAATGGTGTCTTATTTATAGGCAAGGCTTTGTGGATTTTTGAACGTTAAAGGGCGCCAATATTATGCAGTAGAGGTTAACTTGTTTCTGAAGGAAGTTCATGAAAAGTTATGATGATGGACAGCTTTTCAGCCTAGGCTGGAACAGTAGGCAAGGATTGAGGAGAAGTGACCTCTATAGGCGAAAAGTGGCGCATAGACCCATGCCTAAACCTACACAAAGGTGTTTACCAAGCCACACGTGGAGAGACCCCTTAGATGAATGTTCAGGAGTGTTTGTGAGCATTAATGAGCATTAAATGGTGATGAGATTTATCAACATCAAAAATCTTGTAATAAGAGATTTTTCAACATTACCTAAAACATGAGCCAGCAGTTCTGCTTCACCAAAAACAACGTAAACCAAATTCTGACCTTGGCCTCTTGCTGTATCAGTAAGTTTTGAGAGTTTTCCAGTATGCTCCTTTGATATGCCTTTAAAGTTTCTGGACTTAGTGATCCTGCTTCAGTACTTTACCCAATCTGCTGATCCTATTATCTTCTGATCCCAGTACGTTCTGAAGGAGTTTTTGGCTTTGTTGCTTTCTGTAGCAAACTCTGACTGAACGTTTACGTAGCTGCTGAAAAAGCCATGTTCTGACTGAAGATCACGTGCTGAACCACGTTTACAATCTCTGACTAAGTTGGTGTAACGGCTGAAAGAGCCATGTTCTGACTGAATGTTATGTGCTGAGCCAAGTTTGCAGCATCTGATCGTTTCTGCCTGGAGGTTGGTTCAGAAGCTCTGAAGTGCCATTTTCTTCTTAAACACCCCTTTCTTTTTAGAGAAAGATTCCCAATGTTTAGAATTTAATTTTTCCAAGGTAAAAGCTTTGCCTTTAGAGCTTGCGAATGACCATTTTGCCCTTGTAAATTGTTTGCTTGGAAAGGAACGATAAGGAAGGGCTTGGCTTTGTTTAAGAGAAAAAACCTGAGAGTTCAGGATGAATTCCTGAAGGATGGGAGGGAAAATTTTGGGGTACAACAGTTGCCCCTATTCAATTTTCTTGAACCTGAAGAGTTAGATTGACAAGTTTTGCCTTTCGTGACTCGAAGGTAAAAGAGGATTGGACACTAGAGTGCCCGTAAATTTGCACTCGTCAAAATATTATTGAGGGAATGAGCTTAAAGATGCCATTTGGAGATGGTAGAATCTTGCTGGAGATGGGCTTAAAGATGCCATCCAAGAATGTTTGTTGAACTGTAATGTTGTAGGTAAGAAGAATGAGCATCAAAATGGTATCCGTGTCTGGAATGCATTTGAACTGTATCTGGAGACTGAGTCTGTATAAGAAAAGGAATGGCGTCCATGTCTGGAGCGTATCCAAGCTGTAACTGTATTTGATCTTTGAACGAATATCAGAATGACTACCGTGTCTGGAGTGTATCTGTATTCTGAATGGGTAACAGAGAAACATCTGCGTATGGAGAAACTGTATGCTGGGGATAAATTCCGAATGAGTGACAGAATGGCGACCGTGTCTGGCGCGTATCTGGACTGTATCTGTAGTTGAGATCTGTATGAGTAGCAGAACAACTTCTGTGTCTGGAGTGTATCTGTACTGTAATTGGGATCTGGACAATTGACAGAATGACTTCCGTGTCTGGAGTGTATCTGAACTTGAGGTTTGGTAGTTGAATCTGAATGAGAGATAGAATGGCCGCCGTGTCTGGAGCATATCTAGTCTGTATCAGATATTGAGATCTGTATGAGTAGCAGAATGACTTCCATGTTTGGAGTGTATCAGTACTGTAACTGGGATCTGGACAAGCGACAGAATAACTTCCGTGTCTAGAGTGTATCTGAACTTGAAGTTGACAGTTGAATCTGAATGAGAAATAGAATGGCTTCCGTGTTTGGAGCGTATCTAGTCTGTATCTGATATTGAGATCTGTATGAGTAGCAGAATGACTTCTGTGCCTAGAGTGTATATGTACTGTAACTGGGATCTGGACAAGTGACAGAATGACTTCCGTGGCGACTGCACTGGGGAGAATCAAACTTCTGGTGTAAGGGCCAGAAAGGCATCCGTGTTTGGAGCGTATCTGAACTTGAAGTTGATAGTTGAATCTGAATGAGAGATAGAATGGTCGCCGTATCTGGAGCGTATCTAGTCTGTATCGGATTGCTGAAGTCTGAATGAGTAGTAGAATGACCGCCGTGTCTGGGGTGTATCTATATTGTATCTGGTTGCTGAAGTCTGAATGAGTAATAAAATGACCGCCGTGTCTGGGGTGTATCCATACTATATCTGATTGCTGCAGTCTGAATGAGTAATATAATGACCACCGTGTCTGGGGTGTATCTATACTGTATTTGATTGCTGCAGTCTGAATGAGTAATAGAATGACCGCCGTGTCTGGGGTGTATCCATACTGTATCTGAATAATTGTTAACGGTAGCCTTTTAATCTTATCCTGAAAAGGGTAAAATGTTAGCTAAAACACAAGGTTATGTTGCATGATATGTATGATGCAATGCACTGTGCTTCATAATGTTTATGATATATGAATCTAATTACTGCATGTAAGCTGATTAACCGTCTTGCTGAGGAAGATAAATCCTTGATAACTGGAGATAATGAAATCTTTGACTGCTGCCGGGGAAGGTGAATCCTTGACCGATGCTGGGGATTCCAAAAAAATCTTTGATTATTGAAGATGAGAAATCCTTGCTGACTGCTTGGGGATTAAAGATCTTTGATTGTTGAGAATGAGAAATCCTGGGGTCACTGCTGGGGATTGAATATCCTTGGTGACTGGTGGGGATTTAACGAGAGCTTTGACAACTTCTGCGGGGAATGAGAATCTTTCATGACTTTCCTGGGAAATAAGGAGAACTCTGAAGACCTTTATTGGGGAATTAGAACCTGGGAGGCTTCTGCTGGAGAAATGACATCGAGAATCTTCGATCTGCTGGGAAATAACTTTGTGGGGAGAGTGTTTACTCGGCTGGGGGAATCAGGAGCTTGGGTGTATGCCAATCTACCAGGGAATCATCCTAGTTGGGGACAAGCCAAGAAGTTAACTGTTATCCGCTTAGTTCTCAGACTTTTAAGATAAACTGCTGGGGAATTTGGGGAAGCTGAATGGTTCCCACTGGGGATTGATAGTTTTGAAATTTGACTTCGCTGGGAAGAAATCTTAGAATATTCTGGCTCCGCTGGGGATATGTATTTCAGGGTTTTCGGGCTCCACTGGGGATCGGGAGTTCAGAGACTTAACTTTGATGGGAACTTTGAAACTTAACTCCGCTGGGGGATAAAGTTTAGAACACACTGGCTCTGCTGGGGACCTCGAAATTTAACTCCGCTAGGGATGTGTACCTCAAAGTTTTAGCTTTGTTGAGGATCTGAATGATGTACCGTAGGGGATTTCTTCTGGAATAGCACAAAGATATCTTCCTACACCTTCAACCTACCAGTAATTATCCTTTCTTCAATTTCGTTTTATTTGTAAGCAGTGGTTATATTCAAATGCATATGCCTATTTAACAAAACTTTGGACGTTTTCAAATAAATCATAAGTGTAAAAAGAAAGAAAGGCAAGCAAATTTCTGCACTTTGAAGTATTTTTGTGTTAACTTTTGTAAGTATTTTTGTACAAAGGAGACAAATATCCTAGTAAGAGAATGTTGTCGTAAAAATTGAAAAAAAATTTGTACAAAAAGAAAGATGGCTATGTGTAACAATTCCATGGGATTCCCATTCTGCTATAGCCTTCACAACTCTGAGTATCTTGTCCATTTGCTGCTTCGTCCGCCGATGATTGGATTGATCAGAAGCTTGGAGTTTGTTGGTGAAGAGATTGTCCTTAAAGTGATCCGACGAGACATAGTCATACGCTTTAATTCCCTAACTTTTTCCTGGACCGCCATTTCGGGTTTTCGATCCACCGGGAAACCCTTTTTTGCCCAAGTCGCCCTTTCGGGTTTCCGACTTGCCGAGTGTACATATTTTTTATTTATCCCTAATTTTTGCCTGAACCGCCCTTTCGGGTTTTCGATTCACCGGGATACCCATTTTTGCCCAAGTCGCCCTTTCGGGTTTTCAACTTGTCGGGTCGTTTTATGCGTAGTATCTTTTGACTATGTCTACATTCGCAGGGTGCAGCAAGTCATCACCGTCCATGGTGGTCAAAATTATTGCTCCACCAGAAAATATGCTCTTAATCACAAATGGTCCTTCGTAAGTAGGAGTCCACTTGCCCCTGGGATCACTTTGCAGCAAGATGATCCGCTTGATTACAAGATCTCCGACTTGATATACCTGACGCCTGACTTTCTTGTTGAAGGCCTTGATCATGCGTTTTTGATACGTCTGACCATGACAAACAACAGTGAGTTATTTCTCGTCGATCAAGTTAAGTTGATCAAGGCGGGTCTGAATCCAATCGTCTTTGCTCAAACCAGCATCCTTCATAATCCTCAAGGAAGGAATCTGAACTTCCATAGGTAAAACAGCTTCCATGCCATATACCAAAGAAAAGGGGGCTGCCCCTGTTGAAGTACGTGTCATGGTACGATATCCGTGCAGAGAAAACGGTAACATCTCATGCCAGTCTTTGTAGGTGACTGTCATCTTTTGAATGATCTTCTTGATATTTTTGTTCGCGGCTTCAACAACACCTTCATCTTTGGCCGGTAGGGAGATGAATTGTGATGATAAATCTTGAACTTCTCGCACAGAGCGGTGATCATAACGTTGTTCAAATTTGTACTGTTGTCTGTGATGATCCTGTCGGGGATACCATACCGGCATATGAGGTTCTGCTTGATGAAGCGGGTAACCACATTCTTCGTAACAGAGGCGTAGGAAGCTGCTTCGACCCACTTGGTAAAATAATCGATAGCGACCAAGATGAAGCAATGTCCATTGGATGCCGTAAGCTTGATATCTCCAATCATGTCAATGCCCCACATTGCGAATGGCCAAGGAGCTGTCAGAATGTTGAGAGGAACATGAGGAATATGTACCTTGTCGGTGTAGACTTGGCATTTGTGGCAAGTACGGGAATGTTGATGACAGTCAGCTTCCATGGTAGACCAGTAGTAGCCTGCCCTTAGAATCTTCTTAGCCATCGTATGTCCACTCAAGTGGGTTCCGAATATGCCACTATGTATTTCAGTCATGATCAGCTCTGCTTCAACCTTGTCCACACAACGAAGTAGAACACCGTCATGGCTGCGCTTATAAAGGATGCCATTGCTTAGGAAGAATTTGGCAGCAAATCTCCTTAAGAACTTTTTGTCATTGACTGAAGCTCCTTCAGGGTATTCTCGAGTTTGGAGATACCTTTTGATTTCATGAAACCAGGGTTGTTCCACTACTTCTTCGGTATTAATCTCGTGACAGTGTGCAGGTTCTTCCATTCGCTCGATGGTGATTTGGGGAGCCTCGTTATCCCAGTTGAGTTTAAACATGGAAGACATTGTAGCCAGAGCATCTGCTAGCTGATTCTCTTCTCGCGGGAAGTGCTCAAAAGTAATCTGCTCGAAATGAGGCAACCATGTCAAGACATGTTCTATGTATGGGATAAGATTAGGATGTTTAGTGTCCCACTCTCCTTTGACTTGACTGATAACCAAAGCCGAGTCCCCAAATACGACCAAAGATTTGATTCCCAAGTCTATAGCAGCCTTGAGACCAAAGATGCAAGCTTCATATTCAGTCATGTTGTTGGTACAGCTGAAGCAAAGTCGGGCAGTGAAGGGTGTATGGAAACCTTCCGGAGAAATGAGTACCGCACCGATACCATTGCCAAGTGCATTTGAAGCACCATCAAAGTATAGGGTCCATCAGGATCCTTGTTCAGGTCCGTCATACGGTCCGTTACTTTCAATGTTGTCCAATGTCATGATATCCTCGTCAGGGAAGTCGAATCTCATGGATTGGTAATCTTTGACAGCTTAATGAGCTAGATGGTCAGCTAGTACACTCCCCTTTATAGATTTTTGGGTAGTATACTGGATATCATACTCAGTCAGGATCATTTTCCATCTAGCGATTCTTCTAGATAAAGCAGGCTTCTCAAATATATACTTGATCGAACCCATCTTGGAAATCAGCAATGTGGTATGAGTAAACATATACTACCTTAGCCGGCGAGCAGCCCATACCAAAGCGCAACAAGTTTTCTCGAGCAGTGAGTAGCGAGTCTCACATTCGGTAAACTTTTTTCTAAGGTAATAAATGGCATGCTCTTTTCGGCCAAACTCGTCATGTTGGCCCAATACGCACCCCATTGAGTTATCCAAAACAGTCAGATACATGATTAATGGCCTTCCTTCGACGGGTGGCATCAGGATAGGAGGTTATAGTAAATCCTCCTTGATCTTATCAAAAGCAACTTGACAATCATTGTTCCATTCAACCACCTGATCTTTCTTCAACAGCTTGAAGATTGGCTCACAGGTAGATGTCAGGTGAGAGATGAACCCCGCAATATAGTTTAAGCGTCCCAAGAATGCTCTAACCTCCTTTTCAGTGCGGGGGGCAGGCATTTCTTGTATAGCCTTGACTTTAGCAGGATCAACCTCAATGCCTTTGTTGCTGACGATAAATCCCAAAAGTTTACCAGATCTAACTCCAAAAGTGCACTTGCTTGGGTTCAGTCTGAGCTTATACTCCTTCAACCTAGAAAACAACTTTTACAGATGATCAAGGTGTTCTTCTTCTGCCTGTGAATGGGCTATCATTTCGTCTATGTAGACTTCAATCTCATGATGTATCATGTCATGAAACAAAGCTACCATGGCACGTTGATAGGTTGCCCCGACATTCTTCAGTTCAGATGGGATCACTTTGTAGCAGAAAGTACCCCACTGCGTGACAAAAGTAGTTTTCTCCATGTCCTCGGGGGCCATTTTGATCTGGTTGTATCTCGAGAATCCATCCATAAAGGAAAATACCTTGTGTTGAGCTGTGTTGTCAACCAAGATATCGATGTGTGGTAGTGGAAAATCGTCCTTAGGGCTAGCCCTGTTTAAATCCCGATAGTCCACACACATTCTGACTTTACCGTCCTTCTTAGGTACGGGCACAATGTTAGCAACCCATTATGGATAGGAAGTAACAGCCAGAAAGCCAGCGTTGAATTGCTTCATTACCTCAGCTTTGATCTTCTCTGACATATCGGGCCTCATTCGGCGGACTTTTTGCTTGATCGGTGGACAGTCTTCTCTTGTAGGGAGACGGTGGACCATAATGTCTGTGTCTAGCCCCGTCATGTCTTCATAGGACCAGGAGAAGATTTCAACATATTCATTCAATAATTGCACTAAGCACTCTTTGACACCTGGTTCCAGGTTGGCACCCACCTTAACCTCTTT
Source organism: Vicia faba (assembly GCA_948472305.1). Classification (NCBI taxonomy): domain Eukaryota; kingdom Viridiplantae; phylum Streptophyta; class Magnoliopsida; order Fabales; family Fabaceae; genus Vicia; species Vicia faba. The sequence continues at coordinate 210,580,327 of OX451738.1, read as the reverse complement.
CTTGTCTTCCTCTGTTCCCAAGTTGATGGTTTCTAGCAATTCTTCATGAGGCAGAATAGCCCTCTCTTCCTGTTGCAAAAGTCTGGCTAACTCTCCCGACACTTCACAGTCTTTGTCAACTTCGTACTCAGCATGATTGACCAAGTCTTCAGAGTTACCGAAGGCTAAAGCAGAATAGTCACCCATGGAATCCGGAGTGGATGGATACCTGCATTTTGTGAGTGTGGGTGTGTGTAAGGGATATCCATCCTTAAACAAAAATGCAAAAGGAAAGAAAATGAACACAATAGTTTATAGATGAAAATGTCCAATGATTCATTAAAACATGGCATATGATGATGAAGAAATCAAGCCCTTACAAATGGACCTATATGCCCCGGGTAAGGCATAAGGTGAAAATAGTGTACGAATTATTTAGTTATTACAGACCAAAATAGGAAATTGTTCAAAGATAAATTACTGGTTGATGAAAGTGATGGGAATAAAATCCTTTACTTCCTAGTTGCTTAGTCCTTCTTCGACGGTTGGAAAGATCCAATCTTCAAAGTTGTCTTCTTCATCATCATCTTCTAAGGCATTAATTCCATGGTGAGTGATTCTTACGGGTGGTCCTCCAGCCTTGGAGCGACGCATAGCTTTCTGGCCAGCAGCAGTAAAACCTAGTCCGAACTTGTCCGTCTTGTGAGGAAATTCAGGCAGTTGCCCCCACACTGTACTCCGTCCTTCTTTGATTACAGCCTCTGCATCCTTGAGAGATGCCATCCTAGACACATGCTTGGGAATGACAGGCACATCAACCATCGTCTTTGCAACTGCGACCTCAGGAGAAACTTCCTCAATATGTTGGAAAGGCATTTCTATGAATTCGCCATCCAACTCCACATAGCGGAAGGAGTTGAGGTGACTTATCATGTACTCTTCCTCGCCGTGCACCGTTATAATCTTACCTTGAACAGGATACTTTAGCATTTGGTGTAAAGAGGAGGTAACTGCCCCAACATAGTGGATCCACGGCCTTCCCAATAAGCACGAATATGAGGGACGGATGTCCATCACATAAAAGGTAGAGTTGAAGGTCTCAGTGCCCACTTTGATAGGAATGTTCACTTCTCCATGGACCATCCTCTTAGAACCGTCGAAGGCTCTAACAATGATGTTACTGGGTTTGAGGGTCAATCCTTCGCAATCCAATATATCCAATGCCTTTTTCGGCAGCACATTCAAGGATGAACTAGTATCAACTAGGACATGGGCAAGTGTGGTTCCCCTGCATTCTACTGAGACATGCAACACGTCATTATGCTTCCTTCCCTTGGGGGTCAAATCAGCATCGGAAAAACCAAGACCATTATCAGCAGTAAGGCTGGCCACGCACTCTTGAAACTGGTCAGCCGAAGTTTCTTGAGGCACGTGTGCCGTCTTTAAAAATTTGATTAAGGCCTTAGCATGGGCCTCAGAGCAGAGTAGAAGAGATAACATGGAGATTTTGGAAGGGGTCTGCCCTAGCTGTTCCACGACATCATAGTCGCTCCTCTTGATTATTTTTAAGATTTCTTCAATCTCTTTCTGGGTGGTTTCGGGGATTACCACAGTCTGAGCCTTCATCCTGACAGGCGCTTCTAGTATCCCCTTACCCTTATCAGTAGTATCAAGGGATGGTCTAACTTCAGGAGTATCCAATTCTTCAATTATTGGGCCTTGCACATATGGCTTAACAGGCACAAAAGCTTTCGAGGGTCCGAAGACTGCTCGTGGGGGAGCAATCTCCGGAGAGAAAATCCGCCCGCTGCGAGTTATCTTGCTTGTTCCCGCAATGTTCCCTATATCAGGGGTTTCATCTTCAGAATTCTCTTGGACTGATTCAATCTGTTTGATACCATGATAGAAGATTTCTCCTCCGTAGTTCCATGGTATCGTCTTGTTAGATTGATACGGAACAGGCCCTGGCATGGTGATTTTTAACGGCACAAACTTAGGATCAGGCATAATCTTGACAGGCCTTTTGCAAGCCTTGGGAAGATTGTCGGAGATGGTTATTATTGCAATGTCATTGGTTGAAGTATCAAAGGTAGCAGGAGTAATAGGAGTGAAGGTATCAACGAGAGTCTTTTGGAAGAGTATCTCTTGGGTATCCATCAGGTGTTGGATTCCTGATTTCAACAGTGGGCAGTCAACTCGTATGCTTAAACAAAAGTAACAGTCTTTTCCACAGCCTGGGAATATCCCTACTTTCATCAAATTCACTTTAATCACTGGCAATGGAGTCAAAAGGTCAGCAACATTGGTAACATGAAGGTCTTCCGTAACGACATGAACATTATGACCGTGCTTGGGCATCGGGGCAAAAATCACATTCAGCTTTTCGGGCGCATCGAATTCTACCTCCTTGGCGTCAATCAGGTCTTGGATTTTGTTCTTAAGAGCCCAATAGTTGTTGGTATCATGCCCTACATTGTCAGAGTGGTAAGCACATTTTGCATTGGAGTGGTAATAAGGGGAAAAGGTATTAGAGTTCTTTGGCGCTTCCTTCAAATTGGTAAGATTCAGTTTTAACAGATGCGGGAGTACTTTAGCTGGTGTCATGTTGATTCGAGTGAACTGCCGTTGTGGCCTTTCTACCCTTTGCTGATTAGATCTTGGCTGATTGTTGCGAGGTTGATCATTTGAAGAGTTTTGGATCATCACAACCCCCACAGTTGGTCGGCGCTCGGTTCTTCCTTGGTTTTTCTGAAAATAAACAGCAGAAGCTTCCTTCTTAGCTGGGAAGGTCTTCTTAATAGTAGTGGACGCGGAGGCATCTTTCTGAATCTTACCATTTTTAATGCCAGCCTCGACCCTTTCACCGGTCAAAATTAATTCGGTGAATCCTGCAGAGGAACTCCCGATTAAATGATTGAAGAAAGGGCCAGACAAGGTTCCTAAAAATATGTCAACCAGCTCTCTATCTGACAATGGTGGCTGCACCCTTCCAGCCAGATCATGCCACTTCTGGGCATACTCTGTAAATCCTTCATTAGAAGCCATACCCATACTCTGTAGTTGAGTACGAGTGGGCGCTAAATCAGCATTGTATTGGTATTGCCGGTAGAAAGCAGCAGCTAAATCTTCCCAGTTATGAACATCCGATCTCTCAAGTTGATAGAACCAGTCCAATTGTGTGCCTGACAAACTGTCTTGAAAAAAATGGACCCAAAGATCTTTATCAGATGAGTGGGGTTGGATCTTTCTGACGTAGGATCTTAGATGCATTTTTGGATAGGACAAACCATCATACTTAGCAAATGTAGGAGCTTTGAACTTGGGAGGAATAACGATCCCAGCGACCAACCCTAGTTCTTCGAAATTTAAACCAGATACCCTTTGCAACTCCATGGCTGCCAACCGATCCTCAAGATTTTTATATTTATCATCCGCCGGGGGATATTGCTGTTCGGAGTAATCTTCATCCTCTTCCTCTTTTTCTCCTTCAACTTCATATTCAGAAGGCATCACAGTTCCTTTTCCTTTACCAGCCCCTTCATCAGACGTCGAGGGGAATTCGAGAACTTTTCTAGCATTGCTTTCAAACCTTCTTCCCATGATGACCACACAAGGTCTTTTCTTCTTTTTCTCTTTATCTTTCTCCAACAGTGCTTTAAGGTCCTCTTGACCCTTTGCTAAGGTCATGAGAAGTTGCTGGAATTGAGAATTATGTGCTTGCAGATCCTTAATCGTCTGCTCCAAATCCATCTTGCTGAAATAAACAACAGAAAGATAAGGAAACCTGGTGTGAAGACCTGTTTATGCATATGATGAATGATATGTTATTCATGTAATGCATTCAAGGATTCAGAAAATTCAAATTTGTTGCAAACAAAAAGAACACACGTCATATTAAGAAGAAATTTGTTAGTACATAAGTGCCCCATGGGCAAAATATTACAAAATTCTTAATGTAAAAAGACATTGCGCATCCTCTTTGGTGCGATGTAAGTGTTGAGAGTTTCCTCCTCATGAAGTCGGCGGGTAAGCTCCAAAACCTTCTTCTCACTGGCATAAAAGCTGGCTTCAAAAGTATTCCGTTCTTCTTTGAGTTGGATCCAACTCTTTTGTAATTCTTCCAATGATGTTGGCATGTCAGGATGTAGGAGGGTGTATGGAACCTCTCCTTCCATAACAGGCTCTTTGATCACTGGGAGAATGTGAGGATATGGCATCATAAGATTCTGGGCGCGGGTTCGTACCCACTTGAGGTAAGGCTCAAGGGGGATGGAATTCTTGTGCCCCAGTGTCTTACTATCCACTTTGTTGGACATCCTCCAAGCTCTGATGAACCTTTGTCGAGGTCCTGGCGCATCATTGTCGAAGTCAAAAACTAAGTCAGGAATCGTCATGTCATGAGGGCCATCCCTCCGAGCATATCCAAACTGTCTCAAAGATAAACAGGGGTTATAGGTAATGCCTCCCTTAATGCCAAGTAGTGGGACATTAGGGAATTCCCCACAATGATCAATTATGATGACATTTTCTCTGGATCGAGAACACCAATGAACATCAGAATGTGTGAGGGTCATCAATCGTTGTGACCACCTTAAACCCTGCTCATTCTTCGAAACTGATTGTGGAAGGTGAGAAATAAACCACCTTGCTAGGAGAGGAGTACAACACATGAGAACACCTCTTTTCCTCATTGTTAGTGTGTAAAATGAGTGTAGGATGTCCCCAAGCAATGTAGGTACAAGATTCTGGGATATGAAAATCTTGACAGCATTCACATCTATAAGCTGATCAGGGTTTGGGAACAAGACCAACCCATAGATGAGAAGTGATACAATCTCCTCAAAATCTTGTAGATCTAGAGAATTCCAACAGTCTTGTGCCTTCTCAAACAGAAACTTTTCCAAGAAACCCTTGACACCACTTCTGATTTCCCAATAACCTTTGATATCAGATGGTTGCAAGTGTAGGGCTTGAGCAACATCTTCAGGCTTTGGTTCTATTTCCGTACCGTTGTAGGGTAGTTGATGGAGAATAGGAATCCTCAAGAGTTGAGAAGATTCCTCCAAAGTAGGTACTAGTTGGTAATCAGGAAATGTGAAACAGTGGTGTAGGGGGTCAAAGAACTGGAAGAGAACTTTCACCATGTCTTATTCAATGTTGGAGTTGACCAAGTTGAGAAGTCTACCATGTCTTTCACTGAAGAGAGAATTATCTGGAATCCTGGAAGTAAGCTCCTTGAGTTAAGGAGGGATTCTCACAAGGTTGACTTGAATTGTTTTCCTGCGAAGAGATTCCATGACCTACAAAACAAAAACAAAGATGAAGATTCAAACCCTTGAAATGGTCAGTGGATGCATATGATGCTTTATGATGTTCATGATGTATGCACAAGCACATGTACAAACAAGTCACACAAGATCCTAGTTTTAGGCTTGCATGAGGTTTCATAGGTAAGTACCCTCTTGAAGTTAGTTGGCTCCACCTATCCTATAAATAGTAACCGGGTTCTAAGGAGCTCAATATCACTGGATTATTTTCTGTGTTCATTGTTTTGGTTCAGCCACTTAACTGGAGACCAAAATATTCCAAGAAAACAACCCTCAATGAGTGTAGTATCGAGTATCTACCAACTTCGGACTGTACCAAAGCCGGTCATCTCACTACCCCTAAAATGGGCCAAGATGGTCAAGTAAGGTTCTAAGAGTTCATTAGTGCTTCATGACATCACTCAGCGGCCCCGTATTCTCTTTGATTGACTCAAAGGCTACCGGTACTCACAAATATGTCGCACTAATATAGCTATTGCTTCAACCGTGTCGGTATACCCTGCACAGTTTCCACAATGTATTGCTATTTACCTATGAATGTTTCCCAAATCCGGGTAGAGGATTTCAAGCCCAAACAAAGAGAACCAAATATAAAGCAATCAAAGAAATCAAGATAAGCATACAAAGGTGATCTAAACCCTAAGGTTACTCCACTTTTAATATTCCCCAGCAGAGTCGCCAGTTCTGTGATACGGTGGGAGAACCGACTTGAAGGTTTTGCGTTTGTGTTCGCAAATGTTTCGGTTTAGCAAGAGTCGCCATCGACTTTTTATTTTTATCCTAAGGAAAGGTCAAAAAGCACAGGAAAGACCTTTGAGATGTTTTCTTGGGTTCGGGGAGTAGATTATGAAAAGGGAAGGTATTAGCACCCTTTTCATCCATGGTTATCCATGGGCTCTTAGTTACTTGTTTAGATCACTTGCTTTGCTTTTCAATTGTTTGAAATGGTGCTCTTCAATTGTTTGAAATGGTGCTTTGTGTGTGGTTTTGAAAGACGTTTTGAAAAATAGGCCATCGTTGTGGCAACCTTTGTAATGATTCTTGTTTGAATGTATACAAAGGTGTTTTTGTCTTTTGAAAAGTTTTCAATGTTTGAAAGTAAGGTTTTGAAATTGTGTTGTGAAGTGTGTTTTGAAAAATAGCAAGGATGTTTTTGCAAGCTTTTGATCAAGTAACTAAGAGTTGTCTACCCTATTTTACTCAAAGATCTTTCTTATGTTTTTAACCCTTTTGACAGTGTTGTTTTACCATTGAGTTTGGTAGACAACCTTGTATTAGGATGTTAAACGGGACAGGCGCGGGTCATCGTATTTTACCATGATAGCAATATTGCCAAGTATCTTTAGCAAATTTTTTAGGGACTAGATCATTTTGTTTAGGCGACTAATATAGCGTCATCGAGGGACTATGATCTTTTGTTTTGTTTTTGTTTTGCCAATAGATACTCAACATGCATATCATGGCCATTTGTTTAGGCAACCAAGTGGAGATACCTTAGGGGTGTTTATGTGCAAGTGTGTTTTATTGCATGCAAGAGTTTATCTTGAGTTAGGATTTTCTATTTCATTGATTTTATCTTTCCATACATATCCTAATTACTAGCATTTATATTTGAAAGCAATAAAATGCGGAAATATAAAATCCTACGCTATTACAACATTTAGGGGATGGGGATACACATTTGTACATGGGGGTGGTTCAACGAGAAAAATAGATAAGAAAAGAAAATAACAAAGGGAAGATAGAGAGAAAGAGAGAGAGGGCTAGCGCACTACTGAGAGGAAGTCAGAAGTTCTGACCCAGGCCTGCTGCAAGATTATCAACCTTTTGGTGAAAATGTATGAGTAAGAACTTCTGACTCTAGCACCTGCAAAACAGAAACCTGTTAGTGGGAAGGTCAGAAGTTCTGACCCCCATGTGCTGCAAGACAAAAGTTTGTTAGTGGGGAAGTCAGAAGTTCTGACCCTGCTGGAAATACAATAATTTTCAGAAGTTCTGATATTATTGACAGCAAAACAGGCTTCAGATGTGCTAACGTCAAAGTCAGAACTTGGCTTCTCCCTGTGCTAGCCAGAACATCTGCAGTTTTATTATTTTTCCACAAAATAGAAAACATGCTTGGGACAACCTCAGCAAATGTCAAAGTGTTTCAGGAGACAGAACCAACAAGGTCACAGGCAGGTTCTACAATGATTCACTTCCTACTTAAACATTCAGAGGTATGAAAATCCTCAGAATGCAAACAGCAGCGACATGATATTTACATTATGTTTTATTGAGTCTGCAAAGTTGATGATGCTTAGCAGCGTGATGAAAGTCAGCATGTGCTTACCTGGCTGTTGAAAAATTCTGTGAGTGGGAGCTAGTTTTAGCTCTGATGGTGTTCTGGACAGGTTCTTTTTAGAATGAGTGGATGGAGAAGGTATGTGTATGTATGGTCAGAAACTGTATGGGTGTTCTTTGGTCACAGAACAAACTGGGTATTAATGAAGTTTGAATGTAGGAAGTTCAAAGTTTGTGAAAACACCAGGGATTTTGGGACAGAGATTCACAAGGTTGTTGTTTTTACTAGAGTTTTATGTTTCTTCTCTAGCAATTTTTTTCTGGATGTTTTTTTTTCACGTCTCCCCTTGTGATGGACAATGGTGTCTTATTTATAGGCAAGGCTTTATAGATTTTTGAACGTTAAAGGGCGCCAATATTATGCAGTAGAGGTTAACTTGTTTTTGAAGGAAGTTCATGAAAAGTTGTGATGATGGACAGCTTTTCAGCCTAGGCTGGAACAGTAGGCAAGGATTGAGAAGAAGTGACCTCTATAGGTGAAAAGTGGCGCATAGACCCATGCCTAAACCTGCACAAAGGTGTTTACCAAGCCACCTGTGAAGAGACCCCTTGGATGAATGTTCAGGAGTGGTTGTGAGCATTAATGAGCATTAAATGGTGATGAGATTTATCAACATCAAAAATCTTGTAATAGGAGATTTTGCATCATTACCTAAAACCTGAGCCAGCAGTTCTACTTCACCAAAAACAATGTAAACCAAGTTCTGACCTTGGCCTCTTGCTGTCTCAGCAAGTTCTGAGATTTTTCCAGTATGCTCCTTTGACCTGCCTTTAAAGTTTCTGGACTTAGTGATCCTGCTTCAGTACTTTACCCAATCTACTGATCCTATTATCTTCTGATCCCAATACGTTCTGAAGGAGTTTCTGGCTTTGTTACTTTCTCTAGCAAACTCTGACTGAACGTTTACGTAGCTGCTGAAAAAGCCATGTTCTGACTGAAGATCACGTGCTGAACCACGTTTACAATCTCTGACTAAGCTGGTGTAACTGCTGAAAGAGCCATGTTCTGACTGAATGTTATGTGCTGAGCCAAATTTGCAGCATCTGACCGTTTCTGCCTGGAGGTTGGTTCAGAAGCTCTGAAGTGCCATTTTCTTCTTAAACACCCCTTTCTTTTTAGAGAAAGATTCCCAATGTTTAGAATTTAATTTTTCCAAGGTAAAATCTTTGCCTTTAGAGCTTGCAAATGACCATTTTGCCCTTGTAAATTGTTTGCTTGGAAAGGAACGATAATGAAGGGCTTGGCTTTGTTTAAGAGAAAAAACCTGAGAGTTCAGGATGAATTCCTGAAGGATGGGAGGGAAAATTTTGGGGTACAACAGAGGCCCTTGTGCCTTTTCCTCTAGTGTTATCCATGATACCCTTAAGGAAACAACCTTATGGGGATGGTAGAATATCAAAATTAGGAGCCTACCAACTAAGGATACCTTTCATAAAATCCCGTTACTATGCCACACAATCATGCATTCATATATCCTGCATTTTATATATTCATTATTTTCCATCCTTTTTGTCTGTTTTATTCACAGGATTAAAAAAAATCAAAGGTTTTTGGTGAAGTGTCTTAAAAATGACTGCGAGAGGGAAACAACTTGTCCATGTTAATACCGTCAAGCCAGATATGACAAAGATCAAGAACATCAAAGGGAAACTGTCTGAAAGAGCTCTGAAGATGTTTACTCATTGTTATGGGGATACACTGGAGTTGACAAAAGTGAATGTACCATTGGATGCTATTTCTGCCTTGGTTCAGTTCTACGATCCCCCGCTAAGGTGTTTTACCTTCCAAGACTTTTAGCTAGCGCCGACTTTGGAAGAATTTGATAGACTTTTGAATTTTTCTAAGGGAAAAGCATATGTGGGAATTGGACATTGACATTAAGGACTTAGAAAATGGTTTAGGGATCCCTTATCCTGAAATTTCACTTAATTATAAGAAAGAATGTGATGTACAAGGGGTTAAAAGACACTATTTGGAAGCTAAAGCCCTTTCTTTTGCCAATAACAAAAAATGCGAGTCTTGTGTTAATTGTTTAGGGTTACTTGTATTTGATGTAATTCTGTTTCTAGGGACTTTGGACTATATTGACCCTGCAACTATTAGTGTATTTTGGGGCCCAAAAGCTTTGAATGCGGACTCAACTCCCGCTTTGCTTGCTGATATTTACTATGCTCTTCACACTCGTTACAAAAAGGGGAGGGGTACCCTAAACTGTTGTATCCCTCTCTTATATTCTTGGTTTATGACTCATCTAATAAGGAAGACTACATGATCCCAAATCAGACAAGATACGAGCGACCTCAAAAATTAAGGTCTCTTACCGCTGATTCTGTGTTATGGTATGAAAGAAAACTAGACATTGGAGATATCATTTACAGTTGCGGAGATTTTTCAAATGTTTCATTGATTGGATCACGTGGTTGCATCAACTAAAACCCTACCTTGGCTTTGCGACAACTTGGGTACCCTTTGGAGGATAAACCCTCTGATGAGCAACTTCAGTAATTAATCATTCACGACATGGGAAAAAATGACCAAGAGTTTCTCAACAAGATCATGCAAGCTTGGAATAGGATTAATAAGAGAAAAGCTGAAAGGAAGAATGCTGTGGTGAAAAAACACTACACTCGATGGGTTTCAAATATGATACAAGTTGTTAAGTTACCATTTGACATTGATCCTGAATACAAGCCAGATGTCCAGATCCTCTGCCTATATCCTTAGAAGAAATAGATAACTTGAAGAAAACCTTGAATCAAGCTCAAAATGAGAAGGAATAATTGGTGCTTAACCTCCATAACTTAGCCAAGGAGAAAAGACAGATGTAATGCGAGCTTGAGTCCAAAGATCAACAAATTCAGAAAGACCGTGAAGCATTTGAAAATGAGAGTTTTAAGTAGAAACGTTCAACTAAAGGGTTGTTGAGTGCCACCTTTAACTTGGATTCCCACAACCAACGCTTGGAAGATGCTGCTAGTGAAATCAGGAGGCTAAGTAGGTGGTACGAAAAGGCGTTACAAGATAAAAAGGAGATGGAATAAAATTTAAGGGATCAAATTCAAAGTTTTTTGCAAGCTTCTTTAGATCAAGAAGAGCAAATGAAGTATCTTACCACAAGACTCCAAGATATCCAAGAATCGGATGTAGGGGAACGCCTCAAGAGGATGATGGCAGAAAGACTTATCGCCCAAAAGACTGATTAATACGAGCAAGTGTGTCATGAGTTAGAAGACCTCTGAAAGAATTTCCTCATACAAAGGAAGCTCTACATGGACACGAGGGATGGAAAATTATATTGGGAAAGAGCCGTATGCAAAGATCGCTAAAGCAGGAAATGGTAATCATAAGATAATTCCATACCACTACCAAGAATACCAGTTCTACAAAGACAAGCATGTAAAACTCGTCTTCTTAGCCAACAATCTCATTGAGGACATCCCTAGAAGTTTGAGAGATATGGAAAACATGATGGTCCCTCTCCCGAAGAATGTTGAAGACTTCCTCAAGCTTTGTAGGACTATGGTTGATGGTTTCAGGGCAAATATCCGCATGCGCACTTAGAAGATTTTTTTTTGTTTCCCTTTGTTATTTCTTTCAGCAAGTTAAATGTTTTTGGTTTGAATATTTTTCAATATCTGAATTGTATTCTCTTTTTAAAGACAATTGTTTCAATAAAAGTTTTGTTTCCATATCTCATTTGTGTATTTATTTTTAAGACGCTCACCAATAAAAAAAGCAAAACCAAAAGAATATATATATATATATATATATATATATATATATATATATATATATATATATATATATATATATATATATATATATATATATATATATATATATATATATATATATATATGGAAAATCCAAGTGAATAAGAAATTCAAAAATGAAACTCTTAGCATATTCATACGCATTCATGCATTCATAAACATTGCATTTCATAAATTCATACAAAAAAACTCATCATTTTTCAAAAACCTTCTCCACTTAAATCATTGGTAAGAAAACTCCACCTCTCTGACTGTCATACCAAACAAGAGCCCATCAAAAGAAAGTGATGGAACTATTCAAGGAGAATCAAGCCGCATTCAAGGAAGATTTGGAGCAGGTGAAAGGATACATCGAATCGATGAAGGGAGATATGAGCCAAGTTCTTCTAGCCTTGAAGAACATCATCGAAAGGAAAGAACAAATTCCTAGGGCAACCTTTGAAGAAGTAGCCCAAAATATTGGTGCATCGAGCGGTCACCAACCAAGAAAAGAACCAGAATCGGGACCTCAAAAGTCCACTGCTGCACAACAAGAGGTCAGACAAGCTAATACTAAAGGGTTAGTTCCACCTCCATCGAAGGTAGGGGCATCTCATACCTTGCAGATTCTGATCAACAATGGGGACAACTACATAGAATTGCAGTATAAAGACCATGACTTAGAAGATGTCAATCAAGCACCTAGAAGGACAACCCATGGCACTGGAAATCCCTTGGCGCTCAATCAATATAAAGCTCTTGAAGAAAGGTTGAAGGATGTAGAGGGTTACGATGCTTTCGACGTTGATGCTCTCGAAATGGCTCTAGTACCAGATGTGGTAATCCCTCCAAAATTTAAAGTACCTGAATTCGGAAAGTATAAGAGACTCACATGCCCGAGGAACCATCTACGCATGTATTGCCGGAAGACGCATGCATATGCTCAAGATCAAAAGCTGATGATCTATTGCTTCTAAGACAGTTTGAGTGGGACATCCTTAGATTGGTACATGCATTTGGAACAAATTCATATCCAGACATGGGCAGATCTTGCCAACGCTTTCCTGAGACAATACAAGTACAACTTGGACATGGAACCTAACCGCATGCAACTCCAAATCTTGTCTTAAAAGAAGCAGAGTCTTTCAAGGAGTATGCTCAAAGATGGAGAGAAATGGAATCCCGTGTGCAACCACCACTCCTGGAGAAATAATTAGTAGATATGTTTATGGGTACTTTGCAAGGATTGTACTATGATAATATGGTAGAGAGCCTCTCTTCCAGATTTTCTGATTTGGTGACTATTGGTGAAAGAATTGAAGCAGGTATAAAGAGTGGAAAGATACAAGGGGAACCATCTAGTACCCCTTATAATTCAAAAAGACATGTTCCTAACTTCTAAAAAAAGAAGGAATGATAAATCAATGATGTAGAATTGCATCCAAGAACATAACAACCATTAGTGATTCCACGAGAACAACAATAACAAAACAAGTTTGAAAGGCCTCCAAGAAGATTTGATCCTATCCCCATGCCGTATAGTCAATTATTGCAACACTTAATCAAGGAATCTTTGGCAGAGCTAAAGCTTATAGCTCCCCCAATTGGGGCACTCCCACAAAAGTATGATGCAAATTCCAGGTGCGAGTATCATGCCAATTCTTGAGGGCATACTATAGAAAAATGCTGGGCCTTTAGACACAAGGTTCAGGATTTGTTAGACTCTCAGGATATCACTTTTGATAAGCCAAACATCCAGGAAAACCCCATGCCTCTGCATGATGGGCTAACTGTGAATGCAATTGAAGCAATGACTGACTGACTTTGGGGCAACCAGACAAGTAAAGGCCCCGATAAACCTTTTGAAGGAATATCTGTTGGAGTGTGGTTTCCTCTTGGAACACAATGAAGCTTTTGAGAAGACATTACAAAAATTGGTGGATCAAGGGATAGTCCAATTCGGGCAATACCCTAAAAAAGAATACATAGTTGCGATTGATGGAAGTGCAAAAAGCCATTGGTAATTCCTTGCCAATGGCCGAACCTTAATAGGAAGACTCTTGTGATTCCATGGGGAGAGTCAACTAAGACACCAGTGGTGATACCACGACAAACTCTGAGGATACCAGTGGTTCCGAAGACAACGATGGTGATTATGGGGCCATCTCTTACCCTACGAAAGTAACAAAGAAGTTTGTTGGAGTTATGATTCTAATGTATACGTCAATGGTATAAAGCAAGAATGTGAATCATCGATAAGTCAAGGAACCTCAATTACAAATATTGTTGGAACATAGGGCATGACTCGCAGTGGTTGAATCTATAGTCTCGAACCACTAAAGAAGAATGATGCTAGGGTTAAGGATAAGGGGGAAGCTATGGTTGAGGCAAGCCAAGAACAAGAACCTTCAAACAAGAATTTTACGGACCAAGAGGCGGAAGAATTCCTGAAAATAATCAAGAGGAGTGATTATAGGGTGGTGGATCAACTTCACCAGACCTCGACCAAGATTTCTATACTCTCGTTTCTCATCAACTCAGAAGCACATTGAGACTCTCTAATGAAGGTTCTAAGTTTTGCTCATGTTGCAGAAGAGATTACAGTAAATTAATTCGACAATGTTGTAGAAAATTTGACATTTGGATCATACCTAAGTTTTAATGATAATGAGTTGCCTCCACAAGGAAGGGCTCACAACAAGGTGTTGCACATTTCCATTTAGATAGGTACTACAAGCCTGTCCAGGGTACTCACTGATACCGATTATGCTCTCAATATGTTACAGAAATCTAGCTTGATGAAGTTAACATTGGATGGTATTATAATAAGACCAAGTTCTACGATAGTCAAAGCTTTCGATGGTTCTCAAAGTACAGTGTTTGGAGAAGTGGATCTTCCTGTTAAGATCGAACCGCATATGTTTTATATCACTTTTCAAGTAATGGATATAGAACTAGAGTATACATGTTTTCTAGGACGACCTTGGATTCATGAAACGGGTGTTGTTACTTCAACTATGCACCATAAATTGAAGTTCTTCATTGAAGGAAGATTGGTTATAATCGACGGTGAAGAGGACATCTTCGTGAGTCGCATAGAGTCCTATAGATATATGAGTGCTGATGAAGACTGTATAGCAACACCATTTCAAGTCTTAGAGGTTGCTGCAATGGTAACCCTACCAGTGGAGAAAATAAAGAAACCTAATGTGACTTCGTGGAAAGGCTTGTAAACAACTGTGGAGGAGGGCACCTCAAAATGTTGGGGTAAACTTGTGGAGATACCTGAAAAGAAGAATCGTTTTGGTTTGGGATATGAATTATCAAAGGCTACCCTAAAAGGCAAGGCGCGATTTCCTCATATCCAATAAACCTTCATCAATAAAGGAACAAAGCATGATGGACAAGTGGCAATGATATCTAACAAAAGCAACACGAAGAGAGCATCTGACTTCATCCAAGAATGTGATCCAGGAGAAGAGCTCATTAATTGGACAATCGTGGAGATTCCAGAAATCTTTTCTTTCCAAAGTAATTTTTCTTGTTTTTTGAAAAACCCTATGTCAAGCCCGAGGTATAAGGGCAGCTTGTAAGGGTCCCCCAATTTTCTCTAGACAGTATTCGCAATTAATAAAAGTTATATTTGGTATTCAATTAAGATCTCTGCCTTTCTCTTGTATTTATCTCTTATATTTAAAAATGGCAATACTTTTCTTCATATGAATTTTCCAAATTCACATACTAAAACAACACTAAAACATGATAAATGTGCAGATCCATGCCTAAAATCACCGATAATGTTACTGCTACTATCCGATATAATTTTGATGCACCCATCAACAAGCAAAAGAGGAAGATGATGAAAATATTGAACTCTCTAAAGAATTGGAAAGGGAGATAGAGCAAAAAGCTGACAATATACAACCATACCAAGAATCTACTAAGACCATTAACCTCGGCACAAAGGAAGATCCAAAATATATCAAGCTAGGGGAAATGTTGGAGAGAAGCATCAAAGAAATATTGATCAAACTATTACATGAATATGTGGATATATTTTCCTGGTCTTATAGAGACATGCCAGGACTAGATACAAATATTGTGGTGCATAGACTACCTCTCAAGGAAGGTTATTCTTAAGTTAGACACAAGCTTAGAAGAACTCGTCCATACATGTCTAGTAAGATTCGAGAAGAACTCCTTAAACAATTTTATGCAGGGTTCTTAGCGGTGGTAGGTTATCCACCTTGGATAGATAACATTGTACAAGTACCCAAGAAGGACGACAAAGTACACATGTGTGTAAATTATCGGGATCTGAATAAAGCAAGTCCCAAAGATGATTTCCTATTACTTCACATAGATGTCTTGATGGATTTTACAGCTCAAGCTTCGGTATTCTCATTCATGGATGGTTTCTCAGGTTACAATCAAATCAAAATGGCACTCGAGGATATGAAAAAGACTACTTTCATGACTCCTTGGGGAACTTTTTATTACAAGGCGATGCCTTTAATTCTGAAGAATGCAAGGGAAAGTTATCAACGAGCTATGGTCACACTATTCCATGATATGATCCACAAAGAAGTTAAAGTATACGTAGATGATATGATTTCCAATCTCATACAAAGGAGGATCACATTATACATTTACAAAAATTATTCGAACATCTGCGAAAGTTCAAACTGAGGTTGAATTCAAACAAATGTACATTTGGTGTCAGGTCAAGAAAGTTACTGGGTTTTATCATAAGTCAATGTGGTATTGAGGTAGATCCCGACAAGGTGAAAGCCATACAAGAAATGCCAGCTCCAAAGATAGAAAAAGAGGTTCGTGGTTTCTTAGGACGATTGAGTTACATTTCAAGGTTCATATCACACCTAATTGCTACGTGCAAGCCTATATTCAAATTACTTCGAAAAGATCAGACAATGGTGTGGAATGATGATTGTCAAACAACCTTCGAGACAATAAAGAAATATTTACAAGAGCCACCAATCTTGACGCCACCAGTTCCTGGAAAATCGCTCATCATGTACTTAACAGTGCTTGAAGGGTCAATGGGATGTGTATTAGGAAAACATGATGAAACAGGCAGAAAAGAGCATGCAATCTACTATTGTAAGTACGAAGTGCGTCTAAGAGGGGGGGGGGGGGGTGAATTAGGTACTTTAAAAATTTTTGGTTTTAGTGATGATGGATATTATTTTTCTGGTTTATGGTGAGTTTATGAAAGACTAAAGTGCAGAAAAATAAAGAGACACAAGCGATATATCCAAGTTCCCCTTACAGTCCGAGAGTACTCCAGTCCCCTTTCAACATAAAAGAGATTTCCTTATTGTGGCAAACTTAAACAAGAACTACCCAAAACCAAGAACAATCCTCTTGGACCAAAAAAAATCCTCTTGGATTTTCACTATGTCAACAATGAGAACAATCCTCTCAAAAGTCACTTTACTTGTATCCAACAATCCTGGAAAAACAAGATTTATAAAACCACTTAAACTTATTTCCAACAATCCTGAAAAATAAGCAAGTATATACCAATATTTGATTTGAGTGAGTTTGAGTAGCAATGATCACTTTGAGTGACTTCTCTTCCAATGATAATAGTATACAATGACTCAAGATATATAATGCTCAAAGTTTTCTGGTTAACAATATGTGAAAGTGTGCAGAAAACTTGTGTATGAAAATATATAACAACTTGAGTTTGATTTTTGAAAATTCAGAAAATATAATTGGAAGAGGTGTTGAAATGGTTTCGAAAATGAGTATTTATATGTTCATAGAACCCTTTTGAAACAACATAAAGTTCTGTAAATGAATCATGAACAATTGCCAAGATTGAGTGAAAGGTTTCCATGAAATGGTGTTATGAACAAGCATGTGAAAAGTTGCTATTTTTCAAAATCGTGCAGCATGTAATCGATTGCACCCTTTGTGTAAATCGATTGCACGGGGTTTCAACAGCTAGAAACTCAAATATTTTGAGTGTGCAATCAATTGCACAAGAGTGTAAATCAATTACATTTGAAGTCAGTAGAAAAAATTGATTGAGTGCAATCGATTGCACAACCATGCAAATCGATTGCACTTAGAAACAATAGCAAATGTTTTGAAAAATTGAAGCATGCAATCGATTGCACTAATATGTAAATTTATTGCGCTCAAGTGAAAAATAATTTTTAGCTTAGAAAAACTTGAGTAAGGATTTGGACAATATAAAATATTTCTTTTGGCCATTGAGCATCTATGTCTTAAGTTCAAAGTAAGTATTATCATTATACCTTGAAATTTGGCTAAGTGCTTGAACAAAAGACTTTATCCACATATGCTTTTAGCTTAATCAATAATCTTTGCCTTCTTTGTCAATCATGGTTTGTCTTCATCAAAACAAAAGTGCATTTGAGAAGCTTGATTTTACATTCTCCCCCTTTTTGATGATGACAAACGATCTTGCTTGATGCGTTGTAATTTCTGGAAAGTAACTTACCCCCCTAAGATGTATAACTCCCCCTTTGTATGAGAGGGTTGAAATCCTTTGAATTTGTTCATCTTGGTTGAAGAGTACCTTAAAAATTTAAGACAAGGAAATATACAAGCATAAAGTGCCATATCCTTCTTCCCCTTTGACATTATCAAAAAGAAGGGAAAGATGCAATAAAAATGGACAATAGTAAAGCAATATTGAAATAACTTAATTAATCATGCATCACAAATAGTCATAGACATAGTAACATAACGATTATAAAGAAATCTAACAACAAACAAAACGTAGCATAACTGAACACAGACATGACATAAAACAGTAGACATAATAAAGTTGGACTGAACTTTATGGTTGATTCATGTCCCGGTTGTTATAGAACCAAGATCCTTGATTTGGAAATTGTTTTTGTAGAGGAGGTTATGTGTAATGTTGTGGAGGTGCAACTGGATTATTTGGGTCATATGGTGGAATGTGAAGATGAGAGAAAAGGTAAGAAAATTGTTGATTTACATCTGTGCGGAAGTCATTAATCTGGGTTGTTATAGAATCGTTGATAGCATTCCATTGGTTGTTGATGTTGGTATTCATGGAAGAAAATTATTGAGACATGAAATCCATAAGATCTTGATTGCTTGGACCAGAGGGAGCAGTAGGTGGAGGAGGTACAACTTCACCACCTTCAACTTCATCGTTTCCTTCATCACTGACCAAGCTTCCTTTTCAGGTTTTCGACTTGCCGGGTGTACATGTTTTTTTCAATTTCATCCCTTATTTTTGCCCGAACCCTTTTGGTTCACCGGGAAGCCCTTATTTTTGCCTAGGCCAGTCAACCTAGCGGGTCTTTAATTAGGCGTAGTATTTTTTCACTATGTCTGCATTGACGGGGTGAGGAAGGTTGTCACCATCCATGGTGGTTAGAATCATAGCTCCTCCCGAGAAAATGTTCTTAACCACAAATGGCCCTTCGTACGTAGGGGTCCATTTGCCCCTGGGATCACCTTGTGGTAGGATAATGCGTTTGATCACCAGATCCCCAACTTGATACTCTTTTCGTCTAACTTTCTTGTTAAATGCCTTGATCATCCATTTTTGATACGTCTGACCATGAAAAATAGAAGTAAGTCTCTTTTCGTTGATTAAGTTTAGCTGATCAAGACGGGTCTGTATCCAATCGTTCTCGCTCAAACCTGCATCTTTCATAATCCTAAGAGAGGGTATCTGGACCTCAATGGGTAAGACTGCTTCCATTCCATACACCAAAGAGTAGGGTGTTGCCCCTGTTGAAGTTCGTACTGAAGTTCGGTACCCATGAAGAGCAAACGATAACATCTCGTGCCAATCTTTATATGTCACCGTCATTTTCTGCACAATCTTCTTGATGTTCTTATTAGCCGCTTCTACAACGCAATTCATCTTCGGCCGGTAAGGAGAAGAGTTGTGATGCTGTATCTTGAACTGCTTGCAGAGCTCGGTGATCATTATATTGTTGAGATTTGTACCATTGTCCGTAATGATCCTCTCTGGTACACCATATCGACAAATTAGATTGTGCCGAATAAACCGTGCCACAACGTTCTTGGTCACTGTAGCAAAGGAAGTTGCTTCAACCCATTTTGTAAAGTAATCAATTTCTACCAGGATGAAACGATGCCCGTTGGATGCAGTAGGTCTGATCTCGCCGATCATATCGATGCCCCACATTATAAAAGGCCAAGGAGCTGTCAAGATGTTCAGAGGAACGGGAGGTATGTGCACCTTATCAGGATAGACTTGGCACTTATGACAGGTCCGAGAATGCTGATAACAGTCGGCTTCCATGGTGGACCAATAATATCCTGCCCGAAGGATCTTTTTTGCCATGGTGTGTCCACTGGAGTGAGTCCCGAAAGTACCTTCATGTAACTCTATCATAATCCTTTCTACCTCGTTCTTATCCACACAACGCAGCAAGGTTGAATCATGATTAAGCTTGTAAAGAATACCATTATTGATGAAGAACTTCGCCGCGAACCTCCTCTGAAACTTCTTATCATTAACGGATGCACCCTCGGGATACTCCTGAGCCTCAAGATACCTCTTTACCTCGTGAAACCAGGGTTTATCTGCTACCTCTTCAGTCTCAATGTCGCAACAATGTGCAGGTTCATCCAACCTCTCAATGGTAATCTGGGGAGCTTCATTGTCCCACCTGACCTTGAACATATAAGACATGGTAGCCAGCGCGTCCACCAACTAATTCTCCTCTCTTGGGAAGTGTTCAAAGGTTATCTCCTCGAAGTGTGGAAGCAACGTCAATACATACTCTTTGTAAGGAATAAGATTTGGGTGCTTCATATCCCACTCGCCTTTGATCTGAATGATCACGAGAGTGGAATCTCCGAATACACTTAAGAACTTAATCCTTAGGTCAATTGCTGCTCGAAGACCCATGATGCACGCTTCATATTCCGCCATGTTGTTGGTACAGTTAAAACATAGTCGGGCGGTGAACGGAGTATGACAGCCTTCAGGAGATATGATCACGACGCTAATGCCATTACCCAAAGCGTTTGAAGCTCCATCAAAATACATAGACCATCGGGATCCTTCCTCAGGTCCTTCATCTGGTCCAGGTGTTTCATAGTCAGTTACCAACATGATGCTCTCATCTGAAAACTCGAAATTCATAGACTGGTAATCATCCACTGCCTGATGTGCCAAATGATCTGCCAACACACTTCCCTTGATTGCTTTTTGGGTTGTGTATTGGATGTCATACTCAATCAAGATCATTTGCCATCTTGCTATTCTTCCGGACAAGGCAGGCTTCTCGAAGATATACTTGATTGGATCCATCTTTGATATTAATAGAGTAGTGTGAGTCAGCATATACTGTCTCAGCCAGCGAGCAGCCCATGCCAAAGCGCAACAAGTTTTCTCAAGCAGTGAGTATCAGGTCTCACAGTCGGTAAACTTTTTGCTAAGGTAATAAATAGCATTCTCTTTTCGGCTAGACTCGTCATGCTGCCCCAACACGTACCCCATCGAATTATTGAGTACTGTCAAGTATAAGATCAAGGGTCTTCCTTCAACTGGAGGCATCAGAATAGGTGGCTCTTAGAGATATTCCTTGATCCTTTCGAAAGCGGCCTGACATTCATCATTCCATCTTACCACTTGATCTTTCTTCAGTAACTTGAAGATTGGCTCACAAGTAGCGGTCAGGTGCGAAATGAATCGAGCAATGTAGTTCAATCGTCCCAAAAAGCCTCTAACTTCCTTTTCTGTTAGGGGAGCCGGCATCTCCCATATAGCCTTCACCTTTGCAGGGTCTACTTGAATACCTTTATCACTAATGACGAAACCCAGCAGCTTACCAGACCTCACCCCGAAGGTGCACTTGTTCGGGTTTAACCTCAGCTTGTACAACTTCAACCTGTCAAATAGCTTCTGAAGATGGTCAAGATGTTCTTCCTCAGTCTGGGACCTTGCAATCATGTCGTCAACGTACACATCAATCTCATGATGAATCATGTCATGGAATAAAGCGACCATGGCGTGCTGATACGTTGCCCCAACATTATTCAATCCGAAAGGCATGACTTTGTAGCAAAAGGCACCCCACTGTGTAACGAACGTTGTCTTCTTCATATCCTCGGGAGCCATCTTAATATGATTGTAACCAGAAAAGCCATCCTTAAAGGAGAAGACCTTATGTTGTGCGGTGTTATCAACCAGAACGTCGATATGAGGCAGAGGGAAATCATCCTTGGGGCTCGCCCTGTTCAGATCCCTATAGTCCACACATATACGAACCTTACCATCCTTCTTCGGAATCGGAACCACGTTGGCAACCCACTGCGGGTAAGAAGTAACTGCTAGAAAACCAGCATCAAACTGTTTCATCACCTCAGCCTTGATTTTCTCAGACATTTCTGGGTGTATTCGGCGAACTTTCTGCTTCACTGGAGGACAGTCTTCTTTGGTTGGCAAGCGGTGAACCACAATATCGGTATCCAACCCAGGCATATCTTCATAAGACCAGGAAAAGATCTCAACATAATCTCACAGCATTTGTATCAACCGTTGATTAACACTAGACTCCATATTTGCACCGATCTTGACCTCTTTCTTGTCTTCTTCTGTACCCAGATTCACTGATTCCACTGGCTCTTCATGCGGCTGTATGGCCCTCTCTTTCTGCAGTAACAGTCTAGCAAGTTCCCCAGGCACTTCGCAATCATCCTCACCTTCGTCCTCGGCTTGGTTGATCGGAATTTCGAAGTCATAACTGGCAGTAGTAGAGTTGTTATCAGTGGGATCCCGAGTGGATGTGGAGCTGTATATGTGAGTGTGTGTAAGACAAATAGCTGTTTTGATAAAGTGCAAGATAGAAAAGAGAAACAAGGAGCGCAAAATTTGTGATGCAAGAAAACGTCCAATGCTTTTATTCATGATATATGGAAATGACACATAATAAGCCCTCAAACAAAGCCACGGTGTCTCGGGCAAGGCACCAGACCGTAAAGTTTTAAATTGTCTGTTACAAATCTCAAAACAAAAGTCTTATTACTGTGTAATAAAAGAAATGGGCACGAAGTCCTTCGCTGTCCAATTGCTTAATCCCCCATCGGTAGTCGGGTAAATCCAGCTGTCAAACTCAGGCTCTTAATCATCTTCTTCAATTGCATTCACTCCCGGATTACTGATACGCAGGGGATGTCTTCCAATCCGCGCACGTCGAACAACCCTTTGAGCTTCTACAGTAAAACCCAAACCAAACTTGTCAGTCTTGTGTGCAAAGTCATGGAGTTGGCCCCAATTTGCACACCCACCTTTTTCAATAACAACCCAGGCATCCTTGAGGGAAGCCATCTTCATTTGGAGGATTTTCAGCAACAGTTTCAGTCGATGCCAGAGTCTGGGGGACTTCTTCAAAGTTTTGACATGGGGTCTCAATGAACTCCTCATCCATCTCCACATACCAAAAAGAGTTAAGGTGGCTCACCATGTACTCCTCTTCGCCCTGCACCATAACAATCTTCCCCTTCACTGAATACTTTAACATCTGATGGAGCGTAGAAGTTACTGCCCCAGCTTTATGAATCCACGGGCGACCCAACAAACAAGAATAAGATGGTCGAATGTCCATCACATAGAAAATAGATGCAAAAGTCTGGGAACCAACCTTAACAGGGACATCCACCTCTCCATGTACCATCCTTTTGGACCCGTCAAAGGCCCTAACCACAATATTACTTGGCTTCAGAACCAACCCTTCACAATCCAACCGGTCTAATGCTTTCTTGGGTAAAACATTTAATAAGGACCCAGTATCAACCAGCACGTGATCCAAAGTAGTTCCCCTCAACTCGATCGAGACGTGCAGAGCATCATTGTGATTCCTTCCTTTGGCAGTCAGATTTGCGTCGGAGAAACCCAACCCGTTTTCAGCGGTCAAACTAGCCACACAGTTCTTGAATTGATCAGTAGATGTTTCCTGCGGCACATGCATAGTTTTAAGAAAAGCAATTAAAGCCTTAGCATGCGCTTCTGAGCACAACAATAAAGACAACATAGAGGTATTCGACGGGGTTTTCCCCAGCTGTTCGAATACGTTATAGTCACTTTTCTTGATAATCTTCAAGATTTCCTCTATCTCCTGCCTAGAGGTTTCAACAATAATCTTCTTCGGTGCCTCCATCCCGGCAGGCTCACCGGTGATCTCTTTGCCCCGAGCGTCAGATGACTCGGCGATAGGGGTAATGGTTGGAACATGAACAGGGACAGTAGCAGATGTACTGGCAGGTGAAATAGAAACAAGCTTTTGAACAGTTGGTGGGGAAATCTCAGGAGAGAAAAGTCTTCCGCTTCGGGTGACTTTGCTAGACCCAACAATATTGCTGACATCAGTATCAGACTCTTCAACCTTCAAGTCTTGTTTGATCCCATGATAATACACGTCGGCCCCATAGTGCCACGGGACAGCCTTATCTGAAGTATACGGGATAGGACCAGGGATAGTTATGATCAATGGAGCAACTCTTGTAACGGGTGTAATCCTAATAGGCTTTCTCGAGGAAGCCTTAGAAGAATTGGCGGAAATGGTGATTATGGAAACATCTTCAACAGGAATCAATGGAACCAAAGTTTTCTCGAACAGGATTTCTTTGTTATCCATCAGGCGTTGAACACCTGACCTCAACAAATGGCAACCAATGGGTAGGATGGAACATAGGTGGCAACCTTCGCCACAACCCAGAAATAAACCGGCCGATAATAAGTTCTTCTTTACTGTCATCAATGGAGTAGCAATGTCTTCCACAGAGGTCACGAATGAGTCATCATCCACAACATTTACTCCATGCTTAGGCATAGGAGCAGTCATGACATTTGGCTTTTCTGGAGCTTCAAACTCAATCTCCTTAGCTTCAATCAAATATTGCACTTTATTATTCAAACCCTAGCAGTTGTTCGTATCATGACCTGGGCTATTGGAGTGAAAAGCGCAGCGGGCATTCAGATTATACAGTGGTGATGTAGTACTGGGATTCTTCGGAGCCTCCCTTAGAGTCACCAAATTGGTCTTTAACAATTACGGAAGAATTTGAGACAAGGTCATACTGAGCCGAGTAAATTATCTCTGCGGCCTCTCTACTCTTTACTGAGTGTTGCGTTGTAGGGAAACAGTTGGTCTTGATATCACCACCATATTGACTGCTTGGCGGTGCTCAGGTCGATTTTGGCTCCTCGAGCTGTAAAATGCACTAGATTCCTTCTTGAAAGGCTTCTTCTCTGTACTTGACGAAGCACCTTTCTGTATCTTGCCACTTCTGATACCAGCTTCAACTCTCTCCCCAGTCATAATCAATTCAGTGAACCCAGACGATGAACTACCGATCAAATGATTGAAGTATAGACCAGACAACATCCCAAGAAACATATCCACCAACTCCCTATCAGACAGAGGGGGTTGGACACTTCCAGCAAGATCTCTCCACTTCCGAGCATAGTCTTTAAAACCTTCGCTCGCACCCATAGACATATCCTGAAGTTGAGTACGCGTGGGAGCAAGGTCGGAATTATACTGGTATTGCTTTTAAAAAGAAGCAGCAAGGTCCTCCCAGTTGAGGATGTAACATCCCTTCTAAATACCCCAATTAAAGGTAAAGATTAAAATCAGAGAAATAAAATTGCACGAAAGGGATGCCACAACACAGATCACATTCCAAAGTTTTTAAAGAAAAACGGACAGGGTATGTTTGAAAGTATAAGCATTCCAACACAAAACAAACATACAATAAATATTCACTTCATTCTCTCGTGCAAACGCAACGGAGTTTCATAATTTCACATCATCTCCATTTATGGAGGAATCAAAACATAATTCAAGGCATCAAGCCATCATAATTCACATAAGCATATGTTATCAAGTCTCACATATACAAAACATCATATACACGAATAAGGATTATATACATCATAATCCAAATACAAAATAATCGAGTTCGACACTAAATAAATCCCCCCCCCCCCATGTGTTACTACCAGAGCATCGACTCGACTCTAATCAAAATAAAACAGATTGCAATCCAATGCATCCGTTAGCTAGCGCCTCGCGCTACCGTCCTCGGTACCTGCACAATGCCATCAAAGGCATTGGCCAACAAAAGGGTAAGAATTCAAATAATCATATAACATGTAATTTTAAGTAAATGAAATGGCAATAAATAAAGCAATACATAATGATCATGTTCATTTTATCACCTGTAGTATCCTTACTCAAGGAATCCATTTACAACACATTAACCATGTAAACCGATTATCCGAATACTCACATCCTTGGCACATAACCATAATTCAAACAACAACAATATTGGCACATAATCAAACACGTCAACACACATACATAACATGCACAAATATACATGAGACTCACAACACGACTCAACGTATACGAATGCGGTACCGACTCGTGGACCCAAGGTTCCACCACCTATGTTTCCCTTCCGGATCAAGGTCACTACGTCTTTTCCCACAATAGGGTCACCGTCTAGATATTGTGGACCCAATGTTCCACCACCTATATTTCCCTTCCGGATCAAGGTCACTACGTCTTTTCCCACAATAGGGTCACCGTCTAGATATTGTGGACCCAATGTTCCACCACCTATATTTCCCTTCCGGATCAAGGTCACTACGTCTTTTCCCACAAGAGGGTCACCGTCTATAAAATCATGTGAACCCACAGTTTCACCGTCTCTGTTTCAAGACCAACCATGCCATGCAATGTACAACATAACCAATGCATGCAATTAAGATTCACAATAATCTTAACATACACATACCATCAAATCCAGCCAACGGAACATCAACTATTGTACATGCATGCATACATATAATTTAACAATCACAACGTCAAGTAAAATGTATACAAACAAGTTACTTACTCAACCAAAACATAAACCATCAACTATCAAACAATTCCAAATTGGAAAATCGGAACACAATCGGGTTCCAAAGGAAGTGCGAAAAATCAGAATTTTGGAGGCTACAGAAGCATCAACACGGGCACCCGTGTGCATCAACACGGCCCGTGTGGAAAAGCCACCAGAACGTGCAAAAATTGCCAAAGTCAGAGCATCAACACGGGCACCCGTGTGCATCAACACGGCCCGTGTGGATGGACATGCGTGAAAACTTCATTCTTTTGAGTTTTTCTCATTCTACCACCATGGTTTTCTTTCCCATTCAATACTCTTAATTTCTACAAGCTAGCACCTAATACACTCACAAACCATACTCCTAATCCAACTTTTCTAAACCATTCCAACAATCAACCAACAAAACCCTATAAATCAACTATCAATTTTACCCCGAAATCCAAAATATATCTATCAAAACCTAACAATATGAGATGCAGAATCAAACCCCTTACCTTGGTGTGGGTTTTCTTGAAACAAGATGATGAAGATGTTGCAACTCCAAACCTAGCTTCCTTTCTTCTCTTCTCCTCTTTCTCTCCTCTTTTCTTTCTTCTTTCTCTTCTTTCCAACTACTCTCACTAACCCTCCTTTTCTATTTTATAAAACTATCCTTCTACTACTAACTTTCCTCCCTCTATCTTTCTAAAATTATAATTTGGCCCCAACAATTATTTAATTCAAATTATAATATATAACCCTATTAAACAATATTACACTAAATAATATTTATTCTATATAAACCTAATCATGCCAATTAATCAAACAAAGTCAAATATTACTACACACCAAATTAATATTATTCAAAATAATATTTCGACATAATAAATATTTTTATTTCATATTACCCAATTAATATTTTAATCGATATCAATTGAATATATTTCTCAAAATAGATATAATTTAATAGTTTTGGAAAATAATTAATGAAATAACATTTAAATATAAACGGCGTGTTACAACTCTCCCCCACTTAAAAGATTTTCGGCCTCGAAAATTACCTCTAAACAAACAATTCGGGATAGGAATCCCGCATCCGACTTTCAAGCTCCCACGTCACATTACCATTCGCCGAACCACCCCATGCAACTTTAACCAAAGCAATCTCTCTTCCTCTTAGTTGTTTCACCTTCCTATCTTCAATCCTCACCGGTAAAACCTCAACCGTCAAATTGTCTCTTACTTCCAAATCATCCGCTTGAATAACATGAGACGGATCCGCAATATATTTTCGTAATTGCGAAACGTGAAACACATCATGCAAATTTGAAAGTGATGGCGGCAATGCAATCCGATAAGCCATACTTCCAATCCGCTCTGAAATCTGATAAGGACCAATAAACGGAGGTGTTAACTTCCACGATTTAAGCGCCCTTCCAACACCCGTAGTTGGATTCACCTTCAAAAACACATGTTCATCCTTCTTGAACTCAAGAGGTTTCCTCCTCTTGTCATAGTAACTCTTTTGGCGATTCTGAGACACTTTCATCTTCTCTCTTATCAATCTGATCTTATCCGTAGCCTCTTGAACCAATTCCGGACCAACTATAGCACTTTCTCCCGTCTCGTACCAACACAAAGGTGTCCTACACCGTCTTCCATACAATGCCTCAAAAGGAGCCATGCCAATGCTAGAATGAAAACTATTATTATAAGTAAACTCAATCAAAGGCAAATGACTCTCCCATGAACCTCCTTGATCCAAAACACAAGCACGCAACAAATCCTCAAGTGACTGAATTGTTCTCTCCGTTTGACCATCCGTCTGAGGATGATAAGCAGAACTCAATCTCAGCTTAGTACCCAAGGCTCTTTGTAAACCTTCCCAAAATCTTGAAGTGAAACGCGGATCTCTATCTGAAACAATACATGTAGGAATACCATGTAAACAAACAATCCGTTCCACATACAACTTAGCAAGCTTCTCCATAGCGTAATCCATCCTAATCGGAATAAAGTGTGCAGATTTAGTCAATCTATCCACTATGACCCAAATAGCCTCATGGTTACTCGGAGTCCTCGGCAAACCAGAAACAAAATCCATCGAGATACTATCCCACTTCCACTCGGGAATAGACAACGGTTGCAACAAACCCGAAGGCTTCTGTTGTTCAATCTTAGACTTTTGGCAAACCAAACAAGAATATACAAACTCAGCAATTTCCTTTTTCATGCTTGGCCACCAAAACAACTTTCTTAAGTCTTGGTACATTTTTGTAGCACCCGGATGAATACTCAATCCGCTTCGGTGTCCTTCCTCAAGAATCCTCTTTTTCACATCCCCCACATCGGGAACGCAAACTCTATCATGACATCTCAAAATTCCATTCTCATCAATTCTGAACTCTCCACCTTGACCTTGATTCACCAAAGTAAACTTGTCAACCAAAACCAAATCTGACTTTTGCCCATCCCTAATCTCTTCCAAGACACCACTAGTAAGCTTCATCATACCAAGCTTCACGCCAAAATAAGTCTCTTCACACACCAAACTCAAATCTCGAAATTGCTCCAACAATTCCCATTCTTTAACCATTAACATAGACATGTGTAAAGATTTCCTGCTCAAAGCATCTGCAACCACGTTTGCCTTACCAGGATGGTAATTCAAACTGAAGTCATAATCTTTAAGAAAATCTAGCCACCTTCTTTGCCTCATATTCAACTCTTTTTGATCAAACAGATATTTCAAACTCTTATGATCGCTAAAGACGTCGAATCTCGACCCAAACAAATAATGCCTCCAAATCTTTAACACAAAAACCACCGCTGCCAACTCCAAGTCATGAGTTGGATAATTCCTCTCATGCACCTTGAGTTGCCTCGAAGCATACGCCACAACCTTCCCATTTTGCATTAACACACCTCCTAAACCCATCAAAGAAGCATCGCAATAGACCGTAAACGGTTCAGATGGTTTAGGCAAAATCAAAACCGGCGCAGTTGTCAACCTTCTCTTCAACTCTTGGAAACTATCTTCACACTGCGGAGTCCACACGAACGCTTGACTCTTCCTAGTCAATTGTGTCAACGGTAAAGCTAGCTTGGAAAAGCCTTCAATGAACTTACGGTAATAACCCGCTAAACCAAGAAAGCTTCGAATCTCAAAAACTAACTTTGGAGATTCCCATTCTGACACTGCTTCTATCTTCGAAGGATCCACAACAATACCTCCACGAGATATCACGTGACCAAGGAAACTCACTTGTTCTAACCAGAATTCACACTTCGAAAGTTTAACAAACAAATGATTTTCCTTCAGAATTGACAAAACAATTCTCAAGTGTTCGGCATGCTCTACTTCACTCTTGGAATAAATCAGAATGTCATCGATGAACACCACCACAAACTTATCCAGAAACTCATGAAAGATTCTGTTCATATACTCCATGAACACACCAGGTGCATTCGTAACACCAAAAGGCATCACCGAATACTCATAGTGTCCATAACGAGTTCTGAACGCAGTTTTCTGAATATCACCCGCTTTCACGCGAATCTGATGATAGCCTGACCTCAAGTCAATCTTGCTAAACACACACGCACCCACCAGCTGATCCATTAAATCATCAATCCTTGGCAAAGGATACTTGTTCTTAATGGTCACTTTGTTTAGCTGCCTATAATCCACACAAAGTCTCATTGTTCCTTCTTTCTTCTTCACAAGTAAAACTGGAGCACCCCACGGGCTCACACTAGGACGAATAAACCTTTTGTCAAGCAACTCTTCCAGCTGAATCTTCAGTTCCACTAGTTCCGACGGTGACATCCTATAAGGAGCCATCGAAACAGGACTAGTACCAGGAATTAAGTCGATGGAAAACTCTACCTCGCGCTCAGGAGGTAAATCCGTAATCTCTTCAGGAAATTCGCATACCACAGGATAATCCTTTCTTACTCTACCATCTTCCAAAACCATACTCGCCATAATCATAAACAACCCATCTCCATTCTTCACACTCTTCTCAACTTGCTGTGTAGACAAGAAAACCACACCATCTTTCTCGGACTCGAGAAAAAGAACAGCCTTAGCAAAACAGTTGATATAGACATGGTTGGCTTTCAACCAGTCCATACCCAGAATCACATCTATCTGATGCAAAGGAAGACACACGAGATCAACTTCGAAATCTCTTCCGCACATGCGCAAAGGACACTTCAAACAAACAACTGAAGTAGAAACTGAACCCATCGCAGGTGTATCTACCTCCATACTTCGATCCAAAGTAGACAAGACAAGGCCCAATCTCTTGGCACAATCTAAAGCAACAAACGAATGCATCGCACCCGTATCAATAATAGAAACCAAAGACACATTAGAGATAAAGCATGTACCTCTGATTAGACGTTCCTCAGCAGAAGTCTCTGCTCCAAATAAAGCGAATACTTTTCCAACTTCTTTCTTTGGCTTTGGACATTTGGTACTTATGTGGCCTTGCTCACCACAATTAAAGCAAGTTACACTCATACCAACTCTACAATCCACCGCTTTGTGACCCACCCTGTCACACTTGAAACAGTTAACTATCCCCTGGCGACATTCCATAGCATGATGTCCCTCTTTACCACATTTAAAACATTTGATTGGAGTAGTCACTCCCCCACTCAGACTCTTTCCACTACTTATTGGTCTCTTTCCTCTTCCATCATAAGGCTTAGGACGCATCTGTCCCTTACCTCTTTTCTCACTCAAGCTCTTGTAATAAGCAGTGCTATCCCGACTGTCTTCGTCGTAGATACGACTCTTATTAACCAACTCAGAGAATCTTGTAATCTGCTGATACCCAATCGCCTTCTTTATGTCCGGCCTCAAACCATTAACAAACTTAAGGCACTTCGACCTCTCAGCATTAACAGTGTTGTAGTGAGGATAGTATTTGATCAAATATTGAAATTTAGCCGCATAGTCAGCTACCGAACCACTACCTTGTTTCAATTCCAGGAATTCAACTTCCTTTTTACCACGAACATCCTCCGGAAAATAATTCTCCAAGAATGCATCTCGGAAAATTTCCCAAGTCACCACAACCTGCTCCTCCTCATACCTATGACTAGCATTGATCCACCAGTCTTCGGCCTCTTTAATCAGCATGTGTGTTCCGAATTTCACTTTCTGAGCGTCGGTGCAATTCATCACACGAAAGATTTTCTCAATTGCTTTTAACCATTCTTGAGCCTCCACCGGAGCATGCTCTCCCTTGAAAGTAGGCGGGTTGTTCTTTTGGAACTTCCCAAGAGCACGGAAAGCATCTTCAATACCATCATGTGGCGCTTGAGTCGTTTGCAGCATCTGATTTATTGACCCCGCAAGCAACCTCAATGCCTCAGCTAAAGCATCATCATTCCTTCTACCAACCATCTTCTGAACAACACAGGGTATTGATCGCGTTAGCCACACAATCAAATACAAGGGATTAACAAAATAAGACCTGACAACTGACCGACTATGCTCTGATACCACTATTGTAACACCCCTTCTAAATACCCCAATTAAAGGTAAAGATTAAAATTAGAGAAATAAAATTGCACGGAAGGGATGCCACAACACACATCACATTCCAAAGTTTTTAAAGAAAAACAGACAGCGTATGTTTGAAAGTATAAGCAT
This sequence comes from Vicia faba, assembly GCA_948472305.1. NCBI lineage: Eukaryota > Viridiplantae > Streptophyta > Magnoliopsida > Fabales > Fabaceae > Vicia > Vicia faba. Next base: position 210,548,362 of record OX451738.1, on the reverse strand, counting down.
TCCAACACAAAACAAACATACAATAAATATTCACTTCATTCTCTCGTGCAAACGCAACGGAGTTTCATAATTTCACATCATCTCCATTTATGGAGGAATCAAAACATAATTCAAGGCATCAAGCCATCATAATTCACATAAGCATATGTTATCAAGTCTCACATATACAAAACATCATATACACGAATAAGGATTATATACATCATAATCCAAATACAAAATAATCGAGTTCGACACTAAATAAACCCCCCCCCCCCATGTGTTACTACCAGAGCATCGACTCGACTCTAATCAAAATAAAACAGATTGCAATCCAATGCATCCGTTAGCTAGCGCCTCGCGCTACCGTCCTCGGTACCTGCACAATGCCATCAAAGGCATTGGCCAACAAAAGGGTAAGAATTCAAATAATCATATAACATGTAATTTTAAGTAAATGAAATGGCAATAAATAAAGCAATACATAATGATCATGTTCATTTTATCACCTGTAGTATCCTTACTCAAGGAATCCATTTCCAACACATTAACCATGTAAACCGATTATCCGAATACTCACATCCTTGGCACATAACCATAATTCAAAAAACAACAATATTGGCACATAATCAAACACATCAACACACATGCATAACATGCACAAATATACATGAGACTCACAACACGACTCAACGTATACGAATGCGGTACCGACTCGTGGGCCCAAGGTTCCACCACCTATGTTTCCCTTCCGGATCAAGGTCACTACGTCTTTTCCCACAATAGGGTCACCGTCTAGATATTGTGGACCCAATGTTCCACCACCTATATTTCCCTTCCGGATTAAGGTCACTACGTCTTTTCCCACAATAGGGTCACCGTCTAGATATTGTGGACCCAATGTTCCACCACCTATATTTCCCTTCCGGATCAAGGTCACTACGTCTTTTCCCACAATAGGGTCACCGTCTATAAAATCATGTGAACCCACAGTTTCACCGTCTCTGTTTCAAGACCAACCATGCCATGCAATGTACAACATAACCAATGCATGCAATTAAGATTCACAATAATCTTAACATACACATACCATCAAATCCAGCCAACGGAACATCAACTATTGTACATGCATGCATACATATAATTTAACAATCACAACGTCTAGTAAAATGTATACAAACAAGTTACTTACTCAACCAAAACATAAACCATCAACTATCAAACAATTCAAAATCGGAAAATCGGAACACAATCGGGTTCCAAAGGAAGTGCGAAAAATCAGAATTTTGGAGGCTACAGAAGCATCAACACGGGCACCCGTGTGCATCAACACGGCCCGTGTGGAAAAGCCACCAGAACGTGCAAAAATTTCCAAAGTCAGAGCATCAACACGGGCACCCGTGTGCATTAACACGGCCCGTGTGGATGGACCTGCGTGAAAACTTCATTCTTTTGAGTTTTTCTCATTCTACCACCATGGTTTTCTTTCCCATTCAATACTCTTAATTTCTACAAGCTAGCACCTAATACACTCACAAACCATACTCCTAATCCAACTTTTCTAAACCATTCCAACAATCAACCAACAAAACCCTATAAATCAACTATCAATTTTACCCCGAAATCCAAAATATATCTAACAAAACCTAACAATATGAGATGGAGAATCAAACCCCTTACCTTGGTGTGGGTTTTCTTGAAACAAGATGATGAAGATGTTGCAACTCCAAACCTAGCTTCCTTTCTTCTCTTCTCCTCTTTCTCTCCTCCTTTCTTTCTTCTTTCTCTTCTTTCCAACTACTCTCACTAACCCTCCTTTTCTATTTTATAAAACTATCCTTCTACTACTAACTTTCCTCCCTCTATCTTTCTAAAATTATAATTTGGCCCCAACAATTATTTAATTCAAATTATAATATATAACCCTATTAAACAATATTACACTAAATAATATTTATTCTATATAAACCTAATCATGCCAATTAATCAAACAAAGTCAAATATTACTACACACCAAATTAATATTATTCAAAATAATATTTCGACATAATAAATATTTTTATTTCATATTACCCAATTAATATTTTAATCGATATCAATTGAATATATTTCTCAAAATAGATATAATTTAATAGTTTTGGAAAATAATTAATGAAATAACATTTAAATATAAACGGCGTGTTACAGAGGACATTAGCTCCTTCCAGTTGATAGAACCACTCAAGCTGAGTCCCTGACAGACTATCTTGAAAGAAATGAACCCAAAGGTTCCTATCAGCAGTATATGGTTGAGTCTTTTTGACGTATGAGCGGAGGTGTAGCTTCGGGCAAGATACCCCATCATACTTAGCAAAGAAATGAGCTTTAAACTTGTGGGGAATCACCACTCCAGATGGTAGCCCCAAATCTCCAAAGTCCAAACCAAGAACCTTCTGAACCTCCATGGCACTCAGATGGTCTTCAAGTTGCTTGTACCTATCCTCAGCAGGAGGGTACTGGTCTTCATCAAAATCAGTGTCATTGTCAGAAACCACAGGACTAGGACCCTTTCTTTCTTCTTGATTCTCTCCCCCTCTAGATAAATGGGATAAATCAGCTTCCTGTCGCAAATTGTTCCCGAATCTATGACCCATATTCAACAGAACCACCCTCTTCTTCTTTTTCTTCTTGTCCTTCAAGATAAGAGTCTTCAAATCTTGCTGCCCTTTGGCTAGGTTCATGAACATCTTCTGGAATTGAGCATTCTGAGTTTGCAGATCCTTGATAGCTTGATCATTAGGTATTTCAGAAGACATGATTGCTGAAATAAACAACAAAGAAGATAAGAAACCTGTAAGGGTACCTGTGATGAAGTGCATGGGAATGGAATGCGTATGAAATGATTTCAAAGACTTGGGGAGATTCAAATTTGTAAACCAAAATAAAACACACTTTATCAGATTAAAACTTGTAACAATGTTTAACAAATGCCTTTAAGGCGTTACAAAAGAAATACTGAAAAGCAAATCTAAACTAGAAACAATAAAATCATCAGAAGTCCCATGACCGTTTTCCCTTCGTGCTGACATAATCGTTGATTGTCCTCTCATTCTCCCGATGCCTTGTAAGCTTCAGGATCTTCCTCTCCTGCTCATGATACTTCTCTCTGTAGGTATCCCTTTCTTCCTTTAGCTAGATCCAAGATCTCTTCAATGCCCCAATATCAGTAGGCATGTATGGATGGAGGACCGTATAAGGAACACCTTCTTCATCAGTATGCTCTATAATCATCAGCAAAACAACTTCATAAGGCATCCCCAGCTTTTGAGCACGGGCTCGAACCCACTGGAGATATGGTTGCATCGAGAGAGAAGTCTTCATTCCTAGCTCATGGGGTCAGACATGTTCACCCTGTCCCAAGCTCGTATAAACCTGCGGCGATGTCCCTCAACATCCCCCTTGAAGTCAAAGACAATGCCTGTAAGCAACAGCTCATGAGGACCGACTCTCCGAGCGCGTCCGAACTGTCGTAAGGCCAAACAAGGATTATAGGTTATACCCCCTCTAATTCCAAGCAACGGAACATTAGGGTATTCCCCACAGTGATCAATGACAACTACTTTTTCCATATCTTTAGTACTCCAAAGGATGTCCGTATGAGCAAGGGACATGATTCTGTAAGCCAAACCCACACCTTCTTCATTATTCAATATAGATTTGGGGAGGTGCGAAATAAACCACCTCGCCAGTAGCGGTGTACAACACATGAGAGTTCCCTTTCTTCTCACAGTACTGGTATAAAGAGCATGCAGAATATCACCTAAGAGAGTAGGCACTGGGTTACGAGACATGAAGATCTTGACTGTGTTCACATCGATGAAAGAATCTGGATTTGGGAAAAGAACCAAGCCGTAAATGAGGAGAGCCAGGATGTATTTAAATCCTTGAAAGTCCAAACTATCCCAGAACTGTTGAGCTTGATCGATCAAAAACTTGGCCAAGAAACCTTTAACCTCACTCCGAGTCTCCCAGTTAGATACTACATCAACCATTTTCAGATGTAGGGCTGAAGCAATATCCTCTGGCCTAGGAGCTATCTCCAAACCTGTAAAGGGTGTCTGCTCTAGAATATATATGCTTAGTAAGTCAGAAAACTCCTCCAAAGTAGGGACTAACTGATAGTCCGGGAAGGTGAAACAGTGATGCAATGGATCAAAGAAATGGAACAACACGCTCATCATTTTCTCATCCAACTTTAAAGTGACCAGGTTAAGGAGATGACCATGTCTTCTAACAAAGGAAGAAGTATCAGGAACCTTTGAAACCAACTCTCTAAGCTGAGCAGGGATTTGCACGAAGTTGACTCAAATGGTATTTCTGCGCATAGAAGCCATAATCTGCAAAACAGAACAAAAATGAATCCCCTCGGTCTTTGAAATGGTTAGTCTAATGAAATATGCATGAGATGTCATGATGCATGATGTCATGATAAAAACACACCACAGGTATCACAGATAGCAAACATGGTAAAGGTAAGCAAGTCACATAATAGCCTTTAAATTTCGGGCTGGCATGGAGTTTAGGTACTACCCTCTTGCAGTTTAGTTGGTTCAACCTGTCCTAGAAATAGTAACCGGGTTCTAGAGGTTCTAAATATCACTTACCATCCTCCATCGGTCATAATTCCAGTCACGCAATCTTTTCTTGCAGCCGGAACCATCTCGAGAGTATGGTCTCAATGAGTGTAGCATACTGCTACTTTCTATGGCCAAGTTGGTCAATTATAGGTTCTAAGGTCAGTTGATGCTTAATGACCCATATAGCAGCCCCATACTCTCCTTGTTCCTCCACAAGGGATATCGGTACCAACTAATGTGCCACATCAACATAGCTACTGCTTCAATCGTATCGGTCTACGCCGTACAGTTCCCTCACAGTCTATTGCTACTTACCTAAAAGGTGTCCCCAGATCCGGGTTAGGATCTATAGTAACTTCGATACAAAGCCCACAAATATAAAGCAAACAAATCAAACAATTGAAAACAATATGATGAACTAATCCTAAGGTAGACCCTACTTATTACTCCCCAACAGAGTCGCCAGTTCTGTGATATGGTGGCCAGAACCGGGATTTGTTTTTTAGGATGCTGGTTTGCGTTTTGTGTTTGTGTTCGCAAAATGTCGCGGTAAGCAAGAGTCGCCACCGTCTTTTATTTTATCTAACAAGGAAAGGAAAAAAGCATAGAAAAATTCCTTTTTCGAGATATTTCTGAGTACGGGGGGTAGATTATAGAAAGGGAAGGTATTAGCACCCTTTCAATCTGTAGTTATCTACGGGCTCTTAGGTACTTGATCATCATTTTCAAAATTGCTTCTATGTGTTTGTGTGCTTTGAAAAGTTTTTGTTTTGACTTTGATTTAACTCTTGCTTCTGTCTTCAAGAGTGTAATGAAGTGTTTTTGAAAACTTTGTTTGTAAAGGAGTGTAAGTGTGAAAAAAAATTTGTTTTGATTGAGCAAGTACTTAAGAGCTAATCTACCTTACTTGAAAAAAAGAATCATTCTATGTTTCCTTTAGACAGTGCTATCCCACTATTAGTGAGTAGGTAGCACCGTCATTGGAGTTTTGAGGGTCAATTAGAAAGGGACGTACGGTCACTAAAGCAATGTTAGGACGTTTTAGTAGTAACCCTAATGTCTTAGATCAATTATCCGAGGCAACAATATCTGAGGCGACCTTTCCGAGGAAACTTTGATCTTTGGACAAAAGGACGACCACTAAAGCACCCTATACTCAATGACCGTTTACCGAAGGCAACCAAGTGGGAGTGTACCCTAGGAGTGCGCATGTGCGAGTGATTCAATTTCAGATTATTTATCTTTGCACATGTTAGGGTTATTTAACTGTTTTAAAGTTTTTTCATATACATTCTTGTCGTGCATCCTAATATCATACATCTAACAGTTAAATATTTGCGGAATTTAAAATGCGGAAATTAAACTACGCTATTACAAGGCTTCAGGTATTTACATAGCCAAAAACAAACCCTTGAAAAGTAAAGCGGTAAATGAAAATAAAGTCCTAATTTAAACTATTACAACCTTGTGAGCAGTTACAATAATAAGGTAAAAATAATAAAATAAAGCGCGCGATGAAAATTAGAACGAATGCGAACTAGGGTTTTGACCCTTCTATCCTAATTAAAAGAGAAAATGTTTTTGTTGTTTTTAATAAAAGAATTAAATTTTCTAAACTAAATACAAAAATTAATTAGTTAATTAATTAGTTAATGAAAATAATGACATGGCCTATTTTTGTGTTTTTGTTATTTTAAGAAAAATAAAATATGATTAAGTTAGTAATAAAACCTATTTATTCTAATTATTTTTAATTATTTACAAAAAAGAATTAAAGTTTACCTAAAATTAAAATTTAATTTAATTAATTAATTTTTGACAAAAAATAAAATTAAACTTAATTTGTGAAAAGCATTATTTTTATGGTTTTTTTTATAAAAGAAAATAATTGATTGGTTAGTAAAATAAAAATAAATAAATTAAGTGAAATAAAATATAAAAGAATAAAGAAAAGAATTTTGGGCCTGCAATAGCAATTCTGAAGGGGGTGTGAATAGCAAGCTTGGGCCCAAAAGATGGAGGTCTGTTTGACTTTTTGGATCCAATGTTGCACGCTAACTGTGGCCTATGGTGCTCCTTCAGATGATGGCCATCAAATTTGGCCATCTGGGCACTTGGCAGATTGGATGGTGAGAGAGCATGATGGTCCTTAGTCCTTGGTGCATGCTGGATTGCCTGAAAGGAAAAAATATGAAGAAATTGGGGGACCTGGGATTCGAACCCAGGTCCTGAAGCGTTTTGACTTCGCCTTGTAACCAACTGCGCTGTTTTCTTTTGTCTTCAAATAATACAAAACAATTATTATATTATAAACAAGCATAATATGAAAAAACTCGCGCGGAAATTTGAACAAGCCAATGGTTATTCGCCAGCTGGTCATCTTCCTCCTTGGATCTGTTGGTAAAAGTTCCAAACTTTTACCTACGGACGTTTGTCCGTAGCTACAAGTCCTACAAATCTTAAAACTCAACACAAACGTGAAAAATAAAAGCGAAGGCCATGGACATCTTCGTCTTGATCTGCTGAATTCATTGGTAACCCTTTCATGGCCCAATTTTTCTTGTAAACGCAAATCCCAATTTGAAGCAAGGAACCCTAATAATGGTGAAATCCACTACAGGCCATGAAAATGCAATTAACAATTACAGAAAGCTTGCAAACGTCTCAAGGAGTAAGAATCTATAACTATTTCATGCTATAAGTACAAGAATGATGCAATTCGAATTCAAGAAAATTGCAATACCGTGACTGACTTACAGTGCATTATGGGGTTTGGGAACGCTTGATTCTGATTGCTTTTGCTTGCTGATGTCCTCAGGAAACGATTAGAATGGTCCAAAGGTCTTGAATTGGCCTCCAAGTATGAATTTGTGTTTACACTTTCTTGGTATTTTTTCAAGTTTTGTGCTGGTTCATACGCCTCTATCTCTAGCCTCTTTTGGTCTTCCTCACTTCTATATGTATCAGGGACTGAATTAGGGTTGAAAGAATGCACTCAATCTTCCTCCATCAATGAGTTTGATCTTGATTTGATTCACCTTAAAAATCTTTCCAAAAATGATCCAAATTCAATCTTTTTTGTACACACATGACTTTACACGAATTTGATTTGATTTCTTCATAAAGACTTGCTATATTTGATTCAATCAAGTGCCAATCTATTTTCATATGTTACTGCCAGCCTGTTATGAACTGTTTAGGCCTCTAACATGATAAAAATCGAAAGCTGACCTGCCCCTGAAAATCTAACTCCCTTCTAATTTGCTCTCTTTGATGGCTTCAAAGTCCAATTAGAATTACTCCAGCTTCGATTGCATAGCCCCTTCGATTGCCTCCCTCTGCTTCGATCTCCTGTCCTTTTGAAGAAAATTCCCTATTAGGCAACTTCGACCAGCTCTTGGCCTTGTGATGAGTCTAAGTTCTGATTCGAAGTATTCAGAACTTCCTTCATCAGAGCATCTTAGATTAAGGCAAACTCTATACTGAAATGCCACTTGAAGGTCATTTCATTCAGATGTTCTGATTGAGGGAAACTCTGAAGTTCTAGTCGAAGGACTTTTTGGAATGCCAATCGAAGGCCACTGCTACAATGCCAATCGAAATATACTTGTTAAACTGCCAATCGAAGGACACTGTTACAATGCCAGTCGAAAGGTACTTGTTAAACTGCCAATCGAAGAGCCTTGTTAACAGGCCAATCGAAGGACCTTTGTCCATGCAATTCGAAGGGCGTTATGTAGATACCCATTGAAAGGCATTTTGGAGATGCCAATCGAAGTGCATCTTGGAGATGCCAATCGAAAGGCACTTTGGAGATGCCAGTCGAAAGGAACTTTGGGGATGCCAATCGAAGGGAATTTTGTAGGTGCCAATTGAAGGATACTTAACCATTAATTGAAAAATTTCCTTGTCTTTAGGCAAAGGTTTATAACCACCTATGCAAGAGGAAAGTCTTGGAAAAACATGAGGGCAAATTTTGGGGTACAACACACGGTATTGGGGCAGTTTTGACTTCTCTGAAGAATTTTCACAAACCTTATACTGCAAAGTTATGTTTTGACTGCACCAACAATATTTTCTGAATATGAAGCTTGTATCTTGGGTCTAGAAGCTACTATCAATCTAAGAATTAAACATCTCAAAGTATATGGAGACTCACCATTAGTCATAAACTAAGTCAACAATGAATAAGACACTAAACATCCCAAATTGGTTCCATATCGGGATCATGTTTTAAAGTTAGCCAGAGAATTTACTGAGATCACATTCAGTCATATTCCGTGAGAAGAAAATCAAATGGCAGATGCCTTGGAAACTTTATCAGCCATGTTCAAAGTGACCTGGCCAAATCACCAACCACACATTACAATTAGACCTTTTGAAGAACCTGCACATTACCTTGCTATTGAAGGAGGACCAAATAATAAGACTTGGTTCTATGACATCAAAAGGTATCTCGAGAAATACGAATATCCAGAAAATTCCTCTATGATTAACAAACGAACTCTGCAGAAGCTAGATTCAAAGTTCTTTCCGAATGGTGATGTGTTATACAAAAGAAACTATGATATGGTATTACTCAGGTGCATGGAGAAACATGAATCAGATACACTTATGAGAGAAATCCATGAAGGAACTTTTGGAACTCATACAAACGGGTACACCATGGCTAGAAAAATCTTGCAAGTAGGTTATTATTGGTTGATGATGGAAGCTGATTACTACCATTATACAAAGATATGTCACAAATGCCAAATCTACACCGACAAAATACATGTGCCACCGACTCCTTTGAATGTCCTAAGTTATCCTTGGCCATTTTCAATATGGGGAATTGATATGATAGGAATGGTTGAACCAAAAGCCTCTAACAGACACTGGTTCATACTAGTTGCCATCAATTACTTCACCAAGTGGGTGGAATCTGCGTCCTACGCAAATGTGACAAGACAAGTGGTTACTCGGTTCTTCAAGAAAAATCTTATATGCAGATATGGGGTTCCTAGCAGGATCATTACAGATAACTGGTCCAATTTGAACAACAAAATGATGAAAGAGTTATGCGATGACTTCAAAATTGAGAACCACAATTCCTCACCATATCGACCTAAGATGAACGAGGCCGTTGAAGCTGCCAATAAGAACATCAAGAAAATCATTCATAAAATGGTAAATACATACAAAAATTGGCATGAAATGCTTCCCTTTGCTATACATGGCTATTGTACTTCTGTACGGACATCAACATGTGCATCTCCCTTATATCTAGTATATGGCATGGAAAGCTTGCAGAAGCATAATGGGTTCATAACCGACTTGATAAGCTTAACCTCATAGAAGAAAAAGATTTGACAACTCTATGCCATAGTCAATTATACCAAAAGAGAATGAAGAAAGCATTCGATAAGAAGGCCTGTCCCCGAGTGTTCAAAGAAGGAGATTCGGTGCTCAAGATTCTACTACCTCACCTTGATTCACGTGGTAAATGGACACCCAACTACGAAGGTCCGTATGTGGTAAAAATAACATTCTCAGGTGGTGGTCTTATCATCACAACAATGGACGGGGAAGAATTGTCACATCCGACAAATTCAGACGCAGTCAAAAAATACTATGTATAAAAATCCCGCTAAGTTCAAACCCTAAACGGGCGACTTAGGGAAAAAGGAGCGTCCCAATGGATTGAAAACCCTAAAGGGAAATCCAAGGAAAAATTAGGGACATACACAAAAATTATTTATCCCGGTGGATTGAAAACCCGAAAGGGCGGTCCAGGAAAAAGTTAGGGATCTTATTCAAAAATAAAGAACAAAAAGAATGAAATCTAAGAACAACGACTACGACCACGAAGGAGAGAGATTGATCCAAATCATTTGACTCAAAAGAAAAGGAGATTGGATCTATCAAAAGGAGATTGGAGAAACAGCAGTAGAAATTATCATTTCCATTGCCATTTTCAAATTTTTGTTAAACTTTCTGTAATTACCTCTTTCTAGGAATTTCATCTTGTACTCTCGCCTATTCAGAGGAATATTTATCAATAAAAGATTTAGTTTTTCAATATTTCAATTGTGTTTTTCCTTTTCGGACTGTGTGCAAAATATACTACAACTATTTCTTATGAATACTGCATTGAAATCATTTTAGGGATTTGACAAACAAATAGAAGCATTTGATAAAACATAAAAAAGCATTTTGGTTAGAAAAAGATCAAAAGAAAATCCACGTCTATGTCTACGGCTATGATCATAACCACGTCTATGCCTACGTCCACAACCATGTCCACGCCTGCGTCTGCGATACAAATATCAAAATCTTGCTGACACTTGTTAATCATATTCAAATCGATTCGAAAACATCACGACAATGTAACATACAATGTTGGGGGAGTCGGTGACACAAAACCAATGGTTTAAAAGGAGAGAACATTAAAAAAAAATTCACAATAAGCATTTAGTGCATATATAAACGCTTGGGGCATATACAAACACTTGGTACATATGGTATATACAAATACTTGGTGCATATACATTTGGGGCATATATAGAAAAGTTCAGCACATATACACTTGGAGTTCCATACCAATCTAAGACATTATGCATATACATCATACATGGCATTTTCCAAATACATTTTTGGTTAAACCACGAACTTTATTGGGGATCATCATTGGATTATTTGGTCCACAAAACAAACAAATACCTTGGTTGAGAACATACACAACCAGTAAACTTCGATCTTATCTTTGATCTAGTTATCTAAGATTCGATTACCAAAACAACCTGCAAGTATTTATCCTCTAGGTTGTGGTAGATATGCAAATTCTCAGGATTACGTTATTTATCCTCTAGGTAGTGATAAATACGTAAGACTACCTTCGTTCCGTTTATCTTCTAGGTCCTGATAAACGTGCAAACTTTTCAATCATCTATCCCCTAGGTTGTGGTAGGTGTGCAAATTATCGGGTTCATATTATTCATTCTCTAGGTCGTAATGAATATGTGAATCTATCTTTGTATCGTTTATCCTCTAGGTCATGATAAACACACACACTTTTCAAGTATCTATCCTTTAGGTTGTGGTAGGTATGCGAACTTTCAGAATTATGTTATTTATCCTCTAGGTCGTGATAAATACGTAAGACAACTCATGTCATTTATCCTCGAGGTCATGGTAAATGCACAAACTCTTCCAGTATCTATCCTCTAGGTTGTGATAGGTACGCAAATTTCCAGGGTTATAATATTCATCCTCTAGGTCATGATGAATAGTAAGCCTACCATCGTTTCATTTATCCTCTAGGTCGTGATAAATGCACATGTTCATCCTCATATTGTTTACTCTCTAGGTTGTAGTAAATATATGAAATCTATAATATAATTCATTGTGTTAGTCTCCATGCGACAATGTGTTATACCCCAAAATTTTCCCTCTCATTTCTCAAGGGATCATCCTGAACCCTCAGGATTGCTTCTGTCAAGTTTCAAGTCTCGGATTACAATTTTCTAAGAAAGTCATTCACAAGGGCAAAATGGTCAAATGCACACTAAAAGTCAAATTTTGACTTTTTGATCAAAATCAAGTTTCAAAAATCATATTTCATCAAGACATGAAGTTGGTTCATCAAGAAATCAAAAGTCAAATATTACTTTGAAAAGTCAAATTTCTAAACACTTAGAAAATTTTCTAAGTGTTAAGAAAATATGATAATTTCATAACTTTGGGCCAGATTTTCATCATGATGCAAGATGATTCAATCAAAACTTCTAACATGAAAGTTATAGATCTCAATGAGATCTAAAACATTTCAGAATAGAATTTCTTCTAGAAAGGCTGGGATTTCAAGTTATAAATCCATGAAGACATCCTTGAAGCTAAAACACTTAGTAAATTCTGAGCATTTTTAAGTCAGAATTCGGACAGAAGTTCTGGGCCAGTTTTCACACAAGCACAATAAGAATTTGCAAAAGTGATTCAAAAATGGATGGCAGAACATGTTACAAGCTTTCTAGAGAACTCCTTCAGATCATGCTGGAGCAGGGAGAATCAAAGGTCAGAAGTTTGCTTCGTCCCACTCTTTGATCAGAACATGACCCTTCGAATATCACTCTTTAACATATAAAAGCTCTACTCTTTGATCAGAACATGACCCTTCGAATCTCATTCTTCAACGTATGGAAGCCGTGTTCTTTGATCAGAACATGACCCTTCAAATATTATTCTTCAGCATATGGAGACTATGTTCTACTCTTCGATCAGAACATCACCCTTCGAATCTCACTCTGGTCTTTCCACTCTTCGATCAGAACATAACCAAGCCCCAAAACCTCGTTTTGAACAGTATGTTGTAATGCTATGACACATTCCTGCATCAAACTGCCACAACACTCCAAAACTGCTGCTGACCCAGTCCACGCCTACATTTTCTCAAACCCCATATTTGCATAAAATTAGCACATAAAAGCAGTATTTAAAAAGAAATTAAACAGTATGCCAAAATGGTTCAAATCACATTTGTTTTCCCCCCAAAACCACAACAAACTCATCTATAAATAAATTGTTCCACCACACATCTAAGGGGCTGGATTTTGGGGAGAGAGTTATTGAATACAAAAAGAGAGAGAAGAAAACACTAAAACACTCTTAAACCCAGAATTATCAAAACAATACCCTTGTTCTTCCCTTCGAACCAAAGAACATAACATATTTTTTTTCTGTTTCTTGCTAACCCCAGAACATTCGGAGGCAGCAGCTCAAGTCCGAAACACACGCTTCAGATTCAAGGTAGGTCATCCTGACTTTGAACTTTTCATTCAGAACATCATTAAAAATGTAGATATCATAGTGTTGAGATTGTACATATGATTGCCTAAGTAGAAAAACTGTGGATCAGAATTTCTTGAAGAAAAATAGGCTCAAAATTAGGACTAGAACTTCTAGGCTTTTCTCATTGTTGTAACACAGTACACAACTTCTAGGTTTTTCTCACTGTTTTAACACAACACAAAACTTCTAGGCTTTTCTCAATGTTGTAACACAGTACACATAACTTCTAGGCTTTTCTCACTATTGCAACACAACACACAAAACTTCTAGGTTTTTCTCACTGTTGTAACACAACGCACAAAACTTCTAGGTTTTTCTCACTGTTGTAACACAACACACAGAACTTCTAGGTCTTTCTCACTGTTGTAACACAGCACACATAACTTCTAGGTTTTCCTCATTGTTTTAACACCCAAAACTTTAGCACACAGCAGCCCAGAACTTCTGGTTTCCTCTAACGTTTCTTTCTGAACTACAGCGTGCCTAGCATCAGAACTTCTGGTCCCTCTCATTTTTGTTTTCAGCAACATGCTGATCCTGTTTTCGTTATTTTTCATTTTCTTTCTTATTTTTATTATTTTTAGCATTAATATTATTTTTATTAATATAAAAAAGATATAAACAAATATTTTCTTTTTATTAACTAATTATATTTCTTTTAATTTATTAAGACAAAAAAACCCTTTTCAAAACAAACCCTTTCCTTTTCTTGTATTGTACAATTCAATATGGTTGTAATAGATAATTAGGATTTAAATTCTTGCAATCCACATTTGTATATATGTATCCCCATCCCTGAAATGATGTAATAGCTTAGAATTTATTTTCCGCATTTTTATTTCTTTCATACATTGTTAGTAATTAGGGTGTATGGCAAGATAAAATCAATAAGTATATAACCTTAAATGCAAGACAAAATCCATGCAATCAAACACATTTGCACACTAGCACATCTAGGGTAATCTCCTTTTGTTTCCTTTAGGAAAATAGTCATATCCCTCGAGCATGGGCGTTTTTAGCAAAGACCCTCGATGAAAGAGATCCTAGTCCCGCGATGACCCCGATGTTGCCTTCGGTAAACTATCTAGTCCCTACATGAAAATTGCTAAAACGTCTCATAGGTTGCCTTCTATGACTATGAAAACGACCCACGCACATCCCTTCACTTCCAACGATGGGGCTTCTTACCAAATAAATGGTAAGATAACAACATCTAAAGGAGAAGGAAAATCACATAATACTTTTGAGTAGGTAGTACGCTCATTGTTGCTTGCTTGCTCACAACTAAAAATACTTCCACACATACACTTTCGAAACAACTTCAAAAAACACATATTTCTTTGAAACTGTTTTCAAAATCAACACTTTTTACGTGTTCTTATAGAGACGAGAACCATTATAAAGTTAGCCGCAACTAAGGCATTTTCGAAATATTTTCAAACCCACATCACAAACACATTTTCAAACAAAACAAAGCAAAAGTGATCTCGCAAGCAACTAAGAGCCCGTAGATAACTACAGATGAAAAGGGTGCTAACACCTTCCCTTTTCATAACCTACCCCCCGAACTCAAGAAATAATATCGAAAGGTCTTTCCTATTCCTTTCAATCCTTCCTTATTGGATAAGAGAAAAGTCGTGGGCGACTCTTGCTATTCGCAACAATTGCGATCAAACATAAAACACCCAAGTCAATTCTTCCACTGTGTTACAGAACTGGCGACTCTGCTGGGAAATCTTAAAAGCGGGGTTACCTTAGAGACTAGATCACCTTTACTTTCCTTTTATTGTTTGATTCGTTTGCTTTACATTATGGTTCCTTGTTTGATTTTGTTTTGATCCTCTACCCGTATCTGGGGCACCTTTTTAGGTAAGTAGCAATAAGTTATGGAAACTGTGCGGGGTATACCGACATGGTCTAAGAAATATCTATGTTAGTGTGACACATTTGTTGGTACCGGTAGCCCTTGAGTAGTCAAGGAGAATACATGGCCGTTGTGTGGTGTCATGAAGCACTAA
Source organism: Vicia faba (assembly GCA_948472305.1). Taxonomy (NCBI): domain Eukaryota; kingdom Viridiplantae; phylum Streptophyta; class Magnoliopsida; order Fabales; family Fabaceae; genus Vicia; species Vicia faba. The sequence goes on along the minus strand of OX451738.1, from coordinate 210,532,923 downwards.
CTGACTTTAGAACCTTTACTTGAACAACTTGGCCATTAGGAAGTAGTGAGGTAGCCGGCTTTGGTGCAGTCCGTAGTTGGTTGATACTCGATACTATGCTCATTGAGATTGGACTTTCAGTATATTTCAGTCTCCAATAAAGAGGCTTACGCTAAAACAATGCCGGTGAAGAAAGATTAGTGATATTGAGATTCCCTAGAACCCGTTTACTTTCTAGGACAGGTTGATCCAACTAAACTTCAAGAGGGTACTTACCTATAAATCTCATGCAAGCCTAAACCTAAGGACTTGTTTGATTTAACTTATACATATGCTTGTACATAACATCATGACATCATACCATAGAATTTTAGACTAACCGTTTTAAGGATTTTGAGATTCATCTTTGTTCTATTTTGTAGGACATGACTCCCACTCGCAGGAACACAATCCAAATCAACCTTGTACTAGTACCTTTTCATCTCAAGGAGTTAACATCAAGGGTCCCTGAGAATTCTCCGTTCACTAAAAGACATGGACGACTTCTCAACTTGGTTACCTCTAGATTTCATGAAGATATGATGAAGGTGCTTTTCTAGTTCTTCGACCCTTTGCACCATTGCTTCACCTTCCCCGATTACCAGCTTGTACCTACTATGGAAGAATTCTCTCAACTCTTGGGAATTCCTATTCTCAATCAACTACCTTTCAACGGTACTGAAAGAGACCCAAGCCCTGAAGAGGTTGCCCGAGCTTTACACTTGCAACAATCCCACGTCACGGCTAATTGGGAAACAAGAAGTGGTTTCAAAGGGTTCCCAGCCAAGTTCTTGTTGGAAAAAGCTCAAGACTGTTGGAACAATCTGGATTTACAAGCTTTCGAAGAAATTTTGGCTCTTCTCATCTATATGGGATGGTACTATTTCCAAATCCTGACCAACTTATGGATGTGAATGTTGTTAAAATATTCTTATCTCACAATCCAGTGCCTACTTTGTTGGGAGATATCTTGCATTCTCTCCACTCTCGCACCATGAAGAGAAGAGGAGCCCATGTGTTGTACTCCTTTATTGGCTAGGTGGTTTGTTTCGCATCTCCCCTGATCCATTGTGAAGAACGAGCAAGGCTTGAGATAGTCTAATAGGTTGATGTCACTCAGACATTCAGATACCCAATGGTGTTCTCGATCCTTGGAGGACATTACTATCATCGACTATTGTAGGGAATTCCCTAATGTCCCTCTGCTTGGAATTAGGGGAGGTATCACTTATAACCCTTGCTTAGCTCTGCGACAGTTTAGTTACGCATGAAGAGATGGTCCACATGATGCGCTCATCCAGGGTGTGGTGTTCGACTATGAGAGTGACGATCAAGGCTTCCGTCAGAGGTTTATACAAGCTTGGAGGATGGTAAACAAAGTGGATAGTAAGACATTGGGACACAAAAATTCCATTCCCCTTGAGCCTTACCTTAGGTGGGTACGAGCTCGTGCTCAGAGTCTCGTAATGCCTTACCCCTCCATCCTTCCTGTTATCATGGAGCTTGTTGTTTAAGGAGATGTCCCGTATACTGTCCTTCATCCCAACATGCCTACCTCTCTCAAAGACTTGCAAAAGGATTAGATTTATCTAAAGGAAGAACAAGATACTTTCGAAGCCCAATTCTATGCCAGTGAGAAGAAAGTTCTGGAACTCACCAAGCATCTTCATGAAGAGCCGAGTTTGAACGCCTACATCGCACCAAAGAGGATGCATTCAACCTTTTTGTCTTAGGAGTTTTTATATTTTATTTATTTCATTGTAAGCCCAAAGAGGCATGATGTACTCGAACTTGGATTTATTAATGCAACGTGTGTTCCTTTTTGTCTAAAACAAATTTAAATCTCTAATTTCCTTGAAATCATTTGCATATGTACTTTTCATTCATCATAACACAAACATGTTTCTTATAATAGGACTCCTTATATTTCTACTGTTTATTTCAGTGAGATGGATATTGAATAAACAATAAAGGATCTTCAAGCGCAGAACGCTGAGTTCCAACAAATGTCCTTGTCTCTGGCTAAAGGACAAGAGGACTTGAAGGCTCTGATGATCAAAGATAAGAAAAAGAAGGAAAATAAACTAGTCGGTGTTTTGAATCTAGGGAGAAGGTTCAAAGGACCAGCCAGGCAAACTCTAGATTTCACAACCTCGTCGGGTGAAGGAGATGATCAAGAAGGAAAAAACAAGGAAGGAAATGACCACCCAGAGTCTGAAGAAGAGGAAGATGTGGACTACTCTGAAGAACAGTATCACCCAGCTGACGATAAATACAAGTAGTTGGAGGATCGCCTAAATGCTATGGAGATCCAGAGGGTACCCGGGTTGGATTTTGAAGAGCTAGGACTTGTCTCAGGTGTTTTCATCCCGCAGAAATTCAAGGTCCCCACTTTCACTAAATATGACGGTGTCTCTTGTCCAAAGCTGCATTTAAGGTCATACGTCAGGAAAATTCAACCCCATACTGCTGATAGGAACCTATGGGTACATTTCTTCCAAGAAAGCTTGTCAGAGACGCAGTTGGATTAGTTCTATCAGTTGGAAGGGGCCAATATTCGCAATTGGGAAGATTTGGCTACTGCTTTTTACAAGCAATATCAGTATAATGCTGACCTAGCTCCAACTCGAACACAATTGTAAGGCATGTCTATGGGTGCTGGTGAAGGTTTCAAAATTTATGCTAAAAAATGGAGGGATCTCGTGAGAAGAGTCCAGCCCCCTCTATCTGACAAAGAATTGATGGATATGTTCTTAGACACGTTATCTGGTCCATTCTTCAACCATCTGATCGGAAGCTCTTCGGCTGGATTTACTGAACTAATCATGACTAGTGAGCGGGTAGAAGCCGGTATAAAGAGTGGCAAAATTCAAAGAGATGTATCCTCGAGCACGATGAAGAAACCCTTTACCGGAAAGAAGGAGGTCAGTGTTGCATATGACCACAGGAATCAAAACAAAATTGAACGTCGCCCGACGGTATGGGCTTTTATGATTTCCAATCCTGTACCAAATCAGCAGCGAAACTATCAACCCAGGCCAGAGGCGCCCATGAGATGATTCACCCGGATCAACATGACCTTGTCCCGAGTTTTGCCACATCTTTTGAAGTCTAATCTAGTGACCCTAAAGGAAGCTCCCAAGAACCCCAATACTGCTTCTCCCCGCTACAACCCGAATGCCCGATGTGCCTATCATTCTGAAAGTCCGGGGCATGATACAAATGATTGTTGGACCTTGAAGAATAAGGTACATGACCTTATTAAGGCGAAATAGATTGAGTTTGACCCCCCAAAAACACCTAATGTAATAACGACGCCAATGCCCAAACATGGTCAAGGTGTCAACGCTGTTGATGATGACTGTTTCGTTTCCTCCGTGGATGATTTAACTACTCCCCTTTTGACTATTAAACAGAATCTATTGCAAGTCGGCCTGTTTCCAGGCTGTGATGAAAGCTATCACTTATGTATGTCTCTACCAGATGGCTGTTTGTTACTGAAGATAGGCATCCAGCGCCTGATGGCTAACAAAGAAATCATGTTTGAAAAAGTTCCTCTCGCCAAAATTTCCTGTGAAGATGTTTCAATAATCACCATTTCCGACAATCCTCCCAGGGTCTCCACCTAAAGACCCATCAGGACTACATCTGTTCCAAAGTCTGCTCCCCTAATCATCACCATGCCGGGGCCAATGACATATTCTTCCGATAAAGCTGTTCCCTGGAACTATGGGGCTGACGTCTATTACCATGGCGTCAAGCAAGTTCTGTTGGCTATCAAAGACAAATTTGCGAAAGACATTGATCCTGACGTCGAAAATATCGTTGGAACCAATAAGATAACAAGAAGTGGAAGAGTTTTCTCCCCCGAGATCTCTCCAAAGACCATTGCTACTCCTGCAATTATTCCCGCTACCGCTCCTACTAGCATTCCCAGTGATACTCCCGTTGATAGTCCTACTATTATTACTACTACCGAGACAAGGGGCAAAGAGGTATTGTTTGAGCCTGTCCAAAAGAAGGCACACCCATAGGTCATTCTTGAAGCTTCTAGCAAGGAGATGGAAGAGATACTAAAAATAATCGAGAAAAGTGACTATAATGTCGTGGAACAGTTGGGGCAGACCCCCTAAAAATATCAATGTTGGCCTTACTTTTGTGTTCCGAGGCCCATGCCAAGGCCTTAGTAAAATTTCTAAAGACCGCCCACGTGCCCCAAGAGACCTCCATTGATCAATTTGAGAATTGTGTGGCCAGTCTAACTGCTGATAATGGACTGGGTTTTTCTGACGCTGATTTAACTCCAAAAGGAAGGAAACACAATGACGCCTTGCATGTTTCCGTTGAGTGCAGGGGAACTTCGTTAGCCCATGTTCTGGTGGATACGGGATCGTTGCTGAATGTATTACCCAAGAATGCTCTTGACCTGTTAGATTGCGAAGGACTCACATTAAAGCCTAGCAACATTGTGGTGAGGGCCTTTGATGGTTCTAAAAGAATAGTGCACATAGAAGTAGACACCCCTATAAAAGTTGGAACTCAGACTTTTGATTCAACTTTCTATGTGATGGATATCTGCCCTTCCTATTCCTATCTATTGGGCCTACCCTGGATCCATGGCGCTGGTGTCGTCACTTCTACCCTACATCATATGTTGAAGTACCCAATCAAGGGAAAAATCATCACAGTCCACGGGGAGGAGGAATACATGGTTAACCACCTGAACTCTTTCAGGTATGTTAAAATGGACGGTGAATTCATTGAGACCCCATGTCAGAATTTTGAGGAGGTCCCACAAACGATTGCAGCAACCAAGACTACTACCAAGATTCCGAAGGCTACCAGACCTCCATTGAAAATGACCTCTCTGAAAGATTCTAGAGCAGTAGTTGAGGAAGGAGGATGTACCATCTAGGGTTAACTTCTGGATATTCCCTACAAATCCAACAAATTTGATTTGGGTTTTATTGCGGAGGCCTAAAGAGCTATCCGACGTTCTCGTGCGGGGGGACCGCCTTTTTGTATCAACAATCAGGGAGTCAATGCATTGGAAGATAGTGATGGTAGCTGTGACATGGATGAGTGGATTTTTCCAACCATCAGCGAAAGACTCAATAATTGGGAGGCCAAAGAATTTGTCCCTATTACTTTTATTCAAGAGTAATTGTCTTTTAAATTTTTCGGACTTGTAATACTTAAACAATTTAGACTTTAAAACCTTATGTCTTACCCGAGGCACAATGGTCCATTTGTGAGGGTTGTTACTTCATCTTCATATGTCATCAACAAATCATGGACATTTTTGCATGCAAAATTTTACGCTCTTTGTTTTTCTTTTTTCTACCTTTTTATTTTATCAAAGATAGCTATTCTCTTACACACACTCACATATCGAAATGCAGATCCACATCCACTCAGCATCCCATGGGTAACAATTCTGCTATGGCCTATCATGACTTTTAAAATATGATCTACCAAGCCGAAGACGAAGGTGAGGAAGATTGTGATGTACCAGGGGAACTAGCTAGGTTATTACAACAAGAAGAAAGGATCACACAGCCCCATGCAGATCCGGTTGAAATAGTTAACTTAGGTACTGAAGAGGACAAGAAAGAAGTCAAGGTGGGTGCCAACCTGGAGCCTAGTGTCAAGAAGCGCTTAACTCAGTTACTGCATGACTATGTTGAGGTCTTTTCCTGGTCATACAAAGACATGCCAGGACTCGACACTGATATCATGGTCCATCGTCTGCCGACAAAAGAAGGCTGCCCTCCGGTAAAATAGAAGGCATGTCGCATGCGGCCAGAAATGTCAGAGAAAATCAAGATTGAAGTCATGAAGCAGTTCAACACCGGATTCTTAGTTGTCACCACCTATCCACAATGGGTCGCCAACATTGTTCTAGTGCCTAAAAAGGACGGTAAGGTACATATGTATGTGGATTACAAAGACTTGAATAGGGAAAACCCCAAGGATGACTTCCCGCTTCCCCATATCGTTATTCTGGTTGACAACACCACACAACATAAAGTATTCTCCTTCATGGACGGCTTCTCCGAATACAACCAGATTAAAATGGCACCTGAGGACATGGAGAAAACGACCTTCGTCACACAGCAGGGTATGTTCTGTTACAAAATTATGCCATTTGGGCTAAAAAACACCGGGGCAACCTATCAGCGTGCCATGGTAGCATTGTTTCACAATATGATCCATCACAAGATAGAGGTATACGTGGATAACATGATATCCAGATCTCAGACTGAAGAGGAACACCTTGACCATCTGCAGAAACTGTTTGAAAGATTGAAGAAATACAAACTAAGGCTGAACCAGAATAAATGCGTTTTTGGAGTGAGGTCCAGCAAGCTCTTAGGCTTCGTTGTCAGCGGAAAAGGTATTCAAGTGGACCATGCAAAGGTAAAAGAAATACAAGAAATGCCTACTCCTCGCACTGAGAAGGAAGTTAGGGGATTCTTAGGACGACTAAACTACATCTCCAGGTTCATTTCCCATCTAACCGCTACTTGTGAACCAATCTTCAAATTACTGAAGAAAGATCAAGTGGTGGAATGAAGCAACGACTGTCAGGCTGTCTTTGGCAGAATCAAGGAGTACCTTCAAGAGTCTCCCATTTTTATGCCACCAGTTGACGGAAGACCTCTGATCATGTACCAAATAGTTTTTGAAAATTCAATGGGGTGTATGCTGGGGCAGCATGACGAGTCTGGCCGAAAAGAGCATGCAATATACTACCTGAGCAAAAAATTTACCGACTGTGAAACCAGATATTCACTGCTCGAGAAAACTTACTACGCTCTGGCATGGGCTGCTCGCCAACTAAGACAATATATGCTGACTCACACTACCTTATTGATATCCAAGATGGATCCAATTAAATACATATTCGAGAAGCCTGCCCTCTCCGGAAGAATAACAAGATGGTCCTGACTGAATACGACATTCAGTACACTACCCAGAAAGAAATAAAGGGAAGTGTGCTAGCCGATAACCTGGCTCGTCAGGCTGTGGATGACTATCAATCCATGAATTTCGAATTCCCGGGTGAAGACATTATGTTGGTAAACAATTGTGAAGAACTCAGACCGTATGACGGACCTGAACAAGGATCCCGGTGGACCATGGTTTTTGACAGAGCTTTCAACGCACTTGGCAACGACATCGGCGTTGCAATCATATCCCCTGAAGGCTGTCATACTCCCTTCACTGCTAGGCTGTGTTTCAACTGTACCAATAATATGGTGGAATATGAAGCGTGTATTATGGGTCTCAAAGCTGCCATAGAGTTGGGAATCAAGTCTTTAAGTGTAGTTAGAGACTCATACTTAGTCATCAGTCAGATCAAAGGAGAATGGGACTCGAAGCATCCTAATCTCATCCCTTACAAAGAACATGTGTTGACATTAATCCCACATTTTGAGGAAATTACCTTTAAGCATTTTCCACGAGAGGTAAATCAACTAACAGACGCGCTAGCCATTATGTCATCCATGTTCAAAAGGTGGGATGATGAGGCTCCTCAGATTACCATTGAGAGGATGGACAAACCATCTTATTGTCAGGAGATTGATACTGGAGAAGTAGTGGACAAGCCTTGGTTCCATGAAATTAAGAGATATCTCGAGGCCCAAGAATATCCGGAGGGAGCTTCAGTCAACGACAAGAAATTCCTGAGAAGATTCTCTGCTAAGTTCTTCCTCAGTAACAGAATCCTCTATAAGCGCAACCACGACTCTACTTTGCTTTGATGCATAGACGAGAGTGAGGCAGATAATATCATGGCTGATTTAAACGAAGGTACCTTTGGAACCCATTCTAGTGGGCACACGATGGCTAAAAAGATCCTACGGGCAGGATACTATTGGTCCACCATGGAAGCAGACTGTCATCAGCATTCACGAACCTGTCACAAGTGTCAGATCTATGCTGACAAGGTACATGTGCCTCCTGTTCCTCTAAACATACTGACTACTCCTTGGCCATTCGCGAGGTGGGGCATTGACATGATTTGAGAGATCAAACCTACAACTTCTAATGGACACCGCTTCATCTTGGTTACCATTGATTACTTAACGAAGTGGGTCGAGGCAGCTTCCTTTGCTTCTGTTACCAAGAACATTGTGGCCCGATTCATCAAACAGAGTCTTATCTACATATACGGTATTATGGAGAGAATCATTGTAGATAATGGTACCAATCTCAACAATACTATGATCACTACACTATACGCGCAATTTAAGATCCAGCATCATAACTCTTCTCCTTACCGGCCGAAGATGAATGGCGATGTAGAATCCGCTAATAAAAACATCAAGAAGATCATACAAAAAATGACAGTGACCTACAAGGACTGGCGTGAGATGTTACCATTTGCTCTCCACGGCTACCGTACCACGACACGCACATCAACATGGGCAACTCCTTTCTCTTTGGTATACGACATGGAAGTTGTCCTACCGATGGAAGTCCAAATACCTTCTTTGAGAATTATGAGGGATGTAAGGTTGAGTGAAGATGAATGGATTCAAACTCGACTTGATTAGCTGAACTTGATTGATGAGAAGAGGCTTACGGCTGTCTGCCATGGCCAGATGTACCAAAAACGTATGATTAAAGCTTTTAACAAGAAGGTCAAACGTCAGGTATATTAGGTTAGTGACTTGGTAATCAAGCGTATCATACTGCCACAAAGTGATCCCATGGGAAAATGGACTCCTACCTACGAAAGACCATTTGTGATCAAAAACATATTTTTTGGTAGGGCAATGATCTTAACCACTATGGACGGCGACGACCTTCCACACCCTGTAAATGCGGACATAGTTAAAAGATACTACGCATGAAAAAGACCCGCTAGGTGGACTGACCTAGGCAAAAATTAGGGATAAATACAAAAAAAATTTGTACACCCGGCAAGCTGAAAACCTAAAAAGGCGGCTTGGGCAAAAAAGGGTATCCCGCTGGACTGAAAACCCGAAAGGGCGGTCCAGGCAAAAGTTATGGATTTAAAGCGTATGACTATTTCCCGTTGGATCACCTTACAGCCAATATTCAGTATCAATCGTCATACTCAAACGGTTCTAATCAATCTAATCAGCTTCAGACAAAGCAGCAAGTGGATGAGACGCTCAGAGACATGTTGGCTATAGCATAATGGGAACCCCATGGGATTATTCCACATATCTGTCTTTCTTTGTATTAGTTTTCATTTTCACGACGACATTCTCTTACTAGGATGTTCGTCTCTTTGTAAAAAAATACCTACTCAAGTTAATATAAAGCTATTCCTTTAAAAGTGAAAAACCACCTGTTTTTTCTTTTACTTTCCTGTTTGTTTGCAAAAACGTCCAGTGATTATTTTTGAACATATGCATTTGAACATAATTACTATTTACAAATGAGCGCATAAAAAAGGAAAATTGAATAGAAAGACGATTACTAATGGCTTTAAGAAACAAGATAATATATATAGGCCATTCCATAAAATCCCCGCAGGTACTTTCCCTAACGGAGAAGGAGCAAGGAAATCCTGCTACAAGATCATTGCTATATCGTCAGTATGTATCCTAATGATATATGTTGCTTTTATATCCCCGACGGAGAAAAACTTCCAGTTACTGCTCCAAAGATTCCCCAATGAAAGTCGCCCAGCTGCTTAGGAATTCCCCAGTAGGATTTCACCATGTCCACAAGCAATGCACGACGTTTCCCTTCCCCAACAAAGTTTACTTCTCTAATGATGGAAACCCATCTATCAATACTTCAATTTCAACAAAATATGAAGGCTTACACTCCATATTCCCAACAGTAGTCAGGGATTTATTTTCCCCAATCTAAACAGCACTGCAGTAGAACAACTAATATGTGCATACATAGCATTCATACATCATAAACATCGACAACACAAATGCATATATCGCAATATCATTTTTTTTAGAAACATCATTACACCAAGCATTTCATACATCATGGCATTACATACAACTAACTCTTTACTTTTTCAGGAAAGATCAATCAATAAAAAGTTATCATCAAATTTTCAACAAGACAAGGCAATTATCTGTGAACAAATAAATGGTAGATCAATTCCCGAAACAGGACAGGGTGACTATCTACATGAAAAATACTTCCTTTAGACTTCTGCTGGTTCAGTTTAAATCGATCAATGGTTTATCCTGATTCCTTTCCAGTAGACTCCTTCTCTGGTTCAGATAAATCGCTCCAAAGATTTATTCTGATTCTTTCCAATTAAAGAATATTCAAAACCTCTACTGGTTCAATTCAAATCTCTCAATGGTTTATCCTGATTCTTTCCCGTAGACATTTTCTCTGGTTCAAATAAATCGCTCCAATATTTATTCTGATTCTTTCCAGTTAAAGAACATTCAAGATCTCTGCTGGTTCAGTTTAAATCTCTTAATGGTTTATCCTGATTCTTTCCCGTAGACATCTTCTTTGGTTCAGATAAAATGCTCCAAGATTTATTCTGATTCTTTCTAGTTAAAGAATATTCAAGACCTCTGCTGGTTCAGTTTAAATCTCTCAACGGTTTATCCTGATTCTTTCCCGTAGACATTTTCTCTAGTTCAGTTTAAATATCTCAATGGTTTATCCAGATATTTTCCCAGTAGACGCTTTCCCTGGTTCAGATAAATCACTCCAAAGATTTATCCTGACTCTTTCCAGTTAAATATTATTCAAGACTTCTTCTAGGTTCAGTTTTAAATCGACCAAAGGTTTATTCTGATTCTTGTCCCAGTTGAAGTCAAGCTTAGACTTAGTCTAATTTCTGTCAACAATCACCTTTAAATGGCATCTATAAGCCCATCTCCGCCAACTCTCTATCATTTATCCAAATGGCATCTTTAAGCCCATTCCTTACACTTCAACCACAATATCATCGAGTGCAAATTTCTGGGCACTTTAGTGTTCAATCATCTTCCACCTTCAAGTCACGAATGGCGGACCCGCCAATCTAACTCTTCAGGTTTAAGAAGATTGAATAGGGGAAGCTGTTGTTCCCTAAAATTTGCCCTCTCATTTCTCAAGGGATCATCCTGGACCCTCAGGATTGCTTCTGTCAAGTTTCAAGTCTCGGATTACAATTTTCTAAGAAAGTCATTCATAAGGGCAAAATGGTCAAATGCATACTGAAAAGTCAAACTTTGACTTTTTGATCAAAATCAAGTTTCAAAAACCATATTTCATAAAGACATGCAGTTGGTTCATCAAGAAATCAAAAGTCAAAGATTACTTTGAAAAGTCAAATTTCTAAACACTTAGAAAATTTTCTAAGTGTTAAGAAAATATGATAATTTCATAACTTTGGGCCAGATTTTCATCATGATGCAAGATGATTCAATCAGAACTTCTGACATGAAAGTTATAGATCTGAATGAGATCTAAAACATTGCAGAACATAACTTCTTCTAGAAAGGCCGGGATTTCAATTTATAAATCCATGAAGACATCCTTGAAGCTAAAACACTTAGTAAATTCTAAGCATTTTTAAGTCAGAATTTGGACAGAAGTTATGGGCCAGTTTTCACACAAGTACAATCATAATTTGTAAAAGTGATTCAAAAAGGGATGTCAGAATATGTTACAAGCTTTCTATAAACTCCTTCAGATCATTGTGGAGTAGGGAGAATCAAAGGTCAGAAGTTTGCTTTCTCCCACTCTTCGATCAAAACATGACCCTTCGAATCTCACTCTTCAACATATAGAAGCTCTACTCTTCGATCAGAACATGACCCTTTAAATCTCATTCTTCAATGTATGGAAGCTATGTTCTTCGATTAGAACATGACCCTTCAAATCTCATTCATTAGCATATGAAGACTATGTTCTACTCTTCGATCAGAACATCACCATTCGAATCTCACTCTGGTCTTTCCACTCTTTGATTAGAACATTACCAAGCCCCAAAACCTAGTTTTGAATAGTCTGCTGTACTGCTATGACACAGTTCTGCATCCAGCTGCCACAACACTCCAAAACTACTACTGACCCAGTCCACAACTCCATTTTTTCAAACCCCATATTTGCATAAAATTAGCACATAAAATCTGTATTTAAAATGAAATGAAATAGTATGCCAAAATGGTTCAAATCCCATTTGTTTTCCCCCCAAAACCACAGAAAACTCATCTATAAATAAATTGTTCCACCACACATCTAAGGGGATGGCTTTTCGGGAGAGAGTTATTGAATACAAAAAGAGATAGAAGAAAACACTCAAACACTCTTAAACCTAGAATTCTCAAAACAATACCCTTGTTCTTCCCTTCGAATCAAAGAACATAACATTTCCGTTCCGTTTCTTGCTAACCCCAGAACATTCGAAGGCAACAACTCAAGTCCCAAAACGCTTCAGATTCAAGGTAAGTCATCCTGACTTTGAAATTTTCATTCAGAACATCATTAAAAATGTAGATACCATAGTGTTGACACTTTACATATCATTGCCTAAGTAGAATAACTGTGGATCAGAACATCTTGAAGAAAACTAGACTCAGAATTAGGACTAGAACTTCTAGGCTTTTCTCACTATTGTAACACAGCACACATAACTTCTAGGTTTTTCTCACTATTTTAACACAACACATAACTTATAGGCCTTTCTCACTGTTGTAACACATGACACAAATTCTAGGCTTTTCTCACTGTTGCAACACAACACACAAAACTTCTAGGTTTTTCTCACTGTTGTAACACAGGCCACAGAACTTCTAGGTTTTTCTCACTGTTGTAACACAACACACATAACTTTTAGGTCTTTCTCACTGTTGTAACACAAAACACATAACTTCTAAGTTTTCCTTACTGTTTTAACACCCAAAACTTCAGCACGCAGCAACCCATAACTTTTGGTTTCCTCTAATGTTTCTTTCTGAACTACAATGTGCTTAGCATCAGAACTTCTGGTCCCTCTCATTTTTGTTTTCAGCAACATGCTGATCATGTTTTCGTTATTTTTCCTTTTCTTTCTTATTTTTATTATTTTTAGCATTAATACTATTTTTATTAATATAAAAAAGACATAAAAATATTTTCTTTTTATTAACTAATTATTTTTCTTTTAATTTATTAAGACAAAAAAACCCTTTTCAAAACAAATCCTTTTCTTTTCTTGTATTGTACAATTCAATATGGTTGTAATAGATAATTAGGATTTAAATTCTTGCAATCCCAATTTGTAAATATGTATCCCCATTCCTGAAATGATGTAATAGCTTAGGATATATTTTCCGCATTTTTATTGCTTTCATATATTGTTAGTAATTAGGGTGTATGGCAAGATAAAATCAATAAGTAGATAACCTTAAATGCAAGACAAAATGCATGCAATCAAACACATTTGCACACTAGCACCTTTAGGGCAATCTCCCTTTGTTTCCTTTCGGAAAATAGTCATGTCCCTCAAGCATGGGAGTTTTTAGCAAAAACCCTCGATGAAAGAGATCTTAGTCCCACGATGACCCTCGATGTTGCTTTCGGTAAACAATCTAGTCCCTACACGAAAATTGCTAAAACGTCTCATAGGTTACCTTATATGACTATGAAAACGATCCACGCCTGTCCCTTCACATCCAACGATGGGGCTTCTTACCAAATCAATGGTAAGATAGCAACATCTAAAGGAGAAGGAAAATCACATAGGCCTTTTGAGTAGGTAGGACGATCATAGTTGCTTGCTTGCTCACAACTAAAAATACTTCCACACATACACTTTTGAAACAACTTCAAAAAACACACATTTCTTTGAAATTGTTTTCAAAATCAACACTTTGTACGCGTTCTTATAGAGACGAGAACCATTACAAAGTTTTCCGCAACTAAGGCATTTTCGAAATATTTTCGAACCCACATCACAAACACATTTTCAAACAAAAAAAAGAAAAAGTGATCTAGCAAGCAACTAAGAGCCCGTAGATAACTACAGATGAAAAGGGTGCTAACACCTTCCCTTTTCATAACCTACCCCCCGAACTCAAGAAATAATCTCGAAAGGTCTTTCCTGTTCTTTTCAACCCTCCCTTATTGGATAAAAGAAAAGTCGGTGACGACTCTTGCTTTCCGCAACAATTGCGATCAAACGCAAAATACCCAAGTCAGTTCTCCCACCGTGTTACACAATGTATTATCAAGCTCTTTTTTATTCATTCCCTAGGTTGTAATGGATATAGAAAATCTACGTCTTAAGCTTGCTATGATAATCTCGAAGCATTAGTAAGTCAATTTTCAAACTTTTATTATTTACCTCCTAGGTTATGGTAAATACATGAAAAATCTACGATCATTCTCTTTTAGATATCAACGAGTTATCCATGTCGTCGTATCTAAGTCGAATCTAAACTTATTGTTCAAACTCGGGTAAGATGATACGTCATCATCTGTGCCTACTTTCTCGGTACTCATAGGAACATTGTACAACATATCCTTATAATCTTGTGGTCAAATTTTGGAGTCTTCCATTATTTAATAATCCTCCAATTCAAATGTCTGAGACCTGCATATTCTTGCACTATGTAATTGAAAGGTAATTAAATAGGGGCAACTGTCATACCCTAAAATTTCCCTACTTATATTACTAATTTATTCATCATTTTTTACTAATCTTAGTGTGTTATTATATTTCTTTGGTTAAAATTAATTACACTAATTATTATTTTAAGAATACTAATCAGTTGCTTCTATATACTAATGAGGGTTTAAAATCATAAAATGGGGGGGGGGGGGGGGGGGGGTGTTGTACCCCAATTTTTGACCTAAGATCCCATCTTCATTGGCATTTTTATTCAAAGAAATTAAGGGCACGAAATATGGCCGATTTTAACCTCTCAAACTTCTCCACAACTTCCTTAGAGTACAATCAAGATTTCATCATCCCTGGTTTACATGTGTATCAAGATGCTTTAGAATGCGAAGAAAGATTAAGTTTGCAAGTCGATTCAAAGCACTTCGACCAAAAAGCCAACCTTTTCAAGATCAAGTTCAAAGGATCATAAATTTCCAATATTTTGAGACAGTTCTTTTTGCACGTTGTCATATTATGCTTTGAAGGCTATTGGAATTTATTGAAACGTTATAGGTCATTCTCATAACCTAGAATATTCTTAATCTCCAAGCCACAATTCATGTCATAATTGTTCTCTAAAGATATTGAATTTTATGATGAGTTTGTTCATGACACATGATGTTGCATTTAAGGATTCTTTAAATTGTTTGGCGTTTGTTTCAGGTCACTTGCATTTGAGCATAAGCGATTGTCAAATTATGATGTTTTTTTTACCAAGGCTCTTAAGATACTATTTGTTCACTCAAGTACTAATGACAAGTTTGCAAATGTTCTTCAAGAGAAGTTCACAAAAGTCCATCAATTCTACAAGGACTATTTCTAAGGAAAAGTTCTTATTCAATTCAAGAATTTGATACAAACTTTAAAGAAAATTTCAAGATCATTGATTCAAGGATATTTGTCATGTCTAGTTCAAAAGTGGAGAATGCATCATGCTAATTTTTAGGCATATCTCAAGTTTGCAATTTCAAAAAATCTCAAGACAAATCCATTCCAAACTCAAGTGAAATATTTAAAGTTACATCCAAATTCAAGACTTGTTACAAATTTCAAATTTCATTACAAATATTATAGCCACAAAATCACATGAAAAAAAAACATTGTAAATCCTAAAGCCTATTTTAAACTATCCTTCATCAATTTTCAAAATACCAAGTCTAAGTCTATGCTATTATTTTCAAGCCCATTTTCCTTGCTTCATGATGCATCAAATTGCTCCATAACTTGTACCAATGTTGTCCATAAATCAGCTGCTACAAACACTTCAAAACAGTCCAAACCTTGCTTCAAAAATTATCCATACTGTATGCATATCAGTCCAAAAACATGCTACTGCAATGCTGCCCCAAATCCTGTCAAACCTGTCCAAAAACAAGTCAAAATTCTGCACAAATAATGCCAAAAACCTGTCCAAAAGCAGTATAAAATTTCACAAAAATAGAGGATGTAAATCCTGCATCAGAAAGGGAAAAATCAGCATATCAATTTGTCCAAGACCCACACATTTTCCCTCCAAAAAATTTCATTCTGAAGGGGGGAAAACAAAGTTAAAAACTGTGGAAAATTCTAATAAACCTGGAAGTTTAGAACAAAATTAGAGAACATCACCTGCTGTAAGAAAAAATACAACAAAAACGAAAACACAACAAAAACAACAAAATCTCTTTATCCTCTCCCTTTCTTCCCAACAGTAACCTATGCCATCTCTTTTTCTAAACTCCTTTTCATTTCCTCACCTTCTCTCAACAACACCCATCATCTTTTCACACTACCCATTTCCATCTCAGCAACCTCACATCCCAACTTGAATGTCATGGAGCCAAATAATGATCAAAGCTATGTTAATAACCCCAATGTTCAACAGAAAGATGAGTGGTCTTCCATTGAGCATCAATCTACAGTTCCCGTATCCTCCGTGTTGATGCCCATCCAAGTTCTGAGTATTATACGAACTCATCATTCACAAAATGGCTCGTGCTAGTACTACTTCTCCTACTAATCTGAATAACTGGCTATCGTTTTCACTCTCACCTATGGAAATGCCTCAGTTTGATCAATACGACGCCGCTTCATCTGTTACTAACTCATCTCATCAAAATCATCACTATTTTCTTGACAATATGTATACCAATGGGGGGTAACGGAAACTAAAAGTCTGAAGCTGAAGTTTCAAGAACAATCGATTTGGTTTATGGATTCTTCTAACGGTGTGAACCACCCAGCTTCCTCCCGTTGCCGCTTCCAAAACATGCCGTACCATTTCCTATTTCCAGTTCCAACCTGCCACCGTTAACTGCCACACAACCGGTGCCATCTTCCGCCAAAAACTTCTACTCCAAACTGTTGTACAGCCACCGAAACCAACTCACCAAACTCCATTCACCATTCAATCTTTCTCCCAATCATCTTCACCGAACACCTCCGCCTAGCAACCTTCTTCAACCTTCTAAAATCCCCACACAGTTCTGACCTCACATCACATCCACACCAAATATTTAACTTCTTTCTCAATTACATATAATTAATTAAGCCTAAGATATTTCAATTATTTTCCCAATCTTTTCTTAACCCAAAACTTATCAATGGCAACAAAAACTTCCAAACCATTTGCTTCACATCCTACATATGAAGAGATGATTAAGGAAGCGATTGTGCTGCTGAAAGAGAAAAACAGGTTCAAGCCAATACGCGATTGCGAAATTCATCGAAGAGAAACACAAACAGCTTCCTCCAAGCTATGCATCAGTATCAAGAAAGTGAGAAGAAGATGACAAAGGATCTTACCTCGCGGCGGGGCCAATACAAATTCCGGCGAAGCTTGTCCTAGGTATGTCCTTATCTTCACAACTATTCACTTCTCCTTCATTGTTGTTCTGCAGTTTTACCAGGTTGACGATTACCGGCGGCGCAAGGTTGAGGAGGTCGAAGGAATCGCGAGAGGAGGAACGAGATCGGCAACTTTAGAAGGCGAAAGAAGGTGACCACTTTGCATTGAGATAACTGAAGAAGAAAATGATAGAGGTATGGAGATAAGAGGTTACCGGAATCGATGGTTTTCTGTTCCATTCCTAACACATCATGCAGCGCCGTTTTCCACTTTTCCATTAGGGTCTTTCTTTTCTTTTTCTAACCCACTTCGCGTATCACAGGGCAACGGGTCTGGGCCTGACCCGGTTCGGCCCGGTTCTAACCTAGCTTGTTTGTTTCAGTTTTTTTATTCATTTATGTTTATTACTCATGCCTTGGGCCTTATCCCAATCTCTTAAGCCCATCCGGTTTTCATATCATAAGCCCTTCAAATTTGTGTTACACACCCCTTTTATTGTTAATTTAGTTTAGATTTTAATTAGTAATTTTATAAGGAATTTAGTTAAAACTTTGATTTAGTTTAGATTCAATTTAATAATCCAAGAATTTTAATTTAATAACTTTAAAAATCAACTTAGTTTATATTAGACACGGTTTAGTAACTTTAGAATTAATTCAACTTAGATTAAATTTAGTAATTTTAGAATTTTAATAAATCTTAGAGCTTTAACGCAACTTAGGTGTAAATTTAGAAATTTCGTAATCTTAATTTTGTTTAGAATTAATTTAGTAATTTACATATCCTCTTTAGATAACTAGTTACCTTCTCGTTTGCTTTTTTAATCGTCTCAGTCCTTTAGAATTAAAATATTTCATTGCTTTTTTTTTCTTAATCGGTTCGTTTAAATTTATTTTCTTGCGAATTCTTGGTTACTTATATTGTGATGTTCGTCTTATTTTTTTCTGATTTGTTTGCTTCTACTCCAAGGGAAATATTTTAACTCAGTTGACTTCACGTCATCAGATACATCTTCTACAATCGTGCGAATAGCCTCATTCATGTTTTGCTTGCTTACTATTTTTCCAAACTTAAGATGATTTTCCTAAAAGACTCCATTTTAAACCCACACCTTTTAAGTCAAAACTTCGACATTAGGTCGCTATCTCTTCAAAATCTCTCCCAACACCGATTTTTAGCCAAACGAACCATTTTAATCAAACAAACAATTTTAACCAAAAAACAAATATTTCAAAAGGTTCCTGCGGAGTACCGCAGATACATTGGGTGCTAATACCTTCCCATTGTATAACCAACCCCCGAACTCTCGATCTCTTTCAAAAATGCATTGTATTTTTATTACTTTTAAGTATTATTTTACATTTCATATTTTAGGGTTTTATTTCGCTCTTTTCCCTTTTCCCTTGGAAATAATAAAGCGCGGTGGCGACTCTTGCTTTTGTGAGTCAAGTTAATTAATAGCTTGATCTCCGATTTTCACCGCTACAGAATTGGCGACTCTGCTGGGGAAAGATTGACCTCTTGCTGGTCCATCCCTAAGTGGGTTAAGCCTAATTTGTTTTATCTGTTTTATCATTATTTGATTGTTTGATTATATGTATATATTGTGATTATTTGGGTGTTGATAATATTTACAAAGGACAAGTCCTATACCCAGACTAAGTTACACTTAGGAATAGGACGGGCGGTATAGTCATGTTAACTTTGAGGGAGTAATCCCGAAGAAGGAGGCATGAGATCCCCCACTCAGTGGAAGGCCCTTTTGAACGTAATATTTGTTTACCGAGTAATTGGGAATACATTATTATTTTCGACCTGGGAGCCAGAGAAGCTGGGAACCGTAGAACCCTAACCCATCTTGGCCTTTTAGGTGTAGCGCGGAGATTATAACGGAGTAATCCGGAAGTAATTGTTACGCGATGGTACGCTCGGGTGAGTTTCTCTTGAGAATATTGCTGATTATTGAGTAATCAAGACGTTGGTAATATCCGAAGGAGGAATGTAGACTCCGAGAACTCTTAGAACCTTGTTCTACAGGTGTGATTAAACCGTTAGCACATACCTTGGGGGTGTTCCTTACCTTGACTCCATGCTCGTGATGTTGAACCTTTCGACTTTATTTGTGACCTTGCTTGTGGTTGTTGCATAGCCATGCATTCATGCATCCATAAAACCCTTTTCACTTGACTTTGGAGGAATTTGGAGGTCTTTCTTTGTAAACATCACAAGTTTCGTCAAGCTCAATGGATCTTGGGTGTTGATAGGGTGAAAACCCTAATCCACCAAAATGGATGATTGATCTTGATGATAACTTGATCAACGCTTTGATCCAGTTCAAAATTCATCTTTTATCTTCATACTTTGATGTTTACAACTTAATATCTTGAGTTCCTTGAAAATCAAATAAAAACTCTCTTTGCATATCATACATCATTCTACATTTTTTGTTTCACTTTCAAAGGTCTTTTTCCGAGTCTTATTTTTCCTTTGGTCTCACCAGTACAACACTCGCGCTAAGAAAACAATGGAGAATATCAAGCAAGAGGTTTCTGAACTCCGTAGAGAGATGACTATTTTGAAAGCTAGTATGGAGCACTTAACTGGTTTGGTTGAAATTCTGGTTGCCGCCCAAGTCAATCCTTCTAGAAGGGAAGAAGCGATGATAAAAGTCTTCACTGAAACTCTAAAATCATTCTCTCATGAGAAGGTGATTGTTAATGCGCCTATTGACTTTCCTGACATGGTGAATGTGGGAGTGCGTTTAGAAGAAGATGTTCATATGAAGATGGTAGCTCAGCTAATGGTGTGAAGAAGTTCGATAATAACTTTTCCAAGAAGAGAACCAGGGGAAGAAATAATCATTGTCAGAATCATCATGTTTCTCCTATTCATCAACAGAATCAGCAAGTTCCTAATCAGAGGAAAACTCAATTTGATCCAATTCCAATCACCTATACAGAGTTGTTCCCTATCCTGATGCAGAGGAATTTGGTTCAGACCCGACCTCCACCGAAGGTTCCTGAGAAGATACATTGGTACTACAAAGCTGATTTGGCTTGTACTTTTCATCAAGGTGCTCCTGGGCATGACTTGGAGGGTCGCTTTGCTTTGAAGATTGAGGTTCAGAAGTTGGTCAGAAGTGGTATCTTGTCATTCAAGGACGTTGGTTTTGAAGTTCAAATCAAGCACGTGCCGAAGAGTAAACACGATTGATGGTCACAGATGGAAAGCCTTCCCCGATCATTAACTTATTTCTGCTTTTTGTAGTTTTTCTTGTTTATCAAAACATTGTTTGCATGTAAGAACTTGTTTGCATCTGAATGATTATCTTAATACAATGAGTATGTTTGTCTTGAAGAAATTCATTCGTTTCACTCATATTTGTTTTCAAATTTTAAAGTTCTTTTTGCATTATGATACCAACTTGTTGCCCGTTCTCTTGCCTGGGCAGAGATTAAAGGGAGGATGATGATCTAAAGAACACAAAATCTCTGTTTGTTTGCTTTTGGATAAAATCTTGCTGATGATGTACAGGCATTGTTTCAAATCCCTAAACACCGGAGATATAAGGAAGATAATCCCTTGCTAACCCCTTTTGAGCCTTGAAGTAGAAGTTTCTTTTCTATACGAAAAAACCCTTAACTTTTAACCTGGGGCAGGGTAGTTTTCAGTTAATCTGATTGAGTGTTCAAAACTCATAAGGAAAATGTTTTTTGAAGAGAAACTACGAGGGCTATCCTTCATGTATAATGAATCTAGAGGATGTGGAACCATAATGTTAACCCTCATTCATCAAGAAACGAGGCAATCACAATCCTCTCAACAAACAAAGACAAGCTAATGTCACACATTTTGTTCAAAAAGTCAAAAATCGAGAAAAAGAAAAAGCCTGCTAAGTCAAAAAACATGAAAACGTGTGACTTAGGCAAAATTAAGGCATCCCGCTGGACTATCAATTCAAAAGAATTAGTTCAGGCAAAAGTTAGGGAAAATAAAAATGGCAAAGAAAAGGACTGCAAAGAAAAGTCCTCAGCAAAGAACAAATTGGTGACTACAAACACGAAGACATGAGGGTGGTTTCTATTTCGAAAGCCTCGTCGTTTCCTTGACCGTCACAAAATCCTTTTGAGAGATGAACACTCGTGTCGAATTAACTGAACATAGGGTTGGAGAACATCATGAAGAATGGGTGGGCACCAAATATTTTGAGCCTTAAAATCTTTTTTCTAAAAACCGTGAACCAGACCACGTTACAACCTTCAAAAGTCCTAATTGAAGCAAGATTATTTTAAAAGCATACTTCAATGAGATAGTGTTCCTGACTCCCATGAATGTTCTAAATAGTTATGTTGGTATCATATGTTTTTCCTATACAAAAATAAATGGTGCTCTAACTCGCGAAATTTGTGCGATATCTTTCAAAATCTTCAAGACTTACGTAACTGTTGCATTAGAATTTTCATTCTCATTGTAAACTTTTTCTAACTGCAAAACATTTGTTTGTTATCAAGGAAGCTCACATAAGCACCAGTGATAAGTTTATTCTTTTAAGGCCTGAAACTATGTTGAGTAATTGGCGAATCATTTCAAAAAAAAAATCATATCCAGGGGCATGTCAGCTGAAGACCTTAAGCACGGGCATGTTGCTTTTCCCAGTTAATGCTTTCCCAACTTCTTTACTCTTTTATTGGGGCAAAATTTGAAGACTTTGTTGTGCCAACTACAGTTAATCCGGGGCAATCACGTCGAGATTCGATGAATCTCTCTAAGAGTTTGAAGACACCAGAGCATGGTGAGTGCCATGTCTTTTGTAAAATCCTCTTGAGACGATTTCTCCTCATCAACCAGATAGCTTGGGGCATTTTAGAAGTGAAGTTATTCGCAAGAATTGTCGCGCATCACGCAGCTTATCAGCAGTAAACTTGGGGCATCCAAAATTAATCCCAGGGGCAATCCAGATTTGTCAAGATATGTTTTTCATACATTATCAGAGGGTGGTGTTCCCAGTATCTCCAGCTAAGCAAGACTTCTTTCCAGCTGAAACTTTGTTTGTGTTGTTATCCTTTCAATGGATTGTTTGCGATAGAAGACTGGACCCTGGGTTTTCTACCTGAAAATATCTTCCTCTCCAGAGATATTTAAGCCTTGTAAAAGGACCTTGCTCCAATGATGGCCTATGTTCTATCTCCAGTAATGTTCCCATCTTGTTGAGATTAGCTGAGTGTTGGGTTGTGCTATGATGTCTTATCATCTCCAGTTTATCTTGTCTATTTGTTTTGTCAGCACATACATGGCACTCATTTATTCGTTCACACTTGCATCATGCACGCACAGTTGTATTTGTTGATGTCTTTGAGTACGTATACCTTGGTTATGTCTATTCAAATAACGTATTTGATCTTTCCAAATAGAATGTCAACTTAAGCAGAAAGTGCGCCTCCTTTCTAATTCCCCACTGAGTTAACTCTCGTGGAAGAATCTTGCTTTAGCTTTCCTTTTCCATCTCTGGATAGGATAAATCCCCATTTGAGTTGTTTTCTCATTGGGTGGAGTCTTGTTTGACTACTTTCTTTCCAGTTTATTCCTGGATTGAGCTGTGTCTCTTGTGAACGATACCCTGTGAATATCTCTAGGCTGTGAAACCTAGATGGAAAGTGCATTTATTTTGCAATGTAAATACTTGGTCTCCTCAAGAAGGACTTATTCATGGTTCCCCATTGAAGATGAATTTTATTCCCCAGCAGTGTTATCACAACCTTCTTCTGGAATATCGACATGACACCAAGCGACTGACTCTTTACTTGAGCAGTTTGATTATTTCTGATTTCTCTACGACAAATGGCGGTCTCTTCATGAGCAGTTTGTCCATCCTCGATGAAATTATTGATTCTCACCTCCAGCAATATTTTATGGGTATCTTTTGAGAAATAGCAAGCGGCAGTCTCTTCATGAGACAACTTGTGTGTTATCGATACCTTGAAAAGACAACAAGCGGCAGTTTCTTCATGAGACAACTTGTGTGTTATTGATACCTTGAAAAGACAACAAGCGGCAGTTT
This sequence comes from Vicia faba, assembly GCA_948472305.1. Taxonomy (NCBI): domain Eukaryota; kingdom Viridiplantae; phylum Streptophyta; class Magnoliopsida; order Fabales; family Fabaceae; genus Vicia; species Vicia faba. Next base: position 210,509,418 of record OX451738.1, on the reverse strand, counting down.
CTTCATGAGACAACTTGTGTGTTATTGATACCTTGAAAAGACAACAAGCGGCAGTTTCTTCATGAGACAACTTGTGTGTTATCAATACCTTGAAAAGACAACAAGCGGCAGTTTCTTCATGAGACAACTTGTGTGTTATCGATACCTTGAAAAGACAACAAGCGGCAGTTTCTTCATGAGACAACTTGTGTGTTATTGATACCTTGAAAAGACAACAAGCGGCAGTTTCTTCATGAGACAACTTGTGTGTTATTGATACCTTTTAAGAAAACAGCAAGCGGCAGTCTCTTCATGAGACAACTTGTGTGTTATTGGTAATTTTGAAAAGAAACAGCAAGCGGCAGTCTCTTCATGGACAACTTGTATGTTATCAACACTTTTTGAAAACGGCAAGCGGCAGTCTCTTCATGAGACAACTTGTGTGTTATTGGTAATTTTGAAAAGAAACAGCAAGCGGCAGTCTCTTCATGGACAACTTGTATGTTATCAACACTTTCAAAAAGCGGCAAGCGGCGGTCTCTTCATGAGCAACTTGTATGTTACTGATACCTTAGAGAAAACAGCAAGCGGCGGTCTCTTCATGAGCAACTTGTGTGTTATTGTTATCTTTGAAAAACAGCAAGCGGCGGTCTCTTCGTGAGCAACTTGTATGTTATTGACACCTTTGAAAGATAGCAAGTGGTGGCCTCTTTATTTGAGCAGCTTGTGTATCCCCAACAATAATGTCCACTCAGCAGATGGCATCCCTTTCGGAAAAGTCCCGTGGGGAAGTTTGTTATTTTATCCTTTTCAAGCGATATCTTGGTTAGAGAAGAAATGTGTTACCGTTCTTGGTAAAATTCAGAAATCAGAGATGTTTATCTCCAGCCACAGTGCTGATGACAATCATTTTCCAGTCTCAGTACTGATGTCCATCATTTCCTTTTCCAGTCACAGTGTTGATGTAAACCATTTCTTTTTCCAGTCACAGTACTGTTGTAAACCATTTCTTTTTCCAGTCACAGTACTGTTGTAAATCATTTCTTTTTCCAGTCACAGTACTGTTGTAAATCATTACCTTTTCCAGTCCCAATACTGATGTAAATCATTCAAGAGTCTCATTTGAAGTCTATGACTTTGTTTCCCCAGTAATGTTATAATCTGTTCCCCTGTAGGATTACTGTATAATGTGCTTAGTTTCTCCAGCATAGTCTGTCTCATATGGCGTCACTCCCCATAAAATTCAAAACATCACATTCATATCATATCATGAACATAATCGCGGTATCTTAAGGCCAAAAATTGTGTATTCTATATTTAAGTCCCTTCAATCTCGTCGAAATGAAGATCCCAATCTTCATATCTCCAGATAGAAGAAACTTAAATAGGGGCAGCTGTTGTACCCCAATTTTTGACCTAAGATCCCATCTTCATTGGCATTTTTATTCAAAGAAATTAAGGGCACGAAATATGGCCGATTTTAACCTCTCAAACTTCTCCACAACTTCCTTAGAGTACAATCAAGATTTCATCATCCCTGGTTTACATGTGTATCAAGATGCTTTAGAATGCGAAGAAAGATCAAGTTTGCAAGTCGATTCAAAGCACTTCGACCAAAAAGCCAACCTTTTCAAGATCAAGTTCAAAGGATCATAAATTTCCAATATTTTGAGACAGTTCTTTTTGCACGTTGTCATATTATGCTTTGAAGGCTATTGGAATTTATTGAAACGTTATAGGTCATTCTCATAACCTAGAATATTCTTAATCTCCAAGCCACAATTCATGTCATAATTGTTCTCTAAAGATATTGAATTTTATGATGAGTTTGTTCATGACACATGATGTTGCGTTTAAGGATTCTTTAAATTGTTTGGCGTTTGTTTCAGGTCACTTGCATTTGAGCATAAGCGATTGTCAAATTATGATGTTTTTTTTACCAAGGCTCTTAAGATACTATTTGTTCACTCAAGTACTAATGACAAGTTTGCAAATGTTCTTCAAGAGAAGTTCACAAAAGTCCATCAATTCTACAAGGACTATTTCTAAGGAAAAGTTCTTATTCAATTCAAGAATTTGATACAAACTTTAAAGAAAATTTCAAGATCATTGATTCAAGGATATTTGTCATGTCTAGTTCAAAAGTGGAGAATGCATCATGCTAATTTTTAGGCATATCTCAAGTTTGCAATTTCAAAAAATCTCAAGACAAATCCATTCCAAACTCAAGTGAAATATTTAAAGTTACATCCAAATTCAAGACTTGTTACAAATTTCAAATTTCATTACAAATATTATAGCCACAAAATCACATGAAAAAAAAACATTGTAAATCCTAAAGCCTATTTTAAACTATCCTTCATCAATTTTCAAAATACCAAGTCTAAGTCTATGCTATTATTTTCAAGCCCATTTTCCTTGCTTCATGATGCATCAAATTGCTCCATAACTTGTACCAATGTTGTCCATAAATCAGCTGCTACAAACACTTCAAAACAGTCCAAACCTTGCTTCAAAAATTATCCATACTGTATGCATATCAGTCCAAAAACATGCTACTGCAATGCTGCCCCAAATCCTGTCAAACCTGTCCAAAAACAAGTCAAAATTCTGCACAAATAATGCCAAAAACCTGTCCAAAAGCAGTATAAAATTTCACAAAAATAGAGGATGTAAATCCTGCATCAGAAAGGGAAAAATCAGCATATCAATTTGTCCAAGACCCACACATTTTCCCTCCAAAAAATTTCATTCTGAAGGGGGGAAAACAAAGTTAAAAACTGTGAAAAATTCTAATAAACCTGGAAGTTTAGAACAAAATTAGAGAACATCACCTGCTGTAAGAAAAAATACAACAAAAACGAAAACACAACAAAAATAACAAAATCTCTTTATCCTCTCCCTTTCTTCCCAACAGTAACCTATGCCATCTCTTTTTCTAAACTCCTTTTCATTTCCTCACCTTCTCTCAACAACACCCATCATCTTTTCACACTACCCATTTCCATCTCAGCAACCTCACATCCCAACTTGAATGTCATGGAGCCAAATAATGATCAAAGCTATGTTAATAACCCCAATGTTCAACAGAAAGATGAGTGGTCTTCCATTGAGCATCAATCTACAGTTCCCGTATCCTCCGTGTTGATGCCCATCCAAGTTCTGAGTATTATACGAACTCATCATTCACAAAATGGCTCGTGCTAGTACTACTTCTCCTACTAATCTGAATAACTGGCTATCGTTTTCACTCTCACCTATGGAAATGCCTCAGTTTGATCAATACGACGCCGCTTCATCTGTTACTAACTCATCTCATCAAAATCATCACTATTTTCTTGACAATATGTATACCAATGGGGGGGTAACGGAAACTAAAAGTCTGAAGCTGAAGTTTCAAGAACAATCGATTTGGTTTATGGATTCTTTTAACGGTGTGAACCACCCAGCTTCCTCCCGTTGCCGCTTCCAAAACATGCCGTACCATTTCCTACTTCCAGTTCCAACCTGCCACCGTTAACTGCCACACAACCGGTGCCATCTTCCGCCAAAAACTTCTACTCCAAACTGTTGTACAGCCACCGAAACCAACTCACCAAACTCCATTCACCATTCAATCTTTCTCCCAATCATCTTCACCGAACACCTCCGCCTAGCAACCTTCTTCAACCTTCTAAAATCCCCACACAGTTCTGACCTCACATCACATCCACACCAAATATTCAACTTCTTTCTCAATTACATATAATTAATTAAGCCTAAGATATTTCAATTATTTTCCCAATCTTTTCTTAACCCAAAACTTATCAATGGCAACAAAAACTTCCAAACCACTTGCTTCACATCCTACATATGAAGAGATGATTAAGGAAGCGATTGTGCTGCTGAAAGAGAAAAACAGGTTCAAGCCAATACGCGATTGCGAAATTCATCGAAGAGAAACACAAACAGCTTCCTCCAAGCTATGCATCAGTATCAAGAAAGTGAGAAGAAGATGACAAAGGATCTTACCTCGCGGCGGGGCCAATACAAATTCCGGCGAAGCTTGTCCTAGGTATGTCCTTATCTTCACAACTATTCACTTCTCCTTCATTGTTGTTCTGCAGTTTTACCAGGTTGACGATTACCGGCGGCGCAAGGTTGAGGAGGTCGAAGGAATCGCGAGAGGAGGAACGAGATCGGCAGCTTTAGAAGGCGAAAGAAGGTGACCACTTTGCATTGAGATAACTGAAGAAGAAAATGATAGAGGTATGGAGATAAGAGGTTACCGGAATCGATGGTTTTCTGTTCCATTCCTAACACATCATGCAGCGCCGTTTTCCACTTTTCCATTAGGGTCTTTCTTTTCTTTTTCTAACCCACTTCGCGTATCACAGGGCAACGGGTCTGGGCCTGACCCGGTTCGGCCCGGTTCTAACCTAGCTTGTTTGTTTCAGTTTTTTTATTCATTTATGTTTATTACTCATGCCTTGGGCCTTATCCCAATCTCTTAAGCCCATCCGGTTTTCATATCATAAGCCCTTCAAATTTGTGTTACACACCCCTTTTATTGTTAATTTAGTTTAGATTTTAATTAGTAATTTTATAAGGAATTTAGTTAAAACTTTGATTTAGTTTAGATTCAATTTAATAATCCAAGAATTTTAATTTAATAACTTTAAAAATCAACTTAGTTTATATTAGACACGGTTTAGTAACTTTAGAATTAATTCAACTTAGATTAAATTTAGTAATTTTAGAATTTTAATAAATCTTAGAGCTTTAACGCAACTTAGGTGTAAATTTAGAAATTTCGTAATCTTAATTTTGTTTAGAATTAATTTAGTAATTTACATATCCTCTTTAGATAACTAGTTACCTTCTCGTTTGCTTTTTTAATCGTCTCAGTCCTTTAGAATTAAAATATTTCATTGCTTTTTTTTTATTAATCGGTTCGTTTAAATTTATTTTCTTGCGAATTCTTGGTTACTTATATTGTGATGTTCGTCTTATTTTTTTCTGATTTGTTTGCTTCTACTCCAAGGGAAATATTTTAACTCAGTTGACTTCACGTCATCAGATACATCTTCTACAATCGTGCGAATAGCCTCATTCATGTTTTGCTTGCTTACTATTTTTCCAAACTTAAGACGATTTTCCTAAAAGACTCCATTTTAAACCCACACCTTTTAAGTCAAAACTTCGACATTAGGTCGCTATCTCTTCAAAATCTCTCCCAACACCGATTTTTAGCCAAACGAACCATTTTAATCAAACAAACAATTTTAACCAAAAAAAAAAATATTTCAAAAGGTTCCTGCGGAGTACCGCAGATACATTGGGTGCTAATACCTTCCCATTGTATAACCAACCCCCGAACTCTCGATCTCTTTCAAAAATGCATTGTATTTTTATTACTTTTAAGTATTATTTTACATTTCATGTTTTAGGGTTTTATTTCGCTCTTTTCCCTTTTCCCTTGGAAATAATAAAGCGCGGTGGCGACTCTTGCTTTTGTGAGTCAAGTTAATTAATAGCTTGATCTCCGATTTTCACCGCTACAGGGGGGTGTATGTTCCAAAATGGACTATCAAAATCTGATGGCCCATTAAGGGTTTTTAAAATTAATTCTTTACATTGGAGGTAAGGGTGTATGGATAGTTCATTTGGCATACCGGGCCAATAAGTCTTTGTAGGCCATTGATTTACTCAAAGCCTTGCTATTTGATTCATAAAATAGAGGGGTGTATTACTGTTTCACTTATAAACCGACCCATTTCAGTTTTTATACCGGTCCTTTGAAATTACTTTTGTTTTTGGATTAAAGAGAGGGGTATATTAGGCTCAGCTTACATCACAACTAAGCCCATTTTGGTTTCATCGTCGTATAAGTAAAAGAGGGGGGTATCCTTATTGAATTAGATGGCCCAATAAGGTTTTGACCCATTTGCAAATAATAACAAGAAGGAGGTATTTTTAAAATAATTCAAGCACACCCATCACCTTCCGAAATCCCATTTGCTGTTTTTGTGTGTTTTTGGAAAATTATTAAAAGTTGTTGGCCCATTTTTCTTCTTGACACTAGAGCCCATTGATTTTTATATGAAATTATAATTGTTATTATTATCTGATTATTGTTAATATTATACTTATTGTTTAATATATCAAATAATTATTTTATAAAAATAAGATATTATTTTATTTTTTTATGTGTTGACTAAGTCAAAATAAAAAGTTAGGTTTGAACCCTAATTCTCAAACACAAGCGACACCCTATTCTCATCATCAAACAATCATTGTAGAGATTCAATCCGTTAACACAAAAATATATTGTGCAAATAAAAAATGAATCAAATCTTTTAAAATTGTTCAAAGTTCTTACAAAATCAAAAATATTACAAAATCAAATCCCTAATATCAAATCTGAATCAATTACAACAAAATCAGATCTTCCAATCTAATCTAATTTCTAACACAATATTCTTCAATTACAAATTCATAACAGAAAATTATAAATCTTTCCTAATTTGTTCTAATCTAAAACATTGTAAAACCCTAAGGTCTAAAATTGGAAGAGGAAGAAAGTATAACAGAAAGGAAAGGAGAAGAAGTAGAAACCGCGAGTCAACCTTCTTGCTTGAGACATGGGTTTCAATTTCTGAAACCCTAGATATGTATTTTATTCCATCACCGCTTCATCATCTCCACCGCCCGTGTACTTGTGAGCCAAAAGAAGAGATTAAAAGCGAGAAACAGAAAACCAGAAAGGGACTAATACAAGAAGAATCACTACAGGGTAAGTTAGCCGATTCACCTAGCTTAGGGTTGTAATTGTTGAATTTACGATTTGTGTTTGATTTTGAATTTCTGGACTTCTATGGGCTAGGGTCCATTAGGGTTCTTGTTTAGGGTTAGGGTTCATCATGGCTAGGTTAGGGTTTTAACAATTTTGGGTTTCTGGGTTTCAGTTCAGGTTAGGGTTCTTCACAAACCCTTAGGGTTCTTAGGGTTCATCCTAGGGTTCTAAGTTTTGGGTTTGGGATGAAGATTTTGGTTGAATATCAAATGGAATTATGGGTTTGACGGTGGGGTCGGAGTTGATTCACGGCGGCCGGAACGACTAAGGCGATTTCCGGTGGGTGGTTGTTTAGAGAGAGGTCAAAGGCCCTCTCTCTAGAATTTCATATGGTGAAGAGAGAAATAATGTAGAGAGAGGAAGAAAAGAAGAAAATGGGCCTCAAGTCATGATACCCACTTTTATAAAAGTCCCTTTGTTCCAGTTCAACACTCCTTACATACACCTTCAATCACGACCACATGATCATAATCAAATGTTCATAAATCACGCGTCCATTGTAACTCCCTGGTTTTCCCACACACTGTCCAACAGATCAAACAAAATTGTTTTGGGCCAATCCCGTTCTAATCACACCCCCTATTTTACTTCATCAACTATAATTCTTACCCCCCACGCTAATGGGCCAAGTGCAATATCTAGACTTGGGCCCCTTATTTCCTCCACCTCCCAATTTTGTTACCACGTTCAAAACTACAACCCCTTGCATTTTGGGCCTAAATCCAATATCTGGATTTAGGGCCTTGCTATTCATGCCCCAACCTTTTACTAACCAAATGTTTTCAGACCCTTCAGCGTTTTTAATTAAAATCAATTTATTTTTATAACTTTATTAATTTATTTTACTTATTTATTTATTTATTTATCTATTTTCCATTATTCTGCATAATTAATATTTTCTTTTAATATATTTATTTTAATAATAAATTCCAAATTTATTTTATCAATTTAAAATCTTTTTTTATTACTAACTCATTCAAATATTTTAATTTCATTAAAATTATTTTTCTCATGCATTAAAAAGACATTTTCTCATACTACATATTATATTTGAAAACATCTAACCAATCAAATTACTAACAATTTTCTACTAACTTAATAAATTCAAGATATCATTTTCAAAAAAGGATTATGGAGACATTTCTCATTAACTGCGAACTTTGTCTAACAAATCCGCAATTTACAAACTCAGACTTGGTTCAAGGAGAATACGAGATATTTCTATAATCCATGAAAAACACTAACCAAACAACTGCGAATTACAAATTGGGACTCTGATTCCTCATAAGAGGATATGTAGACATACAAATTAAAATCGTGGCGAGTTCCCCTAATTAAAATTAAAACCCTATTTCCTGAATTGTATATCTAAACCCTAGTATCCTTATGAACAAGGTAGATGAGGGAGTGCCTAACACCTTCCCTTCGTCTAAAACGAGTCAAAAACTTAGAATCACTAATCAAATTAGGGTTATATGCTATATTCCCTTCCCTAGGATAAAAGTTAATGGTGACGACTCTTATTTTAAAACTGGTTATAACATTGACCTGATGTAGTTGAAATGACAAGATCACCTTCCTCAACGAGCCGTAGAGCTAATTTGAATCTTCTAGAACTGTTAGCTTTCATTCATTTTCTTCAAGAGGTTCATTAGAAGGTGTAGATTCTATCATGGAAATCAATCCTATGCGTATCCTTTCACAATAGTCTTTGCAGAATTCTCTTTATATGAGTTTGATTATTATAAGCTTCTGATTGAACATCTTCTGATCATCTTTCTTCTTGTTCTTCAGTAGCAGCTCCATTACCTTCAGATTTTGAAGTGGTAATCTCCATACCTGCTAGTTTATCAACTAGCTTTGACTATTCAGAGTCAAGCTTATCACAAATCTAACATGAATTGATTCTAGAAATGTTTCAATGTTATATACTTTGTATCCCTTTGAGCTTTAGAACATGAAAACACTTTGAGCATTAAAATCAAACTAGTTTAGATTTTATTTAGTGTCTGGGATAAAACAAGAGCATTCAATTGATGAAGATAGAAAATATTATTTTCTTGTTCTTCCACAAATCATAGCAAGTCTTTTCAAGAATAGGTCATATGGAGACACTATTCTGAAAATAACATGTTGTGCTTACATCCTTTTCCCAAAAGTGATTTGCTATATTAGCTTGACAATGTGACCAGTCACCATTTTCATCATGTTTTTGTTACTTGTCTGATGATAATCTAGGTATTCTACATCGTTTTGTGTAGTATTTTGCTTCTCTTTGAATGATTTCATGTTTCGTAAGTTTTCCCGTATTTTATATTTTTGTGTTTTATTTCAAATTGTTTCATGTTTTATGCTTCGTTTGGTTGTTGCTACTGTTTCAAGCTCAGGTGAAAGATCCAAGAGACTCAAAACAAGAAAAGGTAAGAAATTGGGAGTTTCAAGAACTTTTCAGCAAGTTTAAGCAAATCTGACACGGCCACCCGTGTCACCGGACACGGGCCGTGTCAGGCAGAGGATTGGATCCAGGGTCAGAAACAAGAATTTCAACACAGGTACCCATGTCAGTTATCCTGAAGAGTGGATTTTGTAAAGTGTTGTCAGGTGACCAAGACTGCCACCCGTGTCGCCTGACACGAGCCGTGTTGGTCTGTGTGTTGATAATTTGTTATTTTTGTTTAACTTCCCTAAGTGTGACCTGGAAGGGCGTTTTGGACTTTTTGGACAGAGAACCAAAGGCTTTGACTATTTGAAGTAGTTTTAACGAAGGAGGAGTCACTTTTGGATTGGACGAAAGAATTGCAGAAGAAGGAATAAAGCTCTCAAGGGTTTGGAGAAAGGAAATCTTCAAGAGCTATTGCAATTGAAGATCAAAGCAATCCTCTTATCTTTTAATGTCTAATCTTTTTATTGAACTTTCTTTTAATACTATGAGAGGCTAAACCCCCCAAATGCTAGGGGGTGTCCCTGATTTGTCATTGTAACGATACTGACTCTTGTTTTATTCAACACAATAGTTCTTTTCCATTAATTTAATTGTTCTGAATAATCTACTATTTTTCCCTATCAAATCAACATGGTTTCACTTTTCTTAACACATAGAGCTGGAAATCGTGTTAAGGTTTTCAAGACAATTATATTGTAGATGATTTCACCTAGGAATAAGACAATCCTATAATAACCAGAATATCTTGATAATCAATTGCCTGGCTTCATCACTTCTTTTAAATGGACATTTAAATTAGGATAAAAGTAAAATGTTTTTCACTAAGGACTTAGGGAAAGACAATCTTAAGAACCGGTAGTTGATGAACTTGTTGAAAATATCAAGATTCAAAGTTATCATATGGAAAATCAAACACTTACCCCTAGCATGTTTGATCATATTATTAAAAGTCATAATTTACATTCTTTTCATCTTTATAATTGTTGAAGTTATACCATAACTCAAACCAAACGCAAGTTTTTGTTTAATGGAACCACAAGTTAAATTCGGTAATATACGCAGTCCTCAAGAACGATATCTGGGGAAATTTCCTATCATTACTACTTAGAAAAAATAGTACACTTGCTATTTTCCCTATAAAGTTTTTGACGTCGTTGCCGGGGAATGCAAAAATACAGAGTTAATTGTAGTTCAATTGAAATTTTATTGCTCTGTCTTGTACCCCAAAAATTTCCCTCCCTTTTTCTTCAAGACATTCTCCTAGGGTTCTCAAATGCTCAAGGTTGCTCAAGAATTGATCACACAAATTCTCCTCCTAAGCAATGGACTTACAACTAGGGTTTCATTTTTCTCAATGAAGATTGCGTTTCTAAGGCCTCAAGTGGTTTTCATGGTTTCTTATAGGTCTCCAAGAATACTCATACCAAGTTTCATTCCTTGCATGACAAGTTTTATCAATCAATTGCTCAGATGACTGAAAATCAATTGTATTGAATAAAAAGTCAATTATGGTCAACATCAATGAAACTTCTAGATTTTTGGTCAACATCAATATTTTGAAGTCATATTCATCATTTGATCAAGGGTTGATTATGATTCATCAAAGAAACTCTCAAATCATCAAAAGTCAAAAGTTGTCAAATTAGGGTTTTCTTAAGGAGAAGTCAACCGAACTTTGACCAAGCTTAACTTTCACATGCTTCATCAGTTTTTCCTCAACCAAAGATCATTGTGAAGAAAATTCAATTCTATACATCTTTGTATCTCTAAGCTCAAGTCCAAAAAATGCTTCATTTGAGAGATATGGGCCAAAACATTATAGGTCATTCCAAAAGTTAAAGAGAAAGACACTTTTTGTCAAGGCAACTTACATCAAGATAAAGTCTTCAAATGCAAAAATGATCAATATAGATATTGTATAGGACATCTTGGGGTTTCTAAAAAGTCAAAGATTACCTTCAAATGATAAAATTTGAGAGAGTTATGACCAGTGCAAGTTGGGAAATTTTGAGCAAATGCATGTAGTTCAAATTGAGTAAACTTGATTTTTGGGCTAATGGGCTATTGTTTCAGAGTCCAAACGTGTTCTACACTTCACCTACACCTAGGGACTTATTCATACACCTTTCTTTAGCTTATTATATTATATTTTTGATTTTTATTCATTTAAAAGTCAAAATAAAATAAAAAAGGATTAAGCTCGTTACACAAGTCCAATCCCATCATATTGTGACCTAACTCAATCTATATATTCACTCCAATTCAGATATGAAAAAGGGGAACCCTGATACAAAGAAACATGTCCAAAATCTCAAAATTCTCAAGAAACCTAAAACAATTCAAAATCCTACTCACATCTCCTTTCACTACAAACGAACCATCATATTCATTCCCAGAAAGATCAGAGGGTAAGATAAGATTGTTTGCAATGATTTGAAGGGCTCAAAACACCCCTGCATGCAACATCATCTTATCATTATTTCAAAAATTCATATTTTTATTTTCTTGTTGTTTTGATTGAAGCTAGCGTTATTGATGTGTTCCTGGGGTTCATTAGTGTAGGACTTGACCCTTACAGAAGTCCCATGTTGGTCTAATCATAAAACACCATAACTACACTGATCTCATGTATTGTTGTCATAACTCTCAAACCAATCTGTTTTAGCCCAAAATAACCACTACATTAGATTTGTAGGGCATGATTTAGAGGGTAGGGTCCCCCTGGATCTCTAATGTGTGTTGTTTTGCAGGAACAAGAACTTGATTTACCAGAGAAGACGACCAGAGGTAGGGCTCTGGTGTCTCTCTGGTCTATGCGTTTTATGTTAAATATTTGTTTAATTTGTTTCAATTAAGATAAGAAATGTATTACCGTCCCAGCAATTGAAACGCGCGCACTAAGTCACTACTATACTAATGCGTGGGTTCGATCCCTGCGTTTTGTTCGTTTTCATGTTTTTCTCTTATGAGTTTTGCAGGTCGTATGCAGCGTGTCCTCATACATCAATCAGGCACCCTCAAGTTTCGCAGCCGTTCGATCCTTGCCTTTTGGTTGTTTTCATGTTTTTATTTTTATTTTTGTAGGTCGTATGCAGCGCGTCCTCGTACATCCACCAGGCACCCACAGTCTTGCAGCCCTCGGATCCAAATCTAATGCTCCCAAATGTGCAGCCCGCAACCCCTCTCGGCCATCACATTGGATCAAACACTGGCACTAGTTGGGCCTGGATCTCCATAGCAATTTTGCACCCCCTTGTTTGCTAAATCAGGCCCAATCTCTTTTTCTTTCTATATTTTCTTTATTTTTCTTTCTACTTTTTTTTTATTTAATTAAAAAACATAATTAGTTTTTAGGTTTATTTCTTAACCAATTAATTAATTATATTCTTAGGGTTTTTTTTTTAATTTGCTTTTTTAAAATTAATTAGGTCTTTTTAGGTTTTTTAATTAATTAATCACAAACATTTTTCATAAAAATACCAAAAAACATTTTCTTTTCTATTGTTCACATTTTTAGATCGATTGTGCGAATGTAACTTTTTATTTCTCGCATTTCTTTTCTTTTTATTATTATGTAACTGTTTACGGGTTGTAATAGCTTATGATTTGTACTTTTAGCATTTTATTATTTTTATATCTTACCTGAAGCCTTGTAATAGTCTAGGTTTTATTTTCTGCTTTTATTTTCGGCATATTTACAACTTTATTATTCCTACTATTACTGTTAGTAATTAGGATTGTATGGCAAGATTAAAAATAAAACGGTAGCAAACCTTAATACAAGATAAAATAACTCAATCACAACATACTTTGCACACTTGCACCTCTAGGGTACCCTGTCTTGTTGCCTTACGAATATCAGTCATGTCCCTCGAACGTGGGGACACTTTAACACTGTCCCTCGAAAACAAAGATCATAGTCCCTCGATGACCCTTTCAATGTTGCCTTCGATAAACGTTCCAGTCCCTTACGAAATTGCTAAAGCGCCCCTACAAGTTGCCTTCTATGACTTTACGACGACCCACGCCTGTTCCTTCACATCCAACAGTAAGGCTTCCTACTAACTAATGGTAGGATATCACTATCTGAAGGAGGAGGAAAAGAACAATAAAGACTTTGAGTAGGTTGACCGCTCGTAATTGCTTGCTCACAAACATATCAAAAGAAAACATTTCTTCACCGACACTTTTCTAAAATATTTTCTAAAACACTTTGTATGAATTCTCGAGGACAGATACGAGAATCATTACAAATTTTTGCGTTACTATTGGCATTTTAAAATATTTTTCAAACATGCACAACACAAAGTAATTTTCAAAACAAAGTGAGCCAGCGATTAGGAGCCCATAGATAACTACGGATGAAAAGGGTTCTAACACCTTCCCTTTTCACAACCTACCCCCTGAACTCAATAACCTCAAGCTATTTCCTGTTCTTTTTACCCTTTCCTTATTGGTTAAAAGAAAAGTCGGTGGCGACTCTTGCTATCCGCAACATTTACAATAAAACACAAAAATAAGTCAATTCTCCCACCGTATTACAGAACTGGAGACTCTTCTAGGGAGTACTTAAAAGAGGGGTTACCTTAGAGTTTAGGATCACTTTACTTGTTTTTACATGTTTGCTTTGTCTGCTTTACATTTGGGGTTGCTTGGGTTTACTTTCTTGCAAAGATCCTACACCCGAATCTGGGGATACCTCAGGTAAGTAGCAATAGATCATGGAAACTATACGGCGTATACCGATATGGTTGAAGTGATGGCTACATTATTGCAACACATTGGTTGGTACTGGTGTCCCTCGAGTCAGTCGGGGAGAAAACTAGGCTGCAGCGTCGTGTCATAAGAACTAACTAACCTTTAGAACCTCAATTGACCCAACTTTTCCATTAGAAGGTAGTGAGATGGCCGACTTTGGTGCAGTCCGAAGTTGGTTGATACTTGATGCTACACTCATTGAGATTCGAATCTCGGATTTTGTTTGGTGGGAAGTCAGTTGCCGTGCTAAACGAAACCTATGGGAAAAATCAGTGATATTGAGATCCCTAGAACCCGGTTACTACTTTAGGACAGGTTGAGCCAACTAAACTTCAAGAGGGTACTTACCTATGTACCCTATACAAGCCTGAAACCTAAGGCTCTTGTGTGCTTTTTTTGTTATTTGTTCAAATATGACATGATAACATAATAACATCATATCATGACTAACCATTTCAAGGATCTAGGGAATTTATCTTTGTTCTTTATTGCAGGGTCATGACTTCCAATCACATAAATACTATCCGAATCAACTTTGTAAAGGTACCTTCCAATCTTGAGGAATTAGTCTCAAAAGTTGCTGACAATTCTCAATTCACCAAGAGACATGGTCATCTACTCAATTTGGTTACTACCGGTTTCAAAGAAGACATGATGAGTGGTTTGTTCCAGTTCTTTGATCCTAAACATCACTATCTTACCTTCCCGGATTATCGGTTGGTGCCCACAATGGAAGATTTCTCTAACTTACTCAAAGTTCATATTCTTGATCAGATACCTTTCACCGGTCTAGAGAAAGTTCCAAAACCTGAAGATATTGCAGTAGCCTTACATCTGAAATGATCAGACACTGTATCTAATTGGGAAACAAGGAATGGAGTCAAGGGTTTTCCTCCTAAATTTCTAATAGATAAGGCTAGGTGGTTTCTAGATGCCACGAGTTTTTGTGCTTTTGAGAACATTTTGGCTTTGCTGATCTATGGTTTGGTACTATTCCCTAATTCAGACCAATTCATAGATGTGAATACCATTAAAATATTTCTCACTCATAATCCGGTACCTATTTTGCTTGGAGATATCATGCTTTCCCTCCAAACTCGTACTATGAAGAAGCAAGGAACTCTTATGTGTTGCATACCTCTACTGTCCACTTGGTTTTTTTTTGCACCTGCCCCAATCAGTGATAAAGAATGAACAAGGTTTGAGGTGGTCTCAAAGGTTGATGTCACTCGCTTATTCGGATATCCATTGGTGTTCTCGATCTCAGGCGAATGTCACTATTATTGACCATTATGGGGAATTCCCTAATCTACCACTCCTTGGTATAAGAGGGGGCATCACTTACAACCCTTCTCTAGATCTACTTCAATTTGGTTATGCTCGAAGGGATGGTCCTCATGATATGCTCATCCAGGGTATTGTGTTCGACTATGAGAACGATCCTCAAAATCACCATCAAAGGGTTATACGTGCTTGGGGCATGGTCAACAAGATTGATAGTGAGACTTTGGGACACAAGAATTCCATTCCTATAGAGCCTTACCTTAGATGGGTGCAGTCTCGTTCTCAAAATCTTAAAATGCCATATCTTGTTATCCTACCAGTGATCGTAGAGCCTGTTTTTGAAGGGGATGTTCCTCATACCGTTCTTCATCTGGATATGCCTACTGACTTCGAAGAACTACAGAAAGTCCTGGATTCAACTCAAGGAAGAAAGGGATACCTTTGAAACTCAACTCTACGCTAGTGAGAAGAAAGTATTGGAGCTGACGAAACGACTCCATGAAGAACAAAGCCTTAATGCATATGTAAACACTAAAAGGAAGCGTCCATGGGAGACTTGAGTTCATAATTTACTTATTTTGTAACTCTTTTGTTATCATTATAAGCCTAGAAGGAAATTGTAATTTGAGCTTGTTACTAAAATTTATTTTGTTTCCTTTTGTTTAAACAAATTTAAATCCCGCAAAGATCCTCATAAATATTGCACTTGCATTTACATGTCATGCATATCATCACATAACAGGTATTTTCCCAATACATGTTTTCTTATCTTCTTACTATTTATTTCAGTAAAAGATGGCCCTCGAACAAACTGTGAAAGAACTTTAAGCTCAAAACGCTCAGTTTCAGCAAATGTTCTTGGAATTAGCTAAGGGACAAGACAAATTGAAGACCCTCATCACACGGGGGAATAAGAAGAAGACTAAAAAGCCAACAGTCTTTCTTAATCTGGGAAGAAGATTCAAAGGTGCGGTCAGAAGGGCTCTAGATTTTGAGGTTCCCCTAAATGAAGACGATAAACAAGAAGAAGATGAAAAGAGTGTGAAAGATGAAGAGAATAACAACCCTGGTTCTTGCCAAGATTCTTATGAAGACTATTCTGCCAAATAGTATTCCCCCTGTGATACGGTGGCAGAACTGAATGTTAATACTAGTTTTGCATTTGTATTCGCAAATGTTGCAGTAAGCAAGAGTCACCACCGACTTTTCTTTTATCCAACAAAGGAAAGGGTGAAAAGAACATAAAATACCTTTTTCGAGATTTTCTGAGTAAGGGGGGTAGATTATGGAAAGGGAAGGTATTAGTACCCTTTCCATCTGTGGTTTTCCACGAACTCTTAGGTATTTGATCATTTTGAAAATTGCTTTCGTGTTTGTGTGTTTTGAAAAGTTTGTTTACTTTATGATAACTCTCGTCAGTCCTCAAGAGTGTTGATAAAGTGTTTTTGAAAATGTTTGAAAGTGTGGTGTGAAAAAGGTTATTTTGAGCAAGTAATTAACAACTATCTACCTACTCGAAAAAAGGCTGCTCTTCTCCTCCTTTCCTTTAGATAGTAATATCCTACTATTAGCAAGTATGTAGCCTTATCGTTGGATGTTGAGGGACTATTGAAGGGACGTTTACGGTCACTAAGGAAACTGGGCAAGAACTCTTTGTAACTGTCCTAAAGTTCTAATATCACTTTTTTAACGGAGTCAACAGTCGAAAGGGTCATCGAGGGACTTGTGATCTCTTGAACTCAATGACAGTCACTAAAAATTCTCACGTTTCGATAATTATGACCGTTTTCGAAGGCAAACGAAGTGGGAGATACCCTAGGGGTGAGAATGTGCAAGTGTATTATTTTAGTTCATTTATCTTGTGCATTTAGGGTTATCTAATCGTTTTAATTTAAATCTTTTTCATGTAATCCTATTAATCTAAACAGTTGATAATAGTGCAGAAAATAAATTGCATAAAATAAAATTCCTAAGCTATTACAAGGCCTTGGGGAAAATAAATAAATAGCACAAGAAAATAAAATGTGGAATTTTAAACCTAATTAAAGCTATTACAAACCGAGAAACAGTTACATAATGGGGAAAAGAACTTATGAAAAAGATAAACGCGCAAAGAATGGGAAGAGCGTCTAACCCAAAAAATGTTTCTAAGTTAAAAGAAAATCCCTTTTTTTGGTTTTTATTTATTTATGAAAATATTAAATTGTAATAATATCCTAATTAACTAAATTAAAAAGGGAAATAAAGAAATATTAATTACAATTAATTCTAATGAAACTAATATTTTTTTGGTATTTTTAAAGAAAAAGATTTAAAATTTAATCCTAATTTCTAGTTAATTTTAATTTAAAGAAAAAAAGATTAAAGTAATTAAACTAGATTAATTTACAAAATTAATTTTAATTATATAAAAAAACATAATTCTATTTTTTGTGATTTTATTGATTTTATGATTAAAATAGAAATTGATTTTAAAACAATTAAAATAAAAAACAAAGAAATTAAAAAAACAAAAATAGAAAAATGGGCCCGTTAGTGTTAGCAGACTGGGGGTGTGGCGCTGAATCTTTGTTAGGCCCACTCAACTGAATCCATCATTCCAAACAATAATCTAGTGGGGATGGGTCTTGAGGGCACACGGTGAACCACATGTTGAAGCTCTTGGATCTGGCTCTTTGGACATTGGATGGTGCAGGTCTTATGCTACATGTTGCACGTGTATAGTCTGTTTGTACCAAATCTACAAGAAACTTGTTAGAAAAAAAAATCCATACCTGGGTATCGAACCCATGTCTCTCACTTTGCACGCTTATGCCTTTTCCCTCTGAACCAATCGTTAATTCATGATTATAACAACACAAAAATAATATATGTGAAACAAGGATCAAATCCAGGTCATCAAAAAAATGCACGCGTCAGCAATTGAATGAACCAGTCAAATTAAAACAAAATGCCATGCAAGGTCTTAGAGGAGTCAACGATGCCGGAGCTGTACTCCGGTCGTCTTCTCCGGCCAAGCAAAATGGCCAACTTGAAAATACGTTAGATTCAAGGCTTGAAACTTTGTCTACCCCCCTAAAACCTAGGTTGCGAATTCAACCATGGCCTTAGTTTGGCCTAAAAACGTCTCTATCTCTGAAACAGAAGCTCACATGTTTAGAAACCCTAACAATGGTGATTAGAGTTCTTGGACCTGTACCTTACATGAAAGACGTCAGAATGCTCACAATCAATGATAATAGTGTGAATAAGGAATGAAGATCAATTTATAGCATGCATTTGCAAAGTTTTGAAACCAAGTTTTACCAAAATCCAGTGATGCTTGAAGGAGGGATTCTAGGCACGATTTGGCTTGGCTCACGGATAGAGATGAACCCTGGGACCTTCAGGAGGAAGCTAGGATGCTTGGTTTGGATGGATAAGGCTTGGATCGTGTGAACCAAGGTTGCACTTCTTTGAAATTTATTTGAAATTTTTCTAGGGTTTTTTTGTAGCAGCTGCGTGTCCTTTTCTCTTCTGACTTTGTTGTATATATGAGGGCAAGATTAGGTCAACAAAATGTGGTTCCTATCTTTGTACATCATGATGAAAAGATATGATTTCAATCTTTCCTAAAACTTTCCATATTTGATCCAATCTCATGCCAATCTTATTTTCATGCGTTACTGCCAACCTGTTATAAGTTGTTTGGGCCTCAAATATGATGGAAATCGAAAGCTGACACACCCCTACAGATCCATTTCCCTTCGAATTTGTTCTCTTGGAAGACTTTAAGCTCCAATTCGAATTATTCATAGCTTTCCTCATCAGAACATTGTTTCCTTCGAAAGCTCTAAACTCTAATTCGAATTGCACCAGCTTCAATATCATGGCTCCTTCGATTGAGCCACCCTCTGTTTCGATTGCTTGATTTGAAGAAAATCACCCTGGTCGAATCAGCTCTTGTGGAGTTAGGAACAAACAAAGCAAGAATCTGGCCTTTAACTCAGGAATTAAATCCACGATCAAAATTGAATTCTTGCCATATTTGTAAGGAAAACATGCCATTTTGAACTTTGGGTGAAGCTGGACAGGTTATGATAGGTGTTTCGCTTGAATTTGGCTTAAGGATTTCATCATGGTTCCTTCGATTAAGTCTCCAGCTTTTCTCCCTTCGAGGGCTTTGAACTGGACCAAATCGAAGCATTATCTTATTGACTGGTCGAAGTGTGGTTCTGCTCTCTTCGATGGCTCTAAGTCCTGATTCAAATTTCCCAGAACTTCCCTTATCAAAACTTCTTCGATCAAACCTTGTCCTCTTTGATGGTTCTGAGTCCTGATTCGAATTTCCTAGAACTTCCCCCATCAGAACATTTGTTTCTTTTGTACCCCAAAATTTTCCCTCTCATTTTATCAACATTTTTCATCACAAGACTCTTTGAACTCAGGATCAAGCTAGGGTTTGCTCTGCTCAAGATATCTCCTTGCACCGTTGACCTAAATTAGGGTTTGAGTTTACACAGGTATTTTTAGACTTTCAATGCCCAAAGTGACTTTCATACTTCACGTTGGACTTATAAGATTGCCTCAACCAAGTTTCAAGCCTTGAATCAAATTTTTACCCAGTCAATTGATTAGTTGACCTAGAAATCAACTGTATTAGGAAAAAGTCAACTATGGCCAATTTACAGTCAAACCTCAGGATTTTTGACCCACGTCAATATTATTAACTCATTTGAACCATTTGATCATGTTTGGACCATAACTCCACAAGAAATTTGATCAGATCACCAAAAGGGCAAAATGGTCATTTTTAGGGTTTTGACTGTACAAAGGCAATTTATGACTTTTGACCTAGCCAATGGCAAATGGGATTTAAGCATGGACTCAAGGACTCAATGGAATCATCTTGACCTATTCACAAAGTTCAAAAGATCTCAATTGCATTGGATTGACAAATGAATTTTTCAGTCAACTGATCAAAATTTGACTGTACACTAAAAAGTCAAACTTTGACTTTTTGGTCAAAATCAAGTGCCAAGGGTCATTTTTCATCAAGATGTGTCAAAACATGAAACTTTTTCATCAAGAAACCCATTTTTGCAAATTAGGGTTTAAAGTTGAAAATTTTCATAACTTAGAATTTTTCTAAGTTATGAAATTTTCTTAATTTTTCCTAACTTTGCCCAACATTTTCACCATGAGGAAATTGGATTCAAATAAAACTTCCAACATGAAAGTTGTATTCCTCCACAAAGTTTACAACTTTGATTCACAAAGTTTTCTCAAAAGAAGCTTGGATCTCAAGTTATGATTTTTGGAGCAAGGGTCCCTAAAACTTTTAACTTAGAGAAATTTTTCCCTAGTTTAGGCAGGATTTTGACCTATATTCTTGGCCATTTTTCACATAGTTCCACTTGGAATATAAATTTACATTTCAAATATGGAATGTAGGTCATGTTGCAAGCTTTCCAAAATGTCCAAGAACTCCCAAAAATCATTTGTGGTTAAGGAGAATCGAAGGCTTGAAGTTGGCAAAAACTCACTTTTCATCCATGGCATGTTAATGTTCATACAAGTTGCAAATTCAAATCAACATGCCTTGCACTAGATTACAGGCCTCTAAACCACCTCACGCTAAATAATTAAATTAAAATCCATCAGTCTAAGGCATTGTTTTGGTTATTAGGGCATTGCACACAAGATTAATCCCTAAGTAGAAAAAGCAATATTTCCATTTTTTGCTTAAATGTGCTTTATGTCAAAACTGAATCCCTTGAGCATTGGTCCATATCTCATACAGCAAATCAAATCCACAAGTAGGAGGGACCAAGGGCAAAGTGTGCAAGCATAAGGATAGCCTGTACATGCCTGTTGGACATGACTTCTCACTTTTGCTTCATATACAAGAAATATGCCAAATACATGAGAACATGAACATCAGAAAAAACAAACTTGTGCAAACATTTGAACCATCTTTCTCACAATTCTCCGAGCAAGAAACACAATCACTTGAGCCTTCAAACATCCCACAGCAAGAAATCACCTTCCATTGGCAAAACAGGGCAGCATCTACAACTTGACTTCCATAGCTCAATTGGCTCGTGCGTTTTGTCCCAAACTGGTTCAAACACCTTCCATTCAATCCATCCAAGATATCCCAAACCTCAAACACCAACTGTAACTCCATTTACAGGGTTTGCCATTTTCATTTTGAGCTTGTGCAGGTTGAGATCTGTAGGCTGATTCAAGTACATTCAAGGCAAGCTAGACATTGGAGAAGGTCAAGTGAAGTTCAAGCAAGCTCCCAGACATCTCAGGCCTTGTTGAAAAGCTCCACATTTCCATACACGAAGTCAGCTGAAACAGGTTTTTGTCAACTTCCTATCTCTCTATTTAGGAACATTTAGACTTAGGTTTGTGAATAAGAAATGTAGTATGCATTGCCATGAAGCTGTACATATGCTCAGTTTTCATTTTTATTAAGCATGCTAAGAGAATTTTATCCATGAACATACTGAAAAAATTAGGTTAGATTTTAGGGCCAGAGAAATTCTCTCTGGTCTTTGAGAGTTAGGATTAGTTTTTTAAATGGTTAGATTCGTCTTGAAAAGCTCTATAACTTTGATGTTATGTGTTTTTGCAATAGAGCTCGTATGCAGGATGTCCATGTTTGATAACAGGCGCGCGCGTTTTGTTTGAAAGTCAGAGGTTGAAGATGAAGTGGTGGGATGGGCTTGGTCCTGGCTCACTATTGACACCCCCCTTTTACTTTTTGTACCCCCTGGCCCAATTTCTTGATATTTTATATTTTTGCATTTTTATATTCATTTCTGATTTTATTTTATTATTCCCAAATATAAAAAATACTCAAAAAATATTTTTATAAATTTTCACATTTATTTTGTATTTTATTTTTATTTTTCTAAACATAAAAGTAATTTAATGAACATATATCTTTATTTTATTTTAATGAAAACTTAGAAAGAAAATATTAAAAATCATACTTTTATATTTTTATTTATATTTAAATAATGTATTATACTAAATATATTTTTATTTTTCTATATATTATATTTCATTTTTTATACATGTTTAATATAATTAATATTACATATACATACTTTTATTTTATTTAATAAATACTTGGGAATAAAAGCATGAAAAATATACTTTTTTTCTTATTATTATTTATACTTAAAATAATACATTTTTCTAAATATATTTAATTTTATATATACATCATTTTATTTTATTGTACATAAATAATATAATTAACATATTTATTTTCTTAAAGAAAAATTAGGGTTTACCCTTAATAAAAAAATAATTTATTTTATTTTATTTTTTCCTTTTTTGCATTAAATATTTTTACATACATGGAAAATAAACATAAACTTTTTGCATATTCATATTATTTCATACATTTATTTAATTTGTTTATCTTAAATATTTGTTCATTAATTATTTATGCCATTTGATTCAATTTGGATGTAATAGTAAAACTAGGGTTTTAATTTCTTGTCAAATAATTCCCATTCAAAATTGTATCCCCCATCCCCATAATCATGTTGTAATAGCTTAGACTTTTAATTCTCGCACTTTATGCTTTCAATTAAGCCATGATTAGAGATTAGGGTTTGTATGCAAAAATCCAAAATCAACAAGTAGTTTGGCCTAATAGAAAGACAAAAATGCATGAAAATCAATACACAATGCACACTTGCACCCCTAGGGTTACAATCCACTTGTTGCCTCAAAAATGGGTCATGTTATGCATGTTGGGTACTTTGGCAAAACAAAAACAAAACAAAAGATCATAGTCCCTCGATGACGCTATCTTAGTTGCCTAAACAAAATGATCAAGTCCCTCAAAAATTTGCCAAAGATACTTAACACAATTGCTATCATGGTCTATACGATGACCCGCGCCTGTCCCATTTAACATCCTAATACAAGGTTGTTTACCAAATGCAATGGTAAAACAACACTGTCAAAAGGGTTAAAAACATATAGGAAAGATCTTTGAGTAAAATAGGATATATAGCTCTTAGTTACTTAATCAAAACTTGCAAAACGTCCTTACTATTTTCAAACACACCTCACAACACAATTTCAAAATATTTCCCAAATTAAACTTTCAAACATTGAAATCTTTTCAAAAGACAAATACACCTTTGTATACATTCAAACAAGAATCATTACAAAGGTTGCCACGATGATGGCCTCTTTTCAAAACGTATTTCAAAACCACACACAAAGCACCATTTCAAACAATTGAAAAGAAAAAGCAAGTGATATAAACAAGTAACTAAGAGCCCATGGATAACCATGGATGAAAAGGGTGCTTGCACCTTCCCTTTTCATAATCTACTCCCCGAACCTAAGAAAACATCTCAAAGGTCTTTCTTGTGCTTTTTGACCTTTCCTTAGGATAAAATAAAAAGTCGATGGCGACTCTTGCTAAACCGAAACATTTGCGAACACAAACGCTAAACCTCAAGTCAGTTCTCCCACCGTATCACAGAACTGGCGACTCTACTGGGGACATTTTTTAAAAGTGGAGTAACCTTAGGGTTTAGATCACCTTTGCATGCTTATCTTGTTTGCTTTGATTGCTTTACATTTGGATCTATTGTTTGGGCTTGAAATCCTCTACCCGGATTTGGGAAACATTCATAGGTAAATAGTTATACATTGTGGAAACTGTGCGGGGTATACCGACATGGTTGAAGCAATAGCTATATTAGTGCGAAATATTTGTGGTTACCGGTAGCCTTTGAGTCAATCAAAGAGAATACGGGGCCGCTGAGTGATGTCATGAAGCACTAATGAACTCTTAGAACCTTTACTTGACCATCGTGGCCTTTTTTAGGGGTAGTGAGATGACCGGCTTTGCTGCAGTCCGAAGTTGGTAGATACTCAATACTACACTTATTGAGGGTTATTTTATTGGAATATTTTGGTCGCAAGTTAAGTGGACAAACTGAAACAATGAACACAGAAAATAGTCCAGTGATATTGAGCTCCTTAGAACCCGGTTACTATTTATAGGACAGGTTGAGCCAACTAACTTCAAGAGGGTACTTACCTATGAAACCTCATGCAAGCCTAAAACTAGGATCTTGTGTGATTTGCTTGTACATATGCTTGTGCATACATCATGAACATCATGAAGCATCATATGCATCCACTAACCATTTCAAGGGTTTGGATCTTCATCTTTGTTCCTGTTTTGTAGGTAATGGAATCTCTTCACAGAAAAACCATCCAGGTCAACCTTCTGAGAATCCCTCCTCAACTCAAGGAGCTTACTTCCAAGATTCCAGAGAATTCTCCTTTCAGTTAAAGACATGGTAGACTTCTCAACTTGGTCAACTCCAACATTGAAGAAGACACGATGAAAGTTCTCTTCCAGTTCTTTGACCCCCTACACCACTGTTTCACATTCCCTGATTACCAACTAGTACCTACTTTGGAGGAATTTTCCCAACTCCTGAGGATTCCTATTCTTCATCAACTACCCTACAACGGTATGGAAAGAGAACCAAAGCCTGAAGATGTTGCTAAAGCATTACACTTGCAACCATCTGATATCAAAGGACATTGGGAAACCAGAAGTGGTGTCAAGGGTTTCTTGGAAACATTTCTGTTTGAGAAGGCACAAGACTACTGGAATTCTCTAGATCTGCAAGCCTTTGAGGAGATTGTAGCACTTCTCATCTATGGGTTGGTCCTGTTCCCAAACCCTGATCAGCTTATAGATGTAAATGCTGTCAAAATTTTCATATCTCGGAATCCTGTGCCTACATTGCTTGGGGACATCCTACACTCATTTCACACACGAACAATGAGGAAAAAAGGTGTTCTCATGTGCTGTAATACTCTTCTAGCAAGGTGGTTTATTTCTCACCTTCCCCAATCAGTTTTGAAGAATGAGCAGGGTTTAAGATGGTCACAACGGTTGATGACCCTCACACATTATGATGTTAATTGGTGTTCTCGGTCCAGAGAAAATGTCATCATCATTGATCGTTGCGAAGAATTCCCTAATGTCCCACTACTTGGCATTAAGGGAGGCATTACCTACAACCCTTGTTTAGCTCTGAGACAATTTGGATATGCTCGAAGGGATGGCCCTCACGACATGCTGATTCCTGACTTGGTTTTTGACTTCGACAACGATGCTCAAGGACTTCGACAAAAGGTTTATCCGAGCTTGGAGGATGCCTAACAAAGTGGATAATAAGACACTGGGACACAAGAATTCCATCCCCCTTGAGCCTTACCTCAAGTGGGTACGAACCCGCGCCCAGAGTCTTATGATGCCTTATCCTCACATTCTCCCCGTGATCAAAGAGCCTGTTATGGAAGGAGAGGTTCCATACACCCTCCTACACCTTGACATGCCAACATCATTGGAAGAGTTGCAAAAGAGTTGGATACAGCTCAAAGAAGAACGAAATACTTTTGAAGCCAGCTTCTATGCCAGTGAGAAGAAGGTTTTAGAACTTACCCACCGACTTCACGAAGAGGAGACTCTCAACACTTACATCGCGCCAAAAAGGATGCGCAACGTCTTTTTACATTAAGAAGCTTTGTAATATTTTGCCCATGGGGCATTTATGTACTAACAAATTTCTTCTTATTAATATGACGTGTGTTCGTTTTGTTTGCAATAAATTTGAATTTCTGAATCCTTGAATGAATTACACGAATAAATAAATCATTCATCATATGCATAAACAGGTCTTCACACCAGGTTTCCTTATCTTTCTGCTATTTATTTCAGCAAGATGGATATAGAACAAACGGTTAAAGATCTGCAAGCACAAAATTCGCAATTCCAACAACTCCTCATAACCCTGACAAAGGGTCAAGAGGACCTTAAAGAACTGTTGGAGAAAGAAAAAGACAAAGAGAAAAAGAAGAAAAGGGCTGGTGTAGCCACTATGGGAAGAAGATTTGAGAATCAGGCTAGAAGGGTCCTCGACTTCCCCTCGACGTCTGATGAAGGGGTTGGTAAAGGTAAGGGAGTTGCAATGCCCTCCGAGTCTGAAGCTGAAGAGGAAGAATAAGAAGAGGAGGAAGATTACTCTGAACAACAATATCCTCCTGCGAACGATAAGTATAAAAATCTGGAAGAACGGTTGGCGGCCATGGAAGTACAAAGGGTTCCCGGGTTGGATTTTGAAGAACTAGGGTTGGTTGCTGGGATCGTCATTCCCCCCTAGTTCAAGGTGCCTACATTTTCCAAATACGATGGTTTGGCCTGTCCGAAGATGCATCTGCGGTCCTACGTCAGAAAGATCCAACCTCACTCTTATGATAAGGATCTGTGGGTCCACTTTTATCAAGATAGACTTTCGGGTACACAATTGAACTGGTTCTATCAACTTGAGAGATCTGATGTTCATAACTGGGAAGATTTAGCAGCTGCTTTCTATCGGCAATACCAATATAACGCAAATTTAGCACCTACTCGTACTCAACTACAGAGTATGAGTATGGTTTCTAACGAGGGATTTAAGGAGTATGCCCAGAAGTGGCGAGATTTGGCTGGAAGGGTGCAGCCACCATTGTCGGATAGAGAGCTGGTTGACATGTTTTTGGGGACCCTGTCAGGTCCATTCTTTAATCACTTAATCGGGAGCTCATCTGCAGGGTTCACCGAATTAATACTGACAGGTGAAAGGGTCAAACCTGACATTAAGAGTGGTAAAATTCAGAAGGATGCAGCTGCTCCTACTGCTGTCAAGAAGACCTTCCTAGCCAAGAAAGAAGCTTATGCTGTTTACTCCCAGAGAAATCAAGGAAGAACGGAGCTCCGACCAACGGTAGGGGCTGTAATGATCCAGAACTCCTCAGCCGATCAACCTCGAAGCAGTCAACCTAGGGCTAACCAGAATAGGGTGGAAAGGCCACAACGACAATTCACTCGGATCAATATGACACTGACTCAGGTCCTCCCTAATCTGTTAAAGTTAAACCTTACCAACTTGAAATAAGCGCCGGAAAACCCAAATACCTCTTCTCCCTATTATCATTCAAATTCAAAATGTGCATATCATTCGGACAGTGTGGGGCATGACACCAACAACTATTGGGCCCTTAAAAACAAGATCCAAGATTTGATAGATGCCAAGGAGGTAGAGTTTGATGCTCCCGAAAAACCTAATGTGATATCCGCTCCTATGCCAAAACATGGTCATAATTTCCATGCCATTGTGGAAGATCTTCATGTTACCGCTGTTGATGACTTAATGACTCCATTGCCAATGATCAAGATGAATCTGTTGAAAGCCGAGATTTTCCCAGGCTGTGAAAAAGATTGTCACTTTTGTTCAACCTTGCAATCCGACTGTCCACTGTTGAAATCAGGCATCCAACGCCTGATGGATACTCAAGAAATACTCTTTCAGAAAACTCCTGTTGATATTGTTACTCCTGTTACTCCAATCAATGACATTGCTATAATCACCATTTCCGACAATCTTTCCAAGACCTGCAAAAGGCCTGTTAAGATTACACCTGATCCAAAGTTTGTACCGCTGAAGATTACCATGCCGGGGCCTATCCCATACAAGTCCAACAAGACGATACCATGGAATTATGGAGGAGAGATCTTCTACCATGGTGTCAAGCAGATCGAATCAGCCGAAGAGAATTCCGCTGAAGAAACTCCTAATATAGGAAATATTGCGGGGACGAGTAAGATAACTCACAGCGGAAGAATCTTCTCTCCGGAGATTGCTCCTCCAAGGGCAGTCTTCGGACCCTTAAGTGCTCCTGTGCCTATCAAGATATCTGTGCAAAGTCCAGTAATTGAAGAAACTGTTACTCCCGAAGATGTACCCTCTGCTGTTATTGTTGATAAAGGTAAGGGAATCGAAGAAGCGCCCGTCAGGACGAGGGCTCAGACTTTGGTTATCCCCGAGACCACCCAAAAGGAGATGGATGAGATCTTAAAGATAATTAAGAAGAGAGACTATGACGTCGTAGAGCAGCTGAGGCAAACCCCTTCAAAAATCTCTATGCTGGCTCTATTACTTTGCTCCGAGGCTCATGCCAAAGCCTTGATCAAATTCCTAAAGACGGTGCACGTGCCTCAAGAAACTTCTGCAGATCAGTTTCAAGAGTGTATGGCTAGCCTTACAGCCGATAATGGTCTTGGCTTCTCTGATGCTGATCTAACCGCTAAGGGAAGAAAGCATAATGATGCGCTGCATGTTTCGGTAGAGTGAAGGGGGACCACACTTGCTCATGTTCTGGTTGATACCGGGTTATCTTTAAATGTCCTACCAAAGAAAGCATTGGACAGATTAGACTGTGAGGGTTTGACCCTAAAGCCCAGTAATATCATTGTTAGAGCCTTCGATGGTTCTAAGCGGATGGTTCACGGAGAGGTGGACATCCCAATTAAGGTGGGAACAAAAATTTTCAACTCTACTTTTTATGTGATGGACATCCGTCCTTCATATTCATGCTTGTTGGGAAGGCCATGGATCCACAACGCTGGGGCAGTCACTTCCTCTCTACACCAAATGCTAAAATACCCAGTTCAGGGTAAGATCACAATAGTTCATGGTGAGGAGGAGTATATGATAATCCACATTAACTCTTTCCGCTACTGGAGTTAGATGGTGAATTCATAGAAAC
The DNA here is from genome assembly GCA_948472305.1 of Vicia faba. Taxonomy (NCBI): domain Eukaryota; kingdom Viridiplantae; phylum Streptophyta; class Magnoliopsida; order Fabales; family Fabaceae; genus Vicia; species Vicia faba. The sequence goes on along the minus strand of OX451738.1, from coordinate 210,480,481 downwards.
ACATTTCCAACACTTTGAAGAGGTTTCTCCTGAAGTTGCCGTAGCCAAGACAGTGACTGATGGGCCCATAATTACCAAGCCTGTGTCCCAGATATCACCCCTTAAAGATGCGGAGGCTGTGATCAAGGAAGGAGGGAGTACAATATGGGGTCAACTTCCATATTTTCCTCACAAGACAGACAAGTTCGGATTGGGTTTCACTGCTGCTAGCCAGAAAGCTGTGCGTCACTCCCGGGATGGAGGACCACCCTTAAAGATCACTCATCATGGAGTTCATGCTTTAGAAGATGATGAAGAAGGCAACTTTGAAGATTGGATCTTTCCAACCATTGAAGGGGGACTGAACAATTGGGAGGCGAAAGACTTCGTTCCCATTACTTTCATCAATCAGTAATTTATCTTTTGAACATTTCCTGTTGGTCTGTAATAACTTTTAAACAATTCGTACACTCTTTTGCCTTGTGCCTTTCCCGGGGCACATAGGTCCATTTGTAAGGGTTTTGATTCTTCATTTTCATATGCCATTTTTAATGAATCATGGACGTTTTCATCTATAAACTTTTGTGTTCATTTTTCTTTCCTTTTACATTTTATTTTTGTTTAAGGATGGCTATCCCTTACACACACCGACACTCAAAAAATGCAGGTACCCATCCACTCCGGATTCCATGGGTGACTATTCTGCTTTGGCCTTCAGTGACTCTGAAGATTTGGTCAATCATGCCGAGTACGAAGGTGCTGAAGACTGTGAAGTGCCTGGAGAGTTGGCTAGACTTTTGCAACAAGAAGAAAGAGTTATCCTGCCCCATGAAGAGTTGTTAGAGACTATCAATTTGGGAACAGAGGAAGACAGAAAGGAGGTTAAAGTGGGTGCCAACCTAGATCCAAGTGTCAAAGAGCGTTTAGTTCAGCTGTTGAATGAGTTTGTTGAGATCTTTGCCTGGTCCTATGAAGATATACCGGGACTAGATACAAATATTGTGGTTCACTGTCTCCCTACAAGAGAAGATTGTCCACCAATCAAACAGAAAGTCCGCCGAATGAGGCCCGACATGTCCAAAAAGATTAAAGCTGAAGTGATGAAGCAGTTCAATGCTGGCTTTCTGGATGTTACCTCCTATCCACAATGGGTTGCTAACATTGTGCCTGTGCCTAAGAAGGACGGCAAAGTCAGAATGTGTGTGGACTATAGAGACTTAAATAGGGCTAGTCCTAAAGATGATTTCCCACTACCACACATTGACATTTTGGTTGACAACACATCTCAACATAAGGTGTTTTCTTTCATGGACGGATTCTCGGGATACAACCAGATCAAAATGGCCCCCGAAGACATGGAGAAGACTACTTTTGTTATGCAGTGGGGTACCTTCTGCTATAAAGTGATGCCATTCAGAATGAAGAATGCAGGGGCAACCTATCAGCGAGCCATGATAGCTTTGTTTCATGACATGATACATCATGAAATCGAAGTCTATGTAGACGACATGATAGCCCGTTCACAGACAGAAGAAGAACACCTCGACCATCTGCAAAAGCTGTTTGTTAGATTGAAGGAATATAAGCTCAGACTGAACCCTAGCAAGTGCACTTTCGGAGTCAGGTCCGATAAACTTTTGGGATTTATCGGCAGTAACAAAGGCATCGAAGTTGATCCTACCAAAGTCAAAGCTATACAAGAAATGCCTGCCCCCCGCACTGAAAAGGAGGTTAGAGGTTTCTTGGGACGCTTAAAATATATTGCAAGGTTCATCTCTCACCTAACATCTACCTGTGAGCCAATCTTCAAGCTGTTGAAGAAAGATCAGGTGGTTGAATAGAACAATGATTGTCAATTTGATTTTGATAAGATCAAGGAGTATTTGCTAGAGCCTTCTATCTTGATGCCACCCGTCAAAGGAAGGCCGTTAATCATGTACCTGACTGTTTTGGATAATTCAATGGGGTGCGTACTGGGCCAACATGACGAGTCTGGTCGAAAAGAGCATGCCATTTATTACCTTAGTAAAAAGTTTACCGAATGTGAGACTCGCTACTCACTGCTCGAGAAAACTTGCTGCGCTTTGGTATGGGCTGCTCGCCGACTAAGGCAGTATATGTTGACACATACCACTTTGCTGATTTCTAAAATGGATCCGATTAAGTACATCTTCGAGAAGCCTGCTTTATTCGGAAGAATCGCTAGATGGCAGATGATCCTGACTGAGTATGATATCCAATACACGACCCAAAAAGCTATAAATGGGAGTGTACTAGCTGACCATCTAGCTCATCAAGCCGTCGAAGATTACCAATCTATGAAGTTCGACTTCCCCGATGAAGACATTATGACATTGGACAACATTGAAGGTAACAGACCGTATGACGGACTTGAACAGGGATCCCGATGGACCCTGTACTTTGGTGGTGCTTCAAATGCACTTGGCAACGGTATCGGCGCAATACTTATTTCTCTAGAAGGTTGTCGTACACCTTTCACCGCCAGACTCTGTTTCAGCTGTACCAACAACATGGCCGAGTATGAAGCTTATATCTTTGGTCTCAAGGCTGCTATTGACCTAGGAATCAAATCTTTGGTCGTATTTGGGGACTCAACTTTGGTTATCAGTCAAATCAAAGGAGAGTGGGACACTAAACATCCTAATCTTATCCCATACAAAGAACATGTCCTGACATAGTTACCTCATTTCGAGCAGATTACCTTCGAGCACTTCCCGCGAGAAGAAAATCAGTTAGCAGATGCTTTGGCTACAATTTCTTCCATGTTTAAACTCAACTGGGATAATGAGGCTCCCCAAATCACCATCGAGCGAATGGATGAACCTGTGCACTGTCATGAGATTAATACCGAAGAAGTAGTGGAACAACCCTGGTTTCATGAAATCAAAAGGTATCTTAAGACTCGAGAATACCCTGAAGGAGCTTCAGACAACGACAAAAAGTTATTAAGGAGATTTGCCGCCAAGTTCTTCCTGAGAAATGGTATCTGTGATCGGTGGATCTGGAACTGACTGTTTAACGCTGGTTCGCGAAATGTCGCGGAAGCAAGAGTCGCCACCGTCTTTTATTTTCTCCAAATGGAAAGGACAAAAGCACATAAAAATTCCTTATAGAGATTACTCTCGGTTCGGGAGGTAGACTATAGAAAGGGATGGTGTTAGCAACCTTTCTATCCATGGTTATCCATGGGCTCTTAGATACTTGCTCATTGTGTTTTCAAAATTGTTTGTTTGCTTTTCAACTGTGGGTTTTTAAAAAAGGTTTCTTTGAAAATTTCAGTTCGACTCTTGTATCAGTCCTCAAGAGTGTTTGAAAAGTTGCTTTCGAAAGCTTTTTGAAAAAGGTGTCGGTGTGAAAAGTATTTTTGATTTGTTTTGAAATTAGAGCAAGTATCTACGAGAATCTACCTACCCTAAGGAATTCGTCTGTGTAAATGTCCTTAAAGTAGTGCCATCCCACCATTGAGAGGTAGGTAGCACCACCGTTGGAGGTGTTCGGGTCAATTCGAGGGTTCGGGACATGGTGGTCACCAGAGCAATGGGAAGACACCTTAGAAGCTACCCTCATGCCATGTTCATGGACATGAGGACTTACTAAAACATCCTCTACTCGACGACCACCTTTCGAGGGGTAAGGCAACAATGAGGCGTACCCTAGGGGTGGTGTGTGATTTGTGTGTCGTTTTCAGATATTTTTGTCTTGTCCATGCATTGGTGATCTACACTTTATTTTTATTTTTGGCATTCATTCTTTCATGCAAATTAATTAACAGTTAAAAGGTACGGAATTAAAAGTCCTACGCTATTACAAAGGCGCGGGTCTACATCGCCAAATTAATCCAAGACCCAATTTGAAATAAAATAAAGTGCGAGAAATAAATGTCCTAATTGACCTATTACATAGCTTTGGAAGAATTACATGAAAAAGGAAATAAAATAAGCGCGCGAATTAGAATTGTGATCGAATGCGAGGGCGTTGGACCCTTTTAAAGAAATTGAATTAAAATTAATAAATTAATTAAGTTAAATGAGAAAAGGAAATTATTTTTTGAGTTTTTTGCATTTATGGATTTTTAGTAAGAAAATTAAATTGGAATTAAAAAAGAAAAGTTAATTAACCCTAGTTCTAACTATTTTTTTTTATTAAGAAATATTCTTAGTTTGACCTAATTTTAATTAATTATTTACATGGCAAATTTTATTCACAAAATAATAATTAATAATTAATAATGGTAAAAGAAAAGAAAAAAAGGATAAAGGTATAAAACCCTAATTCTACATTTTTTAGTTTATTACAAAAAATATTAAAATTTAAACCTAGAATTAAGACTAAATTAATTAATACAATTTATTTACAAAAATGTTAGTGAATTAAACATAAGAAAAAACATATTTTTTATTTTATAGTTTCTGAATTTTTTTGGGTATTTTTATGTTATGAAAATATTAATTTAAAGAATTGAAATAAAACTAAATAAAATAAATAAACTAGAAAAATAAAAAGGAATGAAAACAAGAGTGCAAACCAATGGGGGGTGTTGACCCCAATTTGGAGGTATTTTCCAGCATTTTTGGCCCAATCATTGGAGGCCTGTTTGACTTCTGGTAGTCACGTGTGGCTTCATTGACCAATGCATAGGGTACTCCTCAGATCATGGCCATTGGATTGAGATCAGTGGGCGCGTGGCAGACACAGACAAGAAGACGCATGGTAGGCCCTGGGGTTGAAACTGCATGGAATCACGTTGAAACAAAATATATTAAGAAAGTGAGGGGACCTGGGAATCGAACCCAGGTCCCAATGCTTACCAATCCATATGCCTGCCAACTGAGCTGCTTAGCGTGTTTGTCATTATAATGGAAAAGAAATAATATATAAAACAATAATGTCCACTACGCTGGAACACTCAAAAACGCGCCAACGTTTAAATGGACCACTCAGAAGCCTCCACGCATCGTCTTCCCCACCTGTTCTTCATTTTGGCCTGAAAAACAAACTAGATAGCGTGGGTTTTAAACCCCCACAATCTGAAATACAGAAAAATAGCGAATAGGAATTAACCAAGTATAAAAAGGGCGCGATATGTATTTTAGATTCCTTGGAACGTCGCGATTTCAATGGTACAAGTTTCATGGTCTGATTTTACCATATGCAAAAGTCCCCAATTTAGGAGCTTCAAAAACCTAGAAAGCTTCCATGGCGTTTTTTGATACAGGGCCTTACAACTCAATTAAGTTATGTCATTAGCTTCAGGAGATGCACATTAGTATAAATCAACATCAAAAACACATGAAAAATGCAGGGAATTCAAGATGCGATTATGAGTATTTTCATGAAAAGTGAGACATGGTTCTACCAGTTCTTGGTGTTGGAAGTAGTGGTTTTGATCCAGAAACGTTCCTTGATGCCTTGGGAGTGCAATGGAATAGTTATCTTGCTTTGAAACGTACTAGAATGCAGTTTTCAGTTTTTGAATTTTTGGGCAAAAATGCAAAGTTGTCTTTGATGTGAGGCGCAGCTTCAAGGTCTTTAGCTTTAGGGTTTGCCTCTGTTTATGTATGGGAGTGGATTAGGGTAAGAATCAAGTCCAAAAACCTTTTGCATTGATGAAAGAAATATTTGATTTTCAATGAATATTTTCAAATCTTTTCCACATGAATATCATGCCAATTTGCACCAAATCTTCCCTTTTTTGAAGTGCACGAAATCTTGAGTCTTTAAGGAGTCTATTAGCTGTATCACAAGATTCAAAACACATGCTTTGCTATTTTTGTCATATTTTATTTAATTAAATGAATTAATGGTGATTAAAAATTCAAATAAATAATAATAAAAAATGATGAAATAACTTCCCTTTGGGCCAATGGTCGTGCATAGCCTTTGGATGATGAATCTTGGAAGAAAATGTGGCCCATTAGCCATTTTGAGGCATTTGAAGTAAAGTTGACTTTTCAAAATTCCCAAAAACTTCCCAACTTCCACAAGGCATATCTTGCTCAATTTTTAAGCTTTGATCATGTTCTTGGACATTTTGGAAAGGTCTTGAAGTCCTCTAACCAATGCCTTTGGTCCCATGTCATTTCGATTTACCAATCTCAAGTTATGATATTTTACTTAAAGTCCCTTTTTGTTGACTTTTGAAAATGACCTATAATGTTGAAATTGATAAATTTTTGTGAGAGCATTTCTTGGACTTTAAGTGTGAAGAGGAGTTTTAGGAAATGTCATTCTATTCAAAATGAGCTTTGGATGGAATTTTTCTGATGAACCATGTGGAAGTTATGCCTTGGTCAAGTTACAGTTGACTTTTTCAACTGTCCAAATATGGAAACTTTTGCATCTTGAGACTTTTTGAGCCATGCCTTGAGAATCATGATCAAGAATTGATCAAATGATGTTTGTGGCTTCAAAATAAGATGTTGACCAAAAATTTGAACTTTTGACTGTCAAATGACCATTTTGCCCCTGCAGTTGACTGTTGAGCAATTAGGGTTTTTGACTGTGCAATTTTGTGCTGTAAGTCTTGAAACTTGACATGAGGATGCTTGACCATGTTTATAAGCATGTGGGACTTGTTTGGACCCTTGGAAACTTCAATGTCTTTTCCAGAACCAAAACCCTAATTTTTGACTGTTAGGAGGCCTTTGAACTGTGCAACCCTTGGGGAGATTTTGAAGCATGCTCGTTGCAAATCTTGAAGAATATGGGAGGGCAAATTTTGGGGTACAACAGTTGCCCCTGTTCAATCTTCTTAGACCTGAGGATGCAGATCGGCTGACGTGCCTTTCGTAATCCGAAGGTGGAAGATGATTGAACACTAGAGTGCCCAGAAATTTGCGCTCACATAGTAGTGTGATGTGGGGATTGGGCTTACAGATGCCATTTGGAGATTGATGAATAGGATGATGGAATGTGGATGGGCTTATAGATGCCATCTGGGTGTCGATCACGTAAGAGATTCCTTAGCGAGAACTTGCGTACCTGAAAAAGAAAATGATTACCTGGCCTGTTACAGGAGCTGGTCTTCAAACTCTTTGTGTAGATGTGCCCTGACTGGTTACAGGAATTGAATCTGGAATTTCAAACGGTGATGAATGAACCAGGGATGGTTACTACCTCAACGGGACGGTGAGAGAACCTTGGACGATTACTACCTCAACAGGAACGCTGAGAGAATCTGGGGGCGACTACTACCTCAACAGTAACACTGAGAGAATCTTGGATGTCTTCTACTGAGTCTTTATCATGGAAAATCTTTTAGGGATCGATTTAACTGGACTAGAGAAGGCCTTTGACTGGATAAGAAACAGGAAAATCTTAGGGTCGATTTAACTGAATCGGACAAGGTCTTGAAATCTTCAACTGGATAAGAAACAGGGAGATCTTAGGGTCGATCTGACTGAACCATAGAAGGCCTTTGACTGGATAAGAATCAGAAAAATCTTAGGGTCGATTTAACTGAACCGGACAAGGTCTTGAAATCTTCAACTGGATAAGAATCAGGGAGATCTTAGGGTCGATCTGACTGAACCAGAGAAGGCCTTTGACTGGATAAGAATCAGGAAAATCTTAGGGTCGATTTAACTGAACCGGTCTAGGTCTTGGAATATCTTCAACTGGATAAGAATCAGGGAGATCTTAGGGTCGATCTGACTGAACTAGAGAAGGCCTTTGACTGGATAAGAATCAGGAAAATCTTAGGGTCGATTTAACTGAACCAGACTAAAGTCTTGAAATATAGCTGAGAACCTAACTGGATCTTTCCTGAAAGGTAAAGGTCAGTCATATGCAATGCATGATGTGAATCAAGCAATGATGTTCTCAATATAAATGAGATTTGTAAGATATGATGCGTATATGCATGCTGTAATGATGTATGGAAATGTGATGTTTATGAATGTATCCTTTCGTCTTAGGAAAATAAATCCTTGACGGGTGCCGGGAAGTTGAATCCTGGGCTGATATGGAAGAGTAGAGCTCTGTTTCTGCTGGGGGTGATGGTTGCAAGAATACCGATAGAAGAAGATGACTCCGTTGGGGAACAAACTTGGCGAATAGATTACTCTGCGGGGAATGCTCTGTGGGGAGAGGAATTCTTCGCTGAGGTTGATGATAACTCCGCTGGGGATTCCATTGGTAAGTCATGTTGGGAGATCTAATGAACTCCGCTGGGGATAGGAAGACTTCGCCGGGGACGATCTCTCCGTGGCAATTGGCTGAGGATAACCCAGTTATATCATGGTGGGGAAATAAAATTTGAATAAAGCCGGGGGGGCGTTCGTACTATGCGGATGACAAGCTTCCAGAATCTACTGGGGATAAGCTTTAAGACCTGCTGGGGATATGGATTCCACTTTCCTGGGGAAACTTTTGGACTGGACTCTCCTGGGGAAATTTTTTTTGAGATGTACTGGGGAAGTGGCTCCACTGAATGTCTGGTATTCCACCGGGGAACAATCTTAGATCAAGACTGCCGGGGATGCTTGTTAAGAATGTTTGTATACTCCGCTGGGGAATGTTGGGATCTGTTGGAGGATACCCAACTTCCTTGAGGTTGATTGTAACTTTGCTTGGGGAGAGTGCACTGACTTGCTGGCTCACTCTCTGGGGAGTTAAGGTGTATTGGTTATGTTCTTCAACCGAATTTACCTTGGTACCTTGGTGGACGGAACAATTAAATCACTCAGACAACTCTTTATTGCCCCTGTTTCTAATGTTACCTGTAATTAATCCTTTGTTTCGTATGCAAATATTCATGAGTTAGCAAATTATTGTCAATGCATATATCACAAATTGAACCTTGGAAGTTCTTCGCAAAACAAAACAGAAAAGGAAAAACAAATGGCAGTTTATCTGGAAAGTGTATTTATATTGATTTTTGAATTTGCCTGTAAATAGGCGTTTATGTACAAGAGGCTGACGTCCTAGTAAGAGAACGCCGCCGAACAAAAGAGATTATACAAATTTGTACAAAAGAAAATAAACAGCTGTGTGAATAGAATGATCCCACTGAGTTCCAACTCTGCTATTGCCCTTATATCTTCGAGCGTCTCATCACTTGATGACCTAGTCCGAGGATGAAGCTGATCGATCGATGTCGTCTGAACTTGATGTAGTTACCGGATTCTGGATGCAAAGTGATCCAATGAGACATAGTATTACGCTTTATCCCTAACTTTTGCCTGGACCGCCCTTTCGGGTTTTCAGTCCACCGGGATACCCTTTTTTGCCCAAGCCGCCTTTTCAGGTTTTCGACTTGCCGGGTGTACAGATTTTTTTTTCATTTCATCCCTTCATTTTGCCCGAACCCTTTTGGTTCGACGGGAAGCCCTAATTTTTGCCTAGGTATGTCAACCTAGCGGGTCTTTTTACTATGCGTAGTATCTTTTTACTATGTCTGCATTGGCGGGGTGAGGAAGATCGTCACCATCCATGTTGGTTAGAATCATGGCTCCTCCTGAGAACACCTGTTTAACCACAAATGGCCCTTCGTATGTAGGGGTCCATTTGCCCCTTGGATCACTCTGAGGAAGGATTATTCGCTTGATTACCAGATCCCCAACTTGATATTCTTGTGGTCTGACCTTTTTGTTGAATGCCCTGATCATCCGTTTCTGATACGTCTGACCATGACAGATAGCAGCAAGTCTTTTTTCGTCAATAAGGTTTAGCTGATCAAGTTGTGTCTGGATCCAATCATCTTCGTTCAGATTTGCATCCTTCATTATCCGGAGAGAGGGTATTTGCACTTCGATTGGTAAGACTGCTTCCATACCGTAGACCAAGGAGAAAGGAGTTGCCCCGGTTGATGTCTTGGCTGAGGTACGGTACCCATGTAGAGCGAACGGTAACATCTCGTGCCAATCTTTATAAGTCACTGTCATCTTCTGCACGATTTTCTTAATGTTCTTATTTGCTGCTTCTACAGCCCCATTCATCTTCGGTCTGTAAGGAGAAGAGTTGTGGTGCTGTATCTTAAACTGCTCGCAGAGCTCAGTGATCATCTTGTTATTAAGATTGGTACCGTTGTCTGTAATGATTCTTTCTGGGACGCCGTACCGACAAATCAGGTTATGCCGAATGAACCGTGCCACAACAGTCTTGGTTACCGTAGCGTAGGAAGCTGCCTCAACCCACTTCGTGAAGTAATCAATCGCTACCAGGATGAAGCGATGCCCATTGGACGCCGTAGGTTTAATCTCACCGATCATATCTATGCCCCACATTGCAAAAGGCCAAGGTGCAGTCAGGACGTTCAGAGGAACTGGGGGAACATGCACTTTGTCTGCATATATCTGGCATTTGGGACATGTCCGAGAATGTTGGTAACAGTCAGCTTCCATTATGGACCAGAAATACCCTGCCCAAAGGATCTTCTTTGCCATAGTGTGTCCACTAGAATGTGTTCCGAAGGTCCCTTCATGTAGCTCTTCCATGATCCTTTCTGCTTCTGTCTTGTCCACACAATGCATTAAGGTCGAATCATGGTTTCGCTTATACAGGATGTCGTTGCTAAGGAAGAACTTTGCTGCGAACCTTCTCAGAAACTTTTTATCATTGACAGATGCACCTTCAGGGTATTCCTGAGCTTCCAAATATCTTTTCACCTCATGGTACCAAGGCTTCTCAGTCACCAATTCAGTTTCAAGATCACAATAGTATGCCGGTTCGTCCAGTTTCCAGATGATGATCCGGGGAGCCTCGTTGTCCCATTTGACCTTGAACATAGAAGACATCGTAGCTAACGCGTCCTCTAACTAATTCTCCTCTCTTGGGAAATGTTCAAAGGTTATCTTTGTGAAGTGGGGGATTAAGGTCAACACACACTCTTTGTAAGGAATAAGGTTCAGATGTTTCGTATCCCACTCTCCTTTGATCTGATTGATTACGAGAGAGGAATCTCCAAAGACACTCAGAAACTTGATCCTCAGGTCGATCGCAGCTTGGAGACCCATGATGCATGCCTCATACTCCGCCATGTTGTTGGTGCAGTTGAAACATAGCCGGGCAGTGAGTGGAGTATGAGTGCCTTGAAGAGATATGATCACAGCGCCGATACCGTTACCCAAAGCATTGGAGGCTCTGTCAAAGTGAATAGACCATCGGGATCCTTCCTCAAGTCCTTCATCTAGTCCAGGTACTTCATAATCAGTCACTATCATGATACTCTCGTCTGGAAACTCGAAGTTCATTGACTGATAGTCGTCTACTGCCTGATGTGCCAAGTGGTCTGCCAATACACTTCCCTTGATGGCTTTCTGAGTTGTGTACTGGATGTCGTATTCTGTCAAGATCATTTGCCATCTTGCTATTCTCCCCGACAGATCAGGCTTTTCAAATATGTACTTTATAGGATCCATCTTTGAGATCAACAAGGTAGTGTGAGTCAGCATATACTGTCTCAGCCGGCGAGCAGCCCATACCAAAGCGCAACAAGTTTTCTCGAGCAGTGAGTATCGGGTCTCACAGTCGGTAAACTTTTTGCTAAGGTAATAAATGGCATGCTCTTTTCGGCTAGACTCGTCATGCTGCCCCAGCACACACCCCATCGAGTTGTCAAGCATTGTCAGGTATAGTATCAGAGGTCTCCCTTCAACCGATGGCATAAGGATGGGTGGTTCTTGGAGATACTCCTTGATTCTGTCAAAAGCGGCCTGACATTCATCATTCCAACGTACTACCTGATCTTTCTTCAGCAGCTTGAAGATTGGTTCACAGGTAGCAGTTAGGTGTGAGATGAACCGAGCAATGTAATTCAGGCGTCCTAAAAAGCCTTTGACTTCCTTCTCTGTCTTAGGAACTGGCATCTCTTGAATGGCTTTAACTTTGGCAGGGTCCACTTGAATACCTTTATCACTTACCACGAAGCCTAGCAACTTTCCAGATCTTACCCCGAAGGTGCACTTGTTCGGGTTCAACCTCAGCTTGTACAACTTCAGTCGGTCAAACAATTTCTTTAGATGATCTAGGTGTTCTTCCTCAGTCTGGGACCTTGCGATCATGTCGTCAACATACACTTCTATCTCATGATGGATCATGTCATGAAATAAAGCAACCATGGCACGTTGGTAGGTTGCCCCAGCATTTTTCAGCCCGAATGGCATGACCTTGTAGCAGAAGGTGCCCCACTGAGTAACAAAGGTAGTTTTTTCCATGTCTTCAGGAGCCATCTTGATCTGATTATATCCTGAGAAACCATCCATGAAAGAGAACACCTTGTGCTGAGCCGTATTGTCAACAAGGACATCAATGTGAGGCAGAGGGAAGTCATCTTTGGGGATGGCCCTGTTCAGATCCCTGTAATCGACACACATTCTGATCTTTCCATCTTTCTTTGGTACCGGCACCACATTAGTAACCCACTGAGGGTAAGAAGTCACTGCAAGGAACCCGGCATCAAACTGTTTCATAACCTCGGCTTTGATCTTCTCAGACATCTCTGGACGCATACGGCGGACCTTTTGCTTAACCGGAGGGCAGTCTTCCTTGGTAGGCAAATGATGGACCACAATGTCGGTATCCAACCCGGGCATGTCTTCGTAGGACCAGGCAAATATCTCCACATAACCATGTAGCATCTGAGTCAACCGTTGCTTCACGCTGAGCTCTAGGTTGGCACCAATCTTTACCTCCTTTCTGTCTGTATCAGTACCCAGGTTTATTGTTTCCACTGGCTCTTCATGTGGTTGAATTGCCCTTTCTTCCTGAAGTAACAGTCTTGCAAGCTCGCCAGGAACTTCGCAATCATCTTCACTTTCGTCTTCGGCTAAGTTGATCGGATTTTCGAAGTCATAACTGGCAGTAGCAGAGTCATTACTAGTGAGATCCAGAGTGGATTGAAACCTGTATGAGTGAGTGTGTGTAAATACAACTGTTTTGCAATATATAAAGAAAGGAAAGAAAGAAAAGGAGCATAAGATTTGAAATGCGAGAAAACGTCCAAGATCTTTATTCATGATATATGAGATGACAATTAATATACCCTCACAAATGAAGCCACGGCGCCCCGGGTAAGACACCGGGCCATAGAGTTTTAATTGTTTATTACAAATAACAAAACATAGGAGTTTATTACTGCGTAACAAAAGTAACAGGAGTATGATCTTTAGCAGTCCAATTGGTCAATCCACCATCAGTCGTCGGGTAAATCCAGCTTTCAAACTCTGACTCTTCCACTTCATCCTCGTCCCCAACAGCATTCACTCCTGGATTGGTAATGAGCACAGGAGGTCTTCTGGTCTTTGTCTTGCACACAGCCTTCTGACCCTCTGCAGTAAAACCCAGTCCAAACTTGTCAGTTTTTTGTGTAAAATCAGGGAGCCTGCCCCAGTTAGCACATTCACCTTTCTTGATCACAGCCCGTGCATCCTTCAAGGAAGCCATCTTCAAAGGAACATCCTCTTCGACCACTGTTTCTGCCGCTGCCAACGTTGGAGGTACCTCTTCAAAATGCTGAAAGGGGGTTTCAATAAACTCCCCGTCCATCTCAATATACCTGAAGAAATTCAAATGGCTCACCATATACTCCTCCTCTCCCTGCACAGTGACAATCTTCCCTCTGACGGGGTACTTGAGCTTCTGGTGCAGGGTAGAGGTTACTGCCCCAGCTTTGTGGATCCAAGGTCGACCCAGTAGACAAGAATATGATGGACGAATATCCATCACATAAAAAGTAGAGTCGAATACTTGAGAACCCACACGAATAGGAATGTCTACCTCTCCATGAACCATCCTCTTAGAACCGTCAAAGGCTCTGGCGATGATGTTGCTAGGTTTCAGCTCTAGGCCCTCACAATCCAAACGGTCTAAGGCCTTCTTGGGTAGCACATTTAGGGAAGAACCAGTGTCCACCAGCACGTGCGCAAGAGTAGTTCCCCTGCATTAAATAGAGACATGCAGGGCGTCATTGTGGTCCTTTCCCTTAGCAGTAAGGTCAGCATCCGAGAAACCCAAACCATTGTCCGCTGTCAGATTTGCTACGCAATCAGTAAAATGGACTGCAGATGTCTCCTGTGGCACATGGGCCGTCTTGAGAAATGAAATCAGGGCCTTAGCATGGGCCTCTGAGCACAGTAGCAAGGAGAGCATGGAGATTTTGGAGGGTGTATGCCCCAGCTGCTCGACAACATTAAAGTCACTCTTCTTGATTATTTTCATAATTTCCTCCATCTCTTGTTGGGAGGCCTCAGCATTTACAGACTTTGGTGCCTCCATCCGGGCAGGCTCATCTTCAATCCCTTTGCCCCGAGCATTAGATGACTCGGCAGCAGGGGAAACAACTTGATCAGAAACAGGAACAGGTACATTTGTAGGTGTTATAGTGAGGGGTCTTCGAATAGCAGGTGGCGCAATGTCAGGCGAGAAGAGCCTGCCACTGCGGGTTACTTTTGCTGGACCAGTGATATTGCTGATGCTGGTGCCAGTGTTGAACTCTTGCTTGATTCCATGTACATACACGTCTGCCCCATAGTGCCAGGGGACAGCCTTATCAGATTCATAGGGGAGAGGCCCCGGAACAGTAATAACAACAGGTGCAACAGTCATGATTTTAACCGGCTTCCTCGGGAGAGCCTTGATCGGATTATTAAAGATTGTAACAACAGAAACTTCTTCCACCGGAACAAACTGAACAACAGTCTTCTTGAACAGAATCTCTTTGCTGTCCATTAGGCCTTGGATGCCCAACTTCAGCAAAGGACATCCAGAAAGGGAAACAACACAGAAAAGGCAACCTTCACTACAACCCGGAAATAAACAGGCCAGCAGTAGGTTCCTCTTAACAGTCATCACGGGAGTAGCCACATCATTCACAGAAACGGCGTATACATCTTCATCAACGGAATTCACTCCATGCTGGGGCATAGGAGCAGTCACCACATTTGGCCTTTCAGGCGCTTCAAATTGTATCTCTTTTGCGTCAATAAGGTCTTGCACCTTATTCCTTAAGGCCCAGCAGTCATCAGTGGAATGCCCCGGGCTATCGGAGTGATAAGCACAGCGGGCATTTGGATTATATTTCGGAGAGGCAGTATTCACAACTTTCGGGGCCTCCCTGACAGTCACTAAGTTGGTGGACAGCAACTGCAGCAAGATTTGTGATAGAGTCATACTTAGCCGGGTAAACTCTCTTCTGGGTCTTTCACCTCTTTGCTGATTGGTTTGCCGAGGAGCGGCAACAGGCTTAGCAATCATCACCGCGTTGACAGATTGGCGGCGCTCAGGTTTCTCTTGTCTTCTAGACCCATATACAGCACCGGCCTCCTTCTTAAAGGGCTTCTTCTCTGAATTTGACGATGTACCCTTCTGAATTTTGCCAGACTTCATTCCAGCCTCTATTCTCTCTCCAGTCAGAATAAGATCAGTAAACCCTGCAGATGAGTTACCGATAAGATGATTGAAAAATGGCCCAGATAGGGTCCCCAAGAACATGTCTACCAACTCCCGGTCAGTTAACGGAGGCTGCACACTGCCAGCCAGATCCCTCCACTTCTGTGCATACTCTTTGAAACCTTCGCTTGACCCTAGCGACATACCCTGGAGTTGGGTACGTGTAGGGGCAAGGTCGGCATTATATTGATATTGCTTGTAAAAAGCAGTAGCCAACTCCTCCCAGTTACGAACCTTGGTCCCATCCAGCTGATAGAACCATTCGAGATGAGTCCCTGAAAGACTCTCCTGGAAGAAGTGGATCCACAAGTTCTTGTCCACTGAGTACGGTTGAATCTTCCGCACATAAGATCTGAGGTGTAGCTTGGGACAAGACGCCCCGTTATACTTGGTGAAAGATGGTGCCTTAAACTTGTGAGGAATGATCACACCAGTAGGTAAGCCCAAGTCTCTGAAATCCAGCCCAGGCACTTGTTGGATCTCCATTGCATTCAGTCTGTCTTCCAATTGCTTGTACCGGTCTTCAGCCGGAGGATACTGTTCCTCGTTGAAGTCAGTCTCGTTGTCAGAGACTACCGGACTAGGACCTTTTCCCCCTTGGGGACTGCTCTTTCCTATATAAGAACCAGCCTCTTCATTCTGCAGAGTGTTGCCAAACCTTCGGCCCGAGTTGAAAAGAACAGTTCTCTTCTTCTTCTTCTTCTCCTTCTTCAGGAGCAAAGCCTTCAGCTCTTCTTGGCCTTGAGCCAAACCCATGATCAGTTCCTGAAATTGCGCGTTCTGCGCCTGAAGAGCCTTGATAGACATCTCGGTTGATGATGAGTCAGGATTCATGATGCTGAAATAAACAGCGAAGAACAGTAAGCAACCTGAAAAGAAGAAACCTGCTATGCACATGATGAATGATATGTGTTTATGCAATGCATTCAGGGGTTCGAAAGTTCAAATTTGTTGTAGACAAAAAGGAACACACGTTATCGTTAAGGAAATAATTGTTCAGTACATCAAAGCCTCATGGGCACATATTACAAAGCAAATCAGTCCCAAAAGAAACTACGCATCCTCTTTGGAGCTATGTAGGTGTTGAGATTCCTCTCCTCGTGCAATAGGCGGGTGAGCTCCAAGACCTTCTTTTCACTAGCATGTAGACTGGTCTCAAGAGAATTCCGTTCTTCCTTAAGCTGGATCCAGCTCTTCTGCATCTCTTCCCAGGACGTGGGCATGTCGGGATGTTGAATGGTGTAGGACACCTCTCCTTCCAAGACTGGCTCTTTGATTACATGGAGCACATGAGGATAAGGCATTATTAACTTCTGGGAGCGGGCTCGTACCCACTTGAGATAAGGTTCCAATGGGATGGAATTCTTGTGCCCCAGTGTCTTACTGTCTATCCTATTTGGCATCCTCCAAGCTCTGATAAATCTCTGGCGAAGTCCTTGTGCATCGTTGTCGAAGTCAAAAACTATGTCAGGAATTAACATGTCATGAGGGCCGTCCCTCCGAGCATAACCAAACTGTCTCCAAGCCAAGCATGGGTTGTAAGTAATACCTCCTCTGATTCCAAGTAAAGGAACATTAGGGTACTCCCCGCAACGATCAATGATAGTGACATCCTCTCTGGACCGAGAGCACCAATGTATATCTGCGTGTCTAAGAGTCATCAACCGTTGTGACCATCTCAAACCCCGCTCGTTCTTCAAAGCTGATTGTGGAAGGTGCGAAATAAACCACCTTCCCAGGAGAGGAGTGCAGCACATAAGGACACCTCTTTTTCTCATGGTTCGAGTGTAACATGAGTGAAGGATGTCCCCCAGCAACGTAGGTATAGGATTCCTGGACATGAAGATCTGGACAACACTGATATCTATAAGCTGATCTGGGTTAGGGAACAACACCAAACCATAGACAAGGAGGGCCACAACTTCTTCAAAAGCTTGTAAGTCAAGGGAGTTCCAACATTCATGGGCCTTTTCAAACAGAAACCTGGCTAAGAACCCTTTGATACCACTTCTAACTTCCCAATGTCCCTTGAGGTCAGATGATTGTAGGTGTAAGGCTTTAGCAATCTCTTCAAGCTTGGGTTCCTTTTCCGTACCGTTGTAGGGTAGTTCATCAAGGATATGGATCTTCAGAAGCCGGGAGAACTCCTCCAATGTAGGTACCAGCTGATAATCCAGGAAAGTGAAACAATGATGCAGAGGGTCAAAGAACTGGAATAGGACCTTTATCATATCTTCCTCAATGTTGGTATTGACCAAGATGATGAGTCTTCCATGTCTTTCACTGAATGAAGAGCTCTCGGGAATCCTGGATATAAGCTCCTTAAGCTGAGGAGGGATCCTTACAAGGCTGATTTGAATTGTCTTTCTGCGAACCGTTTCCATGTCCTACAAAACAAGAACAAAGATGAAAATTCGAACCCCTGAAATGGTTAGCCAATGTATATGATGCTGTATGATGTCATGATGCTATGATTAAACACACCATAAATATTTACAAAGGCAAACATGTAAAGCACACAAGTCACACAAGACAAGCCCTTAGAGTTTAGGCCAGCATGGGGTCTGGGTATTACCCTCTTGAAGTTGGTGGGCTCAACCCGTCCTATTAGAAGTAACCGGGTTCTAAGGGTCCCAATATCATTGGATTGCTTTCATTGTTCATCGTTTCGATTTAGCCACTGAACTGGCGACCGAAAAATTTCTGGAAAGCAACCCTCAATTGAGTGTAGTATCGAGTATCAACCAACCTCGGACTGCACCAAAGTCAATTATCTCACTACCCTAAAGAGACCAAGATAGTTCAATTAAGGTTCCTAAGGTCAGTTGATGCTTCACGACACCACGCGGAGGCCCCGTACTCTCCTTGACTGAACTCAAGGGTTACTGGTACACACCAAAGTGCCACATCAACGTAGCATACTGTTTCAACCATGTCAGTATACCCCGCACAGTTCCCTCACAGCCTTGTTGCTACTTTCTAAGAAGGTATCCCCAGATCCGGGTTAGGATCTATAGAACTCCCAAGACAGTCCCACAATTTAAAGCAAACAATTCAGACATTTGAAAACACACTGATCTTAGTCCTAAGGTACACCTCACTTTAAAAAGATGTCCCCAGCAGAGTCGCCAGTTCTGTGATCGGTGGATCTGGAACTGACTGTTTAACGCTGGATCGCGAAATGTCACGGAAGCAAGAGTCGCCACCGTCTTTTATTTTCTCCAAATGGAAAGGACAAAAGCACAGAAAAATTCCATATAGAGATTGCTCTCGGTTCGGGAGGTAGATTATAGAAAGGGAAGGTGTTATCACCCTTTCTATCCATGGTTATCCATGGGCTCTTAGATACTTGCTCATTGTGTTTTCAAAATTGTTTGTTTGCTTTTCAACTGTGGGTTTTTAAAAAAGGTTTCTTTGAAAATTTCAGTTCGACTCTTGTATCATTCCTCAAGAGTGTTTGAAAAGTTGCTTTCGAAAGCTTTTTGAAAAAGGTGTCGGTGTGAAAAGTATTTTTGATTTGTTTTGAAATTAGAGCAAGTATCTACGAGAATCTACCTACCCTAAGGAATTCGTCTGTGTAAATGTCCTTAAAGTAGTGCCATCCCACCATTGAGAGGTAGGTAGCACCACCGTTGGAGGTGTTCGGGTCAATTCGAGGGTTCGGGACATGGTGGTCACCAGAGCAATGGGAAGACACCTTAGAAGCTACCCTCATGCCATGTTCATGGACATGAGGACTTACTAAAACATCCTCTACTCGACGACCACCTTTCGAGGGGCAAGGCAACAATGAGGCGTACCCTAGGGGTGGTGTGTGATTTGTGTGTCGTTTTCAGATATTTTTGTCTTGTCCATGCATTGGTGATCTACGCTTTATTTTTATTTTTGGCATTCATTCTTTCATGCGAATTAATTAACAGTTAAAAGGTACAGAATTAAAAGTCCTACGCTATTACAAAGGCGCGGGTCTACATCGCCAAATTAATCCAAGACCCGATTTGAAATAAAATAAAGTGCGAGAAATAAATGTCCTAATTGACCTATTACATAGCTTTGGAAGAATTATATGAAAAAGGAAATAAAATAAGCGCGCGAATTAGAATTGTGATCGAATGCGAGGGCGTTGGACCCTTTTAAAGAAATTGAATTAAAATTAATAAATTAATTAAGTTAAATGAGAAAAGGAAATTATTTTTTGAGTTTTTTGCTTTTATGGATTTTTAGTAAGAAAATTAAATTGGAATTAAAAAAGAAAAGTTAATTAACCCTAGTTCTAACTATTTTTTTTTATTTATTAAGAAATATTCTTAGTTTGACCTAATTTTAATTAATTATTTACATGGCAAATTTTATTCACAAAATAATAATTAATAATTAATAATGGTAAAAGAAAAGAAAAAAAGGATAAAGGTATAAAACCCTAATTCTACATTTTTTAGTTTATTACAAAAAATATTAAAATTTAAACCTAGAATTAAGACTAAATTAATTAATACAATTTATTTACAAAAATGTTAGTGAATTAAACATAAGAAAAAACATATTTTTTATTTTATAGTTTCTGAATTTTTTTGGGTATTTTTATGTTATGAAAATATTAATTTAAAGAATTGAAATAAAACTAAATAAAATAAATAAACTAGAAAAATAAAAAGGAATGAAAACAAGAGTGCAAACCAATGGGGGGTGTTGACCCCAATTTGGAGGTATTTTCCAGCATTTTTGGCCCAATCATTGGAGGCCTGTTTGACTTCTGGTAGTCACGTGTGGCTTCATTAACCAATGCATAGGGTACTCCTCAGATCATGGCCATTGGATTGAGATCAGTGGGCGCGTGGCAGACACAGACAAGAAGACGCATGGTAGGCCCTGGGGTTGAAACTGCATGGAATCACGTTGAAACAAAATATATTAAGAAAGTGAGGGGACCTGGGAATCGAACCCAGGTCCCAATGCTTACCAATCCATATGCCTGCCAACTGAGCTGCTTAGCGTGTTTGTCATTATAATGGAAAAGAAATAATATATAAAACAATAATGTCCACTACGCTGGAACACTCAAAAACGCGCCAACGTTTAAATGGACCACTCAGAAGCCTCCACGCATCGTCTTCCCCACTTGTTCTTCATTTTGGCCTGAAAAACAAACTAGATAGCGTGGGTTTTAAACCCCCACAATCTGAAATACAGAAAAATAGCGAATAGGAATTAACCAAGTATAAAAAGGGCGCGATAGGTATTTTAGATTCCTTGGAACGTCGCGATTTCAATGGTACAAGTCTCATGGTCTGATTTTACCATATGCAAAAGTCCCCAATTTAGGAGCTTCGAAAACCTAGAAAGCTTCCATGGTGTTTTTTGATACAGGGCCTTACAACTCAATTAAGTTATGTCATTAGCTTCAGGAGATGCACATTAGTATAAATCAACATCAAAAACACATGAAAAATGCAGGGAATTCAAGATGCGATTATGAGTATTTTCATGAAAAGTGAGACATGGTTCTACCAGTTCTTGGTGTTGGAAGCAGTGGTTTTGATCCAGAAACGTTCCTTGATGCCTTGGGAGTGCAATGGAATAGTTATCTTGCTTTGAAACGTACTAGAATGCAGTTTTCAGTTTTTGAATTTTTGGGCAAAAATGCAAAGTTGTCTTTGATGTGAGGCGCAACTTCAAGGTCTTTAGCTTTAGGGTTTGCCTCTGTTTATGTATGGGAGTGGATTAGGGTAAGAATCAAGTCCAAAAACCTTTTGCATTGATGAAAGAAATATTTGATTTTCAATGAATATTTTCAAATCTTTTCCACATGAATATCATGCCAATTTGCACCAAATCTTCCCTTTTTTGAAGTGCACGAAATCTTGAGTCTTTAAGGAGTCTATTAGCTGTATCACAAGATTCAAAACACATGCTTTGCTATTTTTGTCATATTTTATTTAATTAAATGAATTAATGGTGATTAAAAATTCAAATAAATAATAATAAAAAATGATGAAATAACTTCCCTTTGGGCCAATGGTCGTGCATAGCCTTTGGATGATGAATCTTGGAAGAAAATGTGGCCCATTAGCCATTTTGAGGCATTTGAAGTAAAGTTGACTTTTCAAAATTCCCAAAAACTTCCCAACTTCCACAAGGCATATCTTGCTCAATGTTTAAGCTTTGATCATGTTCTTGGACATTTTGGAAAGGTCTTGAAGTCCTCTAACCAATGCATTTGGTCCCATGTAATTTTGATTTACCAATCTCAAGTTATGGTCTTTGACTTAAAGTCCCTTTTTGTTGACTTTTGAAAATGACCTATAATGTTGAAATTGATAACTTTTTGTGAGAGCATTTCTTGGACTTGAAGTGTGAAGAGGAGTTGTAGGAAATGTCATTCTCTTCAAAATGAGCTTTGGATGGAATTTTTTTGATGAACCATGTGGAAGTTATGCCTTGGTCAAGTTACAGTTGACTTTTTCAACTGTCCAAATATGGAAACTTTTGCATCTTGAGACTTTTTGAGCCATGCCTTGAGAATCATGATCAAGAATTGATCAAATGATTTTTGTGGCTTCAAAATAAGATGTTGACCAAAAATTTGAACTTTTAACTGTCAAATGACCATTTTGCCCCTGTAGTTGACTGTTGAGCAATTAGGGTTTTTGACTGTGCAATTTTGTGCTGTAAGTCTTGAAACTTGACATGAGGATGGTTGACCATGTTTATAAGCATGTGGGACTTGTTTGGACCCTTGGAAACTTCAATTTCTTTGCCAGAACCAAAACCCTAATTTTTGACTGTTAGGAGGCCTTTGAACTGTGCAACCCTTGGGGAGATTTTGAAGCATGCTCTTTGCAAATCTTGAAGAATATGGGAGGGAAAATTTTGGGGTACAACAGTATCCTATATAAGCGTAGCCATGATTGTGTTCTACTTCGTTGTGTGGACAAAGTTGAAGCTGAGTTGATCATGACTGAAATACATAGCGGCATATTTGGCACCCACTTGAGCGGGCATACGATGGCTAAGAAGATTTTAAGGGCATGCTACTACTGGTCTACCATGGAAGCTGACTGTCATCAATACGCTCATACTTGTCACAAATGCCAAGTCTATGCTGACAAGGTACATATTCCTCCAGTTCCTCTCAATGTCCTAACAGGTCCTTGGCCATTCGCAATGTGGGGAATCAACATGATTGGAGAGGTCAAGCCTACGGAATCCAATGGACATCGCTTCATCCTGGTGGCTATTGATTACTTTACCAAATGGGTCAAAGCAGCTTCCTTCGCCTCTGTTACAAAGAATGTGGTTGCCCGCTTCATCAAGCATAACCTCATATGCCGGTATGGTATCCCCGACAGGATCATCACGGACAACGACACAAACCTGAATAACACTATGATCACCGCTCTGTGCGAGCAGTTCAAGATTCAACATCACAATTCATCTCCCTATCGACCAAAGATGAACGGTGTTGTTGAAGCTGCGAACAAAAATATTAAGAAGATCATTCAAAAGATGACAGTCACCTACAAGGACTGACATGACATGTTACCGTTTGCTCTGCATGGATATTGTATCACGGCGCGTACTTCAACTGGGGCAACCCCCTTTTCTTTGGTATATGGCATGGAGGCTGTTTTACCTATGGAAGTTCAGATTCCTTCCTTGAGGATTATGAAGGATGTTGGTTTAAGTGAAGACGATTGGATTCAGACCAGGCTTGATCAACTTAATTTGATCGACGAGAAACGACTTACTGCTGTTTGTCATGGTCAGACGTATCAAAAACGGATGATCAAGGCTTTCAACAAGAAAGTCAGACGTCAGGTGTATCAAGTCGGAGATTTTGTAATCAAGCGAATTATCTTGCCGCAAAGTGATCCCAGGGGAAAGTGGACTCCTTCTTACGAAGGACCATTTGTGATCAAAAATATCTTTTCTGGAGGGGCAATGATTCTAACCACCATGGATGGCGATGACCTTCCGCACCCTGCGAATGCAGACATAGTCAAAAGATACTACGCATAAAACGACCCGACAAGTTGAAAACCCGAAAGGGCGACTTGGGCAAAAATGGGCATCCCGGTGAATCGAAAACCCGAAAGGGCGGTTCAGGCAAAAATTAGGGATAAATAAAAAAATCTGTACACCCGGCAAGTTAAAAACCCGAAAGGGCGACTTGGGCAAAAAAGGGTTTCCCGGTGGACTGAAAACCCGAAAGGGCGGTCTAGGCAAAAGTTAGGGAATTAAAGCGTATGACTATGTCTCGTCGGATCACTTTAAGGACAATCTCTTCACGAACAACCTCCAGGCTTCTGATCAATCCAATCATCTGCGAACGAAGTGACGAATGGACAAGATACACAGAGTTATGAAGGCTATAGCAGAATGGGAACCCCATGGAATTATTACACATAGCCATCTTTCTTTGTATAAAATTTTCTCATTTTTATGACAACATCCTCTTACCAGGGTGTCTGTCTCCTTTGTACAAAGTACTTACACAAAGTTAATACAAAGATACTTCAAAGTGCAGAAATTTTGTTTGCCTTTTCTTTCTTTTCACACGTGTGTTTTATTTGAAAACGTCCAATGATTTATTAAAATAAGCATATGCATTTGAATATAATCATTGCTTACAAATAAAACGGAATGAGAAAGGATAATTACTGATAGGTAGAAAGTATAGGAAGACGTCTTTATGCTATCCCGGAGGAAATCCCCTGCAATATGTCATTCAGATCCTCAACAAAGCTAAAACCTTGAAATACATATCCCCAACAGAGTTCTCCTCAAAACAGGAACCCCCAGTAGATTGGCATACGAAACAAACTCCTGATTTCCCCAACAGGATAAGCATTCTCCCCACATAGTTATTTCCCAGTAGAACGGAGATTCTTGTCCTCACTTCTCTAAGTTGAAGCCTCTAGGTTTTAAATCCTCAGTAGAGATCGTCAGAGTTTTCCTCATCCGCCAGGGAAGTCATGAAGGATTCTCAATTCCCCCACAAGTCACCAAGGATTTTCAATCCCCAACAGTAGTCCAAAGGATTCCTCAGTCTCAACAATCAAAGGTTTTGAATCTCAGACAACAGTCAAGGATTTATGTTCCCCGGCAGCATCCAAAGATTTTATTACCTCCCGTTATCAAGGATTTATTTTCCTCAGCAAGACAACTAATCAGCTTACATGCGCATACATTGCACTCATATATCATAAACATTGATGAAGCACACTTTATTGCATCATACATATCATGCAACATAATTTTGTGTTTCGGCTAACATTTTACCCTTTTCAGGATAAGATTAAAAGCTGCATTTAAACAAATGTTCAAGGATTTCAGATACAGTACATATACACCCCAGACACGGCGGTCATTCTACTACTCATTCAGACTTCAGCAATCAGATACAGACTAGATACGCTCCAAACACGGAAGCCATTCTATTTCTCATTCAGGTTCAACTATCAACTTCAGGATCAGATGCACTCCAGACACGGAAGTCATTCTGTCACCTGTCCGGATCCCCGTTACAGTATGGATATATTCCAGACACGGAAGTCATCTTGCTACTCATACAGATCTCAACTTCAGATACAGTCCAGATACGCTCCAAACACGGTTGCCATTTTGTCACTCATTCAGACCTATTCCCCAGCCCAGAGATACTCCAGACACGGATGTCTTTCTGCCACTTATTCAGATTCCAGATTTCGGATACAATACAGATACACTCCAGACACAACAGTCATTCTGATATTCATTCGAGAATCAAATACAGTTACAGTTCGGATACGCTCCAGACACGGACGCCATTCCTTTTCTCATACGAATCCAATCTCCAGATACAACTCAGATACGTTCCAGATACGAATACCATTCTGATAATCATTCTCCTAATTTTCAACAAACAAGTCTTGGATGGCATCTTTTAAGCCCATCTCCAGCAAGATTCTACCATACCCAAATGGCATCTTTAAGCCCATTCCCTCAGTTATATTTTGACGAGTGCAAATTTACGAGCACTCTAGTGTCCAATCCTCTTTTACCTTCGAGTCACGAAAGGCCAAACTCGCTAATCTAACTCTTCAGGTTCAAGAAGATTGAACAGGGGAAACTGTTGTACCCCAAAATTTGCCTTCTCATTTTATCAACATTTTTCATCACAAGACTCCTTGAACTCAGGATCAAGCTAGGGTTTGCTCTGCTCAAGATATCTTCTTGCACTGTTGACCTAAATTAGGGTTTGAGTTTACACAGGGATTTTTAGACTTTCAATGCCCAAAGTGACTTTCATACTTAATGTTGGACTTATAAGATTGCCTCTACCAAGTTTCAAGCCTTGAATCAAATTTTTACCCAGTCAATTGATTAGTTGACCTAAAAATCAACTATATTGGGAAAAAGTCATCTGTGGCCAATTTACAGTCAAACCTTAGGATTTTTGACCCACATCAACATTATGAACTCATATGAACCATTTGATCAAGTTTGGACCACAACTCCACAAGAAATTTGATCAGATCACCAAAAGGGCAAAATGGTCATTTTTAGGGTTTTGACTGTACAAAGGGAATTTTTTACTTTTGACCTAGCCAATGGCAAATGGGGTTCAATCATGGACTCAAGGACTCAATGGAATCATCTTGACCTATTCACAAAGTTCAAAAGATCTCAATTGCATTAGATTGACAAATGAATTTTTCAGTCAACTGATCAAAATTTGACTGTACACTGAAAAGTCAAACTTTGACTTTTTGGTCAAAATCAAGTGCCAAGGGTCATTTTTCATCAAGATGTGTCAAAACATGAAACTTGTTCATCAAGAAACCCATTTTTGCAAATTAGGGTTTAAAGTTGAAAGTTTTCATAACTTAGAATTTTTCTAAGTTATGAAATTTTCTTAATTTTTCCTAACTTTGCCCAACATTTTCACCATGATGAAATTGGATTCAAACAAAACTTCCAACATGAAAGTTGTATTCCTACACAAAGTCTACAACTTTGATTCAGAAAGTTTTCTCAAAAGAAGCTTGGATCTCAAGTTATGAGTTTTGGAACAAGGGTCCCTAAAACTTTTAACTTAGAGAAATTTTGCCCTAGTTTAGGCAGGATTTTGACCTATCTTCTTGGCCATTTTTCACATAGTTCCACTTGTAATCTCAATTTACATTTCAAATATGGAATGTAGGGCATGTTTCAAGCTTTCTAAAATGTCCAAGAACTCCCCAAACTCATTTGTGGTTAAGGAGAATCGAAGGCTTGAAGTTGGCAAAAACTCACTTTTCATCCATGGCATGTTCATGTTCATACAAGTTGCAAATTCAAATCAGCATGCTTTGCACTAGATTGCAGGCCTCTAAATCACCTCACACTCAATAATTAAATTCAAATCCATCAGTCTAAGGCATTGTTTTGGTTATTAGGGCATTGCACACAAGATTAATCCCTAAGTAGAAAAAGCAATATTTCCATTTTTTGCTTAAATGTGCTTTATGTCAAAACTAAATCCCTTGAGAATTGGTCCATATCTCATACAGCAAATCAAATCCACAAGTTGGAGGGGCCAAGGGCAAAGTGTGCAAGCATAAGGATAGCCTGTACAGGCCTTTTGGACATGACTTCCCACTTTTGCTTCATATACAAGAAATATGCCAAATACATGAGAACATGAACATCAGCCAAAACAAACTTGTGCAAACATTTGAACCATCCTTCTCACACCTCTCTGAGCCAGAAACACGATCTCTTGAGCCTTCAAGCATCCCACAGCAAGAAATCACCTTCCATTGGCAAAACAGGGCAACATCTGCAACTTGACTTCCATAGCTCAATTGGCTCGTGCGTTTTGTCTTAAACTGGTTCAAACACCTTCCATTCAATCCATCCAAGCTATCCCAAACCTCAAACACCAACTGTAACTCCATTTACAGGGTTTGCCATTTTCATTTTGAGCTTGTGCATGTTGAGATCTGTAGGCTGATTCAAGTACATTCAAGGCAAGCTAGACATTGGAGAAGGTCAAGTGAAGTTCAAGCAAGCTTCCAGTCATCTCAGGCCTTGTTGAAAAGCTCCACATTGCCATACACGAAGTCAGCTGAAACAGGTTTTTTGTCAATTTCCTATCTCTCTATTTAGGAACATTTAGACTTAGGTTTGTGAATAAGAAATGTAGTATGCATTGCCATGAAGCTGTACATATGCTCAGTTTTCATTTTTATTAAGCATGCTAAGAGAATTTGATCCATGAACATACTGAAAAAATTAGGTTAGATTTTAGGGCCAGAGAAATTCTCTCTTGTCTTTGAGAGTTAGGATTAGTTCTTTATATGGTTAGATTCGTCTTGAAAAACTCTATAACTTTGATGTTATGTGTTTTTGCAATAGAGCTCGTATGCAAGATGTCCATGTTTGATAACAGGCGCGCACATTTTGTTTGAAAGTCAGAGGTTGAAGATGAAGTGGTGGGCTGGGCTTGGTCCTGACTCACTATTGACACCCCCTTTTACTTTTTGCACCCCCTGGCCCAATTTATTGATATTTTATATTTTTGCATTTTTATATTCATTTCTGATTTTATTTTATTATTCCCAAATATAAAAAATACTCAAAAAATATTTTTATAAATTTTCACATTTATTTTGTATTTTATTTTTATTTTTCTAAACATAAAAGTAATTTAATGAACATATATCTTTATTTTATTTTAATGAAAACTTAGAAAGAAAATATTAAAAATCATACTTTTATATTTTTATTTATATTTAAATAATGTATTATACTAAATATATTTTTATTTTTGTATATATTTTATTTCATTTTTTATACATGTTTAATATAATTAATATTACATATACATACTTTTATTTTATTTAATAAATACTTGGGAATAAAAGCATGAAAAATATACTTTTTTTATTATTATTATTTATACTTAAAATAATAAATTTTTCTAAATATATTTAATTTTATATATACATCATTTTATTTTATTGTACATAAATAATATAATTAACATATTTATTTTCTTAAAGAAAAATTAGGGTTTACCCTTAATAAAAAAATAATTTCTTTTATTTTATTTTTTCCTTTTTTGCATTAAATATTTTTACATACATGGAAAATAAACATAAACTTTTTGCATATTCATATTATTTCATACATTTATTTAATTTGTTTATCTTAAATATTTGTTCATTTATTATTTATGTCATTTGATTCAATTTGGATGTAATAGTAAAACTAGGGTTTTAATTTCTTGTCAAATAATCCCCATTCAAAATTGTATCCCCATCCCCATAATCATGTTGTAATAGCTTAGACTTTTAATTCTCGCACTTTATGCTTTCAATTATGCCATGATTAGAGATTAGGGTTTGTATGCAAAAATCCAAAATCAACAAGTAGTTTGACCTAATACAAAGACAAAAATGCATGAAAATCAATACACAATGCACACTTGCACCCCTAGGGTTACAATCCACTTGTTGCCTCAAAAATGGGCCATGTTATGCATGTTGGGTACTTTGGCAAAACAAAAACAAAACAAAATATCATAGTCCCTCGATGACGCTATCTTGGTTGCCTAAACAAAATGATCAAGTCCCTCAAAAATTCGCCAAAGATACTTAACACAATTGCTATCATGGTCTATACAATGACCCGCGCCTGTCCCGTTTAACATCCTAATACAATGTTGTTTACCAAATGCAATGGTAAAACAACACTGTCAAAAGGGTTAAAAACATATAGGAAAGATCTTTGAGTAAAATAGGGTAGATAGCTCTTAGTTACTTAATCAAAACTTGCAAAACGTCCTTACTATTTTCAAACACACCTCACAACACAATTTCAAAATATTTCCCAAATCAAACTTTCAAACATTGAAATCTTTTCAAAAGACAAATACACCTTTGTATACATTCAAACAAGAATCATTACAAAGGTTGCCACAAAGATGGCCTTTTTTTAAAACATCTTTCAAAACCACACACAAAGCACCATTTCAAACAATTGAAAAGCAAAAGCAAGTGATCTAAACAAGTAACTAAGAGCCCATGGATAACCATGGATGAAAAGGGTGCTTGCACCTTCCCTTTTCATAATCTACTCCCCGAACCCAAGAAAACATCTCAAAGGTCTTTCCTGTGCTTTTTGACCTTTCCTTAGGATAAAATAAAAAGTCGGTGGCGACTCTTGCTAAACTGAAACATTTGCGAACACAAACGCAAAACCTCAAGTCAGTTCTCCCACCGCATCACAGTTTCCTTTGAAGGCTCTGAATTCGAATTGCACCTACTTTGTTATCATGTCTTTTTCGATTAAATATCAAGCCTTGCTCCCTTCGATGGCTCTGTATCCTGACTCGAATTGCTCATATTCTCAGCATCAGAGTTTCTTTATTTGAACCATGGTCTGCAGGAATTCGAAAGGTTCAGAGTTGTCCTCTCCAATCTGCATGAATTCAAATGGTTAGAGCTTATGGAAGCCTCTCATTTCTTGCTCTTTTAGATCTCATTCTATCTAACTTGGATAATCGGAATGTCACCCTATTGATATGCCATCGAAGCATCCCTTAGTTAACATGCCTGTCGAAAGGCACTTTGTACGCCCTAACAAAAGACAACCTTATTTAAGATGTCTGTCAAAGCTTCCTTGTTTGAGATTCCCATCGAAAGGCCCTATGCCAATCGAAAGACCTTTTGCAAATTCCAATCGAAGGATACTTAACCATCATTCAAAAAATTTCCTTTTCTTTTGGCAAATGTTTGTAACCACCTATGCAAGAGAAAATCTTGGAAAAACATGAGAGGGAAAATTTTGGGGTACAACACTCCTGCTGATGACAGACACAAGCAGCTGGAAGATCGACTTAATGCTATGGAGACACAGAAAGTGCCTGTGCTGGACTTTGAATAGTTGGGTCTTATTTCAGGGGTTGTTATCCCTCACAAGTTCAAGGTTCCTACTTTTTCCAAATATGATGGTGTGTCCTATCCGAAGCTTCATCTACGGTCTTATGTTCAGAAGATCCAACCCCATACTACTGACAGAAAGTTATGGGTTCCCTTCTTTCAAGAGAGTTTATCTGGGACACACCTTGAATGGTTCTATCAGCTGGAGGGAACCAACATCTGCACTTGGGAAGACCTAGCTGCTGCTTTTTACAAGCAGTGTCAATATAATGCTGACCTTGCACCAACTCACGTGCAACTTCAAAGTATGACTATGGGCTCAAATGAAGGGTTTAAATAGTATGCCCAAAAGTGGAGAGATCTAGATGGAAGAGTGAAACCTCCTTTATCTGACAGGGAGATGGTTGATATGTTCATGGGTACATTGCAGGGCCCTTCTTTAATCACCTGATCGAAAGTTCTTCATCTAGTTTTACCGAGTTGATACTAACTGGGGAACATGTAGAAGGTGGTGTCAAGAGTGGAAAGATTCAAGTGGCTACATCTCCGAGTGCTGTAAAGAAGACATTTAGCGGAAAGAAAGAAGTTAACGCTGTCTATGGCCAGAAGGGTCGTACTAGAAATGATCGCCATCAATCTATATGAGCGGTGTTGATTTCTAATCATGCGCCTGTGCAACAACAACGACAAGGAAATCAGCATAGGATAAACACACCTAGAAGACAGTTCGCCAAGATCAGTAAGCCATTATCTCAAGCATTACAACATTTACTGAAAGCAAAACTGATCATGTTAAGGGATCCTCCTCAGAATCCCAACATCTCCTCTCCTCGCTACAATCCAAATGTGAAGTGTGCATATCATTCCAATAGCCCCGGGCACGACAACAATAACTGTTGGGCCTTGAAAAAGAAAATTCAAGACATAATTGAAAACAAAGAGATTGAGTTCGATCCTACCAAGACTCCGAATGTAATTACTGCACCAATGCCAAAGCATGACAAAGGCATAAGTGTTATTGATGATGTTCTCTATGTTTCTGCTGTGAGTGAATTGGCTACTCCCCTTCTGATTATCAAGACGAATCTGTTGTAGGCCAGTTTACTTCTGAGTTATATTGAAAGATGTTACTGCTGCGCAGCCCAACCCAATGGTTACAAGTTCTTGGAAGAAGGTATTCAACGCTTAATGGATAATCATATAATTTTGATTGAGAAGATTCCGTCTGTTGAGAATTTGTTACAAGACTTCGAGTTGGAAGAGATATCTGTAATATCCGACACTCCTATTAGGATCACTTCCAAGGGTCTTGTAAGGATCACTGCCAAACCCAAAACCGATCCTTTAATAATCACCACACCTGGACCAATTCCATATTCTTCAGATAAAGCTATCCCTTGGAACTATGGATCTGACATCTACTACCATGGCATCAAACAAGAACTATCGACTAATGAATATGAGGGTACTGAAGTTGTTGATCCCGATATTGAAAATATTGATGGGACCAACAAGGTTACTAGAAGCGGGTGGGTTTTCTCCAGAAATCTCTCCAAAGACTCACGACACTTATTTGTGTTACCGCTATCGAGTCAATTACTAAGGCTCGGGGCAAAGAGCAAATGACGGAGCCTGCCCAGACGGAGGCACCTAAAGAAGTCACCACTAATGATACTTTCAGGAAAGAGTTGGAAGAGGTATTAAAGATTATCCGCAAAAGTGATTACAAGATTGTCGAACAATTGGGACAGACTCCATCTAAGATCTCCATGTTATCCCTGTTACTGTGTTCTGAAGCCCATGCATAAGCTTTAGTGAAATTCCTGAAGTCCGCTCACGTGCCACAAGAGATTTCCACTGATCAATTTGGAAGTTATATTACTAGCCTAACCACTAATAATGAACTAGGTTTTTCTGATGCCGACTTAACCCCTGGAGGAAGGAACCACAACAAAGCCCCGTATGTCTCGATTGAATGCATGGGAACTACTTTAGCTCATGTATTGGTTGATACGGGTTCCTAGCCGAATGTCTTACCAAAGGGTGCTCTCGAGAGGCTTGATTGTGAAGGGGTTGTGCTAAAACCCACTGATATTATAGACCAAGCCTTTGACGGTTCAAGGAGGATGGTACACGGAGAAGTGAATCTTTCGATTAAGGTAGGTTCACATGTCTTTGAATATACCTTCTACGTGATGGATATTCGACCGACTTATTCTTATTTACTAGGACGCCCCTGGATCCATGGGGAAGACGCAGTTACCTCAACCCTGCACTAGAATCTGAAGTACCCTATGAGAGGAAAGGTTGTCACCGTCTGCGATGAACAAGAATATATAGTTAGTCACCCGAACTCATTCAGATATGTTGAGATGGGAGGTGAATTCATTGAGACTCCCTGTGAGACTTTTGAAGTCATACCCCCAACCGCTACTGAAGACGTTTCTGCTATCCCTAAGGCTACCAGGATGTAAGTCTCAGAGTGCCTAAGAGGGGGGGGGGGGGGGGTGAATTAGGTCTTATAAAAATTTATTCGGTTTTATGAGAATGCTTGGTAGTAATTTTGGTTAAGTGTTTGAAGGTTTTGTTTATATCTTTATCTTTTCCTGATTATGGTGATGAAAGCGATAAATGCAGAAAAGTAAAGAACACGGTGATATATCCTGGTTCCCCTCACAATCCGAGAGTACTCCAGTCCCCTTTCCAACACGAAAGAGATTTCACTATAGTTAGAATGATTGTACAGCCTATGCTTACTATCTAACCTATAGGGTGATCAAAGGTTCTTAACATCTTTAAGACCAAACAAACACTAATGTGAATGAAGAACAATCCTCTTCAAATCACAACACTTACTTCCAACAATCCTGGATAGTAAGGGAAAAACCTTTAAGTAATACAATAGTTTATTTGAAGTATATGGAGAGCTTTATCAATCTTCAATTGATCTTCTTCTTCAAGATAAAACAATTCTCAACAATGTATATAAATATTCACAATGTATGAATGAAACTTGTAATGATAATGAAAGTGTATATGGCAAGTTTCACAAAATTATGAACACATGAAAGTTTATGTGCAAATTTGAATGAATGAGAAAATTGTTAATATGAAGAAGTATATTTTTAATTTGAAAATTGAAGCATTGTTTGAAATAAGAAAATCTGCATTTTATAAAGTTGCAAGAACCTCTTCATTAATGCCAATTCATATGAAAAGTTGCAATGCATTCATGAAAAGATACCACTTGAAAAATGTTCAAAAAACAAAGTAAAAGCTGCACTGGTTCGCTAGGAACCGGTTCCGACATTGACAGAACCCGGTTCTTAGTGAACGTTATAAGTTGGAATTCAAAAATATCATGCAGGAACCGGTTCCCCTATTGG
The DNA here is from genome assembly GCA_948472305.1 of Vicia faba. Classification (NCBI taxonomy): domain Eukaryota; kingdom Viridiplantae; phylum Streptophyta; class Magnoliopsida; order Fabales; family Fabaceae; genus Vicia; species Vicia faba. The sequence goes on along the minus strand of OX451738.1, from coordinate 210,446,799 downwards.
TACAACCCGGTTCCTGGTACAAAATCCAGGGACATGTTTTTTGAGAAAGTTTGGAACTCGGTTCCCTGTTAGGGAGGAACCGGTTCCTAAAGGGTTATTTTCAAAAATACTTTTTGAAAGATATTTCAAACAAAGTTTTCTTGATTTTAAAGTTATGGAATATGTATATGTTGATGAATGCATATTGTGAACATCTATATTCAAGATTTTAAGAATTATTTATACCATATTTGACATTTGATGATTCTTCAATAATTCTTCAATAATCTTCAAGACTTTTTTTTGATGTTGATAAGCTTTTTGCACATCCTTTGAATGTTGATGTCCATGTTGTCTTCATCAAAACACATGCTTTAAATATGACTTGAGAAGCTTGCAATTACATTCTCCCCCTTTTTGATGATGACAACCAATTCTTGAAAACGATTTCTTGAAATGTTTATGTTGTTTTGTATAGCAAACATGTTGAACAAATGCAAGGCTCCCCCTAAATTGTATGCTCCCCCTAAGTCCATGATTCTTTGAATTGTGGAGTGAGTTTGATATTTTATGTGGGCCTGCAATTTCTTTGAAACAAAACAACACACATGCATATTCTTCTCCCCCTTTGTTAACATCAAAAAGGATGGGGAAAAAGAGTGAAATAGATACATATAAAAATTAAGACGTGCATCTTAAGAGAAACATTAGATATCACCTTCATCCAAAATACCAAGTTCTCTTCGGATTTTGAAGAAAGGTTCTCGAGCAAGCGGTTTAGTGAAGATATCTGCGAGTTTGTTATGAGTATCCACAAAAGTGACTTCGACGTCTCCTTTAAGTACATGATCACGGAGAAAATGATGTCGAATATCTATATGTTTGGTTCTTGAATGCATGACCGGATTCTTTGTAATATTGATAGCACTTGTATTGTCGCATCGAAGAGGAATGCATCCGAGATCAAGTCCGTAATCACGGAGTTGTTTCTTGAGCCAAAGAATTTGTGCACAACAACTACCCGCTGCTATGTATTCTGCTTCGGCCGTGCTAAGAGCAACACATGCTTGCTTTTTACAAGCCCATGATACTAATGCATTTCCAATAATGTGACAAGTACCACTTGTGCTTTTATGATCAGTTTTACAACCTGCATAATCCGCGTCAGAATAACCAATTAAAGTGCAAGTACTACCTTTTGGATACCATAGGCCGACATTGATTGTTCCTTTAAGATACTTCATGATCCTTTTAACTGCCATGAGGTGTGATTCCTTTGGATTTTCTTGAAAGCGAGCGCAAAGACAAACACTAAACATGATGTCAGGACGGCTTGCCGTCAAGTACAATAAAGAACCAATCATACCTCTGTACTTTGTAATATCAATTGAAGTACCAGATTCATCTTGATCAACATATGTACCGGAGCCCATTGGAGTATTCATGGCTTTACAATTGTCCATATCAAACTTTTTCAATAATTCTTTGCAATACTTAGATTGGTTGATGAAGATTCCATCTTATAGTTACTTGATTTGTAGTCCAAGAAAGTAGTTCATCTTTCCCATCATAGACATCTCGAATTCTCCTTGCATCATCAATGAGAATTCCTCACACATTTCTTTGTTAGTCGATCCAAAAATGATATCATCAACATAGACTTGAACCAATAAAGTGTTACTTTGGATTTTCTTAATGAACAAGGTTTTATCAACCTTACCCTTTTCGAAACCTTTTTCACACAAAAAATTGCTAAGTTTATCATACCATGCTCTTGGTGCTTGCTTTAAGCCATAAAGAGCCTTTCTCAACTTAAAGGTGAAGGATGTTTGAAGTCTTCAAATCCCGGGGGTTGTTTGACATAGACTTCTTCATTGATGTATCCATTCAAGAATGCGCTTTTGACGTCCATTTGGAAAAGCTGAAAATTTAATGAACAAGCATAAGCAAGTAAAAGACGTATAGCTTCTAACCTTGCAACCGGAGCAAATGTTTCTTCAAAGTCGATTCCTTCCTCTTGATTGTAACCTTGGGCAACTAACCTTGCTTTGTTTCGAACAATTAGACCATTCTCATCAAGTTTGTTCTTAAACACCCATCGGGTACCTATGATGTGTTTACCACTTGGTCTAGGAACAAGTTCCCAAACTTGATTTCTCTCGAATTGATTTAATTCTTCTTGCATAGAAATAATCCATTGATCATCTCCTAAGGCTTCATCAACTTTGGTAGGTTCAATTTGAGAAACAAACGCCATGTTTAAGCAAGCATCTTTTAGATTCAATCTTGTTGATACTCCTTGGCTAATGTCACCAATAATTTTGTCAATAGGATGGTCTCTATGAGTTCTCCATTCTTTTGGTAGATCATTTGTGTTTGAATCTTGTTGTACAATGTTTTCTTGATTTTCCGGTGATTTCTTAATTTGATCAATTGAAAGATCTTCCAGGGGTAAGTCTATAGGATCATCATCATCACAAACAACTACTTCCTCCTTGGAGGGGTTAGTTTCATCAAAAGATACATGCATAGATTCTTCAATAGTTAAAGTTCTTTTATTATAAATTCTATATGCTTTACTAGAAAGCGAATAACCAAGAAATATACCTTCGTCGGATTTCTCGTCAAACTTACTGAGATTATCTTTGTCATTATTAAGAACAAATCACTTGCATCCAAAAATGTGAAAGTGAGCAATATTTGGCTTTCTTCCTTTGAAGAGTTCATATGGAGTCTTCTTTATTATAGGTCTAATGATAACTCGATTTCCAACATAACATGCCGTACTAACCGCATCCGCCCAAAAATATTTAGGAAGATTTGCATCACTAAGCATTGTTCTTGCAAGTTCCACTAGAAACCTATTCTTTCTTTCAACTACTCCATTTTGTTGTGGAGTTCTAGGTGCTGAAAAATTATGAGAGATACCATGTTCTTCACAAAATTCTTCAAATTGAGCATTTTGGAATTCTCCACCATGATCACTTCTTATGGATACAATCTTTAGTGATTTTTCATTTTGGATTTGCTTAGCATACTTCTTAAAGGCTTTAAAAGCATCACTTTTCTGCACAAGAAACAAAGTCCAAGAATATCTAGAAAAATCATCAATAATGACTAAAGCGTATACATTACCTCCGAAGCTTTTTGTTCTTGATGGACCAAAGAGATCCATGTGTAACAATTGTAGTGGTCTTGTAGTAGACACCACATTCTTAGATTTGAAAGTTATTTTGGTCTGTTTGCCCTTTTGGCATGCATTACATAATTTGTCTTTGATGAACTTCATCTTTGGTAGACCAATAACTAAGTCATGCTTAACCAATTTGTTCAAGTGCTCCATGTGAATGTGAGTGATCCTCTTGTGCCATAACCAAGCGTCATTGTTGTTTACCATAAGACATTGTACCTTCAGAGACAAATCATCTAAAGTAATCATAAAAATATTGTTAGTTCTTATACCTTTGAGTTTTACCTCATTGGTTGCCTCATCCATAATAAGGCATTCTTCTTTGTTGAATTTGATCTTGAACCCTCTATCGCAAAGTTGACTTATGCTAAGAAGGTTGTGCTTTAATCCTTCAACATAGAGAACATCCTCAATTTGAATAGATGGAGGTGTGCCAACTATTCCAACGCCAAGAATATTTCCTTTGGTGTTGTCTCCATAGGTGACATACCCTTTGGCTTTATGTACTAGATATGAAAATTGGTGTACATCTCCTGTCATATGCTTTGAACATCCACTATCAAGATACCAAACATTTGATGTGGATTTCAAGCATACCTACACAAACAAATTATTCTTTGTTAGGTACCCAAGTTGCCTTGGGTCCTTCATAGTTAGTTCCCTTTTTCACCCACACATAATGCCCACTTGCTATACTAAAGTTTCTAACATAGCAAGCATTAGGTGTATGGCCTTTAATACCACAATAAAAACAAGTAGGTTCAAAGTTACTTCTATATCTAGAAGGATAAGATTTCTTCTTAGGAAATATTTTATTTTTCGATACATTAGCCTTTTTCTTTTGATGATTATGAACAACTTGCTTCTTTTCTACTTTCTTGGGTTTGGAACTATTACTAGCCTTTACAAAAACAGTGGGATTGTTACTTGGTTTCTTAGAATTCACATAACCAAGACCCTTTTTATCATTAGGATAACGTTGTTGGCTTAGTAATCCTTCCAATCCTATTTGTCCTTTTTCATATCGTTCAATGACTCTTTTCAATTGAACAATTTGAAAGACATTTGATTCACACTTGGAGCATGCAAAGTTTTCTTTTTCTTTAATAAAATTCTGTTTTTGAAGTTCAAAATCTTTAGTCATGGTGTCAATTTTTTCTAAACAACTTAGAAGTTCTTTTTCTTGATTTGACACCTTTTTGTATAAACTTTTGCATTCTTTCAAGAGTTCATCAATAGCATCTTGAAAATCATCATCAAAAAGATTAAATTCATTACTAACCTCTTCTTCATCGTCGGAGTGATGTGAAGCCATTAATGCTAGATTTGCACATTCCTCGCTTTCCGAATCGGATGAAGAACTTATCTCATTATCTTCCCATGCAACATAAGCCTTTTTGTTCTTGAACTCCTTTTTGCCTTTGAATCCATTTTTCTTGGAGAGTTTTGGACAATCCGGCTTTATGTGACCTTGCTTTCCATATTCATAACATGTGACATCTTGTGTTGATGTGGAGGCTTCTTTATCTTTATGATTATAAAATTTCTTCCTCTTGACAAAGTTAGCATTATGAAGATTATTTTTATGACCAAAATATTTTCCTAACCTTCTTACAAGAAGCAAGAAGTTTTCATCTTCCTCCGATGCATCTTTATCTTGACTTTCTTTTGAATCAACTTTCAAAGCAATGCCTTTGGATTTCTTCTCTAAATTTTCATGTTTTTCAAGTCTACCGAGTTCCGTTTCATATTCTTGAAGTTTGCCAAATAATGTAGTGGAAGTCATTGCGGAGAGACTCTTCTTTTCCGAGATTGCCGTTACCTTTGGTTGTCATTCCCTAGTCAATGATCTAAGGATTTTCAAGTTGAGTTCATCATTTGTCAAGGTTTTACCAAGAGCATTTAAGTGATTTGTCAAATGCACAAATCTCTTTTGTAAGTCAAGAATGGATTCTCCGAGCTGCATTCGAAATAGTTCATATTCTTGACTCAAGGTATTTAGCCTTGATCTTTTTACTTCAGCCGTTCCTTCATGAGTTTGAACCAGGGTATCCCATATTTCTTTTGCTGTCTTGCAGTTCGAGACACGGAAAAATTCGTCCATACTGAGTGCACCTTGAAGAAGGTTTATTGCCTTTTTGTCATAGAGAACTTTCTTTTTATCATCGTCGTCCCATGCAGTTTTGGGCTTTGTAGAACCAATGCCATTGATTACTGATATTGGGATAAATGGACCATTTTCAACAGCATCCCATACTTCCTCTACTTGTGCTTCTAAATGCGCCTTCATGCGTATTTTCCAGAAGTCAAAATATTCACCACAGAATAGGGGAGGTTTGTTGTTACTACCACCATCTCTGAAAACTGGTTGATGATTTGCGGAAGCCATTCTGGATCTTTAGGAACAAGTTACCTATAACTCGCTCTGATGCCAATTGTAAGTCTCAGAGTGCCTAAGAAGGGGGGGGGGGTGAATTAGGTCTTATAAAAATTTATTCGGTTTTATGAGAATGCTTGGTAGTAATTTTGGTTAAGTGTTTGAAGGTTTTGTTTATATCTTTATCTTTTCCTGATTATGGTGATGAAAGCGATAAATGCGGAAAAGTAAAGAACACGGTGATATATCCTGGTTCCCCTCACAATCCGAGAGTACTCCAGTCCCCTTTCCAACACGAAAGAGATTTCACTATAGTTAGAATGATTGTACAACCTATGCTTACTATCTAACCTATAGGGTGATCAAAGGTTCTTAACACCTTTAAGACCAAACAAACACTAATGTGAATGAAGAACAATCCTCTTCAAATCACAACACTTACTTCCAATAATCCTGGATAGTAAGGGAAAAACCTTTAAGTAATACAATAGTTTATTTGAAGTATATGGAGAGCTTTATCAATCTTCAATTGATCTTCTTCTTCAAGATAAAACAATTCTCAACAATGTATATAAATGTTCACAATGTATGAATGAAACTTGTAATGATAATGAAAGTGTATATGGCAAGTTTCACAAAATTATGAACACATGAAAGTTTATGTGCAAATTTGAATGAATGAGAAATTTTTTAATATGAAGAAGTATATTTTTAATTTGAAAATTGAAGCATTGTTTGAAATAAGAAAATCTGCATTTTATAAAGTTGCAAGAACCTCTTCATTCATGCCAATTCATATGAAAAGTTGCAATGCATTCATGAAAAGATACCACTTGAAAAATGTTCAAAAAACAAAGTAAAAGCTGCACTGGTTCGCTAGGAACCGGTTCCGATACTGACAGAACCCGGTTCTTAGTGAACGTTATAAGTTGGAATTCAAAAATATCATGCAGGAACCGGTTCCCCTATTGGTACAACCCGGTTCCTGGTACAAAATCCAGGGACATGTTTTTTGAGAAAATTTGGAACCCGGTTCCCTGTTAGGGAGGAACCGGTTCCTAAAGGGTTATTTTCAAAAATACTTTTTGAAATATATTTCAAACAAAGTTTTCTTGATTTTAAAGTTATGGAATATGTATATGTTGATGAATGCATATTGTGAACATCTATATTCAATATTTTAAGAATTATTTATACCATATTTGACATTTGATGATTCTTCAATAATTCTTCAATAATCTTCAAGACTTTTTTTTATGTTGATAAGCTTTTTGCACATCCTTTGAATGTTGATGTCAATGTTGTCTTCATCAAAACACATGCTTTAAATATGACTTGAGAAGCTTGCAATTACACAGGATTCCTCCCAGAATGGATTCTTTGAAGGATTCTAGAGCTATCATAGAAGAAGGTGGTTATACTACTTGGGGTCATCTTCCTGACATTCTGTATAAATCTGACAAATTTGGTTTGGGTTTCACTGCAGAGGTTCAAAAGGTTGTTCGTCGTGCTTGGGATGGAAGACCATCATTCTGCATCAGTAGTAATGGAGTCAATGCCATAGAAGATGCTGACAATGACTATGACTTTGACAGTTGGATCTTTCCGACCATTGGCAATGGACTCAGAAACTGGCAGACTCAAGACATTATCTTAATCTCCTTTAGTCAGGAGTAATTTCTACTTTCTGTTTTTTTATTGCTTTCGATTTTTGGCTATGTAACTTTTAAACAATGACTTTAAACCTTGTGTCTTACTCGGGGCATAATGGTTCATTTGTTAAGGGTTGTCATTTCATATACATATTTTCATTTAATAAAGCATTGGACGTTTTGCATTCAAATGTTGTTCTCTTTGTCTTTCTTTTATTTTTATCACTTTCAAATAGCAATGTGGTCTTACACACAACCATACAATAAATTGCAGATCCACATCCACTGTGGATCCCGTTGATAATGATTCTGCTATTGCCACTTATGACTTTGAAAATCCGATCTACCAAGCCGAGGACGGAGGTGAGGAAGATTATGAAATACCCAGAGAGCTTACCATACTGTTAATGCAAGAGGAAAAGGCTATACAACCAGATGAAGTATCAGTCGAGATTGTAAACATGGGTATTGAAATAGGAAGGAAAGAAGTTAAGATAGGTGCCAACCTAGAAGACGGTATCAATAACAGGTTAATCTAGATGTTTAATGATTACGTTGAAATCTTTGCTTGGTCATATAAAGACATTCCAGGGCTAAATACTGATATTGTGGTTCACCATCTGCCGATGAAGGAGGGTTGTTCTCCAATAAAACAAAAAGTTCTTCGCGTGCATCTTGAGATGTCAGAGAAGATCAAGGCCGAGGTTATGAAACAATTCAATGAAGGTTTCTTGGCTATTACATCATATCCTCAGTGGGTAGCAAATGTGGTTATGGTACCGAAGAAATATGACAAAGTGCGCATGTGTGTAGATTATATGGATCTGAATAGGGAAAGCCGCAAAGATGACTTTCCGCTTCCACATATTGATGTCCTGGTTGATAACACCGCTCAACATAAAGTATTCTGCTTCATGGACAGTTTCTCAGGTTATAACCAGACCAAGATGTCACATGAAGAAATGGAGAAACTACATTCGTTACACAGTGGGGAACTTTCTGTTACAAGGGTATGCCTTTTGGGTTGAAGAATGTCGGTGTAACTTATCAGCATGCTATGGTAGCTCTGTTCCATGACATGATTCATCATGAGATAGAAGTTTATGTTGACGACATGATAGCCAGATCCCAGACTGAAGAGGAATATCTTGACCATCTACACAAGCTGTTTGAGAGGTTGAAGAAGTATAAGCTGAGGTTGAATCCGAACAAGTGCACCTTTGGGGTGAGATCCAGCAAGCTCCTAGGTTTCATTATTAGTGGTAAAGGTATTAAAGTTGATCCTGTCAAGGTCAAAGATATTCAAGAAATGCTAGCTCCCCATACTGAGAAGGATGTCTGAGGTTTCTTGGGACGACTAAATTATATTGCCAGATTTATTTCTCATCTGACCGCTACTTGTGAGTCGATCTTCAAGTTGCTGAAGAAAGATCAGGTAGTAAAGTGAAACGATGATAATCAGATAACCTTTGATAAAATCAAGGAGTACCTCTAAGAACCTCCGATTCTGATGCCACCAGTTGAAGGAAGACCTTTGATCATGTACCTAACAGTGTTAGAGAACTCAATGGGGTGTGTAATGAGCCAACACGACGAGGCTGGTCGAAAAGAGCACACAATATACTACCTTAGAAAAAAGTTTACCGACTATGAAACAAGATACTCACTGCTCGAGAAAACTTGCTACCTTTGGAATGGGCTGCTCGTCGGCTAAGACAATATATGTTGACTCATACTACCTTGTTGATCTCTAAAATGGATCCCATAAAGTACATATTCGAGAAACCCGCTCTCTCCGGAAGAATAGCCCGATGGAAAATGGTCTTAACATAATACGTCATTCAGTACACCACTCAGAAAGCAATTAAAGGAAGTGTACTGGAAAACCACTTGGCTCATCAAGCTGTAGACGACTCTCAATCTATGAATTTTGAGTTCCCGGATGAGAATATCATGCTAGTTATAGATTATGAAGAACCTGGACCATATGAAGGACCTGAGCCAGGATCCCAATGGACTATGGTTTTCAATGAAGCTTCCAATGCGCTTGGTAATGGAATTGGTGTTGTGATCATCTCCCCCAAGGGTTACCATACGCCCTTCACCGCCAGACTTTGCTTTGACTGCACCAAAAACATGGCCTAATATGAAGCATGCATCATGGGTATTGTTGTACCCCAAAATTTTCCCTCTCATTTATCAAGACTTTTCTCACAAGATTTATTTGACTCAAGACTGGATTAGGGTTTGGTCAGCTCAAGGCATCTCACCTTACACTGTTGACCCAAAATTAGGGTTTGAGTTTGCACAAGGATTCTTGTACTATCAATGCTTCATATGACTTTCAAACATCATTATAGACCCATAAGATTTCTCATGACAAGTTTCAAGCCTTGAACCACATTTTTGATCAGTCAATTGGATAGTTGACCTAAAAATCAACTATATTGGGAAAAAAGTCAACCATGGCCAATTTACAGTAAAAATTCTTAATTTTTTATCCACATCAACATTCTAGACTCATATGTATCATTTGATCAAGTTTGGACCATAATTTCTCAAGAAATTTGATCAAATCATCAAAAGGGCAAAATGGTCAAAATTAGGGTTTTGATTGAGGAAGGGAAATTTCTGATTTATGACCTAGAAAATGACCAATTGATTTGAATCATGATTCCAAGGATTCAATTGCATCATCATGACCTAATTACATGGTTCAAAACATTGCAATTTCATTGATAGACAGATGAAATTTACAGTTAACTGATCAAAAGTCAATTGTACACTGAAAAGTCAAACTTTGACTTTTTAGTCAAAATCAAGTGCCAAGGGTCACAATTCATCAAAACATGTAAAAATTTGAAACTTTTTCATCAAGAAATCAAGGATTGAAGATAAAGTTTTAAAATTGGAAATTTTCTTAACTTAGAAATTTTTCTAAGTATAGAAAATTTCTTATTTTTTTGTCAACTTTAAGCCATTTTTTCACCATGATACAAGATGATTCAAAGAACGTTCCCAACACGAATGTTGTATATCTCCATAAAATCTACAACTTTGCTTCACACATTTTTCCCTAAATATGCTTGGATCTCAAGATATAATTTTGTGAATACATGCTCATGAACTAGATAAGTTAGTGAAATTTTGCCCTAATTTAGGCAGGTTTTGGAACACACTCAGGGAGGTTCAAGCAAGCTCAAGCAATCATCAGGCCTTCATAAAACTCACTCAGACTCTATTCACAATTTCAACTGAAAGAGGTAAAAATATCAACTTCTATCTCTTCATACAGGCATCCATTGGCCACGATTTATGAATAAACAATGTAGACCTCATTGCTACGAAGTTGTACATATATATATATATATATATATATATATATATATATATATATATATATATATATATATATATATATATATATATATATATATATATATATATATATATATATATATATATATATATATATATATATATATATATATATATATATATATATATATATATATATATATATATATATATATATATATATATATATATATATCTTGCATTTATTTGGCCTGAGTTGAGAAAATTTTGAACTTGAAGTTCTTGGAAAAATTAGGTTTAAATTTAGGGCTTTTAAAATTCATTTTGATCTTTGATTGTTAGCTTACATAATTTACATGGTTAGAATCGTGAGACAAAATGCTACAACATTCATGTTATCAGTTTTCATTTTTATTGAGAGATGAGAAAGTTACAGAGCTTCTGGCCAGCTTGGGGAAGAAGATGATGTACAAGGCAAGGACCTTGTTTTCATGTTATGTTATTTTTGTTTCATATAAATCAACGGATGTATAGCCACCCCAGTGGCAAGGTAGCGCGTTGGTGAGACCCATGTCTTTGGTTCGAACCTTGGCGCTACCTTTTGTTTTTTCATATTTTTCCTTTTTCCTTTTTTGGCTGTTTTTGCAGGATGGGCTTGATTCTTTGGGCCTAGTGTTTTTTGCTTAACATATTACTCCCTGTTTCCTTACAGCACCCCTGGCCCATATTTTATTTATTTATTTTATTTTCATTTTTTTTATTAAATATTTTTCTTTAAAACATAAAAAATCATAAAAAATATAAATATGACAATGTTGCATTTTTATTTTATTTTTCACATAAAATATATATTTTATCTTCAATATATACTAACTATCTTTCTTAAATAAATATGTAAAAATAAATTTAGATATATTCTTATCTTTTCTTTTATATTTTATATATATATATATATATATATATATATATATATATATATATATATATATATATATATATATATATATATATATATATATATATATATATATATATATATATATATATATATATATATATATATATATATATATATATTATATATATATATATATATATATATATATATATATATATATATATATATATATATATATATATATATATATATATATATATATATATATATATATATATATATATATATATATATATATATATATATATATATATATATATATTTGTAAATATTTATTTTAACATATAAAAAGCTAAATATTTTTATAAAATATTATTCATTAGTTTTAATACAAAAAAATACATAAAAATAATACATAAGAAACCTTATTTTCTTTCAAACTAGAAATTAGGGTTAACCCTTTTTTTAAGAATTAATTTATTTTCCTTATATTTTTAGGATTAGGTTAAAATTTCTTTTCACACAAAAAACAAAACAAAATCTTTTTTCTTGCATGTACATAATATTGCATATTTAAATTTTGTATTTGATTATTCCAAATATTCGTACAAATTCGATTTGGTTGTAATAGCTTATTTATATTTACATTCTTGCAAATCTCCATTCAAATTTGTATTCCCCCCTCCCATAAATTGTTGTAATAGCTTAGTAATCTTTATATTACGCAATTTACCGCTTTATATGCCATGTTAGTAATTAGGGTTTGTATGGCAAGATAAAAACAAAGCAAATAGAAAACCCTAATACAAGGAAAAATCAAAGCATGAAAATAACACATTTGCACACAAGCACCCTTAGGGTTTCTCCACTTGGTTGCCTTATACAAAAATATCCATATTACGCATGCGAAGTATCTTGGCAAAACAAACAAATATAAGATCATAGTCCCTCAATGACGCTATTCAAAGTTGCCTTTCAAAATGATCTTGGTCCCTCAAAAATGCTAAGATACTTTGCAAACATTGCTAATCATGGTTATACGATGACCCACGCCCGTCCCGTTTACATCCAAAGATAGGGTTGCTTACCAAATCAATGGTAAGACAACAATGTCAAAGGAATAGAAAATGCCTAAGAAAGACATTTGAGTAGGTAGATTACTTCTAGTTACTTGCTCTATTTCCAAACAACTATCCTTGCTATTTTCCAAAATAAACACACACATTTCAAAAACATCTTACAAACATTGAAAACATTTTCAAAAGACAAACATCTTTGTATACATTCTTACGAACGAGAATCATTGCAAAGATTGCCTAAACGAATGTCCTCTTTTACAAAATACTTTCAAAAACCACAAAAAGCACAATTTCAAAACAAAAAGCAAGTGATCTAGCAAGTAACTAAGAGCCCATGGAAAACCATGGATGAAAAGGGTGCTAATACGTTCCCTTTTCATAATCTACCCCCCGAACTCAAGAAAAAATCTCAAAGGTCTTTCCTGTGCTTTTTCACCTTTCCTTTTGGATAAAAGAAAAGTCGGTGGCGAATCTTGCTAACCGCGACATTTGTGATTAAACGTAAAACCCTCAAGTCAATTCTCCCACCGTATCACAGAACTGGCGACTCTGCTGGGGAAGATTATAAAAGTGGGGTTACCTTAGGGCTAGATCACATTTATTTGCTTACATTGTTTGATTTGTTTGCTTTACATTATGGTTCTTTGTTTGAGTTTGAATCCTCCACCCGGATTTGGGAAGCATTATAGGTAAATAGAAATACGTTGTGGAAACTGTGCGGGGTATACCGACTTGGTCTAAGCAATAGCTATGTTAGTGTGACATATTTGTGGGTACCGGTAGCCTTTGAGTCAATCAAAGAGAATACGGGGCCGTTGAGTGATGTCATGAAGCACTAAAGAACTTCTAGAACCCTTTACTTGACCAACTTGGCCTTTAGGATGTAGTGGGATGTCTGACTTTGGTGCAGTCCGAAGTTGGTAGATACTCGATACTACACTCATTGAGGGTTGGTTTATTTGGATATTTTGGTCGCCATTAAAGAGGCTTGAGCTGAAACAATGACCAAGGAAACAATCCGATGATATTGAGTTCCTTAGAACCCAATTACTATTACTAGGACATGTTTAAGCCAACTAAACTTCAAGAGGGTACTTACCTATAAAACCCCACACAAGCCTAAACTAAGAACTTGTTTGCTTTGCTTTTATATGCATACTTGTACATAACATCATGGACATCATGAGCGTCATATGCATCCACTAACCATTTCAAGGATTTTTGGAGATTCATCTTTGTTCTTGTTTTGTAGGATATGGATTCACTTCGCAGGAAAACTATCCAAATCAACCTTGTAAGAATTCATCCGCAACTAAAGGAGCTAGCTTCAAGGATCCCTGAGAACTCTCCTTTCACCGAGAGGCATGGTCGTCTACTCAACTTGGTCACCTCCAACACAGAGAAGGATATGATGAAGGTGCTCTTCTAGTTCTTTGATCCTTTGCACCATTGCTTCACATTTCCCGACTATCAGCTTGTGCCTACTTTGGAAGAATTCTCTCAACTCTTGAGGATTCCCATTCTCAATCAACTACCTTTCAACGGTACGGAAAGAGACCCAAAGCCAGAAGAGATTGCTCAAGCTCTGCACTTGCACTCATCTGATGTCACAATCCATTGGGAAACTAGAAGTGGTGTCAAGGGCTTCTTAGCAAAGTTTCTGTTTGAGAAAGCCCAAAGCTATTGGAAATCCTTAGATCTGCAAGCTTTTGAGGAAATTGTGGCTCTTCTTATCTATGGGATGGTCTTATTCCCCGATCCTGACCAACTCATAGATGTGAGTGCCGTCAAAATCTTCATGTCACGCAATCCTGTGCCTACATTGCTAGGGGATATCCTACACTCTTTTCACACTCGCACAATGAGGAAAAGAGGTGTCCTTATGTGTTGCACTCCTCTCCTGGCAAGATGGTTTATTTATCATCTTCCCCAATCAGTCTTAAAGAATGAGCAAGGTTTAAGGTGGTCACAAAGGTTAATGACACTCAAACATTCAGATATTCATTGGTGTTCCCGATCCAAAGAGAATGTTATCATTGTTGACCGTTGTGGGGAATTACCTAATGTCCCTCTACTTGGCATTAGGGGAGGCATCACCTACAACCCATGCTTAGATCTAAGATAGTTTGGTTATGCCCGAAGGGATGGCCCGCATGAGATATTGATTCAAGGCTTGGTTTTCGACTACGACAACGACAATCAAGGTCTTCGCCAGAGATTCATCCGAGCTTGGAGGATGCTAAACAAGGTGGATAGCAAGACTTTGGGACACAAGAATTCCATCCATCTTGAGCCTTACCTCAAGTGGGTATGAACCTGCGCTCAAAGTCTCATGATGCCTTATCCTTCCATCCACCCGGTGATCATTGAGCCTGTTAAGGAGGGAGAAGTTCCATACACTATCCTACATCCTGATATGCCCACATCTCTTGAAGACCTACAAAGGGATTGAATACAGATCAAAGGAGAGCGAGATACTTTCGAAGCCCAATTCTATGCAAGCGAGAAGAAGGTTTTGGAACTCACTAGGCTACTTCATGAGGAGCACACTCTAAATGCCTACATAGCACCAAAGAGGATGCGCACTACTTTTTTATCTTAGAGTTCTGTATTATTTTGCCCAAGGGGCATTGATGTACTCAAGCTCTATTTTATTAATATAACGTGTGTTTCTTTTTGTCTAAAATGAACTTGAATCTCTTAAAATCCTTGAAAACATTACATATGCACATATCATTCGTCATAACATAAACAGGTCTTTTGCAACGAGTTTCCTCATCTCTCTACTATTTATTTCAGTAAGATGGATCTCGAATAGACAATCAAAGATCTTCAAGTTTAAAACACGCAATTTCAATAATTACTCATGACCCTAGCCAAGGGGCAAGATGAATTGAAGACTCTGTTAGCTGAAGAAAGAAAGAAGAAAACAAATAAAGCCACTGGGGTTTTGAACATGGGGAGAAGGTTTCAGGGACAGTCTAGAAGAACCTTGAATTTTGCAACTACTTCCGGGGAAGGAGAAGGAAAAGGAAAAGAAACAACGGTTCCGTCAGAATCTGAAGAGGAGGAAGAAGAGGAAGACTACTTCGAGGAACAGTATCCTTCGGCAGATGATAAATACAGACATCTTGAGGAACGTCTGAGCGCTATGGAAATACAGAAGGTGCCAGGTCTAGACTTTGAAGAATTGGGACTAGTGTTGGGAATTATGATCCCACCAAAGTTCAAAGTGCCGTTGTTTGCAAAATATTATGGGGTGTCATGTCCTAAGATGCACCTCCGATCATATGTGAGAAAGATTCAGCCGCACTCCGCCGATAAAGACCTATGGGTCCATTTTTTCCAAGATAGCCTATCTGAAACACAACTCGATTGGTTTTACCAATTGGAAAGGGCCAACATCCATAACTGGGAAGATCTTGCCGCAACTTTCTATAAGCAATATCAATATAACGCTGATTTGGAACCTACCCGTACTCAACTTCAGAGTATGGCTATGGCTTCCAATGAGGGTTTCAAGGATTAAGCACAGAAATTGAGAGATCTAGCTGGGAGAGTACAACCCCCTTTGTCTGAAAGGGAGTTGGTGGATATGTTCCTAGACAATCTATCGAGCCCTTTCTTCAACCACCTTATTGGGAGCTCATCGGCCGGATTTACTGAGTTAATACTAACCGGAGAGAGGGTGGAAGATGGCATAAAAAGTGGAAAGATTCAAAAGGGTTCATCTTCCTCTACAGCTTTGAGAAATCCTTTCATTAGGAAGAAGGAGGTATCTGCTGTTTATCCACAAAGGAACCAAAGGAGAGCTGAGCGCCGACCAATGGTAGGAGCTGTTATGATCCCAAAGACTACATCTGATCAACCAAGAAGTAATCAACCGAGGGTGGAAAGGCCATTCCGGTAATTCACCAGAATCAATATGACTCTAGCCCAGGTTTTACCACATCTTCTTAAATCCAATTTGACAACTCTGAAGGAAGCTCCAAAGAACCCCAACACGGCGTCCCCTCATTATCACCCAAATTCCAGGTGCACATATCATTCCGAAAGTCTGGGTCATGACACTAACAACTGTTGGGCCCTGAAAAACAAAATTCAAGACCTTATAGATGCAAAATAGATTGAGTTTGATGCACCCGAGAAGCCAAACATCATTTCCGCTCCTATGCCTAGGCATGGTCACAACACCAATGCTATCGAAGAAGATTTGTTTGCTACCACAGTTGATGAACTCTTGACTCCACTCCCAATCATTAAGATAAACTTGTTGAAAGCTGGTGTATTCCCGGGTTGTAATGAAGACTGCCATCTTTGCTTATCCTCACCAACTGTTTGCCCTTTGTTGAAGACAAGCATTCAACGCTTAATAGACAACCGAGATTTTGTTTGAAAGTGCTCCTGTTTCACCTATTCCTGTTGAAGACATTTCAATCATAACCATCTCTGCCAATCCTTCCAGGGTCCCTAAAAGACCCGTTAGGGTTACATCGGTTCCAAAACTAATCCTCTTATAATCCCAATGCCCAGGCCGGTCCCGTATGAATTAGACAAAATAGTACCGTGGAATTACGGTGGAGACATCTACTACCATGGTATCAAACAAGATGGGATGGCCGCCAAAGATATGAGCTCCGAAGAAGAAGACTCCGACATTAGCAATATTGCCGTAACTAGTAAGATTACCCGTAGCGGTAAAATCTTCTCTCCAAAAATTGCCCCTCCAAAGGCAGTTTTTGGACCCGTGGCTGTTCCAAAGGTTACCTCTGTACCAATAATCATATCTGCAAGTGTTCCTATTAACAAAGACGACACAACCCCTGCTGTTATCCCTACCAACACTTCTACTGCTGAAACTCGAGGAAAAAGTATTCAAGAAGAGCCTGTCCGGATGAAGGCTCAACCACTAACTATTCCCGAAACCTCCAAAAAGGAAATGGAGGAGATCTTGAGAATAATAAAGAAGAGTGACTACGACGTACTTAAACAGATGGGGAAAACTCCCTCCAAAATCTCCATGCTGGCACTGTTGTTGTGTTCCGAAGCACATGCGAAAGCCCTGGTGAAATTCCTAAAGACATCCCATGTGCCTCAAGAGACGTCTGCTGACCAATTTCAAGATTGTGTGGCCAGTTTGACAGTTGATAACAGCCTAGGTTTCTCTGATGCTGATCTGACACCAAGGAGAAGAAAGCATAACGAGGCATTACATGTCTCTGTGGAATATAAAGGAACAACTCTGGCCCATGTCTTGGTAGACACTGGCTCATCTTTGAATGTTTTACTGAAGAAAGCTCTCGACAGATTGGACTGTGAAGGACTGACGTTGAAACCCAGTAACATAGTCGTGAGAGCGTTTGATGGCTCAAAGAGGGTGGTGCACGAGGAGGTGGACATCCCCATAAAGGTTGGGACTCAAACTTTCAACTCAACCTTCTATGTAATGGACATCCGCCCCTCTTACTCCTGTCTGCTAAGATGGCCATGGATCCATAATGCCGGTGCTGTCACCTCTACACTACACCAGATGCTAAAATATCTAGTCCATGGAAAGATTATCACTGTCCACGGAGAGGAAGAGTATATGATTAGCCACCTCAATTCTTTCTGGTATGTGGAATTGGATGGCGAGTTTATTGAAACTCCTTTTCAACATTTCGAAGAAGTCTCTCAAGAAGTAGAGGTAACCAAGACGGTGTCCCAGATCCCTAAGATTACAAGACCTCCGCTCCGGATGTCATCTCTAAAGGACGCCAAGGCAGTAGTAGAGGAGGGTGGATGCACCATCTGGGGGAAACTTCCGTATATTCCGTATAAATATGATAAGTTTGTCTTAGGGTTCACTTCAAATGCTCAGAAGGCTGTGCGCTGTGCCCGTGCTAGAGGGCCACCCTTGAAGATTAGCAACCGAGAGGTCAATTCAATGGAAGATGGAGAAGAGGATTGCAGCTTGGAGGATTGGATCTTTCCTACTATCGACGGGGGACTTCGCAATTGGGAAGCCAGAGACTTTGTCCCAATAAATTTCATCTCTTAGTAATTTATCTTTTTCATTTCTGTTGGACTTGTAATATTCACAAAAAATTCACACATTTAAAACCTTGTGTCTTTCCCGAGGCACAATGGTACATTAGTAAGGGTTTTTATTTCATCTTCATATGACATTCAATGAATCATGAACGTTTTTCACATACAAACTTTTGTGCTCATTTTCTTTCTTTTACATTTTATTCTTTAAGGATGTCTATACCCTTACACATAACCACACTCACAAATGCAGGTACCCCTCCATACCGGATCCCATGGGTAACGATACTGCTATGGCCTTTAGTGACTCTGAGGATCTAATCTACCAAGCCGAAGACGAAGGTGAGGAAGATTGTGAAGTACCAGGGGAATTGGCTAGACTACTACAACAAGAGGAAAGAGCTATTCATCCTCATGAGGAACCTGTGGATACAATCAACTTGGGTACCAAGGAGGATAAAAGAGAGGTCAAGATGGGTGCCAATCTGGAGCCTAATGTCAAGGAGCGTCTGATTTAAATGTTGCATGATTATGTTGAGATATTCGCCTGGTCAAATGAAGGCATGCCAGGACTTGATACGGATATAGTGGTACATCGTCTGCCAACAAGAGAAGATTGTCCACCAGTAAAACAAAAATTCCGCCGCATGAGACCTGACATGTCGGAGAAGATCAAAGCGGAAGTCATGAAACAATTTAACGTTGGATTTTTGGCCATCCCTTCATATCCTCAATGGGTTGCCAACATTGTTCCCGTGCCCAAAAAGGACAGCAAAGTACGAATGTGCATGGACTATAGGGATTTGAATAGGGCAAGCCCTAAAGATGATTTTCCACTCCCCCATATTGATATCCTGGTTGATAATACAGCCCAGCACAAAGTGTTTTCCTTCATGGACAGATTCTCAGGTTACAACCAAATCAAAATGGCACCTGAGGACATGGAGAAAACTACGTTTGTCACACAGTGGGGCACATTCTGCTACAAAGTGATGCCATTCGGACTGAAGAATGTTGGGGCAACCTATCAACCCGCCATGATAGCCTTATTTCACGACATGATACATCATGAAATAGAGGTCTACATAGACGATATGATAGCCCGATCACAAACAGAAGAAGAGCACCTTGATCACTTGCAAAAGTTGTTTGAAAGGTTGAAGAAGTATAAACTAAGGTTGAACCCAAACAAGTGCACATTCGGAGTACGGTCCGGTAAAATCCCAGGCTTTGTCGTCAGCAACAAAGGTATTGAGGTCGATCCCGCCAAGGTTAAAGCAATACAAGAAATGCTTGCTCCTCGTACTGAGAAGGAAGTCAAAGGATTCTTGGGACGCCTGAACTATATTGCCAGATTCATTTCTCACCTAACAGCTACTTGTGAGCCAATCTTCAAACTATTGAAGAAAGATCAAGTAGTCAAATGGAATGATGAATGCCATACTTATTTCGACAAAATTGAAGAGTATTTACAAGAGCCTCCTGCTTTGATGCCACCAGTCGAGGGAAGACCACTGATCATGTATTAGACTATTTTAGAAAACTCAATGGGGGTGTGTATTTGGGAAGCATGACGAGTCTGGTCAAAAGGAGCACGCTATTTACTACCTGAGCAAAAAGTTTACCGACTGTGAAACTAGATATTCACTGCTCGAGAAAACTTGTTGCGCTCTGGCATGGGCTGCTCGCCGGCTAAGACAGTATATGCTGACTCATACTACCTTGTTGATATCTAAGATGGATCCGATAAAATACATCTTCGAGAAGCCTGCTCTGTCTGGGAGGATAGCTAGATGGCAGATGATCCTAACAGAGTAGACATACAGTATACTACACAAAAAGCTATAAAGGGAATTGTATTGGATGATCATCTTGCTCATCAAGCTGTAGAAGATTATCAGTCCATGAAGTTTGAATTCCCGGATGAAGACATCATGACATTAAACAACTGTGAAGGAATCAGACCATATGACAGACCTGAACAAGGATCCCGATGGACCCTGTTCTTTGATGGGGCATCCAATGCACTTGGTAATGGTATCAGAGCTGTACTCATATCTCCGGAAGGGTGTCATACTCCTTTTACTGCCAGACTTTGCTTCAACTGTACGAACAACATGGCGGAATACGAAGCATGCATCTTTGGTCTCAAGGCTGCCATAGACTTGGGAATCAAATCTTTGGATGTGTTTGGAGATTCAGCTTTGGTCATCAGTCAGATCAAAGGGGAATGGGACACTAAACACCCAAATCTTATCCCTTACAAAGAACATGTTTTGACATTGCTACCACATTTTGAGGAGATTATCTTCGAGCATTTCCCACGAGAAGAAAATCAGCTAGCAGACGCTCTAGCCACAATGTCATCTATGTTTAAACTTAATTGGGATAACGAGGCTCCCCAGATCACCATCGAACGAATGGATGAACCAACACATTGTCACGAGATTAATACTGAAGAGGTAGTGGACCAGCCTTGGTGTCATTAAGTCAAGAGGTATCTCGAGGCTTAAGAATATCCAGAAGGAGCTTCAGTCAATGATAAGAAGTTCTTAAGGAGATTCTCTGCTAAGTTCTTCCTGAGTAATGGCTTCCTGTACAAATGCAATCATGACTCTGTTTTGCTTCGGTGCGTGGATAAGGGTGAAGCTGAAAAGATCATGGTTGAATTACATGAAGGTACTTTTGGCACTCATTCCACTGGGCATACGATGGCGAAGAAAATCCTACGGGCAGGCTATTATTGGTCTACCATGGAAGAAGATTGCTATCAACACTCTCCGACCTATCATAAGTGTCAAATTTATGCTGACAAGGTGCACGTACCTCCGGTTCCTCTGAATGTCTTGACAGCTCCTTGGCCCTTCGCTATGTGGGGAATTGATATGATTGGAGAGATCAAGCCTACAGCCTCCAATGGACACCGCTTAATTGTAGTGGCCATCGACTATTTTACAAAGTGGGTCGAAGCAGCTTCCTTCGCTTCCGTTACTAAGAATGTTGTTGCTCGCTTCATCAAGCAAAATATCATTTGCCGGTACGGTATCCCAGAAAGGATCATCACTGACAATGGTACAAATCTTAACAATACTATGATCACTGCCTTGTGCGAGCAATTCAAGATCCAGCATCACAATTCTTCCCCTTACTGGCCAAAGATGAATGGTGCTATCAAAGCTGCAAATAAAAACATTAAAAAGATCATACAAAATATGACAATCACCTACAAGGACTGGCATGAGATGCTACCATTTGCTCTCCACGGGTATCGTACCACGACTCGCACATCAACTGGGGAAACACCCTATTCTTTGGTATATGGCATGGAAGCTGTTTTTCCTATTGAGGTCCAAATCCCCTCTCTGAGGATTATGAAGGATGCAGGTTTGAATGAAGACGATTGGATCCAGACTCGACTTGATCAACTGAATTTGATAGATGAGAAGAGACTTACTACTGTTTTCCATGTTCAAATGTATAAAAAACGGATGATCAAGGCTTTCAACAAGAAAGTTAGGCGTCAAGTATATCAAGTTGGGGATCTAGTGATCAAACATATCATTCTACCACAAAGTGATCCCAAGGGAAAATGGAGTCCTACCTATGAAGGACCATTTGTAATCAAGAACATATTCTCCGGTGGGGCAATGATTTTGACCACCATGGATGGCGACGACCTGCCACACCCTGCGAACACAGACATAGTCAAAAGATACTACGCGTAAGAGACCCGATAGGTTGACACACCTAGGAAAAACAAGGGCATCCCGGCGAACCAAAAAGGTTCGGGTAAAAATTAGGGATAAAATATAAAAAATCTATACACCCGGCAAGTTGAAAACCCGAAAGGGCGACTTGGGAAAAAAGGGTTTCCCGGTGGACTGAAAACCCGAAAGGGCGGTCCAGGAAAAAGTTAGGGAATTAAAGTGTATGAATATGTCCCGTTGGATCACTTTGCGGACAACCTTTGACCTCCACTAACAAACTCGGAGTTTCTAATTAATTCAATCATCTTTGGACGAAGCAACAAATAGACAAGGTATTCGGAGATATGAAGGCTATAGAAGAATGGGAACCCCATGGGATTATTACATATAGCTATCTTTCTTTGTATAAACTTTTCTTGTTTTATGGCACCATTCTCTTACTAGAATGTTTTGTCTCCTTTGTACAAAATACTTATTCAAAGTCAAATACAAAGATATCTCTTTGAAAGTACAGAAAACTATTTGTCTCTTTCTTTACTCTTGTGTTTTGTTTGCAAAAAAGTCCAATGATTCATTGATGAACATATGCATTTGAACATAATTACTGTTTACAAATAAATAGAATGAGAAAGATAATTACTGATAGGTTGAAAGGACAGGAAAATGTCTCTAGGCTATTCCATAAACAATCCCCATAGTACGTCATTTGAATCCCCAGTGGAACTAAATTTCAAATTATTAATCCCCAGTAGAAATCGTCAAATTTCTCAAGATTCCCCAAACAAATCTTACAAGCAGTACATGGCACTGCCCTCACATTAGAATTTACTTATCTCAACAAGAGTTCGTCAGTACTCCAACTTCCAGACATGGAAATTCAACATATCCTCAACAACATCTAGGGATTTATTTTCCTCAATAAAACAACAATACAACAAATCAGCTTACATGCGCATACATTACATCCACATATCATAAACATTGATAAAGCAAATGCATTGCATCATACATTTCATACAATATAACTATGTTTCAGCTAACATTTTACCCTTTTCAGGATAAGATTAAACAGCTATCATTAACAATAGATACAGTTCAGATACACTCCAGACGCGGATGCCATTCTGATACTCATTCAGATTCAGAGTTTAGATACAATACGAATATGCTCCAGACACGGATTCCATTCTGATACTCATTCAGATTCAACTTTCAGATACAGTACGGATACGCTCCAGACACGGATGCCTTTCTGATTCTCATTCAGATTCACACTTCAGATACAGTACGGATATGCTCTAGACACGGATTCCATTCTGACACTCATTCAAATTCAGACTTCAGATACAATACGGATATGCTCCAGACATGGACGCCATTCTATTACTCATTCAGATTTAGACTTCAGATACAGTACAGATACGCTCCATAAACGGATGCCATTCTGACACTCATTCAAATTCAGACTTCAGATACAATACAAATATGCTCCAGACACGGACGCCATTCTATTACTCATTCAGATTCAACTTTCAGATACAGTACGGATACGCTCCAGACACAGATGTCATTCTGATACTCATTCAAATTTAAAATTCAGATACAGTTCGGATACGCTCCTGACGTGGATGCCATTCAGATACTCATTCAAAGTTCAAGTTCAGATACAGTTCAGATACGCTTCAGACACGGACGCCATTCTGATATTCATTCTTTTGGCTTATAACTTACAGCTCAACAAACATTCTTGGATGGCATCTACAAGCCCATCTCCAAAAATATTCTATCACTTCTCCAAATAGCATCTTTAAGCCCATTCCCTTACCATCACATTGTCGAGTGCAAATTTATGGGCACTCTAGTGTCCAATCATCTTTCACCTTCGAGTCACGAATGGAAAAACTTGTCAATCTAACTCTTCAGGTCTAAGAAGATTGAACAGGGGCAGCTGTTGTACCCCAAAATTTTCCCTCTCATTTATCAAGACTTTTCTCACAAGATTTCTTTGACTCAAGACTGGATTAGGTTTTGGTCAGCTCAAGGCATCTCACCTTACACTGTTGACCTAAAATTAGGGTTTGAGTTTGCACAAGGATTTTTGGACTATCAATGCTTCATATGACTTTCAAACATCATTATAGACCCCTAAGATTTCTCATGACACGTTTCAAGCCTTGAACCACATTTTTGATCAGTCAATTAGACAGTTGACCTAAAAATCAGCTGTATTGGGGAAAAAGTCAGCCATGGCCAATTTACAGTCAAACATCATAACTTTTGATCCACATCAATATTATATACTCATATGTATCATTTGATCAAGTTTGGACCATAATTCCTCAAGAAATTTGATCAAATCATCAAAAGGGCAAAATGGTTAAAATTAGGGTTTTGATTGAGGAATGGCAATTTCTGATTTTTGACCTAGCAAATGACCAATTGATTTGATTCATGATTCCAAGGATTCAATTGCATCATCTTGACCTAATTACATGGTTCAAAACATTGCAATTTCATTGATAGACAGGTGAAATTTGCAGTCAACTGATCAAAAGTCAACTATACACTGAAAAGTCAAACTTTGACTTTTTAGTCAAAATCAAGTGCCAAGGGTCACAATTCATCAAAACATGTCAAAATTTGAAACTTGTTCATCAAGAAATCAAGGATTGAAGATTAGGTTTTAAAATTGGAAATTTTCTTAACTTAGAAATTTTTCTAAGTATAGAAAATTTCTTATTTTTTCTCAACTTTAAGCCATTTTTTCACCATGATACAAGATGATTCAAAGAAAGTTCCCAACATGAAAGTTGTAGATCTCCATGAAATCTACAACTCTGATTCACACATTTTTCCATAAAGATGCTTGGATCTCAAGATATAATTTTGTGAATACATGCTCATGAACTATATAACTTAGTGAAATTTTGCCCTAATTTAGGCAAGTTTTGACCCAACTTCATGGCAATTTTTCACCTAGTTCCAAGAGGAGTCTTGAAATTAATTTCAAAGATGAGTTATAGAGCACATTTCAAGATTTCCAAAATGTCCAAGAACTCCTCAAGATCATTTTTGAGTAGGGATAATCGAAGAGATGAAGTTGGCAATTTCTCACTTTTGATTCAAGCCATTTCATGAAGAACAATTTTCAAATCAGTACCTATGTTGCCTAATCCATGCTTTACATGTCCCAAACTTGTTTCTTACTCCACAATTTAATTCTTACTCAGTTGACAAAGCTTTAATCCAAGCCCTAGAGCCATTGTCCAATTTGTAATTCCATAAATGGCATAAAGTGACCATTGCCATTTTGGAAAAGGTTCACTTTTGCAATTTTCCAATTCTTGAGCATTGAACTTGTCTCCTTTGCACATACAAGTCTTACAGGCCTAAAGCAAATTGTACAAAGAATATACCAACCCTAAGCAAGCCAGTACAAGCATGTGAAAACTTGTCTCTTCAGTTTGCTTCAAAAGCAAGAAAGTGTGCCAAAAGGCTAGAACTCACAAATCTGTTGGAGAGCTGACTTTAAACCTATCCCATAATAATACACAAACACATTACAATTGGAAACACGATTGCTAGAGGCCTGAAACACTCCAAAAATCCCTTTCAACAAAAAAAATATCAAAACTTGTAGTTTCTACATAAGCATAGCAATCCATCATTTGGCTCGTGCGTTTCAAGTTTCAATCATCAAAACACTTTTACCTACTTGATATCTAACTAATCCAGACCATCATCCCTGCAATGTAACTCCTTCTCCATCATCTGCCATTTTTGTCTTCGAAGCTTGCAGGTTGACTTGGATAGAGAGTTCAAGGCACTTTCAAAGCAAGGTAAGGGTTGGAACACACTCAGGGAGGTTCAAGTAAGCTCAAGCAATCATCAGGCCTTCATAAAACTCACTCAAACTCCATTCACGATTTCAACTGAAAGAGGTAAAAATCTCAAATTCTATCTCTTGATACAGGCATCCATTGGCCACGATTTATGAATAAAAAATGCCGACCTCATTGCTACGAAGCTGTACATAGATATATATATATATATATATATATATATATATATATATATATATATATATATATATATATATATATATATATATATATATATATATATATATATATATATATATCTTGCATTTATTTGGCCTGCGTTGAGAGAATTTTGAACTTGAAGTTCCTGGAAAATTAGGTTTAAATTTAGGGCTTTTAAAATTCATTTTGATCTTTGATGGTTAGCTTACATAATTTACATGGTTAGAATCGTGAGACAAAATGCTACAACATTCATGTTATCAGTTTTCATTTTTATTGAGAGATGAGAAAGTTACAGAGCTTCTGGCCAGCTTGGGGAAGAAGATGAAGTACAGGGCAAGGACCTTGTTCATGTTATGTTATTTTTGTTTCATATAAATCAACGGATGTATAGCCACCCCAGTGGCAAGGTAGCGCACTGGTGAGACCCATGTCCTGGGTTCGAACCTTGGCGCTACCTTTTGTTTTTCCATATATTTCCTTTTTCCTTTTTTGGCTGTTTTTGCAGGTTGGGCTTGATTCTTTGGGCCTAGTGTTTTTTGCTTAACATATTACTCCCTGTTTCCTTACAGCACCCCTGGCCCATATTTTATTTAATTATTTTATTTTCAATATTTTTTTATTAAATATTTTTCTTTAATACAAAAAAAATCATAAAAAATATAAATATGACAAATGTTGCATTTTTATTTTATTTTATTTTATTTTTCACATAAAAAATATATTTTATCTTCAATATATACTAACTATCTTTCTTAAATAAATATGTAAAAATAAATTTAGATATATTATTATCTTTTCTTTTATATTTTTATATTTATATATATATATATATATATATATATATATATATATATATATATATATATATATATATATATATATATATATATATATATATATATATATATATATATATATATATATATATATATATATATATTTGTAAATATTTATTTTAACATATAAAAAACTAAATATTTTTATAAAATATTATTCATTAGTTTTAATACAAAAAATACATAAAAATAATACATAAGAACCTTATTTTCTTTCAAACTAGAAATTAGAGTTAACCATTTTTTTAAGAATTAATTTCTTTTCTTTATATTTTTAGGATTAGGTTAAAATTTCTTTTCACACAAAAAACAAAACAAAATCTTTTTTCTTGCATGTACATAATATTGCATATTTAAATTTTGTATTTGATTATTCCAATATTCGTACAAATCGATTTGGTTGTAATAGCTTATTTATATTTACATTCTTGCAAATCCCCATTCAAATTTGTATTCCCCCCTCCCATAAATTGTTGTAATAACTTAGTAATCTTTACATTACGCAATTTACCGCTTTACTTATTCAAGATTTCCTTCTAGAGATAGTTCAGATGTGACCCAAGATTTGGCGACATTCCGTAACTTATTCAAGATTTCCATTAGAAATAGTTCAGATGTGACCCAAGTTTGGCGACATTCCGTAACTTATTCCATATTTCATTCCAGAAATAGTTCAGATGTGACCCAAGATTTGGCGACATTCCGTAACTTATTCCAGATTTCATTCCAGAAATAGTTCAGATGTGACCCAAGATTTGGCGACATTCCGTAACTTATTCAAGATTTCCTTCTAGAGATAGTTCAGATGTGACCAAGATTTGGCGACATTCCGTAACTTATTCAGATTTGCTTCCAGAAATAGTTCAGATGTGACCCTGATTTAGCGACATTCTGTAACTTATTCAAGATTTGTTTCTAGAGATAGTTCAGATGTGACCCAGGTTTGGCGACATTCCGTAACTTATTCAGAATTTCCTTCCAGAAATAGTTCAAGATGTGACCCAGAGATGGCGACATTCTATAACTTATTCAGAATTTCCTTCTAGATATAGTTTAAGATGTGACCCAGAGATGGCGACATTCTATAACTTATTCAGATTTGCTTCCAGAAATAGTTCAGATGTGACCCTGATTTGGCGACATTCTATAACTTATTCAAGATTTGCTTCTAGATATAGTTCAAGATGTGACCCCAGAGATGGCGACATTCCGTAACTTATTCAAGATTTGCTTCTAGATATAGTTCAAGATGTGACCCAAGATTTGGCGACATTCCGATACTTATTCCAGATTTGCTTCTAGAGATAGTTCAAGATGTGACCCAGAGATGGCGACATTCCGTAACTTATTCCAGATCAACACCTGCAGCAATCAGAAGATTCTTGCAATCCCTTACCAGAGAACCTTACAGAAGCTAACTCCCCTCAGAGTCAAGTTTCAAAATCCCCAGTAGAGCCAAAACTGTCAATCCCCAGCGGAGTTAAAACTTCCAACTATCAATCTCCAAGAAGAGTGAAGACTCTCATTCTCAGTTCCTCACAGAGTATTCGAATATTCTCCAATGAAGATCTCCTTAAGACAGGAATCCCAAGTAGATTGGCATACAACCCAAGCTCCTGATTCCCCAACAGCGGCCCCAGGACTTCTCATTTTCAATGATCAAAAGATTCTTGCCCTCCCCAGCAGCAGTCAAGGAATTATTTTCCCCGGCAGTAGTCAAGATTCTTTTGTCTCCAGCCATCCAGGATTCATCTATCCTCAGCAAGACAGCTCATCAGCTTACATGCGCATTCATCACATTCATATCATAAACATTGATGTAACATACATTGCATCACGCATCATGACATTGCACACAACTAACTCTTTACCTTTTCAGGAAAGATCAGTCAACAGACAAAAAATCATCATCTTCCGAGATTCATCTAGAGATAGTTCAGATGTGACCCAGACATGGTGACATTTTGATACTTATTCCAGATTCATCCAGATGCAGTTTTTCACGGACTCATCATCAGGAAACCCTACACCGGTTCCTCCTCCACTTCAAGACTTCTGAAAACAGTTCACGGGTTCCCCAGTAACGGATGTCAACCTATCGCTTATTCAGATTCTTTCCAGACTTTTGAAAACAGTTTACGGACGTTTCCCAACAACGGATGCTGCGCTATTGCTTATTCAACTTCAAGACTTCTGAAAACAGTTTACGGATTATCCAAACATGGATGTCAATCTATTGCTTATTCAGAACCCTAGTTCAGAGATGTTCCAAAACATGGATACCTTTCTGATACTCGTCCACTCACCAACGACATGCAGTTCAACAAACATTTCCAGATGGCATCTATAAGCCCATCCTCACACCAGCAACTTCCAAATGCCATCTTTAAGCCCATTTCTAGATGGCATCTCTAAGCCCATCCCCCGACAAGATTCTGTCACATCTCCAGATGCCATCTTTAAGCCCATCACCAAATGGCATCTTTAAGCCCATTCCCTCTACCATCACATCACCGAGTGCAAATTATTTGGGGCACTCTAGTGTCCAATCTCCTTTTACCTTCGAGTCGCGAACGACAAACTTGCCAATCTAACTCTTCAGGTTCAAGAAGATTGAACAGGGGCAACTGTTGTACCCCAAATTTTTCCCTCTCATTTCATCAATATTTTCTCATCACAAGACCCTTGGAGCTCAAGATCAAGTTAGGGTTTGCTCTGCTCAAGACTCCTCCTTGCATGTTGACCCAAATTAGGGTTTGAGTTTGCACAAAGATGTTTTGACCTAAAAGGCCCAAGATAACTTTCATGCTTCATGTTGGACTCACAAGTTTATCCATACCAAGTTTCAAGCCTTGATTCCAATCTTTACCCAGTCAATTAGACAGTTGACCTAGAAATCAGCTGTATTGGAGAAAAAGTCAACTGTGGTCAATTGACAGTCAAACCTCATGATTTTTGACCCACATCAACATTATGAACTCATATGAACCATTTGGTCAAGTTTGGATCACAATTCCATAAGAAATTTGATCAGATCACCAAAAGGGCAAAATGGTCATTTTTAGGGTTTTGACTGCACAAAGGCAATTTTTGACTGTTTGACCTAACCAATGGCAATTCAAGCTCACATATGGAATCAAGGACTCAATGGCATGGTCTTGACACATTCAACAAGTTCAAAAGATCCCAAATGCACAAGATTGACAGATGAATTTTCCAATCAACTAATCAAATTTGACTGTATACTGAAAAGTCAAACTTTGACTTTTTGGTCAAAATCAAGTGCCAAGATTCATTTTTCATCAAGACATGTCAAATTATGAAACTTGTTCATCAAGAAACCAAAAATTACAAATTAGGGTTTGAAATGAAGAAATTTCATAACTTAGAAATTTTCTAAGTTATGAAATTTCCTAATTTTTTCCTAAATTTGTCCCATCTTTTCATCAAGATATATTTGGATTCAAACAAAACTTAAAACATGAAAGTTATAGTCCATTGCAAAATCTACAACTTTGATTCACAAAGTTTCCTCAACAGAAGCTTGTAGCTCAAGTTATGATTTTTGGAATAGGGGTGCAAAACATTCTTAACTTAGAAAATTTTTGACCTATTTTAGGCAGGATTTTTGCCCAACTTCATGGCCACTTTTCACATACTTCCACTTGGAATTTCAATTTGAATTACAAAGATGGATTGTAGTACACATTCCAAGCTTTCCAAATTATCCAAGAACTCATCAAACACCCTTGTGGTTAGGGAGATTCAAATTGGCAAAGTTAGGCAAAAGTCACTTTGTTCATGGCCAAATACATGTTCATAACACTTTGCATTTTCAAGTCAGCTTGCACAAGCTAGGTTACAGGCCTTTTATCTCATCCACATTCAATAATTTAATGCCAATACTTTGTGTTCAAGCCTTATCTTGTGTGTTTAACCATTACTTGCAAGATTAAGCCATATTTGGAAAAATCATTTTAGCCATTTTTGAAAAGATTCACTTTATGTCAAAACACAAATCAAAGAGGTACATGCCAGATCTTTTGGGCACAAGATTATAGACATATCCCATTGATCAAGACTCAAATGTGCAGCATAGATTGAGGGTAGTACAGGCCTGCATTGTCAATACACACTTCCTTACTTATCTTGGAAGAAAGATTGCAAAAGGGATCCAACATTGAGCTCCTGTCAACACAAGCTAAAACAAACATCTTGAACATCCTCCAAACATAAAACCAGACCTAAGGCATGACCAAACCACCTTCAATACCTCCTCATTCATAGAAATACCTTCTTGCTGCAAAAATAGAGTCTCTGCTGCAACTTGAATCCCACAGTCCATTCCATTCGTGCGCCTTGGCTAAAACCACCTCAAACACCTTCCATAACATTCATATAAACTATCCCAAGCCTTGGAAACAAACTGTAACACCCTAACCAAGTTTTCCATTCTCATTTTTTCAGTTGTGCAGGTTGAGTTACATCGCTCGATTCAGTTAGTTTCAAAGCAAGCTAGAGGTTGGAAGAGCATCCTTGGACCTCAAGCAAGCTGTACAAGTCCTCAAACTTCATTGAAAGTGCCTCCATTATTGTACATAACTCAAGCTGAACAGGTAAAAGTTTGAACTTCCATCTCTCTATCCAAGCATATTTAGGCTTAAGTTTGTGAAGAAGGTATGTTCTATTCATGGCCCTAAAGCTACCCATGTCCTCACTTTTTATTTATGTTGTGTGTGCTGCACGAATTTTGGACATGAACATTTGAAAAAAGCTAGGTCAGGAATTGGGGGAGGAGAAATTCTCTCTCATTTCTGAGAGTTAGAACAACTTCTTTATATACTTGGAATCGTGACAAGTTGCTCTATAACATTGATGTTGTAAGTTTTTGTTGAAAATCAAGGAATCAGAAGTTAGCAGGTTGAGAAGGAAACGCGCGTTTTCTTTGTTTCAAAGTTGCTGGAGGTTGAAGACAACTCCTTTTGGGCTGGGCTTGGTTCATTTTTCTGTTTGCACCTCATTCTTCCACTTACACCCCCTTGGCCCATTGTGTGATTTTTCAATCATTTTTGACTTTTTGTTTTTTCCCCTGACTTATTATTTTTTGTCAAAATATAAAAAAATATTAAAAATATTTTTTCAACCATTTTTGCATTTATTTTGAATTTATTTGCTTTATTTAAACTTGTACATATAAATAAACATATTACTTTTTTATTTAAAATACTAAAAAATAATACAAAATACATTTCATTTTCTGATTTTATTTTATTTCATCTTTTTCAAAACATTTTCTTAAAATACACTTTTTTTGATAAATAATAAATATTTTATTTTTACATATATTTAGTATATTTAATATATAATATAAATACTTATATATTTATTAGAATATTTAGGGTAAAAATACAAAAATAATACATTTTTATTTTTATTAATATTTGACTTCAAAAATTACCTTTTTTACAATATACTTCTTTTTTATTTATTTTTTGTATATAATTAATAAATATTGTATATGATAAATAATAAATACTATTTATTTAGAAAATTAGGGTTTTGCCCTAAACCATGAAAATATCCAAAAATTAACCTTTTTTTTATTATTTTTATTTCACTTGTAAATAATCATACACTTACACAAATACATTGACACATTTACATTTGCTTACTCTTGTACATTTGATACATTTTACATTTGAGATCGCAATTCGATTTGGTTGTAAATTTATTTGGACACTACTCTCCTGTTAAGTCTCATCCCCATTTGTAAATATTTGTACCCCCATTCCCGGATACTTATTTGTAATAGCGTAGACTTTAAATTCCCACAATTTATCGCTTTCAAATATACCATGGTTAGACCTAGGGTTTGTATGTACATAAAATCAAACTCTAGATAACCTAATACAAAAACAAATACATGAAATCAATACGCAATCACACTTGCACCCCTAGGGTAATCCCACATGTTGCCTTCCAAAATGGGCCATGCTTGCACGTTGAGTTTCTTTGGCAAAACAAAACAATTCAAATGATCATAGTCCCTCGATGACGCTTTCGAAAGTTGCCTATCAAAATGATCATAGTCCCTTCAAAGCAAATTGCCAAAGACACTTGGCACCATTGTATTCATGGTCCATACGATGACCCGCACCTGTCCTGTTAACATCCTAACGCAAGATTGCCCACCAAATACAATGGTGGAACAAAATTGTTAAAAGGGTTAAAACATGAGAAAAACCTTTGAGTACAATAGGGTAGACAAACTCTTAGTTACTTGATCAAAACTTGCAAAACACACTTGCCTACTTTTCAAAACCACACTCCACAAACACTTTCAAAACAAACTTTCAAAAACATTTGAAACATCTTTTCGAAAAGATACACACCTTTGTATATACTCAAACACGAGTCATTACAATGGTTGCCTAGACAAGGCATCTTCTTCAAAAACATTTTCAAAACACACACACACACACCATTTCAAGAAATTGAAAATCAAGGCAAGTGATCTAAACAAGTAACTAAGAGCCCATGGATAACCATGGATGAAAAGTGTGCTAATACCTTCCCTTTTCATAATCTACCCCCCGAACCCACGAAATATCTCAAAAGGTTTTTCCTGTGCTTTTTAACCTTTCCTTAGGATAAAATAAAAAGTCGGTGGAGACTCTTGCTAAACCGAACAAGTGCAAATACAAACGCAAAACTCAAGTCAGTTCTCCCACCATATCACAGGGGCATCTATCAATGACAAGAAATTCCTACAGAGGTTATCTGCTAAGTTCTTCCTGAGCAATAAAATTTTGTACAAGCGCAACCATGATTCGACTTTGCTTCGTTGTATGGATAAAAAGGAAGCAGAGAAGATTATGGAAGATATGCATGATGGTATCTTTGGTACTCAATCCAGCGGGCATATGATGGCTAAGAAGATTCCGAGAGCGGGTTACTATTGGTCGACTATGGAAACTGATTTCCATCATCACTCCAGAACTTGTCACAAATGCCAAATCTATGCTGACAAAGTACACATACCTATGGTTCCTCTGAATGTCTTGATTGCTCCTTGGCCATTTGCAATGTGGGGAATTGATATGATTGGAGAAATTAAGCCTACTGCTTCTAACGGACATCACTTCATCCTCGTCACCATTGGTTATTTCACGAAGTGGGTTGAAGCAGCCTCGTTCGCCTATGTTACCAAGAACGTTGTGGCTCATTTTATTACGCATAACCTTATATGTCGGTATGGCATCCCCGAAAGGATCATCACAGACAGTGGTACTAATCTCAACAATACTGTTATCATGGAACTCTGCACGCAGTTCAAGATCAAGCCCCATAATTCTTCTCCATATCGATCGAATATGAATGGTGCAGTGAAAGCCGCCAATAAGAAAATTTAAAATATTATATAGAAGATGACGATTAAATATAAATATTTGCACAAGATGTTACCATTTTCTCTTTATGGATATCGTACCACAATCCATACATCAATTGGGGCAACCCCATTCTCTGTAGTCTACAGTATGGAAGTTGTCCTACCCGTCGAAGTCCAGATTCCCTCTCCAAGGATTATGAAAGATGCAGACTTAGACAAAGATGAGTGGATTCAAAATAGGCTGGACCAGATAAGTTTGATCGACGAGAAAAGGATTACGGCGGTGTGTCATGGGTAGATGTACCAGAAGCGTATGATCAAAGCTTTCAACAAAAAGGTCAAGCATAGAGTATATCAGGTTGGTTACTTGGTAATAAAGCGCATCATCCTACCGCAAGGTGATCCCATGGGAAAATGGACTCCCACCTATGAAGGGCCATTTGTAGTCAAGAAGATATTTTATGGCGGTGCTATGATACTTACCACCATGGACGGTGAATACTTTTCACACCATGTGAATGCAGACATAGTCAAAAAACACTACGCATGAATATGACCCGCTAGGTTGATTGGCCTAGGAAAATTAAGGGCATCTCGGCGAACCAAAAGGGTTTGAGCAAAAATTAGGGATATATATATATATATATATATATATATATATATATATATATATATATATATATATATATATATATATATATAAAGATTGTACACCCGATAAGTCGAAACCTGAAAAAGGCGACTTGGGAAAAAAAGGGTATCCCGGTGGACTAAAAACCCAATAGGGAGGTCCAAGCAAAAATTAGGGATTAAAGCGTACAACTATCGGCCGTTGGATCACCTGCATTCAACAAAAATTTATTACCAATGTCAAGTTCAAATGGTACAGATCAATTCAGTCAACTTCTTCCAACGGCAAGGGATGAGATGCTCGAAGACATAGGGGCAATAGCAGAGTTGAAACTCGATGGGGGTCATTTACGCATAGCTATATGTTTTGTTTGTACTTTGTACTCTTTTCATTTCATGGCGATTTCATCTTACTAGGATTTTTGTCTCTATGTACAAAAATCGTCTGTTTATAGAAAAATTATCAATACAAATACAATTTCAAAATTCAAATTTTGTTTTACCTTTTTCTATTTTGTTTGCAAAAATGTACAATGACTAAATTGAATAAACATATGCATAAGAATATGATTACTATTAACAAATATATGCATAAAAATAGGAATTAGAATTTACTAAAGACTCTAGGAGTTGGGATAGCGTTCAAGTTGTCCGCAAATTCCCACAGAGCAATCCTCACAGAGTTACCTTTACAAGCTCATCCCCAATGGAGATACTTCCCTCCGCAAGTCTAATATTCCTTCAGACAAGAATTGGGGCATCTTCCAGCTATTAACATGATCCTACTCCCTAGAAAATCCCCATAGCGGATAAAGGAATCCGATCATTTCTCCAGCATATAGTGGAAACTTCCTCAGCACAGTTCACAGGAATTTAATTCCCAACTGAGTTTATTTCTCCAACATTGCAAAATACCCTGCAGAATTCTCTTCTCCAACATGGTTTATCCCCCCATCAGGGTTTATTTCCCCAACAAAATTTAACTTCCCAAGCAGAGTTCATTCCTCCAATTACTACAAATCCCCGGTAAGATTCTCTTCCCTAACAAAGTATAGTCTAGGTTGCTATCCCCATAAAGTTGCTATGGAATCTGAAACCGAGCCATATATCATTTTAACTTGTATTCCCCTAAAATAGTTGGCATCCATATCGAAAACTCAGTTATCCAGCACCTTAGAAGATTATCCATCTCTTTTATCCCCGGTCAGGGTATATAAGAACTAAATTCCCCAATAGAGCGATAACGACCAATTTTCCTGGAGTTTCTCTATCCCCAAGCAGAAGCCAAACATTTTCAGCAGAATATCCTCAAAAGAGAAAGTAGGAATCCCCAGTGGAGACATTCTAAACAAGATTGAAGATTCATATTTTTCGTCCCCAGCAACGGTCAGGGATTTATTTTCCTCAGCTACGATGTTATACGAAGCTACCAATACACTTCAACGACATATTGCATCCATACATCATTCACAAGACTAACTTTGTTTTTCAGGTAAAAGTCTACAAATAGACGAATATCATCAACAATTCTCAAACAGGTCAAAGATTCATTCCCGAGACATAATGGGGAAACTATCTAGACGACCGAGTCCAAGATTAACTCCCAAAATAAGACGGGGTAACTATCTGTACGACCAGGCAGTAGGAAATCCCGAAACAGGACGGGTTCGCTAACAGTAACCATGAAAAGATTAACTCCTAAAACAGGACGGGGAAACTATCAACATGACCAGGTGGTATGAATTTTCGGAACAGGACAGGTTTACCAACAAAAACAAATTGTGGATCAATTCCCGAAACAAGATGGGACGTTTATCTACATGACAAGCATTTAACTCAAAGACTGAATTCTGACAAGCATTTCCTACAGAGACTAAATCTGATAAGCAACTACTTAAGCACCTTCCCAAGAGGTTCATTCTGGAAAGCATTCCTCAGATAATGGTCGAGTGTATAATCATTATGATACTCCTATCAACAACTATTTTGATGGCATCTATAATCCCATCTCCAATGACATTCTATAACCTCTCTGAATGGCATCTTTGAGCCCATTCGAGCAATATTATCAACCAACAACGTTACTTCCTGCATATACGAGTGCAAATTTCTGGGCACTTAAGTATTCAATCCTCTTCCACCTTCATATCACGAATGGAGGACATGCCAATCTAACTATTCAGGTTTAATAAGATTGAACAGGGGAAGATGTTTTACCCCAAAATTTTCCCTCTATTTTTCTTCAAGACATTCTCCTAGGGTTCTCAAATGCTCAAGGTTGCTCAAGAATTGATCAGACAAATTCTCCTCCTAAGTAATGAACTTACAACTAGGGTTTCACTTTTCTCAAGTAAGATTGGTTTTATAAGGCATCAAGTGGTTTTAATGGTTTATAATAGGTCTCCAAGAAGGCTCATACCAAGTTTCATGCCTTGCATCAAAAGTTTGTCAGTCAATTGCTTAGATGACTGAAAATCAATTGTATTGAACAAAAAGTCAATTATGGTCAACATACAATCAAACTTTAAGATTTTTGGTCAACATAAAGATTTTGAATTCATATTCATCATTTGATAAAGGGTTGATCATGAATCATCAAGAAAACTCTTAAATCATCAAAAGTCAAAAGTTGCCAAATTAGGGTTTTCTTAAGGAGAAGTCAATTAAACTTTGACCAAGCATAACTTTCACATGCTTCATCAGTTTTTCCTCAACCAAAGCTCATTGTGAAGGAAACTCAATTCTCTACAACTTTGGTCTCTAAGCTCAAGTCCAAAAAATTCTTCATTTGAGAGATATGGTCCAAAACATTATAGGTCATTCCAAAAGTTAACAAAAAGACATTTTTTATCAAGACAACTTACATCAAGTTAAAATCTTCAAATTCAAAAATATTATACAGAGATATTGTAGAGGACATCTTGTGCTTTCTAAAAGGTCTAACATCACCTTTAAATGATAAAAATTGAGAGAGTTATGACTAGTTCAAGTTGGGAAATTTTGAACAAATGCATGAAGTTCAAATTGAATAAACTTGATTTTTGGGCTAATGGGCTATTGATTCAGAGTCCAAACGTGTTCTACATTTCACCTACACCTCATGACTTAATCATACATCTCCCTTTAGCTTATTACATTTTATTTTTTATTTTTATTCATTTAAAAGTCAAAATAAAATAAAATAGGATAAAGCTCATTACACAAGTCCAAGCCCATCATATTGTGACCTAATTCAATCTATATATTTACTCCATTTCATACATGAAAGGGGGAAAACCTGATAGAAAGAAACTTGTCCAAAATCTCAAAATTCTAAAGAAATTTAAAACAACTCAAAATCCTATTCATAACTCCTTTTACTACAAACGAACAATCCTATTCATTCTCATAAAGATCAGAGGGTAAGATGAGATCGTTTGCAACGATCTAAAGGGCTCAAAACACCCCTGCATGCGACAACATCTTATCATTATTTCATAAATTCATATTTTTATTTTCTTGCTGTTTTGATTGAAGCTAACGTTATTGATGTGTTCCTGAGGTTCATTAGTGCAGGTCTGGACCCTCGCAGACGTCTCATGTTGGTCGAATTGTGAAACACCATAACTACACCGATCTCATGTATTATTATCATATCTTTCAAACCAGTCTGTTTTAGCCTAAAATACTTACTCCATTGGATTCGTAGGGTCTGATTTAGTTGGGTAGGGTCCCCCTAGATCTCTAATGTGTGTTGTTTTGCAAGAACAAGAATTTGATTCACCGGAGAAGACGACTGGAGCTAGGGCTCAGGCGTCTCTCCGGTCTATGCGTTTTTTGTTTAATATTTGTTTCAATTGTTTTAGTTATGATAACAGATGTATTACTTTCCCAACGGTTAAAACGCGCACGCTAAGCCACTACTACCCCAAGGCTTGGGTTCGATCCCTGCCTTTTGGTCATTTTCATGTTTTTTATTTATTTTTGTAAGTCGTATGCAGTGTGTCCTCGTACATCAACCGAGAACCCTCATGTTTTGTAGCCGTTCAATCCCTGCCTTTTGGTCGTTTTCATATTTTTTTTTATAATTTTTGTCGGTCGTATGCGGCGCGTCCTCGTACATCCATCGGACACCCTCAATCTTGCAGCCCTCAGATCCAGATCTAACGCTCCCAAATGCGCAGCCCATAATACACCTCTCTCGGCCATCAGACTAGATCAAGCGCTAGCACTAGTTGGGCCTGGATCTCCATAGCAATCCTGCACCCCCCTGTTTGCTAAATCAGGCCCAATCTCTTTTTCTTTCTATATTTTCTTTTTTCTTTCTTTCTACTTTTACTTTTTTTTATTTAATTAAAAAACATAATTAGTTTTTAGGTTTATTTCTTAACCAATTAATTAATTAGATTCTTAGGGTTTTTTTAAGTAACTTTTTTTAATAATTTAATTAATTAAATTTTTTTAATTAAAATTAATTAGGTCTTTTTAGGTTTTTTAATTAATTAATCACAAAAATTGTTTCATAAAAATACCAAAAAACCTTTTCTTTTCTATTGTTCACATTTTTAGATCGACTATGTGAATGTAACTTTTTATTTCTCTCATTTCTTTTCTTTTAATCATTACGTAATTGTTTACGGGTTGTAATAGCTTAGGATTTTTACTTTCCGCATTTTATTATTTTTGTATCTGTCCCGAAGCCTTGTAATAGTCTAGGTTTTATTTGCTGATTTTATTTTCCGCATATTTACAGCTTTATTATTCCTACTATTACTGTTAGTAATTAAGATTGTATGGTAAGATTAAAAATAAAATGGTAGCAAACCCTAATACATGATAAAATAACTGAATCACAACACACTTTGCACACTTGCACCTCTAGGGTATCATCTCTTGTTGCCTTACGAATATATGTCATGTCCCTCGAACATGGGGACACTTTAACACCGTCCCTCGAAAACAAAGATCGTAGTCCCTCGATGACCCTTTGGTGTTGCCTTCGGTAAGCGATCTAGTCCCTTAAGAAATTGCTAAAGCACTCCTACAAGTTGCCTTCGATGATTGTACGATGAACCATGCTTGTCCTTTCACATACAACTGTAGGGCTTCCTACTAACTAATGGTAGGATAGCACTATCTGAAGGAGGAGGAAAAGAACAATAAAGACTTTGAGTAGGTAGACCGTTCATAATAGCTTGCTCATAAACATTTCAGAAGAAAACATTTCTTCACCAACACTTTTCTAAAACACTTTGTACGCATTCTCGGGGACATATACGAGAATCATTACAAAGTTTTGCCTTACTATTGGCATTTAAAAATATTTTTCAAACATGCACAACACAAAGCAATTTTCAAAAATAAGTGAGCTAGCAATTAAGATCCCGTAGATAACTACGGATGAAAAGGGTGCTAACACCTTCCCTTTTCACAAACTACCCCCCTGAACTCAACATTCTCAAGGTATTTCCTATTATTTTCACCATATCCTTATTGGATAAAAGAAAAGTCGATGGCGACTCTTGCTATCCGCAAGATTTGCAATGAAACGCAAAACCAAGTAAGTTCTCCCACCATATTACACTATACAATTAAATTTTTTTCCTATTATATATATATATATATATATATATATATATATATATATATATATATATATATATATATATATATTTCATTTTATTATTACTAATTTCTGTCTAATCTTTTATGTAAGGTACAGAATAGCCAGATCCCAGACTGAAGAGGAACACCTTGACCATCTACACAAGTTGTTTGAGAGGTTGAAGAAGTATAAGCTGAGGTTGAATCCGAATAAGTGCACCTTTGGGGTGAGATCCGACAAGCTCCTGGGTTTTGTTGTCAGTGGTAAAGGTATTGAAGTTGACCCTGCGAAGGTCAAAGCCATTCAAGAAATGCCATCTCCCCGTACTGAGAAGGATGTCATAGGTTTCTTGGGACAACTGAATTATATTGCCAGATATATTTCTCATTTGACGGCTACTTGTGAGTCGATCTTCAAGTTGCTGAAGAAAGATCAATTAGTAAAGTGG
This sequence comes from Vicia faba, assembly GCA_948472305.1. Lineage (NCBI taxonomy): Eukaryota > Viridiplantae > Streptophyta > Magnoliopsida > Fabales > Fabaceae > Vicia > Vicia faba. The sequence goes on along the minus strand of OX451738.1, from coordinate 210,405,635 downwards.
AACGACGATTATCAGATAGACTTTGATAAAATCAAGGAGTACCTCCAAGAACCTCTGATTCTGATGCCACCGGTTGAAGGAAGACCTCTGATCATGTACCTAACAATGTTAGAGAATTCAATGGGGTGTGTACTGAGCTAACACGACGAGTCTGGTCGAAAAGAGAACATAATATACTTCCTTAGAAAAAAGTTTATCGACTGTGAAACAAGATACTCATTGCTTGAGAAAACTTGCTGCGCTTTGGAATGGGCTACTCGTCGGCTAAGACAGTATATGTTGACTCATACTACCTTATTGATCTCTAAAATGGATCCCATAAAGTACATATTCGAGAAACTAGCTCTCTCCGGAAGAATAGCCCGATGGAAAATGGTCTTAACATAATACGGCATTCAGTACACCACTTAGAATTAAATTAAAGGAAGTGTACAGGCAGACCACTTGGCTCATCAAGTTGTAGACGACTATCAATCTATGAATTTTGAGTTCCCGGATGAGATATCATGCTAGTTACAGATTATGAAGAACCTGGACCATATGAAGGACTTGAGCCAGGATCCCGATGGACTATGGTTTTTGATGGAGTTTCCAATACGCTTGGTGTTGTGATCATATCCCCCAAGGGTTGCCATATGCCCTTCACCGCCAGACTTTGCTTTAACTGCACCAACAACATGGCCGAATACGAAGCGTGTATCATGGGTATCAAAGCCGCTATTGTTATGAGAATCAAGTTTTTGAACGTATACGGGGACTCGTACGTAGTCATCAGTAAGATTAAGGGAGAATGGGATACGAAGCACCCGAATCTCGTTCCTTATCGGGAACATATGCTGACCTTAATCTCGTACTTTGAGGAAATCACTTTTGAGCATATTCCACGAGAAGATAACCAGTTGGAAGATGCATTGGCTACAATGTCATCTATGTTCAAAATCAGATGGGACAATGAAGCTCCTCGAATTACTATTGAAAGACTAGATGAACCGACATATTGCTACAAGGTTGATACTGACAGAGTAAAAGAGAAGCCTTGGTTTCATGAAGTGAAAAGATACCTTGAGGCTAAAGATTATCTTGAGGGGGAATCTAACAATGACAAGAAATTCCTATGGAGGTTCTCTTCTAAGTTCTTCCTGAGCAATAGAATTTTGAACAAGCGCAACCATCATTCAATTTTGCTTTGTTCTATGGACAAGAAGGAAGCGAAAAATATTATGGAAGATATGCATGATGGTATCTTTGGTACTCAATATAGCGGGCATACAATGGCTAAGAAGATTCTGAGAGCGGGTTACTATTGGTCGACTATGGAAACTGATTGCCATCATCACTCCAGAACTTGTCACAAATGCCAAATCTATACTGATAAAGTACATGTACCTCTGGTTCCTCTGAATGTCTTGACTGCTCCTTGGCCATTTGCAATGTGGGGCATTGATATGATTGGAGAAAGTTTGCCTACTACTTCTAACAGACATTGTTTCATCTTTGTCGCCATTGATTATTTCACGAAGTGGGTTAAAGAAGCCTCATTTGCCCATGTTACCAAGAACATTGTGGCTCGTTTCATTTAACATAACCTTATTTGTCGATACAACATCCCCGAAAGGATCATCACAGAATATGTTACTAATCTCAACAATACTGTGATCATGGAATTTGCATGCAGTTCGAGATCAAGCACCATAATTCTTATCCATATCGAACAAAGATAAATGGTGCAGTGGAAGGCTCCAATAAGAACATTAAAAAGATTATACAGAAGATGACAGTGACATATAAATATTGGCATGAGATGTTACCATTTTCTCTTTAAGGCTATCGTACCATGGTCTGTACATCAATTGGGGCAACCTCGTTCTCTCTAGTCTACAGTATGGGAGCTATTTTACCCGTCGAAGTCCAGATTCCCTCTCTAAGGATTATGAAAGATGCAGACTTAGACAAAGATGAGTGGATTCAAACTAGGCTGGACCAGATAAGTTTGATCGACGAGAAAAGGCTTACGGCAGTGTGTCATGGTCAGATGTACCAGAAGTGTATGATTAAAGCTTTCAACAAAAAGGTCAAGCATCGAGTATATTAGGCTGGCGACTTGGTAATAAAGCGCATCATCATACCGCAAGGTGATCCCAGGGGAAAATGGACTCCCACCTACGAAGGGCCATTTGTAGTCAAGAATATATTTTCTGGCGGTGCTATGATACTTACCACCATGGACGGTGAAAACTTTCCGTGCCATGTGAATGCAGACATAGTCAAAAAATACTACGCATGAATATGATCCGCTAGGTTGATTGGCCTAGGAAAAAATAAGGGCATCCCGGCTGTTGAACCCCAAAATTTTCCCTCTCTTTTCTCAAGATATTTCTCACAAAAGATCTTTAATGACTCAAATTTGCATAAGTGTTGACTAGGTCAAATCATCTCCTAAGCATTGAGACCCCAGATTAGGGTTTTGGTTTTCACAAGGTAAATTGGATTTCTAATTCCTCAAAAGACTTTCATGGTTCATTATGGTTCTCCAAGAATACTCATGTTAAGTTTCAAATCTTAGATGATAATTTTGCTCAGTCAATTGATCAGATGACTGAAAGTTAACTATATTGGGAAAAAGTCAATTATGGTCAACCTACAGTAAAACTTAAATATTTGTGGCCCATATGAATATTTTGAAGTCATATTCATCAATTGATCAAGGTTTGATCATAATTCCTCAAGAAAAGCATTCAAATCATCAAAGGGGTAAAATGGTCAAAATTAGGGTTTTGACTGGGATTGATCAATCATTGACTTCTGACCTAATACATGACCAAATGGTTTGAAGCATGACCTTAATAACTCAAACACAATATCTTGACCTAATTTCATGGCTCAAATCATTTCTCAAGATCAAACAATTGATAGTTGAAATTTGATCAAGTGATGAAAAAGTCAATTGTTACACCAAAAGTCAAACTTTGACTTTTTGGTCAACATTGAGTTTTAAAGATCAAGATTCATCAAGATACTCAAAAATATTAAACTTGGTCAACAAGAATCAAGAAATTCAACAAAAAAGTCAAAGTTTCAAAACTTAGAAAATTTTCTAAGTATATTTTATACTTGATAAATTTATTACTTCATGACCTTTTTTCACCAAGATGCAAGATGATTCAAAGAAAACTTTCAACATGAAAGTTGTAGATCTTGATGAATTTTAAAACTTTTTATTAGAGGGTTGATGTCCAAAATATTCTTAGATTTGAAGATATAAGCCCATGAAGACATGACATTTTTCATAAAACACTTAGTGAAAATTTTGACAAGTTTAGGCATATTTTTAACCTAACTTCTTGGCCAATTTTCACCTAGATCCAAGATGATTTAGATAAAGTAGTTAACATGAAGGTTGTAGCTAATGTTTCAAGCTTTCCAAAATGTCTAATAACTTGAATAGATCATGCTTGAGCTAAGATAATCGAAGGAAAGAAGTTGGACATCTATTCTTTAATTACAAGTCATTTTGATGATGACCCCTTGGCCAAATCTCATAGCTATGCTGCATAATCTTACTTTGCAGACTTCTAACTTGCAATTCACCCCATAATTAATGGTTTACACAATTTTTAGAGCTATGATCCAAGAATTAGAACCTTTGTCCAAGCTATATTTCCATTTAGGGCACAAAGGCATCATTGCCATTCTTGAAAAGTTGCTTTAATCACAAAGTCAACTTGTCTTGAGTTTTGCAGTTGTTCCTTCTGCACAAACTTCATCTAAAAGTTCAAAACAAACATGTTTAAAGCTTATAGCCACCCTACAAGCTTTATACCTTGCCTTGAAACCACATTTGTCAAGGTTGCTTCAAAAACAAGTCAAAATCCATAAACATGTGATCTTGTGATTATGATTACCTCAAGTCCTCAAACCTTTTCCTATAAATTGTGACATTGTTTACAAGCCAAGCACACAAAATTACAATCATTGAAACTCCCTCAAACTCATAATTGCATCAAAACCTTATTTTTGTGCCATTTCTGATTTTGAACATTCATCTCACAAACCACTCGTGCGTTTTCCATTTTTTCACTCACCAAGCTTCTATAACATATATAGAAGCAATCCAAACAGCTGTAACACAACTGTAACACCTCCATCTCTATCCTCCATTTTCAAAAACAGCACCTTGCACTTTGACTTTTCTAGCACGATTCAAGCACTCTCAATCCAAAGTAAGCATCGCAATAGCTTCCTGGAGGTTCAGTGAAAGTAACTAGACCATTACAACACCTTGAAGTATGCTCAAACTCAAAACACGATCCATCTGCAAGGTGAGTTTTCTGAACTTCTATCTCTTCATACAAGCATCATTTAGCTTTTATTTTAAAAGATAAAATGTAGACATCATAGCCCTGAAACTAACCATGTCCTTAGAAAATTTATATTGCTTGAGCATGGAAAAATTTAAGTTTGAACTTTCTGAAAAAATTAGGTCAGATTTGGTACTAACAGATATTTGTGCTTATCTTTGATCCATTGTTTAATTTATTTACATATTTGAAATCATGGTGAAATTTCAAACAAGTTTGATGTTTACAATTTCTGAAATGGTAGAGATATGAGCAAGATACAAAATTCAAAAATTCGGTTCAGAGTAGGTGCGAGGAAGAAGATGAAGTTGTCATCATGGACTTAGTTTATTTTATATTTATTTCAAGTTGTTTCAATAACCGATGAAACAGCCACCCCAGTGGCAAAGAGCGCGCGCGTAAGGCATTACTATGGAGGGTCCTGGGTTCGAGCCCCAGCTCCCATTTTTATTTTTCTCATATTTTTCCTTATTTCTCTTTCACTCTCAAACTTGCTTGGGACACCAGTGTTGGGCCTATCCCATTTTTTTTCAACGACACCCCCTGTTTTCCCAATAACACGCAGACCCATCTTTCTTTTTTTCTTACTTTTTGATATTTTTCTTATTTCAAACAAAACAAGCCTTGTGCCTAACAAAAATGCTACTTTCTAACTACCCATTTTCTTTTCAAACCCCCCGACTTCATATTTAATTTTTTTTTTTTTATTATCTTTTTTTTTATTTTATATTTTTAATCAAAAAATATATTTCCATAAATAATTAGACTAAAATACTTATTTTTATTTTATCTCTACTTTATTTTATAAATAACAAAAAAACCCTAAAAAATATTTTCTTTCTTAATTAGTTAAATTAAATATTAGACTTAGTTTTTTATTCTAATTTTCTTTTAATTAACTTAGACTCTAGGATTTTAATTAATTAGTTTATTTTCAAATTAATTAGTTTAATATAAAACATTTTCTACCAAAAAACCATTAAAACATTTTTCTCTTATATTATCTTTATATTCTTATACATTTTATTGTTATGCATTATTCAATTTAGTTGTAATAATAATTAGAACTTTATTGCTTTATACTCTCCATTTGTAAATTTGTATCCCCCATCCTAAAATATTGTAATAGCGTAGGACTTTTAATTTCCGCAATTTATCGCTTGCTATATTATTTCTAGTAATTAGGATTGTATGGCAAGACTTAAAATCAAATAAGTAGACAATCCTAATTCAAGACAAATTAAATGAAAATAATACACTTTTCACACATGTACCTCTAGGGTTAACCCACACTTGTTGCCTCAGATAAAACAGTCATGTCCCTCGAACGTGGGATACTTTAGCAAAGACCCTCGATTAAAAGATCGTAGTCCTTCGATGACTCTTCAATGTTGCCTTCGATAAACGATCTTACTCCCTTACGGCAATTGCTAAGGTATCCTACAATGTTGCCTTCTATGACTGTACAATGACCCACGCCTGTCCCTTCACATCCAACGATAAGGTTTTTTACTAACTAATGGTAAGATAACACTATCTAAAGGATGAGGAAAAGAACAGAGACTTTCTTTTGAGTAGGTAGATTGCTCGTAATTGCTTGCTCACAAACAAAACCATCTTTACACCTTACATCTTTCAAACACACCAACACTTTCATGAAATATTTTCAAAAGTCAACACTTTGTATACATTCTTATAGAGACGAGAATCATTAAAAAGTTTTCCTAAACAAAGGAACTTTTCAAAAATACTTTCAAACAAACACATTCACAAAAGCATTTCAAAGTGAGCTAGGAACTAAGAGCCCGTAGATAATTACGGATGAAAAGCGTGCTAACACCTTCCGTTTTCATAACCTACCCTCCGAACTCAAGAAAATTCTCAAAAGGTCTTTCCTATTCTTGTCACCCTTTCCTTTATTGGATAAAAGAAAAATCGGTGGCGACTCTTGCTATCCGCAACAATTGCGATAAAACACAAAACACCCAAGTCAACTCTCCCACCATATTACAGAATTGGCGACTCTGCTAGGGAGATTTCTCTTAAAAGTGGGGTTACCTTAGAGATTAGTTCAAATTTAAATGCTTTCATTATTTTACTTGCTTGCTTTACTCTTAAAAGGGTTGTTTGGGTTTTGAATAGATCCTCTACCCGAATCTAGGGGCATTATTAGGTAAGTAACAATAGATCGTGGAGACTGTACGAAATAGACCGATATGGTTGAAACAATGACTATGATGGTGTGACAAATTTGTTGGTACCGGTATCCCTTGTGGAAAATCAAGGAGAATACAGGGCCGCTGTGTGGTGTCATGAAGCACTAACTGGCCGTAGAACCTTTAATTGAACAACTTTGCCATTAGGAAGTAGTGAGATATACGACTTTGGTGCAGTCTGACGTTGGTTGATACTCAATACTACGCTCATTGAGATCGGGCTTTCGGGATATTTTGGTCGCCAAAATAGAGTCTTACGCTAAAACAATGCCCAATGAAGAAAGATCAATGATATTGAGATTCCCTAGAACCCGACTACTTTTTAGGACAGGTTGAAACAACTAAAACTTCAAGAGGGTACTTACCTATAAACCCCATGCAAACCTAAACCTAAGGACTTGTTTTCTTTGCTTCTATATGATTACTTATACATAACATCATGACATCATGTCATAGCATTTTCCCTAACCATTTCAAGGACTTAGGGATTTATCTTTGTTCTATTTTGTAGAATATCGCTTCCACTCACAGGAATACCATCCGAATCAACCTTGTAAAAGTGCCTCCTCAACTCAAAGAGTTAGCATCGAGGGTCCCTGAAAATTCTCCATTCACCAAGATATATGGTCGACTTCTCAACCTGGTTACTTAAAGCTTTGAAGAAGACATGGTGCATGTGTTATTTCAATTCTTTGACCCTAAATATCATGGTTTCACATTTCTTGATTATCAATTGGTGCCCAACATGGAAGAGTTCTCTTAAATATTAAGAGTACCTATTCTTGATCAATTACCCTTCACCGGTATTGAGAAAGATCCACAACCTGAGGAGATTGCATTAGCCTTACATTTGCAACGGCCCAACATTGTGGCTAATTGGGAAACAAGGAGCGGAGTCAAGGGTTTTATAGCTAAATTTCTATTGGAGAAGGCTTAACTATTTTGGGATGCTTTGAATTTGCAAGCTTTTAAAGAAGTTTTGGCTCTCCTAATCTATGGTTTGGTATTCTTCCCTAGTCCAGGCTAACTTATAGATGTGAATACGGTCAAAATTTTCCTCTCTCGTAACCCGGTGCCTACCTTACTCAGAGATATTTTGCATTCTCTTCACACCCGTAACACGAGGAGAAGAGGGATTATTATGTGTTACATACTGTTAGATATCGGAATATTCCATATTATGTAAATAGAATATTCTGTAAGTAATTAGGATATCATGTAAATAGGAAATAAAATATTATGTAATTACTATGGCATTTATGCCTCCTATTATATATAATGAGCTCCGATGTGTAATTCAAACACACGGATTCAATCCAACCTTCCTCTTGTTCTCTCATTATTCAACATGGTATCTAGAGCCTAACAAGAGGCAACCCTAATCCGTGCTTTCCCGGTAGATCCACTATCTATCGGCGCCATTTTTTTTTCTTCGGTAACCGTGCTTCATCTCCGGTTTCCGATATTCCTTCTCAGATCTTCCTTTTTTTTGGTCACTTCTCTCACCGTTTTTGGAATCCATGGCCGCCGTTCCCCCTCCAAGGGCTGAGGCCCCTATTTTCACAAGTTATATCACTACTCCTCTTGCCGTTGACAAATTGGACGGTACTAACTATGATTCTTGGGCTTCCGACATCAAGTTATGGCTCCGGGGACAGGCCTATGAAGATCACCTCACTACGAAGGCTGACTCGGTGGCTGCCACTGATAGTGCTCGTTGGAAGAAAATTGATGCTCAACTCTGCAGTCTCATTAAGTCGACTATTAGTCCATCCTTGAAACAGATCTTTCGTTCTCATGAGACTTGCGAATCTGTTTGGGCACAGGCTAAGATCCTTTATACCAATGATACACAACGCTTATATGGAGTGTGTCAAAATTTGCAGAATATTATTTCCCCTCGTCACCTGGATGGTTCTATGGCTGAATACTTGGTTCGTGTTCAAGGTCTTCTTCATGATTTCAATGAATTATTGCCCCCAGCTACTACCACTGCTAAGGAACTTGAACAACGTCGATCCTTCTTCATGCTTCTAGCTCTGTATGGCCTACCTCCAGAGTATTCGTCTGTTCGCGATCAGATATTGGGGTCTCCTACAATCCCCACTCTGGATACTGCATGGTCTACTTTGCTACGTGTCCCAGCAAAACCATCATCTGACGGCGGAGTCCCACCCACACCAGTTGATTCATCTGCTTTGGTTTTTCAAGGAGGTAATCGTGCTCCGGGTGGTGATCGTGGCCACTTTCAGAAGACTGGAAAGCCTCGTCCTAAGTGTGATCATTGTCATAAGCTTGGCCACACTATCGGTCGGTGTTATGCTTTACATGGACGTCCCTCTCCTCGGACTGCCCACGTTGCCCAGACCGCTCCACCTCCACAGGCTGCTACTCCGACTGATTCTGCCACCTCACCTGCTATCTTTAACGACTTTATCAAGTGGTATGAGGAGCGTCAGGCCGCTAGTTCCACTGCATCTGTTGCGCACACGGGTAATTCTTTTGCTGGTCTTTCTCACTCCACATCTCTTGGCCCATGGATCCTTGATTCAGGCGCCACTGATCACATTACTGGTAATAAATCTCTTTTTTCTTCATTCTCTACTTCTGGTTTATTACCCTTTGTCACATTAGCAAATGGCTCCCAAACTCAATCTCAGGGTACTGGTACTATCCACCTTTTTCCCTCGCTCTCCATTACTAATGTTCTTTATGTACCCGGATCTCCGTTTAACTTATTGTCTCTAAGTCGTTTGACTCGATCTCTTGATTGTACTATCTCATTCACCAAAGATTCTTTTTTCTTGCAGGACCGGAGTTCGAGACGGATGATTGGCACCGGATGTGAGTCTAATGGTCTTTATCTTCTTCAACCATCTGCACATGTTGGTTTCGTGGTGGATTCTCCCCTCCTGGTTCATGCTCAGTTAGGACATCCAAGTCTTGCAAAGTTACAAAAGTTGGTGCCCAACCTTTCCAAGTTATCTACGTTATCTTGCGAGTCTTGTCAATTAGGAAAACATGTTCGTAGTTCTTTTCCGAGTCGTGTCAATCGTCGTTCTAAGTCTCTGTTTGCTCTAGTTCATTCGGATGTTTGGGGTCCTAGTCGCATTGTTTCCACTTTAGGGTCTAAGTATTTTGTTACCTTCATTGATGATTATTCTCGATGTACCTGGTTATTTTTAATGGAAAATCGATCGGAGTTATTTGCTATTTTTCAAACATTTTATAATGAAATCAAAAATCAGTTTGGTATATCCATTAGTACTTTGCACAGTGACAATGCTCGAGAATATTTATCTACTCAATTTCAAACTTTTATGGCTACTAACGGTATGCTTCATCAAACGTCTTGTGCTCACACACCACAACAAAACGGAGTCGCTGAACGTAAAAATAGACACCTAGTTGAAACCACTAGGACACTCTTACTTCACAATAATGTTCCTCAACATTTTTGGGGTGATGCTGTCCTTACGGCTTGTTATCTCATAAATAGGATGCCATCATCTGTCCTCAACAACCAGATCCCTCACTCAATTCTATTTCCTCACCAGTCTCTTCACCCATTACAGCCTAGAGTCTTTGGGTCTACATGTTTTATCCATAATGTTAGTCCCGGGCTAGACAAACTCTCAGCTCGTTCTCATAAGTGTGTGTTCTTAGGCTATACAAGATCTCAAAAGGGATATAAGTGTTACTCCTCGTCTCTTCGTCGATATTTCGTCTCTGCTGATGTCACATTCTTTGAGTCAGTCCCTTACTTTGGGACGTCTACAGGGTCTGAGTCCCTATCACCCATGTTTTCTTCATCTCCCACTACTGCCCCACCAAACGTAGTTCCGTCTCCTTTACCAGCCAATCCACCCCCATTAGCTCCTTTGCAGGTTTATCGGCGTCGACCACGGCCACCTCCACTACCATCAACTAATGCAGAAATCACCATAGACTCCCCTCCGGATCCAACTCCTTCGTCCCCTCCGGTCCTGCCCCCTGAGACTGATCTCCCAATTGCACTTCGCAAAGGTATACGTTCCACTCGTAATCCATCTCCTCATTATGTTAATTTGTCTTATCATCGCTTGTCTTTTTTGCATTATGCTTGTATTTCCTCTTTGTCTTCTGTGTCTATTCCCAAGACTGTAGGTGATGCTTTATCTCACCCTGGCTGGAAACAAGCTATGCTTGATGAGATGTGTGCTCTTCAGAACAGTGGCACGTGGGACCTTGTTCCTCTTCCTCTTGGAAAATCTGTTGTAGGTTGCAGGTGGTATTTCACAGTCAAAGTTGGGCCTGATGGACAAGTTGATCGTCTCAAGGCACGTTTAGTGGCCAAAGGTTATACACAGTTGTTTGGCCTAGATTATGGTGACACCTTCTCTCCCGTGGCTAAAATGGCCTCGGTTCGATTATTTCTCTCTATGACAGCTATTCGCCACTGGCCCCTTTACCAGCTTGACATCAAGAACGCATTCCTCCATGGTGATTTGTGTGAGGAAGTTTATATGGAGCAACCTCCTGGGTTTGTTGCTCAGGGGGAGTCTTCTGGACTAGTTTGTCGTCTTCATAAGTCTTTGTATGGACTTAAGCAATCTCCTAGGGCTTGGTTTGAGAGATTTAGCACTGTTATTCAAGAGTTTGGTATGACGCAATGTGAAGCTGATCATTCAGTGTTTTATCGTCACTCAGTTGTTGGGTGTATTTACTTAATTGTGTATGTGGACGACATTGTCATTACAGGTAATGATCATCATGGAATCACACAGGTAAAACAACACCTTTGTCATCATTTCCAGACAAAAGACCTCGGTAGACTTCGTTATTTCTTGGGCATAGAGATTGCCCAATCCAAACAGGGAATTGTGATTTCACAAAGGAAGTATGCTATGGATATTTTGGAGGAGACATGTCTGTTAAATTCCAAGCCAGTTGACACTCCGATGGATCCCAATGCTAAACTTATGCCAGCTCAGGGGGAGCCACTCTCCGATCCTGGAAAATATAGAAGATTAGTTGGAAAACTGAATTACCTCACTGTTACTCGCCCAGATATTTCATTTCCTGTTAGTGTGGTAAGTCAATTTCTTAACTCTCCTTGTGAAGGGCATTGGGAAGCTGTGATTCGCATCTTGAAATATATTAAAGGAGCTCCAGGAAAAGGCTTACTCTATGAAGACAAGGGACGCACTCGAGTTGTAGGATACTCAGATGCAGATTGGGCAGGTTCTCCTTTTGATAGGAGATCCACCTCAGGTTATTGTGTTTTCTTGGGTGGTAACTTAATTTCCTGGAAGAGTAAGAAACAAAGTGTAGTGGCAAGGTCAAGTGCGGAAGCAGAATATCGAGCCATGGCAACAACAACCTGTGAGCTTGTATGGCTTAAACAATTGCTTCACGACCTGAGATTCGGGGATGTTTCACAAATGACACTTATTTGTGACAATCAGGCAGCTCTGCATATTGCATCAAATCCAGTGTTCCATGAGAGAACCAAACACATTGAGATTGATTGTCATTTCATCAGAGAGAAGATTTTATCTAGAGATGTCAGCACTAGTTTTGTCAATTCAAATGATCAGTTAGCTGACGTTTTCACTAAGCCTTTGAGAGGTCCTCGAATTAATTATATTTGTAACAAGCTTGGTGCATATGATATATATGCTCCAGCTTGAGGGGGAGTGTTAGATATCGGAATATTCCATATTATGTAAATAGAATATTCTGTAAGTAATTAGGATATCATGTAAATAGGAAATAAAATATTATGTAATTACTATGGCATTTATGCCTCCTATTATATATAATGAGCTCCGATGTGTAATTCAAACACACGGATTCAATCCAACCTTCCTCTTGTTCTCTCATTATTCAACACATACCATTTCTATCTAGGTGGTTTATTTCGCATATTTCTCGATCAATTTTGAAGTACGAACAAGGCTTAAGGTGGTCTCAAAGGATGATGTCGCTCTCTCATTCGGATATTCATTGGTGTTCCCGATATTTGGAGGATGTTACCATCATTGACCGCTATGGGGAATTCCATAATGTCCCACTCCTTGGCATTAAGGGGGGTATTACTTATAATCCTTCCTTGGCTCTACGGCAGTCTGGTTATGCTCAGAGGGATGGTCCTCATGATGTGCTTGTCCAAGGTATTATGTTCGACAATGAGAATGATGTCCAATGTTATCGTCAAAAGTTTGTACGAGCTTGGGGCATGGTAAACAAGGTTGATAACAAGAATTTGGGGAATAAGAATTCTATTCCTTTGGAGCCTTATCTTAAATGGGTGCGAGCTCATGCTCAAAGTCTCATGATGTCGTATCCAGCCATCCTACCAGTGATTATGGAACCAGTTGCTGAAGGAGACGTTTCTTATACCATTCTTCATCCTGATATGCCTACTAATCTCGAGGAATTTCTAAGGTCGTGGATTCAACTCAAGGGAGAACGAGACACCTTTGAAGCCCAATTCTATGCAAGCGAGAAGAAAATGTTGGAGCTCACAAGGCAACGTCACGAAGAGCGAAGCCTGAATGACTACATTGCACCAAAGAGGATGTGTTCGTGGGAGACTTGAGTCTTTTGTTTTAGGATCTTATTTTGTAATCTCTTTAAGACCTTTTTGATTTTTTTTCCATTGTAAGCCCAAGAGGAATTTGTAATTTTGGAACTTACTAATGCAATTGATGTTTTTTGTCTTCTTTTTGTGTAGCAAATTTAAATTCCTTAAAGTCCTTGAAAACATTGCATCCGCATAACATACATCATATCATAAGTAGGTTTTCTGACATAGGTTTCCTCATCTTTCTATTGTTTATTTCAGTATAAGATGGATCTCAAGCAAACCGTCAAGGACTTGTAGACTCAACACACTCAGTTCTAAGAAACTTTTCTCAACTTGGAAAAAGGCCAACAAGAAATGATGACGCTTCTCGTCACAATGAAGAAGACCAAGAAGAAAGTTATGATCAACATGGGGAAGAGGTTCAAAGGCCCCGCCCGACAAGTTCAAATCGAAGAAGACTCCTCCGAGGAGGATGATAATCAAAATGAAGATGCTAGAAGCACCCATGCTAGGGGTGGGAATAACCAAATTTCCGAGGATGAGGGTTATTCTGATGAGCAATACCCGCCCGCCGACGACAAATCTAAGCAACTATAAGACAAATTAAAAGCTGTAGAGATCTAAGCAGTGCCTGGCTTGGACTTTGGAGACTTGGGTTTGATTCCTGGGGTGGTCATTCCCCACAAATTTAAGACCCCTATCTTTGCCAAGTATGATGGTGTCTCATGTATGAAGCTTCATCTCAGATCATATGTCGGCAAGATCCAGCCGCATACAGCTGATAGGAAACTATGGGTGCAATTTTTCTAAGAGAGACTATTTGGAACACATTTGGAGTGGTTTTACCAATTGGAAGGGACAAACATCCATACATGGGAGGATCTGGCTGCTTCCTTTTACCGTCAATACCAATATAATGCTAATTTGGCACTGAACTAAATGCAAATACAAGGCATGACCATGGGGTCAAATGATGGCTTCAAAGAGTACGCCCAAAAGTGGAGAGACTTGGCTGGAAGGGTGCAACCACCTTTAACTGATAGAGAATTGGTAGACATTTCTATGGGAACATTGACTGGTCCATTTTTCAACTTGCTGATTAGGAGTTCATCATCCGGATTTACTGAATTGATCTTAACTGGAGAGAGGGAGGAAAGTGGAATTAAAAGCGGGAAGATACCCATGGACTCCACCTTTAATGCTATGAAAAAACCATTTATTGGTAAAAAAGAGACTAATGTCGTGTATGAATCAAGAATTTGTGCTAAGAATGACCACCATCATTCAGTGGGGGAAGTATTGATTTCCAATCCAACTCCAACTCAATGACTGCGTCAACAACACAATCAACAAAGGCCAGACATCCCGAGGAGACAGTTTACCAGAATCAACATTCCATTGTCTTTAGCTCTATAACATCTGTTGAAGGAAAATTTGGTAACATTGTGGGATCCCCATCCAAATCCCAATATTTCATCTCCAAAATATAATCTGAATGCAAAATGTGCCTACCACTCAGATAGTCCTGGACATGACACTGATCATTGTTGGGCGTTAAAGAATAAAACCCAAGACCTGATTGATAACAAAACAATTGAATTTGACCCTCCACCGACTCCCAATGTGATCACCGCACCTATGCCCAGTCATGGTAAGGGTGTCAATGCCATTGAAGACGCTTCGTTTGTTTCCTTCATCAATGATTTAATCACTCCTTTAAATACTGTTAAAAAGAATTTGTTGAAAGCCAGAGTATTTATAGGTTGCCTTGAAGACCGTTACCATTGTGCTGCACAAATTAATGGTTGTATATGGCTGAAAAAAGGAGTCCAATGCTTGATTGATAGCCATGAAATCCTATTTGAGAAAACTCCATCTGTGAAAAGTTTGACCAAAAGTGTATCTCAAGAGTTTGAAGACGTGTCTATAATTACCATTTCAAATACTCCTGTTAGGATCACCTCCAAAGGCCCTATAATGGTCCCCGCTGAACCAAGAATAGCTTCCCTGATTATCACTACACTGGGGCCAGTCCCCTACTCTTCTGACAAGGTTGTGCCCTAGAACTATGGGGAGGAAGTGTATTATCATGGTTTTAAACAAGAGCCATGGATTGTTGAAAATGAAGATGCCGACATTACAAACATTTATGGATCAAGTAAAGTCACTAGGATGGGAATGATCTTCTCTCCAGATATCTCTCCTCCAACAACCACTACTACAATACCCATTCACATTTCTTCTACTAAACGTGTTGATGATACTCGAGGAAAGAAAAAAGATGACCAAGCCTGCCAGGACGGAGGCCCACACAAAATATATTACAATTGAAGAATCATCTAGCCAAGAGATGATTGAGATTCTAAAAATTATCCGAAAAAGTGACTACAGATAGTGGAACAACTGGGGTAGACACCCTCAAAGATATCCATGTTGCCTTCCTTGCTATGCTCCGAAGCACATGCCCAAGCCTTGATAAAATTCCTGAAAAATGCAGATGTCCCACAAGAAACTACTGCTGACCAATTCGAGAACTGTGTAGCAAGCCTGACTGCTGATAATGGTTTGGGATTTTCAGATAAAGATTTGACTCAAGCAAGGAAGAATCACAACAAAGCTCTACATGTTTCCATTGAGTGTAAAGGTACCACTTTAGCACACGTGTTAGTGGATACGAAGTCCCCCCTCAATGTTTTACCAAAGGATGCTTTAGACAGATTGGAATGTGAAGGGATGGTGCTGAAACCAAGTGATATTGTGGTGAGAGCCTTTGATGGGTCCAAAAGGATGGTTCATGGAGAGGTTGATCTTCCCATCAAAGTTGTATCTCAAGTCTTCAACTCAACATTCTATGTGATGGATATCCTCTCAGCCTATTCTTGCTTGCTTGGGCGCCCATGAATTCATGGGGCAGGTACAGTTACCTCCACACTACATCAAAAGCTAAAGTACTCGGTTAAAGGAAAAATTGTCACAATCTGCAGAGAGGAGGAGTTCATGATCAGTCATTTGAATTCTTTCAAATATGTTGAAATGGATGGCAAATTTATTGAAACCCCCTGTCAAGCATTTGAAGTGGTCCCTCCAATGATTATTGTTTCCAAGATCACTCCTGCCACTCCCAAAGCTTCTAAAGATACACCAAGAATGGCCTCTCTCAAGGATGCTTGTGTTGCCATTGAAGATGGAGGTTGCGCCATTTGGGGACAACTTCCTGATATCCCCTACAAGTCAGAATAATTTGGGCTGGGCTTCACTTCCAAGGCTCATAAAGAGGTTCGACATGCTCATGCTGGAAAACCACCTCTTCGTATTAGCAATAATGAAGTTAATGCTCTAGGAGACTCTGATAGTGACAGTGACTGGGACGACTAGATCTATCCAACTGCTGACGGAGGACTCAACAACTAGCAGACCAAAGACTTCATCTCAATATCCTTCAGCCATGAGTAATTTCCATTTCCTGTTTTTTACAACTTTGAGAAATTTGTCTGTAATTTCCTCTAAAAACAATGACTTTAAACCACGTGCCTTGCCTAGGGCACAATGGTCCATTTGTTAAGGGTTTGTCATTTTCATATATCATATGCTCATTTTAATGAAAACATTGGACTATTTCGCATTCAAATTTTGCGCTCCCTGTCTTTCTTTACTTTACTACATTTTCAAATAGCCATGTGACGTTACATGCACACACACACATTTGCAGATCCACATTCACTCCGGATCTTATTGACAACAATTCTACTATTTTTGTCTATGACTTTGAAAATCCAATCTATCAAGCCGAAGACAAAGGTGAAGAAGATTATAAGATACCTGGGGAACTCTCCAGACTCCTGATACAAGAGGAAAAGGCCATTCAACCGCATGAAGAACCAGCTCAAGTGATAAACTTGGGTACTGAGGCAGATAAGAAGGAAGTCAAGATTGGCACTGACCTGGAAGACAATGTCAAGGGAAGATTGGTTTAGATGTTACACAACTATGTTTAGGTGTTCACTTGGTCATACGAAGATATGCCCAAGCTTGATACTGATATCATATTTCATTGTCTTCCAATGAAAGAGAGTTGTCCTCCAATCAAACAAAAGGATCGTCGTATGCAGCCAGATATATCTGAGAAGATCAAGGTTGAGGTAATGAAAAAGTTCAATGCAGGTTTCTTGGCAGTGACGTCGTACCCCTAATGGGTTGCAAATATGGTCTCAGTGCTGATGAAAGACAGTAAGGTCCATTTGTGTGTAGACTACATGGATTTAAATAAGGCAAGCCCCAAAGATGATTTTCCACTACTACACATTGATGTATTGGTTGACAATACTTCTCAACATAAGGTGTTCTCCTTCATGGATGGTTTCTATGGGTACAACCAGATCAAAATGGTTCCTGAAGACATGGAGAAAACCACTTTTGTGACATAGTGGGGCACCTTATGTTATAAGGTCATGCCTTTTGGTTTGAATAATACAGGTGCAACTTATCAACGGGCTATGGTAGCTCTATTTCATGATATGATTCATCATGAGATAGAAGTCTATGTTGATGACATGATTTCAAGATCGCAAACTGAGGAAGAACACCTTGATCATTTGCACAAGTTGTTTGAAAGGTTGAAGAAATACAAGCTGATGTTGAATCCCAACAAATGCACCTTCGGAGTGAGATCTGGAAAACTCATAGGCTTCGTCGTCAGTGGAAAAGGTATTGAAGTCGATCCTGCAAAATTCAAAGCCATACAATAAATGCAAGCTCCCTGTATTGAGAAGGAGGTCAAAGGTTTCTTAGATCGACTCAAATATATTTACCGATTCATCTCTCACTTAACTGCTACTTGTGAACCCATTTTTAAACTGTTGAAGAAAGATCAAGTAGTCATATGGAATGACGACTCCCAAACAGCTTTTGAAAAGATCAAGGAGTACTTACAAGAACCTCCATTCCTAATGCTTCCAATTGAAGGAAGACCTCTAATCATGTACTTTATTGTATTATAAAATTCAATGGGGTGTGTGCTAGGCCAACATGACAAGTCTGGTCGAAAAGAGCATGCAATATACTACCTTAGAAAAAAGTTTACCGACTGTGAAACAAGATATTCACTGCTCAAAAAAACTTGCTGCACTTTGGTATGGGCTGCTCGCCGACTAAGACAATATATGTTGACTCATGATACTCTATTGATCTCTAAGATGGATCCCATCAATTATATCTTCGAGAAACCAGCTGTCTCCGGACAAATAGCCAGATGGCAAATGATCTTGACTGAATATGACATCCAGTGCACTACACAAAAATTAATCAAAGGAAGTTTATTGGCAGATCATTTGTCCCATCAAGCTGTTGGTGGCTACCAATCCATGAACTTTGAATTCCCAGACGAGAATATCATGTTGATAACTGATTTTGCAAAGCCTGGACCGTATGAAGGACCAGAACAAGGATCTCGATGGACTATGGTTTTTGATGGAGCTTCCAATGTATTGGGTAATAGAATTGGTGTTGTGATCATTTATCCCATAGTTTTCCATACACGTTTCACTGCTAGACTCTGCTTTAACTGTACATAAAACATGGATTAGTATGAAGCATGCATCTTGGGTCTAAAGGCTGCTATTGACCTAAGAATCAAATTCTTAAGCGTATATGAAAATTCGGCCCTGGTGATCAGTCAAGTTAAAGGAGAGTGGGATACCAAACATCCAAATCTGATCCCTTACAAAGAGCTGGTGTTAACCTTGATCCCATACTTTGAATATGTCACATTTTAACATATCCCAAGGGAAGAAAGTTAGTTGGAAGATGCCTTAGCGACTATGTCATCTATGTTCAAGGTCAATTGGGACAACAAAGCTCCAAGAATCACTATCTAAAGATTTGACAAACCGACACACTGTTGTGAAATTGACACTGATGAGGAGAAGCCATGGTTCCATGAGGTGAAAAGGTATATTGAAGCCCAAGAATATCTTGAAGGAGCTTCAATCAATGACAAGAAATTCCTGCAGAGATTCTCCGCCAAGTTCTTCCTAAGCAATGGGATTCTGTACAAGCGCAACCATGATTCAACTCTGCTCCGTTGAATGGACAAGAAAGAAGCAGAGAAGATCATGGAATATATGCATGAAGGTATCTTGGGAACTAATTCCAATGGACACACTATGGCCAAGAAAATTCTGAGAGCTGGTTACTATTGGTCGACTATGGAAACTGATTGTCACCATCATTCGAGGACTTGCCTTAAGTGCCAGATTTATGCTGACAAAGTTCATGTGCCTCCAATACCTTTAAATGTCATGAATGCTCCATGGCCATTTTTAATGTGGGCCGCTGACATGATCGGAGAAATCAAGCCCACTGCGTCTAATGGACATCGTTCATCCTTGTCACTGTTGACTACTTCACCAAATGGGTTGAAGCGGCTTCATTTTCCTCAGTTATCAAGAATGTTGTAGTCCAGTTCATCAAACATAACCTCATCTGTCGGTACGGAATCCCTGAGAGGATCATCACTGACAACGATACCAACTTCAACAATGCTATGATTACTGAACTCTGCACACAATTCAAGATCAAGCATCACAATTATTCTCCATACAGACCTAAGATGAATGGCACAGTGGAAGATTCCAACAAAAATATAAAGAAGATTATGAAAAATATGGTGGTTGTTGTACCCCAAAATTTTCCCTCTCATTGTTCTCAATACATACCCCTAGAGATCCTCAATTTTCTCAAGTTTTCCTAAGAGTTAACCAGATAAACTCTCTCCTAAGGCAGTGTGTCTCAAATTAGGGTTTCCATTTTCATCAAGATGGGTGAACCCCAAAGACATCATATGCTCTCCATGGTCTTAATATGTTCTCAAGACCCTACATGTCAAGTTTTATGCCTTGCACAAGAAGTTTGCTCAGTCAATTGCTCAGATTCTTGGGAATCGACAATATTAGGTCAAAAGTCAACTGTGACCCACATATAGTCAAACTTCAAGATTTTTGGTCAACATTAACATTTCGAAGTGAATTTCATCATTTTATCAAGGGTTGATCATGATTCCTCAAGGAATGCTCCAAATTCATCAAAACCCAAAAGTTGCTAAATTAGGGTTTCTTAGTAAAAGTCAACCAAACTTTGACCAAGCATAACTTCCATATGCTTTATCAGAAATTTTATATCCAAAGCTCATTTTGAATAGGATGCAATTACCTACAATTCATATTCATCTCACAAGTTCAAAATATTCACTCATAAAAAGATACGAATTTCCACATTATGGGTCCTTTTGAAAAGTCAACAAAAACACCATTTGGGTCAAAGCTTCTTACATGAACATGGAAGACTCAATTGAGATGAGAAAAAAAGGGTTACTTAGGGGACATCCTAAGCTTTCCAAAAAGTACAAGAACACCTCTCTAGGGTTAAAATTGGAAGAGACATGCTTTGTAAAGTTGACCTTTTTTGCAAAATTGCCAAAAGTCAAATGTGCTCAAAAATGCATTTTTTACTAAATGGGCCTAACTTTTTATGCTTGCACCTCACTTATAATGTGGTCCACGACTCAAATATTCACCCACACATTATTTTCTTCATTTTTCAATTTATTTTGATTTTTTATTAATTAAAAATTGAATTAAATCAAAAAATTGATGAATAATAGCAAAGATATGATTTGATTTGGTTTTTGGACAGGTTGGAAATCAAAATATGCTGAGTTATCAAGGCCAAAACGAATCAAGCATAATTGGTACAAGAAAGGGATGATTTGGCTCAAAATAACAAGTTTGCATATGGCTAAAGAATCAAATCAAGTCTCATCAAAACTTCAAGATATAATCTATTTTGCAACCCTAATTCATTGAGGGATATATAATGAACAAGAACAAAGAAAAAAAGAGGGGTTGACAGTCATGAAAAGCACAAAACAAAACGTGGATTTCTTACAAAAGGTGGGATTCAATTTTCAGTCTATAGGGCGATTCAAGGCAATTTGAAGCTAGCAATCTCTTCCTGGGCGTGCATAGAAGCTATTCCAGTCATTCCCAAGTCATCAAACCACCAGAATCACCAGCTATACATCACGGTTTGCATCCTTTGAACTCAAACTTGTTCCTCCAGTTTTACGCATTTTTAATCCAATTTGCTTGCATATACATATTTAGGATCATGCTAGGAAGCTTTTTGATAGCCTGGATTTGAGTTTTGATGCAGGAATAACTACTTTCCATAGTTAGGGTTCGTGAGCTCCAAATTGGGGAACCCTAGCTAGAGGTAAAATTGGGCCAAATTAAGGGTCTCTTCATGTTCAGGGGATGAAGTACAGTTGATTCATGCCCTTGAATGGAGTTTATGTTGCTTGAATTTCGTTTAAAGATTTTTGCAGGTTTTATCCACGCATAAGAAACGGTCACTATAGCCTATAGTGACGAGTTTGTCCGTAAGTAAAGGGTCAATTCCAAAAGCGATGGTTCCCTGGAGAAGATGATGGCGTGTCCAATCATCATTGGACCATTTAAAAATTCGCGCGTGTGGGAATCAGGGACTTGTTTTCTTTATATTATTTTTTGTTTTCATTATACTAACAGTTCAAACACATAGCGCAATTGGCAAGGCATATGGTTGGTAAGCATAAGGACCTGGGTTCGACCCCAGGTCCCAGAGTTTCCTTTATGCTATTTTCTTTCAACAGATCCAGCGCATCACTCGTCCTGGTGTCCACCATACATCCTTGCGTCCAACCGCTTGATCAAGCATGCTATCAGATCCAATGTTCCAGCAGTGAGGGACTATGATATCCCCTTGTTGTACCCCAAAATTTGCCCTCCCATATTCTTCAAGATTTGCAAAGAGCATGCTTCAAAACTCCCCAAGGGTTGCACAGTTCAAGGGCCTCCTAATAGTCAAAAACTAGGGTTTTGGTTCTGGCAAAGTAATTGAAGTTTCCAAGGGTCCAAACAAGTCCCACATGCCTATAAATATGGTTAAGCATCCTCATGTCAAGTTTCAAGACTTACAGCACAAAATTGCACAGTCAAAAACCCTAATTGCATTACAGTCAACTGCAGGGGCAAAATGGTCATTTGACAGTCAAAAGTTCAAATTTTTGGTCAACATATTATTTTGAAGCCACAAACATCATTTGATCAATTCTTGATCATGATTCTTAAGGCATGGCTCAAAAAGTCTCAAGATGCAAAAGTTTCCATATTTGGACAGTTGAAAAAGTCAATTGTAACTTGACCAAAGCATAACTTCCACATGGTTTATCAGAAAAATTCCATCCAAAGCTCATTTTGAAGAGAAAGACATTTCCTACAACTCCTGTTCACACTTCAAGTCCAATAAATGCTCTCACAAAAAGTTATCAATTTCAACATTATAGGTCATTTTCAAAAGTCAACAAAAAGGGACTTTAAGTCAAAGGCCATAACTTGAGATTGGTAAATCAAAATGACATGGGACCAAAGGCATTGGTTAGAGGACTTCAATACCTTTCCAAAATGTCCAAGAACATGATCAAAGCTTAAAAATTGAGCAAGATATGCCTTGTGGAAGTTGGGAAATTTTTGGGCATTTTGAAAAGTCAACTTTGCTTCAAATGCCTTAAAATTGCTAATGGGCCATATTTTCTTCCAAGATTCATCATCCAAAGCATATGCACGACCATTTGGCCCAAAGGGGATTTATTCATCATTTTTATTTATTTATTTGAATTTTTAATTGCTATTAATTCATTTAATAAAATAAAATATGTGAAAAATACTAAAACAAGCTTTTCAAACCTTTTTATGCATGGAATACCTTCAAGATTTCGTGCCCTATCTAATATGGAAAGAATCAAGGTGATTTGATCATAATTGGCACCAAAAGCACATGAAAAGATTTGGAAGATATGCCATGAAAATCAAATATCTTATACATCAATGCAAAGGGTTTTGGATCCAAATTTCAACCCTAATCTGATCCCATACATATACTGATGCAAACCTAATGCACAAAGACCTAAAAGTTGCGCCCCATCTAAAGAACCAAGTTTGCATTTTTGTCAAAAATATCAAAAACTGAAAACTGTCTTCTAGCACGATTCAAAGGAAAATAACCACACCATTAGCTTGCCAAGGCTTCACTGAACCTAACTGCGTTCTTTTACAATCCTCACACACCCAGAATTGGTACCTAGCAGTCAAACTGTTTCATCTTTTTTGCCTAATCGTGTTTCATCATTCATGCCATAATTTTGAGTTCTAATGCTTGTTTTATGTTAGTCTTATCATTCTGAAGCTAACCATATTGTTTAATTGAGTTTTGCTTGCCTATACGCGAAATCACCATTAAAGCTTGCTAGGGTTACAAAACTGTAAAATTGGGGCTTTACGTTTAAGGAAAAATCAGGAAACGAAACTTGTACCATTGGAACGAGAAGCTTCACATGAATCCAACCATCCTATCGCGCCCAATTTTTGATCAAAGACGGCCTAATCACTATTTTTTGTGCTTGCTATTTAGTGGGGGTTTAAAACCCCCGCTATTCAGTTTGTTTTTGTTTCAGGTGCAGCAAACAAATGGAGAAGATGGTGATGTGTAGGCCAACGAGTGGTGCGTTTGAATTTCGCGCGAAAATTATCCACTAACCCTTGTTTTGCATTATGTTATTTGTTTTCTATACTATATCCAAAGCGCGTGAATGGCTCAGTGGCAAGGCACATGGTTTGGCAAGCAATGGGACCTGGGTTCGATTCCCAGGTCCCCCTATCCCTTCAATATTATTTTTTCTCATATCTTCCTATGCAGCGCACTACCTGATGACCATCATGTGTCCCCATAATCTGACGTGCCACGCGTTCAATAATCTCCATCCAAGGGCCCTGATCTGAAGAGTACCATGGACACCAGTCAACACATACGTACGTGGCCCTGAAAAGTCAACTGAAGGCCTTAAACATTGGGCCAAAAATGCTGGAGATACCTCCAAATTGGGGTCAACACCCCCTAGGGTTTGTGTTTCCTTTCTTTTTCTATCTTTTTTTTTATTACTTGTTTAATTTAATTATTTCCTCTAAAATCTTTAAATTAATATTTTCCTTTAATATAAAAATAATAAAAATCAGAAAAGACAAAAAAAATAAAATATATTTGATTTAATACTTTTTTTTGTAAATAAATTATATTAATTAATTTAGTTAACTTTAGGTTTAAATCTTAATATTTTTTTATAAATTTAAAAATTGTAGAATTAGGGTTTTAATCATTTTTATCTTTTCCTTTTCTTTTATCATCCCTAATAATTAATTATTTATTTTTGTAAATCAAATTATATTAATTAATTAGGTTAACTTTAGGTTTAATTTTAACATTTTTTAAATAAATTAAAAATAGCTAGAATTAGGTTTTAAATTCCATTAATTCTTATTAAAAATCCATAAATACCAAAAAACTCCAAAAAATCTTTTCTTTTTATTTTAATTTAATTAATTTGTTAATCGTAATTTAATTTCATTAAAAAGGGTCCAACGCCCTCGCTTTCGATTATTAGTTCGTTTCGCGCATTTATTTCTTTTCTTATAATATTCATGTAATTCTCCCGAAGCCATGTAAATCAGACATTTATCTTTTCCGCACTTTATTCCTTTATTCAAATCGGGTCCTGGATTAAATTTGGCGATGTGGACCCGCGCCTTTGTAATAGCGTAGGAATTTTAATTCTCGCATCTTTTAAACTGTTATCTATTGCATGAAAGAATGAATGTCAAAGTAAAAGCAACGCGTAGATCACCAATACATGACAAGACAAAAATATCTGAAAACGACACACAAATCACACACCACCCCTAGGGTACGTCTCACTGTTGCCTTGCCCCTCGAAAGGTGATCGTCGAGTAGAGGATGTTTTAGTAAGTCCTCATGATCCGTGGAACCTGGCATGAGGGTAGCTTCTAAGGTATCTTCCTATTGCTCTGGTGATCACCATATCCCGAACCTTCGAATTGACCCGAACACCTCCAACGGTGGTGCTACCTACCTCTCAATGGTGGAATGACACTACTTTAAAGGACATTTACACAGACGAATTCCTTAGGGTAGGTAGACGACTCTAGATACTTTCTCTAAATTCAAAACAAATCAAAAATACTTTTCACACCGACACCTTTTCAAAAAGCTTTCGAAAGCAATTTTTCAAACACTCTTGAGGACCGATACGAGAGTCGAACTGGAATTTTCAAAGAAAATTTTTAAAACCCACAATTGAAAAGCAAACAAACATTTTTGAAAACACAATGAGCAAGTATCTAAGAGCCCATGGATAACCATGGATAGAAAGGGTGCTAACACCTTCCCTTTCTATAACCTACCTCCCGAACCGAGAGCAATCTCTATAAGGAATTTTTCTGTGCTTTTGTCCTTTCCATTTGGAGAAAATAAAAGACGGTGGCGACTCTTGCTTCCGCGACATTTCGCGAACCAGCGTTAAACAGTCAGTTCCAGATCCACCGATCACAGAACTGGCGACTCTGTTGGGGATCATTTACTTAAAGTGAGGTGTACCTTAGGGTAGTTCATAACTGTGTTTTCAATTGTATTGATTTGCTTGCTTTAAACTTGTGGGTTGCATGGGAGTTACATAGATCCTAACCCGGATCTAGGGATACCCTGTTTAGGTAGCATAAGCTGTGAGGGACCTGTCCGGCGTAGACCGACACGGGTGAAGCAGTGGCTACGTTGGTGTGGCACCTTTGTCTGTATCGATATCCCTTGTGTTGCAACGAGGAGAATATGGGTCTTCTGAGGATTCATTAAGCACCAACAGACCTTAGAACCTTAAATGACACAACTTGGCCATTAGAACAGTAGCAGCATGCTACGCCCATCGAGGCTAAACTCTCGTGATGGTTCTGGCTGCAAGAAAAGATTGCGATGCTGGAGTTATGATCGATTGAGGGTAGTCAATGATATTGGGATCCTCTAAGAACCCGGTTACTTTGATAGGACAGGTATGAACCAACAAACTGAAAGAGGGTAATACCTAGACCTCATGCTGGCCTAAACCCTAAGGGCTTGCCTTGTGTGACTTGTGTGCCTTACATGTGTGCCTTTGTAAATATTTGTGGTGTGCTTTATCATAACATCATAACATCATGAGCATTGCATGCATCCTGCATAAGGACTGACCATTTCAAAGGCAAGAGGGTTTCACCTTTGCTCTGTTTTGTAGGACACCATGATGCCTGTGCGAAGGAATACTATCCGGTTCAACTTTGTTCACCCACCTGAGTTGCTTGAAGAGTTGGTTAACAGAATTCCAAATACCACTTCCTTCATTCAGAGGCACGGTTCTCTTCTCAGTTTAGTCACTGCGAAGCGGGATCAACAGTTGATGAGTGTTCTGACCCAGTTCTATGACCCTCTATACCAGTGCTTCACCTTTCAAGACTTCCAGTTGGTCCCTACCCTGGAAGAGTTCTCTGATTTTCTTGGTATCCCTATCTTGGATCAGACTCCCTTTACTGGTTGGGAAAAGACCCTCAGGCTTGAGGAGGTTGCTGCAGCTCTTCCCTTGACACATCAAGAAGTAATGGACAACTGGGTGACCAGAAGCGGAGTTAAGGGTTTCCTGGCCAAGTTTCTGATTGGTAAAGCTAACAGTTTCCTGGAATGACCTGGACTTTAGGGCATATGAAGACATCCTAGCTCTCTTAATCTATGGGCTAGTCTTGTTTCCTAATCCTGACAACTTCATCAATGTCACTGCCATAAGGATCTTTATGTCTTAAAATCCTGTACCCACTCTCTTGGGTGACATCCTGCAACAACTTTATGCTCGTACTACTCGAAGACGAGGAACTCTATGGTGTTGTATCCCTTTGTTGGTGAGGTGGTTTATTTTGCACCTCCCTAAGTTCGTGCTAAAGAACCAAGAAGGAAGAGGTTGGGCTCATAGGTTAATGTCTCTCACCGATAATGACATCATTTGGACTTGCAGAGGTTTGGATGAGATAGCTGTTATTGATCGATGCGGAGAATACCCTAATGTTCCTCTGATTGGTACTCAAGGAGGGATCTCTTACAATCCATGTCTAGCACTCTGACAGTTTGGAAGGGCCAGAAGAGCAGGGCCTCATGAGATGTTGGTGCCTCACATTAGTTTTGAGTTTCAGGCGGATAGTGACGAGCTGCGTCGTAGGTTCATCAAGGCTTGGGACAAAGTTCATAAAGCTCTACCTATGGAAGCCTACTACAAATGGGTTCGTATCCGTGCTCAGAAGTTAGGTATGCCATACGAAGCCGTCAGACCTATCATTCTTGAGTATCCTGACAAAGAGGGTGTCCCTCCAACTGTCCTCCCTCCTCAGATACCTACTGATTATGAGACATTAAAGAGATCTTGGTCGCAACTGCGAGAAGAGCGGGATTCTTACCGGGAAAAGTTCAACAAGCAGGAATTGAAGATCCAGAAGCTGACAAAGCAGTTGGAGAATGAGCGAGATCTGAATGACTATATCCGTACTGAGAAGAGGAGACCATGGGATCAATAAGGAGCTCTGGATGTTCTTTTATAGTTTTATTTCCCTTTTCAGTATTTCCCTTTTATGTAACGCCTAAGGGCAACTTATTGAACAATTTAAGTTTCAGAGTTGAATCTAATGAAGTGTGTTCCTTTTGTTTACAAAGTTGATTCCCGATTTTCTTTGAAAACATAAATCTTACGCATTCCATTCATCATGTGCATAGCAGGTTTTCTTCTTTTCAGGTTGCTTACTGTTCTTCGCAGTTTATTTCAGCATCATGAACCCTGACTCATCATCAACCGAGATGTCTATCAAGGCTCTTCAGGCGCAGAACGCGCAATTTCAGGAACTGATCATGGGTTTGGCTCAAGGCCAAGAAGAACTGAAGGCTTTGCTCCTGAAGAAGGAGAAGAAGAAGAAGAAGAGAACTGTTCTTTTCAACTCGGGCCGAAGGTTTGGCAACACTCTGCAGAATGAATAGGCTGGTTCTTCTATAGGCAAGAGCAGTCCCCAAGGGGGAAAAGGTCCAGTCTGGTAGTCTCCGACAACGAGACTGATTTCAATGAGGAACAGTATCCTCCTGCTGAAGACCAGTATAAGCAGTTGGAAGACAGACTGAATGCTATGTAGATCCAACAAGTGCCTGGGCTGGATTTTGGAGATTTGGGCTTATCTACTGGTGTGATCATTCCTCATAAGTTCAAAGCACCATCTTTTACCAAGTATGACGGGGCGTCTTGTCCCAAGCTACATCTCAGATCCTACGTGCAGAAGATTCAACCGTACTCAGTGGACAAGAACTTGTGGATCCACTTCTTCCAGGAGAGTCTTTCAGGGACTCATCTCGAATGGTTCTATCAGCTGGATGGGACCAAGGTTCGTAACTGGGAGGAGTTAGCTACTGCTTTCTATAAGCAGTATCAATATAATGTCGACCTTGCCCCTACACGTACCCAACTCCAGGGTATGTCTCTAGGGTCAAGTGAAGGTTTTAAAGAGTATGCGCAGAAGTGGAGGGATCTGGATGGCAGGGTGCAGCCTCCGTTAACTGACCGGGAGTTGGTAGACATGTTCTTGGGGACCCTATCTGGGCCATTTTTCAACCATCTTATCGGTAACTCATCTGCAGGGTTTACCGATCTTATTCTGACTGGAGAGAGAATAGAGGCTGGGATGAAGTCTGGCAAAATTCAGAAGGGTGCATCTGCAAGTTCTGAGAAGAAGCCCTTTAAGAAGGAGGCCAGTGCTGTGTATGGGTCTAGAAGACAAGAGAAACCAGAACACCGCCAGTCTGTTAACGCGGTGATGATTGCGAAGCCTGCTGCCGCTCCTCGGCAAACCAATCCTCAAAGGGTTGAAAGACCTAGAAGGGAGTTTACCCGTTTGAGTATGACTTTATCGCAAATCTTGCCGCAGTTACTATCCACCAACTTAGTGACTGTCAGGGAGGCCCCGAAAGTTGTGAACACTGCCTCCCCCAAATACAATCCAAATGCCCGATGTGCTTATCACTCTGATAGCCCGGGGCATTCCACTGATGACTGTTGGGCCTTAAGGAATAAGGTGCAAGACCTTATTGACACAAAAGAGATACAGTTTGAAGCGCCTGAGAGGCCAAATGTGGTGACTGCTCCCATGCCCCAGCATGGAGTAAATGCTGTTGATGAAGATGTATACGCCGTTTCTGTGGATGATGTGGCTACTCCCTTAATGACTGTTAAGAGGAATCTACTGCTGGCCGGTTTATTTCCGGGTTGTAGTGAGGGTTGCCTTTTCTGTGCTGTTTCCCTTTCTGGTTGTCCTTTGCTGAAGTTGGGCATCCAAAGCCTGATGGACAGTAAAGAAATTTTGTTCAAAAAGTCTGCTGTTCAGTTTGTTCCGGTAAAAGAAGTTTCTGTTGTTACAATTTTTAATAATCCAATCAAGGCTCTCCCAAGGAAGCCGGTTCAAATCATGACTGTCGCACCTGTTGTTATTACTGTTCCGGGGCCTCTCCCCTACGAATCTGATAAGGCTGTCCCTTGGCACTATGGGGCAGACGTGTATGTGCATGGAATCAAGCAAGAGTTCAACACTGGCACCAGCATCAGCAATATCACTGGTCTAGCAAAAGTTACCCGCAGTGGCAGGCTCTTCTCGCCTGACATTGCACCACCAGCTATTCGAAGACCCCTCACTATAACACCTGCAAGTGTACCTGTTCCCGTTTCTGATCAAGTTGTTTCCCCTGCTGCCGAGTCATCCAATGCTCGGGGAAAAGGGATTGAAGATGAGCCTGCCCGGATGGAGGCACCAAAATCTGTGACTGCTGAGGCCTCCCAACAAGAGATGGAGGAAATTCTAAAAATAATCAAGAAGAGTGACTTTAATGTTGTCGAGCAGCTGGGGCATACACCCTCCAAAATCTCCATGCTCTCCTTGCTACTGTGTTCAGAGGCCCATGCTAAGGCCTTGATTTCATTTCTCAAGACGGCCCATGTGCCACAGGAGACATCTGCAGTCCAGTTTACTGATTGCGTAGCAAATCTGACAGCGGACAATGGTTTGGGTTTCTCGGATGCTGACCTTACTGCTAAGGGAAGGGACCACAATGATGCCCTGCATGTCTCTATTGAATGCATGGGCACTACTCTGGCGCACATGTTGGTGGACACTGGTTCTTCCCTAAATGTGCTACCCAAGAAAGCCTTAGACCGTTTGGATTATGAAGGCCTGGAGCTGAAACCTAGCAATATCATCGTCAGAGCCTTTGATGGTTCTAAGAGGATGGTTCATGGAGAGGTAGACATTCCTATCCGTGTGGGTTCTCAAGTGTTCGACTCTACCTTTTATGTGATGGATATCCGTCCATCGTATTCTTGTCTACTGGGTAGACCTTGGATCCACAAAGCTGGGGCAGTGACCTCTACCCTGCACCAGAAGCTCAAGTACCCTGTCAGAGGGAAGATTGTCACTGTGCAGGGAGAGGAGGAGTATATGGTGAGCCATTTGAATTCCTTCAGATATATTGAGATGGACGGGGAGTTTATTGAAACCCCCTTTCAGCATTTCGAAGAGGTACCTCCAACTTTAGCAGCAGCAGAAACAGTGGTCGAAGAGGATGTTCCTTTGAAGATGGCTTCCTTGAAGGATGCCCGGGCTGTGGTCAAGAAAGGTGAATGTGCTAACTGGGGCAGGCTCCCTGATTTTACGCAGAAAACTGACAAGTTTGGACTGGGTTTTACTGCAGAGGGTCAGAAGGCTATGCGCAAGGCAAAGATCAGAAGGCCTCGTGTACTCATTACCAACACAGGAGTGAATGCTGTTGGGGACGGAGATGAAGTGGAAGAGTCAGAGTTTGAAAGCTGGATCTACCCGACGACTGATGGTGGATTGACCAATTGGACTGCTAAAGACCATACTCCTGTTACTTTTGTTACGCAGTAATAAACTTCTTTGTTTTGTTATTTGTAATAAACAATTAAAACTCTATGGCCCGGTGTCTTACCCGGGGCACCGTGGCTTCATTTGTGAGGGAATATAAATTGTCATTTCATATATCATGAATAAAGACCTTGGACGTTTTCTCGCATTTCAAATCTTATGCTCCTTTTCTTTCTTTCCTTTCTTTATATCGCAAAACAGCTGTATTTACACACACTCACTCATACAGGTTTCAATCCACTCTGGATCTCACTGGTAACGACTCTGCTACTGCCAGTTATGACTTCGAAAATCTGATCAACTTAGCCGAAGACGAAGGTGAAGATGATTGTGAAGTGCCTGGCGAGCTTGCAAGACTGTTACTCCAGGAAGAGAGGGCAATTCAACCACACGAAGAGCCAGTGGAAACAATAAACTTGGGTACTGATACAGACAGAAAGGAGGTAAAGATTGGTGCCAACCTAGAGCTCAGCGTGAAGCAACAGTTGAATCAGATTTTACACGATTATGTGGAGATATTTTCCTGGTCCTACGAAGACATGCCCGGGTTGGATACCGACATTGTGGTCTATCACTTGCCTACCAAAGAAGACTGCCCTCCGGTCAAGCAAAAGGTCTGCCGTATGCGTCCAGAGATGTCTGAGAAAATCAAAGCCGAGGTTATGAAACAGTTTGATGCGGGGTTCCTTGCAGTGACGTCTTATCCTCAGTGGGTTGCTAATGTAGTGCCAGTACCAAAGAAAGACGGTAAGGTCAGGATGTGTGTCGACTACAGGGATCTGAACAGAGCCAGCCCCAAAGATGACTTCCCCCTACCTCACATTGATGTCCTTGTTGACAATACTGCTCAGCACAAAGTGTTCTCTTTCATGGATGGTTTCTCAGGGTATAATCAAATCAAGATGGCGCCTGAAGATATGGAAAAGACTACCTTTGTTACTCAGTGGGGCACCTTCTGCTACAAGGTCATGCCTTTTGGACTGAAGAACGCTGGGGCAACCTACCAACGTGCCATGGTTGCTTTATTTCATGACATGATCCATCA
Source organism: Vicia faba (assembly GCA_948472305.1). Taxonomy (NCBI): domain Eukaryota; kingdom Viridiplantae; phylum Streptophyta; class Magnoliopsida; order Fabales; family Fabaceae; genus Vicia; species Vicia faba. The sequence continues at coordinate 210,373,521 of OX451738.1, read as the reverse complement.
TGAGATAGAAGTGTATGTTGACGACATGATTGCAAGGTCTCAGACTGAGGAAGAACACCTTGATCATCTGCAGAAGTTGTTTGACCGGTTGAAATTGTACAAGCTAAGGTTGAACCCGAACAAGTGCACCTTCGGGGTAAGATCTGGGAAGTTGCTAGGCTTCGTTGTAAGTGATAAGGGTATTCAAGTGGACCCTGCCAAGGTCAAAGCTATTCAAGAGATGCCAGTTCCTAGGATAGAGAAAGAGGTCAGAGGCTTTTTAGGACGCCTGAATTACATTGCTCGGTTCATCTCACACCTAACTGCTACCTGTGAGCCAATCTTCAAGCTGCTGAAGAACGATCAGGTAGTACGTTGGAATGATGAATGTCAGGCTGCTTTTGACAGAATCAAGGAGTATCTCCAAGAACCACCCATCCTTATGCCACCGGTTGAAGGGAGACCTCTGATACTATACCTGACAGTACTTGACAACTCAATGGGGTGTGTGCTGGGGCAGCATGACGAGTCTGGCCGAAAAGAGCATGCCATTTATTACCTTAGCAAAAAGTTTACCGACTGTGAGACCCGATACTCACTGCTTGAGAAAACTTGTTGCGCTTTGGTATGGGCTGCTCGCCGGCTGAGACAGTATATGCTGACTCACACTACCTTGTTGATCTCAAAGATGGATCCTATAAAGTACATATTTGAAAAGCCTGCTCTGTCTGGGAGAATAGCAAGATGGCAGATGATCTTGACAGAATACGACATCCAGTACACGACTCAGAAAGCCATCAAGGGAAGTGTATTGGCAGACCACTTGGCACATCAGGCAGTAGACGACTATCAGTCAATGAACTTCGAGTTTCCAGACGAGAGCATCATGATTGTGACTGATTGTGAAGTACCTGGACCGGATGAAGGACCTGAGGAAGGATCCCGATGGTCTATGCACTTTGACGGAGCCTCTAATGCTTTGGGTAACGGTATCGGCGCTGTAATCATATCCCCTCAAGGCACTCATACTCCACTTACTGCCCGACTATGTTTCAACTGTACCAACAACATGGCGGAGTATGAGGCGTGCATCATGGGTCTCCAAGCTGCGATCGACTTAAGGATCAAGTTTCTGAGTGTCTTCGGAGATTCCGCTCTCGTGATCAATCAGATCAAAGGAGAGTGGGATACGAAACATCTGAATCTTATTCCTTACAGAGAATGTGTGTTGACATTGATCCCCCACTTCACGAAGATAACCTTTGAACATTTCCCAAGAGAGGAGAATCAGCTGGCGGACGTGTTAGCTACGTTGTCTTCCATGTTCAAAGTCAAATGGGATAATGAGGCTCCCCGGATCATTATCTGGAAACTGGACGAACCAACATACTGTTGTGATCTCGAGACTGAATTGGTGACTGAGAAGCCTTGGTACCATGAGGTGAAGAGATACTTGGAAGCTCAGGAGTATCCTGAAGGTGCCTCTGTCAATGATAAGAAGTTTCTGAGAAGGTTCGCGGCGAAGTTCTTCCTTAGCAACGGCATCCTGTACAAGCTAAACCATGATTCGACCTTACTGCGTTGTGTGGATAAGACTGAAGCAGAAAGGATCATGGAAGAGTTACATGAAGGGACCTTCGGTACACATTCCAGTGGACACACTATGGCAAAGAAAATCCTTCGGGCAGGGTATTTTTGGTCCACCATGGAAGCTGACTGCTACCAACACTCTCGGACATGTCACAAATGCCAGATATATGCAGACAAGGTGCATGTTCCTCCAGTTCCTCTAAATGTCTTGACAGCGCCTTGGCCGTTTGCAATGTGGGGCATAGATATGATCGGCGAGATTAAACCTACGGCGTCCAACGGGCATCGCTTCATCCTAGTGGCGATTGATTACTTCACGAAGTGGGTTGAAGCAGCTTCCTACGCTACGGTAACCAAGACTGTTGTGGCACGGTTCATTCGGCATAATCTGATCTATCGATACGGCGTCCCTGAGAGAATTATTACAGACAACGGTACCAATCTCAATAACAAGATGATCACTGAGCTCTACGAGCAGTTTAAAATACAACACCACAATTCTTCTCCTTATCGGCCGAAGATGAATGGGGCTGTAGAAGCAGCAAATAAGAATATCAAGAAAATCGTGCAGAAGATGACAGTGACCTACAAAGATTGGCACGAGATGTTACCGTTCGCTCTTCATGGGTACCGTACCTCAGCTAGAACGTCAACCGGGGCAACTCCCTTCTCCTTGGTCTATGGCATGGAGGCAGTCTTGCCGATTGAAGTCCAGATACCCTCTCTCCGGATAATGAAAGATGCAGGTTTGAGCGAAAATGACTGGATCCAGACACGACTTGATCAGCTAAACTTAATTGACGAAAAGAGACTTGCTACTATCTGTCATGGTCAGACGTATCAGAAACGGATGATCAGGGCATTTAAAAAAAAGGTCAGACCACAAGAGTATCAAGTTGGGGATCTGGTAATCAAGCAAATCATCCTTCCTCAGAGTGATCCAAGGGGAAAATGGACCCCTACGTACGAAGGGCCATTTGTGGTTAAACATGTGTTCTCAGGAGGAGCCATGATTCTAACCAACATGGATGGTGACGACCTTCCTCACCCCGCCAATGCATACATATTGAAAAGATACTACGCATGAAAAAGACCCGCTAGGTTGACATACCTAGGCAAAAATTAGGGCTTCTCGGTGAACCAAAAGGGTTCGGGCAAAATGAAGGGATGAAATGAAAAAAATCTGTACACCCGGCAAGTCGAAAACCTGAAAAGGCGGCTTGGGCAAAAATGGGTATCCCGGTGGACTGAAAACCCGAAAGGGCGGTCCAGGCAAAAGTTAGGGATAAAAGCGTAATACTATGTCTCATTGGATCACTTCGCATCCAGAATCCGGTATCTACATCAATTTCAGATGGCATCGATCAGTCAGCTTCATCTTCAACTAAGGTCATCAAGTGATGAGACGCTCGGAGATATAAAGGCAATAGCAAAGTTGAAACCCAGTGGATCATTCATTTCACACAGCTGTTTTATTTTCTTTTGTACAAACTTGTATAAATTCTTTTTCTCGGCGGCGTTCTCTTACTAGGACGTCAGCCTCTTGTACATAAACGCCTATTTACAGGCAATTCAAAATCAATACAAAAATCACTTTTCAGTTAAAATTGCCAATTGTTTTCCCTTTCTGTTTTGTTTTGCGAAGAACGTCCAAGGGTCAATTTGTGATATATATATGCATTGACAATAATTTGCTAACTCATGAATATTTGCATACGAAACAAAGGATTAATTACATGTAACAGTAGAAACAGGGGCAATATACAGACATTCCTAACAAGCATCCCCGGCAGTCTTGGCCTAAAGATTGTTCCCCGGCGGCATATCAAACATTCAGTGGAGTCACTTCCCCGATACAGCTCAAAAACTTCCCCAGGAGAGTCCAATCTAGTTCCCAAGGAAAGTTGGAATCCATCTCCCCAGCAGTAAGCTTATCCCCAGTAGGTTCTGGAAGCTTATCCCCCGCAGAGCACGAACGCGTCTCCCATCTTTATTCAAAGAGTTATTTCCTTACCAGGATATAACTGGGTTATCCTCATCCAAAAGCCACGGAAAGAGCGTCCTCGACGAAGTCTTCTTATCCCCAACAAAGTCTATTAACACAACAAGGGTATCCCCAGCGAAGTTACCATCAACATTTTAGCAAAGTACCTCTCTCCCCACGGAGTATTGTTTCCCAGCAAGATCGCCAGAGTACTTTTCTCCCTGCAGAGTAATCCATTCGCCAAGTTATTTCCCAACGGAGTTATCTTCTCCTACTGGTATTCTTGCAACTATCATCCCCAGCGGAAGCAAGATCTATTCTTCAATATCAGCCCGGGAGTGACTTCCCAGCACCCGTCAAGGATTTATTTTCCTAAAGACGAAAAGATACATTCATAAACATCGCACTTCCATACATTATAGCATGCATATACGCATCATATCTTACAAATCTCATTTATGTTGAGAACAGCATTGCTTGATCCATATCATGCATCGCATATGACTGACCTTTACCTTTCAGAAAAGATCCATTTAAGTTCTCAGCTATATTCAAGACCTAGACCGGTTCAGTTAAATCGACCCTAAGATTTTTCTGTTTCTTATCCCGTCAAAGGCCTTCTCTGGTTCAGTCAGATCGACCCTAAGATCTCCCTGATTCTTATCCAGTTGAAGACATTTCAAGACCTTAACCGGTTCAGTTAAATCGACCCTAAGATTTTTCTGTTTCTTATCCAGTCAAAGGCCTTCTCTGGTTCAGTCAGATCGACCCTAAGATCTCCCTGTTTCTTATCCAGTTGAAGAGTTCAAGACCTAGACCGGTTCAGTTAAATCGACCCTAAGATTTTTCTGTTTCTTATCCAGTCAAAGGCCTTCTCTAGTTCAGTCAGATCGATCCTAAGATCTCCCTGTTTCTTATTCAGTTGAAGATTTCAAGACCTAGACCGGTTCAGTTAAATCGAACCTAATATTTTTCTGTTTCTTATCCAGTCAAAGGCCTTCTCTAGTCCAGTTAAATCGATCCCTAAAAGATTTTTCAGATAAAGACTCAGTAGAAGACATCCAAGATTCTCTCAGCGTTACTGTTGAGGTTGAAGTCGCCTATGATTCTCTCAGCGTTACTGTTGAGGTAGTAATCGTCCCCAGATTCTCTCAGCGTTCCTGTTGAGGTAGTAATCGTCCAAGGTTCTCTCAGCGTTCCTGTTGAGGTAGTAATCATCCAAGGTTCTCTCACCGTTCCTGTTGAGGTAGTAACCATCCCTGGTTCATTCATCGCCGTTTGAAGTTCCAGATTCAATTCCTGTAACCAGTCAGGACACATCTACACAAAGAATTTGAAGACCAGCTCCTGTAACAGGTCAGGTAATCATTTTTCTTTTTCAGGTACGCAAGCTCTCGCTAAGGAATCTCTTACGCGATCAACATCCAGATGGCATCTATAAGCCCATCCACCTTCCATCACCTCTTAGCATGGCATCTATAAACCCATCATCCTATCCGGCAATCTCCAAATGGCATCTATAAGCCCATTCCCATCATCACACTACTATGTGAGCACAAATTTCTGGGCACTCTAGTGTTCAATCATCTTCCACCTTCGGATTACGAAAGGCACGTCAACCAATTTGCATCCTCAGGTCTAAGAAGATTGAACAGGGGCAAATGTTGTACCCCAAAATTTGCCCTCCCATATTCTTCAAGATTTGCAAAGAGCATGCTTCAAAACTCCCCAAGGGTTGCACAGTTCAAGGGCCTCCTAACAGTCAAAAACTAGGGTTTTGGTTCTGGCAAAGTAATTGAAGTTTCCAAGGGTCCAAACAAGTCCCACATGCCTATAAATATGGTCAAGCATCCTCATGTCAAGTTTCAAGACTTACAGCACAAAATTGCACAATCAAAAACCCTAATTGCACTACAGTCAACTGCAGGGGCAAAATGGTCATTTGACAGTCAAAAGTTCAAATTTTTGGTCAACATCTTATTTTGAAGCCACAAACATCATTTGATCAATTCTTGATCATGATTCTCAAGGCATGGCTCAAAAAGTCTCAAGATGCAAAAGTTTCCATATTTGGACAGTTGAAAAAGTCAACTGTAACTTGACCAAAGCATAACTTCCACATGGTTTATCATAAAAATTCCATCCAAAGCTCATTTTGAAGAGAAAGACATTTCCTACAACTCCTCTTCACACTTCAAGTCCAATAAATGCTCTCACAAAAAGTTATCAATTTCAACATTATAGGTCATTTTCAAAAGTCAACAAAAAGGGACTTTAAGTCAAAGGCCATAACTTGAGATTGGTAAATCAAAATGACATGGGACCAAAGGCATTGGTTATAGGACTTCAAGACATTTCCAAAATGTCCAAGAACATGATCCAAGCTTAAAAATTGAGCAAGATATGCCTTGTGGAAGTTGGGAAATGTTTGGGCATTTTGAAAAGTCAACTTTGCTTCAAATGCCTTAAAATTGCTAATGGGCCATATTTTCTTCCAAGATTCATCATCCAAAGCATATGCACGACCATTTGGCCCAAATGGGATTTATTCATCATTTTTATTTATTTATTTGAATTTTTAATTGCTATTAATTCATTTAATAAAATAAAATATGTGAAAAATACTAAAACAAGCTTTTCAAACCTTTTTATGCATGGAATACCTTCAAGATTTCGTGCCCTATCTAATATGGAAAGAATCAAGGTGATTTGATCATAATTGGCACCAAAAGCACATGAAAAGATTTGGAAGATATGCCATGAAAATCAAATATCTTATACATCAATGCAAAGGGTTTTGGATCCAAATTTCAACCCTAATCTGATCCCATACATATACTGATGCAAACCTAATGCACAAAGAACTAAAAGCTGCGCCCCATCTAAAGAACCAAGTTTGCATTTTTGTCAAAAAAATCAAAAACTGAAAACTGTCTTCTAGCACGATTCAAAGGAAAATAACCACTCCATTAGCTTGCCAAGGCTTCACTGAACCTAACTGCGTTCTTTTACAATCCTCACGCACCCAGAATTGGTACCTAGCAGTCAAACTGTTTCATCTTTTTTGCCTAATCGTGTTTCATCATTCATGCCATAATTTTGAGTTCTAATGCTTGTTTTATGTTAGTCTTATCATTCTGAAGCTAACCATATTGTTTAATTGAGTTTTGCTTGCCTATACGCGAAATCACCATTAAAGCTTGCTAGGGTTACAAAACTGTAAAATTGGGGCTTTACGTTTGAGGAAAAATCAGGAAACGAAACTTGTACCATTGGAACGAGAAGCTTCACATGAATCCAACCATCCTATCGCGCCCAATTTCTGATCAAAGACGGCCTAATCGCTATTTTTGTGCTTGCTATTTAGTGGGGGTTTAAAACCCCCGCTATTCAGTTTGTTTTTGTTTCAGGTGCAGCAAACAAATGGAGAAGATGGTGATGTGTAGGCCAACGAGTGGTGCGTTTGAATTTCGCGCGAAAATTATCCACTAACCCTTGTTTTGCATTATGTTATTTGTTTTCTATACTATATCCAAAGCGCGTGAATGGCTCAGTGGCAAGGCACATGGTTTGGTAAGCAATGGGACCTGGGTTCGATTCCCAGGTCCCCCTATCCCTTCAATATTATTTTTTCTCATATCTTCCTATGCAGCGCACTACCTGATGACCATCATGTGTCCCCATAATCTGACGTGCCACGCGTTCAATAATCTCCATCCAAGGGCCCTGATCTGAAGAGTACCATGGACACCAGTTAACACATACGTACGTGGCCCTGAAAAGTCAACTGAAGGCCTTAAACATTGGGCCAAAAATGCTGGAGATACCTCCAAATTGGGGTCAACACCCCCTAGGGTTTGTGTTTCCTTTCTTTTTCTATCTTTTTTTTTATTACTTGTTTAATTTAATTATTTCCTCTAAAATCTTTAAATTAATATTTTCCTTTAATATAAAAATAATAAAAATCAGAAAAGACAAAAAAAATAAAATATATTTGATTTAATACTTTTTTTGTAAATAAATTATATTAATTAATTTAGTTAACTTTAGGTTTAAATCTTAATATTTTTTTATAAATTTAAAAATTGTAGAATTAGGGTTTTAATCATTTTTATCTTTTCCTTTTCTTTTATCATCACTAATAATTAATTATTTATTTTTGTAAACCAAATTATATTAATTAATTAGGTTAACTTTAGGTTTAATTTTAACATTTTTTAAATAAATTAAAAATAGCTAGAATTAGGTTTTAAATTCCATTAATTCTTATTAAAAATCCATAAATACCAAAAAACTCCAAAAAATCTTTTCTTTTTATTTTAATTTAATTAATTTGTTAATCGTAATTTAATTTCATTAAAAAGGGTCCAACGCCCTCGCTTTCGATTATTAGTTCGTTTCGCGCATTTATTTCTTTTCTTATAATATTCATGTAATTCTCCCGAAGCCATGTAAATCAGAAATTTATCTTTTCCGCACTTTATTCCTTTATTCAAATCGGGTCCTGGATTAAATTTGGTGATGTGGACCCGCGCCTTTGTAGTAGCGTAGGAATTTTAATTCTCGCATCTTTTAAACTGTTAACTATTGCATGAAAGAATGAATGTCAAAGTAAAAGCAATGCGTAGATCACCAATACATGACAAGACAAAAATATCTGAAAACGACACACAAATCACACACCACCCCTAGGGTACGTCTCACTGTTGCCTTACCCCTCGAAAGGTGATCGTCGAGTAGAGGATGTTTTAGTAAGTCCTCATGATCCGCGGAACCTGGCATGAGGGTAGCTTCTAAGGTATCTTCCTATTGCTCTGGTGATCACCATATCCCGAACCTTCGAATTGACCCGAACACCTCCAACGGTGGTGCTACCTACCTCTCAATGGTGGAATGACACTACTTTAAAGGACATTTACACAGACGAATTCCTTAGGGTAGGTAGACGACTCTAGATACTTTCTCTAAATTCAAAACAAATCAAAAATACTTTTCACACCGACACCTTTTCAAAAAGCTTTCGAAAGCAATTTTTCAAACACTCTTGAGGACCGATACAAGAGTCGAACTGGAATTTTCAAAGAAACTTTTTAAAACCCACAATTGAAAAGCAAACAAACATTTTTGAAAACACAATGAGCAAGTATCTAAGAGCCCATGGATAACCATGGATAGAAAGGGTGCTAACACCTTCCCTTTCTATAACCTACCTCCCGAACCGAGAGCAATCTCTATAAGGAATTTTTCTGTGCTTTTGTCCTTTCCATTTGGAGAAAATAAAAGACGGTGGCGACTCTTGCTTCCGCGACATTTCGCGAACCAGCGTTAAACAGTCAGTTCCAGATCCACCGATCACAACCCTCAAGTTAACGCTACAAGGTACCAAATGCTAAACGAGCTTGAAGCGTTTTGGGCCTAGAAAATTCAGATTGGCACCCCCCATTTGCTAGCATGCAGGCCTAGTTTTCTTTTTCTTTTCTATTTTCTTTTTAATTTCTTTAATTAATTTCCTTTAATTGTTTTAATTAATTAACACAAAAATTGTTATTTTTTTTCATAAAATCAAAAAATCATAAAAAAGAGTTTTTTATAATATTTATTTAATATAATTAGTAAGTTAGGTAAATTTAATTTTTGTTTCATTTAAAATTAAATAGAAATTAGGGCTTAACTAATTTGCAATTAAATTGTTTTTTTTTTCAAATAAAAAACCACAAAAAAATGCACAAGATCTTTTTTTACAAATTATTTTATTTTCTTGAAATTATTTAATTTAGTTTAGATTAGTTTAATTTCAATTTCTTTTTATAATTAAAAAGAAATTAGAAATTAGGGTTTTATTTAAATTGCAATTTCATTGTTTTCTCCAATAAAAAATGTACAAAAATAATTTTTATTTCAATTAGGGTTTAGGTTATTTTTCAATTTATCCTCGCATTTAATTTACCGCACGCATTTTTATTTGTTTTATTATTATTGTAACTGTTTCGAGTTTGTAATAGTTTTAATTAGGATTTTAAATTCTGCTCTTTTATTTCCCGTCAAGACAATTATGTAACTATCAAAGCCTTGTAATAGCTAGGTTTATTTTTCACACGTTTAAGTTCCTGCAAATATTTAACTGTCTAGATGTATGCTAATAGGATTGCATGGCAAGATTACTTGATATTAAAAGGGTAGATCACCTAATGTGCAAAGATTAAATATCTGAAACAATTCATATGCACGTATTCACTCCTAGGGTTTACCTCACTTCGGTTGCCTTCGGTAAACAATCATTAAGCATAGGAGATTTTAGTGGTTTCCCTCCTGTCTAAGAGATCAAAATGTCTCGTTCGAAGGTTGCCTCAGAAATGTTGCCTCGGAAAGATCTTAAGACTCTAGGGTTACTACTAAAGTTTTCTAACTGTTGCTTTAGTGATTGTACTTGTCCCTTTCGAATGTCCCTTACAACTCCAACGATGGTGCTACCTATTCCTTAACAGTAGGATAGCGTTGTCTAAAGGAAACGAGAATAAACAATCTTTTTTCGAGTAGGTAGAATCTTAAGTACTTGCTCAATAAAAACTTTTCACACAAACACCTTTCAAAAAAAATTTTCAAAATAAACTTCATCACATCCTTGAGGACTGATACAAGGGTTATCACAAAGTAAAACATTTTCAAGACAAACACACACAAGCAATTTGAAAAATGAGCAAGTACCTAAGAGCCGATGGAAAACCATGGATAGAAAGGGTGCTAACACCTTCCCTTTCTATAATCTACCCCCCGTACTCATAATATCTCAAAAAAAGGTTTTTTCTGTTCTTTTTCCTTTTCCATGATTGGATAAAATAAAAGTCAGTGGCGACTCTTGCTTACCGCGACATTTTGCGAACAAAAAACGCAAAATGCAAACCAGTATTAAACAGTCGATTCTGCCACCGTATCACAGAATTGACGTCTCTACTGGGGAATAATAAGTGGGGTATACCTTAGGATCTAGGTCATCAAATTACTTCTCTTGATTGTCTTGATTGCTTTACTTTTGAGGGTTTGTTTGGGGTTACTATAGATCTTACACCCGGATCTGGGGCACTTTTTAGGTAAACAACAATAGATCGTGGAGACTGTACAGCGTAGACCGATATGGTTTAAGCGATGGTTGTGTTGGTGTGGCACTTTGGTTGGTACCAGTATCCTTCATAGGGAAACGAGGAGAATACGGGGCCGTCGTATGGTGTCGTGAAGCACTAATGGACCTTAGAACCTTAGTTGAACAAACTTGGCCATTAAAAATTAGTGAGATAGCCGGCCTCAGTGTAGAGCTGAGGATTGGTTGATACTCAATGCTACGCTCATTGAGATTAGACTTTCGGGATATTTTGGCCACAAGAAAAGATTGCTTGAGTTGAGACAATGCTCGATAAAGGATGGTTAGTGATATTGAGATCCTCTAGAACCCGATTACTTTTTAAGATAGGTTTGAAACCAACTAAACTTCAAAAGGGTACTACCTTTAACCTCATGCATGCCTTAAACCTAAGGACTTGGTATGATTTGACTATGTTTGCTATACCTGTGTTTGCTATACCTGTGGTTTCTCATGACATCATGCATCATAACATAGCATCCATTCTTATTGCACTAACCATTTCAAAGACCAAGGGAATTTATCTTTGTTCTGTTTTGCAGATCATGGCTTCCGTTCGTAGAAACACTATCCGAATCAGCTTTGTGAAGATACCTTCCCAACTCAAAGAGCTAGAATCAAGGGTTTATGAAATTTCTGTGTTCACTAAGAGACATGATCGACTTCTCAACCTGGTTACTTCAAACTTTGATGAAAATATGACGAGTGTATTCTTTTGGTTTTTTGATCCCAAGCACCACTGCTTCACCTTTCTAGACTATCAGTTGGTACCTACCTTGGAAGAATTCTCTCAGCTGTTGGATATACCCATTCTTGAACAATTGCCTTTCACAGGTCTAGAAGAAGTTCCTAAGCTAGAAGTTATTGCCTCAGCTCTGCATCTGAAACGGGCCGATGTGGTATCCAATTGGGAAACAAGAAGTGGAGTCAAAGGTTTTCTAGCTAAGTTTCTGATAGACAAGGCCCAGCTGTTTTGGGATGATATGGATTTTTAGGCTTTTGAGGAGGTCTTGGCTCTTCTAATCTATGGTTTAGTCATATTCCCTAATCCGGACTCATTCGTAGATGTGAATGATATCAAGATCTTCCTCTCTCGCAATCCTGTGCCTACATTTCTTGGAGATATTCTGCACACTCTCCATACTCGTACCATGAAGAAAAGAGGGATTCTTATGCATACCATTGCTGTCGAGGTGGTTTATTTCTCACCTCCCTAAGTCCATATTGAAGAATGAAGAAGGTTTTGGTTGGTCACAAAGGATAATGTCACTCGCTCATACGGATATTCTTTGGTGTTCTCGAGCTATGGAAAACACTACTATTATTGACCACTGCGGGGAGTACCCTAATGTCCCATTGCTTGGTATTAGAGGGGGTATAACCTACAATCCTTGTTTAGCTCTGCGACAATTTGGTTACACTCGAAGGGAGGGTCCCCACGAATTACTTATTGAGGGCATTATATTCAACTATGAGGATGATGTTAAAGAGTGTCGCCGGAGGTTCATACGAGCTTGGGGCATGGTAAACAGATCTGGTGTCAAGGCTTTGGGGACGAAGGCTTCCATTCCTATGGAACCTTACCTCCAATGGGTACGAGCTCGTGCCCAGAATCTTATGATGCCATATATGGGCGTTTTACCAGTGATTGTGGAACCCACTATTGAAGAAGGCATTCCTTACACGGTTATCTATCCTTATATGCCCACGGATCTTGGGGAATTATAGAGGTCTTGGATTTAGTTGATGAAGGAGTGGGATACTTACAGGGATCAATTCCATGCTCAGGAGAGGATGGTTTTAGAGCTCACAAAGCAACTCTGAGGAAAAAGGACTGAATGATTATCTCAGCACAAAGAGGAAGCATCCATGGGAATTTTGATGTCTTTTATAATTTTAGATTTGTTTTTAATTGTAACACCTAAAAGGAATTTGAACTTCAAATTCAGCTAATAAAGTTTTTGTTTATTTTGGTTTGCAAATTTAAATTTCCCGAATTATTTGAAATCATTGCATACGCATCCCATTCATAACATTGCATCATTACATGTACCATTACAGGTTTCTCATCTTCTTCGCTGTTTATTTCAGCATGAAATGTCTTCCGAGCAAACCATCAAGGACCTTCAGGCACAGAACGCCCAGTTCTAACAAATGTTCATAAGTCTGGAAAAAGGACAGGAGGATCTGAAAGCCCTTATCCTGAAAGAGAAGAAGAAAAATAAGAAGGCTGCCAGTATTCTGAATATGGGCAGAAGGTTTGGAGAGAGGTTGAAACGACAAGTTAATCTAACCTCTTCATCTAAGGAAGGGGATAATCAAGAAGAAGAGAAGGACCCCAGTCCTACAGTTTCTGACAATGATACCGATTACAATGATGAGAAATATACTCCTGTTGAGGATAGATACAAACAGTTGGAAGATCGTCTGAGTGCCATGGAAGTCCAGAGGATACCTGGACTGGATTTCGAAGAATTGGGATTGGTGTCGGGAGTAGTCATCCCGCAGAAGTTCAAAGCTCCAGTTTTTGCTAAGTATGATGGGGTGTCCTGCCCAAAGCTCCATCTCCGTTCTTATGTCAGAAATATCCAGCCTCACACCGCAGATAGAAATCTGTGGGTTCTTTTCTTTCAAGATAGTCTGTCAGGGACTCAGCTTGAATGTTCTACCAGCTGGAGGGAGTAAATATCTGAAACTGGGAAGATCTGTCTGCTGCTTTCTACAAGCAGTATCAGTACAATGCCGACCTTGCTCCTACTCGCACTCAACTCCAGAGTATGTCCATGGGTGCAAGTGAAGGCTTTAAAGATTATGCACAGAAATGGAGAGACTTGGCTGGGAGAGTTCAACTCCCATTGTCTGATAGGGAGCTGGTTGATATGTTTCTGGGGACGCTATCTGGTCCATTTTCAATCATTTGATCGGCAACTTGTCAGCTGGTTTCACCGAGCTGATTCTAACTGGAGAAAAAGTAGAAGCTGGGATTCGAAGCGTAAAAATACAGAAGGATGCCTCTTCGAGTTTAATAAAGAAGCCTTTTACTGGTAAGAAGGAAGCTAATTCCATATATAGCCCGAGGGGCCAAAACAGGGCTGAACATCGTTAGACAGTAAGTGCCGTAATGATACCTAGACTTGTAGTTGCTCCACAATGCAAAAATCAACAAAGGTTAGAAAGGCCACAACGGAAGTTTACCTGAATCGACATGACATTGGCTGAAGTTCTACCTCATATATTGATATCCAACTTGGCAACCTTGAAAGAGGCTCCCAAGAATCCAAATACTACATCCCCCCTATATAATCCGAATGCCCGGTGTGCCTATCATTCTGAGAGTCCTGGCCACGATACAAATGACTGCTGGGCTCTGAGGAACAAAATTCAAGACTTGATTGAAGCCAAGGAAATGGATTTTGATGCTCTAGAGAAGCCAAATGTCATAACTGCTCCCATTCCTAAGCACGGCCGTGGAGTTAATGTTGTTGATACTGATTTGTTTGTTACCTCTTTTGATGAAGTTTCTACTCCTCTCATGATTGTACAGAAGAATTTGCTGTTGGCCAGTTTATTTCCAGGTTGTGGTGAAGGTTGCCACATGTGTTCGTTTCTACCTTCTGGTTGTCGTTTGCTGAAATTAGTTGTTCAACGCCTGATAGATAGAAAAGAAATTTTGTTTGAGAAAACTTTGGTTCCCGCTATTCCATCTAAAGACGTTGCTATTATAACCATTTCCTCCAATTCTTCCAAGGTCTCCTCGAGAAGGCCTGTTAGGATTACATCTGCTCCAGGAATTTCTCCGCTGATAATTACTGTTCCTGGTCCTGTCCCGTATGTCTCAGACAAAGCTGCCCCCTGGCATTATGGTGACAATGTGTACTACCATGGCATCAAACAAGATTTGAAAGATGAAGAGGCTGATCCTGATATTGGTAACATAGTCGGAACCAACAAAGTTACCAGAAGTGGAAGGGTTTTCTCTCCCGAGAATTCCCCGAAGACTGTTAACAAGCCTATTGTCATTCCATCTGTTGTTCCTGATAGTACATCAACTATTGTTCCTGTTCTTACTCTAGTTATTACCCTTGTCGGCAAATCGTCTGATACCCGCGACAAGGAGATTATATGTGAGCCTGCCCGGACGGAGGCACCTAAAAAACCTGTTGTGGAAGCCTCTAAGTAAGAAATAGAGGAAATACTGAAAATCATTAAGAAGAGCGATTATAATGTGGTCGAGCAGCTCGGGAAGACCCCATCAAAGATATCCATGTTATCCTTGTTGTTGTGCTCCAAAGCCCATGCGAAGGCTTTGATTGCATTCCTCAAGACTGCACATGTGCCGCGAGAGACTTAAGCTGATCAATTTAAAGATTGTGTGGCCAACCTAACTGCTGATAATGGGCTGGGTTTTTCAGATGCAGACTTGACACCAAAGGGAAGGAAGCATAATGATGCTCTGCATGTCTCGATAGAATGCAGGGGCACCACTATGGCTCATGTGCTGGTAGATACTGGGTCTTCACTGAATGTTCTTCCGAAGAAGGCGTTGGACCGGTTGGATTGTGAGGGTTTGACTCTAAAGCCTAGTAACATTGTGGTAAGGGCTTTTGAAGGATCGAAGAGAATGGTGCACGGGGAGGTGGACATCCCTGTCAAAGTAGGTTCTCAGACTTTTGGGTCCACTTTCTACGTGATGGATATCGAGCCATCGTATTCTTGTTTGTTGGGTCATCCTTGGATCCATGAGGCTGGGGCAGTTAGTTCCACACTCCACCAAATGCTGAAGTATCCGGTGAAAGGGAAGATTCTCGCAGTGCGGGGTGAAGAAGAGTATATGGTGAGCCACCTCAATTCCTTCCGCTACGTAGAGATGGACGGGGAATTCATAGAAACCCCTTATCAGAACATCAAAGAGGTCCCTCAGATCTTAGCATCAACTGAAACTACTACCAACAAACCTCCTTTGAAGATGGCTTCTCTCAAGGACGCCAAGGCTGTGGTTGAAGAAGGTGGGTGTACCAATTGGGGTCAACTCCCCGATTTCACTCAGAAAACTGACAAATTTGGTTTGGGCTTTACTAAAGGGGCTCAAAGGGCTGTTATACGCCCTCGGGCTGGAGGACCTCCCCTACACATCAGCAATCGTGGGGTTAATGCTATTAAAGACAACGAAGATGACTCAAACATCGACAACTGGATCTACCCAACTACCAACGGTGGACCGAGTAACTAGACGGCTAGGGACTTTATACATGTTTCTTTTATTCTGCAGTAATTGACTTACTTGTTTTTTGTAATAAACAATTTAAAACTTTATGGCCCCGTGCCTTGCCCGAGGCACATTGACTTTGCTTGTGAGGGCTATTATTTGTCATTTCATATATCATTAATAAAGCATTGGACGTTTCTTGCATACAAATTTTGCACTCTCTATTTTTCTTTTCTGTTTTCCACCTTATCCAAACAGCTATTCTCTTACACACACTCACGTATCACAATGCAGATCCATATCCACTCTGGATCCCATTGATAACAGCTCTGCTATTGCCAGTTATGACTTCAAAAATCTGATCAACCAAGCCAAGAACGAAGGTGAGGATGATTGTGAGGTGCCTGGAGAACTTGCTAGACTACTACAGCAGGAAGAAAGGGCCATACAACCCCATGAAGAGCCGGTTGAGACAGTGAATTTGGGTACTGAGGAAAACAGAAAAGAGGTTAAAATAGGTGCAAATCTGGAGCTTAGCGTCAAACATAGGTTGATACAGATGTTGTACGACTATGTTGAAATCTTCGCCAGGTCCAATGAAGACATGCCTGGTTTGGACACTGATATTATGGTACATCGCCTGCCGACCAAAGAAGACTGTCAGCTGGTTAAACAGAAGGTCCACCGTATGCGTCCTGAAATGTCAGAGAAGATCAAGGAAGAGGTCATGAAATAGTTCGACGCATGATTCTTAGCTGTCATATCTTATCCACAGTGGGTTGCTAACGTTGTTCCGGTACCTAAGAAGGACGGTAAGGTACATATGTGTGTGAATTATAGAGATCTGAATAGGGCAAGCCCCAAGGATGACTTCCCACTCCCTCATATTGATGTTCTGGTTGACAACACCACGCAATACAAAATCTTCTCCTTCATGGATGGTTTATCTGGCTACAACCAGATCAAGATGGCTCCTGAAGACATGGAGAAGACAACCTTCGCCACACAGTGGGGCACCTTCTGCTACAAGGTATTGCCTTTTGGGTTGAAGAATGCTGTGGAAACTTATCAGCATGCCATGGTCACTCTGTTACATGATATGATTCACCACGAGATCGAAGTCTATGTTGATGATATGATAGCTTCTAGGTTTCATCGTCAGTGACAAGGGTATTCAGGTAGACCCTGCGAAGGTAAAAGCCATATAAGAGATGTCGGTTCCCCGCACAGAGAAAGAGGTTAAAGGTTTCATGGGATGTCTGAATTATATCGCCAGGTTCATTTCACATCTGACTGCTACTTGTGAGCCAATCTTCAAGCTGCTGAAGAAAGATCAAGTGGTAAAGTGTAATGATGAATTCCAGACCTCTTTCGAAAGAATCGAAGAATACCTTCAAGAACCGCCAATTCTGATGCCTCCAGTTGAAGGAAGACCTTTGATATTATACTTGACAGTGCTAGACAATTCAATGGGGTGTGTGCTGGGGAAGCATGACGAGTCTGGTCGAAAAGAGCACGCAATTTACTACCTTAGAAAAAAGTTTACCGATTGTGAGACACGATACTCATTGCTCGAGAAAACTTGATGCGCTTTGGCATGGGCTGCTCGCCGACTGAGACAGTATATGTTGACTCACATTACCTTGTTGATATCAAAGATGGATCCAATCAAGTACATTTTCGAGAAGCCCACACTCTCCGGAAGGATAGCAAGGTGGAAAATGATCTTAACTGAGTACGACATACAATATACAACCCAAAAAGAAATAAAGGGGAGTGTATTGGCTGATCATTTGGCTCATCAGGCCGTGGACGACTACCAGTCTATGAATTTTGAGTTTCCGGATGAGAATATCATGTTAGTGACTGACTACGAAGAACCTGGACCGGATGAAGGACCTGAGGATGGATCCCGATGGTCTATGTATTTTGATGGAGCCTCGAACGCACTGGGTAACGGCATTGGTGCTGTAATCATATCTCCCGAGGGCTGTCATACTCCGTTCACTGCCCAATTATGTTTCAACTGCACCAACAACATGGCGGAGTATGAAGCATGTATCATGGGTCTTCGAGCTGCTATTGACCTGAGGATTAAATTCTTAAGTGTATTCGGGGATTCTGCTCTGGTGATAAGTCAGATCAAAGGTGAGTGGGATACGAAGCACCCGAATCTCATTCCTTACAAATAGTATGTACTGACGTTGCTCCCACACTTTGAGGAGGTCACTTTTGAAAATTTCCCACGAGAGAAGAACCAGTTACGGGACGTGCTAGCTACCATGTCTTCTATGTTCAAGGTTTGGTGGGACAACGAAGCTCCCCAAATCACCATTGAGAGGTTGGATGAACCAACACATTGCTGCGAGATCGATACCAAAGAAGTGGCAAACAAACCCTGGTTTCACGAAGTCAAAAGGTATCTTGAGGCTCAAGAATATCCCAAAGGGGCATCTGTCAACGATAAGAAGTTTCTGAGAAGGTTCGCTGCAAAGTTCTTCCTCAGTAATGGGATCCTCTATAAACGCAACCATGACTCCACACTATTACGGTGTGTAGAAAAAAATGAAGCAGAAAGGATCATGACAAATCTACATGAAGGCACCTTCAGAACCTATTCTAATGGACATACCATGGCTAAAAAGATCCTACGGGCAAGATATTATTGGTCCACTACGAAAGTCGATTGTTATCAGCACACTCGAACTTGTCATAAATTCCAAATCTATGCTGATAAGGTGCATGTACCTCTGGTTCCTCTGAATGTCTTGACGACTCCTTGGCCCTTTGCGATGTGGGGCATCGACATGATCAGCGAGATCAGACCTACTGCATCTAACAGGCATCGCTTCATCTTAGTATCCATTGATTACTTCACGAAGTGGGTTGAGGCAGCCTCTTTTGCTACAGTAACCAAGAACGTCATGGCGTGGTTTATCCGACATAATCTGATCTGTCGATACGGTGTGCCAGAGAGAATTATTACTGACAATGGTACAAATCTCAACAACACAATGATCACTGAGCTCTATAAACAGTTCAAGATACAACATCATAACTCTTCTCCCTACCGGCCGAAGATAAATGAAGTTGTTGAAGTGGCTAAGAACATCAAGAAGATTATACAGAAGATGACGGTGACATATAAAGACTGGCATGAGATGTTACCATTCGCTCTTCATGGGTACCGTACCTCATCACGGACATCGACAAGGGCAACACCCTACTCTCTGGTATATGGCATGGAGGAAGTCTTACCCATCGATGTCCAGATACCTTCTCTCAGGATTATGAAGGATGCAGGTTTGAACGAAGACGACTGGATTCGAACCCGACTTGATCAGCTGAATCTAATCGATGAAAAGAGACTTACTGCTATCTGTCATGGTCAAACGTATCAAAAGCGAATGATAAAGGCTTTTAACAAGAAAGTCAGACGCCAAGAATATCAAGTCGGGGATCTAGTGATCAAACGCATCATACTTCCGCAAGGTGATCCCAAGGGAAAATAGACCCCCATGTAAGAAGGGCCATTTGTGGTTAAGAACGTTTTCTCAGGAGGAGCTATGATTCTAAGCACCATGGACGGTGACGACCTTCCTAACCCTGTCAATGCAGACATAGTGAAAAGATACTACGCCTAATCAAAGACCCGCTAGGTCGACTGGCCTAGGAAAAAATAAGGGCTTCCCGGCGAACCAAAAGGGTTCGAGCAAAAGTAAGGGATGAAAATGAAAAATTTGTACACCCGACAAGTCGAAAACCCAAAAGGGAGGCTTGGGAAAAAAAGGGTATCCCGGTGGATTGAAAACCCGAAAGGGCAATCCAGGAAAAAGTTAGGGATTGAAGCGTATCACTATGTCTCATTGGATCATCTTGCGACCAGACTTCGGTATCGACTATCAAGCTCGGACGACGCCAACCAATCTGATCAACCTTCGACCAAGTAGCAAAGTGATGAGACGCTTGAAGATATAAAGGCAATAGCAGAGTTGGAACCCAATGGGGTTGTTTCACATATATGTTTTTTATTTCTTTTACATAAATTGTATAGTTTCTATCTTTCGGCGGAGTTCTCTTACTAGAGCGTCAGCCTCTTTGTACAAAAACGCCTATTACATGTCAACTTAAAAAATCAATACAAGTCATTTTCACAAGAAACTTCAGTCTATTTTTATTTTTCTGTTTTGTTTTGCGAGAACGTCATTTATTTTTGATATATGCATTTGAAAATGATTGCTGCTCATAAGTGCTTACATAGGAAACAAAAGACAATTACTCGTAATTCCAGAAACAGGGAAAAAATAGGAAGTGTCAAACCTGGCGGTTACTCTGCCCAACAGGTATCAGGATAGATCCAGCTTGGGAACATGATTATTGGTACATACACTCCCCATAGAGTAAAAGTATCCAAAGACATTAATGTCAGCTTTCCTGAAACATGACTTAACTATCCCCAGCCGAGGTTCATAATCATGGGCGAGTCAGTAAATTTCATCCCCCAAGCAGAGTTTATTTCACCAGATACAGAAGCTCAATCCCCAACAGAGCTCATCATCTCCAGCAACAAAATGTCATCCCTAGCTAAGTTTATTCCTCCAGATCAACAAGTCTACCAACTGGGTATCTCCTCCCACTAAGTTTGGTCCTCGCAAGGTTATTCTTCAGCATCTCTTCCCGACAAATAATTTACAAAATCTCCAGCAATTGTCAGGGATTTATTTTCCCAGACGCGAGCATACCCCGATAGCATTTCATGAACATACATTATGACATACGCATACATATCATATACAACATAATCTCATTTATTTTGAGAACATCATCTCACCCTGCATTTCATGCATCGCATATAACTAACCCTGATATCTTTTCAGGAAAAGAGGATTAGCTTCAACAAATTCAGCAGTTATGCAAGTCACATCTGCAGACGACTAATGCAAACTCAGTTCCCGAGACTAAGCGGGTCAACTAATCCAGGCTTTCATATCGAAGTAACCTTACTATCCAGGTTCCTTCTCACAGCCCAACTATCCAGACTTTCATATCGAAGTAACCCTACTATCCAGGTTCCTTCTCACAGCCCTACTATCCAGGCTTTCATGTCGAAGTAACCCTACTATCCAGGTTCCTTCTCACAACCCTACTATCCAGGCTTTCATATCGAAGTAACCCTACTATCCAGGTTCCTTCTCACAACCCTACTATCCAGGCTTTCATATCGAAGTAACCCTACTATCCAGGTTCCTTCTCACAGCCCTACTATCAAGGCTTTCATATCGACGTAACCCTACTATCCAGGTTCCTTCTTGCAGCCCTACCATCCAGGCTTTCATTTCGTGGTAACCCTACGACCCAAGTTCCTTCTCATAGCCCTACTATCCAGGCTTTCAAATTGAAGTAACTCTACTATCCAGGTTCCTTCTCACAACCCTACTATCCAAACTTTCATATCGAAGTAACCCTACTATCCAGGTTCCTTCTTACAGCCCTACTATCCAGGCTTTCATATCTAAGTAACCCTACTATCCATGTCCCTTCTCACATCCCTACTATATAGGCTTTTATATCGAAGTAACCCTACTATCCAGGTTCCTTCTCACAACCCTACTATCCAGGCTTTCATATCGAAGTAACCCTACTATCCATGTTTCTTCTCACAACCCTACTATCCAGGCTTTCATATCGAAGTATCCCTACTATCTAGGTTCATTCTTACAGCCCTACTATCCTGGCTTTCATATCGAAGTAACCCTACTAACCAGGTTCCTTCTCATAGCCCTACTATCCAGGATTTCATATCGAAGTAAACTTACCATCCAGGTTCCTTCTCGCAACCCTACTATCTAGGCTTTTATATCGAAGTAACCCTATAACCCAGGTTCCTTCTCACAGCCCTACTATCTAGGCTTTCATATCGAAGTAACCCTACGACCCAGGTTCCTTCTCAGAGCCCTACTATCCAGGCTTTTATATCGAAGTAACCCTACTATCCAGGTTCCTTCTCACAGCCTTACTATCCAGGCTTTCATATCGAAGTAACTCTACGACCCAGGTTCCTTTTTGCAACCCTACTATCCAGGATTTCATATAGAAGTAACCCTACTATCCAGGTTCCTTCTCGCAGCCCTACTATCTAGGCTTTCACATCGAAGTAACCCTACGACCCAGGTTCCTTCTCACAGCCCTACTATCCAGGCTTTTATGTCGAAGTAACCCTACTATCCGGGTTCCTTCTTGCAGCCCTACTATCCAGGCTTTCACATCAAAGTAACCCTACTATCCAGGTTCCTTCTCACAACCCTACTATCCAGGCTTTCATATCGAAGTAACCCTACTATCCAGGTTCCTTCTCACAGCCCTACTATCCAGGCTTTCATATCGAAGTAACCCTACTATCCAGGTTCCTTCTCACAACCCTACTATCCAGGCTTTCATATCGAAGTAACCCTACTATCCAGGTTCCTTCTCACAGCCCTACTATCCAGGCTTTCACATCGAAGTAACCCTACTATCCAGGTTCCTTTTCACATCCCTACTATCCAGGCTTTCATATCGAAGCAACCCTACTATCCAGGTTCCTTCTCATAACCTTACTATCCAGGTTCCTTCTCTCCTATCTCCAGACAATAGACCACAACACTGTAATACCGGGATAAGATCAAACATGATTAGTTTCACATTTCCCCAGTAAGTCGTGGTATAGCCTGTATATCGACCGGATATGCAGTGCACTTATGCTTCCTCAAGCAAGAGTTATTTCCCTAGTAGAGTAACGGACAACTGAAGCTCCTAAACTCTATCAGCATTCCCTGACGAAGTTCTTCTCAACAACATGTACCTAGATCCTCGCAAAGGAATCTCTTATGCGATCAATATATTTTCCGGATGGAATCTTTAAGCCCATCTCTGATGAGTCTACATCAACTTCCAAATGGAATCTGTAAGCCCATTCCCGATATCTCCGAACAACGTTACTTCATGCGAGTGCAAATTTCTAGGCACTCTAGTGTCCAATCATATTCCACCTCCATATCACGAAAGGCAAGCTAGCCAATCTACATCATCAGGTTTAAGAAGATTGAACAGGGGAAGCTGTTGTACCCCAAAATTTTCCCTCTCATTGTTCTCAATACATACCCCTAGAGATCCTCAATTTTCTCAAGTTTGCCTAAGAGTTGACCAGACAAACTCTCTCCTAAGGCAGTGTGTCTCAAATTAGGGTTTCCATTTTCATCAATATGGGTGAACCCCAAAGACCTCATATTCTCTCTATGGTCTTAATATGTTCTCAAGATCCTACATGTCAAATTTCATGCCTTGCACAAAAAGTTTTCTCAGTCAACTACTCAGATGCTTGGGAATCGACTGTATTAGGTCAAAAGTCAACTGTGACCCATATACAGTCAAACTTCAATATTTTTGGTCAACATTAACATTTCGAAGTGACTTTCATCATTTTATCAAGGGTTGATCATGATTCCTCAAGGAATGCTCCAAATTCATCAAAACCTAAAAGTTGCTAAATTAGGGTTTCTTAGTAAAAGTCAACCACACTTTGACCAAGCATAACTTCCACATGCTTTATCAGAAATTTTCTATCCAAAGCTAATTTTGAATAGGATGCAATTCCCTACAATTCATATTCATCTCACAAGTTCAAAATATGCACTCATAAAAAGATATGAATTTCCACATTATGGGTCCTTTTGAAAAGTCAACAAAAACACCTTTTGGGTCAAAGCTTCTTACATGAACATGGAAGACTCAATTGAGATGAGAACAAAAGGGTTACTTAGGAGACATCCTAATATTTCCAAAAAGTACAAGAACACCTCTCTAGGGTTAAAATTGGAAGAGACATGCTTTGTCAAAGTTGACCTTTTTTGCAAAATTGCCAAAAGTCAAATGTGCTCAAAAATGCATTTTTTGCTAAATGGGCCTAACTTTTTATGCTTGCACCTCACTTATAATGTGGTCCACGACTCAAATATTCACCCACACATTATTTTCTTCATTTTTCAATTTATTTTGATTTTTTATTAATTAAAAATTGAATTAAATCAAAAAATTGATGAATAATAGCAAAGATATGATTTGATTTGGTTTTTGGACAGGTTGGAAATCCAAATATGCTGAGTTATCAAGGCCAAAACGAATCAAGCATAATTGGTACAAGAAAGGGATGATTTGGCTCAAGATAGCAAGTTTGCATATGGCTAAAGAATCAAATCAAGTCTCATTAAAACTTCAAGATCTAATCTGTTTTGCAACCCTAATTCATTGAGGGATATATAATGAACAAGAACAAAGCAAAAAAGAGGGGTTGGCAGTCATGAAAAGCACAAAACAAAACGTGGATTTCTTGTAAAAGGTGGGATTCAATTTTCAGTCTATACGGCAATTCAAGGCAATTTGAAGCTAGCAATCTCTTCCTGGTCGTGCATAGAAGCTATTCCAGTTATTTCCAAGTCATCAAACCACCAGAATCACCAGCTATACATCACGGTGTGCATCCTTTGAACTCAAACTTGTTCCTCCAGTTTTACGCATTTTTAATCCAATTTGCTTGCATATACATATTTATAATCATGCTAGGAACCTTTTTGATAGCCTAGATTTGAGTTTTGATGTAGGAATAACTACTTGCCATAGTTAGGGTTCGTGAGCTCCAAATTGGGGAACCCTAGCTAGAGGCGAAATTGGGCCAAATTAAGGGTCTCTTCATGTTCAGGGGATGAAGTACAGTTGATTCATGCCCTTGAATGGAGTTTATGTTGCTTGAATTTTGTTTTAAGATTTTTGCAGGTTTTAGCCACGCATAAGGAACCGTCACTATAGCCTATAGTGACGAGTTTGTCCGTAGGTAAAGGGTCAATGCCAAAACCGATGGTTCCCTAGAGAAGATGATGGTGTGTCCAATCATCATTGGACCATTTAAAATTCGCACGCGTGGGAATCAGGGACTTGTTTTCTTTATATTATATTTGGTTTTCATTATACTAACTAATCGTACCTGATCAGAGTTGGACCGTCACAAATGGTTTGAACTAGATTTGAAGGAGATGAGGGGGGTACCTGCAAGGCACTCCAATGACAAAGTGAGAGACGAAATGAGCAGGCAAGTAGTATATAGGTGTGTATGAAATGAATACCTGACCCTCTTGAAATAGAGGGTATTTATATCCCCCAGCGCTGGGACAAGGTCCCTTTACTGGGCTGACCAAACATGCCTAATAAAGGGATTTCCAGGTTCTACGTGGAGTAGTGGGGACCTGCACGTGGTCCCCTACCTGGATGATGCTCTCCGCAGAATAAGGAGGTGAAGGTGCGATCTTCCCGGGATCCTGAGGACTCTGAGATATTCAGAGAGGTTGAGATTCTGCCCTACGAGGAGTGTGCTCGAGCAGGGCCTAGATTGGGATGTTCCTCGTTTGGGATGTCCCTCGTCGGGGACGCTCTTCACGGTCACCAGCGGGAAAAATTGTATTTGATGACATCCATGATCGCAGCGTGTCGGGGAGTCTTATACTTATCATGGTATGTTATAAAGCTTGGATTGGGCCTCGCTGGTAATTGGGCCACGGGAAGGCCCAGTCCAGAATAGGAGCCCCCCAAGTCGTTGCTCCTGGTATGGGAGTTGTGACTTGACTCAAATTCGTTCTTCCGCGAGACTCGCTTGCGTGATGCAGGGGCTTTCAACCGGGGAGAACAGGCATCGCCCGGTTTGTGATTTTCCCCGTGCAGCGATCGAGGAGCGTTCGAGGAATTTTGTGGGGAGGTGGTGATGCATCAGTCAGACACGTGGTGCCGCTCTTGGAAACCATAATGCCGACCTAGGGAATAAGGCCATCATTGTCTATGGAAGTAGGAGTCGAGGACGGGGGCGGTTCGTGGTTCCCCAGTGCGACGTTTCATATTCCACGTTATCTCTATAAATAGGGCTTCAGGGCCCATAGTCCGTTTCACCTCTTTACGCTTCTCACACTTTCTTTGTTTTCACTCTCATGAGTTTTCATAACATCTCTGAGACCTCTGCACCGTTTGCCGTCCGATTACTTCCACCACCATTGCTTTTCAAATCTTCTTCCAAGTAAGTGTCTTCTCCCTTTGATTTATTGTGTTGTAGGTAGATTTGACGACGTTTTAGTAGTAGAATCTTGTGTATGGGGACTATACCCGATAGATTTAAGCGTGCTAGGTGCCTGATTCATGGTTGTGCCCGGGATATTCATAAGTTTAGGCATATGGTTCATGATCGTGCCCGCGACACTCATGCGTTTGGCCAGTAGATTCATGAACCTGGTCGGGAGATTCATCCTTTCGTTAGTACGTAGGCTAGTTTACCCGTATTATTCTTGTACGGGCCAACAAAATTATGAACTTGGTCGCGGGATTCATGCTTCACCCAGGATACTCATGTTATGCTCGCGTCGTTCATGATTGATGTGCATCTGCCGCTGGGGGTCGGTGTTTGGTCGATATCCACTTGTTTCCCGTTTCTCGTTCGAACAGCCATAGATTCGATCTGAGTATTGCTTACTTCTCCCCGTCTTTATGGCGGGCAAGCAGATTTGCTGTCGAATTCACCGGTTTCCTGTACTTTGTAGGTAAATGGCCAACATTCCCAAGTCCTCGGGGTGTAACGACGTCGATGAACCAAGCACAACAGAGGAAACTATTACCTTGGTTGACACCGTCGATGATACCACTCTGGATTAAGTTGGTGTTGAACCCCGGGGAATAGCTTCGGTTTATAGCCTCCCCAGTAGACAAGCCTATACCATCGTCGAGTATGGCGGCGGTCAAGAGGGATTTTGAAGGAACTTCAAGATTATGCGGCCGTCGAGTATGGCGGCGGTCAAGAGGGATTTTGAAGGAACTTCAAGATTATGCGGCCGTCGAGGGATGCTCGCATCTGTTCGGAGTTCACGCAAGATGCGTTTCCTGTGTACGAGATCGTCTTCAGAGATCTCGAGCTCCGATTTCCCATCAATGACTTCCAGGTCGGGGTATTTAACCATCTGAATCTAGCCCCCTCCCAACTCCATCCTAACGCGATTGCCTTTCTCCTGGAATTCAAGCTCACTTGTCGCTTCTTGAGGATTGGGACAGCGATTCCCCTGTTCTTCAAGGTTTTTCACTTACAACGACAGTCCCAAGGAGGGAAGCACATTTGGGTGTCCCTTAAGCATTCGAAGAGACTGTTTAGGATGTACATAGACTTCGTGCGAGATTTTAAAGACAAGTGGTATATATTGCAACCGTCTACCCAGACGGCCTTAGATTCGTTGTTCGAACAGGCCATTGTGGTGGACGAGGATGGGGAGCCATGTTTGGACGCCGAGGGTAATCCCGAGATCGGGCGAATCTCTAGATTTCCCATTCACTGGTGCTCGGGCCATTATGACCATGGTCCTGGACACTACCACACTCCTGCTGGGGGTATGAGTGCCGAGGATGAGGAAGCTTATAGCATCCTGAACAAGTTTGTTGATGGCTTCTTTCCTGCTCGGTGAGTCACGAGGGAAGGGGACGACATTCTTGAGGAGGATGGCTATCCGACATTCGAGGCGCATCCGATTAATACCAAGGAGCTCGTTGAGTTCCAATCTTACGGTCAGGCTGTATACCTCTTAGGTTTCTTGCTTTTCTCTTATTGTTATTCCTTTTTTTATTGCTTTTAATGTACGTAGCTAACCTCGGTTCACTTCCTTTGTAGGTCACATGGCAGAGCGTCGTGAAAGGCTGCTGAAGTTAACCCAGGACAAGAAAATCAATAAGAGACTAGTGAGGCCGCAACAAGCCACACAGATGGGCCCACCTCCTGATTCGGGCAGGGAAAGATCCAGTGGGTCCTCGGGTTCCCCGGACGCCGAGCGCCAATCCGTGCTGGTCAGCAAGAAGCAGAGTCGACCAGACGATGGGGTCGAAGTGACTGACGGAGGTGTGGCTGCTCGGGATTTCGGCCTACCACCTTTCTTCATGGAGAAAGACTTCTTCGAGGGGTTTCCCTTGATCGTGTCCGACAATAAGGCTGAAATCATCAAGCGGCTCGACAAGGAAGGTCGGAGGAAACACCTTGCTGCCAGTATGGTTGGCATGGTGAAGATGGCCGAGATGGAGGTGGTCCTCGCGGGGGAAGGATCAGACTCTGTGGATCGGGTCAGAGAGCTGGAGTCGGAAAAGGCGGCTCTTGCGGCCAAGTCTCGCAAGTTGAAGGAAACCCTCGAACGCTCCGAGGAAATGTTCTGCGAATAGTTTGATTTGCTGTCGGGGGAGAAGGAAAGGGCTGACAGGGCTCTCGAGGAAAGATATTTCCTTCAGCTTGATAGGGAACGGCTGGAGAGCGACAACCAGCGGTTGTCGAGAGAGATCGAGGACCTGAAAGCCACTATGCTTCCCGCCGAGGATGAGCCAGAGGGGATGGCTGACTTGCGTACACGCTCAGACTTTATTGCTGGCATTCATCTCCTAGAGTCAGACTGCATTGGCGCTTTGGCCGATGGGTTTGAGGCTGCGGTGAGTCAACTATCCGTGCTAAATCCGGGTTTGAACACCGAAGGGGTTGGAGTTTTATCCCAGATTATTGACGGCCAGGTTGTGCCTCCCCCCGACTCTCTTGATGTCGATGTCAGCACTCCAGGGACTGATTGATACTTTTCCGGTGTTTGGGTCTGCGTGCCCGTTCATTGTTTTTTGGGGCATGCATGCCCGTATTTGTTTTTGGGGCCTGCGTGCCCGTATTATTCTTAGTTTTTTGGCCGTCGTGCCTGGACTTTTAATTTCGAATATCACCGGTCGTTGTGGTCGGTACATTATTAATCCTTGTTTATGTTTTCCTATTTGACGGATGCTTTGTTTGCAATTACCTGATAGTTATTTAGGCATATGCTCGACTGTTATAATGGATTCTTGGTAAAGTTTATGTTCGAGTGGAGATATCCGTTCGACCCTCGTGACGGTTCGATGCACTTCGAAATGTGTCGAATGTGCGGAGTGGAATCCGCATGTCGGCCATATGACCGTGATCAGGGTCCTACGCCCGTGGCGTGAACTGCCCATCACAAGCTGGGTGTTCTGCCATGTGGGTACTTTGACAGTGGAGCTCGATCGAGGTGTCCCTACCGGGCATTTACGTTCGATTCATCGGGATGAACAACATTATGCCCTCGTTGGTTGGTAGGTCAGGCCCGTACCTCGACTCGCCTACGTGGTCGAGATTTTTCCCTTTGTTGACTAAAGGTGAATGTTCGACGGCAAAAGTCCCCTGTTGGTGAGGACTTTAGCTATAGTACTATTTCAGCTTTGCATCATTCCAGGGTCGTGGCAACAGTTCTCCGTTTAATTTCTCGAGATAATATGCTCTGGTGTCCGTAGCTCCCTGGACGTGATAAGGTCCCTCCCAGTTTGCAGCCAATTTCCCTTCGCGGGAATCTTTCTGGTTTCTTTGCAAGACTAGACTGCCTACCTAGAATTCGCGTCTGATGACCTTGTCGTCATGGCGTAGGGCTACTCATTGTTTCAAAATGGCCTCGTGCAGGGCTGCTCCCGATCGGATTTCCTCGACCAGGTCGAGCTCATCCCTCAGGGCTTCGTCGTTCATTTCCTTATCAAGAGGCATCTCCGTCTGCCTGGAGGGCTCCATGATTTCTACGGGGATGACTGCCTCGGTGCCATAGGTTAGTCGAAACGGGGTCTCACCCATCGTCGAATGGGGCGTGGTGCGGTAAGCCCACTGGATTCTATGTAGTTCCTCGACCCACCCCCTTTTTGCTTTGCCCAATCTGCGCTTAAGTCCTCGTAGGATGACCCTATTGCTGGCCTCGGCTTGCTCGTTTGTTTGGGGATGCTCGACTGAGGTGAAATGTTGTTTGGTACCGAGTTTGGTGACGAAGCTTCGGAAGCCTTGGTCGGTGAATTGGGTACCGTTATCTGTAATCAGCACCTGCGGGATTCCAAATCGTGCGAGGAAGTTTCGTTTGTAAAAGCGGAGGATGTTATGGGAGGTGATTTTTGCAAGGGCCTCGGCCTTTATCCACTTTGTAAATTAATCCACGACCATGATGAGGAACTTGTTTTGGTACTTTCCTTGCACGAATGGTCCGAGGATGTCCATCCCCCACCAGGCAAATGGCCACGGGGATGACAATATATTCAGCTCATGTGGGGGGGCGAGATGCATGTCGGCGTGCCTTTGGAACTTGTCGCACCTCTTGACGTGATCTTGGGCGTCCTATTGCATTGTCGGCCAGTAGTACCCCGCTCGTAGAGCCTTCCTTTCTAGGGATTTGCCGCCCATGTAATGGGCGTTGATACCTTCGTGTATTTCCCGTAATAACTCGAGGACTATGGATTCATCGATTCACTTCAAGAGAAGGATGGAAAATCCCCTGCGATATAGTTTGTGCTCGATTACCATGTAGGAGCACGCTCGTTGTTTGGTCGCGGCTGCTTCTGTTCGGTCTGGGGGGAGTTCCCCTCTTGTAAGGAAGTTGAACTCCGGGGTCATCCAGCACGAGCTGTCTCCGATGGCGTTCACCTCAGGTGGAATTGAGGTTTTTCGATGCTCGGGCGAGATAGGGATTCTTGTATGACGGATTTGTTTCCGCCTTTCTTTCTCGTGCTCGCGAGCTTCGAAAGTATATCGTCCCTTGTGTTTTTCTCGCGCGAGACGTGCAAAATTTTTTCTCTGTCGAACCTCTTCATGTACTCTTTGACTAAGTACAGGTATTCGATGAGGGTGTTGTTTTTAGCCTGATACCCTCCTTGAACTTGGGATGCGACGAGTTGAGAGTCGGTGAAAATTTGCACCTCACGGGTGCCTAAGTCCTCGACCAGTCTTAGTCCCATGAGCAGGGCCTCGTATTCCGCTTGGTTTTTCAAATTAGGAAAGGAGAGGGTGAGTGAGTGCTCGGTCACCACTCCTTCCTCGTTTTCTAAGAGGATCCCGGCACCGCTCCCGGACGGGCTGGATGCTCCGTCGACGAAGATGATCCACTTGTGCTCTTTTCCTGTGGGGGGATTGTGCGTGGTTATCTCTGCGACGAAATCGGCCAAAGCTTGTGCCTTTAGGGATTTCCTGCTCTCGTATTGGATGTCGAACTCATAAAGTTCCAAAGACCACTTCAACATTCGACTTGCCATGTCTGGTCGACCCATGAGCTGTTTTACTGGCTGGTTTGTTCGTGTTATGATCGTATGGCGAGGAAGTAGTGTCTGAGCCTTCTCGTTGTGTTAACGAGGGCCAGCGCTACCTTCTCTATTTGTTGGTATCTGACCTCGGGCCCTTGAAGCGCTTTTCTCGTGAAATAGACGGGTTTTTGTCCATCGAGCGTCTCGCGGATGAGGGTTACGCTGACGGCTTCGGCCGAGACAACCAGGTATAAGAACAAAGGTTCCCCGTCGACTGGTCGTGATAACACGTGCCATTGAGATAGACTCTGTTTAAGATGGAGCAACACCCGCTCACATTCCTCGGTCCATTCGAAGGTTGCTTCCTTGCGAAGAAGTTTGAAGAAGGGGAGGGCGTGCTGAGCGGATCTCGCAACAAAATGGGATAACGAGGTGAGCATGCCATTCAGGACTTGTATGGATTTCTTTGATGTAGGCGTGGGTAGGTCGGAGAAAGCCCGACATTTGTCCGGGTTGGCTTCGATTCCTCGTTCTGTCAAGTAGAAGCCAAGGAATTTCCCTGCCTTGACCTCGAACGTGCACTTCTCGAGGTTAAATCTCATTTTGCATTGCCTTGCTTGAGCAAAGACTTCTCTGAGGTGAGCGGCATGGTCGGTGTCTGCTCGGGATTTGACAATCATGTCGTCCATGTATACCTCGAGCATATCCCCGATTTAGTTGTGGAATACTTTGTTCATCTTCTGTTGATACGTTGCTCCTGCATTTTTCAGATCAAAGGGAATTACGTTGTAGTAATAGTTGCCCGAGCTGGTCATGAAAGCGGTGCAATGCTTGTCGCTTATTGCCATTGGAATTTGGTTATAGCCCTAATAGGCGTCCATAAATGATAGTATTTTATAACCGGCCGAGTTGTCGACCAACATATCTATGTTAGGTAAAGGAAATGCATCCTTCGGGCATGCCCGTTTAAGATCGGTATAATCAACGCACATTCGCCACTTTCCATTATTTTTCTTGATAAGTACAACATTTGACAGCCAGGTTGAATACCGGGCTTCAGAAATAAAATTTTCCTCTAGGAGGTCTTTTACAGCTTTTTCAGTGGCCTCCATTTTCTCCGGAGACTGCCTACGTCTACATTATACTACTGCCCTAGCGGCAGGATCTATGGAGAGACGGTGACAGGAGACCTCGGGGTCGAGTCCAGGCATCTCCGCAGCACTCCACGCGAACATGTCTGCATTCTCGCGCAATCAAGCTTTGATTTACTTCCTTTCCATGTTGGGGAGTCCGGTGCCAATCTTCACTCCTCTGCTTGGGTCCTCGCCGAGGGGGACGAGTTAGAAGTCCCCGTCCCGAATTGGTCGAAGGGGGAATTACTCTCCACTAGGAGGCTCATCCTGGTTGAAGCGGATGTCCACAGATATTGAGCCGACCTCTGGAGGGGTTCTATGCTCTTCTGCCTTGATGTGCTCTGTCCTCCGAGGCTCTGGTCGCGTTGCCGCAACTCTCTTGGTGGGCCTTGTGCTGGTGTCCACCATATCACGTCCCTTGGAAGCTGCGTTAAAACACCTTCGGGCTGCTGCTAGATCCCCTTGGATGGTGGTGACCCGTGCCCTTTTAGTGTAAAACTTCATTTTTAGGTGAACGGTGGAGGGTACCGCGGTCAGCTCTGCCAATGTCGGCCTTCCCAGAATGCAGTTGTAGAGGGAAGGGCAATCAATGACGAGGAAGCTCACCTTGACTTACCTCGTTGCCGTATCCTCACCGAACATGACCATGAGCTCGACGTATCCCCAAGGCTTGGAAGTTGAGCCGTTAAAGCCCTGCAGGTCTGACCCCACGTAAGGTGAGAGGTGAGAGTCATTGAGCTGCAGGGTTCGAAACAGTTGGTTGTATATTATGTCGACAGAACTTCCTTCATAGACGAGAATGCAGTGTAAGTCAAAGTTGGCCATTCTCGCTCTTATCAGCAGAGGAATGACCAAATTAGGGGCCCCTCCGGGGAGCTCTTCGAGATAGAAGGTGATAGGTTTCGACCTGCCCTTCACCTTTTCAAAAGTCACCATTTGAGGGGGGGCCATGTCGACCAACTCGTCCAGCTTCCTCTTAGCTGAATTGATGGTCAGGTCATTGAACCCTCCAACATTGATGACCATGGCAGAGGGAAAGTGTTCCCACCTGCTGTGCGTCGACAGCGGTTCTTGGATGTGGTCGGGGACGTAGAAGTCCTCGGGTCTTGTGACGGAGAAGGCAGTTTGGATGGGAACCGACTCGTCAGATGGTCGGGCATCCTCTTCTGCTTCCCTTATCTCGCGAGCGTCGCAACGAGGAGCATCGTTTCGCCGATACTGGGCGAGTCTCTCCCCTTTTATGAGGGTCTCAATGGCGTCTTTGAGGTGGACGCAGTCTTCATTCAGATGGCCATGGCTCCGGTGGTACTGGAAGTATTTCCTCCTGTCCACCCCGGGTTTGGAAGGAGCTGGTCGGGGACGTTTGACTCCGCCATCTTTGAAGTCCGTACTCGCACACTCTGCTAAGATGCGCTCGTGGGAAGCCGTGAGCGGAGTGTATTCTGTGAAGCGTCCCGAAGGCCCTCTCTGCTCTCGGGTGTCCCGGGGTTTGTTTTATTTTCTTTTTTCCCCGGTTCATCGAGGAGGGATGACATCTTGGCGCGGATTGCTGCTGGATCCGCAATTCCTGGGGTCTCAAGCTCTGTTGGCCGCTTCCCTCTCCTCGTAGTCCATGTAGGCCCTGGCCTTCTCGAGGAGAGCATCAAATGTTCAGGGTGGTTCGATGCCCATATTCGAGGCCCCTCTCCAGCATGTATCTCTTCATATGGTCCATGCAGGGGACCTGGATGGCTTCCCGATTGAAGCGGTTGATGAATTCTCTCAAGGTCTCATCGTGCTTCTGGACGATGGCCTCAAGCGCTGCTTCGGTCTTCGTATATCGCCGCGGCATAGTGAACAAGCTGATGAACTGGTTCTTCAAGTTTCGCCACGAGGTGATTGACCCCGGGGAGAGACCCTTGTACCAGTCCATAGTTGCTTTCCTCAGGGTCGTGGGGAACAACCGACATTTGATTGTTCCCTCGACATTGTGGTAGTGCAGCATGGCCTCGAACCCGTCTATGTCGTCGACCGGGTCGGCGACACCATCATATTCTTTTAAGTGGGGAGGCTTCTCCATGCCCAGGGGAATGGGTGCCTACATGATAGCTTGTGACAAGGGACCGCGGGGGTCGTCCTCGTCACTCTGTTTCGGGGAGCGGGACGGGGATATGATGTATTGTCGGTCACGATGGCCCTGGTCGTGCAGGACGTTCCTCGAGAGATATGACTGTTGATAGATTCCTCTACGTCTGTCCCCAGGAGGTCTTCGTTCTTGCCATGAGGTACCGTGGTCGAACCTTTCTGCTTCAATGATTGTTTCCCTCTCCAAGCGGGGTCGCCGCCCGACTGGTCGGGGCGACGGGCTTCGATAGAAGTCTCGGTCCTATCTCTGCGGGGGAGATCGGGTATGTTCCTCTGTTCTTCGAGGTGGAGGGGATTGAGGCCTCCTGTGTCTTCTAGGGGGCCTTCGGTCGTCTTCAAGTGCTCTCAATCTTTCCCCCTAGGAAAATATGAGATAGTTCGTTTGGTTAATTACCGCGAACAGTGCCCTGGTCGTGGCGTCTGCCCCGGCGGGGACAGGGACCTCATGGAATTGGACGGTTGGATCCTCTTCAAGCTGAGGAGGGACTGATGAAGATGAAGCCGTGGCTCCGTCCCGGTAGTTAGAGGGCCCAAGGACGGTGCCTCCGGGGAGTATGTTATGGCCGGTGATGGCGGCATTGTCGGGACCGCCATTTTTGTCGGCGATGTTATTGTTAGCTTTAACGACGCCGACATTCTGGTTGTCCTGAGTCTGGTCATCCATGAAGATCGAGTCTGATTTTAGCTTTGGTCTTTGTAAGTTTGTAAGACGGGGAAGCTTAATTTCCCACAGACAGCGCCACTGATCGTACCTGATCAGAGTTGGACCGTCATAGCTGGTTTGAACTGGATTTGAAGGAGATAGAGGGGGGGGGGGTACCTGTAAGGCACTCCGATGGCAAAGTGAGAGACGGAATGAGCAGGAAAGTAGTATATAGGTGTGTATGAAATGAATACCTGTCCCTCTTGAAATAGAGGGTATTTATAGCCCCCAGCGCTGGGCCAAGGTCCCTTTACTGGGCTGACCAAACAGGCCCAACAAAGGGACTGCCAAGTTCTACATGGAGTAGTGTGGACCTGCACGTGGTCCCCTACCTAGATGATGCTCTCCGCATAATAGGAAGGTGAAGGCGCGATCTTCCCGGGACCCTGAGGACTCCGAGATATTCAGAGAGGTTAAGAGTCTTCCCTACGAGGAGTGTGCTCGAGCAGGGCCTAGATTGGGATGTTCCTCGTCTGGGACGCTCTTCGCGCTCACCGGCAGGCACAATTGTATTCGATGACACTCATGATCGTAGCGTGCCGGGGAGTCTTATACTCAGCATGGTATGTTGTAAAGCTTGGATTGGGCCTCACTGGTAATTGGGCCACGGCAGGCCCAGTCTAAAACACTAACAGTTCAAACACATATCGCAATTGGCAAGGCATATGGTTGGTAAGCATAAGGACCTGGGTTCGACCCCAGGTCCCAGTGTTTCCTTTATGTTATTTTCTTTCAACAGATCCATTGCTTCACTCGTCCTGGTGTGCACCATACATCCTTGCGTCCAACCGCTTGATCAAGCATGCTATCAGATCCAACGTTCCAGCACTGAGGGACTATGATACGCCCTCAAGTCAACGCTACAAGGCACCAAATGCTTACGGGGCTTGAAGCGTTTTGGGCCTAGAAAATTCAGATTGGCACCCCCCATTTTCTAGCATTCAGGCCCATTTTGCTTTTCTTTTCTATTTTCTTTTTAATTTCTTTAATTAATTTCCTTTAATTGTTTTAATTAATTAACACAAAAATTGTTATTTTTTCATAAAATCAACAAATCATAAAAAAGATTTTTTTATAATATTTATTTAATATAATTAGTAAGTTAGGTAAATTTAATTTTTGTTTCATTTAAAGTTAAATAGAAATTAGGGCTTAACTAATTTGCAATTGAATTATTTTTTTCTCAAATAAAAAACCACCAAAAAATGCACAAGATCTTTTTTACAAATTATTTTATTTTCTTGAAATTATTTAATTTAGTTTAGATTAGATTAATTTTAATTTCTTTTTATAATTAAAAAGAAATTAGAAATTAGGGTTTTATTTAAATTGCAATTTCATTGTTTTCTCCAATAAAAAATGTATAAAAATCTTTTTTCTTTCAATTATGGTTTAGGTTATTTTTCAATTTCTCCTCGCATTTAATTTACAGCACGCATTTTTATTTGTTTTATTATTATTGTAACTGTTTCGAGTTTGTAATATTTTTAATTAGGGTTTTAAATTCGGCACTTTTATTTCCCGTCAAGACAATTATGTAACTATCAAAGCCTTGTAATAGCTAGGTTTATTTTTCGCACCTTTAAGTTCCTGCAAATATTTAACTGTCTAGATGTATGCTAATATGATTGTATGGCAAGATTACTTGAAATTAAAACGGTAGATCACCTAATGTGCATAGATTAAATAACTGAAACAATTCATATGCACATATTCACTCATAGGGTTTACCTCACTTCGGTTGCCTTCGATAAACAATCATTAAGCATACGAGATTTTAGTGGTTGCCCTTCTGTCTAAGAGATCAAAATGTCCAGTTCGAAGGTTGCCTCAGAAATGTTGCCTTGGAAAGATCTTAAGACTCTAGGGTTACTACTAAAGTTTTCTAACTGTTGCTTTAGTGATTGTACTTATCCCTTTCGAATGTCCCTTACAACTCCAATGATGGTTCTACCAATTCCTTAATAGTAGGATATCATTGTCTAAAGGAAACGAGAATAAATAATCTTTTTTCGAGTAGGTAGAATCTTAAGTACTTGCTCAATAAAAACTTTTCACACAAACACCTTTCAAAACAAATTTTCAAAACAAACTTCGTCACATCCTTGAGGACTGATACAAGGGTTATCACGAAGTAAAACATTTTCAAGACAAACACACACAAGAAATTTGAAAAATGAGAAAGTACCTAAGAGCCCATGGAAAACCATGGATAGAAAGGGTGCTAACACCTTCCCTTTCTATAATCTACCCCCCGTACTCAAAATATCTCGAAAAAAGGTTTTTTCTGTTCTTTTTCCTTTTCCATGATTGGATGAAATAAAAGTCGATGGTGACTCTTGCTTACACCGACATTTTGCAAACAAAAAATGCAAAATGCAAACCAGTATTAAATAGTCGGTTATGCTGCTGTATCATAGTGGTGACCTATAAAGAGTGGCATGAGATGCTACCATTTTCTCTTCATGGCTATCGTACCTCGGCGAGAACATCAATTGAGGCAACCCCATTCTCTTTAGTTTACAGCATGGAAGTTGTCTTGCCTGTCGAAGTTCAGATTCCTTCTCTAAGGATTATGAAAGAAGCAGACTTAGGAGAAGACGAATGGATTCAGACTAGGTTGGATCAGTTGAACTTGATCAATGAAAAGAGATTGGTTGTTGTTTTTCATGGTCAAATGTATCAAAAATGTATGATCAAGGCATTCAAAAAGAAGATCAAACATCGAGTATACCTGGATGGAGACTTGGTAATAAAGTGCATCATTCTACCACAAGGAGATCCCAGGGGCAAATGGACTCCCACATACGAAGGGTCATTTATAGTCAAGAAAGTATTCTCTGGCGGGGCCATGATGTTAACCACTATGGACGGTGAAGATTTCCTACACCCTGTGAAGGAAGACATAGTCAACATATACTACACATAAGAACGACCCGCTAGGTTGTCATACCTAGGCAAAAATAAGGGCATCTCGGTGAATCAAATGGGTTCAGGAAAAAATTAGGGATATATACAAAAGATTGTACACCCAGCAAGTTGAAAACCCGCAAGGGCGGCTTGGGAAAAAAAGGGTATCCTGGTGGACTGAAAACCTGAAAGGGCGGTCCAGGAAAAATTTAAGGGTTAAAAGCGTACGACTGTCAAAGTTCAAATGATGCAAGATCAGTTCAATCAACTTCTTCTGACGGCAAGGATGATGTTCGAAGACATAGGGGCAATAGCAGAGTTGGAACCCAATAAGATCACTTCCTCGTGGATATATATATATATATATATATATATATATATATATATATATATATATATATATATATATATATTTGTTTTCACTTTGTATTATTTGCATTTCACGACAACTTCAGCTTACTAGGATTTCCATCTCTTTGTACAAAAACGTCTGTCTATAGGAAAATTATCAATACAAAAATACTTTGAAGTGCAAACTTTTTGTTTTTCTGTTTTGATTGCAAAAACGTCCAATGACTAAAATTAAATGAGAACATGCATATGAACATGATTAACTATTAACAAATATACACATAATAACAGTAATAAATACTTACTCTAGGATCCAGGATAACACTTATGCTGTCCATACATCCCCACAAAGTAAATTCTTACATTCTCCATAATTTCCTTTCAGAGTTCCAATCAGCATATCTCCTGGAAATTCTCCTCCCCAGCCAAGTTTGGCCTTCCAAAACTGAAAGATAAACCTTGCATAACTCTTCCTCAGGAGAATTTGTTTCCCCAATATCTTCCTCAACAGGGTTTATTTCTCCAACAGACTACCATCTCCCCAGCTTGATTCCATTCCTCAGACTACATTAAAACACTAACAAAACTCCTCTTCCCTAGTAGGATTGCCACTGTGTCCAAAAAGTTGCTGCAAAACCTGGAATCCGATTAGAATACCAGTTAACTTTACTCTCCCCAGAAAAATTGGAAGTTTAATAATCTCTTTTATCCCGAGTAAGTGTATATGAGAATTAAACTCCCTAGTAGAGCAATGGACAACCAAGGTTCTTGAACTCTACTCCCCCAAACAGAAATCAATATCCTCTACAGAGTTTCCTCAAACAACAAACAGGAATCCCCAGCAGAAGTATTCTAGACAAAGTTGAAGATATACATACTCTTCATATACAACAATAGTCATGGATTTATTTTCCCAGACAAAGATACATTTCAACAACATTCATACATCATGACATATGCATACGAAATATGTGGCATTATATCATTTATTTTGAGAACATCGTTACACAATACATTTCATACATCATGATATCGCATACGATTAACCCTTTTCATTTTCAGGAAATAATAAATTGGAAAACTAAATACCTCTTCTAGTTTAGATTTACTTCTTCCAGTTAAATACATGTGAACGAAATAGCTCTTCTAGTTTAGATTTACTTCTTCCAGTTAAAGACAAGCGAATGAAAGACCTCTTCTAGTTTAGATTTACTTCTTCCAGTTAAAGACAGGCGAACGAAAGACCTCTTCTGGTTTAGATTTACTTCTTACAATTAAAGGCAGGCGAACAAAAGACCTCTTCTGGTTTAGATTTACTTCTTCCAGTTAAAGACATGCAAATGAAAGACCTCTTATGGTTTAGATTTACTTCTTCCAGTTAAAGACAGGTGAATGAAAGACCTCTTCTGGTTTAGATTTACTTCTTTTAGTTAAAGATAGGAGAACAAAATACCTCTTCTGGTTTAGATTTACTTCTTCGAGTTAAAGAGAGGAGAACAAAAAACCTCTTCTGGTTTAGATTTATTTCTTCCAGTTAAAGACAGGCGAACAAAAGACCTCTTCTGGTTTAGATTTATTTCTTCCAATTAAAGACAGGAGAACGAAAGACCTCTTTTGGTTTAGATTTATTTCTTTCAGTTAACGACAGGAGAATGAAAGACCTCTTCTGGTTTAGATTTACTTCTTCTAGTTAAAGACAGGCGAACAAAAGACCTCTTCTGGTTTATATTTATTTCTTCCAGTTAAAGACAGGCGAATGAAAGACCTCTTCTGGTTTAGATTTATTTCTTCCAGTTAAAGAAAGGCGAATGAAATAACTCTTCTGGTTTAGATTTATTTCTTCTAGTTAAAGACAAGCGAACGAAAGACCTCTTATGGTTTAGATTTACTTCTTTCAGTTAAATACAAGCGAACAGAAGAACTCTTCTAGTTTAGATTTACTTCTTCCAATTAAAGACAGGAAAACTAAATACCTCTTCTGGTTTAGATTTACTTCTTCCAGTTAAATATAAGCAAACTAAAAACCTCTTTTGGTTTAGATTTATTTCTTCCAGTTAAAAACATGCGAAGGACATCTGATGTTTCAGTTTAAATCGCCACCAGGTTTACTCTGATGCTTTTTCTAGTAGAAGTAAAATTTAGATGGAATCTATAAGCCCATCTCTTACAAATCACCATAATCTCTCCAAATGGATTTTTTAAGCCCATTCCCGATAATCAACCAACAACGCTACTTTGTGTACAAATGAGTGCAAATTTCTGGGTGCTTTAATGTTCAATCATCGTCCACCTTCAAGTTACGAATGAGGAACATACCGATCTTACTCTTCAGGTTTAAGAAGATTGAACATGGGTAGATGTTGTACTTCAAAATTTTCCCTCTCTTTTCTCAAGACATTTCTCACAAAAAATCTTCAATGACTCAAATTTGCACAAGTGTTGGCTAGGTCAAATAATCTCCTAAGCATTGAGACCCCAAATTAGGGTTTTGGTTTTCACAAGGTAAATTGGATTTCTAATGCCTCAAAATACTTTCATAGTTCATTATGGGTCTCCAAGAATAATAATGCCAAGTTTTAATTCTTAGATCATAATTTTGCTCAGTCAATTGATCAAATGATTGAAAGTCAGTTGTATTGGGAAAAAAGGCCAATTATGGTCAACCTACAGTCAAACTTAAAGATTTGTGGCCCATATCAATATTTTGAATTCATATTCATCAATTGATCAAGGTTTGATCACAATTCCTCAAGAAAAGCATTCAAATCATCAAAGGGGTAAAATTGTTAAAATTAGGGTTTTGACTAGGATTAATCAATCATTAGCTTTTGACCTAATGGTTTGAAGCATGACCTTAAGAATTCAAACACAATATCTTGACCTAATTTCATGGCTCAAATCATTTCTCAAGATCAAACAATCGATAGTTGAAATTTGATCAATTGATGAAAAAGTCAACTATTACACCAAAAGTCAAACTTTGACTTTTTGGTCAACATTGAGTTTCAAAGATCAAGTGAAATTATGGTATCAGAAATGTGATGTCGAAGGAGATGTCACGACACAAATATCCGAGGACAATTTAAAGTGCAACAATAATAAAAGCAGTAAAAAC
Source organism: Vicia faba (assembly GCA_948472305.1). NCBI lineage: Eukaryota > Viridiplantae > Streptophyta > Magnoliopsida > Fabales > Fabaceae > Vicia > Vicia faba. The sequence goes on along the minus strand of OX451738.1, from coordinate 210,332,156 downwards.
ACAGAGGATTGTTAACCCAGTTCAATGTACAACAACACCTACTCTGGGGGCTACCAAGCCAGGGACAAGTCCACTAAATAGTATCAATTCATAGACCCTCAGTAAACAACCAGTTTACGATCTAATCACTTAATCACTACATGTGGTATACTTCTACCTAAGACACACCTAGGTATGAGACCTTCCTCAAATCCCTTCAATCACTAACAGTGAAAAACAACAAAATTATTAAGTTATAAAGACTTCAATCATTCAATACTTAAAAGCTTATGAATGATCCACAATTAACAACTCAAGTGTTAAACCAATACTAGTGTGTATTACAATTAAATTACTTAGACTTCTAAAATAGAAGGAATATATTCTTTTTCAAAAGTTTCAGTGATACGAGTAAGAATGCAAGTCCTTATAAAGGCGTAGCAGTGGGCTTGGGCTGAAAAAAAATTCCAATATTTTGAATATTTCCATGAAAACATGCCAAGATATAATCCATAAGGATAATGCAAATAGAAAAATATTCCTCCATATTTTTCGCAACCTATGAGTCACAAATCCTGAATAATGGCGCGCATAAAGACATGAAACATAAAACTTAAACAAGATATGAAGTTCGTTCAGCTCAGGAGGCAGATGTCAAGACATCTGTTTTGACATCATTTAAAACAATTTGCTTCAAATGTCAAGACATTTAGCAAATCATTATCAAGTCATTGTTTGACCAAAATTTCTTCCAGCAAACACTTACAAACTCCCCCTTTGGCAAATTTTGGCTAAAACATTGTTTGAGCACATTATCAGAGCATTATCAGAGCAACAGCACAAGAAAATCATAAGCAAAACAAAAACTCAGTTAAAAGTTAGCTGTTAGCATAGGAAGATGTCTGAACATCTTCTGAGACATGAGGCCCCCCTTAAGTATTAAGCTCCCCCTCAGTCGGTGGTCAGTCAATTTCTCTCCCCCTTTTTAGTCATAATATGCCAAATAAAAGGATGCATTCAAGAGAGTATCAGTAATATAGGTATAGACCATAGAATCCAAAAGTCAAGCACATATAAGTGCCAAAAATAAACAGAGGGGTCAAACAAGTAAACAACAAATAGTCTATCTGTCTTCAGGACCAGTAGACTTGGCAGAGCCAGAACTTCCTTCCTCACTAGAATCTCCTCCTTCAGAGCTCACTTTATCATCAAAATTGTTGTCCTTCTACAGCTCCTTGATCATCTTTTCAAAATTTAGATTTCTTGCTGAGCTAACTTTGATCACATCATCAAGTTCTTTGCAGGATTCCCTTAATTCAGTAATCATGTAATCCTCGATTGAGGTCTTGTTTTCAGCAGATGCAGATGTCAAAACAATGTCTAGGACATGTTTTCCTGAAAACAATTTGAAGTGAAGGGTCAAAGCAGACTCCCTCTTACAAGCTACATAATTACCACTCAGAATTCTAGGATGTTGATTAAGAATAATTCCACAAATAAGGGATGGAAAAGCAATAGGCATCTTGATGACACATAGTCTTGATATGTTAATAGTCTGATAAAAACTGTAAGTACCATAATCAAACAATTTCTTGTTTTCAACAACATAAATAAACTTTCCTAAACTAATAGGTATGGTTCAGGTATGATTGGTAGGAACCCAGTTAGCAGCTCCAGTTTTATGCAAGATAGCATATTTCACACTTAGCTTGCTAACATGAAGCTTATTCTTCATGGGCCACTCACTCACTTGGTTAGCAGTGATGGCTTTGCACACTTGATTATCAGTTACTTCCAGCTCATAATAATCATCTTTAGACCTATCCAGAAATCTATTGATGATAGCAGTGGAAAATTCTAGACATCTATCTCTAACAAACACCTTTATATACTCCTTACATTTATGATCAGCATATTCAATAGGAATATTAATAATAAATTCCTTAACAAGAGTCTCATAGCATTTTGCAAAGCTGGTAACAGTTTTCATCAATCCAGCAGAAGATATCAGCTCCATAATTTCTTTGCACTCTAGTGCACCAGCTCCCAATTCTCTTTCAAGGGAAATTCTTCTTTGAAATACATATTTCCACTTTTCAGCATTCTCAACAGAATGGAAGGAAATGTTGTTAAGAGGGGCATCAGGTACCCTAACTGAAAGCTTCTTGCTTGCAGACTTTTTCATAGGAGAGATGTCTTGGACATCTTCCTCGACATCATAATCAGAGTTATCCTCTTCTACCAATCCATCTTTCTTCTTACCTTTGGATCTCTTTACAACATCATCATCATCATCATCATCATCATCATTTGTGGAGCTATCAGGTCTAGCTTTTCTTTTGCTAGAGGGAGGAACCACTTTACTTCTAGTCTTTGGGGGACCATACATAGTTTTCTTCTTGATTATCTTGGAAGGGGGTGTGATATTCACATCCTTCACCTTTTCTAGTCTTGATCCTTTTAGCAATTCCAGGCACCGCATTAGAAATGAGCTCATTGTCAGACAACTCATAAACATTAACCACATTCTCAGCATTTTGATTTTCTGCAGCTTTGGAGCCAGCAACATCTTCCTTTATAAGAGAGTTCTTCTTAACATCTTGTTCAACATTAGCTTCCACTTCCGTTAGAGCAGAAGTAGCAAGCTTGTCAAGTCTGCTTTCAGCAGCATCTTTCTTAAAGATGGATGATTCAACAACACTTTTAGGGTCATTTCCTTTATCAGCCGGAGCAGGCATACGAGCAAGAGGATTAGAAATCCTAAGAACAACAAAACCTTAATTTAACATTTTATCTACTAGCCTTCTAATGCTTCTATCAACATTAACAATATCTTCTTATGTCCTATCATTAGTAGCAGTAGAAGCATTACCTTTATCGTCTTTGGATTTCTTTGCAAGTGACGGTCTGGATTTCTTGACCTTCTTCTCAAGAGGTGGGATAGTTGTTAGAGGAGTAACGTCAAGTACTCTGTCAAGGGAGAGTTTCTCAGGATGGTTGACAGATTTTGAGGGAGATGATGCATGATGTTGAGACATCTTTAAAGATTTTTGAGCAAAGAGATGAAGAATGACAAGGGTTATTTTTCTATAAAGGAGAATGAAGAGTTTGTGAAAGTAGAAGGATGTTATTTCATAGAGTGTGGGAAAAACTTTGAGATAGTCTTGTAATGATTGCTTTAGAAATTTGATTTGTTCGAAACATAAATTATATAATATCACTCTAATGATATACCCACACGCCCTTAATTGCTACAAACCCTCATATAAGCAAATCCCCATTTTTCCTCTTAACTTCTAAAAATGATTAGCATCCAAAGCCTTAGTGAAAATGTCAGCCATTTGTAATTCAGTAGCAACATGTTCTAAGGCAACAATCTTTCTTCAACAAGCTCTCTTATGAAGTAATAATGAATATCAATGTCTTTGGTCCTACTGTGTTGAATAGGATTTTTTGATATGTTTATGGCACTTAGATTGTCACAGAATAATGTCATGACATCTTATTTGACATTATATTTTGTTAACATTTGTTTCATCCAAACCAATTGAGAACAACTGCTTCCTGCAACAATATACTCAGCCTCAGCAGTGGACAGAGGCACACAATTTTTCTTCTTACTGGACCAAGATATGAGATTATTTCCCAGAAAGAAGCATCCTCTTGATGTACTTTTTCTATCATCAGCATTTCCTTCCCAATCAGCATGCTAATAACCAATTAAGGTAGAACTAGATCCATGAGAGTATAGCATACCATAGTCACTTGTCCCATTCACATATTTAAGAATTCTCTTCACATGGTTGGCATGGCTAACTTTAGGATCAGCTTGATATCTAGCACACAACCCTACAACAAAGGCAATGTCAAGTCTGCTAGCTGTGAGATATAGAAGACTTCCTATCATACTTCTGTAAATACTTTGATCCATACTTACTCCTTTTTCATCTTTAGACAACTTTATATGTGTGGGAGCAGGAGTTCTTTTGTGATTGGCATTTTCCATCCCAAATTTCTTTACTATATTCTTAGCATACTTGCTCTGAGATAAAAATATGGAATCTTCCGTTTGTATAACTTGCAGACCAAGAAAGTAGTTAATTCACCAACAAGGCTCATCTCATATTCTGACTGCATTTGCTTGACAAAATGTTGAACCATCTCATTTGACATCCCGCCACACACAATATCATCAACATAAATTAATGCAATCATGATCTTCCCTTCTTCTTCCTTGACAAAAAGAGTTTTGTCTATGCCACCTTTCCTATACCCATTCTCACCAAGAAATTATGTCAATCTCTCATACCAAGCTCTTGGAGCCTGCTTTAATCCATACAGAGCTTTCTTTAGTTTGTACACATGTTTAGGAAAAATTGGATCAACAAATCCCTTAGGTTGTTCCCCATAAACTTATTCATTCAGATATCCATTTAAGAAGGCACTCTTTACATCCATTTGAAACAATTTAACTTTCAGTATGCATGCAACTCCCAAGAGTGGTCTGATTGATTCAAGTCTGGCCATAGGGGAAAAGATTTCATCAAAGTAAACTCCTTCAATTTGAGTGTATCCTTGTGCAACTAACCTTGCCTTATTTCTAGTGACCACCCCTTTTTCATCATATTTATTCTTGTACACCCATTTAGTTCCAATCACATTTGTCCCTTCAGGTCTTGGAACTAGATCCCAAACTTCATTTCTACTGAATTGTTCTAGCTCTTCTTGGATAGCATTAATCTAAAACTCATCAGTTAGGGCCTCTTTGACATTCTTAGGCTCAATTTTTGACATAAAGCAAGAGTTTGATATCCTTTCTCTTGATCTGGTAGTAACTCCTTTACTTAGATCTCCTATGATAAGCTCCTTGGGATGATCTTTCTGATTTCTAATTGAAGGCCCTTTATTGAGATGACTGAGCTTAGGGTCTTCTTAAGGGAGACTAGAATCAATACTTTTGTCATTGGATTCTGTTGGAATATCAGATAAAGATGTTCCAACATCTTCTAAGACATCTTCTTCATCAGTCCATCCTTTATCATCAATAATAACATTTATGGATTCCATCATAACCTTGGTTTTGGAGTTAAAGACTCTGTAAGCTCTGCTATTTATAGAGTAACCTAGGAATAATCCTTCATCACTCTTGGGATCCATCTTCCTCCTTTGTTCATGATCGGCTAAGATTTACATTTACTTCCAAAAACATGAAAGTATTTGACAGTTGGTTTTCTTCCCCTCCATATTTCATACAAGGTGGATGAAGTGCCTTTCCTTAGAGTGACTATGTTATGGATATAGCACGCAATATTCATAGCTTCAACCCAAAAGTGGTAGGGTAACTTCTTAGCATGAATCATAGCTCTGGAAGATTCTTGAAGGGTTCTGTTTTTACATTCCACAATCTCATTTTGCTAAGGAGTAATGGGAGAGGAAAACTCATGACTGATTCCTTCAGAAGAGAAAAAATCAACAAATTTATTGTTTTCAAATTCCTTTTTGTGATCACTTCTGATTCGGATGACATGACTATCTTTTTCCCTTTGAAGTTTTTGATAAAGATCTTTAAACACTTCAAAAGTTTCTGATTTTTATCTGATAAAACTTATCCATGTGTACCTAGAGAAGTCGTCTACAACAACATAGGAATACTTCTTTCCACCAAGAATTTCAACCCGCATAGGTCCCATCAAGTCCAAGTGAAGAAGTTCCAAAACTTTTGATGTAGTAAGATGTTGGATCTTCTGATGTGACATCTTAGTTTGCTTTCCAATATGGCAATCACCACATATTCTCCCTTCTTCTATCTTGAGCTTAGAAATCCCTCTCACGGCTTCTTTAGATATGATTCTTTTCATTCCTTCCAGATGCATGTGTCCCAATTTTTGATGCCATAGTTTAAATTCATTTTATTTGGCTAAAACACATGTTAAGGGGAAGTTCAACTCTTTGGGAACCCATAAATAATAGTTAACTTTAGATCTGATTCCTTTCATAATAACTTCATCCTTTTCATTGCAAACAAGACATTCTGTTTTGGTGAAGTTTACTTTGAACCCTTGATTACACAATTGGCTTATACTTATTAGGTTAGCTGTTAGCCCTTTAACAAGTAACAAATCATTAAGCTTAGGGAGTCTTGAACATTCCAGCTTACTAACTCCTTTGATTTCACCTTTGGCTCCATCACCAAAAGTCACATAACTGGTGGAATGAGATTTGATATCTACCAATAGAATCTTGACACATGTCATGTGTCTAGAAAAACCACTGTCAAAGTACCAATCATCTTTGGTTGATACTCTGAGAGAGGTATGAGCTATAAAACTAGCAACATTAGACTTTGGAACCCATTGTTTCTTCTTTTTGCTATTTTGAAAGATCTGACCCATCTTGGGAAGAGGAGTAGTTTTAGGATACCCATACAACTTGAAACAGAAAGGTCTTATGTGACCAAACCTTCCACAGTGATGACAACTTCAAGGCTGGGATTTCTTTCTGGTGTGAGTAAATTTTTTCTTACCATGACGTTTTCCATGATGTTCAGACATTTGATTTGACATCTTTGGTTTAGACTTGGCATGAGTGGAATTTGATGAAGGTTCTTCTGAAACAGGTTCCTTTTTCTCATTAAACCCTAGACCACTCTTGTCTCCTATCACTCTTCCCACTTGAAGAATTTCATCTAATGTGTCAGATCCATTATTCAGCATCTTGAGAGATATGACCACTCTATCAAGATTTGAATTCAGAGAAGTCACTTCACTTTCCAGATTAGAAATAGTTTTCAAATTCTCTTTCCTTTCTGCCTTCAGCTGGGTTATGAGTGCTTTATGTTTATACCTTCTAGGAACACTTCTACACTTCTGAGACATGATTCTTTGTATGAAGCAACTAATTCATCAAAGGTCAGTTCCCCATCACTAGACTCTTCATCAAATACATATTTTCCTGTCAATGCTTTAACATACTTGGCAGATTCTTCAAGATCTCTCTCTGAGTCCTCTTCAGACCAAGTAAAAGATAGATTCTTCTTCCGTTTCTTAAGATATGTAGGACATTCATCTCTAATGTGACCAAAGCCTTCACATTCATGACATTATATTCCCTTCCCTTGAGTGGATTTTTCTTGAGCCCTTTTTCTTCAAAAATCATTTGACTTATGGATGTCAGATGAGATGTTCTTGACATTTGATTTTGGGTTCCTATCCATTCTTTTTATAACTTTGTTAAACTGTCTTCCAAGTATAACTAAGGCATTTGATATTCCTCCATCTGTATCCAGATCACATTCCTCCTCTTCATCTTCAATATTTGATACAAAGGCTATGCTTTTGTTCTTCTTTTTAGATCTTTCATTGATGCTTAATTCAAATGTCATAAGGGATCCAACAAGTTCATCCACTTTCATCTTGTCAATGTCTTGAGCTTCTTCTATGGCAGTCACTTTCATATCAAATCCCTTTGGGAGAGACCCAAGAATCTTTCTCACCAATTTGTCTTTGGGTATTTTCTCTCCTAAAGCACTGGATGCATTAGCAATCTCAAGAATGTTCATATGGAAGTAATTAATACTTTCATCATCCTTCATTCTCAAATTCTCAAATTTTATGGTGAGCAACTGAAGTCTTGACATCTTAACTTTGGATGTGCCTTCATGAGTAGATTGAAGAATTCCCCATGCATCTTTAGCTACTTCACACGGGTTCACTAATCTGAAAATGTTCTTGTCAATTCCATATAATATAGAATTCAAGGCTTTAGAATTTCCAAGAGCAATTTCATCTTCTTCTTTATACCAATCTTCTTATGGTTTTAACTCAGAAGTAGGTTTTCCATTTCCTCCCAATTTGACAGGGTGTTTCCATCCTTTTAAGACAGCTTTCTAAGTTCTGCTATCCAGAGACTTTAGAAAGGCCACCATATGTGGTTTCCAATAGTCATAATTACTTCCATTCAGAATGGGTGGTCTGTTCACAAATCCTCCTTCCTTATTTATAGTACCAGAAAGTATCTTCCCTAGATCTCACCCAGATATAGAGCAGAATGCCTTCTCGGATACCAATTGAAATTTTGGTATAAGATATGTGATATCGAAGGAGATGTCACGACACAAATATCTAAGGACAATGTAATGTGCAACAATAATAAAAGCAGTAAAACACAAAGGATTGTTAACCCAGTTCAGTGTACAAAAACACCTACTCTGGGGACTACCAAGCCAGGGACAGGTCCATTAAATAGTATCAATTCATATACCCTCAGTAAACAACCAGTTTACGATCTAATCACTTAATCACTACATGTTCTATACTTCTATCTAAGACACACCTAGGTATGAGGCCCTCCTCAAATCCATTCAATCACTAACAATGAAGAACAACAAAATTATTAAGTTATAAAGACTTCAATCATTCAATACTTAAAAGCTTATAAATGATCCACAATTAACAACTAAAATAACAACTCAAGTATTAAACCAATACTAGAGTGTATTACAATTAAAATACTTAGACTTCTAAAATACAAGGAATATATTATTCTTCAAAATTTGCAGTGATATGAATAAGAATGTAAGTCCTTATAAAGGCGCAACAGTGGGCTTGGGCTGAAAAATAAATATTCCAATCTTTTGAATATTTCCATGAAAACATGACAAGATATAAACCATAAGGATAATGCAAATAGAAAAATATCCTTCCATATTTTTCGCAATCTATGAGTCACAAATCCTGAATAATGGCGCGCATAAAAAGAAGAAATAGAAAACTTAAACCAGATATGAAGTTTGTTCAGCTCAGGAGGCAGATGTCAATACATCTGCTTTGACAATATTCAAAACAGTTTGCTTCAAATATCAAGACATTTAGCAAAACATTATCAAGTCATTATTTTACCAAAATTGCTGCCAACAAACACTTACATCAAGATTCATCAAGATACTCAAAAATATTAAACTTGGTCAACAAGAATCAAGAAAGTCAAGAAATTCCACAAAAAAAGTCAATGTTTCAAAACTTAGAAAATTTTCTTAGTATATTTTATACTTGATAAATTCATTACTTCATGACCTTTTTTCACCAAGATGCATGATGATTCAAAGAAAACTTTCAACATGAAAGTTGTAGATCTTAATGAATTCTACAACTTTGTATTAGAGGGTTGATGTCCAAAAAATGCTTAAATTTGAAGATATAAGCCCATGAAGTCATGACATTTTTCATAAAATACTTAGTGAAAATTTTGAGAAGTTTAGGTAGATTTTTGACCTAACTTCTTGGAAAATTTTCAACTAGATCCAAGATGATTTAGCCAAAGTGGTAAACATGAAGGTTATAGGTAATGTTTCAAGATTTCCAAAATGTCAAATAACTTGAGGAGATCATTCTTGAGGTAAGAGAATCGAAGACAAGAAGTTGGGCATCCATTCTTGAATTACAAGTCATTTTGATGATGAACCCTTGGCCAAATTTCATAGCTATGCTGCATAATCTTACTTTGCAGCTTATAACTTGCAATTCACTCCATAATTAATAGTTTACACAATTGTTATAGCTATGATCCAAGCATTAGAACCTTTATCCAAGCTATATTTCCATTTATGGCACAAAGGCACCATTGCCATTCTTGAAAAGTTACTTTAATCACAAAGTCAACTTGTCTTGAGCTTTGCAGTTGTTCCTTTTGCACAAACTTCATCTACAAGTTCCAAACAAACATGTTTAATGCTTCTATCTACCCTACAAGCTTTGTACCTTGCCTTGAAACCATATTTGTCAAGGTTGCTTAAAAAACAAGTCAAAATCCATAAACATGTGATCTTGTGATTCAGATCACCTCTAGTCCTCAAACTTTTTCCTATAAATTGAGACATTGTTTACAAGCCAAACACCCGAAATTACAAGCATTGAAATTCCCTCAAACTCAAAATTGCATCAAAACCTCATTTTCGTGCCATTTCTGATTTTGAACATTTATCTCACAATGCACTCATGCGTTTTCCATTTTTTCAATCACCAAGCGTCTATAACATATATAGAAGCAATCCAAACAACTATAACACAACTGTAACACCTCCATCACCATCCTCAATTTTCAAAAACAACACCTTTCACTTTGACTTCTCCAGCACGATTCAAGCACTATCAATCCAAAGTAAGCATTACAATAGCTTCCTTGAGGTTTAGTGAAGCTAACCAGACCATTACAACACCTTAAAGTGTGCTCAAACTCAAAACACGATCTCCATCTGCAATGTGAGTTTTATGAACTTCTATCTCTTCATACAAGCATCATTTGGCTTTCATTTTAAAACATAAAATGTAGACATCATAGCCCTGAAACTAACCATGTCCTTAGAATTCATTTATTTTGCGTGAGCATGGAGAATTTTAAGTTTGAACTTTCTGAAAAAATTAGGTCAGATTTGGTACCAACAGAAATTCGTGCTTATCTTTGATCCATTTTTTAATTTATTTACATATTTGAAATCATGGTGAAATTTCTAAAATGTTTGATGTTTACAATTTCTGAAATGGTTGAGAAATGAGCAAGATACAAAATTCAAAAATCTGGTTTAGAGTCGGCGCGAGGAAGAAGATGAAGTTGTCATCATGGACTTAGTTTATTTTATATTTATTGTAAGTTGTTTCAATAACGGATGGGCCACCAGTGTTGGGCCTATCCCATTTTTATTTTTCTCATATTTTCCTTGTTCCTCTTTCACTCTCAAACGCGCTTGGCCCACCAGTGTTGGGCCTATCCCATTTTTCTTCAGCATCACCCCCTGTTTTCCCAACAACACGCGGGCCCATCTTTCTTTTTTGTTATTTTTTGATATTTTTCTGATTTCAAACAAAACAGGCCTTGGGCCTAACAAAAATGTTACTTTCTAACTATCCATTTTCTTTTCAAACCCCCTGACTTCATATTTAATTTATATTTTTATTTTGTTTTATTTTATTTTTATTATCTTTTTTTATTTTTAATCAAAAAATATACAAAAATATATTTCCATAAATAATTAGACTAAAATATTTACTTTTATTTTATCTCTACTTTATTTTATAAATAACAAAAAAAACCCTAAAAAACATTTTCTTTCTTTATTAGTTAAAACTAAATATTAGACTTAGTTTTTTATTTTATTTATTTTTAATTAACTTAGACTCTAGGATTTGTATTAATTAGTTTATTTTCAAATTAATTAGTTTAATATAAAACCTTTTCTACCAAAAAAACCATAAAAACATTTTTCTCTTATATTATCTTTATATTCTTGTACATTTTATTGTTATGCATTATTCAATTGGGTTGTAATAATAATTAGAACTTTATTTCTTTATACTCCCCATTTGTAAATTTTTATCCCCCATCCCAAAATATTGTAATAGCATAGGACTTTTAATTTCCTCAATTTATTGCTTTCCATATTATTGCTAGTAATTAGGGTTTGTATGGAAATACTTAAAATCAAACAAGTAGACAACCCTAATTCAAGACAAATTAAATGAAAATAATACACTTTGCACATATGTACCTCTAGGGTTAAGCCACACTTATTGCCTCGGATAAACAATCATGTCCCTCGAATGTGGGATACTTTAGCAAAGACCCTCGTTTACAAGATCGTAGTCCCTCGATGACCCTTCGATGTTGCCTTTGGTAAATGATCTTAGTCTCTCATGACAATTGTTAAGGTATCCTACAATCTTGCCTTTTATGACTGTACGATGACCCACGCCTATCCCTTCACATCCAACGATAAGTTTTTTTAATAACTAATGGTAAGATAACACTATCTAAAGGAGGAGGAAAAGAACAAAGACTTCCTTTTGAGTAGGTATATTTCTCGTAATTTCTTGCTCAAAAACAAAACCACTTTACACCTTACATCTTTCAAGCACACTAACACTTTCATGAAATATTTTCAAAAGTCAACACTTTGTATACATTCTTATAGAGACGAGAATCATTAAAAAGTTTTCCTAAACAAAGGAACTTTTAAAAAATAATTTCAAACAAACACATTCATAAAAGCATTTCAAATTGAGCTAGCAACTAAGATCCCGTAGAAAACTACGGATGAAAAGGGTGCTAACACCTTCACTTTTCATAACCTACCCCTCGAACTCAAGAAAAATCTCAAAAGGTATTTCCTGTTCTTTTCACCCTTTCCTTTATTGGATAAAAGAAAAGTTGGTGGCGACTCTTGCTATCTGCAACAATTGCGATAAAACGAAAAACACCCAAGTTAGTTCTCCCACCGTATTACACCGACAAACCAAAAGGGTTCGGGCAAAAATTATGGATATATATAAAGATTGTACATCCGAAAAGTCGAAAACCTGAAAAAGGCGACTTGGGTAAAAAAGGGTATCCCGATGGACTGAAAACCCGAAAGGGAGGTCCAGATAAAAATTATGGATTAAAGCGTATGACTGCGGCCCGTTGGATCACCTACATTCATCAAAACTTTATTACCAATGTCAAGTTCAAATGGTACAAATCAATTCAGTCAACTTCTTCCGACAGAAAGGGATGAGATGCTCGAAGACATAGGGGAAATAGTAGAGTTGAAACTCGATGGGGTCATTTACACATAGCTATATGTTTTGTTTGTACTCTATACTCTTTTCATTTCATGACGATTTCCTCTTACTAGGATTCCTATCTCTATGTATAAAAACCGGATATTTATAAAAAAATTATCAATACAAATACAATTTCAAAATTCAAATTTTGTTTTACCTTTATCTATTTTGTTTGCAAAAACGTCCAATGAGTAAATGGAATGAACATATGCATAGGAATATGATTACTATTAACAAATATATGCATAAAAACAGGAACCAACATTTACTAAAGACTCTAGGAATTGCGATAGTGTTCAAGTCATTCGCAAATCCCCACAGTGAAAATTTCCACAGAGTTATCTTGACTAGCTCATCCCCGATGGAGATACATTCCCCCGCAAGTATAATATGCCTTCAGACGGGAATTGGGGCATCTTCCAACTATTAACATGATCATACTCCCTAGTAAATCCCTATAGAGGATAAAGTAATCTGATCATTTGTCTAGCATATAGTGGAAACTTCCTCAGCACAGTTCACAGGAATTTAATTCCCCAACTGAGTTTATTTCTCCAACATTGCAAAATCCCCTGCAAAATTCTCTTCTGCAGCATGGTGTATCCCGCCAACAGGGTTTATTTCCCCGCATGGTTTATTTCCCCAACAGAGTTTAACTTCCCAAGCAGAGTTCATTCATATGTTTACTACAAATCCCCTGTAAGATTCTCTTCCCCAGTAGAGTGTAGTCCAGGTTGTTTTCCCCATAAAGTTGCTACAGAATTTGAAACCGAGACAAATATCATTTAACTTTGTCTTCCCCCATAAAAGTTGGCATCCATATCAAAAACTCAATTATCCAGCACCTTAGAAGATTATCCATCTCTTTTATCCTCAGTCAGGGTATTTAAGAACTAAATTCCCAAGTAGAGCGATGAACGACCAATTTTCCTGGAATTTCTCTATCCCGTAGCAGAAGTCAAACATTTTCAGCGGAATATCCTCAAATAGAAAGAAGGAATCCCCAGTGGAGACATTCTAAACAAGATTAAAGATTCATATTTTTCATCCCCAGCAACAGTCGGGGATTTATTTTCCCCAGCAAATATGTTATACGAAGCTACCAATACACTTCAACAATATCTTGCATCCATAAATCATTTATAATACTGACTTTGTTTTTCAGGTAAAAGTCTACAAATAGACGAATATCATCAACAATTCTCAAACAGGTCGTAGATTAACTCTCAAAAAAGAACAGGGCAACTATCTACACGACCAGGTCCAAGATTAATTCCCAAAACAAGACGGGGCAACTATCTGTATGACTAGGAGGTATGAATCCCGAAATAGGACAGGTTTGCCAATAGTAACCAGGCAAAGATTAACTCCCGAAACAGGATGGGGAAACTATCAACATGACTATGTGGTATGAATACCCGGAATAGACGGGTTTACCAACAGAAACAAATTATGGATCAATTCCCGAAACAGGACGGGGCGACTATCTACATGACAAGCATTTACCTCAGAGACTGAATTTTGACAAGCATTTCCCGCAGTGACTAAATCTGACAAGCAGCTACTTAAGCACCTTCCCCAGAGGTTCATTTTGGAAAGCATTCCTCAGATAACGGTCGAGCGTAGACTCATTATGATACTCCTATCAACAACTATTTTTATGGCATCTATAAGCCCATCTCCAATGACATTTTGTCATCTCTCTGAATGGAATCTTGAATCCCATTCAAGCAATATTATCAACCAACAATGTTACTTCCTGCACATACGAGTGCAAATTTCTGGGCACGTAAGTATTCAATTCTCTTCCATCTTCAGATCCCGAATGGCGGACATGCCAATCTAACTCTTCAGGTTTAAGAAGATTGAACAGGGGCAGATGTTGTACCCCAAAATTCCCCCCCTTTTTCTTCAAGACATTCTCCTAGGGTTCTCAAATGCTCAAGGTTGCTCAAGAATTGATCAGACAAATTCTCCTCCTAAGCAATGGACTTACAACTAGGGTTTCACTTTTCTCAAGGAAGATTGGGTTTTAAGGCCTTAATTGGTTTTCATGGTTTCTTATAGGTCTCCAAGAATGATCATACCAAGTTTCATGCCTTACATCATAAGTTTGCTAGTCAATTGCTCAAATGACTAAAAATCAACTATATTGAACAAAGAGTCAATTATGGTCAACATATAGTCAAACATCAAGATTTTTGGTAAACATCAAGATTTTGAAGTCATATTCATCATTTGATCAAGGGTTGATCATGAATCATCAAGGAAACTCTCAAATCATCAAAAGTCAAAAGTTGCCAAATTAGGGTTTCTTAAGGAGAAGTCATTAAACTTTGACCAAGTATAAATTTCACATGCTTCATCAGTTTTTCCTCAACCAAATCTCATTGTGAAGGAAATTCAATTCTCTATAACTTTGTTTCTCTAAGCTCAAGTCCAAAAAATGCTTCATTTGAGAGATATGGTCCAAAACATTATAGGTCATTCCAAACGTTAACAAAAAGACACTTTTCGTCAAGGCAACTTAACAAGATAAAATCTTCAAATTCTAAAATGATACACATGGAGATTGTAGAGAAAATCTTGGGCTTTCCAAAAAGTACAAGATCATCTTCAAATGATAAAAATTGAGAGAGTTATGACCAGTGCAAGTTGGGAAATTTTGAGCAAATGCATGAAGTTCAAATTGAGTAAACTTGATTTTTGGGCTAATGGGCTATTGTTTCAGAGTCCAAATGTGTTCTACATTTTACCTACACCTCATGACTTGATAATACACCTCCCTTTAGCTTATTACATTTTATTTTTTTATTTTTATTCATTTAAAAGTCAAAATAAAATAAAATAGGATAAAGCTCATTACACAAGTCCAAGCCCATCATATTGTGGCCTAATTCAATCTATATATTCACTCCATTTCAGACATGAAAGAGGGGAAATCTGATACAAAGAAACTTGTACAAAATCTCAAAATTCTCGAGAAACCTAAAACAACTTAAAACCCTATTCACAACTCCTTTTACTACAAACGAACAATCCTATTCATTCCCATAAAGATCAGAGGGTAAGATGAGATCGTTTGCAACGATCTAAAGGGCTCGAAACACCCTTGCATGCAACATCATCTTATCATTATTTCATAAATTCATATTTTTATTTTCTTGCTGTTTTGAATGAAGCTAACGTTATTGATGTGTTCCTTAGGTTCATTAGTGCAGAACTGGACCCTCACAGACGTCCTATGTTGGTCGAATCGGGAAACACCATAACTACACTGATATGATGTATTGTTGTCATAACTCTCAAATCAGTCTGTTTTAGCCCAAAATAACCATTCCATTGGATTCGTAGGGCCTGATTTAGGGGGGTAAGATCCCCATGGATCTCTAATTTGTGTTGTTTTGCAGGAACAAGAATTTGATTCACCGGAGAAGATGAACGACGTTAGGGCTCGGGCGTCTCTCCGCTCTATGCGTTTTTTGTTTAATATTTGTTTCAATTATTTCAGTTATGATAACAGATGTATTACTTCCCCAACGGTTGAAACGCGCATGCTAAGTCACT
Source organism: Vicia faba (assembly GCA_948472305.1). Classification (NCBI taxonomy): domain Eukaryota; kingdom Viridiplantae; phylum Streptophyta; class Magnoliopsida; order Fabales; family Fabaceae; genus Vicia; species Vicia faba. The sequence goes on along the minus strand of OX451738.1, from coordinate 210,316,017 downwards.
ACTACACCAAGGCATGGGTTCGATCCCAGCCTTTTGGTCATTTTCATGTTTTTTCTGATTTTTGCAGATCGTATGCAGTGTATCCTCGTACATCAACCGGGCACCCTCAAGTTTCGCAGTCGTTCGATCGCCGCCTTTTGCTCGTTTTCATGTTTTTATTTTTATTTTTGCAAGTCGTATGCAGCACGTCCTCGTACATCCACCGAGCACCCTCAGTTTTCCAGCCATCTGATCCAGATCTAGCACTCCCAGATGCGCAGCTCACAATACACCCCTCTCGGCCATTAGACTGGATCCGACGCTGGCACTAGTTGGGCCTGGATCTCCATAGCAACTTTGCACCCCCCTGTTTTCTAAATCAGGCCCAATCTCTTTTTCTTTCTATATTTTATTTTTTTTCTTTCTACTTTTAATTTTTTTATTTAATTAAAAAACATAATTATTTTTTAGGTTTATTTCTTAACCAATTAATTAATTAGATTCTTAGGGTTTTTTTAAGTAAGTTTTTTTATAACTGTTTTCTTTTAATCATTATGTAATTGCTTACGTGTTGTAATAGCTTAGGATTTTTACTTTCTGCATTTTATTATTTTTGTATCTATCCAGAAGCTTTGTAATAGTCTAGGTTTTATTTTCTACTTTTAGTTTACGCATATTTACAACTTTATTATTCCAACTATTACTGTTAGTAATTAGGATTGTATGGAAAGACTAAAAATAAAACGGTAGCAAACCCTAATACAAGATAAAATAACTGAATCACAACACACTTTGCACACTTGCACTTCTAGGGTACCCTCTTTTGTTTCCTTACGAATATTTGTCATGTCCCTCGAACATGGGGACGCTTTAACACTATCCCTCGAAAACAAAGATCGTAGTCCCTTAATGACCCTTTCGATGTTGCCTTTGGTAAACGATCTAGTCCCTTACGAAATTTCTAAAGCACCCCTACAAGTTGCCCTCGAAGACTGTACAATGACCCACGTCTGTACTTTCACATTCAACGGTAGGGCTTCCTACTAACTAATGGTAGGATAGCACTATCTGAAGGAGGAGGAAAATAACCATAAAGACTTTGAGTAGGTAAACCGCTCATAATCGCTTGCTCACAAACATTTCAAAAGAAAACATTTCTTCACAAACACTTTTCTAAAACACTTTGTACGCATTCGCGAGGACGTATACGAGAATCATTACAAAGTTTTGCCTTATTATTGGCATTTCAAAATATTTTTCAAACATGCACAACATAAAGAAAATTTCAAAATAAAGTGAGCTAGCGATTAAGAGCCCGTAGATAACTATGGATGAAAAGGGTGCTAACACCTTCCCTTTTTATAAACTACCCCCTGAACTCAACAATCTCAAGGTCTTTCCTGTTCTTTTCACCCTTTCCTTATTGGATAAAAGAAAAGTCGGTGAAGACTCTTGCTATCCGCAACATTTGCGATGAAACGCAAAACCAAGTTAGTTCTCCCACCGTATTACACTCTGTAATTAATTTTTTTTCCTGTTATATATATATATATATATATATATATATATATATATATATATATATATATATATATATATATATATATATATATATATATATATATATATATATATATATATATATATATAATTTTATTTTATTATTACTAATTTTTGTTTAATCTTTTATGTGAGGTAAGGCCTCACCTGAATTTCCTTTTGACACGGAGATTGAAATGAATTTTCACTTAAGGCGAAGAGAAGCGAGACTAGCTAAACTGGCCTTCGAGGAAGAACTTATTTCAGTTTATTCATATTCTAAATCAGAGCACCATTCAGAGCATAAAGAAACAGATTCAAAATCAGAATCTGAGACTATGGCCAAAAATCCACCCGAGAGACTACTTGGTAGCTATGGTGGAACGAATGCATCGGCTGGTTGACTAACTACTGTGAACCAACCGGTGAATGTACCAAATTTCCAGTTGTATCCTAGCACTATCACTCATCTTTAGATGAGATCCTTCTTTTGAAGGGTTAATGAGGATGTCAACAAGCATTTTTAAAGGTTTCTAACAATTAGCACCACTTTGAAGATAGATGGGTATGTTGAGGAACAAAAAAAGTTGTGGATATTCCCGTTCACTTTAGCTGATGAGGCTGAAGAGTGGTTTTATTCCCTTCTGGATGGTAGCATTACTTCTTTGGAAGAGATGGAAAAAGTGTTCCTGAAAGAGTACTTTCCCACGTCAGTATTCATGAGAAAAAGATATGAGATCCTAAATTTCAAGCATAAAGAGGGTGAGTCACTAGGGGATTCCTATAAAAGATTCAAAAGACTCCTAGTGGCTTGTCCTACTCACAATTTGGATCAGACTGAGTAGATGCAAATGTTTGTGAATGGCCTTAGGATCAAAACCAAGCAGCTAATTAACACAGCAGCGGATGGCTCATCTAATTTCTCAACAGCCACTGGTATCAAGAAGATAATTGAAGCCATTGCTGCAAATGAGCATATGGATTTATATGACAGGGTTGCAAGCAAGCCAGAGGGAGTAACTGATTTGAAGTTGGAAGCCAACAAGTAGATAAAAATGGAAGAAACAATTGTTGCAGAAGTGGAGAAGAAGCTCAAGGCGACGAACATCAATACTCAACAAGTGGCTCAGATTCAACAAGATCAAAGTGATATTTGTGAAATTCGTGGTGGACCACACTTGACTCTGCATTGTCTTGCAACTGCTCAAAAAATTGAAGATATCAAGTTCTTGAAGCAGAATAATCCTTATTCTAACACCTACAATCTTGGGTGGAAGAATCATCCAAATTTTGCACGGAGAGATCAAAAAGGGAATGTTTAGCAGCAGGGGCAAGGCCAATATCAGAATCAATATCAATAGCAACAACACCAAGCTCCGAAGAAATCAGATTGGGAGTTAGCCGATGAAAAGATGGAAGCTCATAATATTCAGTTTCAAGAGGAGATAAGAAACAATCAGAAGAACACTTCTGCTTCAATTAAAAATCTAGAAGTTCAGGTGGGACAAATAGCATAACAGCTAGCGAATGCTCAAGCACCTGGCTCTCTTTCTAGTGGAACCGTTACAAATCCAAGAGAAAATCACATTGTGAATGCTGTTGTGACCATAAGCGGTAAGTTAGCTGGAAATGTCGAAAAAGAGGAAATAAAAGAGGAAGGTTTATTATAAGTGGATCTAGAAATTAGAGATGATCCGAAGCAAGCTAAGGAAGTGGCTATACAACCAGTTATTAAGAAGGAAAAGCAAAAAGATCCTAAGCCAAAAGTCATTCTTCCTTATCCTACAAGAACAAGGAAGAAAGATCTTAATGAGAAAATTTTTAAGAAATTCTTGGAATTGTTGAAGAAACTTGAGATTAACATTCCTTTTGCTGAAGCTCTAGAACAAATGCCTATATATGCTAAATTCATGAAAGACATCATATCCAAGAAGCATTCCGTCAACACTGAGCCGGTGATGCTAACTGAAACATGTAGTGCTATTTTGCAAGGTCTCAAAATTCTTGTGAAGAAGAAAGACAAAGCTGCGGTTACTATTCCTTGCACCATTGGTGATAGATCATTCAAGAAGGCACTTATTGATTTGGGTGCTAGTGTAAGCCTGATGCCACTTTCAATTTATAAAAATATTGAACTCGATGAGGGGCAAGACACTCGTATGAAACTTTCGTTTGCAGATCATTTAATGAAAAGACCCTATGGTATTGCAACTAATGTTCTTGTGAAGATTGACAAGTTTGTGTCCCCTGTTGATTTTGTGGTTCTTAAAATGCCAGAAGATGAAGAAGACCTTTTCTAGAGACGGGAAGATGCGTGATATTTATTGAGGAAGGTACTATGACCCTTGAGGTCTATGATGAGAGGCTGAAAATTAATGTGAGAGACACCATGAAATTTAAATATGAGGAAGATACAAGTAAAAACATTGAAGTGTTGGACATAATGTTCATTCACTCAGTTCAAACTAAAGTTCTTGAATCACCTTTGGAGAGAGTTCTTAGCTTGTCAATTTCTGAAAGCAATGAGGAAATATATGAGAAAGAATCTGAAGTGTTAGCCATGTTTGGAGCATAAACTCCATGGAATATATCAAAACCATAACGGTGGGAAGATTTACGACCACCACAGTCTCCTGAAGAAAAACAAGAGGTGAAAAAGGGAACAGAGTTGAAACAGTTTCCTAAAAATCTCAAGTATATCTTTCTTGACACTGAAGAGAAATGTCAAACTATTATTAACTCTAGCTTAAAAGAAGTTCAAGAATACCAACTCATCAAAGTGCTCAAGAAATACAAGGGTGCTATCGGATGGGCCATTGAAGATTTGAAAGGTATTAGTCCCACAGTTTGCATGCACAAGATATTGATGGAAGATAATCAGAAATCAGTAGTCCAACCTCAAAGAAAACTCAACCATGCTATGAAAGAAGTTGTTTCAAAATAGGTTGTCAAGTTTTTGGATGCGAGTCTTATTTACCCTATATCCGACAATTAATGGGTGATTCTTGTTCATGTGGTACCTAAGAAGGGAGGAACAACTGTCATAAAAAATGAGAAGAATGAGTTGATTCCTACCAGAGTTGTTACAGGTTAGAGAGTGTGCATAGATTACCGAAGATTGAATACTGCTACAAGAAAAGACCACTTTCCTTTACCATTCATTGACTAAATGTTGGAAAGGTTAGCTGGTCATGATTACTACTATTTTCTTGACGAGTATTCAGGATAAAATCAGATTGCGGTAACTCCATAAGATCAAGAGAAAACTGCATTCACATGCCCTTATGGTATTTTCTCCTACAGGAGAATTCCATTTGGGTTGTGTAATGCACCTGCTACTTTCAGAGATGTATGACATCCATATTTGTTGACATGCTCGAAAAGCACATGGAAGTGTTTATGGATGATCTTTCAGTTTTCAGATCTTCTTTTGGGAATTGCTTGAATAACTTGTTTCTTATGCTAGAAAGGTGTCAGCAGACCAATTTGATTCTCAATTGGGAGAAGTGTCATTTCATGGCGCGTGAAGGTATATTATTGGGTCACAAAATTTCCCACAATGGAATTGAAGTTGACAAAGCCAAAGTGGAGGTGATAGCAAATTTACCCCCACCAGTGAATGAGAAAGGAATAAGAAGTTTCTTAGGACATGCAGGATTATACCGTAGGTTCATAAGAGATTTCTCCAAGATTACGAAGCCTCTGATGAGTCTTCTTGTGAAGGATACACCGTTTCTTTTCGATGAAAAGTGCATTGAGGACTTTGAAACTTTGAAGAATAAGTTGGTGTTTGCCCCTATAGTAATTTCTCCTGATTGGTCTCTACCATTTATGATCATGTGTGATGCAAGTGATATAGCAGTAGGGGCAGTTCTAGAACAAAGAAGAGAAAAGGTCTTGCATGTGATATACTATGTAAGCCACGTGTTGAATCTAGCTCAGATGAACTATGCAACCACTAAAAAGGAATTGTTAGTAGTGGTGTATGCTTTTAAAAAATTCAGGTCCTACGTGTTGGGGTCAAAGGTAATTGTTTATACTGACCAGGCTGCTTTGAAATATCTTTTTTCTAAACAGGAACCAAAACCAAGGCTGTTGAGGTAGATCTTACTTCTGCAAGAGTTTGATCTAGAGATCCGGGACAAAAAGGGATGTGAAAACACTGTTGCTGGTCACTTATCCCGGATGTCTCTGATAAAATAAATAGAGGAGAAACACCCAATCAAGGATGAGTTTGTTGACGAATGAATCATAGCTGTGATTGGTGCTCTGTGGTTCGCTGACTATGCAAATTATTTGGTAGGTGGAATAATACCTGATGATTTTGACTCTAACAAAAAGAAAATGTTTTTGCATGATTGCAGATTTTATTTGTGGGACGAACCATTCCTGTACAAAAAAAGAATAAATGGATTGGTTCGAAGGTGTGTCCCAGAGGAAGAACAGAGAGATGTACTAAGAGTTTGTCATGACTCAGAATATGGAGGAAATTTTAGTGGAGATAGAAAAACTGCAAAAGTATTCCAGTCTGGGTTGTACTGGTCAACTATGTTTATAAATTCTCAGAGCATTATGAGGGAATGTGACAGATGTCAGAGGACAGGTAACATTTCAAAAAGGAAGCAGATGCGTCAAATGCCATGTTAGAGGTAGAAATGTTTAATGTGTGGGGAATATACTTCATGGGACCGTTTCCACCCTCGTTGGGAAAGAATTACATTTTGGTCACGGTCGACTATATGTCAAAGTGGGTGGAAGTTGTCGCATTACCCACAAATGATTCTAAAGTGGTGGTCAATTTCCTCAGAATCAACATTTTCTCTAGGTTTAGGGTACCGAGGGCTCTAATCAGTGATGAGGGTACTCACTTCTTAAACAAGCTTATAGAGACTCTGTTGAAGAAGTATGATGTGAAGCAGAAGATTACCACCCCATATCACCCTCAGACAAGTGGACAGGTTAAAGTGTCTAACAGGTAGATAAAGCAGATACTTCAAAAAAAATTATCACTTCTTGGAAAGATTGGGCTATAAAGCTGGAGTATGCACTATGGGCATACAGAACTGCGTTTAAAACCCCTATAGGTATGTCTCCCTATCAACTGGTTTACGGTAAAGCATTTCATTTATCGCTCGAACTAAAGCATAAATCCTTTTGGGCTACCAAGTTCCTGAATTGTGATCTTTTAAAAGCTGGCGAATCCCGAACTCTTCAACTTCATGAGTTAGAGAAGTTTAGGAATCGGGCTTATGAGAATGCCAAAATATATAAAGAACAAACAAAAAATGGCATGATCACAAGATCCTAAGGAAGGAATTTTGGGAAGGACAATTGTTGTTGTTGTTCAATTCCAAGTTGAAGTTGTTTATGGAAAAGTTAAAATCCAAATGGTTCGGACTATTTGTGGTTCACAAAGTGTTTCCCCATGGAGCAATAAAATTGAAAAATAACGCTAATGGGGATACATTTAAAGTGAATGGACAGAGATTGAAGCCTTATTACACTGGGCAAGCAGGTGGGTTGATTGATAATGTTCCTCTTATAGGGTAATATGGACGGCCGTCGAGCCATGCGAAGTTAAACGAAGAGCTTCATGGGAGGCAACCCACGCGTTTTAATTCTAACTTTTGTCTTTGTTTTTTCGTATTTTTGTTGTATTTGTGTAGGTAATCACAATGTCTTGCAAAGGAACCAAGAGAACTAAAAGGGAGTTTACCGAGAGAGAGGAGAAAATTCTGCAAAAGAGAAAAAATATTTCACAAAAAATCATAAGCCAACACGATCGACTATATCACTGGACACGACCCGTGTCAGACTCATTGAAGGAAATCTGTGCAAAGTGAAAAAATTGGAACACTCAGATGTGTAACACGGGAGTCTGTGTCACCGGACACAGCTCGTGTCATTCTTACTGAAGCAATTTTGTGAAAAAACAAAATTTTGGGAACTCAGGCATGCGACACGGTCAACTGTGTTAACGAATACGGCCCGTGTTGGGCTTACGAACTTTGAATTTTTTTTTTGTATTTCTTGTTTTTTATGGACCCCACCTGGTTTTATAACACTTCTCCTCATCTTTACACCCATTATTTTGATCCTCACTCTCTCATCTACACCAAACCCTATTTTCTCCATAGCCTCCACCATAAAAAGCTTAAATTTTTGCCATTAAAAAAGCTTCAAACCCCCCCCCCCCCATCCACCTTCACAAAATCTTCTCCAAATTATCTCCTCTACCATATACCGGTAGCTTTTACAAATTTATTGATTTCAATTTTCCCTTCTTTTTCAGGTTCCCAAAATTCCCCTAAAAATCACCGATCGAGGAAAGGCATATGCAGAGCCATTGAGGGCAAAGAGGAAGACCATTTGTGCACCCAATGCACACGGTATCATTTTTGAAGAACCAACACATGCTTGGAGGTATGTTGTGCATGTTAAGCGAAAGCTAACACAGACAAAGTATATGTGAACTAAAACTCTTGAAGAATTAGGGCTGCATCATGAGATGGATAGGATGTTTCACAGTTTAAGGATGCTAGAGTTCATGCACTATAAGGCGCCGACCCATGAGCATATTACTATAATTTTTTAGCACTCTTGAGTTTAAATTGGAAAGATGGTGGGCAGGTACCGTAAGAGATAATGGTAATATGAAATTTTGCCTTGATAATATTGATTATGAAATTTATATTGAGGATTTAGCACAATGTCTCCATCTCCCACGGGTAAGACATAGAGTTGTGCCTGATACTTTTGCTGCACGTGATTTTTGGACGGCCATTACTGGTCTTCCCGGGTACATTCCTAAAGGTGAGAAGGCATCGTGGATACAAAACATGTGTTTCAGATACACCCAAAAGGGTTAGCTTACACCTAGTTTGGGTGATGTGATAGTACCAGAGTGGTCTCCAAGAGAGAACTGTTCTTTTTATTTTCCATGGTCCATGATTCACCAGTGAATGTCGATGCTTTTGCGGCTGATCACTTGGGGAAAGTTGGGCGAGCCACCTCTGGTGACATTTTGCTTGGCAACATGATAATGCAAATTGCTGACTATTGTGGATGTGGTGCAGTATTGGATGAAGAAGAACTGGTTGCTACTTTGAGCAAAATTGACTTAAATGCTCTTATCCAGCAAAGAATGATTGAGGTTAGGCGAGACTGTTATGATATGATGAGTCGTAAGAGATGTCTTCTGAAGTTTCCTGACCCTGGTAAAATTAGTATTGCTGATTATGATAACCGGTTATATGTTGTTGCTATCCCAGAAGAAGGGGATGGCGACCGAGCTAATGATTTTTTATAGGTAATGATATGCAGGAAAATGCTCCAACACAGGAGCAATTTGTACCTACCACCCACCAGGGCTCGACCCAACAAGGTCACAGGTCCTCTTCCATGTCTCATGATCAGTGGGCATGGGTGCAAGTAGAGCTAGGAGATCTCCATACAGAATAGGCCAGACAGGGGAAAGAGAAAACCCTCCAAGGGAATGTTATTGATGAGATGCATGCTGTGATACAGTGGCAGAACTGACTTTTATACTGGTTTGCGTTTTTTGTTTGCAAAATGTCGTGGTAAGCAAGAGTCGCCACCGAATTTTATTTTATCCAATCATGGAAAAGGAAAAAGAACAGAAAAAACCGTTTTTCGAGATTTCTGAGTACGGGGGTAGATTATAGAAAGGGAAGGTGTTAGCACCCTTTCTATCCATGGTTTTCCATGGGATCTTGGGTACTTTCTCATCTTTTTAAAATTGCTTGTGTGTGTGCTTGTTTTGAAAAGTTTTACTTCGTGATAACCCTTGTATCAGTCCTCAAGGGTGTGATGAAGTTGTTTTTGAAAATTTTTTTGAAAGGTGTTTGTGTGAAAATTTTTGTTGAGCAAGTACTTAAGATTCTACCTACTCGAAAAAAGATTGTTCGTTCTCATTTCTTTTAGACAGTGCTATCCTACTATTAAGGAGTAGGCAGCCCCGTCGTTGGAGTTTTTAAGGGACGTTTGAAAGGGACGAGTATAGTCACTAAAGCAATGGGTTGGAAACTTTAGTAGTAACCCTAGAGTCTTAAGATCTTTCCGAGGCAACATTCGAATGAGACATTTGATCTTTTAGACAGGAGGGCAACCACTAAAATCTCCTATGCTTGATGATTGTTTTACCGAAGGAAACCGAAGTGAGGCAAACCCTAGGAGTGAATACGTGCATGTGAATTTTTCAGTTAACTAGTCTTTGCACATTAGGTGATCTACCTTTTTAATTTTCAAACAACCTTTCCATAAAATCCTATTAACCATGCATCTAATAGTTAAAGATTGCGGAAATTAGAAGTGCGAGAAACTAAACCTAGCTATTACTGGCATTCGCAAATACAAAATTATTTAACTGAAAATGAAATGCGGCAATTAAAACCCTAATTAAAATCTATTACAACCTCGAAACAGTTACATAAATAATAATCGGAACAGTAATTAAAACGCGCGATGAATTAAATGCGAAGAATTAATTAAGAGATCTAAAATCTAATTAAAAAAATTATTTGGTTATTTTTTGGAGAAAAATTAATTATTTACAACCCTAATTTCTAATTAGTTTTAATTATAAAAAGAAATTGAAATTAACCTAATTTAAACTAAATTAATTAATTAAAGAAAATAAATATTTCATGAGAAAAATGATTTTTTGTGTTTTTCTGTGGTTTTTAATTTACAAAAAATAATTTTATGTTAATTAAAAAAGAAAATGATTAATGAAATAAATAAAGAAATTAAAAAAATTGAAAAAAGAAAGAATTGGGCATGTGCTGGATAGTAAGGCTAGGGGTGTGTTATTGAAATTCTCCAGGCCCATTAGCCATCCAAGCCCAGTCAGCGCTTGATTCCATGTGGCGTTGACTTGATTCCATCACTGTTAAGCATTGGATCTGGCTGAATGATGGATCCATTGGTTGGCTACTGGACGTGCACGGTAGGCCTTTGGATGAGAATAGCATATGATCTGTAAATGTAAAATAAGAAAATAAACGTTGTTGTGACCTGGGATCGAACCCAGGTCCTCACGCTTACCACCAATTGCCCTTGCCAACTGCGCTACTGTAATTAGTTGTTAGTATAATAAGAAGAATACATAATATATAAATCAAGACAATTGGATCAAAAAAACGCGTGAAGTTTAAATTGTCCAACGATGGGCTGCCACGCCACCACCTTCTTCCTTCTCTGTCGCCTTAGGTTCTTGCACCTTTACCTATAGACAAAAGTCTATAGCTACAAACCTGTAAAACTTAAAAATCCAGCACATGCATGATAAATTAGTTGTGACTGTACCAATCAACTCTTATTGGCCTCACGAGCATCATGGTACCTTATTTGTGGCCTAATTTTTCCTGTGTCAAAAAGCCTCAAAACGTGGCTTCAAACCCTAGTTATGGCATTCATCAGTACGAGCATCAAAATGTTAATTAAATCAAACCAAAATATTGCAAACATGATAACAAACACGTATATGCCATTAAAACATGATCATAATGTATAAATCATGATAATCAAATTTGAAAATTATGGCAAACCGTAATGTTCATACAAGCTGTTTCTGAGCGTGAAAGGACTTGTAATTGATTGGAATAGCTTCCTGAGACGTCCAGCAATTGATTGGAAATGATAGGATGGCTTGAGATGGCCTGTATGATTGAAACTGATTCACCACTTTTGTCCAATTTTGATCTTTTTGTTCTCTGACTTTCACGCCTGCAAAAACCTTGTCTTTTGCCTTGTACTTGTTCATTATATATGCTAAAACGAATTAGGGTTCTAAAAACCATATGTATCTTTGCAATTATGGAAGATTTGATTTGATTTCCATGCCATATGCAAACTTTCTATATTGAGCCAAATCATCCCTTTCTTGTACCAATCAGCCCTGATTCATTTTGGTCTTAATATATCTGCATAATTTGATTGAGTTCCTGTCCAAAAATCAAATCAAAACATATATTTGCTATTATTTACCAATTATTTGGTTTAATTCATTTATTAATTAATAAAAATAAAAATAAAATGGAAAATGAAGTAAATAACATGTGGATAAGTAATTGGGTCGTGGACCATGTCATAAATGAGGTGCAATCATGAAATGCTAGGCCCATTTGGTAAAAAATTCACTTTTGAGCATATTTGACTTTTTGTAATTTTGCAAAAAAGGTCAACTTTGACAAGGAATATCTCTTCCAATTTTAACCCTAGAGGGGTGTTCTTATATTTTTAGAAAGCTTAGGATGTCCCCTGAGCAACCCTTTTGGTCTCATTTCAATTGGATCTTCCATGTTCATGTAAGAAGCTTTGACCCAAAAGGTGTTTTTGTTGACTTTTCAAAAGGACATATAATATAGGAATTCATATCTTTTGATGAGTGCATATTTTGAACTTGTTGGATGAAGATGAATTGTAGGGAATTGCATCCTCTTCAAAATGAGCATTGGATGGAAAATTTCTGATAAAGTATGAGGAAGTTATGCTTGGTCAAAGTTTGGTTGACTTTTCCTAAGAAACTCTAATTTAGCAACTTTTGGGTTTTGATGAATTTGGGGAATTCCTTGAGGAATCATGATCAACCCTTGATCAAATGATGGATATCACTTCAAAATGTTGATGTTGACCAAAAATCTTGAAGTTTGACTGTATGTGGGCCACAGTTGACTTTTGACTTAATATAGTCGATTCTCAAGCATCTGAGCAATTGACTGAGCAAACTTCTTTTGCAAGGCATGAGACTTGACATGGAGAATCTTGGGAACATATTATGACCTTGGGAAGAATTTGGGGCCTTTGTGATCCACACATCTTGATGAAAGTGGAAACCCTAATTTGAGACACACTGCCTTAGGAGAGAGTTTGGCTGGTTAACTCTTGGCAAACTTGAGCAAATTGAGGATCTCTAGGAGTATGTATTGAGTAAAATGAGAGGGAAAATTTTAGGGTACAACAGCTGCCCCTGTTCAGTCTTCTTGAACCTGAGGATGTAGATTGGCTCGTCTGCCTTTCGTGATCTGAAGGTGGAAGATGATTGAACACTAGAGTGCCCAGAAATTTGCACTCGCATGAAGTGATACTTGATTTGTGATATCGGGAATGGTCTTATAGATGCCATTTGAAAGTTGATAGATAATTTTAGGAGATGGGATTAAAGATGCCATCCAAGATGTGACGGAGTACCGCCGGATATGGGCTTAAAGATGCCATCTAGAGGATGTTGATTTCCTGAGATATTCTTTCAATGAGAGTCCCTGCTCCTGTTGTTGAGGAGGAATATGCTGAGGAATGTTAGTATCTGAATAGAATTTCAGGAGCTTCAGTTATCCGTTACTCTACTCGATAATTAACTCCGGAGGTGAACTGCATATCTGGTCATTGTACAGGCTATATCGCAACTTACTGGGGAAAGGTGAAATTGACCGAAACTAGTCAGGTCCAAGTTTTATCGTGTTATAAACTGTCGTCTGGAGGTAAGAGAAAAGAAACCTGGATGGTAGGGTTATGAGAAGGAACCTGGATAGTATGGTTACTTCAAAATGAAATCCTGGATAGTAGGGCTGTGAGAAGGAACCTGGGTCGTAGGGTTTCTTCGATATGAAAGCCTGGATAGTAGGGCTGTGAGAAGGAACCTGGATAGTAAGGTTACTTTGATATGAAATCCTGGATAGTAGGGCTGTGAGAAGGAACCTGGATAGTAGGGTTACTTCGATATGAAAGCTTGGATAGTAGGGCTGTGAGAAGGAATCTGGATAGTAGGGTTACTTCGATATGAAAGCCTGGATAGTAGGGCTGTAAGAAGAAACCTGGATAGTAGGGTTACTTCGATATGAAAGCTTGGATAGTAGGGTTGTGAGAAGGAACCTGGGTCGTAGGGTTTCTTCGATATAAAAGCCTGGATAGTAGGGTTGTGAGAAGGAACCTGGGTCGTAGGGTTTCTTTGATATGAAAGCCTGGATAGTAGAGCTGTGAGAAGGAACCTGGATCGTAGGGTTTCTTCGATATGAAAGTCTGGATAGTAGGGCTATGAAAAGGAACCTGGATAGTAGGGTTACTTCGATATGAAAGCCTGGATAGTAGGGCTGTGAGAAGGAACCTGGGTCGTAGGGTTACTTTGATATGAAAGCCTGGATAGTAGGGTTGTGAGAAGGAACCTGGGTTGTAGGGTTACTTCGATATGAAAGCCTGGATAGTAGGGCTGAAAGAAGGAACCTGGGTCGTAGGGTTACTTCGATATGAAAGCCTGGATAGTAGGGTTGTGAGAAGGAACCCGGGTCGTAGGGTTTCTTCGATATAAAAGCCTGGATAGTAGGGCTGTAAGAAGGAACTTGGGTCGTAGGGTTTCTTTGATATGAAAGCCTGGATAGTAGGGTTGTGAGAAGGAACCTGGATAGTAGGGTTACTTCGATATGAAAGCCTGGATAATATAGCTGTGACAAGGAACCTGGGTCTTAGGGTTACTTCGATATTAAATCTTGGATAGTAGGGCTGTAAGAAGGAACCTGGTTCGTAGGGTTACTTCAATATGAAAGTCTGGATAGTAGGGCTGTGAGAAGGAACCTGGATCATAGGGTTACTTCGATATGAAATCCTGGATAGTAGGGTTGTGAGAAGGAACCTGGGTTGTAGGGTTACTTCGATATGAAAGCATGGATAGTAGGGCTGTGAGAAGGAACCTGGGTCGTAGGGTTACTTCAATATGAAAGCCTGGATAGTAGGGCTTTGAGAAGGAACCTGGATAGTAGGGTTACTTTGATATGAAAGCCTGGACTGTAGGGCTGTGAGAAGTAACCTGGTTCGTAGGGTTACTTCAAAGTGATAGTGTAGATTAGTTGACCCGTTTTGTTTCAGGAACTGACTTTCCGTTAGTCGTCTGCAGATGTGACTTGCATAACTGCTGAATTTTTTAAAGCTAATCCTCTTTTCCTGGAAAGATATCAGGGTTAGTTATATGTGATGCGTGAGATGTAGGGTGAGATGATGTTCTCAAAATAAATGAAATTATGTTGTATATGATATGTATGGGTATGTCATGGTGTATGTTCATGAAATGCTATCGAGGTATGCTCGCGTCTGGGAAAATAAATCCCTGACAGTTGCTAGAGATTTGTAAATATTCTGTCAGGAAGAGATGCTGCTTGAGAATAAACTCCGTGGGGAACGAACTTAGAAAATGTATTTTTGTAGCTGAAGTGATGAACTCTGTCGGGGATTGAGCCTCTGTATCTAGAGAAATAAACTCTGCTTGGGGGATGAATTTTACTGACTCGCCCGCGATTATGAACCTCAGCTGAGGTGGTTACGTCCTGTTTTGGGAAAGCTGACATCAATGACTTTGGATACTTTTACTATGTGGGGAGTGTATGTACCAATAATTATGTTCCCAAGTTGGCTTTATCCCGATACCTGCTGGGCGGAGTACCTGTCGGTTTTGGCACTTCTTGCCTTTGCCCCTGTTTCTGGAATTACGAGTAATTGTCTTTTGTTTCTTATGTAAATATTTATGAGCAGCAATCATTTTCAAATGCATATATCAAAAATAAATCATTGTACGTTCTTGCAAAACAAAACAGAAAACAAAAACAAACTCGAAGTGAAAATAATTTTGTATTGATTTTTGAAGTTGGCATGTAGTAGGCATTTTTTGTACAAGGAGGCTAACGCTCTAGTAAGAGAACGCCGCCGAAAAAATGGAAGCTATACAAATTTATGTAAAAGAAAAAACAGCTATGTGAAACAACCCCATTGGGTTCCAACTCTTCTATTTCCTTTATATCTCCGAGCGTCTCATCACTTTGCTTCTTGGCCGAAAGTTGATCAGATTAATTGGCGTCGTCCGAGCATGATAGTCGATACCGAAGTCTGGTCACAAGATGATCCAATGAGACATAGCAGTACACTTTATATCCCTAACTTTTTCCTGGACTTCCCTTTCGGCTTTTCAGTCCACCGGGATACCCCTTTTTGCCCAAGCCGCCCTTTCAAGTTTTCGACTTGCCGGGTGTACAAATTTTTTTTTTCATTTTCATCCCTTAATTTTGCCAGAACCCTTTTGGTTCGCCGGGAAGCCCTTATTTTTTCCTAGGTCGGTCAACCTAGTGGGTCTTTGATTAGGCGTAGTATCTTTTCACTATGTCTGCATTGACGGGGTGAGGAAGGTAGTCACCATCCATGGTGGTTAGAATCATAGCTCCTTCCGAGAAAATGTTCTTAACCACAAATGGCCCTTCGTACGTGGGGGTCCATTTTCCCCTGGGATCACCTTGCGGCAGTATGATGCGCTTAATCACCAGATCCCTGACTTGATATTCTTGGCGTCTGACTTTCTTGTTAAAATCCTTGATCATTCGCTTTTGATACATCTGACCATGGCAGATAGCAGTAAGTCTCTATCCATCGATTAGATTTAACTGATCAAGTCGAGTTCGGATCCAGTCGTCTCCGTTCAAACCCGCATCCTTCATAATCCTGAGAGAAGGTATCTGGACTTTGATGGGTAGGACTGCCTCCATGCCATATACCAGAGAGTAGGGTGTTGCCCCTGTCTATGTCCGTACTAAGGTACGGTACCCATGAAGAGTGAATGGTAACATCTCATGCCAGTCTTTATATGTCACCATCATCTTCTGCACAATCTTCTTGATATTCTTGTTAGCTGCTTTAACAGCGCCATTCATCTTCGGCCGGTAGGGAGAAGAATTATGATGATGTATCTTGAACTGTTTACAGAGCTCGGTGATCATTGTGTTGTTGAGATTCGTACCATTGTCAGTAATAATTCTCTCTGGCACACCATATCGATAGATCAGATTGTGTTGGATAAACCGCGCCATGACGTTCTTGGTTACTATAGCAAAGGAAGCTGCCTCAACCCACTTCGTGAAGTAATCAATGGATACTAAGATGAAGCGATTTCCATTGGAAGCGGTGGGCCTGATTTCTTTGATCATGTCGATGCCCCACATTGCAAAGGGCCACGGAGCTGTCAAGACGTTTAAGGGGACCGGAGGCACATGCACCTTATCAGCATAGATTTGGCATTTATGATAAGTTCGAGAGTACTGATAACAATCGGCTTCCATAGTGGACCAGTAATATCCTGCCCGTAGAATCTTCTTAGCCATAGTGTGTCCACTGGAATAGGTTCTGAAGGTGCCTTCATGTAGATCTGTCATAATCCTCTCTGCTTCATTCTTGTCTACACACCGTAGTAGTGTGGAGTCATGGTTGCGTTTATAGAGGATTCCATTACTGAGGAAGAACTTTGCAGCGAACCTTCTCAGAAACTTCTTATCATTGACAGATGCACCTTCGGGATACTCTTGAGTCTCGAGATACCTTTTGACTTCGTGAAACCAGGGTTTGTCTGCCACTTCTTAGGTATCGATTTCACAGTAGTGTGTTGGTTCATCCAACCTCTCAATGGTGATTTGGGGAGCTTCATTGTCCCATCTAACTTTGAACATATAATACATGGTAGCTAGCGCGTCTGCTAACTGGTTCTCCTCTCGTGGGAAATGTTCAGAAGTTACCTCCTCAAAGTGTGGGAGCAATGTCAGTACGTACTCTTGTACGGGATGAGATTCGGGTGCTTCGTATCCCACTCGCCTTTGATCTGACTTATCACCAAAGAGAAATCCCCGAATACATTCAAGAACTTGATCCTTATGACAATAGCAGCTCGAATACCCATGATGCACGCTTCATACTCCGCTATGTTGTTGGTGCAGTTGAAACGTAATCGGGCAGTGAACAGAGTATGACAGCCCTCAGGAGATATGATTACAGTGCCAATGTTGTTACCCAGTGCATTTGAGGCTCCATCAAAATACATAGACCATTGGGATCCCTCCTCAGGTCCTTCATCCGGTCCAGGTTCTTCGTAGTCAGTCACCAACATAATATTCTCATCCGAGAACTCAAAATTCATGGACTGGTAGTCATCCATGGCCTGATGAGCCAAATGATCAGCCAATACACTTCCCTTGATTGCTTTTTGGGTTGTATATTGTATGTCGTACTCAGTTAAGATCATTTTCCACCTTGCTATCCTTCCGGAGAGTGCGGGCTTCTCGAAAATGTACTTGATCGGATCCATCTTTGATATCAACAATGTAGTGTGAGTCAGCATATACTGTCTCAGTCGGCGAGTAGCCCATGCCAAAGTGCAACAAGTTTTCTCGAGCAGTGAGTATATTGTCTTACAGTCGGTAAACGTTTTGCTAAGGTAGTATATTGCATGCTCTTTTCGACCAGACTCGTCATGCTGCTCCAGCACACACCCCATTGAATTGTCTATCACTGTTAAGTATAATATCAAAGGTCTTCCTTCAACTGGAGGCATCAGAATTGGTGGTTCTTGAAGGTATTCCTTGATTCTTTCAAAAGCGGTCTGGCATTCATCATTCCACTTTACCACTTTATCTTTCTTCAGAAGCTTGAAGATTAGATCACAAGTAGCAGTCAGATGTGAAATGAACCTGGCGATATAATTCAGGCGTCCCAAGAAACCTCTAACTTCCTTCTCTATACAGGGAGCTGGCATTTCTTGTATAGCTTTTACCTTTGCAGGTTCTACTTGGATGCCTTTGTCGCTGACAATGAAACCCATAAATTTACCAGACCTTACCCTGAAGGTGCACTTGTTCGGATTCAACCTCAGCTTATACATCTTTAACCTGTCGAACAAATTTTGTAGATGATCAAGGTGCTCTTCCTCAGTTTGAGACATGGCTATCATGTCATCAACATATACTTCGATCTCGTGGTGAATCATATCGTGGAACAAAGCGACCATGGCACGCTGATAAGTTTCCCCAGCATTCTTCAACCCAAACGGAATCACCTTGTAGCAGAAAGTGCCCCACTGTGTAACAAAGGTTGTCTTCTCCATGTCTTCAGGAGCCATCTTGATCTGGTTGTAGCCAAAGAAACCATCCATAAAGGAGAATATTTTGTGTTTCACGGTGTTGTCGACCAGAACATTAATGTGAGGAAGTGTGAAGTCATCTTTGGGGCTTTCCCTGTTCAGATCTCTGTAATCCACACACATTTGTACCTTACCGTCCTTCTTATGTACCGGAACAACATTATCAACCCACTATGGATAAGAAGTGACAGCTAAGAATCCTGCGTCGAATTGTTTCATGACCTCTGCCTTGATCTTCTCTGACATTTCGGGGCGCATACGGCAGACCTTCTGCTTAACCGGAGGACAGTCTTCTTTAGTCGACAGGTGGTGTACCACAATATTGGTATCCAAACTAGGCATGTCTTCATAGGACCAGGCGAAGATCTCAACATAGTCGTGCAACATCTGTATCAACCTCTATTTGACGCTAAGCTCCAGATTCACACCTATTTTAACCTCTTTTCTGTCTTCCTCAGTACCCAAATTCACTGTCTCGACCGGCTCTTCATGAGGTTGTATGACCCTCTCTTCCTGTTGTAGTAGTCTAGCAAGTTCTCCAGGCACCTCACAATCATCCTTATCTTCGTCTTCGGGTTGGTTGATCGGATTTTCGAAGTAATAACTGGCAATAACAGAGTTGTTATCAATGGGATCCAGAGTGGATATGGATCTGCATTATGATACGTGAGTGTGTGTAATAGAATAACTGTTTGGATAAAGTGGAAAACAGAAAAGAAAAATAGAGAGCGCAAAATTTGTATGTAAGAAACGTCCAATACTTTATTAATGGTATATGAAATGACAAATAATAGCCCTCACAAGAAAAACTAATGTGCCTCGGGCAAGACACAAGGCCGTAAAGTTTTAAATTGTTTATTACGACTCTCAAAACAAGTAAGACCATTACCACGGAATAATAGAAACTGATATAAAGTCCCTAGCCGTCCAGTTACTCGGTCCACCGTTGGTAGTTGGGTAGATCCAGCTGTCAATGTCTGAGTCTTCCTCGCTGTCTTCAATGGCATTAATTCCCCGATTACTGATGTGTACGGGAGGTCTTCCAGCCCGAGCGTTTCGAACAACCCTTTGAGCCCCTGTAGTAAAGCCCAAACCAAATTTGTCATTTTTGTGAGTGAAATCAGGGAGTTGACCCTAATTGGCACACCCACCTTCTTCAACCACGGCCCTGGAGTCCTTGAGGGAAGCCATCTTCAGAGGAGGTTTGTTGTTGGTAGTAGCTTCAGTTGATGCCAAGATCTGAGGGACCTCTTCGAAATTCTGACAAGGAGTTTTTATGAATTCCCCGTCCATCTCTATGTACTAGAAGGAATTGAGGTGGCTCATCATATATTCTTCTTCACCCCGCACAGTGACAATCTTCCCTTTCACCGGATACTTCAGCATTTGGTGGAGTGTGGAAGTAACTACCCCAGCCTTGTGGATCCAAGGACGACCCAGTAAACAAAAATACGACAACCTGATATCCATCACATAGAAGGTGGACCCAAAAGTCTGAGAACCCACTTTGACAGGGATGTCCACCTCCCCGTGCATCATTATCTTCGATCCGTCAAAAGCCCTTACCACAATGTTCTAGGCTTTAGAGTCAAACCCTCGCAATCCAACTGGTCCAACGCCTTCTTAGGCAAGACATTCAGCAAAGACCCAGTATCGACCAGCACATGAGCCATAGTGGTGCCCCTGCATTCAATAGAGACATGCAGAGCATCATTATGCTTCCTTCCCTTTGGTGTCAAGTCCGCATCTAAAAAACCCATCCCATTATCAGCAGTCAGGCTGGCCACACAATCTTTGAACTGATCAGTTGAAGTTTCCTACGGTACATGCGCAGTCTTGAGGAATGCAATCAAAGCCTTCGCATGGGCTTCAGAACACAATAGCAAAGACAACATGGATATCTTTGATGGGGTCTGCCCCAGCTGCTCGACAACATTGTAGTCGCTCTTCTTAATTATTTTCAGTATTTCCTCTATCTCTTGCTTAGAGGCTTCCACAATAATTTTCCTAGGCGCCTCCGTCCGGGCAGGCTCACCTATAATTTCTTTGCTGCGGGTATCAGACGATTCGCCGACAGGGGTAATAACTAGATTAAGAACAGGAGCAGTAGTTAATGTACTAGCAGGAACAAAAGATGGAATGACTATAGGCTTGTTGACAGTCTTAGGGGAAATCTCGGGAGAGAAGACCCTTCCACTTCGGGTAACTTTGCTGGTTCCGACAATGTTACCAATATCAGGATCAGCCTCTTCGTCTTTCAAATCTTGTTTGATGCCATGATAGTACACATCGGCACCATAATGTCAGGGGACAGCTTTGTCCGAGACATACAGGACAGGACCAGGAACAGTGATTATTAGTGGAGCAATTCTTTGAGCAGATGTAATCCTAATAGGTCTTCTCGAGGATACATTGGAAGGATTGGCGGAAATAGTTATAATGGCAATGTCTTCAGATGGAACAACGGGAACCAATTTTTTCTCGAACAAAATTTCTTTGTTGTCCATCAGGCGTTGAATACCTAACTTTAGCAAACGACAACTAGAAGGTAGAAACGAACACATGTGGCAACCTTCACCACAACCCGGAAATAAACCAGCCAACAGCAAATTCTTCTTCACAGTCAGGAGAAGAGTAGAAACTTCATCCACCAAGGTCACAAACAAGTCAGTATCAATAGCATTAACTCCATGACCGTGCTTAGGCATGGGAGCAGTTATGACATTGGGCTTCTCCGGAGCATCGAACTCAATTTCCTTGGCTTCAATCAGATCTTGTACCTTATTCCTTAGAGCCAAGCAGTCATTGGTATCGTGGCCAGAACTCTCAGAATGATAGTCACACTGAGCATTTGGATTATATCGGGGAGATGTAGTATTTGGATTCTTGGGAGCCTCTTTCAAGGTTTCCAAGTTGGATCTCAGCAGATGAGGTAGGACTTCAGCCAATGTCATGTTGATTTAGGTAAACTGTCGTTGTGGCCTTTCCACCCTTTGTTGATTGTTGCATTGTGGAGCAACTGCAGGCCTAGGTAACATTACGGCACTTACTGTCTGATGATGTTCAACCCTATTTTGGCCCCTCAGGCTGTAGATGGCACTGGCTTCCTTCTTACTAGCAAAAGGATTCTTTAATGAGCTCGTAGAGGCATCTTTCTATATCTTGCTGCTCCGAATCCCAACTTCTACTCTTTCTCCAGTTAGAATCAGCTCGATAAAACCAGCTGACGAGTTGCCGATCAAATGATTAAAAAATGGACCAGATAGCGTCCCTAGAAACATATCAACCAGCTCTGTATCAGACAACGAGGGTTGAACTCTTCCAGCCAAGCCTCTCCATTTTTGTGCATAGTCTTTAAAGCCTTCACTTTCACCCATGGACATACTCTGAAGTTGAGTATGATTAGAAGCAAGGTCGGTGTTATGTTGATATTGCTTGTAGAAAGCAGCAGCCAGATATTCCCAATTTCAGACATTGGCTCTCTCCAGTTGGTAGAACCATTCAAGTTGAGTCCCTGATAGACTATCTTGAAAGAAATGAACCCACAAATTTCTATCAGCAGTGTGGGGCTGGATCTTTCTTACGTAAGAATGTAGATGGAGTTTTGGGCAAGACACCCCATCATACTTAGCAAAAACTGGAGCTTTGAACTTCTGCGGGATGACCACTCCCAACACCAATCCCAATTCTTAGAAATCCAGTCCAGGTATCCTCTGAACTTCTGTGGCACTCAAACGATCTTCCAACTGCTTGTATTTATCCTCAGCAGGAGGATATTGCTCATCATTGTAGTTGGTATCGTTGTCAGAAACTGCAGGACTGAGGTCCTTCTCCCCTGTCTCTTCTTCTTGATTCTCCCATTCCTTGGATGAAGAGGTCAGATCAACTTGTCGCTTCAAACGCTCTCTAAACCTTCTTCCCATATTCAAAATACCGACAGCCTTCTTCTTTTTCTTTTTATCTTTTAGTATGAGGGCTTTCAAATCCTCCTGCCCTTTTGCCAGACTTATGAACATTTGTTGGAACTGGGCATTTTGTGCCTGAAGGTCCTTGATGCTTTGTTCAGAAGACATTTCTGCTGAAATAAACAGCGAAGAAGATGAGAAACCTATAATGGTACCGGTACATGCAATGTTATAAATGGGATGCACATGCAATGATTTCAAAGACTTTGGGAAATTTAAACTTGCAAACCAAAATAAACAAAGATTTTATTAGCTGAATTCAAAGTTCAAATGCCTTTTAGGCGTTACAATTAAAAACAAATCTAAAATTAGAAAAGCAATTAAAATTCCCATGGATGCTTCCTTTTTGTGCCGAGATAATCATTGAGTCCTTTTTCCTCGTGGATTTGCTTTGTGAGCTCTAAAACCTTCCTCTCTTGAGCATGGAACTGATCCCTGTAAGTATCCCACACCTTCATCAACTGAATCCAAGACCTCTGTAATTCCCCAAGATCAGTGGGCATACAAGGATAGAGAACCGTGTAAGGAATACCCCCTTCAGTAGTGGGTTCCACAATCACTGGTAAACCGGCCACATAGGGCATCATAAGCTTCGGGGCGCGAGCTCGTACCCATTGGAGGTAAGGTTCCATAGGAATGGAAGCCTTTGGCCCCAAAGCCTTGGCGCCATATCTGTTTACCATGCCCCAAGCTCGTATGAACCTCCGACGATACTCTTGAACATCATTCTCATAGTTGAATACAATGCCCTTGATAAGTAACTCATGGGGACCATCTCCTCGGACGTAACCAAATTGTCACATAGCTAAACAAGGATTGTATGTTATACCCCCTCTGATACCAAGTAATGGGACATTAGGGTACTCCCCACAGCGGTCAATAATAGCAGTGTTTTCCATAGCTCAGGAACACCAGAGAATATCCATATGAGCGAGTGACATTATCCTTTACAACCAACCCAAACCTTCTTCATTCTTCAGTACGGACTTGGGGAGGTGAGAAATAAACCACCTCGACAGTAATGGCATACAACACATAAGAGCCCCTCTTCACTTCATGGTACGAGTATGGAGAGCGTGCAAAATATCTCCGAGCAAGGTAGGCACAGGGTTGAGGGAGAGGAAGATCTTGATAGCATTCACATCTATGAATGAGTCCGGATTAGGGAATAGGACTAACCCATAGATTAGAAGAGCCAAAAGCTCCTCAAAAGCCTGAAAATCCATATTATCCCAAAATAGTTGGGCCTTGTCTATCAAAAACATAGCTAGAAAACCCTTGACTCCGCTTCTTGTTTCCCAATTGGATACCACGTCGGCTCGTTTCAGATGCAAAGCTGAGGCAATGACTTCTGGCTTAGGAACTTCTTCTAGACTTGTGAAGGGCAACTGTTCAAGAATGGGTATATCTAACAGTTGAGAGAATTCTTCCAAGGTAGGCACCAACTAATAGTCTGGAAAGATGAAGCAGTGGTGCTTGGGATCAAAGAACTGAAAGAGTACACTCATCATCTTTTCATCAAAGTTTGAAGTAACCAGATTGAGAAGTTGACCATGTCTCTTAGTGAATGCTGAAGTTTCAGAAACCCTTGATACTAGCTCTTTGAGTTGGGAAGGTATCTTCAAAAAGCTGATTCGGATAGTGTTCTTACGAACGAAAGCCATGATCTGCAAAACAGAACAAAGATAAATTCCCTTGGTCTTTGAAATGGTTAGTGCAATTAGAATGGATGCTACGTTATGATGCATGATGTCATGATAAACCACAGGTATAACAAACACAGACAAATCACACCAAGCTCTTAGGTTTAAGGCTTGCATGAGGTTAAAGGTCATACCCGCTTGAAGTTTAGTTGGTTTCAAAACTGTCTTAAAAAGTAACCGGGTTCTAAGGGATCTCAATATCACTGACCATCCTTTATCGGGCATTGTCTCAGCTCAAGCAATCTTTTCTTGTGGCCAAAATATCCCGAAAGTCTGATCTCAATGAGTGTAGCATCGAGTATCAACCAACCCTCAGCTCTACACGGAGGCCGACTATCTCACTACTTTCTAATGGCCAAGTTTGTTCAACTAAGGTTCTAAGGTCCGTTAGTGCTTCACGACACCACGCGGTGGCCCCGTATTCTCCTCGTTTCCCCACGAAGGATACCGGTACCAACAAAAGCTCCACACTAACACAACCATCGATTAAACCATATCGGTCTACATTGTACAGTCTCCACGATCTATTGCTGTTTACCTAATGAGTGCCCCCAGATCCGGGTGTAGGATCTATAGTTACCCAAGCAATAACCCTTTAAGAATAAAACAAACAAACAAGAAATCAATTTGCAATGACCTAGATCCTAAGGTAAACCCCACTTTATTGTTCCCCAGTAGAGTCGCCAGTTCTGTGATACGGTGGCAGAACCGACTGTTATACTGGTTTGCATATTTTGTTTGCAAAATGTCGTGGTAAGCAAGAGTCACCAACGACTTTTAGTTTATCCAATCATGGAAAAGGAAAAAGAACAAAAAAACCTTTTTTCGAGATTTCTGAGTATGGGGGGTAGATTATAGAAAGGGAAGGTGTTAGCACCCTTTCTATCCATGGTTTTCCATGGGCTCTTAGGTACTTGCTCATATTTTTAAAATTGCTTGTGTGTGTACTTGTTTTGAAAAGTTTTACTTCGTGATAACCCTTGTATCAGTCCTCAAGGGTGTGACGAAGTTGTTTTTGAAAAATGTTTTGAAAGGTGTTTGTGTGAAAAGTTTTGTTGAGCAAGTACTTAAGATTCTACCTACTCGAAAAAGATTGTTCGTTCTCGTTTCTTTTAGACAGCGCTATCCTACTATTAAGGAGTAGGCATCCCCATCGGTGGAGTTTTTAAGGGACGTTCGGAAGGGACGAGTACAGTCACTAAAGCAATGGGTTGGAAACTTTAGTAGTAACCCTAGAGTCTTAAGATCTTTCTGAGGCAACATTTTCGAAGAAACATTCGAATGGGACATTTGATCTTTTAGACAGGAGGGAAGCCACTAAAATCTCCTGTGCTTGATGACTATTTTACCGAAGGCAACCGAAGTGAGGCAAACCCTAGGAGTGAATATGTGCATGTGAATTTTTCAGTTAATTAGTCTTTGCACATTAGGTGATCTACCGTTTTAATTTTCAAACAACCTTTCCATACAATCCTATTAACCATGCGTCTAACAGTTAAAGATTGCGAAAATTAGAAGTGCGAGAAAATAAACCTAGCTAATACATGGCTTTCGTAGATACAAAATTATTTAACTGAAAATGAAATGCGGCAATTAAAACCCTAATTAAAATCTATTACAACCTCGAAACAGTTACATAAATAATAATCGGAATAGTAATTAAAACGCGCGATGAATTAAATGCGAAGAATTAATTAAGTGACCTAAAATCTAATTAAAAAAATTATTTGGTTATTTTTTGGAGAAAAATTAATTATTTACAACCCTAATTTCTAATTAGTTTTAATTATAAAAAGAAATTGAAATTAACCTAATTTAAACTAAATTAATTAATTAAAGAAAATAAATATTTCTTGAGAAAAATGATTTTTTGTGTTTTTGTGGTTTTTAATTTACAAAAAATAATTTTGTGTTAATTAAAAAAGAAAATGATTAATGAAATAAATAAATAAATTAAAAAAATTGAAAAAAAGAAAGAATTGGGCATGTGCTGAATAGTAAGGCTGGGGGGTGTGTTATTGAAGTTCTCCAGGCCCATTAGCCATCCAAGCCCAGTCATCGCTTGATTCCATGTGGCGTTGACTTGAGGGTGCATCATGGTCCTTCACTGGTAAGCCTTGGATCTGGCTGAATGATGGATCTATTGGTTGTCTACTGGACATGCACGGTAGGCCTTGGGATGAGAATTGCATATGATTTGTAAATGGAAAATAAGAAAATAAACGTTGTTGGGACCTAGGATCGAACCCAAGTCCTCACGCTTACCACCAATTGCCCTTGCCAACTGTGCTACTGTGATTAGTTGTTAGTATAATAAGAAGAATACATGATATATAAATCAAGACAATTGGATAAAAAAAACGCGGGAAGTTTAAATTGTGCAACGATGGGCTGCCATGCCACCATCTTCTTCCTTCTTCGTCGCCTTAGGTTCTTGCACCTTTACCTACAGACAAAAGTCTGTAGCTACAAACCTGTAAAACTTAAAAATCCAGCACATGCATGATAAATTAGTTGTGATTGTACCAATCAACTCGTCTTGGCCTCACGAGCATCATGGTACCTTATTCGTGGCCTAATTTTTCATGTGTCAAAAATCCCCAAAATGTGGCTTCAAACCCTAGATATGGCATTCATTAGTATGGGAATCAAAACGTTAATTAAAACAAACCAAAATATTGCAAACATGATAACAAACATGTATATGCCATTAAAACATGCTCATAATGTATAAATCATGATAATCGAATTTGAAAAAAATGGCAAACCGTAATGTTCATACAAGTTATTTCTGAGCGTGAAAGGACTTGTAATTGATTGGAATAGCTTCCTGAGACATCCAGCAATCGATTGGAAATGTTAGGATGGCTTGAGATGGTCTGTATGATTGAAACTGATTCACCACTTTTGTCCAATTTTGAGCTTTTTGTTCTCTGACTTTCACGCCTGCAAAAACCTTCTCTTTTGCCTTGTACTTGTTCATTATATATGCTAGAACGAATTAGGATTCTAAAAACCATATGTATCTTTGCAATTATGGAATATTTGATTTGATTTCCATGCCATATCCAAACTTTCTATATTGAGCCAAATTATCCCTTTCTTGTACTAATCAGCCCTGATTCGTTTAGGTCTTAATATCTCTACATAATTTGATTGAGTTCTTGTCCAAAAATCAATTCAAAACATATCTTTGTTATTATTTACCAATTATTTGGTTTAATTCAATTTTTAATTAATAAAAAATCAAAATAGAATGGAAAATGAAGCAAATAACATGTGAATAAATAATTGGGTCTTGGGCCATGTCATAAATGAGGTGCAATCATGAAATGCTAGGCCCATTTGGTAAAAAAATGCACTTTTGAGCATATTTGACTTTTGGCAATTTTGCAAAAAAGGTCAACTTTAACAAGGCGTATCTCTTCCAATTTTAACCCTAGAGGGGTGTTCTTGGATTTTTAGAAAGCTTATGATGTCCCCTGAGCAACCCTTTTGGTCTCATTTCAATTGGGTCTTCCATGTTCATGTAAGAAGCTTTGACCCAAAAGGTATTTTTGTTGACTTTTCAAAAGGACCTATAATATAGAAATTCATATCTATTGATGAGTGCATATTTTAACTTGTGGGCTGAAGATGAATTGTAGGGAATTGCATCCTCTTCAAAATAAGACTTGGATGGATAATTTCTGATAAAGTATGTGGAAGTTATGCTTGGTCAAAGTTTGGTTGACTTTTCTTGAGAAACCCTAATTTAGCAACTTTTGGGTTTTGATGAATTTGGGGCATTCCTTGAGGAATCGTGATCAACCCTTGATCAAATGATGGATATCACTTCAAAATGTGGATGTTGACCAAAAATCTTGAAGTTTGAGTGTATGTGGGCCATAATTGACTTTTGACCTAATACAGTTGATTCTCAAGCATATGAGCAGTTGACTAAGCAAACTTCTTGTGCAAGGCATGAGACTTGACATGGAGAATCTTGGGAACATATTAGGACCTTAGAAATAATCTGGGGCCTTTGTGATCCACACATCTTGATGAAAGTGGAAACCCTAATTTGAGACACACTGCCTTAGGAGAGAGTTTGTCTGGTCAACTCTTGGCAAACTTGAGCAAATTAAGGATCTCTAGGAGTATGTATTGAGTAAAATGAGAGGGAAAATTTTGGGGTACAACACATGCTATGATGAAATGCCTGATGTTGCACTTCCCACACCCTCATCATCCTCCTCAGTAAGCATTGTAAGTCTTCCCCCCATATTTTGTTCTAAAACATTGAGGCCAATGTTTAGTTCAGGTGAGGGGGGATTTAGTTATTGCATTTACTTACTGTTTTGGTTTAGTATTTTATTTCTTTTTCTTTTTGCATTATTGTTTTGCATTGTTGTTGAGTTAGTTAGTGCATGATCATGGTATTATTGTCCAGACAATTGCTGAAAATTAGTGACAGTGGATGATAAAATCACGTCATTTATTGTGCTTGTTGCGATTGACCCTCGGAAGTTGATACCATCGAGTGAGTATTAGGATGCAAATATCAAGAGTTGATCGACAAAGGTAATCTGTGCAACCTGAGATGAGTGGAAAGTTACACCAAACTGGAAGGTATTATGGAATCTATCAACTTTACCCAACATGGTGAGGACATAAAATGCCAAACACGTATTGATTCATCATGAGAGCTAGTCAGGTATGTCTCTGTCACTCTAAGTTTGCATGCGTTCTAGTTGATTATAATTGCATTATGACACACACTGAGGCACGTTGTTTCTATTTGACCCCTGAGCCTTTCTAGACGTCCCATTGTAATGTTTATCCATTGTTAACCCCGTTGGACCTGTATCAAATTTTTTTTGCTTATCACTGCTTATGATAACCCATGGCCAAACACTTCCTACCTTGCTCAGTTCAGTGTTGTTTTCTTGAATTTGTGCTAAGCTCCAAGTTTGGGGTAGTAACCCCTAGAGAAACTAGGTAAGTGCGGAAAAAAAGAGAAGTATTGAAGATGCTCATATCTTGAAGAAAAAATGATTGAAAAGCACTTACCAAATAGAATAAACTCAGTTAAATTGCAAAGAAATGCTCAAAAGAAATACTTAAGTGAAACTGAAGAACCCAAAAACTTGAAAAGGAGGTGTTCGAAAATCCCATTGGTTAAACCATGCAAAAAGAAGCACAAAGAAGAGAAGGACAACACTGACACTGAGGCCAAAACCCATTATTTTCCAATTTCCTTTGTTTATCCTACCGTATCTAAGCCCCATTACAACCTGAAGACCTCAAAAAGTGTGTGTTATGTGTATGTGAAATTAATTTAGAATGTATTCAAACTCCTAAGTTGATATTGCATATTTTGAACTATGAGTGAAAATACTAACCCCGAGAGACTTGGTGAGAGTGAAAGATAGGTTGACAGATGAAGTAATGTCTTGATGTTAAGGTGCGACGGAACACTCGATTCGGGAAAGCAGAAAATTTTTGAAGGAAAATAATAGCATGTAGCAAAAGATCTCAGGGGTATTGTGGTAAGTTGATAATTTGGGGTGCCTGATTCTATTTGTCCTTAACATTTCTTGAGGACAAGCAACGAGCTAAGTTTAGGGTTGTGATCGATCACCATTTTCATCATGTTTTTGTTACTTGTTTGATGATAATCCAAGTATTATAAATCATTTTGTGTAGTATTTTACTTCACTTTGAATGATTTCATGTTTCATAAGTTTTCCCGTATTTTATATTTTTGTAAGTATTATTTCAGGTTATTTCCTATTTTATGCTTCATTTGGTTATTGCTACTGTTTCAAGCTCAGGTGAAAGATCCAAGGGACTCGGTACGAGAAAAGTCAAGAAATTGGGAGTTTCAAGAAGTTTTCAGCAAGTTTCAGCAAGTCTGACACGACCACCAGTGTCACCAGACACGGGTCGTGTCAGGCAGAGAAATGGATCCAGGGTTAGAAACCAGAATTTCAACATGTGCGCCCGTGTCAAGTGACACATACCGTGTTAGTTATCCTGAAGAGTGGATTTTGTGAAGTGTTGTCTGGTGACCAACACGGCCACCAGTGTCGCCTGACACGAGCCGTGTTGGTTTGTGTGCTGATAATTTGTTATTTTTGTTTAACTTCCCTAAGTGTGACCCGGAAGGGTGTTTTGTACTTTTCAGATGGAGAACCAAAGACTTTGACTACTTGAAGCAGTTTTAACCAAGGAGGAGGCACTTTTGGATCAGACGGAAGAATTGCAGAAGAAGGAATAGAGCTCTCAAGGGTTTGGATAACGGAGATCTGTAAGAGCTATTACGAGTGAAGATCAAAGAAATACTCTTATATTGTAATGTCTAATCTTTTTATTGAATTTTATTTGAATACTATGAGAGGCTAAACCCCCCAATGCTAGGAGGTGTCCCTGATTTGTCATTGTAATGATATTGATCTCTTGTTTTATTCAACACAATAGTTCTTTTTCATCAATTTAATTTTTCAGAATAATCTACTATTTTTCCTTATCAGATCAATAGGGTTTCACTTTTCTTAACACATAGAGTTGGACAACTGTGTTAAGGTTTTCGAGACAATTATATTATAGATGATTTCACTTAGGACTAGGGAAATCCTATAATAATTGGAAATTATTGATAATAAATTGCTTGGCTTCATCACTTCTTTTAAATGGACATTGAAATTAGGATAGAAGTAAAAGGTTTTTCACTAAGGACTTAGGGAAAGACAATCTTAAGAACAAGTAGTTGATATTGATGAACTTGTTGAAAAGATCAAGAGTCAAAGTTATCATATGGAAAATCAAACGCTTACCCCTAGCATGTTTGATCATATTAGTAAAAGTCATAATTTACATTATTTTCATCTTTATAATTATTGAAGTTATATCATAACCCAAACCAAACACAAGTTTTTGTTTAATTAAACCACGAGTTAAATTTGGTAATATACACAGTCCTCGAGATCAATATCTGGGAAAATTCCATATCATTACTACTTAGGAAAAAATAGTACACTTGTTATTTTCCCTATCACAATGTTTGAGACATTATCTCAAATTGCACTTTAATAGAGAAGGTGGTGAATACAAAATAAGACACATCTTTGTGTTAGAGAAAATTCACCCAAGTCCACTTGTTGTAGTTATTTAAAAATAACTAATCCTTACTTCCTTCCATTGATTGATATAGTTTTCCCTAATCCAAACAAATAAATGTGCAGAAGTTCCAATGGTTTGTAGAAGGAAACAACATTCTTTTCTTTGAAAGAAGATTTTGAAAACTTGCCCTTCTGACATGCTTCACAAAAAGCATATGAAGTAAACTTCAGTAAAGGCAGGCCTTTGATAAGCTTGTTCAACTGAGAAATATTTATCTAGCTAACATAACTTAAACATTTGAGCCACGTCCACTACTCTTTATTAAAAGATATGAGAAATTTTACTTTTAGTTTTATATGGTCAGAAAGCCTGATCTTATAAGAGTTGTCTCTATTCCTTTCATTGAAAAAGGATATAGAAATCCTTTTGACTAACATCTACTCTTTTGGAGCCTATGATATTTCCCTTTCGATCACCTCTGAAACCAATGAAATTTCCAGGCTTAAGTTCTAGACTGTGGAACATATGCCTTTTTCCCATCATGTGTTACAAGTAGCCAGAGTCTAGGTGCCAAGACAGGTGTTTCAATTGCGCTGTTAAGGATGTTTGCAACATAGATTATCTTATCCTATGGTAACCATAACTTCTTGGGTCATTTCTTGTTAGTTCAACCAGAGTTGTAATCAACTTTGGTTTTAGCGGAAGAATAATCATATTTACAAGAGTTAAAATTACATGGTTTAGCCAATTGCTTTTCATCGGATTTTGAATCAGATTTCTCTTCATCTTTTCCATCTTCTTTTGGCACAAACCTGACAGGCACAAAATGAGAGTGTAAGGTAGTTGGTATGTTTTCCTTGTCATATTTAGATTTATCATGAGGATCATAACCAATACCATTAACTTCGTTTCTGCTTACACCATAGATCATAGATGTAAAACCCTATTTCTCCATCAGTAATTTAATAAAAATCTGAGTAAATTAATTCTTAAGTCAAAACACCAAGAATAGGATGGCAAATTTTTCAACACATTAAAATGTTGCTCATGTATAAATAAATGAATCCATAACACACTTTCAGATGAACCGATAACACTTTTCAACAAAGTTCTCAATTTCAACATTATTAACCAACGGAAAAGAATTCATGTTTATTATTCAACATCCTCAACTAATCACAAACCAATGTTTAATAAAATAAAAGAGAGTTTATAATATTCTAACAATTCATCAAAAAAGAAATAGAAATTATGCAATAACAAGCTAGCGTTCATCCCCCCGGTGTTACTATTAGAGCACGACGCCGACTCGAAATAAATGGCAAGTAACTTCGTCCAATGCAGATCACCTGCACATTACCCACGTAGAGGCAACATTCAAACAGAAGGGGTGAGATATCACAACAATATAAAAGAAGATATAATAATAAGTATGCAGCAGATATGTCATGCATGGTCACATACTTCACACCATCAATAACAATTCAACAATTCAACAGTTCAACAATATGCAATGTGACTGACACTGACTAAACGCATGTGCTACCATCAGGGAATAAGCCCTCTCCATAAAGCCATATACGGGCTATCAACATAAGACTAAATTCGGGCCAAAAACATAAGCCAAATCCAGGCTATCAACATACGACAAAATACAGACCAACTACATAAGCCAAATCCAGGATGTCAATGATGCATGTATGTGACACTGACATGCAACAATAAGATTATACAACTATAAGGAAATACCCTTCAACATAAAATAAATTCGGGCCAACGACATCATCATCATCATAATGAAATCAACATTAATTTTGCAACAACAGATCATAAGCTCTCACCCTTACGCCAATCTAGGCCAATAACATCATAATTATCAAGCAATATAAATTGTTTTCCATTCATACACATTCGCAAAATTTATCATGTTCAATTGTCACGAATACTCCTCAATCTACCTAGCACTAACGCCCAAGGAATAAGCCTCCAACTCAAAATAATTCACCTACTGTTATTAAAGTTATTATCATATTGTAATAAATATTTTTATCTTTCCAATGGTCCGAACAGCGCGTCAAACGGACACTTGAGTCAAAAGTTATAAATTTTTAAAGTTTCACAAAAACTGTCAGCTTCAGGTGTACTAGAGTACCCATATAGCCGTAACCGGTTACGCCCTGTCAGAACGGCCAAAACGCTATTTTTCAAGTGGTAATCGGTTACCCTAATACTTGTAACCGATTTCCACTGTACCAGAGTAAACAAACATATTTTTATGCTACAAAAATCACTTATTTCATACCCCAAACATCTCTAACCTCCACATACTTCATTGTTCATGTTCTAAATTATAATTCATATCTATATACATCATTATCAATGTTCTAATTCAAAACATAAACACATTTAAGCATGAAATTACTCAATTATATCACATCAATCCTAACACTGACGCATCAAACATCTCAACAACTTCAACATCGACACATCAGTTATATCACCATAATAAAACATCATCACACGACATTCAATCATTCAAAACCAAGAAGAACACAAGTATGAACAAGAACCTACAATTTCAACCATGGAAATCCAAACCCCATATACCGATCATAATATCATCCCTTTAGATAGTTGGAACCCCACCTTTACCAAAATTCGAAGGTTCCTTAAGCTCCAACCATGGTATCTCCTTGCCCTAGCTTCCCTTCCTTCATATGGTTCTTTGTTTTTCTCAGTTTTTCACGATCGTAACAAATGAGAACAAAACCCCGAACTTCTCCTTAAGTCCTCTTTACCCCTAGGACCCTTAATATGTTATTCCCACCTAATCCCCATTATTCCATCCAACTTTACCATAATATCCTTATAATTCTTTCACCAATTTATCTCTATTTATCTAGTTAAATAAAACTTAGATAATTATTTACTATTTTTCCATCTTACTAATAATTCTAATAATTATTCCTAAATTCAATAATTTCCGATAAATTATTAAATCTATAATAGTTCTAAATGTGACTTAAATCTGACACCATCCTTCACACATCATCATCAAAACATCGTTGTACCACATATATCACAATTGATCAATTAAATAATTAATTATAACTTTCAGGGTGTTACAACTCTCCCCAACTTAAAATATTTTCGTCCTTGAAAATTTCCTAATGAAAACAACTCTGGATATGACTCCCGCATCCTACCCTCCAGCGCCAACATCATGGTTAACAGCTTTTCAAATACTATTATCCAACATTAGTTCCATAATACTACAATCAACCAATCGATTATTCAAATCAATACCTCTATTGACATGACAATAACACAAATAATAATTAAACCTTTTTGCCAATTACTTCCATTATGTAATGTCTAAAGGTTTGCACCATTCCCGTAGGATTATGATGTTTACCCTTAACTCCTAACAAGTCACACACACATAAGGAACTATGCCACATCAGCTTCAACTGCGCCACTCAGATTCATCTACTTTAAAGTCATTGTCCTCATTTTAATTTCCATCAACTACCATATATACAAGTTTCGCATCTAGCTTTTGAATCTCTTTGATATCCACCAAGAAGTCATTGTTCACTTTAGATATCCTTAACCTTCCACTCTGCAGCGTTAGCTCGCATACCAACTCAAGTCTCCAAACTGTTCAATAAGTACCAACTCTTTCAAAATCACTTTTGTATTAGATTCATACAAAATGGTGAACAATTATCCTCTTGATAAAATGTCAATTCACTTTACTCACTATCAAGCTAGGAAGACAAGTGTATTCCATCCAATACGATCCCATCCACTATCAGCAAGCGATTAAGGGTGATCAGTTCCTTAATTTGTCAATAGGTAGCCGACAACCATGACAGTGGCATAAACCATCGTTACCCAACTACAATAGCATCCTTTACCTTGTGCTCAAAGTTACTTGAGCATAATGTCCAATAATCTCTCTAGGCTCACAAACGTCTTCCTCAATTTCCTTCTCTTTCAATCTCATCAATGAGACATAACGCCCCAAAAGTCCATTTCATAGTCTCCTCAGCACAACGGAGTTCTTAAGTATCTTCTGAAGAAGTGAAAAACACAAGAAGGGGGGGGGGGTTGAATTGAAACTTAAAATCAAAAGCAGTAGACACGATATTTTTGTCCTGGTTCGTTTGATCTCAAACTACTCCAGTCTACCCGCCAAGGTGATTTCGCCTCTCTCCAACGAGGACTTAATTCACTAATCAAAACTTGATTACAATACTACTTTGACAACTTCCAAAGTCTTCTTGAGTACAACCACAACCCGGTTTCTCTCAAGGAAAACTAGCTTAATCAAAAGAAAATGATTTACTGTGTACTGTTGTTTTTTGTTACAAAAATTGTATCACTACTTGATATATTACACAATTTGAGCGTATGAGTGAATATGAATGTTTGCAGCATTTTAGATGTATGAGCAGTTGTATATCCAAAATCGTCAATGATTTGTCCTTTAAGCTTGTTTATATAGGCGTGGAAATCTTGTCCAACACGAAGCGTGATAATGGACACTCAATGCTCTTTCCATATTGAGAAGATTCTTGTCTGAATGAAGTTGTTGCATATGATACTGTCTTTATTGAAAAGTAACGCTTCAGAACTAGAATCTTGTATGCTGCTTTTACTTCAGAATATTGATGACTCAGAGATGTGAAGATTTGATGGTTTATTAGACTTCTATTCAGAATCAGAGTAGCCTTAACTTTGGCGCAGATTCTGATCATTATTCTTCAAAACATTCTGATTACCTCAGCTTGAAAGCTTCTGTAGCTTAACTTCTGATGTTGTTTCAGTCAGAACTTCTGCATACAAAATAACACAAATTTAGAGTGCATATTTGTTCTTTGTGTTTGTTATCATCAAAACTCCAATTAAGGGTTGTATAATTAAACTATGTTCTAACATCTTCTATTATAGGAAATTCTACTCCACCAAGTATAATCCAAATTGTTTCGCTCCAAATGAAGTCTTTATCCAAGTAGAGGGCTTTAACAACATCAATAACTTAGTCTTCATTTTAATCTCATACTCTCAATGATCCATATAATCTCACATTTGGATCTCATTCTAATCATAATCTCAACACTACCATCTCATCATCCGGTTGGTGATAGAAACTTCCAAAATTCCCCTAACACATGTCGATACCATGTCATTAATGACACGCAATCCACTTTACCATTTAACCTTATCTTTTACTCAAAGGTCTATCCACTATAACCATTCTCAATTGGCATAAACTGCACTACTTTGTGCTTCACCAATACTCTCATATCCTTCCTATTACCAAACATCTCATACTAGACCTTATCTCAAACCAACTGCAATAATACTCAGTTAAGCTCAAAAGCTTCTAGTCTCTGTAACTGACTTCAGAGTCTGTCAATGTAGAATTGTATTTACTTTGGAATGATCTGCAGATACCATCGCCCGAAATTGTATGCTCGAGAAAACTCACCTCCTTAAACCATAATATACACCTTGACAACTTAGCATAAAGTTTCCTCCCTTTTGACACTGTAATCAAACCACGACATTCATCATTACCTTATTTGGACTTAGACTAAATCAATATGTCCTTAATAAACACTGCAACAAATTGATCCAACATTAGTAATGCCTTCACCGAGTCCTAGAAGTTTCCCTCTAATTTCTTCTTCAATTATCCCAACTCTGAAGCGTACATCATGTATGGCTCCTTAGAAACAAGTATGGTACCAAGAACAAGATCAATAGCAAACTCCACCTATCATCTAACAACACCACGTGACAAATAAATTAATTCCAGGTGCAAGAACCATTTTTAAAACAAAGTTCATTATGCTATCTTTCTAACGCTTCGAACGAAACTATAATCGGACGCCCAAAACTCAAGTTATGAATTTTTCAAAGAATTACAAAAATTTTGTCAACTCAGTGGTAACGAGTTACCCTAACAGTGGTAACCGGTTACACCCCTCAAAACAACCAATCCATACTATTGTTTGATGGTGTACCCAGGTACCCATATATTGGTAATCAGTTACATGCAGTGCATAAGCACTTTTCTACTGCCTCTTGACACGAAGGTCACTTTTCTTATCAACCTAAAACATAATTCCTCTTATAAATCTAAAGACATATTACTTTTCCAAAAAATCAGTTTTCAAAAAATCAAAAATTCTAATTCTTTTCACAAGACTACTAATATCTTTCGGTTCTGACTCTGATTCGCGATTCACAAATACCCAACAAAATCAACGACATTCAGAAACCACTTACATGATTCCAACAACAAGTTTCATAGCAATTCATCACTCCAACATTACTCCGAACATCGATAATACACACAATGGTAACTCAACACTGACAACTTCACGATCAACATGCAGTTCTGAAAACATTATAACCATTTGAACTTAACCTTCTAAGAGTCAACCTACTTTCTTAACAAATATCTCCTGGCATAAGAATATGCATCAACTCATCAAAATAATTTGTAATCACTTGGTTTAACTCCAAATAGTTTACTCCAAGGATAACATTAAGTCAATCCAACATCTCTCTATAACGAAAAGTCGCAATTTCCCCCAGGAAAACATCAAGGCCCCCCACACAACTGACACATCATTAGCCATAACATCACCCTCCACTCCTAGGGATGTAAACAACACAAGTACCTGATCATTCCCTCTCAAGGACACTTCGATCTAACAGCTAGATATAAATCATGAATCCGTACTTCCTTTAAACACGGTGTAGCGGTAGAAATGCTTAAGACTAAGCCATTGGATTGACTAGACTTACACAGATCAAAATAAAAATTGTCACCGCGCTTTATTGTTTCCAAAGGAATGGGAAAAGAGCGAGTAACCCAAAAAGAGGGGGAAAGATTCTAGATAAGGGGGTTGGTTATGCAAAGGGAAGGTATTAGCACCCTAAACATCTACGGTACTCCGCAAAAACCTCTTTGTAAAATCTATATATTTTGGCTATAAAATGTTATATGTAAAATAGATGGTGGAGGTGAGAAAAGAAAAAATTTTTTGCACCCGCCTCGTTTGGGAACCTTTAGTGCCTACGTACCATCTCTCGTGCAATAGGGGATCAGGGTACACGTAGCTCACCTTTAAAAAATTTAAAACACAAGTGTGTTGGTTAATTTTATGAGATAAGACATCATCGTCATTGTCCGTGTGGAAAACATACTTACTACCCACAATCATGAGAAAGCAGAATTTGCATCATCTCAAAATGGAGGATATGGCTTGGATTTTAAAATCAATAATGCCTCACTCAACACCCAAGTGGAAAATATCCCACTTCACTACCTATTGTAGGAGTATAGTTATTTGTATCACTACAAGGATTGACAAGAATCCAATCTTTTGAGAAAAGTTTTAAAGTAAAAAGTCAAAGTGGCAAAAATGGTTTGAAATGAGATTTGATTGACTTTTAGTCTTCTCACAAAAAAGTCAAAGTATTATTAAGTTGATTGAAATTTATTTATGAAAAGGTTTTGATAAGTCATGGACCAAGGTCCAAGTTTATTATGAAAGTGGTTCAAGTTTCAAAAACAAGAAGAATTTTTAAAAGGAGGAAGAAGATTTTTGAAATTAAAGAAGATGGGGGGAGAAGAAGAGACTATCCTAAAGCATAAGGTAAAAGCTAGGGATAAGAACCATCTAACCAACAATAAGCCAATACTTAACATTATGAGTCAAGATAGAATTCTCATTCTTGGGATTGAAACCAAGCAAGCAAAGATACTAGACCTCTTGAGAGAACTAAACTTCAAATGTATTAAGTCTTCAGAAAAATTGGGCAGAGTGACGGCTGTATACGGGTGTGTGATACGGTGGGAGAACTGACTTGAGGTTTTGTGTTTGTGTTCGCAAATGTTTCGGTTTAGCAAGAGTCGCCACCGACTTTTTATTTTATCCAAAGGAAAGGTCAAAAAGCACAGGAAAGACCTTTGAGATGTTTTCTTGGGTTCGGGGTGTAGATTATGAAAAGGGAAGGTGCTAGCACCCTTTTCATCCATGGTTTTCCATGGGCTCTTAGTTACTTGTTTAGATCACTTGCTTTTGCTTTTCAATTGTTTGAAATGGTGCTTTGTGTGTGGTTTTGAAAATGTTTTAAAAAGAGGCCTTGTTTAGGCAACCTTTGTAATGATTCTTGTTTGAATGTATACAAAGGTGTATTGTCTTTTGAAAAAAATTTCAATGTTTGAAAGTTTGTTTTGGGAACTGTTTTGAAATTGTGTTGTGATGTGGTTTTGAAAATAGCAAGGATGTTTGCAAGTTTGATCAAGTAACTAAGAGCATCTACCCTTTCTACTCAAAGATCTTTCCTACACATTTTTAACCCTTTTGACAGTGTTATTTTAACATTGCATTTGGTAAGCAACCTTGTATTTGGATGTTAAACGGGACAGGCGCGGGTCATCGTATTGACCATGATAGCAATTGTGCTAAGTATGTTTAGAAAATTTTTGAGGGACTAGATCATTTTGTATAGGCAACCAAGATAGCGTCATCGAGGGACTATGATCTTTTTGTTTTGATTTTTGTTTTGCCAAGACACCTAGCATGCATACCATGGCCATTTTTAAGGCAACAAGTGGGTGAAACCCTAGGGGTGCTTATGTGCATTGTGTTGTCATTTTCATGCATTTTTGTCTTGTTTTCGTCAAGCTATTTGTTTGATTTTAGATTTTTGCATACAAACCCTAATCTCTATCATGGCATATTTGAAAGCTATAAATGCGTAAAGGTAAATCTACGACTATTACAAGATTGATATGGGGAGGGGGATACAATTTTGAATAGGGGATTATTTGCAAGAAATTAAAACCCTAAAATTATTACAACCAAATTGAATTAATTGTGCAAATAAATAAATAGGTAAATATTTAAATGGACAATTATATAAATATGCAAAAAAAAATGTTTTTGTATTATTTTTATATATGTAAAAATAAACTATTTAATGCATTAAAAATAATAAAATAAAAGATTATTTTTATTCAGAATGGAAACCCTAATTTGTTTTAAGAAAAAAGATTATATATATATATATATATATATATATATATATATATATATATATATATATATATATATATATATATATATATATATATATATATATATATATATATATATATATATATATATATATATATATATATATATATATATATATATATATATATATATATATATATATATATATATATATATATATATATATATATATATATATATATATATATATATATATATATATATATATATATATATATATATATATATATTATGTATTATTTATTTATGTATAATAAAATAAATAAAATATATACAAATGTTAAAAAATAAAAATAATGTAAGAAAATATTATTTAAGTATATATAAATACTAAAAACAAAATATAATGTTTTTTTATGTTATTTACAAGTTTTTGTTAAAGAAAATAAATGTATATATTATTTAATAATTATTTCTATGTCTACAAAAAATAAAAATAAAGATAAAATGTGAAAATTTATGAAAATGTTTTTGGTATTTTTTTAGTGTTTAGAAAAATGAAATAAAATCAGAAACTACAAAAAGAAATGAAAAATATAAAAAATATAAAACAATGGGCCAATGGGGGTGTAAACAGTAAGGCTAGGGGTGCAAAAAGCATGAACAAGCCAGACCCAGCCCATATTTTCCTTCGTCTTCAACCTTTGAACAAAACACGCGCGCCCTGTGTACAACTCTGGAAATCCTGCATACGTGCTCTAAAGCAAAAACTCACAACATAAAAGTTATAGCATTTTTCAACACGATTCCAACCATGTAAAGAACTTAATCTAACTCTCAAAGACCAGAGAGAATTTCTCTGGCCCTAATTTCTAACCTAATTTTTTAGAAAGTTCATCAATCAAATTCTCTCAACACAGTTAACTTAAATGAAATCTATGCATATGTACAGCTTAAGGGCAATGAGTACTACAATTTTTATTCACAAACCTGAGCCTAATGATTCCTAAATAGAGAGATAGAAAGTTGGAAAATACCTGCTTCAGTTGAACTCGAGTATGGAAATGTGGAGGTTTTCAATGAGGCCTGAGATGCTTGGGAGCTTGCTTGAAGTTCCTTTGACCTTCCCCAATGCTTAGTTTGCTTTGAGTTTGCTTGAATAAGCCTGTAGAAGTCAACCTGCACAAGCAGAATTTAAAAATGGTGAAGCTTATAAATGGAGTTACAGCCACTGACCAATGGTTAGGATAGCTTAGATAGGTTTTATAGAGTGTGTTGAAAGAGGTTTGGGGCAAAACGCACGAGTGGTTTGTGAGATGGAGGTGCAACTGCAGAAGCTGCCCTGTTTTGCAAGTTTTTGGTGTTTTGATGTTCAAAGGTGTTTGAGGACTGACTAGCTCATGTTTTTGGCTCAATGTGATATGCAAAAGTTGTTTTTAATGGTTACAAGAGTTGGTTTTATCAGATACAAGAGTTCTCTTTGTTTTTGCAAGTTGACTTGGCTTTTAAGAAAAGTGTGAAATGACAAAAGGCAGGCTTGTACAGGCTAGCTTCAAGCATACACAAGATTGTTGTACCTTTTCCTAAGTTTATGGAACTTGGTTGTTGCAAAGAGATGGGTTCAAGGCTCAAGGAAAACAAGTTGACATAAAGTTGTGCTTTATGAAAATAGCATTGTTGCCTTTTTGCCGAAAATAGATTAAACCCTTGTGTAAACTTCCATTGATCAGAATAATGCCTTAAACCATTGAGTTTGCATTCAATTTTTGAGTTTGGAAGGGTTTAAAGACCTGTGAGCAAGTACAAGTAAGGATGGATAGAATTTTCAATTTGTAGCAACATAAAAAAATGCCATGGATCAAAGTGACTTTTTGCCAAATTCAAACCTTCGATTCTCCCTAACCCTAAATGATTTTGGAGAGTTCTTGGACATTTTGGAAAGCTTGTAAAATTCTCTAAAATACATATTTGAAATGAATTTTGATATTCCAAGTGGAACTATGTGAAAAATTTCCATGAAGATAGGTCAAAATCTTGCCTAAACTAGGGCAAAATTTCACTAAGTTAGAAAGTTTTTGGACCCTTATTCCAAAATTCATAACTTGAGATCCAAGCATCTTTTGGGAAAACTTTGTGAATCAAAGTTGTAGATTTTGTGGAGGAATACAACGTTTATGTTGGAAGTTTTGTTTGAATCCAATTGCATCATGTTGAAAATGTTGGGCAAAGTTGGGAAAAAAATAAGAAAATTTCATAACTTAGAAAAATTCTAAGTTATGAAATTTTTCAATCTTAAACCCTAATTTGCAAAATTTGGTTTATTGATGAACAAGTTTCATTTTTTGACACATCTTGATGAAAAATGACCCTTGGCACTTGATTTTGACCAAAAAAGTCAAAGTTTGACTTTTTAGTGTATAGTTGATTTTTGATCAGTTGACTGAAAAATTCATTTGTCAATTCAATGCTTTTGAGATCTTTTGAACCTTGTGATTAGGTCAAGATGATTCCATTGAGTCCTTGAAACCATTCTTGAACCCAATTTTCCATTGGCTAGGTTAAAAATCAGAAATTGCCCTTCTAGAGTCAAAACCCTAATTTTGACCATTTTGCCCTTTTGATGATCTGATCAAATTTCTTGAGGAGTTATGGTCCAAACTTGATCAAATGGTTCATATGAGTTTATAATGTTGATGTGGATAAAAAATTATGAGTTTTGACTGTAAAT
This sequence comes from Vicia faba, assembly GCA_948472305.1. Classification (NCBI taxonomy): domain Eukaryota; kingdom Viridiplantae; phylum Streptophyta; class Magnoliopsida; order Fabales; family Fabaceae; genus Vicia; species Vicia faba. The sequence continues at coordinate 210,272,995 of OX451738.1, read as the reverse complement.
TGGTCACAGTTGACTTTTTTCCCAATACAGTTGACTTCTAGGTCAACTGTCTAATTGACTGGGCAAAAATTTGATTCAAAGCTTAAAACTTGGTATGGGCAATCTTATAAGTCCAACATGAAGTATGAAAGTCACTTTGAGCATTGGAAGTCCAAAAATCCCTGTGCAAACTCAAACCCTAATTTCAGGTCAATAGTGCAAGGAGATGTCTTGAGCAGAGCAAAACCCTAATCCTGTCTGGAGTCCAAGGAGTCTTGTGAGGGGAAATCTTGATAAAATGAGAGGGCAAATTTTGGGGTACAACAGGGTGCATTCCAGATTACAAACAAAGTATGTAATCACAAAAATCTGCACACAAAACAAGCAAACAACCCAATGTCTTGAGGTAAACCTCAAGAACTCCAGACAAAATATCAATTAAGGTCACAAGTCCTCCAACATAGGCCAAGGTTTCTAATCCTAAGTCCAAGAAGTACAATACTCCACAATGCCACAGATAGTAACCAAATAGTCCAAGTATCATTAAAGCTTTTTAGGGTTCATGTTGATTATTAGGTGTCTTGAAAAAAGAAAAGAAAGGCTCAAATGAGCAAAATAAAGATAACAAAGATATAAATGCTCAAGTGAGCAAAATACAAATGACATGAAATGTAATGCTTAAAGTAAATGCTACATAAAGCATAAAAAATAAAAGCATAAAGTAAAACAAATTAATAATTAGTGGTTAGTTGGATGACCATCTTGAAACTAGCATTTGGAACTCATTAGAGGATTGGTAGAACCAAAGCCTCCACACAATAAGTTGCATTTTCCTTTTGTCAAGTATATCATCCATTTGGAATCCTCACAAGTACCATTCAATGATCAACGATGTTTAAGTGATCCACGTTGACTAAAAGTGTTGTAGATCCATTAGAGGATTGGTAGAACCAAAGCCTCCACACAATGAATCTCAAAGTTATTGGATCAAAGGGATCAAACTAACATACTTGGGCTTGCAAACATAGGTTTGGGCCACGAATGGTCATTTATTCGAATCAGGACAAAATTTAACGTTATGTTAAGCAATCGTAAGTGGACTTATATAGAAGTTGCACCTATTTTGAGGTCGGTCAATAGCAACTTATGCATCATTTGTATTGAGACATGATATAGAGATCATGCTTCAATAACACTTAGTGCAATAAGAAAGGGATGGGATGAAGAGGGGTGAGGAAGAATATACAAACCACATTTGAATTAAATTTTAATCAAACTATTATTAAAACCATTCATCCATTTTTTGGAGTTAGACTCAACATCATGGATCCAATGATGTTAATAAAGTTCATAATCAAAAATTCAACCCAAAATCATCCAGAAAATAATCACAAAATAATATTGCATTTAATATATACATTAAAAGGGTTTAAAAATATTTTTAAAATAGAAATAAAAGAGGAAAATATCAACTATGTACAAATTAATCAAGAAATAAAAAGTAAGACCATAGAAAAATCAGAAAAAGACTCAAATATTTTTTTTAAATTTTTGGTAATTTTTTAAAGTCAGAAACTATTTTTAAGCTAATTAAAATTGCTCAAACAAATAGAAAATAGATAAAAAATAGTAAACATCAACATAAAATCCATAAAATTTTCAAAAAGTCAGAAATATGTAAAATTATATTTATGAAATTTTTTTAGAATTAAAAAAATGTCAGAAAGTATTTTTAAGGTAATTAAAACAAAGAAAACAATGCAAAAAATATGAAAAATATCAAATATTAAAATAAAAATGTGAAAAAATAGTCGTGAGATCAGAAATAATTCAAAGTATTTTTATGAATTTTTTTCATAATTTTTGGATAAAAAAATAAAAGAGTTATGAATTTTTTAAATTTAAATCAATTAAAATATAAAATCAGAAAATAAAATAAAACCAAAAAAAAAGATGTGGACCATCAGATCGTAGTCAAAATGCATTAGTAAGCTAATCCAATGGACCAGACGCGCTGTGCTTGATATGGACCTTAGTAAGATGCGCATGGGATCAGAAAAAGGGCAACCAATGAAATTAAAATGTTTGGCACGCTATCATTGACTGAGACGAGACATGTCATCATCTTCAACCTCCAGCCACTCTGCAATGGAGATTTTGTGAGATATTTCAAATGGAAAAATTAGGATCCCAGACCAGTATCATTGGATTTGTCTCTTCAAGACGATCCTAACACCACCATCGCGCCAAATATATATAAGGTATGCAAAGAGATATGAATCAAAAACCCAGAAAATAGCCAGCACTTTTAATTTGAGATTTCTCTCTCAATTCTCAATGGATTTAAAATTGTAAGAAGCACAAGAATCAGGAGAATAAGTAGAACAGGTTAGTGCTTTATTTGGATCCAAATGGTGGAGAATTCTGCCTTTTCGAAGTTCAAGAAAGAAGCTCTGAAACTAGACTTATATAGCTTGAATTATAGCTCGTTTTGCTTGGTTTAAGTGCTGGAGAGTTTGTATGATGCTTAAGGAAGATGAATGTGCAAAGAATTTTGGAATAAAAGGCTGGAATCTCAGAAACTGATATCAAAAATTTGAAGTTCGTGTGAGATTTTGACAGAGTGTTTTTGGCTCTCAAAGCTTGAGGAAATGAATGGGGGATGACCCTCTATTTATAGGGAATCAAATGGAATGTTCAAGCGTGTGAAATGATGAAGTTTGGAGGGAAATCGTGTGAACCTGATGCACGAGCAAAGTGTGATCTGATTTGCATCAAAACTCATCAAATCCTTGTGTTTTAAGGCTTTAATCCACATTGAAAACTTGGTTAAACATGTTTAGATCACAAACACGTGCTAATTTGATGTTTAGAGGCCAAAATATGAATTTCAAATTCTGACTTATGAAGAAACTTCAGTTCCAAGTTACCAAGTTCAATCCAATGGAATTCTCAGCTCAAGGGGTCTTAAGGCATGATTCTTGATGCTTTAGAAAGATGAGGTTGCAAGCTTTGCAATGGAAAAGAATGGAATCAAATGGATGCTTGAGCTGAAAGTTGCATTGAGTCAAAGTTGGGAAAACAAGGTTGACTTTCCATACTTAGAAATATTTCAAATTTTTCTTCAAAAGTGACCTATAATGTTTTGCATCCAAACATGGCCTTCCACTTGGAATTTGCTCTTGAACAAAAAATATGGCATGAAATAGACCTCTTGAATGACATTTTGAGACTTGAACCATTCAAAATATCCAAAAATTGAGAGAGTTCTGAATTGTTGAAGTTGGAAAAAATTTATGAAATGACCTATAATATTTTGTATCCTTAGGGCATCATCTACCCATTTTCTCACTTTTCACATAAAAGAAGGCATGAAGTTCACATCCTCAAGATCATTTTGGAAAAAGAGTGGGATCAAGGTGATAAAAAATTGACCAAGTTATGATCATTTGAAGTCACACATGGAAAATTGGGGATTCATCTGGAGGACTTGTAATCCTTCTTCATCATCAAGCTTCTTCCACATGAAAACTCCTTGAAACTTTTGAAGTGATTTGTTAATAACCCTTTGAAGAGAAGTATTTATTTGGAATCACTCAAAAATACCAAAATATGAGCAAGATATACTTCTTTGAAGTTTAAAACCCTAGCTCATATATCAAGAAGATGCTTTGAGGAATTTTGACAATTTTGAACAACCTTCTTGTACCAAAACACTTGCTTTGTAAATATAAATTGTTGAGAATGATAATGAGAACTCATAGCCGTCAAAAACACTTTCATATCTTAAGAATTGAAAGAAATATGCACTTGTAACAAATGGAATAAAGTCTTGTCCAAACATGACTATTTCTTCAATCAACCCCTTGTACTTTTTGGATCAATCTTGATAACTTGTAATATGGTGAACCAAAATAAACCTTGCCATGCCATTTCTTCCAAAATAACTTCAATGGTAAGGTTTGAATTTCTCAAGCTTTAATAACTAGTTTATGGAAATAAACTCGTGAACCTATGGATCAACTTGTTAAGCCATATTGCCTTTACCTACATTATTAACAAGTAAGACAGACCAAAATTGTATTTTGTTAATTAGAAAGAAAGTAAAAAAAAAATGCATAATCACAAAAGAAAAACAAGTCAAGGTGCTTGGTGATCTCTCAAAGAGCAAAGCTAAAGATAGGGAGGAGAACCAAAAGCCCTAATGTGATCTTGTTATGATTGAATCAACATGGTATGATGAAGGGATCTTAGGGTGAAAAATTGGGGTACAACACACGGCACACTGAACCAACTGTTCATACCTGAACCATCTCAGAGAAGCACAAGCTTCTCCCCCACTTGTTTCAATCTCACTCATGTAAACAAATGATTAAGTAAGCAAGAAAGCACAGACATTGTTTCACACACATGTCGCGTACTAATGAATAACACATCGATAATATTCAACTGTCATACTACACTGACTCGACAACTTGACCGGATGGACCGACCTGCTCTGATACCACTAAAGCAACACCCTATTTCCCTATCGGTAATTTAACAAAAATTAGAGTAAATTAATTCTTAAGTCAAAACACCAAGAATAGGATGCCACATTTTTCAACACATAAAAATGTTGCTCATGTATAAATAAACTAATACATAACACACTTTGAGATGAACCGACAACACTTTTCAACATAGTTCTCAATTTCAACTTTATTAACGGAGCCAGAAAGAACTCATGTTTATTATTCAACATCCTCAACTAATCATAAACCAATGTTTAATCAAATAAAAGAGAGTTTACAATATTCCAACAATTCATCAAAAACGAAATAGAAATTAAGCAATAACAAGTAAACGTTCACCCCCCAATGTTACGTATCAGAGTACGACGTCGACTCGAAATAAATGACAAGTAACTTCATTTACTGCGGATCACCTGCACGTTATCCATGTAGAGGTGACATTCAAACAGAAGGAGTGAGATATCACAACAATATAAAGAAGATATAATAATAAGTATGCATCAGATATATCATGCAAGGTCATATACTTCACACCATAGACAACAATTCAATAATTCAATAGTTTAACAATATGCAATTCAACTGACACTGACTAAATGCATGTGGTACCATCAGAGAATAAGCCCTCTCCATAAAGCCCAATTCGGCCTATCAACATACGACAAAATATGGGCCAACAATATAGGCGAAATTCAGGCTATCAACATACGGCTAAATCTGGGCCAACAACATAAGCTAATAATGGGCTGTGGATGATGCATGTATGCGACACTTACATGCAACAACAAGATTATACAACCATAAGAAAATACCCTTCAACATAAAACCCATATAGGCCAACGACATCATCATCATCATTATGCAATCAACATTAATTATGAAACAATAGAGTATAAGCTCTCAACTTTACGCTAATCCAGGCTAATAACATCATAATTATCAAGCAATATAAATTGTTGTCCATTCATACACATTCGCAAAATTTATCATGTTCAATTATCATAAATACTCCTCAATCTATCTGACACTGACGCCTAAGGCATAAGCCTCCAACCCCAAATAATTTACCTAATGTTATTAAAGTTATTATCATATTGTAGAAAATAATTTTAGCTTTCCAACAAGCCTAACGGCGTGTCAAACAGACACCTGAGTCAAAAGTTATAAATTTTTAAAGTTTCACAAAAGCTGTTAGCTTCTGGTGTACCGGGGTACCCATATAGCCATAACTAGTTACGCCCTATCAGAACATCCAAAAATGCTATTTTTCGCATGGTAATCGATTACCCGTATACTGGTAGCCGATTCCCACTGTACCCGAGTGAAAAACAGATTTTTATGTTACGAAAATCACTTATTTCATACCCCAAACATCTCTATCCTCCATATACTTCATCGTTCATGTTCCAAATTATAATTCCTATCTATATACATCATTAATCAACATTCTAATTCACAATGAAAACAAATTTAAGCATTTAATTACTCAATTATATCACATCAATCCCAACACTTATGTGTCAAAGATATCAACAATTTCAACACTGACACATCAGTTATATCACCATAATAAAACATCATCACACGACATTTAATCATTCAAAACCAAGAAGAACACAAGTATGAACAAGAACCTACAATTTAAACCACGGAAATCCAAACCCACATACCCATCATTATATCATTCCTTTAGAGAGTTGGAACCCTACTGTTGTACCCCAAAATTTGCCCTCCCATATTCATCAAAGATTGGTCAAGTCAAGGTCACAAAATTCCCCAAGGGTTGTGCAGCTCAACTGTCTCCTAGACAGTCAAAACTAGGGTTTGAGTTCTGGTCAAGCAAATGAACTTCTCAAAGGCCCAATCAAGTCTCATATGCCTACAAAGATGGTCAAGTATCCCCATGTCAAATTTCAAGGCATTCAGCTCAAAATTGCACAGTCAAAACCCTAGATTGCACTACAGTCAACTGTAGGGGCAAAATGGTCATTTGACAGTCAAAAGTTCAAAATTTTGGTCAACATATCATTTTGAAGCCACAAACATCATTTGATCAATGCTTGATCATGATTCTCAAAATTTGGCTCAGAAATCATCAAAGATGCAAAAGTTGCTATATTTGGACAGCTGAAAAAGTCAACTGAAATTGACCAGGGCATAACTTTCACATGGATTATCAGAAAAATTCCATCCAAACCTCATTTTGAAGAGAAAGACATTTCCTACAATTCATCTTCATGTTCCAAGTCCAAGAAATGCTCTCACAAAAAGTTATCAATTTCAACATTATAGGTCATTTTCAAAAGTCAACAAAAAGTGACTTTAAGTCAAAGGCCATAACTTGAGATTGGTGAATCAAAATGACATGGGACCAAAGGCATTGGTTAAAGGACTCAAAGACCTTTCCAAAATGTCCAAGAACATGTGAAAAGCTTAAAAATTGACCAAGTTATGCCTTGTGGAAGTTGGGAAATTTTTAGGAATTTTGAAAAGTCAACATTGATGCAAAAGGCCTAAAAATGCAAATGGGCCCATTTTCCTTCCAAATTTCTTCATGCCAAGCCTATGCACGACCATTAGGCCCAAAGGGAAGTATTCTCATATTTTTTAATTATTTATTTGAATTAATATTAATTTATATTCATTTAAATGATTTTAATATATGAAAAATATCAAACTTAACCTAAAAAAAATCTTTTCATGCATGTTTATTCATAATATTTCGTGCATATCTCAATTAGGCAAATTTGGATGAGATTGGATCATGATTGAACAAAAACAACATGAAAAAAGATATGAAAAAGATTTTCCAAAATCAAATATTGAAATCCATGAATGCTTGAGATTTTGTGCAAAGTTTTTAACCTAAACCATTCCATACAAGTACTAGATGAGAACCCTAATGCTACAAGACTGCAAGCTGCGCCCAAAACAAGCATTGCATATTGAAACTTTTCACAAAAAAACTCAAGACTGAAAACTAGCTTTTAGGACGATTCAAGCTTTGATTTTTGTTTCATTAGCATCCTGAGACGTCCCTAAACGTTTCTCAATCAAAAACAACAAGTCAAACGCCTTGAAACGGTATCACAAAGTCAAACTGAACCAAGAAAATATTGAAATCGCATAGCATGATTTAGACATCTATTTGCATTTTTGTTTGTATATTCATGCTTCTTATGAAGTTTGTGAACTAACCATCATAATTAATTGGATTTTTGTGGCATAAACATGAATCTACCATGCGCGTTTTCTAGGTTTTCAGGTTCTTAAATTTAGGGCTTTTGCAATACAGTGAAATTGTCCCTTTAAACCACCATGGCTGGACTCAGCATATCAAGACGAAGCAACCTGAACCCTCGCGATAAATTTATGGTCCGTAGGGAGCTATTCGCTATTTTCTTGAATACCCCCTAACGCAACACTGTAAAAACCGTTGCCCTTTTGTTTTGTTTTACAGGGTGGGGAAGGAGACGAAGACGTGTCCATCAGCCATTGGTCCTTTTGAAATTCGCGCGTCTTTTACCAATTAGCATTATGTTCCATTTATTATATTTGCGTATTATTATATATTAAATGAAAGGCATGTGGTTCAGTGGTAACGTGTTAGGCATGTGACTTCAAAGACCTGGGTTCAAGTCCCAGGTCTTGCAATGCTCAATATTATTTTTCAATACGTGATTCTATGCAGCACTAACGTCCAGATGTACCATATGCTCGCCCTCTCAAGCCCCACACGCGTCCACCTCACTCAGATCCATGGCCAAGATTTAAGATGCACCATGCACCAGGTCAAAGCGCTGACATGTGATCCAAGAAAGTCAACCAACTTCCAGCTAATTGGGCCAGGCTTTTCAAATCAACACCTCCATAATGGGTCAGCAAACCCCCCCTGGTTCTATCTTTTCTAATTTTCTTTTATCCTTTATTATTTTTATTATTTATTTGGTTATTTATTTTCTAACTTAATTAAATATCCCCTTTTTACAAAATATAAAAGAACATCATAAAAATCCAGAAAAAAGAAAAAATGTAATTTTCTTTTCATGAATAAATTGTGTAATTGAATTTAGTATAATTAGGTTTTTTTATTATTTTAATTCTTTTCATGACAAACATATAAAAAATATAGAATTTAGGTTTTAATTGGTAATTCTTTTTATTTCCCTTTTTTATCATAACACTATTATTTATTTTTATAATTAAATTGTACATAAATTAATTTAGAGTTTAATTTAGGTTTAATTTAAATCTTTCATAATAAATAAAAAATACTAGAATTAGGGTTTGTCTTTTAATTTAATTTCAATTAATTTCTTTTCCTTATTAAATCTAAAAAAAAAATACAAGAATATCAAAAATACCATTTGTCATTTAATTTTAATTTTAAATTCCTTGATTAATTTTAATTGTTTGTAAAAGGGTCCAACGCCCTAATTTTGTTTTAATTTCTTTATTTTCGCGCATTTATTTTATTATCGCTTATTATAATTTTGTAAATATCCCAAAGCCATGTAATTTAAATTTATCGCACTTTTATTTATTCGCTTTATTTATTTTCCGCTAAATCGGGTCCGGTTTAATTTTGGCGATGTGGACCCGTGCCATTTGTAATAATCTTAGATTTATTTCCTCGTAAAATATTTAACTGTTAACCAAGCATGAAAGAATGAATGTCTTAATTAAAATCAAGCGTAGAACACTTCAAACATGACAAGACAAATATCTGAAACATGACACACAATTCGCACACACCACCCCTAGGGTACGCCTCACTGTTGCCTTACCTCGAAAGGTGATCGTCGAGTAGAGGATGTCTTAGTAAGTCCTCATGATCCGGGAACCTGGCATGAGGGTAGCTTCTAAGGTGTCTTCCCATTGCTCTGGTGTTCACCATGTCCCGAACCCTCGAATTGACCCGAACACCTCCAACGGTGATGCTACCTACCTCTCAATGGTGGGATGGCACTACTTTTAAGGACATCTACACAGACGAATTCCTTAGGGTAGGTAGGTTCTCAAGGATACTTGCTCTAATTTCAAACAAAACATACTTTTCACACCAACACATTTTCAAAAGCTTTCAAAGCAAATTTTTCAAACACTCTGACGTACGAGTCGATCTGAAATTTTTTCAAAGAAACTTTTTTAAAAAACCCACAGTTGAAAAGCAAACAAACCATTTTTGAAAACACAATGAGCAAGTATCTAAGAGCCCATGGATAACCATGGATAGAAAGGGTGCTAACACCTTCCCTTTCTATAACCTACCTCCCGAACCGAGAACAATCTCTTTAAAGGAATTTTTCTGTGCTTTTGTCCTTTCCATTTGGAGAAAATAAAAGACGGTGGCGACTCTTGCTTCCGCGACATTTCGCGAACCAGCTTTAAACAGTCAGTTCCAGATCCACCGATCACAGAACTGGCGACTCTGCTGGGGATATTTTTAAAGTGAGGTGTACCTTAGGGCTAGGTCATAACTGTGTTTTCACTTGTATTGTTTTGCTTGCTTTACTATTGTGGGTTGCATCGGAGATACATAGATCCTAACCCGGATCTGGGGATACCCTGTTTAGGTAGCATAAGCTGTGAGGGACCTGTCCGGCGTAGACCGACACAGGTGAAGCAGTGGCTACGTTGGTGTGGCACCTTAGTCTGTACCGATATCCCTTGTGTTGCAACGAGGAGAATATGGGTCTTCTAAGGAGTCATTAAGCACCAACAGACCTTAGAACCTTAAATGACCCAACTTGGCCAATAGAACAGTAGCAGTACGCTACGCCCATTGAGGCTAAACTCTCGTGATGGTTCTGGCCGCAAGAAAAGATTGCGATGCTGGAGTTATGACCGATTGAGGGTAGTCAATGATATTGGGATCCTCTAAGAACCCGGTTACTTTTGATTAGGACAGGTATGAACCAACAAACTGAAAGAGGGTAGTACCTAGACCTCATGCTGGCCTAAACTTTAGGGGCTTGCCTCGTGTGACTTGTGTGCCTTACTATGTTTGCCTTTGTATCTGTATGTGGTGTGCTTTATCATAACATCATAGCATCATGAGCATTGCATGCATCCTGCATAAGAACTGACCATTTCAAAGACAAGAGGGTTTCATCTTTGCTCTGTTTTGTAGGACATTATGATGCCTGTGCGAAGGAATACTATCCGGTTCAACTTTGTTCGTTCACCTGAGTTGATTGATGAGTTGGTTAGCAGAATTCCAAATACCACTTCCTTCATTCAGAGGCATGGTTCTCTTCTCAGTTTAGTCACTGCAAAGCGGGATCAACAGTTGATGAGTGTTCTGACCCAGTTCTATGACCCTCAGTACCAGTGCTTCACCTTTCAAGACTTCCAGCTGGTCCCTACCCTGGAAGAGTTCTCTAATCTGCTTGGTATCCCTATCTTGGATCAGACCCCCTTTACTGGTTGGGAAAAGACCCTCAGGCTTGAGGACATTGCTGCAGCTCTTCCTTTGACCCATCAAGAGGTAACAGACAACTGGGTAACTAGAAGCGGAGTTAAGGGTTTCTTGGCCAAGTTTCTGATTGGTAAAGCTAACAGCTTCTGGAATGACTTGGACTTTAGGGCATATGAAGACATCTTGGCTCTCCTAATCTATGGGTTAGTCCTGTTTCCTAATCCTGACAACTTCATCAATGTCACTTCCATTAGGATCTTTATGTCTCAGAATCCTGTGCCCACTCTCTTGGGTGACATCTTGCAACAGCTTCATGCCCGTACTACCCGAAGACGAGGAACCCTATGGTGTTGTATCCCTTTGTTGGTGAGGTGGTTTATTTCGCACCTCCCTAAGTCCGTACTGAAGAACCAAGAAGGAAGAGGTTGGGCTCACAGGTTAATGTCTCTCACCGATAAAGACATCATTTGGACTTGCAGAGGTTTAGATGAGATAGCTATTATTGATCGATGCGGGGAGTATCCTAATGTTCCTCTGATTGGTACTCAAGGAGGGATCTCTTACAATCCATGTCTAGCGCTCCGTCAGTTTGGAAGAGCAAGAAGAGCAGGCCCCCATGAGATGTTGGTGCCTCACATCAGTTTCGAGTTTCAGGTGGATAGTGACGAGCTGCGTCGTAGGTTCATCAAGGCTTGGGAGAAGGTTCATAAAGCTGACCCACAAGAGCTAGGGCCAAAGACTTCTCTACCTATGGAAGCCTACTACAAATGGGTCCGCATCCGTGCTCAGAAGTTAGGTATGCCATATGAAGCTGTCAGACCCGTCATTCTTGAGTGTCCTGATAAAGATGGTGTTCCTCCAACTGTCCTTCCTCCTCAGATACCTACTGATTATGAGACATTGAAGAGATCTTGGTCGCAACTGCAAGAAGAACGGGATTCTTACCGGGAAAAGTTCAACGAGCAGGAATCAAAGATCCAGAAGCTGACAAAGCAGTTGGAGAATGAGAGAGCTCTGAATGCCTACCTCCGTACTGAGAAGAGGAGACCATGGGATCAATGAGGAATTCTGATTGTGCCTTTACAGTTTTTATCTCCTTTCCAGTTGTTTCATTTCATGTAAACGCCTAAGGGCAACTTGTTGAATAATTTCAGTTGCAAAGTTGAATCTAATAAAGTGTGTTCCTTTTTTGTTTACAAAGTTGATTCCCGATTGTCTTTGAAAACATAATTCATACGCATTTCATACATCATGTGCATAGCAGGTTTTTCCCTTTTCAGGTTGCTTACAGTTCTTCGCTGTTTATTTCAGCATCATGAATCCCGGATCTGAATCAACAGAGACATCAATCAAGGCTCTCCAGGCGCAGAATGCGCAGTTTCAAGAGTTAATCCTGGGTCTAGCTAAAGGCCAAGAAGAACTGAAGACCATGCTCCTGAAGAAGGAGAAGAAGAAGAAAAGAAGAACTGTTCTATTCAACTCGGGCCGAAGGTTGGGTAATACTCTGCACCAAGAAGAGGTTGTTTCTTCTGTTGGCAAGAGTCCTTCTCAGGCAGAAGTAAAGCTTCCTACTCCAGAAGTCTCCGACAACGAGACAGATTTTGATGAGGAACAGTATCCTCCTGCAGACGACAGGTACAAACAACTGGAAGACAGGTTGAAGGCCATGGAAGTTCAACAGGTACCTGGGCTGGATTTTGGAGATCTGGGTTTGTCGACTGGTGTAATTATCCCGCACAAGTTCAAGGCTCCAACTTTTTCTAAGTATGACGGGGCATCCTGTCCCAAGCTGCATTTGAGGTCCTATGTTCGGAAGATTCAGCCGTACTCTGCGGACAAGAATCTATGGATCCACTTCTTCCAGGAGAGTCTTTCAGGGACTCATCTCGAATGGTTCTATCAGCTGGATGGGACCAAAGTTCGTAACTGGGAGGAGCTGGCTACTGCTTTCTACAAGCAGTATCAGTATAATGCCGACCTTGCCCCCACACGTACCCAACTCCAGGGTATGTCGTTAGGTGCAAGTGAAGGTTTTAAAGAGTATGCGCAGAAGTGGAGAGACCTGGCTGGCAGGGTGCAGCCACCTTTGACTGATCGAGAGTTAGTGGACATGTTCTTGGGGACCCTGTCTGGGCCATTCTTTAACCATCTCATTGGGAATTCTTCTGCTGGTTTCACTGATTTAATCTTGACTGGAGAGAGAATCGAAGCTGGGCTGAAATCTGGGAAGATTGCAAAGGGGGCATCATCCTCTAGTTCAGAAAAGAAGCCGTTTAAAAAAGAGTCTAGTGCCGTGTATGGTTCTAGGAAGTCAGAGAGACCTGATCACCGCCAATCTGTCAGCGCGGTAATGATTGCTAAGCCTGCTGCCGCTCCCCGGCCAAATAATCCTCAAAGGGCTGATAGACCCCAGAGAGAGTTTACTCGGTTAAGCATGACCCTATCGCAAATCCTGCCACAGTTACTATCCACCAATTTGGTGACTGTCAAGGAGGCGCCCAAGTTCTCAAACACTACCTCTCCTAAGTACAACCCGAATGCCCGTTGTGCTTACCACTCAGACAGCCCCGGGCATGCCACTGATGACTGTTGGGCACTAAGGAACAAGCTGCAGGACCTCATTGACGCTAAGGAGGTACAGTTCGAGGCATCTGACAAACCTAATGTGGTGACAGCTCCCCTGCCTGCTCATGGAGTTAATGCTATTGGTGATGAAGAGGAAGTGGATGAAGCTGAGTTCGATAGCTGGATTTACCCGGCAACTGATGGTGGACCTAACAATTGGAGCGCCAAGGACAATCTCTCTGTTTCTTTTGTCACTAAGTAATAAACTTCTTTGTTTCGTTATGTTTTTGTAATAGACAATGATAAACTCTATGGCCCGGTGTCTTACCCGAGGCACTGTGGTTCTATTTGTGAGGGCATACAAACTGTCATTTCAAACATCATGAATGAAAATCTTGGACTATTTTCGCATTGCAAATATTGTGTTCCTTTTTTATCTTTCATTTCCTTTACATAATTTTCAAAAACAGCTGTATTTACACACACACTCACTCATACAGGTTCCAATCCACTCTGGATCTCACTGATAACAGCTCTGCTAATGCCAATTATGACTTCGAAAATCCGATCAACTTAGCCGAAGACGAAGGTGAAGATGATTGCGAAGTGCCTGGCGAGCTTGCAAGACTGTTGCTTCAGGAAGAGAGGGCAATTCAACCCCATGAAGAGCCAGTGGAAACTATAAACCTGGGTACTGAGGCAGATAGAAAAGAGGTAAAGATTGGTGCCAACCTAGAGCTCAGTGTGAAGCAACGGTTAACCAAGATGCTGCATGACTATATGGAGATCTTTGCCTGGTCCTACGAAGACATGCCAGGGTTGGATACCGATATTGTTGTCCATCATTTGCCGACTAGGGAAGACTGCCCTCCAGTTAAACAAAAGGTCCGTCGGATGCGTCCAGAGATGTCAGAGAAGATTAAAGCCGAAATCATGAAACAGTTTGATGCCGGTTTCCTTGCAGTGACTTCTTACCCTCAGTGGGTTGCTAACGTGGTGCCGGTACCTAAAAAGGACGGCAAGGTCAGAATGTGTGTCGATTACAGGGATCTAAACAGGGCCAGCCCCAAAGATGACTTCCCCTTACCCCACATTGATGTCCTTGTGGATAATACAGCTCAACACAAAGTATTCTCTTTCATGGATGGCTTTTCAGGCTACAATCAGATCAAGATGGCGCCTGAAGATATGGAAAAGACTACATTTGTTACTCAGTGGGGCACCTTCTGTTACAAGGTCATGCCGTTCGGATTAAAGAATGCTGGGGCAACCTACCAACGTGCCATGGTTGCCTTATTTCATGATATGATCCATCATGAGATCGAAGTGTATGTGGACGACATGATCGCTAGGTCCCAGACTGAAGAAGAGCACCTAGATCATCTGCAGAAGTTGTTTGACCGTCTGAAACTGTATAAGCTAAGATTGAACCCGAACAAGTGCACCTTCGGGGTAAGATCCGGGAAGTTGCTAGGCTTCGTGGTCAGTGATAAAGGTATTCAAGTGGACCCTGCTAAGGTCAAAGCTATTCAAGAGATGCCAGTTCCTAAAACAGAGAAGGAGGTCAGAGGCTTTTTAGGGCGCCTGAATTACATCGCTCGATTCATATCTCATTTGACTGCTACCTGTGAGCCAATCTTCAAGCTGCTGAAGAAAGATCAGGTAGTGCGTTGGAACGATGAATGTCAGGCGGCTTTCGACAAAATCAAAGAGTATCTCCAAGAACCACCCATCCTTATGCCACCGGTTGAAGGGAGACCTCTGATCCTATATCTGACAGTGCTAGACAACTCAATGGGGTGTGTGCTGGGGCAGCATGACGAGTCTGGCCGAAAAGAGCATGCCATTTATTACCTTAGCAAAAAGTTTACCGACTGTGAGACCCGATACTCACTGCTTGAGAAAACTTGCTGCGCTTTGGTATGGGCTGCTCGCCGGCTGAGACAGTATATGCTGACTCACACCACTTTGTTGATCTCAAAAATGGATCCGATAAAGTACATATTCGAAAAGCCTGCTCTGTCTGGAAGAATTGCAAGATGGCAGATGATCTTGACGGAATACGACATTCAGTACACAACCCAGAAAGCCATCAAGGGGAGTGTACTGGCAGACCACTTAGCTCATCAAGCCGTAGATGATTACCAATCAATGAACTTCGAGTTTCCGGATGAAAGCATCATGATAGTAACTGACTGTGAAGTACCTGGACCGGATGAAGGACCTGAGCCAGGATCCCGATGGTCTATGCACTTTGACGGAGCTTCCAATGCTTTGGGAAATGGTATCGGCGCCATTATCATATCTCCACAAGGTACTCATACTCCACTCACTGCCCGGCTGTGTTTCAACTGTACCAACAACATGGCGGAGTATGAGGCGTGCATCATGGGTCTTCAAGCTGCGATCGACCTAAGGATCAAGTTCCTCAGTGTCTTCGGAGATTCCGCTCTTGTGATCAATCAAATCAATGCAGAGTGGGATACGAAACATCCAAACTTGATTCCTTACAGAGAATGTGTGTTGACCATGATTCCCCACTTCACCAAGATAACCTTCGAGCACTTTCCAAGGGAAGAGAATCAGTTAGCGGACGCGTTAGCTACAATGTCTTCAATGTTCAAGGTCAAATGGGATAATGAAGCTCCCCGGATCATCATCTGGAAACTGGACGAACCGGCATACTGTTGTGATCTCGAAGCTGAATTGGTAACTGAGAAGCCTTGGTACCACGAAGTGAAGAGATATCTGGAAGCTCAGGAATACCCTGAAGGTGCCTCTGTCAACGATAAGAAATTCCTGAGACGGTTCGCAGCCAAGTTCTTCCTAAGCAACGGCGTCTTGTACAAGCGAAACCATGATTCAACCTTACTGCGTTGTGTGGATAAGACTGAAGCGGAAAGAATCATGGAAGAGTTACATGAAGGGACCTTTGGTACGCATTCCAGTGGACATACTATGGCTAAGAAAATACTACGGGCAGGATATTACTGGTCCACAATGGAAGCTGACTGCTACCAACATTCTAGGACATGCCACAAGTGCCAGATCTATGCAGATAAGGTGCATGTTCCTCCGGTTCCCCTGAATGTTCTGACTGCGCCTTGGCCGTTTGCAATGTGGGGCATAGACATGATCGGCGAGATAAAACCTACAGCATCCAATGGACATCGCTTCATCCTAGTGGCGATCGACTATTTTACAAAGTGGGTTGAAGCAGCATCCTATGCTACGGTAACCAAGACTGTTGTGGCACGGTTCATTCGGCACAATCTGATCTGTCGATACGGCGTCCCTGAGCGGATTATTACAGACAACGGTACCAATCTGAACAATAAGATGATTGCTGAGCTTTGCGAACAGTTCAAGATACAGCACCACAATTCTTCTCCTTATAGACCGAAAATGAATGGGGCTGTAGAAGCAGCAAATAAGAACATCAAGAAGATCGTGCAAAAAATGACAGTGACGTACAAAGATTGGCACGAGATGTTACCGTTCGCTCTGCATGGGTACCGTACTTCAGCTAGGACGTCAACCGGGGCAACTCCTTTCTCTCTGGTTTATGGTATGGAGGCAGTCTTGCCGATCGAAGTACAAATTCCCTCTCTCCGGATAATGAAGGATACAAATCTGAACGAAGATGATTGGATCCAGACACGACTTGACCAACTCAACCTTATTGATGAAAAGAGACTTGCTGCTATCTGTCATGGTCAGACGTATCAGAAACGGATGATCAGGGCATTTAACAAAAAGGTCAGGCCACAGGAGTATCAAGTCGGGGATCTAGTAATCAAGAGAATCATCCTTCCTCAGAGTGATCCAAGGGGCAAATGGACCCCCACATATGAAGGGCCATTTGTGGTCAAGCATGTGTTCTCAGGAGGAGCAATGATCTTAACCAACATGGATGGTGACGACCTTCCTCACCCCGCCAATGCAGACATAGTTAAAAAATACTACGCATGAAAAAGACCCGCTAGGCTGACACGCCTAGGCAAAAGTTAGGGCTTCCCGTCGAACCAAAAGGGTTCGGGCAAAATGTAGGGATGAAAATGAAAAATCTGTACACCCGGCAAGTCGAAAACCTGAAAAGGCGGCTTGGGCAAAAATGGGTATCCCGGTGGACTGAAAACCCGAAAGGGCGGTCCAGGCAAAAATTAGGGATAAAAGCGTAAAACTATGTCTCATTGATCACTTTGCATCCAGAATCCGGTATCTGCATCAAGCTCAAACGACATCGATCAGTCAGCTTCACCTTCAACCAAGGTCATCAAGTGATGAGACGCTCGGAGTTATAAAGGCAATAGTAGAGTTGAAACCCAGTGGATCATTCATCTTTCACACAGCTGTTTTATTTTCATTTGTACAAAACTTGTATAAATTCTTTTGATCGGCGACGTACCTCTTACTAGGACGTCAGCCTCTTGTATACAAAACGCCTATTTTCAGGCCATTCAAAAATCAAGAAAAATATATATTTCCAGTTAAACGTGCCCAAGTGTTTTTATTTTTTCTGTTTTGTTTTGCGAAGAACGTCCAAGGTTCAATTTGTGATGTATGCATTGACAATAATTTGCTAACTCATAAATATTTACATACGAAACAAAGGAATTCATTGCAGGTGACACTAGAAACAGGGGCAATAAAGAGTGGTCTAAACAATCCAATTGCTCTATCCTCCAAGGTACCAAGGTAGGTTCAGCTAAAGAATATGACCGAGTATCTTAATTCCCCAGAGAGTAGTTCAGTAAAGCAGTACATCTCTCTCCAAACAAAATTGTCAAATATCAAGGGAATTGAGTATCCTCCAGCCGATCTCAAATACCTCCCTAGCAGCATATATTCTTAACAAATATCCCCGGCAGTCTTGGCCTAAAGATTGTTCCCCGGCGGTACCTCAACATTCAAAGGAGTCACTTCCCCGCAGTCTAAAACTTCCCCCAGGAGAGTCCAATCCAGTTTCCCCAGGAAAGTTGGAATTCATATCTCCCCAAGCAGTGAGCTTATCCCCAGTAGATTCTGGAAGCTTACCCCCTCGCAGAGCACGAACGCGTCGTCCCGGCTTGATTTAAAGAGTTATTTCCGTAACAGGATATAACTGGGTTATCCTCAGCCAAAAGCCACGGAAAGAGCGTCCTCGGCAAAGTATCTTCCTACCCCCAGCGAAGTCTATCAACACTTCCAACACAACAAGGATATCCCCAGCATAACTCATCAACGGTATCCCCAGCGGAAGTATCTTCATCAACTTAGCAAAACATCGCTATCCCCACAGAGTAGTACTCCCCAGCATGATCGCTAGAGTATCTTTTCTCCCGCAGAATTATTTCATTTGCCAAGTTTATTCCTCAACGGAGTTTCCTCCTACCGGTATGCTTGCAACGAATCATCCACAGCGGAAGTAAAATCTCTTCCTCAACATCAGCCCAGGATATGACTTCCCGGCACCCGTCAAGGATTTATTTTCCTAGACAAAAACATACATAAAACTTCACATACATCATGCATAACGCACTGCATCATATCATACGAATTTCATTTATGTAGAGAACATCGGTGCTTGATCCATATCATGCATTGCACATAACTGACATTTACCTTTCAGGAAAGATGCAGTTGAAATTCTCAAACATATTTCAAAGACTTCTCTAGTCCAGTTAAATCGACCCCAAACAGATTTTGCTGATAAAGACTCAGTAGAAGTTCTCTTATGGTCCCCTCTCCAGCGGCGTGTGAGGTGGTAATTCCTTCTTCAGATGTTTCCCTCTCCGGCATGAGCGTGAGGTGATATTCTCTTATGGTCCCCTCTCCAACGGCGTGTGAGGTGGTAATTCCTTTTTCAGATGTTTCCCTCTCCGGCATGAGCGTGAGGTGATATTCTCTTATGGTTCCCTCTCCAGCGGCGTGTGAGGTGGTAATTCCTTTTTCAGATGTTCCCCTCTCCGGCATGAGCGTGAGGTGATATTCTCTTATGATCCCCTCTCCAACGGCGTGTGAGGCGGTAATTCCTTCTTCAGATGTTCCCCTCTCCGGCATGAGCGTGAGGTGATATTCTCTTATGATCCCCTCTCCAACGGCGTGTGAGGTGGTAATTCCTTCTTCAGATGTTCCCCTCTCCGGCATGAGCGTGAGGTGATATTCTCTTATGGTCCCCTCTCCAGCGGCGTGTGAGGTGGTAATTCCTTTTTCGGATGTTCCCCTCTCCGGCATGAGCGTGAGGTGATATTCTCTTATGGTCCCCTCTCCAGCGGCGTGTGAGGTGGTAATTCCTTTTTCAGATGTTTCCCTCTCCGGCATGAGCGTGAGGTGATATTCTCTTATGGTCCCCTCTCCAACGGCGCGTGAGGTGGTAATTCCTTCTTCAGATGTTTCCCTCTCCGGCATGAGCGTGAGGTGATATTTCCTTTCAGATTATAATTTCCTATAGTTCCCTCTCCAACGGTGAGTGAGGTGACTCCCTTTGAGATTATAATGTCCTTTGGTTCTCTTCCTGACACCACGAAGATGGTAACTCTCACCAAGATTTTTCTCAACGAGCGTTGTTGAGGTCGAAATCATTCAGGATTCTCTTACCATTCATGCTAAGGCAGTAACCATCCCTGGTTCATTCATCAGCGTTTGAAGCTCCAGACTCAGCTCCTGTAACCAGTCAGGACACATCTATACCAAACATCTAAAATCAGCTCCTGCGACGTGTCAGGTACTCATTTTTCTGTTTTGCAGGTATGCAGGTTCTCGCTAAGGAATCTCCTACGCAATCAACATCCAGATGGCATCTATAAGCCCATCATCCTATCCAAGCAACATCCAAATGGCATCCATAAGCCCATTCCCTCATCATCACTGCTACTATGTGAGCGCAAATTTCTGGGCACTTTAGTGTTCAATCATCTTCTACCCTCGGATTACGAAAGGCACGTCAGCCAATCTGCACCCTCAGGTCTAAGAAGATTGAACAGGGGCAACTGTTGTACCCCAAAATTTGCCCTCCCATATTCATCAAAGATTGGTCAAGTCAAGGTCACAAAATTCCCCAAGGGTTGTGCAGCTCAACTGTCTCCTAGACAGTCAAAACTAGGGTTTGAGTTCTGGTCAAGCAAATGAACTTCTCAAAGGCCCAATCAAGTCTCATATGCCTACAAAGATGGTCAAGTATCCCCATGTCAAATTTCAAGGCATTCAGCTCAAAATTGCACAGTCAAAACCCTAGATTGCACTACAGTCAACTGTAGGGGCAAAATGGTCATTTGACAGTCAAAAGTTCAAAATTTTGGTCAACATATCATTTTGAAGCCACAAACATCATTTGATCAATGCTTGATCATGATTCTCAAAATTTGGCTCAGAAATCATCAAAGATGCAAAAGTTGCTATATTTGGACAGCTGAAAAAGTCAACTGAAATTGACCAGGGCATAACTTTCACATGGATTATCAGAAAAATTCCATCCAAACCTCATTTTGAAGAGAAAGACATTTCCTACAATTCATCTTCATGTTCCAAGTCCAAGAAATGCTCTCACAAAAAGTTATCAATTTCAACATTATAGGTCATTTTCAAAAGTCAACAAAAAGTGACTTTAAGTCAAAGGCCATAACTTGAGATTGGTGAATCAAAATGACATGGGACCAAAGGCATTGGTTAAAGGACTCAAAGACCTTTCCAAAATGTCCAAGAACATGTGAAAAGCTTAAAAATTGACCAAGTTATGCCTTGTGGAAGTTGGGAAATTTTTAGGAATTTTGAAAAGTCAACATTGATGCAAAAGGCCTAAAAATGCAAATGGGCCCATTTTCCTTCCAAATTTCTTCATGCCAAGCCTATGCACGACCATTAGGCCCAAAGGGAAGTATTCTCATATTTTTTAATTATTTATTTGAATTAATATTAATTTATATTCATTTAAATGATTTTAATATATGAAAAATATCAAACTTAACCTAAAAAAAATCTTTTCATGCATGTTTATTCATAATATTTCGTGCATATCTCAATTAGGCAAATTTGGATGAGATTGGATCATGATTGAACAAAAACAACATGAAAAAAGATATGAAAAAGATTTTCCAAAATCAAATATTGAAATCCATGAATGCTTGAGATTTTGTGCAAAGTTTTTAACCTAAACCATTCCATACAAGTACTAGATGAGAACCCTAATGCTACAAGACTGCAAGCTGTGCCCAAAACAAGCATTGCATATTGAAACTTTTCACAAAAAAACTCAAGACTGAAAACTAGCTTTTAGGACGATTCAAGCTTTGATTTTTGTTTCATTAGCATCCTGAGACGTCCCTAAACGTTTCTCAATCAAAAACAACAAGTCAAACGCCTTGAAACGGTATCACAAAGTCAAACTGAACCAAGAAAATATTGAAATCGCATAGCATGATTTAGACATCTATTTGCATTTTTGTTTGTATATTCATGCTTCTTATGAAGTTTGTGAACTAACCATCATAATTAATTGGATTTTTGTGGCATAAACATGAATCTACCATGCGCGTTTTCTAGGTTTTCAGGTTCTTAAATTTAGGGCTTTTGCAATACAGTGAAATTGTCCCTTTAAACCACCATGGCTGGACTCAGCATATCAAGACGAAGCAACCTGAACCCTCGCGATAAATTTATGGTCCGTAGGGAGCTATTCGCTATTTTCTTGAATACCCCCTAACGCAACACTGTAAAAACCGTTGCCCTTTTGTTTTGTTTTACAGGGTGGGGAAGGAGACGAAGACGTGTCCATCAGCCATTGGTCCTTTTGAAATTCGCGCGTCTTTTACCAATTAGCATTATGTTCCATTTATTATATTTGCGTATTATTATATATTAAATGAAAGGCATGTGGTTCAGTGGTAACGTGTTAGGCATGTGACTTCAAAGACCTGGGTTCAAGTCCCAGGTCTTGCAATGCTCAATATTATTTTTCAATACGTGATTCTATGCAGCACTAACGTCCAGATGTACCATATGCTCGCCCTCTCAAGCCCCACACGCGTCCACCTCACTCAGATCCATGGCCAAGATTTAAGATGCACCATGCACCAGGTCAAAGCGCTGACATGTGATCCAAGAAAGTCAACCAACTTCCAGCTAATTGGGCCAGGCTTTTCAAATCAACACCTCCATAATGGGTCAGCAAACCCCCCCTGGTTCTATCTTTTCTAATTTTCTTTTATCCTTTATTATTTTTATTATTTATTTGGTTATTTATTTTCTAACTTAATTAAATATCCCCTTTTTACAAAATATAAAAGAACATCATAAAAATCCAGAAAAAAGAAAAAATGTAATTTTCTTTTCATGAATAAATTGTGTAATTGAATTTAGTATAATTAGGTTTTTTTATTATTTTAATTCTTTTCATGACAAAAATATAAAAAATATAGAATTTAGGTTTTAATTGGTAATTCTTTTTATTTCCCTTTTTTATCATAACACTATTATTTATTTTTATAATTAAATTGTACATAAATTAATTTAGAGTTTAATTTAGGTTTAATTTAAATCTTTCATAATAAATAAAAAATACTAGAATTAGGGTTTGTCTTTTAATTTAATTTCAATTAATTTCTTTTCCTTATTAAATCTAAAAAAAAATACAAGAATATCAAAAATACCATTTGTCATTTAATTTTAATTTTAAATTCCTTGATTAATTTTAATTGTTTGTAAAAGGGTCCAACGCCCTAATTTTGTTTTAATTTCTTTATTTTCGCGCATTTATTTTATTATCGCTTATTATAATTTTGTAAATATCCCAAAGCCATGTAATTTAAATTTATCGCACTTTTATTTATTCGCTTTATTTATTTTCCGCTAAATCGGGTCCGGTTTAATTTTGGCGATGTGGACCCGCGCCATTTGTAATAATCTTAGATTTATTTCCTCGTAAAATATTTAACTGTTAACCAAGCATGAAAGAATGAATGTCTTAATTAAAATCAAGCGTAGAACACTTCAAACATGACAAGACAAATATCTGAAACATGACACACAATTCGCACACACCACCCCTAGGGTACGCCTCACTGTTGCCTTACCTCGAAAGGTGATCGTCGAGTAGAGGATGTCTTAGTAAGTCCTCATGATCCGGGAACCTGGCATGAGGGTAGCTTCTAAGGTGTCTTCCCATTGCTCTGGTGTTCACCATGTCCCGAACCCTCGAATTGACCCGAACACCTCCAACGGTGATGCTACCTACCTCTCAATGGTGGGATGGCACTACTTTTAAGGACATCTACACAGACGAATTCCTTAGGGTAGGTAGGTTCTCAAGGATACTTGCTCTAATTTCAAACAAAACATACTTTTCACACCAACACATTTTCAAAAGCTTTCAAAGCAAATTTTTCAAACACTCTGACGTACGAGTCGATCTGAAATTTTTTCAAAGAAACTTTTTTAAAAAACCCACAGTTGAAAAGCAAACAAACCATTTTTGAAAACACAATGAGCAAGTATCTAAGAGCCCATGGATAACCATGGATAGAAAGGGTGCTAACACCTTCCCTTTCTATAACCTACCTCCCGAACCGAGAACAATCTCTTTAAAGGAATTTTTCTGTGCTTTTGTCCTTTCCATTTGGAGAAAATAAAAGACGGTGGCGACTCTTGCTTCCGCGACATTTCGCGAACCAGCTTTAAACAGTCAGTTCCAGATCCACCGATCACACCTACCATTACCTTAATTTGAAGGTTCCTCAAGCTTCAACAATGGTGTCACCTTGCCCTAGTTTTCCTTCCTTCCTTAGGTTCTCTTTTCTCTCAGTTTTTCACGATCGTTACAAATAAGAACACAAACCCGAATTTCTCCTTAAGTCCTCTTTACCCATAGGACCCTTAATATGTTATTCCCATCTGATCCTCAATTATTCCATCCAACTTTACCATAATACCCTTATAATTCTTTCACTAATTTATCTCTATTTATCTAAATAAAAAAACTTAGATAATTATTTACTATTTCTCCAACTTACTAATAATTCTAATAATTATTCCTAAATTCAATAATTTCCAATAAATTATTAAATCTATAATAGTTCTCAACGTGACTTAAACCCGACGCGGTCCCGCACACATCATCATCAAAACACCATTGTACCACATAAATCACAATTGATCAATTAAATAACTAATTATAATTTTCGGGGTGTTACAATAGAAGCTAGCATGCTTCTCTCTATGCTCTTAGCTAGAAATTTCTGGAAAGCTTTGTCATATTTATTGATGACATCATCAGAGTTTTCAGAGGCATCTAGAAGGATTCTTGTGCCTTTAGGGGTAGAGTTTTCCTCTTTTAATAAAAAGTTTTCTTCTTTACAAAAAAATATTCTTCCTTCAGCTTACTAATTTCAACAGATACATATCCATGGGTCTTTTTGAAATCCTTGAATTAGATCTTGAGCAACTCATGTTTTTCCAGAATTTCAACTAAGGAATATGCTAATTCAGAATGAGTAAGATCAGCGAATACCTCTTTGTAGAATATTTCTTCTATTTTTGAATCAACTTCATCTTTTCGGGGGAATACTTCACTTGATGTTCCAACATGAGTTGCCAACGCCATGTTAGCATGTTCTCCATCTGAGTTACAGTCTGAATCATCCCATGTTTCCATTATCCCATTCTTCCTCCCTTTGAGAGCTTTCTTCCTTGGTATTTCCTTTAGAAGCTTAGGACAATCATTCTTGTAGTGTCCTGGCTCATTGCATTCATAACAAATGACTTCATT
The DNA here is from genome assembly GCA_948472305.1 of Vicia faba. Taxonomy (NCBI): domain Eukaryota; kingdom Viridiplantae; phylum Streptophyta; class Magnoliopsida; order Fabales; family Fabaceae; genus Vicia; species Vicia faba. The sequence continues at coordinate 210,247,776 of OX451738.1, read as the reverse complement.
GCCACTGGACTTCCTTTGACCAAACATTGATTTGAAGAAACCTTCGGTCCTTCTTGAACTTCTAAACATGTTGCCTTGATTTCTCTTCCAGAGGTGGTTAACCCTTCTGGTTAGCAAATACAACACATCTTCTTCATCATTGAATCTCCTTCTGAATCCTCAATCTCTTCTGCTTGAAGAGCTTTGGACTTCTCAGATTTCTTGATGGCCATGAGCATAATAGATTTTATCTTCTTCTGAGGTTCATCATGTTTTAGCTCAATCTCATGACTTCATAAAGAACTCATCAATTCTTATAGAGAAGTGTTGTTCAGATCCTTTGTAAGCTTGAGTGCAGTTAACATAGGCCTACATTTGGATGAGAAGCGTATGATAATCTTCTTCACATGATATGTCGTTGAATATCCTTTGTTCATAACTTTCAGTACGGCAACTAAGGTTTGAAATCTTGAAAACATGACTTCAACTCTTTCATCATCCTCCATTTTGAAAGCTTCATATTTGTGAATCAAGGCCAGTGCCCTGGTTTCTTTGAGTTAATCATTTCCTTCATGAGTCATTTTGAGAGAGTTAAATATAGACTTAGCAGAGTCTTTATTTGTGATCTTCACATACTCAGTTTAAGAAATCACATTTAGTAAGATGATTCTTGCTTTATGATGATTCGTATAATCTTTCTTTTTATTGATCAGTCATAGCTCTCCTTGCTATCTCTTTTCCAATTTTATCTGTTGGAGGTACGTAGCCATTGACCACCATATCCCAAAGATCAACATCATGACCTAGAAAGAAAGTTTCTAGTCTATATTTCAAGTATTCAAACTTTTCTCCATCAAATATGGGAGGTTTAATGTTATAATGTTATCGTTTGAATCTGATGCAATAACAACTGGTGTGGGTTCAAGCATTATGTTTCTTCAAATAAAAACTCATCTGGATCTTTATCTGACACAATTAAGTGTTTGATAACAATTAATACCATAAGCGGATCTCTGATGCCAATTGAAGGTGTGAGAAACACAAGAAAGGGGGGTTTGAATTGGGTTTCACCAAATTAAATCTTTTCGTTGGTGACAGAACAAGTTAGCTTAGAACATAACAGTAAACGAACATGGTTATTTTTATCCTGGTTTGTTGTTAACTTAGCTACTCTAGTCCACCCCCTCAAGGATAATTTTTCCTTCAACAAGGACTTAATCCACTATAACCAAACTGATTACAGAAACCCCATAATAAGTATGATTAACCTTATTGGCACCCCTAATAAGTTTGTCGATCCTTATTGAAAATCCACTCAAACCACAACAAAATTCTTCTTGAGATCAGACCTTCACTCGGTCTCTCAAGGTATCTACCAACAACAGTTGATTACTTTCATTGTATTACAGATTTTCTTCTTTTAAGCTGATTACACGGACGTTTTATTACAAAGAAAAACACCTAAGTGGACCACTGCAAGATACGAGCAACAACTCATTTCTTATTTACAAAACTATACACATATGATTTCTCTATAGAGTTTTCACATCACTTTGGTGTAGTTTTGTTGACCTTAATTTAATCTGATAGATTTGTCGTTGTAATGTTGACTCTTACTTTTCTTCAGCTTCCAAGTCTTCCTTTTATAGCTTGTAAAAGAGATTCATTAACAGGGTAGAAAGGTAATCGGAAATATAGTTGTTGGTTCTCAACAGTCATAATGAGAGTGGTCACAGTAAAGTACGAAAGGACTATCCTTGCACCACTCTAGAAGAGTAGAGGTTACATACACTTTATGTACCTTTTGTACACCATCAAAAATTAACCATTTTGAACTTTCTTCTTATCTTTAGAGGCTTCAGATATTTGAATGTTGAACGTTGAATCTTATTGTAGAAGAATATTTCTTAAGTCTTAGAACCTAAGTCTTGGAGTCTTCAAAACTTATTCTATCAGAACCTTGTCTTCAGAGTCTTCAGCACTTGGTTGTAAGAACTTGCTTTTCTTTAGATCATCAGAACTTATTCAGCAGAAACTCATCTTCGTAATCTTCAAAACTTGTAACACATAGAAGCAAAGCTTTAGAAGGCCTCCAAATCTTAACCATAAAGTCACAATCTGAACCTCTTGTACAAACGCTCCTTAGACACGTTGCGGAAAATGGATTCAAGAATCTTGACTTCAAGTGTAACATGTAACCACATATTTTCTTCCAGTAGTGTATATTCAGAACCTGATGACGTCACACGCATTAATACTAGAGTCAGAATAATATAGAAGCATCTACACACTAGAACGAAACCATTAGTGTATACAATTGTTCTCTAAGATAACATGTAAAGTGATCATCCAAATCTTAAGGCTAGATGTAGAAACACTTCTTGCTCTTACAAGAACAAGAAGTGCTTCTACATCTAGCTTTAAGATTTTGATGATAACGTTACATGGTATCATTAAGAACAATTGCATGCTCTAATGGTTTCTTTCTAATTTGTAGTTGCTGCTGTAATGTTCTAACTCTGATATCAGTGCGTGTGACATCATCAGATTATGAATGTTAACACAACTGGAAGAAAATATTTAGTTACATGTTACAGTTGAAGTCAAGATTATGGAATACGTCTTATGTAACAGTTCTTACGAACATTAGTACAAGAGGTTTTAATCGTGACTTTGTGGTTAAGCTTTGGAGGCCTTCTAAAGCTTTGCTTCTATGTGTTCCAAGTTCAGAAGATTATGAAGACAAGGTTTTGTTGAACAAGTTCTGATGATCTGAAGAAAAACAAGTTCTTTCGACCAAGTGCTAAAGACTCTGAAGACAAGATTCTAATGGGACAAGTTCTGAAGATTCCAAGACTTAGGTTCTAAGAATTAAGAGTGATTCTTCTACAACAAGCTTCAATGTTCAAATTATCTGAAGCCTCTGAAGATTAGAAGAAGTTCAAAATGATTAACATGTGATGGTGTACAAAAGGAAATGATTTTTTAATCCTCACAACGCCTTTCTCTCAAGGATATAAAAGAAGATCAAAGATTTGAAGTAAATGAAGGTAGAGAAAATACAAAAAATGGGGGTTTGAATTGTGTTCATAGAAAATATTCCCCTTTAGAAAATCTAAGCACTAAAATGATAAATAACTATAGAGACAATAAAGAGTAAAGGACACAAGTATTTTATCCAGGTTCGCCATTAACTAGGCTACTCCTATCCACCATCGCAAGGATGATTTCACTTTATCCAAGGACTTAATCCACTATAACCAAATTGATTACTAATTCACGGGCAACGGCCGGTGACTAACACATAATGATACATCCAGTGATCCAACCGGATATAATGTTCATTGACCTAATAGAATCAGATCCCTCAAGATCATCTACAAGGATTTCCCACAATGATATCCATCAGTGATCTCACAAGAGTCTGACCTTCACTCGGTCCCCTTTGAGATATGACTACCATTGACCCAACAGAATCCAATCACTTAAGATCTCTGTAATACGGTGGGAGAACTGACTTATTTTTATGTTTTTATCCAAATGTGAGGATAGTGGGAGTAGCTACCGACTTTTCTTTTATCCAATAAGGAAAGGGTGAAAAGAACATGAAAGACCTTCGAGAATTTTCTGAGTTTGGGGGTAGGTTATGAAAAGGGAAGGTGTTAGCACCCTTTTCATCTGTAGTTTTCTAGGGGCTCTTAATCGCTAGCTCACTTTGTTTGAAATTCTGTGTTCGTGTGTTTGAAAATATTTTGAAAAAAATGAATAAGTACGACAACTTTGTAATGATTCTTGTATAAGTTAAGAATGCGTACAAAGTGTTTGTTTTTTTATGAAAATATTTCAGAAAAAAGTGTTTTGTTTAAAAGTTTTTTTTTTTGTGAGCAAGCGATTACGAGCTAGCTACCTACTCAAAAGTATTTCGTGTTATTTTCCTCCTCCTTAGATAATTCTATCCTACCATTAGTTAGTAGGAAGCCCCATCGTTGGATGTGAAGGGACATGCGAAGGGTCGTCGAATGGTCATCGAAGGCAACATATAGGGATACCTTAGCAATTCAAAGGGAATGTGATCATATATTCATAGGCAACATCGAGGGACAAGTTCATTTCTCGTATGCAACTCGAGGGACATCATGAGGCTATGGTCTTTATGATGATTTTAATGAGGGTCTTTGCTAAGGATATTCCTACGTTTGAGGGACATGACCACTTTTATTCGAAGGCAACAAGTGAGGTTACCCTAGAGTGAGTGTGTGAAAAGTGATTCAATTCAGTTATTTATCTTGAATAGGGTTATCTAACTTTTTTGTTTTAGATCTTGTCATACAAACCCTAATTACTAGCAATTATAAGGAAAGCAGTTAATTGAGGAAAATAAAGGTCCTATGCTATTACAAAGCTTCGGGGAAGGGGGTACAAAACCATAAAAAGGGGAAAAATAGTAAACCCTAATTAAGACTATTACAAATCGTAGCAATTACATACATAGGAAAATAAGTTAATGCAAAAGTAATAAAGTGCGCGAATATTGTAAAAGAGAAAAAGAAAAATTGAAAATCATTTTGTGATCGTTTGATGATTAATCTAAAAAAAAACCTAATTGATTTTAATTTAGAAAAAAAATTAATTGATTAAAAAAACCTAAGTTGATTTTAACTAATTAATTCTTAAATACTAAGTTAAATTAATTCAATTAATTTAATTAATTAAAAAAATAAAATTAATTTAATTAACTTAATTAAAAACCTAAGTCTAAATTGATGTTAATTTTAAAAAAAAGTTAATTTAATTGTGTAAAAAAAGGTTAAAGCAAAATTTAAAAAAAAATTGGGCCTGTTATAAAGCATACCGAGGGGTGCAAGGAGAGAAAATCATTAGGCCCAAAATTGAGAGCTCAAATCATGCACGAGTTCCAGTGGGGACAGTTCCAAGAGGTTCACCATGGGGGAATAGATCTGGGGCGTCAGATCTGGATCTGAGGGTTGCAATACTGAGGATTCCCGGCCGATGTATGAGGACGCACGACATATGACCTGCAAAACTGGGGAAACATGAAAACGACCAAAAGGCAAGGATCGAATGGCTACAAAACTTGAGGATTATCGATTGATGTATGAAGAAACACTGCATACGACCTGCAAAAATACAAAAAAAAACAATGAAAACGACCAAAAGGCAGAAATCGAATCCATGCCTTGGTATAGTAGTGACTTAGCGCGCGCGTTTTAACCACTGGGATGGTGATACATCCATTAGCATAACTAAAACAATAAATATATATTATATGTTTGAATGCATTGACTGGAGAGGCGTCGGAGCCCTAGCTCTATTCGTCTTCTCCGGCGACCTTTATTGTTCAAAACCTGCAAATTCAAAGCTTTAGTGATCCAAAACGTCCTACCCCCATAAATCAAGGGTTGTGAATCCAATGGAAAGGTTATTTTGATCTAAAAACCAATGGTTTTAAAGTTATGAAGAAATCAATCTAGATCAGTAAGAACATGATGCTCTATGATTCTGATTGCATAGGGTCACGATGATGATCCAAATCCGTGCTAATGAAACTCGGGAACACGTTAGTAGTGTTAATACATGTTAAAGCAAAACGAAAATCAAGATATGAATATCATGCATATTATGAAAACCGATGATGCCATGTAATGCAATTTCACATGTTTTGGACCATAAAATTTGGTCCAAACTCACTCTATATGCTTGCTGGAAGAGAATGGAATGGAGGTTTTGTAGTAAAAGGGCTTGTTAATAGAATTTGCAAGCTTTAGGGTTCTTGAAAATATTTGGAAATTTTGACAAGTTGAGAGGCAAGGTTTTTTGTGTGTAAGGGTTCTACTTGATGTCTGGATTGATATGAATATATAGAGAAAATTAGGGCAAAAATATGATGGGCAGTGACTCTTGTAATAAGATATGATTTTATCTTATTTATTTTATATTATTAATGAATAAATAAAAAATAATAAAAGTAATTAAAATAAAAATAGGTCAAGGGGTGTAAGGATAATATTTGAGGTGTATGAAGATTATAATACATGTTTGGACTCTTAAATCATAGCCCAATAGCCCAAAATATCAAGCTTGCTTAATTTGAACATCATGCATTTAATCAAAATTTTCCAACTTGCAATGGTCATAACTTGCTCAATTTTATCTTTTGAAGGTGATATTGAACTTTTTGGAAAGCTCAAGACGTCCTCTACAACCTCTATGTTGATCATTTTTGACTTTGAAGACTTTATCTTAATGTAAGTTGCTTTGACAAAAAGTGTCTTTTTGTTGACTTTTGAAACGGCTTGTAATGTATTGGCTTATATCTCTCAAATGATGTTATTTTTGGAATTGAGCTTAGAGAGACAAAGTTGTAGAGAATTGAATTCCCTTCAAAATGAGATTTTGTTGGGGAAAAGTTGATGAAGCATGTGAAAGTTATGCTTGGTCAAAGTTTAGTGGACTTTTCCTTAGGAAACCCTACTTTGGAAACTTTTGACTTTTGATTATTTGAGGGATTTTCTCGAGGAATCATGATCAAACCTTGATAAAATGATGAATGTGACTTTAAAATATTGATTTTGACCAAAATTCTTGAAGTTTGACTATATGTTGACCATATTTGACTTTTTACCTAATATAGTTGATTTTCAGTCATCTGAGCAACTGATTGAGCAAACTTGTGATGCAAGACATGAAACTTAGTAAGAGTATTCTTGAATACATATGAAGAACCATGAAAACCACTTGATACCTTGGAAACCCAATCTTCATTGAGAAATACCAAACCCTAATTATGGACCCATTGCCTAGAAGGAGAATTTGTCTGATCAGGTCTTGAACAACCTTGGGCATTTGAGACCTTTATGAGAATGTATTGAAGAAAAATGGGAGGGGAAATTTTGGGGTACAATAGCTTCCCCTATTCAATCTTCTGAAACCTGAAGAGTTAGATCGGCATGTCCGTCATTCATGACTTGAAGGTTGAAGATGATTGAACACTTAAGTGCTCAGAAATTTGCACTTTCCTGTGTAGGAAGTAACATTGTTGGTCGATTATATCGGGAATAGGCTTAAAGATTCCATTTGGAGAGTGACAGGATTTCATCGGAGATTGGCTTATAGACTCCATCCAGAGTAACTGTTGATAGGAATATCAGAATAAGTCTACGCCTGACTTTGTCTTAGAAGATGTATTTACACCTGACTTTGTCCAAAAGAATATCAGAGTGAATCTACGCTTGATTTCATCTGAATGATGTACAAGATAGAGTCTACACTCGAATTTGTCTAGAAGATATGTTTGGAATGAGTCTACGCCTGACTTTGTCCAAAAGAGTTTCAGAAGGAATCTACGCTTGATTTCATCTGAACTAGAAGATGTCTACACCCTACTTCAACTAGGAGAGGTATTGGAAGGAGTCTACGCCTGACTTTTTTTCGAAAAAGAGTATCAAAAGGAAATCCATGCTTGACTTGATTTGAATGATGCACTAGAAGATGTATAGGCCCGACATCATCTAGAAGATACATTTGGAATGAGTTTACACCCGACTTTGTCCAAAAATAATATCATAATAAATCTACGCTTAATTTTATCTGAATAATATACTAGAATGAGTCTACACCCGACTTCGTCTATAAGAGGTATTGGAAGGAGTCTACGCCTAACTTCTTCCAAAAAGAGTATCAGAAGTAAATCTACACCTGACTTCATCTAAATGATGCACTAGAAGATGTCTACGCCCGACTTTATCTAGAAGAGATATTTTTCAGAATGACTCTCTGGGGAAAGTGCTCAAGTAGCTACTTATCAGATTTAGTTTCTGAAGGAAATGCTTGTCAGAATTCAGTTCCTGAAGAAAATTGTCTGGTCATGTAGATAGTCGCCCCGTTCTGTTTCAGGAATTACTCTACGACCTGTTAGAAAATTTTTGATGATGTTCGTCTGTTTATGAACTTACCTGAAAATATAGAGTTAGTATTTATGAAATGTCATTATGTATGTAATGTATTGTGTAATGATATACTTAAAGAAAATGAGAGCGTGCTATATGCGTTTCGTATGCATGTGCTATGATAAATGATATATGAATGTGAGATGTCGTTGAAGTGTATTGGTAGCTTTGTATAACATTTTTGACCGGGAAAATAAATCCCATACTACTGCTGGGGATGGAGGAAGTAATTCTTCAATCTTGTTTAGAATGTCTCTGCTAGGGAATTCCTGCTTGCTGTTTGAGGAAACTCTGCTAGGGAATTTGATTTCTTCTTGGGGAGAAGAGTTCAAGAACATTGGTTGTTCATCTCTCTACTAGGGAGTTTAATTCTTATATACCTGACTGGGGATAAAAGAGATAGATACCCTTCTGAGGTGTTGTCTAACCGAGCTTTTGATATGGATGTCGACTCATATGGGGAGGATGAGATTAACTAATATCTCTTCGGTTTCATATTTTCGTAGCAACACTCTGGGGATAGTGGTCTGGACTACCCTTTGCTGGTAAGATACGTTTCGCCGGTGATTTGTAGTAGTCAAATTGATAGACTCAAGCTGAGGAGATTATATCATGTTGGGGAGATAAACTCTGTCAGGGAAATAAACCATGTTTGGGAAATAAACCATGTTGGGTAAATAAACCCTGTTGGAGAAACACTCTATTGAGGCATATGCTCTGTTGAGGAGTTTTACCATGTTGGAGAAATAAGCTCAGTTGGGGGAGAGAATTTTTGTGAACTATGCTGATGATATACCCTCTAACGAGTATTGGGACTCCATAGGTTGACGACATTGCTGGAAAAAATCATACTCCTTTGTCTGCTAGGGGATCTACTGGTGAGTATGATTAGGATATTTCAGACTTGCGGGGAATGCGTCGAGTTTTGTGAACATGATTCTGCGGGGGACAATCTTACAGAAACTGCTCTATGGGGATTTGTGGACGACTTGAATGTTATCCCAACTCCTATAGCCTTGAGTAAATGCTTACTCCTGTTTTTATGCATATATTTGTTAACAATAATCACATTCGTATGCATATGTTCATTCAGTTTAGTGATTGGACGTTTTTGCAAACAAAACATAAAAAGTAAAAAAAAAATTGAAATTGTGTTTATATTAATAGTTTGCCCATAAATAGGCGATTGCTATACAAAGAGACAGAATTCCTAGTAAGAGGAAATCGTCATGAAATGAAGAGAGTACAAAGTGAAAACAAAATATATAGCTATGTGTAAATGATCTCGTTAGGTTTCAACTCTACTATTGCCCCTATGTCTCCGAGCATCTCATCCCTTGTTGTCGGAAGAAGTTGATCGAATTGATCTGCACCATTCGAACTCGACATTGGTAATATGGCTGGATACAAATGATCCAACGGGACATAGTCGTGCACTTCAATCCCTAATTTTTTTCCCGGACCGCCCTTTCGGGTTTTCAGTCCACCGGGATACCCTTTTTTGCCCAAGCCTCCTTTTCAGGTTTTCGACTTGCTGGGTGTATAGTCTTATATATATATATATATATATATATATATATATATATATATATATATATATATATATATATATATATATATATATATATATATATATATATATATATATATATATATATATATATCCCTGATTTTTGCTCGAACCCTTTTGGTTCGCCGGGATGCCCTTATTTTTGCCTAGGCCAGTCAACCTAGTAGGTCGTCTTCATGCGTAGTATTTTTTAACTATGTCAGTGTTCACAGGGTGTGGAAGATCTTCACTGTCTATGGTGGTAAGTATCATAGCACCGCCCAAAAATATCTTCTTGATCACAAATGGCCCTTCATAGGTGGGAGTCCATTTGCCCCTAGGATCAGCCTGCAGTAGGATGATGCGCTTTATTACCAAGTCACCAGCCTGATATACATGATGCTTGATTTTCATATTGAAGGCTTTGATCATACGCTTCTGATACATCTGACTGTGGCAGATGCTCGCAAGCCTCTTCTTGTCAATCAAATTTAACCGATCCAGCCTGGCCTGAATCCATTCGTATTCGCCTAAATCTTCCTCTTTCATGATCCTCAGGGAAGGAATCTAAACTTCAACAGGTAGGACAACTTCCATACAGTAAACTAGAGAGAATGGGGTCGCCCCAGTTGATGTTCGAGCTAAAGTGCGATAATCATGAAGATAAAATGGTAACATCATGTGCCAATCTTTATATGTCACTGTCATCTTCTGTATAATTTTCTTACTGTTCTTATTGGCGGATTCCACTGTGCCATTCATCTTCGGTCGATACGGAGAAGAGTTGTGGTGCTTGATCTTGAATTTCATGCAGAGTTCCGTGATCATAGTATTGTTCAGATTAGTGCCATTGTCCATGATAATCCTTTCAGGGATACCATACCGACAGATAAGGTTGTGTTTAATGAATCGGGTAACAACATTCTTAGTAACAGAGGCAAATGAGGTTTCTTTAACCCACTTTGTGAAGTAACCAATGGCAACAAGGATGAAGCGATGTTCGTTGGAAGAAGTTGGTTTGATCTCTCCAATCATATCAATGCCCCACATTGCAAACGGCCAAGGATCAATCAAGACATTCAGAGGTACTGGAGGCACATGTACTTTGTCAGCATAGATCTGGCACTTGTGACAAATTCTCGAGTGGTGATGGCAGTCAGTTTCCATAGTCGACCAATAGTGACCCACTCTCATAATTTTCTTATCCATAGTATGTCCACTAGAATAAATACCAAAGTACATTCGTGCATATCTTCCATAATCTTCTCTTCCTCTTTCTTGCCTACACAACGAAGTTGTGTCAAATCATGGTTGCGACTGTACAGAATTTTGTTGCTCAAGAAGAACTTAGTTGAGAACCTCCATAGGAATTTCTTATCATTAATAGATTCTCCTTCAGGATACTCATGAGCCTCAAGGTATCTTTTCACGTCATGAAACCAAGGCTTCTCTTCTACTCTATAAGTGTCAATTTCGTAGCAGTGTGTCGGTTCATCTAGCCTCTCAATAATAATTTGGGGAGCCTCATTGTCCCATCTGAATTTAAACATAGATGACATGGTTGCTAATGCGTCTGCCAATTGATTTTCTTCCTGTGGAATATGTTCAAAAGTAATTTCCTAGAAGTACAGAATTAAGGTCATCACAAGCTCTCTATAAGGAATGAAATTCAGGTGCTTCATATCCCATTCTCCCTTGATTTGACTGATTACCAAGGTTGAGTCCACGTATACGCTCAACAACTTGATTCTCAGGTCAATAGTAGCTTTGATGCCCATGATGCACGCTTTGTATTTAACCATGTTATTGGTACAGTAAAAGCATAATCTAGAGGTGAAGGGCGTATGACAACCCTGGGGAGAGATAATTACAACGCCAATTCTGTTTCCAAGTGAATTAGAAGCTCCATCGAAAACCATGGTCTGTCGTGATCCTTGCTCAGGTCCTTCATACGGTCCAGGTTCTTCACAATCTATAACTAGCATAATGTTCTCGTCCGGGAATTCTAAGTTCATAGATTGATAATCTCTACAACTTGATGCACCAAATGATTTTCCAGTACACTTCCTTTGATTTCTTTCTGAGTGGTGTACTAAATATCGTATTCTGTTAAGACCATTTACCATCGGGCTATCCTTCCAGAGAGAGCGGGTTTCTCGAATATATACTTGATTAGATCCATTTTAGAGATCAAAAAAGTAGTATGAGTCAACATATATTGTCTTAGTCGGAAAGAAATCCATGCCAAAGTGCAGAAAGTTTTCTCGAGTAGTGAGTATCTTATTTCACAGTCGGTAAAATTTTTTCTAAGCTAGTATATTGCATGCGTTTTTCGACCAGACTCGTCATGTTTCCCCAATACACACCCTATTGAGTTCTCTAATATTGTTAAATACATGATCAGAGGTCTTCCTTCAAATGGTGGAATCATGATTGGAGGTTATTGTAGGTATTCCTTAATTTTATTGAAGGCTATCTGGCAATCGTCATTCCACTTTACTACCTGATCTTTCTTTAGTAACTTGAAGATCGACTCACAAGTAGCAATCAAATGAGAAATGAATCGGGCAATGTAATTCAATCGTCCCAAGAAACCTCTAACTTCATTCTCAGTACTGGGAGCGGGCATTTCTTGAATATCTTTAACCTTGGCGGGATAAACCTTAATACCTTTACCGCTGACAATAAAACCCAGGAGTTTACTGGATCATACCCCAAATGTGCACTTGTTCGGATTCAATCTCAACTTGTACTTTTTTAGTGTCTCAAACAACATATGTAACTGGTCCAAATGCTCTTTTTCAGTATGTGATATGGCTATCATATCATCGACATAGACCTCTATCTCGTGATGAATCATGTCATGGAACAAAGCTACCATGGCACGCTGATATGTTGCACCGACGTTCTTCAACCCAAAAGGCATAACCTTATAGCTGAACATGCGCCACTGTGTAACAAAAGTAGTCTTTTCCATGTCTTCAGGTTCCATCTTGATTTTATTATATCCTAAGAAACCGTCCATAAAAGAAAATACCTTATGTTGAGCGGTGTTGTCGACCAGAACATCAATATGTGGAAGAGGAAAGTCATCCTTAGGGCTTTCCTTATTCAGATCTGTGTAGTCTACATACATATGGACTTTGCCATCCTTCTTAGGTATTGGAACTACATTTGCAACCCACTGTGTATAAGATATAACAGCTAAGAAACCTGCGTTGAATTGCTTCATAACTTCAGCCTTGATCTTTTCAGAAATTTCTGGATGCATACGATGAACTTTTTTTTATCGAAGCACAACCCTCTTTCATCGGCAGACGGTGAACCGCAATATTAGTGTCAAGCCCTGGCATGTCTTTGTATGACCAAGTAAAGATCTCAACATATTCTTGCAACATCTGTATTAACCTGTACTTGACATTGTCTTCTAAGTTATCGCCTATCTTGACTTCTTTTCTTTCTGTTTCAGTACCCAAGTTTACAACTTCAACTGGCTCTTCATGTGGTTGAATATCTTTCTCTTCTTGCACTAACAGTCTGGAAAGTTCTCCTAGTATCTGAAAATCTTCCTCACCTTCGTCCTCGGCTAAGTAGATCGGATTTTCAAAGTCATAAGTGGAAATAGTAGAGTTGTTACCAGCGGGATCCGGAGTGGATGTGGATCTGCAATGTATTGTATGGATGCGTGTAAGAACATGTAACTATTTGAAAGTGATAAAAGTGGAAAGAAAGACAAAGAGCACAAAATTTGAATGCAAAACGTCCAATGCTTTATTAAATGAAAATATGTTTATGAAATGACAACCCTTAACAAATGAACCATTGTGTCTCGGGTAAGGCACAAGGCTTAAAGTCATTGTTTAAATATTACAAAGCCAAAACTTGAAAGCAATAAAAACAAAATTGTAGCTATTACTGCTGACTAAAGGAGATAGAGATAATGTCTTCCACCTTCTAGTTATTGAGGAAGATGCCAATGGTAGGAAAGATCCAGCTATCGAGGTCATAATCACTGTCAGTATCTTCTATTACGTTGACTCTGTTGTTGCTGATGTGGAATGGTGTCCTTCTAGCTCGAGCGCGACGAATAACCCTCTGACCCTCTGCAGTTAAACCCAAACCAAACTTGTCAGATTTATAGGGAATTTTAGGAAGTTGGCCCCAAATAGTACAACCACCTTCTTCTACAGTAGCTTTAGCATCTTTCAATGAAGCCATCCTGGGTGGAGCCCTAGTAACTTTGAGAATGGAAGAGACATCTCCAGTTGTGGCAGGAGGGATGACTTTAAAAGTCTGATAGGGAGTCTCAATGAATTCGTCGTCCATCTTTACATACGGGAAAGAGTTCAAGTGGCTAACCATATACTCTTCTTCACCGCAGACAGTAACAATCTTTCTGTTCACATGATATTTTAACTTCTGATGTAGGGTAGAGGTAACAACGCATGCCCCATTGACCCAGGGGCGTCCCAGTAAGCAAGAATAAGCTGGCCGAATGTCCATTACATAGAAGGTAGATTCAAAGATCTGTAAACTATCTTTGATCGGAAGATCCACCTCTGTATGTACCATCCTTTTTGACCCATCAAAGGCTCGAACTATAATATCACTGAGTTTCAGTACGACCCCTTTGCAATCAATTCTGTTAAGAGAGCCTTTCGGTAGACATTTAACGAGGAACCAGTATCAACCAAAACATGATCCAGAGTAGTGCCCTTGCATTCAATGGAGACATACATGGCTTTTTTATGGTTTCTTCCCTCAGGAGTCAGATCAGCATCATAGAAACCTAATACATTGTCAATCGTTAAGCTAGCCACATAACTTCCAAATTGATCGACAGAAATCTCTTGTGGTACGTGAGAAGTCTTCAAAAATTTAACTAAAGCCTGTGCATGGGCTTCAGAACACAGTAACAGGGATAACATCGAGATCTTGGATGGGGTTTTCCCCAGATGTTCAACAATTTTGTAGTTACTCTTGCGGATAATCTTCAATACCTTTTCCAACTCTTGTCTAAAGGTTTCTTCAATTGTAGCTTCCTTAGGTGCCTCCGTCTGGGCAGGCTCTTTTATTTTCTCTTTACCCCGAGCCTCAGCAGTTGACTCGGTGGATGTAACTCTAACAGGTGTAGAAATAGTCTTTGCAGAGATTTCCATAGAGAAAAACCTTCTGTTTCTAGTAACCTTACTGGTTCAAGAAATATTGTCAATGCTGGGATCAACAACGTCAGTAACTTCATCTTTAATAGTTGGTAGTTCTTATTTGACGCCATGGTAGTAGACGTCGAATCCATAGTTCCAAGGAATAGCTTTATCCGAAGAATATGGGATAGGTCCAGGTGTAGTGATGATTAGAAGAGCAACTTTTGGATTGGTAGTAATCCTTACAGGACCTTTGGAGGTGATCCTGAAAGGAGGGCCAGCAATTACCGATAAGTCTTGACACAGATTCTCAGCAAACGAAACCTTCTCAATCAGAATTATATAGTTGTCCATTAGGAGTTGAATGCCTTCCTTCTGTAATTTGCAGTTTTAATACGGTGGCAGAATCAACTGTTAATACTGGTTTGCATTTTTTGTTCGCAAATGTCGCGGTAAGCAGAGTTGCCACCGACTTTTCTTTTATCCAATCAGGAAAGGGTGAAAAGAACAGAAAAAGACCTTTTTTCAAGATATCTGAGTACGGGGGGGGGGGGGGGGTAGATTATGGAAAGGGAAGGTGTTAGAACCCTTTCCATCCATGGTTTTCCATGGGCTCTTAGGTACTTGCTCATTTCTAAAATTGCTTTTGTGTTTGTGTGTTTGAAAATCTTTGAAAATGCCGTAGTGTGGCGCTTCAATTTATGGTAACTCTTGTATCAGTCCTCAAGAGTGTGATAAAGTGTTTTTGAAAACTTTTGTTTGAAAAGTATGTTTGAAAGTGTATGGTGTAAAAAGATTATTTTGAGCAAGTACCTAACAGTTATCTACCTACTCAAAAAAAGGGGTTCTTTTCCTCATATCCTTTAGACCGTGTTATCCTACTATTAATGAGTAGGTAACCCTAGCCGTTGGATTTTTGAGGGACCATCGAAAGGGATGTACGGTCATTGAAGCAATGGTTAGGAAACCTTAGTAGTTACCCTAAAGTCCTAAAGATCTTTTCGAGGCAACATTCGAATGGGTCATTTTTTGTCTTTTGGGACTAGAGGGAAACCACTAAAACTCCCTATACTTCATGACCGTTTACTGAAGGCAGCCGAAGTGGGAGATACCCTAGGGGTGAGCATGTGCAAGTGTGTTGAGATTCAGTTCATTTATCTTACGCATTTAGGGTTATCTAATCATTTTAATTTTCAGCCTTTTTCCATACAAGCCTATTTACTAATAGTAATATAGTAAAATAATAAAGCAATAAATGTGCGAAAAATAAAATGCAGAAAAATAAATCCTAAGTTATTACATGGATTTAGGAGAGGTACATTATAAAAAAACTTTGGGGATAAAAAAAACAGTAAGTAAACACTAAGTTAAAAGCTATTATAAATTGTGTACAGATACATGTAATCTGTTCATTCATACATGTAATCACAAAATAATATTATAAAGGAAATCCTGGCCATGGCTGAGTCATCAAACATGCACCAGCAAGTGGGGCCCTAATGTTTTAAACAAACCAATCAAAACATCCTAATAGGCCACGCGTGGTCTTCGCTGGTCAAGCCACCCCAGACGGTGGCTCCGGTCATCCCCTCTGATTGCCCAAAAATTTCAAACATGCGAATTTCAATGCAAACAAGCGTAAAAATAACCCTACTGGACTAATTAGGACCTTGCGATTCCAATGGTGGGGTTTATTTTGTCTGAAAGTCCTTGTATCTTGAGATACGAGGCTTGGCTGAAGCTTTTCCATGACAATGGCAAACCTTCATCCATGTGTTAAATTGCTCATGTAATGGTTCTAGACAGTCATAAATATTAGCATGAGCACGCGTATGTACAAATAAATCATTTATATTGCAAGATAAAAAAGTTTGAATTCGCAAAAATATACCAATCCGGTGATGCTTGGAAGAGAGCTTCTTGGCACGTTTTGGCTTGGATAATGGTTCAAACAAGCTTCTGGGAATCTCGGGAGGAAGAATGACTCCTTAGTTTAGACCAACAAAGGCTGGACTTGAAGCTTTCAACCCTCACGATTCTTTGTGATTTTTTGCACTTTTGTATGGCTCTCTTTGTGGCTGCTGCATGTAAAAACTTGTCCTTAGGGTTGAGAATGCTTGTGTATAAATATGTGAATCAAATTAGGTCACTATGTATGTCAATAATCCAACAAATAATTCATTTTCAATTTTGCTTCCAATCTTTCCATATGTGGAGATTTCCTCTCTTTTCAATCTTGCACGATTTTACTTGGTATTATACAGCATATTTGGATTGTAATTCAATGCAAAATCAAATCAAAACAAATCTTCACTATTTTTATATCATTTATTTGATTTAATTTGATTTTTAAAGGATTAAAATCAAAATAAATTAAATAAATAAATCCAATGACGCATGGAAATGTGTTTGGGTCGTGGACCAGGCTTGGAATGTGTTTCAAGTATAAAAAGTTAGGCCCCTTTGGAAAAAATTCAAATTTGGGCATTGTTGACTTTATGCAAATTTCCAAAAATAGCCAACTTTGACAATGCATATCTCTCTCAATTTTAACCCTAAGAGGGTGTTCTTGGACATTTTAGAAAGCTTAGGATGTCCTATAAACAACACTTTTGGTTTCATCTCAATTGGATCTTCCATGTTCATGTAAGGAGCTTTGACCCAAAAGGTGTTTTTGTTGACCTTTTGAATGAACCTATAATGTCTGAACTTGTATCTTTTGATTGAGGCATTTCTTGACCTTGAGGGCTGATGAGGAGTTGTAGGGAATTGAATTCTCTTAAAAATGAGCCTTGGTTGGAAAATTTTTAAAAAATTATGAGAAAGTTACGCCTGGTCAAAGTTTGGTTGACTTTTCCTATAGAAACCCTAAATTGCCATTTTTGACTTTTGATGAGTTAGGAGCATTTCTTTAGGAATCATGATCAACCATTGATCAAATGGTGGATAATACTTCAAAATATTTATTTTGACCAAAAATCTTGAAGTTTGACTCTATTTAGGCCACAATTGACTTTTGCCCTAGTATAGTTGATTTTCAGGCATTTGAGCAATTGACTGAGCAAACTTGTTGTGCAAGGCATGAAACTTGGCATGGATGATTTTGAGGACATATTAGGACAATGGATACCATTTGGGACCCTTGGAACTCAACCATCTTGATGAGGAATGAAACCCTAGTTTGAGGCTCATTGTCTTAGGAGGAGGATTTGTCTGGTCAATCCTTAGTTAACTTGAGCAATTGAGGACCTCTAGGCGTATGTTTTGTGTGAAAATGGGAGGGCAAATTTTGGGGTAAAACAGCTTCCCCTGTTCAATCTTCTTAAACCTGGGGGTTTATATTGGCTTGTCTGCCTTTCGTGATCTGAGTGTGGAAGATGATTGAACACTAGAGTGCCTAGAAATTTGCACTTGCCTGAAGTAATACTGATGGTTGATAACGCCGGGAATGGGCTTACAAATGCCATTTGGAGAAGATAACTGAAATTCTTCGAAGATGGGCTTAAAGATGCCATCCAGAACAATGATGATTTCATGAGATATTCCTAGGTGGGAATTCCTGTTCCTGTTCTTAGAGAGGACTTCGCTAAGGAATGCTGGTTTCTGTCTTGGGGAATAGAGTCTAGGAGCTTCAGTTGTCTGTTACTCTACTGGGGAGTCATCTCTTGATTGAAGAGACGAAAGTGAACTACTATCTGGTCAGGATCTAGGCTTCATAGTGACTTGCTGAGGATGATAAGGCTGACTGCTATATGGTCGTACTCCAGGCTTCACAACGACTTATTGGGAAATGAGATTAAACTGTTATCCGGTCAGGATCCGGGCTTCAAAGTGTCTTGAATTGTTGATTGACTATTATCCGGTCAGTTTCCAGGCGTCATAGCTTTTTAACTGGAATAGAAATCTTAGTATCGATTTGACTGATCCAGAGAAAATCTTAGGTTAACTTCGACTGACATAGTAATCAGGTGGATCTTAGTAGTGATTCAACTGACCCTTACGAAATTCTTGGTACATCTTCCATTGGCATAATAATCAGAGAGATCTTAGTGTCGACCTATCTGACCCAGGGAAAAACTTAGGTTAACTTTGACTGGCATAGTAATCAGGAGAATCTTAGTATCGATTCAACTGACCTAGATGGAAGTCTTGGAAACTTTTCCATCGGCATCGTGAGCAGAGAGATCTTGGGTTAACTTTGACTGGCATAGTAATCAGGAGAATCTTAGTAGAGATTCAACTGACCCACACGAAAGTCTTGGAACCTCTTCCACCGGCATAGTGAGCAAAGAGATCTTGGGTAACTTTGACTGGCATAATAATCAGGAGAATCTTAGTAGTGATTCAACTGACCCAGACGAAAGTCTTGGGACCTTTTCGACCGACATAGTAAGCAGAGAGATCTTGGGTAAGTTTGACTGGCATAGTAATCAGGAGAATCTTAGTAGCGATTCAACTGGCCCAGACGAAAGTCTTGGTACATCTTCCACCGGTATAGTAATCAGAGAGATCTTAGTGTCGACCTGTCTAACCCAGGTAAAAACTTAGGTTAACTTTGACTGGCATAGTAATCAGGAGAATCTTAGTAGCGATTCAACTGACCCAGACGGAAGTCTTGGAACCTCTTCCACCGGCATCGTGAGCAGAGAGATCTTGGGTTAACTTTGACTGGTATAGTAATCAGGAGAATCTTAATAGCGATTCAAATGACCCAGATGAAAGTCTTGGAACCTCTTCGACTATCATAGTGAGCGGAGATATCTTGGGTAACTTTGACTGGCATAGTAATCAGGAGAATCTTAGTAGCGATTCAACTGACCCAGACGAAAGTCTTGAAACCTCTTCCACCGGCATAGTGAGCAAAGAAATCTTGGGTAACTTTGACTGGAATAGTAATCAGGAGAATCTTAGTAGTGATTCAACTGACCCAGAAAAAAGTCTTGGAGTCTCTTCCACCGACATTGAGTAGAGAGATCTTGGGGTAACCTTGACTGCCATAGTAATCAGGAGAATCTTAGTAGAGATTCAACTGACACAAACGAAAGTCTTGGAATCTCTTCTACTAGCATAGTGAGAAGAGAGATCTTGGGATAACTTTGGCTGGCATAGAAATCAAGAGAATCTTGGTAGCGATTCAACTGACCCAGATGAAGTCTTGGCATCTCTTCCACCGGCATAGTGAGCGGAGAGATCTTGTGAGGACCTCTTTCTGAGGAAACTCCTGGAATAGCCCTTTGTTAGACATAGTTTGTTGATTTGGCCCTTTCCTGAAAGGTAAAGAGTTAGTCGTATGCAATGTCATGATGTATGAAATGCATTGTGATGATGTTCTCAAAATAAATGAGATTGTATTGTATGCAATATGTATGTGTATGCCATGATGAATGGATATGGGATGCTATTGCGGTATTCCTTAGTCGGGGAAAATAAATCTCGGACTGCCGCTGAAGAGTATTAGGGAAGCTGAATTCTTCATTCCCGCTGGGGATGGTGAATGGAGATGATTATGCTCCGGATTTACTCTTTGTTTACGAATATTCTGTCGGGGAGAGATTCTGCTTGAGCATAAATCTATGGGGAAATAGCTATGCTTGCAAGAGGAGATGCTTTACTGGAATATTTTTCCGATTCAGGGAAATAAACTCCGTCGGGGGATGAATTTCTGTAGCTGGAGGAATAAACTCTGTTGGGGATTGAGCTTCTGTATTTAGAGAAATAAACTCTGCTCGAGAGAAAACTTTGGGAACCGCTTGCGATTATAAAATTCGACTGGGGAATATAGACGTCAACTCTTTGAAGGAACTTTGCCGGGGAAAGTAGCTCCTGTTTGGGGAAGCCGATGTCAAAGCTTTGGTTGCCTATACTCTGTGGGGAGTGTAGATGTCATGGGGGCGTATGTAATGGTGACTTTTTTTCAAAGTTGTCCCTGCCCTTGTACTTGCCGGAAGGAGTAAATGTCGGGATTGACATGTATTTTTAGTTTTTGCCCCTGTTTCTTAAGTTATAAGCAATTGTCTTTCCATTTCTTATGCAAATATTTTCAAATATCAATCATATTCAAATGCATATGTCAAGAATAAATCATTGGACGTTTTTGCAAAACAAAACAGAAAAAGAAAAACAAATGGTTTTGTAAAAGTGACTTGTATTAATTTCGAAGTTGGCCTATAACAGGCATTTTTGTACAAGGAGGCCGACACTCTATTAAGAGAACGCCGCCGTGAATGAAATATATACAATATTGTGTACAAAGAGAAGAAAACAACTATGTGTAATAATCCCATTGAGTTTCAATTCTGCTATTGTCGCTATGTCTTCGAGTGTCTCATCACTTTGCTGCTTATCCAAAGCTGACTGGATTGATTGGTGCCACTTTGAGTTGATAGATGATGTTAAAGTCTGGTCGCAAGGTGATCCAATGGGACATAGTGATACGCTTTAAATCCCTAACTTTTTCCTGGACCTCCCTTTCGTGTTTCAATCCACCGGGATACCCTTTTTTGCCCAAGCCGCCTTTTCAGGTTTTTGACTTGCCGGGTGTACATATTTTTTTGTTTACATCCCTAATTTTTGCCCAAACCCTTTTGGTTCGCTGGGAAGACCTTATTTTTGCCTAGGAAAGTCAACCTAGCGGGTCTTTAATCATGTGTAGTATCTTTTCACTATATCCATATTGACAGGGTGAGGAAGGTCGTCACCGTCCATGGTGGTCAGAATCATGGCTCCACCAAAAAAAAATGCTTTTGATCACAAATGGCCCTTCGTATGTGGGAGTCCATTTTCCCCTGGGATCACCTTACGGAAGTATGGTGTGCTTGATCACTAGATCCCCAACTTGATATACTTGGCGTATGACCTTTTTGTTGAAAGCCTTGATCATCCGTTTTTGATACATTTGACCATGGCAGATAGTAGTAAGTCTCTTTTCATCAATTAGATTCAGTTGATCAAGTCGAGTCTGGATCCAATCATCTTCATTCAGACCTGCATCCTTCATGATTCTCAGAGAAGGGATCTGGACCTCAATAGGCAGGAAAGCCTCCATGCCATATACCAGAGAGTAGGGTGTTGCCCATGTCGATGTTCATGCGGAGGTGTGGGACCCATGAAGTGCAAATGCTAATATCTCATGTCAGTCTTTGTATGTCACTGTCATCTTCTGTACAATTTTCTTAATGTTATTGTTACCAGCCTCCACAGCGCCATTCATCTTCGGTCGGTAAGGGGAAGAATTATGATGCTGGATCTTGAACTGTTTATAGAGTTCGATGATCATCGTGTTGTTGAGATTCGTACCATTGTCAGTGATGATTCTCTCTGGCACACCGTACCGACATATCAAGTTATGCTTGATAAACTGCGCCATAACATTCTTGGTAACAGTGACAAAAGAGGCAGCTTCAACCCACTTCATGAAGTAATCAATGTCCACCAGGATTAAGCGAAGACCATTGGAAGCTGTAGGTCTAATATCTCCAATCATGTCAATGCCCCACATTGCAAAGGGCCAAGGAGCCATCAAGACATTCAAAGGAACCAGAGGCACATGCACCTTATCAGCATAGATCTGGCATTTGTGACAAGTTCGGGAATGCTGATAGCAGTCTGCTTCCATAGTGGACCAATAGTATCCTGCCAGTAGGATATTTTTAGCCATGGTATGTCCACTTAAATGGGTTCTGGAGGTACCCTCGTTTAGATCTATCATAATCATCTCTTCTTCGCTCTTGTCTATGCACCAAAGTAAAGTAGAGTCATGGTTGTGCTTGTAGAGGATTCCATTACTGAGGAAGAATTTTGCGGCGAACCTTCTCAGAAACTTCTTATCATTGATAGATGCCCCCTCTGGATACTCTTGAGCCTCGAGATATCTTTTCACCTCATAGAACTAAGGTTTGTCCCTTCCGTGTCAATCTTGTAGCAGTATGCTAGTTCATCCAACCTTTCAATAGTTATTCGAGGAGCCTCGTTGTCCCACCTGACCTTGAACATAGAATATATGGTAGCTAGCGCGTCCGCTAACTGATTCTCCTTTCGTAGAAAATGTTCAAAGGTTACCTCTTCAAAGTGTGGAAGCAATGTCAGCACGTGCTCTTTGTACGGGATGAGATTCGGGTGCTTCGTATCCCACTCTCCTTTGATCTGACTTATCACCAAGGTTGAATCCCCGAAAATGCTCAAGAATTTGATCCTCAAGTCAATAGCATCTTTGAGACCCATGATGCATACTACATACTCCACCATGTTGTTGGTACAGTTGAAGCATAGTCGGATAGTGAAAGGAGTATGACATCCCTCGGGGGATATGATTACAGCACCAATGCCATTACCGAGTGCGTTCGAAGCTCCGTCAAAAACCATAGTCCATCAGGATCCTACTTCAGGTCCTTCATCCAGTCCAGGTTCTTCATAGTTAGTTACTAGCATAATATTCTCGTCCGAGGACTCAAAATTCATGGACTGGTAGTCATCCACGGCCTGATGAGCCAAATGATCAGCTAATACACTTCCCTTGATTGCTTTCTGGGTCGTGTATTGGATATCATATTTGGTTAATATCATCTTCCATCTCGCTGTTCTTCTGGAGAGAGTGAGCTTCTCGAAGATGTATTTGATTGGATCCATCTTAGATATTAGCAAAGTAGTGTGGGTCAACATATAATGTCTCAGTCGGCGAGCAGCCCATGCCAAAGTGCAACATGTTTTCTCGAGCAGTGAGTATCTTGTCTCATAGTCGGTAAACTTTTTGTTAAGGTAGTATATTGCCTGCTCTTTTCGACCAGACTCGTCATACTGCCCCATCACACACCCTATTGAATTGTCTAACACTGTTAAGTACATTATCAAAGGTCTTCCTTCAATCGGAGGCGTCAGAATTTGTGGTTCATGAAGGTATTCCTTGATTCTTTCGAAGGCAGCCTGACATTCGTCATTCCATTTCACTACTTGATCTTTCTTCAGGAGCTTGAAGATTGTCTCACAAGTAGCAGTTAAATAGGAGATGAACCTGGAAATATAGTTTAGGCGTCCCAAAAAGCCTCTTACCTCCTTCTTAGTGCGAGGAGCTGACATCTCTTTATAGCCTTTACTTTTGCAGGGTCCACCTGAATGCTCTTGTCACTGACAATGAAACCCAATAGTTTGCCAGACCTTACCCTGAAGGTGCACTTGTTCGGATTCAACCTCAGCTTTTATGTCTTCAACCTATCAAACAGCTTTTATAAATGATCAAGGTGCTCTTCCTCAGTTTGATACCTGGATATCATGTCATCCACATATACCTCTATCTCATGGTGAATCAAGTCATGAAACAAGGCGACCATGGCTCACTAATAGGTTGCCCTAACATTCTTTAGTCCAAACGGCATCACTTTATAGCATAAAGTGCCCCATTGCGTGACGAAGGTTGTCTTCTCCATATCTTCGGGTGCTGTTTTGATCTGATTGTAACCAGAGAAACCATCCATGAAGGAAAAGATCTTGTATTGCGCGGTGTTATCAACCAGAATGTAGATGTGGGGGAGCGGAAAGTCATATTTGGGGCTTGCCCTATTCATATCTCTGTAGTCCACACAGATTCATACCTTACCGTCTTTTTTAGGCACCGGCACCACGTTAGAAACCCATTGGGGGTAAGAGGTGACAGCTAAGAACCCAGCGTTGAACTGCTTCATAACCTCTGCTTTGATCTTCTCTAACATTTCAGGGCGCATGCGACAGACCATCGCCTTTACCAGAGGGCAGTCTTCTTTAGTTGGAAGTCGGTGAACCACGATATTCGTATCCAGTCCTGGCATGTCTTCATATGACCAGGCAAAGATCTCGACATAGTCATGCAACATTTGTATCAACCGCTGTTTGACATTAAGCTCCAGATTTGTGCCGATCTTGACTTATTTTCTGCCTACCTCTATGCCTAAGTTTATTGTCTCAACTGGCTCCTCATGAGGCTGTATAGCCCTCTCTTCCTATTGTAATAGTCTAGAAAGTTCTCCAGGTGCCTCATAATCTTCCTCACCTTCGTCCTCGGCTTGGTTGATCGTATTTTTGAAGTTATAACTGGCAATAGCAAAATTGTTATCAATGGGATCCATAGTGGATATGGATCTGCAGTTTGATATGTGAGTGTGTGTAAGAGCATAGTTGTATTGATAAAGTAGAAAGCAGAAAAGAAAACAGAGTGTGCAAAATTTATATGCAAAAACATCCAATGTTTTATTGATGACATATGATAATGACATATAATAACCCTCACAAATAAACCATTGTGCCTCGGGTAAGACACAAGGCCATAGAGTTTATATTGTTTATTACAAATCCGAAAAACAAGCAAGACAATTACGACTGAACAAAAGTAATCGGCACAAAATCTTTGGTCGTCCAGTTACTAGGTCCACCGTTGGTAGTAGGTTAGATCCATCTGTCAATATCAGAGTCCTCATCATTGTCTTCTATAGCATTGACCCAGTTATTTCTAATGCGTATGGGAGGTCCTCCAGTCCGAGCATGTCGAACAGCCCTTTGAGCTCCTGAAGTAAATCCTAGACCAAATTTGTCAGTTTTGTGAGGAAAATTAGGGAGTTGTCCCCAAATGGTACACCCATCTTCTTCAACTACTGCTCTGGCGTCCTTGAGAGAAGCCATCTTCAAAGGAGGTCTGGTGATCTTTGGCACACTGGTAATAGTATTGGTTGATGCCATAGTCTGGGGAACCTCTTGAAAATTTTGACAAGGGGTCTCTATGAACTCACTGTCCATTTCAACATACCTGAAAGAGTTCAGATGGCTTACCATGTACTCTTCTTCACCATGCACGGTGACAATCTTTCCCTTCACTGGATACTTCAGCATTTGGTGCAGCGTAGAAGTAACGGCTCCAGCTTCATGGATCCAAGGACGACCCAACAAACAAGAATAAGATGGCCTGATATCCGTCATGTAGAAGGTGGATTCAAAGGTATGGGAACCCACTTTGACAGGGATGTCCACCTCCCCATGCACCATTCTTTTTGAACCGTCGAAAGCTCTCACCATAATGTTACTGGGCTTTAAGGTCAAACCTTCACAATCTAGCCTATCAAGAGCCTTCTTGGGAAGAACATTCAGTGACGATCTAGTGTCCACTAGCACATGGGCCATAGTAGTGCCCCTGCATTCGATCGAGACATGAAGAGCATCATTATGCTTTCTCCCCTTGGGTGTCAAATCAACATCAGAAAAACCCAACCCATTATCAGCAGTCAGACTGGCCACACAGTCCTCGAATTGGTCAGTGGAGGTTTCTTGCGGCACATGCGCAGTCTTGAGAAATGTAACCAAAGCCTTTGTATGGGCCTCAGAACATAATAGTAGAGCAAGTATTAATATCTTCGAAGGGGTCTTCCCCAGCAGTTCGACTACATTGTAGTCGCTCTTCTTGATTATCTTTAAAATCTCTTCCATTTCTTGTTTAGAGGGTTCCAAAATAACTTCTCTAGATGCCTCCGTCCAGGCAGGCTCACCTACAACTTCTTTTCCCCGAGTCCCATATTAATCATCGGCAGGGGTAACAACTGGAGTAAGGATGGGAGTAGTAGCAGGAGTACTAGCCGGAACAACATATGGAATAACAACAGGCTTAGCAACAGTCTTCGGGCAGATCTCGGGAGAGAAAACCCTTCCATTTCGAGTAATTTTGCTGGTCCCGACAATGTTACTGATATCAGGATCAGCCTCTTTAGTTTTTTCGTCTTTAATGGTTAACAAATCCTGCTTGACGCCATGGTAGTAAACGTCAGCACCATAATTTCAAGGAATAACTTTGTCCGAGGAGTATGGTGCAGGGCCAGGAAAAGTGCTTATTAATGGAGAAATTCTTAGAGCAGATGTAATCCTAACAGGTATTTTGGAGGAGACCTTGGAAGGATTGGTGGAAATGGTTATGATAGCAACATCTTCATGTAGAACAGTTGGAACCAGAGTCTTTTCGAACAAAATCTCTTTATTATCCATCAGGCGTTGAACACCTGCTTTAAGAAAATAACAACCAAAAGGAAGAGATAAACACATGTGGCAACCTTCACCATAACCCGAAAATAAACCGTCTAGCAACAAATTCTTCTTGACGGTCATGAGAGGAGTAGAAACTTCATCAACAGCAATAACAAATAGATCAGTATCAACGGCATTAACACCACGGTTGTGCCTTGGCATGGGAGCAGTTATGACATTAGGAATCTCAGGAGCATCAAACTCAATCTCCTTTGCTTCGATCAGATCCTGCTTCTAAGGTATCCTTGCAAAGTTGATCTGGATGGTATTCCTACGACTGGAAGCCGTGACCCTGCAAAACAGAACAAAGATAAATCCCCAAGATCCTTGAAATGGTTAGTCATGATATAATGTTATAATGTTATGATGTCATGATGTCATGTTCAAATAGATAATCAAACACAAGCAAAGCACGCAAAGGCCTTAGGTTTAAGGCTTGCACGGGGTTTGTAGGTAAGTACCCTCTTGAAGTTTAGTTAGCTCAACCTATCCTAAAGAAGTATCTGGGCTCTAGGGATCTTGATATCACTGATTTTTCCCACAAATTTTTTCTAGCACGACAACTGACTTGCCACCAAACAAAACTCGAGAGTCGAATCTCAATGAGTGTAGTATCGAGTAACAACCAACTTCGGACTGCACCAAAGCCGGCTATCTCACTACCTTCTAATGGTTAAGTTGGGTCAATTAAGGTTCTAAGGCCAGTTAGTGCTTATGACACCATGTGGCATCCTAGTATGCTCCTCGACTAACTCGAGGGATACCAGTACAAACCAATGTGTTGCACTAATGTAGCCATCACTTCAACCATATAGGTATACGTCGTATAGTTTCTATGATCTAGTGCTACTTACCTAAAATGTTCCCCAAATCCGGGTATAGCATTTTTGCAAGAAATAAAACTCAAACACCCTTTAAAAATAAAGCAGACAAATCAAACAAGGAAAGCATTTAAAAGTGATCTAACTCTAAGGTAACCCCACTTTTAGTTTTCCCCAGAAGAGTCACCAGCTCTGTAATACAGTGGGAGAACTAACTTATTTTTGCATTTGTATCCAATTGTGTGGATAGAAAGAGTTGCCACCAACTTTTCTTTTATCCAATAAGGAAAGGGTGAAAAGAACAGGAAAGACCTTCGAGAATTTTTTGAGTTCGGGGGTAGGTTATGAAAAGGGAAGGTTTTAGCACCCTTTTCATCTGTAGTTATCTACGAGCTCTTAATTTCTAGCTCACTTTGTTTTAAATGCTTTGTGTTCGTGTGTTTGAAATTGTTTTAAAAAAATGCCTAAGTACGGTAACTTTGTAATGATTCTAGTATAAGTTAAGAATGCGTACAAAGTGTTTGCTTTTTTTTTAAATATTTCAGAAAAAGTGTTTTGTGTAAAAGATGTTTTGTTTTTGTGAGCAAGTGATTACGAGCTATCTACATACTCAAAAGTCTTTCGTATTATTTTCCTCCTCCTTAAATAGTGCTATCCTACCATTAGTTAGTAGGAAGCTCTATTGTTAGATGGGAAGGGACATGCGAAGAGTCATCGAATGGTCATCGAAGTCAACATATAGGGATACCTTAGAAATTCGAAGTGACTTTCATCATATATTCATAGGCAACATCGAGGGACAAGATCATTTCTCATAGGCAACTCGAGGGACATCATGGGATTATGATCTTTATGATGATTTTAACTGAGGGTCTTTGCTAAGGATATCCCTACGTTCGAGGGACATGACCACTTTTATTATAAGGAAACAAGTGAGGTTACCCTAGAGTGAGTGTGTGAAAAGTGATTCAATTTAATTATTTATCTTAATTAGGGTTATCTAACTTTTTTCTTTTAGATCTTGCCATACAAACCATAATTACTAGTAGTTATAAGGAAAGTAGTAAATTACGGAAAATAAAGGTCCTACGCTATTACAAAGCTTCGGGGAAGGGGGTACAAAATCATAAAATAGGGGAAATTAGTAAACCCTAATTAAGACTATTACAAACTGTAGCAGTTACATGATTGTGAAAGTAAGCTAATGCGAAAGTAATAAAGTGCGCGAAGATTGTAAAAGAGAAAAAGGAAAATTGAAAATCGTTATGTGATCGTTTGATGATTAATCTAAAAAAACCTAATTGATTTTAATTTAGAAAAAAAGAATTAATTGATTAAAAAACCTAAGTTGATTTTAACTAATTAATTCTTAAAGACTAAGCTAAATTAATTCAATTAATTTAATTAATTAAAAAAAGAAAACTAATTAAATTAACTTAATTAAAAACCTAAGTCTAAATTTATGTTAATTTTTTTAAAAACAAGTTAATTAAATTGTGTTAAAAATGTTAAAGCAAAATAAAAATAGGATTTGGGCCTGTTATAAAGCAAATCGGGGGGTGCAAGGAGAGAAAATCATTAGGCCCAAAGATGCGAGCTCAAATCCTGCGCGAGTTCCAGTGGGGACAATTCAAGGAGGTTCACCATGGGCGTATAGATATGAGGCGTCAAATCAAGATCCGAGGGTTGCAAGATTGAGGATGCCCAGTCGATGTACGAGGACGCGAGGCATACGACCTACAAAACATAGGAAACATGAAAACGACCAAAAGGCAAGGATCGGATGGCTGCGAAACATGAGGATGTCCGGTTGATGTACGAGGACACATTACATGAAGAATGTAAAAACACAAGAATGGGGGGTTGAATTGGGATTTCAAAACATAATGAAAAGAACACGTTGATTTTTATCCTGGTTCATTTGAACTCAAACTACTCCAGTCCACCCGCCAAGGTTATTTTGCCTCTCTCCAACGAGGTCTTAATCCACTAATCAATCTTGATTACAAATCTACTTTGACAACTGCCAAAGTCTTCTTGAGTCCAAAACTACAACCCGGTTTTCTCAAGGAAATGCACTAAACAATAATTGAATAAATGTGTACAATAGTGTTTCTAATAAAATAGTATCACTAACAGTGATGTTTTACACAGTTTGAATATGAACGTATGAGGATGAAGAATTATTGTTGCGTTACTATACTTTCACGTGAATTCTTCTTTTTGTGTCGAGTAGTTCATCACTTGAATTCTTCTATGTGTTTGCTTTATATAGGCCATGCAACAGTGACATAAGAAGATGCTTTTGGTATGTTCATAACACGAGTTAATGAACTTTCCAGACCTGAAGATTCATGTCTCTTTATAGACATTACTTTTTATATGCATTGATAAACTGTAACGCTTCAGAACTTCTCACATCAGAGGATGAATGTTACTGTTGAGAGTCCCTTACTGCTTGTTCAGAACTTTATAGATCAGAGTACTAGAGATCCTCTTAACATAACATTGATGCATTCAGAAGTTATGACCGAACTTCTTCAATCAACATGTTACACAAATTTGCTTCTAAGAATGTTGTGTCTGAATAGATCTTCTTATATCAGAACTTCTAGATGATCTAGCAGATCTTTTTCACATCAGAACTTCCCTGCATATGAGGATACTTTATTAGTGAGCATTATTGTTTTTTATATATGTATATCATGTGTTTGTTATCATCAAAACTCTAACTGGGATGTAGAACAAAATTATGTTCTAACAATCTCCCCCTTTTTGATGATGACAAAAACTAGTATATTTTGAAGGAATTTAAAGAACACAAATTAACAAACTCCCCCTGAGTAAAATACTCAGTTAACGAGAAAAAGATACTTCCCTGAAGATCTTCCGATCTAGATACTGATAAGAGTCAAAATATTCTTCATTCTCCCCCCTTTTGTCAAGAATCAAAAAGTGGTAAGGACTCTATTTGGCTTGCTCTGACAGAAGTTGCTTGAAAAGGTGTGTCATCCTCTTCTGGATACAATTGATATTCTTTAGAGAGCTTCTGATGTTGTATTCTCATTATTGTTCCCAATAGTTCCAGAGCTAATAGCTTTTTCTTTCTGGTTGCCTCTGAAACCTACGAATCCTTTAAATTCCAGGATTTGGAACATATGCTTTCTTCCTTCCATGTGTAGAGAGCATCCAGAATCTAGGTATTAGGACTGGTGTTTCAATCTTGCTGTTAAAAATATCTGCAACATAGATGATTTTGTCTTTTGGTACCCATATCTTTTTGGGTCCATGGTTTTTAGAGTTTCCAAAATTCTGTTTGAATTTTGGTTTAGCAGAAAACGCTTTACTGCTATATTTTATATCATGTGTTTTCTCAGAAGTGAAGTGAGAATAAAGAGGAGTGCATTTAATAACCAGATCCTTAACTTTCTTAGGTTGGGATACTTACCTTTGTTTCCTAGACCTTTTCTGTCATTTCTGCTAACCCCATAGATCATTGAAGCTATCTTGTTTCTGTCTATGTTTTTAGTGAGGAATTTCTGAAAGCTATGATCATATTCCTTTATGAACTTATCAGGGTTACTAGGAACTTCTGAGATGGTTTCCTTCTAAGTATTTTGTAATTCATTTTCAAGTTTTGAAATTTTTTCTTTCAACTCAGAGTTTTCCAATCTCATAGTCTTAGTTTCTTCAGAGTCTGAAACTAAATCCTTTTTCATGTTCTTGTTTATGACTCGAAGCTTCTGATACCTTTCTAGAATTTTTGACAGACTCTCTTCTAATTGAGATCTAAAAAAGTTAGAAAATACCTCTTCTGACTCTGAGTCTAATTCTGATTGAGAGGATTTCAGAGACATCTGATAAGTTGACCATTTGAGATATATTGGCTCGCTCATCTTCTGATCTTGTTCCATCTTCAGAAGATTCAGAGTCATCCCATGTTGCCATGAAACTTTTCTTCTTCTCCTTAATGAACGTCTTTTTAGGTTTCTCCTTCTGAAGCCTTGGATAGTTACTTTTGTAGTGCCCTTATTCATTGCACTCGTAACAGACAATGTCTATGTTTCTTTACTTTCTGTATTCAGAAGATGGTTCAGATTTTCTGTATCCAGATGATGATTCAGACTGATTCCCCGTTCTTCTGGAATTTCTGAGCTTCCTTTTCCCGTGCTTCCATAGCTGATTGATTCTTCTGGATAAAAGGAACAGTTCGTCTTCTTCTGACGAGGATTCACCAGAGTTTTCAGCTTCTTTCTGCAAGACTTTGAATTCATAATATTTATTAGATTTCAGAGCGAGAGACTTACCTTGCTTCTGGGGATCATCATCTTCTAATTCTATATCATGGCTTCTCCGGCTGACAAGTTCTTCTGGAGAGATTTTGTTCAGATCTTTTGCTAGTTTGAGAGCAGTGACCATGGGTATCCATTTCTTGGGTAAACTTTTGATAATCTTCTTTACGCGGTTAGCAGTTGAGTACCCTTTATCCAGCACCTTTAGCCCAGCAACTAGAATTTGAAATCTAGAGAACATTGTTTCAATGGTTTCATCTTCTTCCATTTTGAAGGCTTTGTACTTATGAATGAGCGCAAGGTCTTTGGTTTCTTTGACTTGTGTGTTGCCTTCATGCGTCATTCTCAAAGAATCAAAAATGTGCTTTGTTGTCTCTCTATTTGTGATCTTCTCATACTATGAGTATGAGATGGCACTCAAGAGAATAGTTCTGGCCTTGTGATGATTTCTAAAGTCTTTCTTTTGATGATTTGTCATTCTTTTTCTGTCAATCTTCTGACCGCTTTCATCAATAGGATGTATGTATCCATCTGTCACCATATCCCAAAGGTCATCCTCATAGGCTAGGAAGAAACTTCTGATCATATCTTTCCAGTAATCAAAATTTTCACCGTCAAATATTGGGGGGCTGCTGCTGAT
Source organism: Vicia faba (assembly GCA_948472305.1). Lineage (NCBI taxonomy): Eukaryota > Viridiplantae > Streptophyta > Magnoliopsida > Fabales > Fabaceae > Vicia > Vicia faba. The sequence goes on along the minus strand of OX451738.1, from coordinate 210,215,354 downwards.
GTTCTGACTTGGTCCCATCATAGTGTTTTACTTAGCTTGGATATTTTCCTAACACGGTTAAGTGCTTGTACTCAGAACCAGGCGCTCTAATACCAATTGAAGAATGGAAAAACACAAGAAGGGGGGTTGAATTGGGATCTCAAAACATAATTAAAAGAACACGTTGATTTTTATCCTGGTTCGTTTGAACTCAAACTACTCCAGTCCCACCGCCAAGGTGATTTCTCCTCTCTCCAACAAGGTCTTAATCCACTAATCAATCTTGATTACAAATCTACTTTGACAACTGCCAAAGTCTTCTTGAGTTCAAAACCACAACCTGATTTTCTCAAGGAAATGCACTAAACAATAATTGAATAAATATATAAAATAGTGTTTCTAATAAAAAAGTATCATTAACAGTGATGTTTTACACAGTTTGAATATGAACTTTTAAGGATGAAGGATGATTGCTGCGTTACTATACTTTCACGTGAATTCTTATTTTTGTTCGTAGTAGTTCATCACTTGAATTCTTCTATGGGTTTGATTTATATAGGCCATGCGAAAGTGACATAAGAAGATGCTTTTGGTATGTTTATAACACGAGTTAACGAACTTTCCAGACCTGGAGATTCTTGTCTCTTTATAGCTGTTACTTTTTATATGCATTGATAAATTTTAACGCTTCAGAACTTCTCACATCAGAGGATGAATGTTACCATTGAGAGTCCCTTACTGCTTGTTCAGAACTTTACATATCAGAGTATCAGAGATCCTGTTAATACAGTGTCGATGCATTCAGAAGTTGTGACAGAACTTCTTCAATCAGCATGTTACACATATTTGCTTCTAAGAATGTTGTGTCTGAACATATCTTCTTATATCAGAACTTCAAGATGATCTAGCAGATCTTTTTCACATTAGAACTTCCCGGAATATGAGGATACTTTATTAGCGAGCATTGTTGTTCTTTATATATGTATATCATGTGTTTGTTATCATCAAAACTCTAACTGGGATGTAGAACAAAATTATTTTCTAACACTACATACGGCCTGCGAAAAAAACAATGAAAACGACCAGAAGGCATGGATCGAGCCCATGCCTTGGTATAGTAGTGACTTAGCGCGTGTGTTTTAACCACTGCGGTGGTGATACATCCATTAGCATAACTGAAACAATAAATATATATGATATGCCTGATTTCATTAAATAGAGAGGTGCCAGAGCCCTAGCTCCGCCCGTCTTCTCTGGCAACCTATATTGTTCAAAACTTGTAAATTCAAAGCATTAACGATCCAAAACGTCCTACCCCCCTAAATCAAGGGCTGCGAATCCAATGGCAAGGTTATTTTGATCTAAAAACCGATGATTTTTGAGTTATGAAGCAATCAAGATGGATCGGTAAGAAAATGGTGCTCTACAATTCTAACTGCATGAGGTCACAATGATGATCCAAATATATGCTAATGAAACTCAGGAACATGTTAGTAGTGTTAATACATGTGTAATACAGTGGGAGAACTGACTTGGTTGTTTTGAATTTTATCGCAATTGTTGCGGATAGCAAGAGTTGCCACTGACTTTTCTTTTATCGAATAAGGAAAGGGTGAAAAGAACAGGAAATACCTTTGAGATATTTTCTTGAGTTTGGGGGGTAGGTTATGAAAAGGGAAGGTGTTAGCACCCTTTTCATCCGTAGTTATCTACGGGCTCTTAGTTGCTTGCTAGATCACTTTTGAAATTGCTTTGTTTGAAATGTGTTTGTGGTGAGTTTTGAAAGTATTTTTGAAAAGCGCATTCGTTTAGGCAAACTTTGTAATGATTCTCGTCTCTATAAGAATGCATACAAAGTGTTGGACTTTTTGAAAATATTTCATGTTTTTTGATAGTGTTTAGTGTGTTTGAAAAGATGTTTGTTTTTGAAGATGGATTGTGAGAAAGAAACTAAGAACGTTCTACCTACTCAAAAGTCTTTTGTTCATTTCTCTCTTCCTTTGATATTGCTATCTCACTGTTGATTGGTAAGTAGCCTTATCTTTGGATGTAAAGGGACGGGCATGGGTCATCGTATAGTCATAAGATGCAATGTTGTGAGATACCTTAGCATATTTCTTAAGGGTATAAGATCATTTATAAGGAAATGTTTGAAGCGTCATCAAGGGACTATGATCTTTTATTTTGATTGTTCTTTGCTAAGGCGTCTCACATGCATAACATGACCATTTTCTCAAGGCAACAAGTGGAGTAGACCCTAGAGGTACAAAGTGTGCAAGTGTTTGTATTTAATGCTTGGTGTATCTTGGATTAGGGTTTTCTAAGCATTGATTTTATCTTTCCATACTATTGTACCCCAAAATTTGCCCTCTCATTTATCAAATATTTTTTCACAAAGATCTCTTTTGGTTCAAGATTGCACTAGGGTTGATCAGCTTAAGACACTTCCTTAAGCACTGATGACCAAAATAGGGTTTGAGATTTCACAAGGATAATTAAACTTTCAATGCTTCATATGACTTTAATGGATAATTATGGACCCCCAAGATTACTCATGTCAAGTTTCAAGCCTTGGATCACACTTTTGCTCAGTCAATTAAGCAGTTGACCTAAAAATCAACTATATTGGGGGAAAAGTCAACTATGGCCAATTTACAGTCAAACTTCATAATTTTGGATCCACGTCAACATTATAAACTCATATGTATCATTTGATCAAGTTTGGAACACAATTCCTCAAGAAATTTGATCAAATCATCAAAAGGGCAAAATGGTCAAAATTAGGGTTTTGATTGAGAAAGGGCAATTTTTGACCTAGAAAATGGTATATTGGTTTGAAGCATGATTTCAAGAGTTCAATTGCATCATTTTGACCTAATGGCATGACCTAAAACATTTCTCAAGATCAATTGGATTGATAGTGAATTTTCAATCAACTGATCAAAAGTCAATTGTACACTGAAAAGTCAAACTTTGACTTTTTGGTCAAAATTCAATGTCAAAGATCACAATTCATCAAAACATGTCAAAATATGAAACTTATTCATCAAGATATCAAAAAAGTCAAGATTTCATTTTGAAAAGTCAAAGTTTTCTAACTTAGAAATTTTTCGAAGTGTTTAAAACTTCATGTTTTTTCATAACTTTGAGCTAATTTTTCACCATGATGCAAGAGGATTCAGAAGAAACTTTCAGCATGAAAGTTGTAGATATCCATGATATCTACAATATGGATATCTACAAAATTTCTTTACACAACATCTCCTAAAAATGCTTGGATCTAAAGTTATTAATTCATAAAGTCATGGTCTTGAAATTGAACACTTAGTGAAATTTTGCCTTAGTTTTGGTCAGGATTTTGACCTAACTTCATGGCACTTTTTCATATAGTTAACAAGGGGAATTTCCCAAAGTGATTGAAAGAGGGGTTTTATAGAACATTACAAGCTTTCCAAAATGTCAAAGAACTCCTTGAGATCATTTTTGAGCAAGGAGAATCGAAGAGATGAAGTTAGGGTTTTCAAACTTGAATTACAAGCCATTTCATGATGAACAAGAATTCAAATCCAAGCCTGTGTTTCTTGAATCTTACTTTGCAGGCTTCTAACCTCTAAATTTATCCATAATCAGAAGATTACACAACTATTTGAGCTATGATCCAAGTGTTTGAGTCTTTGTCCAAGTGATTATTCCATTAATGGAACAAAGTTCACACTTCCATTTTGGAAAAGTGACTTTAATCACAAAGTCAATGCATAGAGATCCTAACTTGTTTCATCTGAACACAAGCAATATCAAAGGCAAAAGCAACATGTCTAGAGCCTCCCATAAACCCAGGCCATGCTTGTACTACACATTGAAACTTATTTTCCCACTTTTCTTCAAAATCAAGTAACATAGCCATAACTCTATAGCTCACAGTTCTGTCAACTTCAAACTCTCTAACCTCTTTCATATAACTATAAAAGTTATTTGCAAGCTAACAAAAAAATATACAAGCTCCCAAACTCCTTGAAAACTCAGATTGCACAAAACCTCCATTTTTGTGTCATTTCTGACTTTGAACTTCAATCTTTAAAACCACTCGTGTGTTTCTTGGCTTAACACTTCTAAAATCTTCTTAGCATCATACACAAACCATCCATATCCCTATTTGCATACTGTAACATCATCTTCATCAACTTCCATAACCAAAAACAAAGCATTGTAGTTGGACTTCTCCATGTCATTTCAGCCACCCTCAGCTCAAGCCACCCATTGCATTAGCTTCCTAGAGGTCCAAGGAAGATAACCTGACCATCACCACTGCCTGAAACAAGCTTAAATCCATTTCACAATTTCCAGTTTTGAGGTATTTTTCTTGAACTTCTATCTCCATATTTAGGCATTGTTAGGCTTGCATTTGTGAAGATAAAATGTAGACATCATTGCCCTGAAACTATACATGTCCATAGATTTCATTTATTTTGATTGAGCTATGAGAATTTTGAGTTTGAACTTTATGAAATATTTAGGTAAGAATTTGGTACTTTTAGAAATTCTCATTCATCTTTCATTTATAGCTTATGATATTTATATGGTTGAATTCGTGTGACAAAATGGAGCAATTTTCATGTTTATATTTTTGCAAATGGTTGAGAAATGAGCAAGTTACAGATCCTTTGGCCGGAGGTTGAAGATGAAGTCATTTTCAGGAATGGATTGATGTTATGTATTTTTTTGTTTTGCTTATGTTAACGGATGTACAGCCACCCCAGTGGCAAAGGCAGCGCGTGTTTATCTCAAGGTCACGGGTTCGAGATCCAGCGCTGACTTTTGTTCATTTTTGCAACGTTTTTTCTTCCTTTTTGCCAGCCATAAGCGCTTGGCCTTCCTCCTTTGGGCCTGGGAATTTTTGCTAGCCTTCCACCCTACTGACTGTTTTTAACACCCCTGGCCCAAATTTCTTTAATTATTTTCTTTTTTCTTATTTCGGTTTTTTTTTTCTTTTCTTCTTTAGTATTTTTATTATTATTATTATGACTACTATTATTATTATTATTTTCATAAATCATAAAAAATCCAATTTTATTTTCATTTTATTATTTATACTTATATATTTTTATTTTCTCCATAAAACAAAAAAGACTAAAAAAACATTTTCTTAAAACAAATTAATTCCTTTTTTATTAAATAAATAATTTTTAGACTTAGGTTAAATTATTATATTATTTATTTTTTAGTTAAAATTAATTTAGAACTTAGTTTCTTTTAATTAATTAATCTTCATTTTATTTTCATTAATTTAAAACCTTTGCATAAAAAACCCTAAAAATCTTTTTCAAATTAATTTCTTTTCTTAATTAGTTTAAGTTAACTTTATTTGATTTTTATTAATCATTTTCTTTAATTAGGTCAAGACAAAAAACCCTTTCATAAAAACAACAAAAATCATTTCTTTTTTCCATTTATATTCTTGCATTTATTTCAATTTTGTACAATATTCAATATGGTTGTAATAGATGATTAGGTTTAATTTTCTTGCAATCACCATTTGTAAATTTGTACACCCCCCTCCCCTAATGATGTAATAGCGTAGTTATTTTACCTTTCACAATTTATCGCTTTATATAAATGCTAGTAATTAGGGTTTGTATGGAAAGATAAAATCAACAAGTAGCAAACCCTAATCAGAGTGAGTAAGAGTCATCAACCGTTAGGACCACCTTGAGCATTGGTCATTCTTCAAGACAGATTGTGGAAGGTGCGAAATAAACCACCTTGCAAGGAGAGGAGTACAGCATATGAGAACACCCATCTTTCTCATTGTTCGTGTGTAAAATGAGTGAAGGATGTCCCCAAGCAATGTTGGTATTGGATTTCTGGACAAGAAGATTTTGACGGCGTTGACCTCTACAAGCTGGTCAGGATTTGGGAACAAGACCAACCCATAGATAAGGAGTGCCACAATTTCTTCAAAGGCTTGTAGGTCCAATGAATTCCAACATTCTTGTGCCTTCTCAAACAAGAATTTTTCTAAGAAACCTTTGACGCCGCTTCTAGTTTCCCAATGCCCCTTGATGTCAGAAGGCTGTAGATGTAATGCTCGAGCAACATCTTCCAGCTTTGGTTCCTTTTCCGTACCGTTGAAAGGTAGTTGATTAAGGATAGGAATTCTCAGGAGTTGAGAAAACTCCTCCAAAGTGGGCATCAACTGGTAGTCGGGGAAAGTGAAACAGTGATGAAGAGGGTCAAAGAACTGGAATAGCACTTTCATCATGTCCTCTTCAATGTTGGTGTTGACTAAGCTGAGTAGTCTACCATGTCTTTCACTGAAGGGAGAGCTTTCCGGAATTCTTGATGTGAGCTCCTTGAGTTGAGGAGGGATTCTCACAAGGTTGACTTGGATGGTTTTTCTGCGAGGAATTTCCATGACCTACAAAACAAGAACAAAGATGAAGATCTAAACCCTTGAAGTGGTTAGTAAATGCATATGACGCTTTATGATGTTCATGATGTATGCACAAGCATATGTACAAGCAATTCACACCAAACCCTAGTTTCAGGCTTGCATGGGGTTTCATAGGTAAGTACCCTCTTGAGTGTAGTTGGCTTAAAAACCTGTCCTATAAATAGTAATCGGGTTCTAAGGAGCTCAATATCACTGGATTGTTTTCATTGTTCATTGTTTTGGTTTAGCCACTTAACTAGCGACCAAAATATTCCAAGAAAACAACCCTCAATGAGTGTAGTATCGAGTATCTACCAGCTTCAGACTGCACCAAATCCGGTCATCTCACTACCCCTAATGAAAGGCCAAGATGGTCAAGTAAGGTTCTAGGTCATTAGTGCTTAGTGACATCACTCAGCGGCCCCGTACTCTCCTTGATTGAACTCAAGGGTTACCGGTACTCACAAATATGTCGCACTAATATAGCTATTGCTTCGACCGTGTCGGTATACCCCGCACAGTTTCCACAACGTATTGCTATCTATGAATGTTTCCCAAAATCCGGGTGTAGGATTGTAAACCCAAACAAGAGAGCCAAGATGTAAAGCAATTAAGACAAACAATTAGTCATGCAAGAGGGTGATCTAAGCCCTAAGGTTACTCCACTTTAAAGGACTCCCCAGCAGATTCTCCAGTTCTGTGATACGGTGGGAGAACTGACTTGAGGTTTTGCGTTTGTTTTCGCAAATGTTTCGGTTGAGCAAGAGTCGCCACCGACTTTTTATTTTATCCTAAGGAAAGGTTAAAAAGCACAGCAAAAACCTTTGAGATGTTTTCTTGGGTTCGGGGAGTAGATTATAGAAAGGGAAGGTATTAGCACCCTTTCTATCCATGGTTATCCATGGGCTCTTAGTTACTTGCTTAGATCAACTTGCCTTGATTTTCAATTGTTTGAAATGGTGCTTTGTGTGTGTGGGTTTGAAAAATGTTTTGAAAAGAGGCCAATGTGGTGGCAACCTTTGTAATGATCCATGTTGGGATGTATACAAAGGTGTATGTCTTTTGAAAAGGTTTTCGTTGTTTTTGAAAGTTGTTTTGAAAGTGTAGTGATGTGTGGTTTAAAAAATAGGCAAGCGTTTTGTTTTGCAAGTTGGCAAGTAATCAAGAGCTATCTACCCTAAATTTCTCAAAGATCTTCGCTATGTTTTAACCCTTTTAACAATTTTGTTCCACCATTGTATTTGGTGGACAATCTTGTGTTAGGATGTGAAAGGGACGGGCATGGGTCATCGCTTAGACCATAATTGCAATGGTGCCAAGTATCTTTGGGCAATTTTTCCTTTGAGGGACTTGATCATTTTTTAGGCAACTTTTGAAAGCGTCATCGAGGGACTATGATCATTTGAATTGTGTTTGTTTTGCCCAAAGAGACCTAACATGCAATATGGCCCATTATTGAAGGCAACAAGTGGAATACCCTAGGGGTGCAAGTGTGATTGGTGTTGTCCATTTTCATGCTTGTTTATCTTGAATTTAGGTCAAACTATTTTTGGTTAATCGATTTGCATACAAACCCTAATTCTAACATGGCATAATTAGAAAGCTTTAAAGTGCGAAAAATAAAGTTCCTAAGTTATCACAACACAATATATGGGAAGGGGGGTACAAATATTCAAATGGGGGTATTTTGACAAGAATTAAAACCCTAGACTATTACATCAAATTTGGAATTTTGCAAGGTATTTATTTACACAATATTCAAATAAGAATAAGATAAATATGCAAAAATGCAAAAAAAAGGTTTTTCATATGTATGTAAAAAGTATTTATCATGTATCAAATAAGCAAAAATAAAATCAATTAATTTTTGGCATTTTTATGCATTTAGGGCAAAAACCCTAATTTTTACAAATAAAAGTATTTATTGTATGATATATGCAATATTTATTAATTTATTTACAAAAAAAAAATAAAAGAAGGTATATTTGTCAAAAAGGTATTTTTAATGTTAAATATTAATAAAAATAAAAATGTATATATTTTGTATTTTTATCCTAAATATTCTAATAAATATATATGTATTTGTATTATTTATTAAATATGTTAAATATGAACAAAAATAAAAATATTTAATATTTACAAAAAAAAGTATATTTTATAAAAAATGTTTTCAGAAGATAAAATAAAATAAAATTAGAAAATAAATGTATTTTGTATTATTCCTAATATTCTAAACAAAAAGTGATATGTATTTATTTATATATATAACTAAATAAAGCAAATCAATATCAAATAAAATGCAAAAAAATGTGGAAAAATGTTTTTTTATGCTTTTTTATGTTTAGACAAAAATATAAAAACTAAATCAAAAGGAAAAAATGAAAAATAACAAAGATATCTTAAAATGGGTCAGGGGGGTTCAAAAGTAAAAAAGTGGTGTAAATAAGAAGTCAACTCAGGCCCAGCCCAAGAAGACTTTGTCTTCAACCTTCAGACAACACATTTGAAAAACGCGCGCCTTTGATGCTTCAAACACAACTCCTGATTCCTGGACTTTTAGCACAAACTTACAACATGAAAAATGTTAAGCATCAAGCCACGATTCTGGACATATAAAGAACTCATCCTAACTCTCAGAAATGAGAGAGAATTTATTCTCCCCCAATTCCTGACCTAGTTTTTATTCAATGTTCAGACTTAAAATTCTCTAAGCACACAGAACATAAATGAAAGCTAATGATATGGGCATGTTCAGTGCTATGAATGTGACATAATTTCTTCACAAATCTAAACCTAACAATGCCTGGATAGAGAGATACGAGTTCATGAACTTACCTATTCAGTTGGAATTGTGTGCAACAATGGAGATGCTTACAAGGCAAGGTAATGATTTGTATAGCTTCCTTGATGTCCAGGGATGCTATTCCAAGCTTTAGTTTGCTTTGAAACCAAGTGAATCGTGTTATGGCACTTCAACTGCAAAACAGAAAAATGAAAATGGTGATGTTGGTTAGGAGTGTTACAGTCTGCTTCTAATGCTTTGGACAGTTTGTATGGATGGTAGGGAAAGTGTTTGAAGTGGTTTTGGCCAAGATGCACGATGGAAATGAGCTAGCCAAGTCCAAGTGCAGAATGCCCTGTTTTTGTGCAGTTTAATGGTGATTCTGTGTTTGAGAAAGCAATGGAGATGGTTGGCTCGTGTTTCAGGTCAGGGTGGTTGTTTAGAATGTGTATAACAAGTTTGCTTAAGTTGGTCTTGGCAGAAATGAGAGTTGGTAGTTGTTATCCAAGTTTTCTTCTTACTTAAGCAACAAAAGTTCAAGTTGTGTTCTAGACTGATGCAGGCCCCCAATCTATGCTGCAACCTTTCCCCTTGATCAGTGTGTTTTGCTTCTGAACTTGTGCCCAAAGATATGGCCTTGTACTTCTTGATTTGCAACTTTGACATAAAGTTCATCTTTTCTAAAATGGATAATTTGCTTTTTCTATTTAAGGGTTAAACTTCCATGTAATGCTTAAACACATAATACAAGGCTTGAACACAAGGGGTTTGCATTAAATTATTGAGTGTGAATGAGATAAGGACCTGTAATCTAGCTTAAGGCATGCTGAGTTCAAAAATGCAAGGTTATGGACATGTAACTTGGTCATGAACAAAGTGAGTTTTTCCCATATTGCCAAATTCAATTCTCTCTAACCATGAGGTTGTTTGATGAGTTCTTTGACATTTTGGAAAGCTTGGAATGTGTACTACAATCCATCTTTGTAATGAAAATTGAAATTCCAAGTGGAAGTATGTGAAAAGTGGTCTTGAAGTTAGGTAAAAACCTTGCCTAAAATAGGTCAAATTTCTCTAAGTTAAGAATAGTTTGGTACCCTTGTTCCAAAAATTGTAACTTGAGCTACAAGCTTCTTTTGAGGAAACTTTGTGAATCAAAGTTGTAGATTTTGCAATGGACTACAACTTTCATGTTTTGACTTTTCCTTGAATCCAAATGCATCTTGATGAGAAAGTGGGACAAAGTTAGGAAAAAAATTAGGGTTTTTCATAACTTAGAAAAATTCTAAGTTATGAAAAATCTTCATTTCAAACCCTAATTTGCAATTCTTGATTTCTTGATGAACAAGTTTCATGATTCGGCATTTTTTGATGAAAAATGGATCTTGACACTTGATTTTGACCAAAAAGTCAAAGTTTGACTTTTCAGTATACAGTCAAAATTGATCAATTGACTGGGAAATTCAACTGTCAATCTTGTGCATTTGGGATCTTTTGGACTTGTTGGGTATGTCAAGACAATTCCATGGGGTCCTTGAGTCCATATGTGAGCTTGGTTTGCCATTGACTAGGTCAAACAGTCAAAAATTGCCTTTGTGCAGTCAAAACCCTAAAAATGACCATTTTGCCCCTTTTGGTGATCTGATAAAATTTCTTGTGGAATTGTGATCCAAACTTGATCAAATGGTCCATATGAGTTCATAATGTTGATGTGGGTCAATTGTCATGAGGTTTGACTGTCAATTGGCCACAGTTGACTTTTTCCCCAATACAACTGATTTCTAGGTCAACTGTCCAATTGACTGGGCAAAGATTGGAATCAAGGCTTGAAACTTGGTATGGATAAACTTGGGAGTCCAACATGAAGCATGAAAGTCATCTTAGGCATTTTAGGTCAAAATATCTTTGTGCAAACACAAACCCTAATTTGGGTCAATAGTGCAAGGAGAAGTCTTGAGCAGAGGAAACCCTAACTGGGTCTTGAGCTCTAAGGGTCTTGTGATGAGAAAATGTTGAGAAAATGGGAGGGCAAATTTTGGGGTACAACAATCATAAACATCATAACATCATACTGATATTCACTAACCATTTCAAGGATTTTGGGATTTATCTTTGTTCTGTTTTGTAGGACATGGATTCTATTTGCATGAAAACCGTTCAAGTAAATCTCGTAAGGATCCCTCCTCAACTTAAAGAGTTAGCATCAAGGACTCCTGAAAATTCTCCATTCACTGAAAGACATGGCCGTCTACTAAACTTGGTCACCTCCAACACTGATGAAGATATGATGAAGGTGCTCTTTCAGTTCTTTGATCCTTTACACCATTGCTTCACATTTCCCGATTATCAACTTGTGCCAAGTTTGGAAGAATTCTCCAAACTCTTGAGGATTCCCATTCTCAATCAACTACCTTTCAATGGTACAGAAAGAGATCCAAATCCAGAAGAGATTGCTCAAGCTCTACACTTGCAACCATCTGATATCACAATTAATTGGGAAACAAGGAGTGGTGTCAAAGGTTTCCTAGCAAAATTCTTGTTTGAGAAAGCCTAAAACTGTTGGAACTCTTCGGATTTGAAAGCCTTTGAGGAAATTGTGGCTCTCCTCATCTACGGGATCATTTTGTTTCCAAATCCTGACCAACTTATAGATGTGAACACCGTCAAAATCTTTATGTATCGTAACCCGGTGCCTACTTTGCTAGGGGACATCCTACATTCCTTTCACACTCACACTATGAGGAAAAGAGGTATCCTTATGTGTTGTACTCCTCTCTTGGAAAGATGGTTTATTTCGCATCTTCCCCAATATGTATTGAAGAACGAGCAAGGTTCAAGGTGGTCACATAGGTTAATGACGCTCATACATTCAGATATTCATTAGTGTTCCCGTTCTTTGGAGAATGTTACTATCGTCGATCGTTGTGGAGAATTCCCTAATGTCCCTTTGCTTGGCATTAGAGGAGGTATCACTTACAACCCCTGCTTAGCCCTATGATATTTTGGTTATGTCCGGAGGGATGGTCCCCATGAGATGCTTATCCAAGGATTGGTATTTGACTACGAGAATGACAATCAAGGTTACTGTCAGAGGTTTATCCGAGCATGGAGGATGTTGAACAAGGTGGATAGCAAGACACTAGGAAACAAGAATTCCATTCCCCTCAGGTTTTACCTTAAACGGGTACGAGCTAGTGCTCAGAAACTTGTGGTGCCTTATCCCTCCATCTTACCAGTCATCATGGAGCCTGTGGTCGAAGGATATGTTCCCTACACTATCCTCCATCTCGACATGCCTACCTCTCTCGAAGACTTACAAAAGGGTTGGATCCAACTGAAGGAAGAACGAGATACTTTAGAAGCTCAATTTTATGCTAGTGAAAAGAAGGTCTTGGAGCTTACGAAGCAGCTACAAGAAGAGCAAAGTGTGAACGCTTATCTCGTGCCAAAGAGGATGCGTTCGGTCTTTTTATCTTAGAAAGTTATTTTGTAAGCCCAAGAGGCATGATGTAATCTTTCTTGTTTTGTCTAATGATAATTAATGTTTGTTCATTCTTTTTTCTATACAAATTTAAATTTCATTGATCCTTGAAATCATTTGCATGCACATATTCCATGCATCATAACATGATAGGTTTTCGCATAACAGGTTTCCTTATCTTTCTGCTGTTTATTTCAGCAAGATGGATCTAGAGAAAACTGTGAAAGATCTCCAAACCCAGAATTCTTAGTTTCAGGAGACTCTACTAGCCCTAGCCAAGGGGCGGCAAGATATGATGGCTTTGCTGGCCGTTAAGAAGAAGCCAAAGAAGAAAGCTCTATTCAACATGGGTTAAAGGTTCAAGGAGACAGTCCGTCAAATCCCAGTAGGAGGAGATTCATCTGAAGAGGAAGAGAACCAGATTGGTGAGGTCAAGAGTACTCAGGATGACTGTATCAATGATCAAGTATCCGTGATGATTATTACAACGAGCAGTATCCACCCGCTGATATCAAATACAAGCAGTTAGAAGACAGATTGAAAGCTGTTAAAATCCAAGTCGTCCCTGGTTTAGATTTTGATGATTTAGGTTTGATCTCTAGGGTAGTTATTCCCCACAAATTCAAAATACCAATCTTTGCAAAGTACGATGGGGTTTCTTGTCCAAAACTCCATTTGAAATCTTATGTGCGCAAGATACATCCGCACACTGCTGATAAGAAGCTCTGGGTTCACTTTTTCCAAGAGAGCTTGGCTGGAACGCAACTTGAATGGTTTTATCAGTTAGATGGTTTTGATATCAATATTTGGGAGGATTTAGCTATTGCCTTCTACCATCAGTATCAGTACAACACTAACTTGGCGCCAATGAGGGTTCAGTTGCAAGATATGACCACGGGGACAAATGAAGGATTTAAGGAATATGCACAAAAGTGGAGAGACCTGTCTAGAAGGGTCCAACCTCTCTTGACTGATATGGAGCACATAGACATGTTCATGGGCCCTTTATTTGGTCCTTTCTTTAATCTGTTGGTTGGCTGCTCTTCTTCTGGTTTCACCAAATTAATCTTAACCGGCGAAAGAGTTGAAAGTGGCATCAAAAGTGGGAAGATATATGTGGCATCTACCTCCACTCCCAATCCTATCAAGAAACCTTTTGTTGCAAAGAAGGAAGTCAATGTTGTGTATGGGGCAAGGGCCCATACCAAGAATAACGATCACCAGTCTGTCAATGTTGTCCGAATCTCCGATCCAACTCCTACTCCAAGACCATCTGCAAATCATCAACATTTTGAAACTCCAAGAAGAAAATTTACGAGGTTAGGCATGTCACTGTCTCAATCCCTTCAACATTTTCTCAAGGCTAATTTAGTGACATTGCGCGATCCTTCTGCCAACCCTGACACCTCGTCACTAAAGTATAATCCGAACGCTAAGTATGCTTACCATTCAAGCAGCCCCGGGCACGAGACTGACCAGTGCTGGGCCTTGAAGAACAAAATCCAGAATTTGATTGATAACAAAACTATTGAATTTAATCCTCCTCCAACGCCGGATGTAATCACCGCTCTGATTCCGAAGCATGACAAGAGTGTTAATTCTTTTGAAGATACAATTGTTGTTGCCTCTGATAAAGAATTGACTACTCCGCTGAATGTAATCAAAAACAACCTGTTGAAAGCCAGGATTTTTCCTGGCTGCGTAAAGGATTGTGTGTTGTACAAAACAACTCAATGGATGTGAAGGGTTGAAGAAAGGCATTTAACGCTTGATGGATAGCCACAAAATTCTATTTGAAAAGACTCCACTCACCAAGAGTTTTATTAACAAATGTGAAGACCTCTCCATTATTACCATCTCAAACAAGCCTCTTAGGATCACCTCCAAAGGTCCTATTAGGATTTCAAATGAACCCACTGTTTCTCCCTTAATAATTACCAATCCCTGACTGATTCCCTACTCTTCAAACAAAGCGGTACCATGGAATTACGGTTCTGAGGTATTCTATCATGGGATTAAATAAGACGCCTGGATCGAAGAAAGAAAATATGACAATGTTAGTAACATAGCTGGCTCAAGCAAGGTAACTAGAATTGGGAGAATATTTTCACCCAATATCTCACCACCAGTTATTACAAAGTCGCCCATCCACATTACTGCTTCCAAACCAAGTACTGATACAAGAGGGAAGGAGAAGGTTGTTGCGCCTGATGTGATCGAAGTACCCTCCAAGGACGTAGCTGATGAAGAACCCTCCGCTCGCGAGATGGATGAGATTTTGAAGATCATAAAAAGAAGAGACTTCAAGATTGTAGAACAGTTGGGGCAAACCCCTTTTAAGATTTCAATGTTTCATTGCTGCTTTTCTCTGATGCCCATGCTCGGACATTAATCAAGTTCCTGAAAAAGGCTCATGTCCCCCATGAGACGACAATGGATCAATTTGAGAATTGTGTTGCTAGCCTGACAACTGATAATGGCTTGGTATTTTCAGATGTTGACTTAACACCTCTCGGGAAGAATCACAATAAAGCTTTACATGTTTCTATCGAGTGCAAAGGGACTACCTTAGCACATGTGCTAGTCGACGCTGGTTCTTCTTTGAATGTATTACCCAAGGGGTCGTTAGACCATCTAGACTGTGAAGGTTTATTCTTGAAGCCAAGCGATATCATTGTAAGGGCATTTGACGGATCAAAGAGGACTGTTCATGGAGAGGTAGATCTTCCAATCAAAGTGGGCTCCCAAATCTTCAACTCCACCTTCTACATTATGGATATTCGTTTTGCCTATTCTTGTCTTTTAGGTCGCCCATGGTTCCATAAAGCTGGGGAAATAACCTCAACCCTCCACCAGAAACTCAAATATCTAGTCAAAGGCAGAATAGTCACCGTCTGTGGAGAAGAAGAGTTCATGGTGAGCCACCTTAACTCCTCAAGTACTTAGAGATGGATGGAGAATTCATTGAGACCCCGTGTCAAGCCTTTGAGGTTGTACCACCGATGGTTGCTGCTACCAAATGTTCTTTTGATGAGTCTAAAGCTGTTAAGGCCACGCCAAAGATATTTTCAGTAAAGGATGCCTGCGCGGCAATTGAAGAAGGAAACTGTGATACTTGGGGGCAACTCCTCTATATCCCATTTAAAGTGGACAAGTTTGGTTTGGGGTTCACCGTCAAAGCTCAGAAAGAAGTGAGGTGTGCTTGTGCTAGAAAATCACCTCTCTGCATTGGAAGCCATGAAGTCAACGTCGTGGGTGATTCCGAAGAAAGAGCTGCATTTGAAGAGTGGGTGTATCCAACTACAACAGAGCTGAAGAATTGGCATACAAAGGACTTTGTGCCCATCTCCTTCATTGAGGAGTAATCTACTTATTATTGATTTTCTTTCAATTCAAGAACATGTTGTCTGTAATATTTTAACAATGACTTTTCAGCCATTTGCCTGGCCCGGGGCACTTTGGTCCATTTGTCAAGGGTTTTAATTATGTTCATCTAATTATATGATCATTTAGTACATTGGACTCTTTTGCATTCAAATATTTGTGTTCATTGTCTTTCCTTTCTTGCAAATACATTTTTCAAAAAAATAGCCATGTATCTTACATGCACACACACACTCTTACAGGTTCACGTCCACTCTAGATCCTATTGCCAATAACTCTACTATTGCCGACTATGACTTTAAATGTCCTATCAACCAAGACGAAGATAAAGGTAAGGAAGATTGTGACATACCGGGAGAGCTAGCCAGACTTCTATTACAAGAGGAAAAAGTTATTCAATCGCACAAAGAGTCAGTTAAAGTTATCAACCTGGGTACTGAGTCAGATAAGAAGGAAATCAGGATCGGCGTTAGTTTGGAAAGAAGTATCAAGAGCAGGTTGGTCCAGATGTTGCATGATTATGTGGAAGTATTTGCTTGGTCTTATGAAGATATGCCTGGGTTGGATACCGACATCGTAGTCCATCGTCTGCCGACAAAAGAAGATTGCCCTCCTGTTAAACAAAAGGTCTGTCGCATGAAGCCTGATATGTCTGAAAAGATCAAAGCTGAAGTGATGAAACAATTTGATGTAGGGTTCCTAGATGTAACATACTATCCTCAATGGGTTTCCAATGTGGTACCGGTGACGAAAAAGGACGGAAAATTTCACATGTGCGTAGACTATAGAGATATGAATAGGGCAAGCCCCAAGGATGACTTCCCTCTACCACACATTGACGTCTTAGTTGATAATACTGCTCAACATAAAGTCTTCTCTTTCATGGAGGGCTTCTCAGGCTATAATAAAATAAGGATGGCTCCCGAAGACATGGAGAAGACTACTTTCGTTACGCAATGGGGAACCTTCTGCTACAAGGTCATGCCGTTCGGACTAAAGAATGCAGGGGCAACATATCAAAGAGCTATGGTCGCTTTGTTTCATGACATGATTCATCATGAAATAGAGGTCTATATGAACGATATGATTGCTATATCGCAAACCGAAGAAGAACATCTCGATCACCTGTACAAACTATTCGAAAGGCTGAAAAAGTACAAATTAAGGTTAAACCCTAACAAGTGCACGTTTGGAGTACGATCTGGAAATCTTCTAGGTTTTGTTGTCAGCAATAAAGGCACTGAAGTTTATCCTTCCAAGGTAAAGGCCATCCAAGAAATGCCAGTACGTCATTCTGAAAAAGAAGTAAGGGGATTCTTGGGTCGTCTCAATTACATTGCTCCCTTCATATCACACTTGACTGCTACTTGTGAGCCAATCTTCAAACTCTTGAAGAAAGATTAGGTAGTCAGATGGAACGATGAATTCCAAGCTTCCTTCAATAAAATTAAAGAATACCTAAAAGAACCTCCTATTATCGTGCCTCCAGTTGAAGGAAGACCCTTGATCATGTACTTGATAGTATTAGAGAACTCTATGGGGTGTGTTTTGGGCCAACATGATGAGTCTGGCCGAAAAGAGTATTCTATTTATTACCTGAGCAAAAAGTTTACCGACTGTGAAACCAGATATTCATTGCTCGAGAAAACTTGTTGCACTCTGGCATGGGCTGCTCGCCGACTAAGACAGTATATGTTGACTCATACCACTCTGTTTATTTCTAAGATGGACCCAATCAAGTACATCTTTGAGAAACCTTCCCTTTCTAGATGGGTAGCCAGATGGAAAATGATCTTGACTGAGTACGACATTCAATACACGACTCAAAAGGCCATCAAAGGAAGTGTACTAGCAGATCATTTGGCCCATCAAGTTGTGGATGATTATCAGTCAATGAACTTCGACTTCCCTGATGAGAACATCATGCTGGTAACCGGTTATGTGAAACCTGGACCATATGACAGACCTGAATAAGGATCCCGATGGAATATGGTCTTCGATGGGGCTTCCAACGCCTTAGGTAACGGAATTGGTGTTGTGATCATCTCTCCTGAAGGTTTCCACACTCCTTTCACTGCCAGACTATGCTTCGATTGCACAAACAATATGGTCGAGTATGAAGCATGCATCTTGGGTCTGAAAGCTGCTATTGACTTAAGGATTAAGCATTTGGATGTGTTCAGGGATTCCTCCCTAGTGATCAGCCAAGTAAAAGGAGATTGGGACACTAAACACCCTAATCTTATCCCTTACAAGGAACTTGTGCTATCCCTAATTCCTTACTTCGAAGAGATCACTTTTGAGCACTTCCCTAGGGAAGAAAACCAGTTGGCTGACGCTTTGGCAACCATGTCTTCAATGTTCAAGGTCATATGGGACAACAAAGCCCATATGATAACAATTGAAAGATTTGATGAACCTGCACATTGCTATGAGCATGACACTGATGCCGAAAAGCCATGGTACCATGAGGTGATGAGATACCTTGAAGCACAAGAATATCGAGAGGGGGCATCTATCAATGACAGAAAGTTCTTGTGAAGATTTGCAGCCAAATTCTTCCTAAGTAACGGGATATTGTACAAGTGCAACCATGATTCAACTCTACTCCGATGTGTGGACAAGAAGGAGGAAGAGGAAATCATGGAAGACATGCATGATTGTCTTTTCGGTACTCACTCAAGTGGACATACGATGGCTAAGAAAATCTTAAGATCCGGTTACTATTGGTCAACGATGGAGACTGATTGGCATCAATATTCAAGAACTTGTCACAAATGCCAAATCTACGCTGACAAGGTCCATGTGCCTCATATCCCTCTGAATGTTATGACTGCTCTGTGGCCATTTGCAATGTGGGGCATTGACATGATTGGAGAGATCAAGCCCACTGCTTCCAACGGACATTGCTTCATTCTTGTTGATATCGACTATTTTACCAAATGGGTCGAAGCCGCCTCATTTGCCTCAGTCACCAAGAATGTGGTAGCCAAATTCATCAGACACAACCTCATTTGCCGTTATGGTATCCCCAAAAGGATTATCACCGACAATGGGACTAACCTCAACAATTCCATGATCATTGAGCTTTGCACTCAGTTTAAGATCAAGCATCACAATTCTTCTCCATATAGACCGAAAATGGATGGCGCAGTCGAAGTAGCCAACAAAAATATCAAGAAGATTATGCAGAAAATGGTAGTAACCTATAAGGATTGGCATGAGATGTTGTCGTTTTCTCTACATGGCTACCGTACTTCATCTACAACATTAACTAGGGCAACCCCCTTTTCTCTAGTTTATGGCATGGAAGCTGTTTTTCCAGTGGAATTTCAGATTCCCTTGCCGAGAATTATGAATGAGGCAGGCCTAGGCGAAGACGAGTGGATTCAAATGAGATTGGATCACCTGAACTTGATTGAAGAAAAATAGTTACCTGCTGTTTTCCATGGTCAGATGTACCAAAAATGGATGATCAAGGCTTTCAATAAAAAGATCAAGCCTCGAGTATATCAAGTTGGTGACTTGGTGATAAAACGCATCATTCTACCACAAGGCAACCCCAGAGGCAAATGGACTCCCACCTATGAAGGGACCTTTTTTGTCAAGAGAGTTTTCTCTAGCGGTGCCATGATGCTGACTACCATGGATGGTGAAGACTTCCCACATCCTATAAACGCGGACATAGTTAAAAAATACTACACATAAGAGACCCGCTAGGTTGACACACCTAGGCAAAATAAGGGCATCCCGGCAAACCAAAAGGTTTGGGCAAAAATTAGGGATATATGCAAAAGATTATACACCCGGCAAGTTGAAAACCCGAAAGGGCGACTTGGGCAAAAAAGGGTATCCTGGTGGACTGAAAACCCGAAAGGGCGGTCCAGGAAAAAGTTAAGGATTAAAAACGTATGATTATGTCCCGTGGAATCAACACATTCAATTTTATCACCAAGTTCCAAGTTCAAACAGTCCAAGATCAATCCAATCAACTTCTATCAACGACAGGGACATTCAAAGACATTGGGGCATAGTAGAGTTGGAAGGCAATGGGATCATTTCACATGGATATTTGTTTTCATTCTCAATTTTGTTTTCCTTTCGACGATTTCCTCTTACTAGGATCTCCGTCTCTCTGTACAAAAACGTCTATTCATGGGCAAAATATCAGTACAAATATACTTTGAAGTGCAAAAAATTTTTCTTTGTTTTGAATGCAAATTTTTCCAATGACTAAAATTGAATGAACATATGCATATGAACATAATTAAAACTATTTGGCACATGTGTCCTTCTAAGCAGCAGCAAGCATCTCTTTAATGTATATGAAATATTCCCACAGAGTTATCTCATTATCATTATCCCCACAAGGACGAATACAATAAACCTTTCCCCAACGGAGTTGCCCACAAAGTCTCTTTTGCATAGGATAATCCCCGACCAGAGTCTCAACATCTTGGAATCTCTCTCTCCAGCTAATTTGATTTTTACAAGTTGAAGTCTCGTGGACCTCTTCCTAAAAGAAACTCATTTCCCCAACAGGGTTTATTTCCCCGACAAGGTTTATTTCCCCCAACAGGTTTTATTTCCCCAACAACAATTGAGGAACCATAAAATTCCCCAGCCGAGTACATCCTCCCCAATCGAGTCTGTATTCCCCTGGGATAGTCCATCCCCCCAGCGGAACCCGTTATTCCCCAGCTGTATATATCCTCCCCAGTTGAGTGTATCCTCCCTGGGCTGAGTTTGTCCTACCCGACTGAGTCTACACTCTCCAGTTTGAATTTTCATTTCAGATTATTGCAAATCATAGGGCCATAACCCCTGATCCCTGATCCCCAGTAAAGTCGTCAGCAAAGCCTTTACTATTTCCAAAAAGATACTATGAAGCCTGGACCCGACTAGATATTAGCACAATTTTCAAGTTATTACTGAAGTCTAGACCCGACCATATAATAGTTTGACTTCTTCAATTGGCGAAGCTTGGGCCCGACTAGATAGCAGTTTATTTCCTACAAAATCATTAGGAAAAATCCTCTTCTCCAGTAGAGTTTTCCACTATCCCTAGTGAATTACTGAAACCTAGACCCGACTAGATAACAGTTTGAGTATCTGAAACCTGGACCTGACCAGATAACAGTTGATCTCAATTTCAAGATACTATGAAACCTCGACCCGACCAGATAATAGTCTAACTCTTCAAAGATATAGAAGAACCTGAACTCAACCCGACCAAGGTCTAACTTCTTTTCCCCAGTAGAATTTTCCTCTGCCCCAACAAATTACTGTAAAACCTGGATCCGACTAGATATCAGTTTTCAATCTCATCTTTTCAAGCAAGTTATTGTGAAGCCTGGATCCAACCAGATAGCAATCATCCTCAGAGATTTCTTGTGAAACCTTGAAACCTACCAGATAACAACTAAATCCCCAAACAATTTATTGTGAAACCTGGACCCGACCAGATAGCAATTGACCTCATCAACCTCAAAAATCTGCAAAGCCTAGACCCGACCAGATAATAGTTTTTCGTGAAACCTGGAGCCCGACCAGATAACAATTAACTATGATTCCCATAGAGACACTATGAAGTCTGGACTCGACCAGATAATAGTACAACTTTCCAAAAAACCCATGAAACCTGGACCCGACCAGATAGTAGTTACCACTCCAAGTTACTGCGAAGCCTGGATCCGACCAGATAACAGTTAACTTCCATATCCCCAGCAAGTTGTTGTGAAGCCTGGATCCGACAGATAACTATTCAATTTTAAGAAAATTTTCTGCAAAGCCTGGAATTTGACCAGATAACAGTTAATTCATCTCTTCCCCCAGTCAGTTGTCGTGAAGCCTGGATCTGACCAGATAGCAGTTGGCTACTTCATCCTCAGCAAATTGTAAAGCCTGGATCCGACCAGATAACAGGTAACATTCAAGAGATGTTCTCCAATGAAAGAATCCTTTCAACAAAGTTTAAAGATATGCATATTCTTCATCCCCAACGGCAATCAGGGATTCAACTCCCCAGAATTTCCTCAACAGCAGTCAGGGATTTATTTTCCCGGACAAAAACATACATCTCACATTCATACATCATAGCATGTACATACCATTTTCATTTAACATAATACCACATCTGGCGAACATCATGCAGGCATCTGCATTTTACTAACTCTTTTTATCACAGGTAAAACATCAAGTTTTAGTATAAATCAACAGAAAGATTTTTGTTGATACTTCTTCCAGTGTTTACCAACATTCCTCCGAATGGCATCTATAAGCTCATTCACCATCCATCTTCGAGTGCAAATTTCTGGACACTCTAGTGTTCAATCATCTTTCACCTTTAAGTCACGAATGACGGATCCGCCAATCTAACTCTTCATGTTTAAGAAGATTGAACATGGGCAGATGTTGTACCCCAAAATTTTCCCTATAATTTATCAAATATTTTTCTCAAAGATCTCTCTTGGTTCAAGACTGCACTAGGATTGATCAGCTCAAGACACTTTCTTAAGCACTGATGACCAAATTAAGGTTTGAGATTGCACAAGGATAATTGAACTTTAAATGCTTCATATGACTTTCATGGATCATTATGGACCCCCAATATTACTCATGTCAAGTTTCAAGCCTTGGATCACAATTTTGCTCAGTCAATTGAGCAGTTAACCTAAAAATCAACTATATTGGGGGAAAAGTCAACTATGGCCAATTTACAGTCAAACTTCATAATTTTGTATCCACATCAATATTATAAACTCATATGTATCATTTGATCAAGTTTGGACCATAATTCCTCAAGAAATTTGATCAAATCATCAAAAGGGCAAAATGGTCAAAATTAGGGTTTTGACTGAGAAAGGGCAATTTCTGATTTTTGACCTAGCAAATGGTCAATTGGTTTGAAGCGTGATTTCAAGAGTTCAATTTCATCACTTAGAACTAATGGCATGACCTAAAACATTGCTCAAGATCAATTGGATTGATAGTGAATTTTCAGTCAACTGGTCAAAAGTCAATTGTACACTGAAAAGTCAATCTTTGACTTTTTGGTCAAAATCCAATGTCAAAGATCACAATTCATCAAAACATGTCAAAATATGAAACTTATTCATCAATAAATCAAAAAAGTCAAGATTTCATTTTAAAAAGTCAAAGTTTTCTAACTTAAAATTTTTTCTAAGTGTTTAAAACTTCATGTTTTTTCATAACTTTAAGCCAATTTTTCACCATGATGTAAGTGGATTTAGAAGAAACTTTCACCATGAAAGTTTTATATCTCCATGATATCTACAACATTTATTTACACAACTTCTCCTAAAAATGCTTGGATCTCAAGTTATTAATTCATAAAGTCATGGTCTTGAAATTGAACACTTAGTGAAATTTTGCCCTAGTTTTGGTCAGGATTTTGACCTAACTTCATGGCAATTTTTCATATAGTTCCAAGGGGAATTTCCAAAAGTGATTCAAAGAGGGGTTGTATAGCACATTACAAGCTTTCCAAAATTTCCAAGAACTCCTTGAGATCATTTGTGAGCAAGGAGAATCGAAGAGATGAAGTTAGGGTTTTCAAACTTGAATTACAAGTCATTTCATGATGAACAAGAATTCGAATCCAAGCCTATGTTGCATGAATCTTACTTTGCAGGCTTCTAACATCTAAATCTATCCATAATCATAATATTACACAACTATTTGAGCTATGATCCAAGTGTTTGAGTCTTTGTGCAATTGATTATTCCATTAATGGAGCAAAGTTCACACTTCCATTTTGGAAAAGTCACTTTAATCGCAAAGTCAATGCATAGAGATCCTAACTTGTTTCATCTGAACACAAGCAATGTCAAAAGAAAAAGAAACATATCTAGAGCCTCCCATAAACTCAGGCCATGCTTGTAGTACACATTGAAACTTGTTTTCCCACTTTTCTTCAAAATCAAGTAACATAGCCATAACTTTATATCTCACAGTTTTGTAAACTTCAAACTCTCTAACCTCTTTCATATAACTATACAAGTTATTTTCAAGCTAACAAAAAAAGATACTAGCTCTCAAACTCTGTGAAAACTTAGATTGCACAAAATCTCCATTTTTTTGTCATTTCTGACTTTGAACTTCAATCTTCAAAACCACTCGTGCGTTTCTTGGCTTAACACTTCCAAAAGCTTCTTAGCATCATACACAAACCATACTTGTCCCTGTTTGCATATTGTAACATCATCTTCATCAACTTCCATAGCCAAAAATAGAGCATTGCAGTCTGACTTCTCCAGGCCATTTCAGCCACCCTCAGCTCAAGCCAGCCATTGCATTAGCTTCCTAGAGGTTCAAGGAAGCTAACCTGATCACCACCTATGCGTAAAACAAGCTCAAATCCATTTCACTATTTCCAGTTTTGACATATTTTTCTTGAAATTCTATCTCCATATTTAGGCATTTTTAGGCTTGCATTTGTGAAGATAAAATGTAGACATCATTGCCCTGAAACTATACATGTCCATAGATTTCATTTATTTTGATTGAGCTAGGAGAATTTTGAGTTTGAACTTTTTGAAATATTTAGGTCAGAATTTGGTACTTTTAGAAATTCCCATTCATCTTTTATTTATAGCTTATGATATTTATATGGTTGAATTCGTGTGACAAAATGGAGCAATTTTCATGTTTACATTTTTACAAATGGTTGAGAAATGATCAAGTTACAGATCCTTTGGCTGGAGGTTGAAGATGAAGTCATTTTCAGAACTGGATTGATGTTATGTATTTTTTGTTTTGCTTATGTTAATGGATGTACAGCCACCCCAGTGGCAAAAGCAGCGCGTGTTTATCTCAAGGTCACGGATTCGAGACCCAGCGCTGCCTTTTGTTCATTTTTGCAACGTTTTTTCTTCCTTTTTGCTAGCCATAAGCGCTTGGCCTTCCTCCTTTGGTCCTGGGAATTTTTGCTAGCCTTCCACCCTTCTGAATGTTTATAACAGCCCTGGCCCAAATTTCTTTAATTATTTTCTTTTTTCTTATTTTTGTTTTTTATTTCTTTTCTTCTTTAATATTTTTATTATTATTATTATTATTATTATTATTATTATTATTATTATTACTATTATTATTTTCATAAATCATAAAAAATCCAATTTTATTTTCATTTTATTATTTATACTTATATATTTTTATTTTCTCCATAAAACAAAAAAGACTAAAAAAACATTTTATTAAAACAAATTAATTCCTTTTTTCTTAAATAAATAATTTTTAGACTTAGGTTAAATTAGTATATTATTTATTTTTTAGTTAAAATTAATTTAGAACTTAGTTTATTTTAATTAATTAATCTTCATTTTATTTTCATTAATTTAAAACCTTTGCATAAAAAACCCTAAAAATCTTTTTCAAATTAATTTCTTTTCTTAATTAGTTTAAGTTAATTTTATTTAATTTTTATTAATCATTTTATTTAATTAGATCAAGACAAAAAAACCTTTCATAAAAGAAACAAAAATCATTTCTTTTTTCCATTTATATTCTTGCATTTATTTTCAATTTTGTACACTATTCAATATGGTTGTAATAGATAATCAGGTTTAATTTTCTTGCAATCCCCATTTGTAAATTTGTACACCCCCTCCCTAATGATGTAATAGCGTAGTAATTTTACCTTTCACAATTTATCGCTTTTATATAAATGCTAGTAATTAGGATTTGTATGGAAAGATAAAATCAACAAGTAGCAAACCCTAATCAAAGACTAAACAAAGCATGAAAATCAATACACTTGCACACAAGCACCCCTAGGGTAAATCCACTTGGTTGCCTTATAAAAAATGGCCATATTATGCATGTGAGGTATCTTAGCAAAAATAAAGCAAAAATACAAGATCATAGTCCCTTGATGACGCTATCTATGTTGCCTTTTCAAAATGATCTTAGTCCCTAAAGAAAGATTGCTAAGACACCTTGCAAAATTGCTAATCATGGTTATACGATGACCCTTGCCCGTCCCTTTTACATCCAAAGATAGGGTTGCTTACCAAATCAATGGTAAGATAACAATGTCAAAGGAAAGAGGAAATAAACATGAAAGACTTTTGAGTAGGTAGATTGTTCCTAGTTACTTGCTCAGTTTCAAAACAAAAATATCCTTGCTATTTTTTTCAAAAAAACAAACACCAATACTTTCAAAACATCTTTCAAACTTGAAACATTTTTCAAAAGATAAACACTTTGTATACATTCTTACGAACAAGAATCATTACAAAGTTTGCCTAAACAATGGCCTCTTTTCAAAAATACTTTCAAAAACCACACAAAGAACAATTTCAAACAAAAGCAAGTGATCTAGCAAATAACTAAGAGCCCATGGAAAACCATGGATGAAAAGGGTGCTAATACCTTCCCTTTTCATAATCTACCCCCCGAACTCAAGAAACAATCTCAAAGGTCTTTTCTGTGCTTTTTCACCTTTCCTTTTGGTTAAAAGAAAATTCGGTGGCGACTCTTACTGACCGCAACATTTTACGATAAAACTCAAAACAACCAAGTCAGTTCTCCCACCGTATTACACATTCAAACCCTAAATTACTAACATTTATATGGAAGTGATAAATTGTGGAAAAGTAAATATCCTATGCTATTACATCACTTGGGGATGGGGTGTACAAATTTACAAATGGGGATTGCAAGAAATTAAATCTAATTATCTATTACAACCATATTGGACTTGAATAATGTACAAGAACTGAAATGTATATAATGTACAAGACATGAATGAAAAGAAAATTAATTTGTTTTAATTTTGTTTAAGAAAATATTTTAACCTAAATTTCTAAAAGAAGATGAATAGTTAGAAGTAAGAAAAATTAAACTAAGTTAATTTTAAATGTAAACCAAGAAAATGAACTAAATCTAAGTTTAATATTAAGTTAAAGAAAATAAATTAAATAGGAAAATGTTTTTGGTCTTTTTATTTTAAGAGTAAAAATAAACTAAATAATTTAAATATTTAATATAATATTTTTGGTATTTTTGATTAATAAAAATAATAGCAATGATAATAAGAAAGAAAAGAAAATAAAAATATAAAATATAGTCAGGGGGTTTAAGAAGTGGAAAGGAGAAAAGCCCAGAAGTTCTGGCTCAGGCGCGCTACTAATAGGTAAACGGGAGGAATGATGCTGAAAGCAGAAAATGAGAAAGAACTAAAAGTTCTGGCCCAGGCGTGCTGTTAACAAGTATATGGGGGGGTGATGCTGGAAGCAAAAAGAGAAGGCCTAGAAGTTCTAGCTCAGACGTGCTGTTAATAAGTATATGGAGGGAAAGATGCTGGAAGCAAAGATGAGACAACGTGGAAGTTCTGGCCTAAGTGTGTTGTTAACAGATTCATGGGGAGGGATGCTAGAAGCAAAGATGAGATAGCCTAGAAGTTCTGGAATAGGCATTTTGTTAATAGATTCATGGGGAGGGATGCTAGAAGTAAAGGTGAGACAGCCTAGAAGTTCTGGCCAAGGCGTGTTGTTAACAGATTCATGGGGTGGGATGCTAGAAGCAAAGATGAGACAGCCTAGAAGTTTTGGCCTAGGCGTGTTGTTAACATATTCACAAGGAGGGATACTAGAAGAAAAGATGTTCTGGCCTAGATGTTCTGGCCTAGGCGTGTTGTTAACAGATTCATGGGGAGGGATGCTAGAAGCAAAGATGAGACAGCCTAGAAGTTCTGGCCTAGGCGTGTTGTTAATAGGTAAATGGGATAAAATGTTAAGAAATAAAACAAAAAGGTGCTCCTAGGACTAGAACCCAAGACCCTTAACACTAATTCCTTACGCGCACGCTCTCTACCACTGGGGTGGCTATACATCCGGTATTATAAACAAAACCATAAATATGTATTACAAAATCAGTTTTGATGATGAACTTCGTCTTCTTCCTTGCGCCAGCCAAAGCATCTGCAACTCATTCATTTCTCAAACAAAATGGAAAATGTAAACGTGAAAGTTATGGCAAATTTCATCATGGTTCCAGAACTATAAAGCATTAAAACTATAAATCAGAAACAAACATGAATTTTTCTAGCCCTAGTCTGAACCCTAATTTTTCAAGAAGTTCTGATCCTAAATTATCTCTACTCAGGCCATATAAATAAAATCTATGGATATGTACAGTTTCAGAGCAATGATATCTATATTTTGTCTTTGAAAATGCAACCCTAACAATGCCTAAATAATGAGATGAAAACTAGAAGAACTTACCTTACAGCTGAAGATTGTGTTTTGAATTAGAGCTTGACTCAAGTTGCTGTGATGATCTGGTTAGCTTCCTCAAGTTCCCAGGAAGATAATGCAAACCTTAGCTTGAACTGTGGATGGCTGGAATGTTCTAAAGAAACCAAGCTATAATGCCTTGCTTTCAAAAATGGAGTTTGGTGAAGATGATGTTATAGTTTGAAAACAGAGGTTGGGATAGCTTCTATATGTGTATCAGAAACTCTGTGGATGGTTTGGCCAAGAAACGCACGAGGGGTTTTGGATATTGGATTCAAAAATCAGAAATGACAAGTTTTTTGTGCTTGAGTTGCAGTTTTTGGTTCTAGAGAATTTTAGTGAGTTTCAGGGCTCGTCCAATCCTCTCTTCAACTTGCAAATGAAGGTTTAATTTATAGGAAAAGGGTTTGGAAGCTTGGTGAAGTCAGAAGTACAAAATCACATGTTGTGGATTTTGATTTGTTATTAAATCAAGCTTAGAAAAACATGGTTTCAAGGCAATATAGGGTGGCTAGCAACTTTAAAAACGCCTGTTCTGAGTTGTAGGGGATGCTTGTGCACAAAGCTCAAGGAGAGTGGACTTTGTGATTAAAGTTACTTTTCCAGAATGGAAGTGTGAACTTTCTTCCTTAAATGGCAATGTGTATTGGACAAAGCTTAAATAAAGTGGTACATAGCTCAGAAGTTTGTGTAATCTTCTGATTAAGGATAGATACACACATTAGAGGGCCTGAAAAGTGGGATTATGCAGCATTGCTTGGAATTGGATCAGATGTTCATCATGAAAATGACTTATAATTTCAGAATGAATGTCCAAACTTCTGGTCTTCGATTCTCCCTGCTCCAGCATGATCTGAAAGAGTTCTGGGACTTTTCAGAAAGCTTGTAACATGCTCTGTAATCCCTCTTTAAATCACTTTTGAAAACTCTCATTGTAACTGTATGAAAATTGGCCCAGAAGTTCTGTCAAAGTTCTGACTTAAAATACCCTGAATTTTACTAAGTGTTTTAGTTTCATGGACATGTTTTCACGGATTTATAACTTGAGATCCAAGCATTTCTAGAAGAAGTTATGCCCTGCAATGTTCTGATCTCATTGAGATCTAAAATGTTCATGTTGTAAGTTTTTCTTGAATCATCTTGCATCATGATGAAAATCTGGCGCAAAGTTATGAAATTATCATATTTTCTTAACACTTAGAAAAATTTCTAAGTGTTTAGAATTTTGACTTTTTTCTAAGTAATCTTGACTTTTGATTTTCTTGATGAACAAACTTCATACTTTGACATGTCTTGGTGAAATTTGATTTTTGAAATTTGATTTTGATCTAAAAGTCAAAGTTTGACTTTTCAGTGTATAGTTGACTTTTTCATCAGTTGACCAAATTTCAATTATCAATCCATTAATCTTGAGAAATGTTTTGAACCATGCTATTAGGTTAAAATTATGCATTTGGATTCTTGATATCATGTCTCAAACCAACAAGTCATGTGTTAGGTCAAAAAGTCAAAAATTGAACCTTCTCAATCAAAACCCCTAATTTTGACCATTTTGCCCTTTTGATGATCTGATCAAATTTCTTGAGAAGTTGTCATTCAAACTTGACCAAATGGTTCATATGAGTCTAGTATGTTGATTATGAGTTTTGACTATAAATTGACCACAGTTGAATTTATCCCCAATACAGTTAATTTTAGGTCAACTGATCAATTGTCTGAGCAAATATGTAATCCAAAGCCTGAAATTTGACATGAGCAATATCGAGAGTCCAAAATGATTTATGAAAATCATATGAAGCATTGAAGGTCCAATTATACTTATACAAACTCAAAGCCTAATTTTGAGTCATTAGTGTTTGCGGAGGTATCTTGAGCTGATCAATCCTGGTGCAGTTTTGAATCAATGGAGATCTTGTGAGGGAATCTTTAAGAAATTAAGAGGGAAAATTTTGTGGTACAATAACATGTTAAAGCAAAACAAAAATCAAGATATTAATATCATGCATATTATGAAAACTAACGATGTCATGTAATGCAATTTCACATGTTTTGAACCATAAAATTTGGTCCAAACTTACTCTATATGCTTGCTGAAAGGAAATGGAATGGAGGTTTTGTAGTAAAAGGGCTTGTAAATAGGGTTTGCAAGCTTTAGGGTTCTTGAAAATATTATGAAATTTTGACAAGTTGAAAGGTAAGATTTTTCGTGTGTAAGGGTTCTCCTTGATGTTTGAATTTATATAAATATATAGAGAAAATTAGGGCAAAAATATGATGGGCTTGGACTCTTGTAATAAGATATGATTTTATCTTACTTATTTTATAATATTAATGAATAAATCAAAAATAATTAAAATAATTAAAATAAAAATAGGTCAAGGGGTGTAAGGATAATTTTTGAGGTATATGAAGAGTATAATACATGTTTGGACTCTTAAATTATGGCCCAATAGCCCAAAATATCAAGCTTGCTCAATTTGAACTTCATGCATTTGCTCAAAATTTCCCAACTTGCAATGGTCATAACTTGCTCAATTTCATTTTTTGAAGGTGATCTTGGACTTTTTTGAAAGCTCAAGATGTCCTCTACAACCTCTATGTTGATCATTTTTTACTTTGAAGACTTTATCTAATGTAAGTTGCTTTGAGAAAAAGTGTCTTTTTGTTGACTTTTGAAATGACCTGTAATGTATTTGGCTTATATCTCTCAAATGATGCATTTTTAGGACTTGAGCTTAGAGAGGCAAAGTTGTAGAGAATTGAATTTCCTTAAAAATGAGCCTTGGTTGGGGAAAAGCTGATGAAGCATGTGAAAGTTATGCTTGGTCAAACTTCAGTTGAGTTTTCCTAAGGAACCCCTAATTTGGCAACTTTTGACTTTTGATGATTTGAGGGCTTTTCTTGAGGAATCATGATTAACCCTTGATCAAATGATGAATGTGACTTTAAAATATTGATGTTGACCAAAAATATTGAAGTTTGACTATATGTTGACCACATTTGACTTTTTACCCAATACAATTGATTTCCATTCATCTGAGCAATTGACTAAGCAAACTTGTGATGCAAGGCATGAAACTTAGTAAGAGCATTCTTGAATACATATGAAGAACCATGAAAACCAATTGATACCTTGGATCCCAATCTTCCTTTAGAAATACAAATCCTAGTTATGGACCCATTTCCTAGCAGGAGAATTTGTCTAATCAATTCTTGAACAACCTTGAGCGTTTGAGACCCTTATGAGAATGTCTTGAAGAAAAATGGGAGGGAAAATTTTGGGGTACAAAAATATCCTATCAGGATTTCTTCACAATGATAATTATTAAAGATCTCACAAGAGTCTGAACTTCACTTAGTCCCCTTTGAGATATGACTACCATTGACCCAACAAAATACAATCACTTAAGATCTCCTATCAGGATTTCCTATAATGACCGCAAGCATTATCTTCTTGAGATCAGACCTTCACTCAGTCTCCCAAGGAATCAATCAACAATGGTTGATGGGATTCTGGTGTTTACATGATTTCTTCTTCTAAGCAGATTACACAAGTGTTTTAAGCACATATTGTTTGACACTTAAATGAACAATAACTCAAATGTTAATACAATTTACATGAAAAGATTTGAACAGAAATACAGTACGAGCAACAACTCTAGTGTTCATTACAATGTTCTACAAAGATGTATATGATGAGAAGTTGAGTAGCATCTTGTAGTGTTCTTCTTCATCTTCTTGAGCAAGTTCTGAGAAACAACTCCTTACTTCTTCTGAGATCTACCAAGGTGTATATGATGATAGTTGATTAGCATCTTGTAGAATCTTCTTCTTCATAGAGCAAGCTACGAGGAACAACTCATTGCTTCTTCTGTTTCATCCAAGATGTATATGATGATAGTTGAATGACATCTTGTTGAAATCTTTTTTTCTTTTATTTTCTCTATTCTTTGGTGGTCTTTAGAATGTGTAGCATTGCAGCTTTAACATCTTCAGCATCCACTACTTTCCTTTCACAGCATGAAGCTTTTTCTTTTTTTTCCAAGGGCTCCAGATAACTACATTCTTCTTTGAATCTTTGATCTTCTCTTATAGCCTTGACATACAGAGACATTGTGAGGATACAAAAGTATTTTCCCTCACCAAAGGTTAGTTCTTAACGGATAGAATAAGGTGTAAGATTTTAGACAGTATAAAATATTATTTTTGTATCCTGTCACTATTCAATGATATCTTTCCACCTTTTCTCTGAATAATGTTTTTCTATTAAGCTTGTAAACAGAGATCCTTTAAGTAAAAAAATATAGTTGTAAATCCAATCATTTGTTCCCAATGGTCACAATGAGAGTGGTTGACAATACAATATAAAGGATTGTCCTTACGCCACCCTAGAAGGTAGAGGTCGCAAACACTTTATGTGCCTTTTGTACAACATCACACGTTAACCATTTGAACTTTTCTTCTTATCATTAGAGGCTTCAGATATTTGAATGTTGAACGTTGAAGCTTGTTGTAGAAGATTAACTCTTTAAGTCTTAGAACCTAAGTCTTGGAGTCTTCAGAACTTGTTCCATAAGAACCTTGTCTTCAGAGTCCTCAGCACTTAGTTATAAGAACTTGACTTTCTTCAGATCATCAGAACTTGTTCAGCAGAACCTTGTCTTTATAATCTTCAGAACTTATAACACATAGAAGTAAATCTTTAGAAGGCATCCAAATCTTAACCATAAAGTCTCCATCATAAACTCATCTACTAATGTTCCTTAGACACGTTGCAAAAGATAGATTCCAGAATCTTGACTTTCATTGTAACACGTAACCACGTGTTTTCTTCTAATGAATTCTAGATTCTTACAGCCATACTAGCTTTTGATTGAATACTTCTGATGCTGATTGAAAGTATGTATTCCATGAAATATTTGAGTCTTCAGAATCTTGACTTTATCTTCAGAATAATGTGTAGAAACTCTTCTGATGAGCAAAACTTGACTTCTGATATTGTAGTAGAATCTTTCTTCTCATATGTTCAGATTCTTGACTTCGTCTTTAGAATCCAAGCAACATCTCTTCTAATAACTAAATCTTTGACTACTGATCTTTTGTTTTGTATGCTTGTCTCTTGTGTACTCTTTATTTCTGATTTTGTAGCAGCGGCTTATCAGAAACTCTTCTTGGAGACTTATTGAGATTTATTTCTTTTCAAACATTCAACATTCCATAGAACTACTGATGTTTCCTTAGAAACATAACTCAATGATTTTTCTTCTGAATGGTAATGTGATTCTGATGATATCTTGATTAAGATTGTCCAGAATTCTAATCATGTATCTGAACACTCAATCAAACCATTAGAACTAACATCATTCTTCATAAAATATATGTTTGTTGTCATCATAACTTAGAGATTAAACATAGATCGAAATATTCTTCTTACAATCTCCCCCTTTTGATGATGACAAAACCATGTATTTTGATGAAACAATTTTACAGGGGTAAATCATAAATAAAGTGAAGTAAGAGTTTAGAAAAATCCCCTGAGTTGGAGACTACCCCTGGGATTAACAATCTCCATATAAATCATAAACTTATGATTTTTCAGAGTTTAAGAGCAATGTTATCTTTTCTGAATCTCATCTATCATTAGATTTATCCTTTTGAACTTATCAATTTATTTGTGCTTTCTTTAGAAATGAAACCATGGCTTAGAGAAATATTTGTTAATCAAAATTATCATTCAAGTCATTATTCTTTCTCTCCCTTTTTTTCATAATTAAAAAGATAAACAAATACTTGATTTTTTATGAAAAATTCTAAAACATGAAATTGAACAATCCTAACAAAACAAACAAAAAAACTAGAATTCATTAAAAGTAGAGAGAATACAGAACACAAATTAAACAAAGAACAATCAGAAGACAACACATTAAGATAAAGAAACAAAGGATTACAGAAAAAGAGGGACACACAAACAATAACCAGAAGATATATTGAAAACTACATAAAGAAATATAACAACTAATTGAACCACTAAACATCAAACGTCTCACACTGTTCGTCTTTAAATTTTACGCCAGGACCACAACCTATCCTACAAATAGTCTCCACAATATTTGCGTTGGTAAGGACTTTTGTTAGAACTATTCCATATGGAATGAACGATTTATTCTTTTCTCTGGAAATGATGATGCATTCCTTAAGATAGTTGAATATGACTTGAGGTAGGTCTAAATGGGTACGCTTAAGAAGACAGAGGATTAAAATCTTATCATTGTGAAATAGAAATTATTTGTGGAGACCGCAGGGACGAAGATTTGTCAGAATAAACCGAAACCATCCCTTATAGCTAGGTAGAAGTTTTTTAGGGTTTGCCGGTTTAAAGACGCATGAAGAGACATCAAAGACAGAGATCATGTTAGCATCGAGTGTGCATCTAATAGATTCATGACTAGTGGTGATGCCCTTATGAGGACATTCAATTGCTTCAACTATGTTGGCCACAATAAAGGAGATTGGGAAACAATAGATATCAGAAGAGATAGTGAGACCATCTAGATTGATAGAAGCATTAATACAGAAGGATTTTACAATGTTTGGATAGATAGGTCCTCGTAGCATAGAGATGTATCCATTCCAATCGTGAAAGTGAATACCAAGATGAAAAGATTGTCTAGCACCAGCTGGAAGAGTGGGACACTTTTCGTTTATGACTTATAAGAGGTCATCATTACCATGAAAGGTTCTTGGGGTTAAGGTAAGAGATGTTTTGGGAACGATTTAGAGAGGGTAAGGATGTGAGATAAGTTGGAGGATATATATAAAAACAAAGAAAGGAGAAAGCTTGAACAACAGGAGAATTTATTACCTTGCTAGAGGTAAGCAGACTTAGGGAGTCACAATAATAAGTTAAATAGAAGAGAAAATGAAAAAATTAAACTTTCAACATATATTTGAATATAAAATGCATGAGGTCACAACAAAAAAGGATGATTAAAGATGAAAAAAAATTATTTTCATAGAGGAAGAAAATTTATTATGAAGAGGAAAATTTATTGGGTCAGCATGTATAAGATTAACAGATAGAGAGCATATCTTATATTTATAAGCCTAGAGGTATAGACGTATAATATTCAATTTAAGACAAGAGATAAAACAACCAATATATTATTAGAAAACTTACTCCTACTTAATTAAACCTTTATTAAAGGCAGACATGGAGGCTTAAATGGGAAATAGGAAACATATAAAGAAAGAGAAAAGATTTGATGCAGAGATTTGACATAACATAGGAATGAATGAAAATAACTTATATGCATATTGACAAATTCCCAGAGGATGATAGGACACATAAACAATTGTAACATACAACTATTTTTCAAAATCCATTTTTCATGAAAATCTCTTATTGTATCACATCAAATGTCAAGCATGATTCAAAAAGTCAGATTTTCTTGAGTTAAAACATAACCATTTCGCTTTACATTTAATGCATTAGTCTTATCTATTTTTAATGGGTTAACAAGATCTTAAAACTAAGATGGTTTCTTCTTTGAACATTTCTAATTATTTGAAAATATCAACAATTCATTATGCTAGACGAAAAAGATTTTAGTTAATTCTATTTGTATATTTATTAACATTTGAAAGAGAAGTAACAGAGAAACAAAACACTCTATCATAAAACATGTAAATTCTAACATGGCATATCCTGCTTTGTGAAGAGTTTACCTTCAAGTTTTCAGCCATTCAGTTGAGCGCTTCTTGTATTTCTCATTTCAGTCTTTATCCCAAAAACGGTTCTTCAGAAGTGGTGGCCTTTGTCTGAATTCTTGAATTTCTATAGCAGCTCCATTACTTATGAGAATGAAGGATAGTTCCCTACCGCTATAGTCTTCTTGTCTGGCTTTGATCTTCCTATGCATACTCCAAGACATTCCTTCTGAGTGACTGGCTTGATACTTCTTGTCTTTGCTGAAAATAAATTGTTGATCTAAGACGCTTTCTTCAAGAGGTTCACCATGAATTATGTTTCTCCAAGATACGATGAGCTTGGTCTCAGCTTCAAAGAAAAACTTCAGGCAACTTCTGAGGGAGCATCTTCAGAGAATAAAAATTAGAGCAGTTGAAGTTTAACTTCTGATGTTCTTCCAAACCCATTGTGCTTTAAGAGAGTTTTATCCAAGTATTCTTCTTGAGAAGCCTTGATCTACTTAAAACTCTAGACAGATCTATTCAAGACAGTGTTGATTTGATCCATAACAGCTTGCAGCGGTTGACTATTGAATGACATATTCAGTTGATTATCTGGAGAGCTTATTATTGATCTTTGCTTCTGATGGAGAACTTATGTTGATTGAGAAGATGAACTCCCTTTCCATCAGGAACTTGAGCCTTTAGAATCCTGAAAACTTCTTTCAAGGATTCTGTCTTCATATTTCTAATTTTGGCCCAGAGTTTTGAATCCTCTACAGAACGAGTTTTAAATAAGAAAAGCATTATATATTTTGAGTAGCAGGAAGCTATAAAGTTTTCTCTTAATGGATCTTTCTACACGGTTAAGTGTTTGATTCTTAAATCAATAACAGAGTCGCGCTCTTATAGCAATTGGAGGTAGAGAAAACACAAGAAAGGGGGGTTTGAATTGTGTTCATAGAAAACATTCCCCTTTATAAAATATATGCACTCAAATGATAATAGCTATAGAGACAATGAAGAGTAAATGACACAAGTATTTTATCCAAGTTCTCTGTTAACTAGGCTACTCATGTCCACCCCCACAAGGATGATTTCTACTTATCCAAGGGCTTAATCTACTATAACCAAACTGATTACAAATGCACGAGCAACAGTCAGTGACTAACATACAATTATATGTTCACTGACCCAACCAAATATAATGTTCATTGACCCAATAGAATCATATCCCTCAAGATCATCTACTAGGATTTCCCATAATGATATCCATCAGTGGTCTCACAAGAGTCAGACCTTCACTGGGTTCCCTTTGAGATATGACTGCCATTTCCCCAACAGAATCAGATCACTTAAGATCTCCTATTAGGATTTCTACACAATGATATCCATAAGTGATCTCACAAGAATCTGACCTTCACTCGGTCCCCTTTTAGATATGACCACCATTGACCCAACAAAATTCGATCACTTAAGATCTCCTATCATGATTTCCTATAATGACTGTATCCATTATCTTCTTCAGATTAGACCTTCACTCAATCTCCCAAGGAATCAATCAACAACAACTAATGGGGTTCTTGTGTTTATATGATTGCTTCTTCTAAGAAGATTACACAAGTGTTTTAAGAACATATTGTTCAACACTTTTTTGAGCAACAACTCAAGTGTTAAAACAATTTACATGAAGATATTCAAACAGAAACACAATACGAGCAACAACTCTAGTGTTCATTACAATTTTCTACATAGATGTATATGCTCAAATATTTAATAGCATATTATAGTGTTCTTCTCCTTCATATTCTTGAGCAAGTTTTGAGCAACAACGCATTGCTTCTTGTGAGATCTACTAAGATGTATATGATGATAGGTTATTAGCATCTTATAGAATCTTCTTCTTCATTGAGCAAGACTCGAGCAACAACTCCTTACTTCTTTTATTTCATCCAAGATGTATATGATGATAGTTGAGTGGCATCTTGTTCAAATCTTCTTTATTTCTTTTCTCTATTCTTTGGTGGTCTTCAGAAATGTGTAGCATTGCAGCTTTAGCATCTTCAACATGCACTGCTTTCCTTTCATAAGACGAAGCTTTTTATGTTTGGCCAAGGGCTGCAGACAGCGGCATTCTTCTTTGAATCTTTG
The DNA here is from genome assembly GCA_948472305.1 of Vicia faba. NCBI lineage: Eukaryota > Viridiplantae > Streptophyta > Magnoliopsida > Fabales > Fabaceae > Vicia > Vicia faba. Next base: position 210,177,207 of record OX451738.1, on the reverse strand, counting down.
ATCTTCTTTTGTAGCCTTGAAAGAGAGAGACTTTGTGAGGATGGAGAAGTTTTTTCCTGCACCAACGGTTAGTTCCCAATGGATAGAATAAGGTGTAAGAGTTTAGCCAGTATAAAATAATATTTTTGTATCATATCACTGTTCAATGATATTCTTCTACCTTTTCTATGAATAATATTTTTCTATTAAGCTTGTAAACAGAGATCCGTTATGTAAAGGAAGATAGCTATAAATCCAGCCGTTTGTTCTCAACAGTCACAATGAGAGTGGTTGACAGTACAGTATAAAGGACTGTCCTTACGATACCCTAAAGGGTAGAGGTCATAGACACTTTATGTACCTTTTTTACAACATCACACGTTAACCATTTGAACTTTTCTTCTTATCATCACAGGCTTCAGATATTTGAATGTTGAAGCTTGTTGTAAAAGATTCACTCTTTAAGTCTTAGAACCTAACTCTTGGAGTCTTCAGAACTTGTTCCATCAGAACCTTGTCTTTAGAGTCTTCAGCACTTGGTTGTAAGAACTTGACTTTCTTCAGATCATCAGGACTTGTTTAGTAGAACCTCATCTTCATAATCTTTAGAACTTGTAACACATATAAGTAAAGCTTTATAAGGCCTCCAAAGATTAACCACAAAGTTTTTATCATAAACCCTTGTACTAATGTTCCTTAGACATGTTGCAGAAGATGGATTCCATAATCTTGACTTTCATTGTAACATGTAACCACATGTTTTATTCTAATGAATTCCAGATTCTTACAGCCATACTAGCGTATGATGGAATACTTATGATGTTGAATGAAAGTATGTATTCCATGAAATATTTGAGTATTCAGAATCTTAACTTTGTCTTCAGAATAATGAGTAGCAACTCTTCTGATGAGCAAAACTTGAGTTCTGATCTTGTAGTAGAATCTTTCTTCCCATATGTTAAGAGTCTTCACTTCGTCTTTAGAATCTAAGAAACATATCTTCTAATGATTGAATATTTGATTACTAATCTTTTGTGTTGTATGCTTGTCTCTTGTATACTCTTGATTTCTGATCGTGTAGCAACAGCTTATCAGAAACTCTTCTTGAAGACTTATTGAGATTCCTTTCTTTTTGAACATTCAGCATTCCATAGAATTACTGATGTTTCCTGAGAAACGGAACTCAATGATTTTTCTTCTAAGTGGTAATGTGATTCTAATGATATCTTGATTAAGATTATCCAGAATTCTAATCATGTATATTCACACTCAATGAAACCATTAGAACTAAAATTGTTCTTCATAAAATATATGTTTGTTGTTATCAAAACTTAAGATTAAACAAAGATCCAAATCTTGTTCTTACAGTAAAGTGCTCTTGGCCATCAAGCTAAAAAGTCATGGATGTTGAAGTTCTCAAAGATACAATGCTAAACATGTTGAAGAACCACTACATAGAAATAAGAGAAAATAAAGAAAGATAAAGAAGAATAAATCTACAAGATGCTACATAAACTATCATCATATACATCTTTGTAGATCTCAGAAGAAGCAAGGAGTTATTGCTTGTAACTTGCTCAACAAGAAGATGAAGAAGAAAAACACTACAAGATTCTACCCAACTTCTGATCAAATACATCTTGATTAAACTTTTTATTTTACACAAGAGTTGTTGCTCGAATTGTGTTATAGTTCTAATCTCTTCACGAAAATTGTTTTGACACAAGAGTTGTTGCTCAAAATTGTGTTAAACAATGTGTGCTTAATCACTTGTGTAATCTGCTTATAAGAAGAAATCATGTAAACACAAAACCTTATCAATTGTTATTGATTGATTCCTTGAGTGACCAAGTGAATGTTTAATCTCAATAAGACAATGGTTGCGGTCATTGTGGAAAATCCTAATAGGAGATATTAAGTTATCATATTTTGTTGGGTCAATGATTGTTATATCCTTTAAATTGGATCATTGAACATATCATTGAAAGGTTCCTTTAGTGACTAATTGAAAGTCTAATCTCAAGAAGACAATGGTTGTGGTCTTTGTGGAAAATCCTAATAGGAGATCTTAAGTAATCAGATTCAGTTGGGTCAATGATTGTTGTATCCATTAAATTGGATCACTAAACATGTCATTAAAAGGTACCTTGAGTGACTGAGTGAAGGTCTGATCTCAAAAAAATAATGGTTGCGGTATTTGTGGAAAATCCTAATATGAGATCTTAAGAGATCAAATTTTATTCGGTCAATGATTATTATATCCGTTAAATTGGACCCCTGAAATATCATTGAAAGGTTCCTTGAGTGACTGAGTGAAGTTCTAATCTCTAGAAGATAGTGGTTGTGGGTCATTATTGAAAACCCTGATAGGATATCTTAAGTGATCTGATTCTATTAGGTTAATGAATGTTAAATCTGTTAAGTTGGATCATTGAACGTGTCATTGTCTATTAGTCATTGGCGGTTGCCCGTGCATTTGTAATCAGTTTGGTTATAGTGGATTAAGTCCTTGTTAAAGGCAACTCACCTTGAGGGGTTGACATCATTAACCTTGTTAAGGTGAACCTGGATAAATCATTTGTGTTTTGTACTCTTCATTGTCTTTATAGCTTTTATCATTTGAGTGATTAGAATTTCTAAAGGGGGATGTTTTCTATAAACCCAATTCAAACCCCACCTTTCATGTGTTTTATCTACCTTCAAAAAGGCCATGACAGTTGGGAAAATAAATTTCCTAGATGAGCGCAATCAATTTCCATTGCGATTTTTGCATATTGAAGCCCCTGGAACAGGTTTTGGAGAAGAGGAAATCGATTCCCCACTTTATAGAAATCGATTTCCATAAGAAAACGCATAAAATCTGGTTTCTGCAGGTCCAGTTCAACAGTCAGTCAAAGTCGAAAATGTAAAATCCAGTAGATGACCAACAAGGCGAATAGATTTACCTCAGAGCCTCCAAGATTGTGAAGTATTCCAGTATAGTTAGATCAATAATATATAGTTATCTTATTCACTTTGTGCTTATGGCCGAATCCGAGCCCATGAGAACGAAGGAGGCATTAAGTGATCTAAAGTGGGTGTATACGATGAAAGAGGAGCGGAATCGATTGAGAAAAATAGTACATGAGAGATGGTTGATCTACCGGAATGAAAGAAGACAATTAGAGTAATATGGGTCTATAAAGTGAAGGAAAATCTAAAAGGCAAAATTGTCAAGCATAAGACTCGACTAGTTGCAAAGGGATTCTTGCAAAGAGAAGGTGTAGACTATGATGAGGTGTTTTCACCTATAGCTAGAATAGAAACCATACGGATGGTTATTAGTATTGCAAATAACAACAATTGGTCGATTTATCAAATGGATATGAAATCTGTGTTTTTGAATGATCCACTTGAGAAAGAAGTTTATATAGAACATCCCCTTAGTTTTGTTGTGACAAATCAAGAGGGAAGAGTCTAAAAATTGAAGAAAGCGCTTTATGGTTTGAAAAAATCTCCTAGAGCTTAGAACAAACACATTGATGGTTTCCTAGTTGAAGTTGGATTCAAGAAGTGTTTTTCCAAACAAGGTGTCTATGTAAAGACGAATGCAAGCAAATATGTGATCATACTTTGCTTATATGTGGACGACTTATTGATCCCGAACAGCAATGAAGTGAGTATTTCTAAGTTCAAAAGTGAACTTATGGAGGAGTTTGAAATGAGTGATCTTGGAATCATGACTTACTTTCTTGGCATAGAGTTCCACAAGTCAAAGGTGGGACTGCTCATTCATCAAAGAAAGTATGCTCTTGAGATTTTGAAAAGGTGTGATACGGAGCATTGTAATGCTGCCAATACACGTGCTGAAGCAAGATTACAGTTGTCCAAAAGTGATGATAAGTAGAATCTAGATCCAACGTAATATAGGAGCTTGATTGGATCATTATGTTACTTGTGCAATACGCGGCCAAATTTTACATTTAGTGTCGGTATCGCGAGCAGATTCATGGAGATTCTAAAGGTGTCTCACTTGACAGAAGTTAAGAGGATCCTAAGATATGTCAAAGGAACTATTGGATGTGGAATTCTCTTTCCTGCAGCTGATATGGGTAGAAAATGTGAGTTGCTCGGTTACACGAGTTCCAATTGGTGCAGAGATAAGGACGATCGAAAGTCTACGGATGGTTGTCTTTATGTTCGGAGGAGCTCCAATCTCTTGGTTTTCTAAAAAGGAACCTATGGTGGAAATCTCTTCTTGTAAGGCCGAGTATATCATTGCATCATTGTGTGTGTGTCAGGTTGTATGGATTGTGAATTGGCTGGAAGAGCTGGGCAGCAAGGTTGAAGAAGTTGTCACACTCTTGGTTGATAATGTTTCAGAAATTAATCTTGTGAGGAATCCCATAGCATATGGGAGGAGAAATCATATCGAAATGAAGTTTCATTACTTGAGGGATCTGGTGTATGCAAGCCAGCTGAGGTTAGGATATTGTCGAAGCGAAGAACAAATTGTGGATTTGTTAACGAAAGGTGTAACAAATGTGGTGTTCAAGAAGCTTCTGATGAGTTTAGGCATGAAGAACTTGGAGCATTTGAATTAAGGTGGTGTATTAGAAGTCCTTCAAATGCATTGTGGAAGCTTCTAGGATCGTTTCGTTGAAAACAACTTATTGAAAAAGCACTTATGGAAATTGGAAATTTCACAGAGGAAATGGATTACACAGTTTGGGGAAATCGATTTCCACAGTTCAGTTCAGTTTTTGGATTTCGGTTTTTAGTTGAGGAAATCAATTACCCCCTTTTGGGAAATCGATTTCCTCCCTGTGTTTTTATTTTTTTCAGCTATTTTTTGGGCCTGTTTGGTTCCAAGTTATATTTGTTAGTATCCTATAAATACTCCCTCATGTAATGTTTAAAAATTAATGCCAAAAAAATATACAATTCTCCTCAATTACTCTCTCTCTCTCACTTAATTCACTTCACTCCATCTTTTCCAATTAACCATGTTACACCATTGATTCACCATTAAAGCTTTGTGCTTGTTCCAACACATAAAACTATATTTAAAAAGTTATAAATTGTTGAATCAAATCATACCAATGGTTAAATCAATTCAAAGGGTTTGGTTTGACAAGGTTCTTGGTTATGGTTTTGTTAATCGAATTAAATTTTTGTTTGAATCGATTCAAATTTTTTAAGATCTTTTAAATTTTGTGAATTCAATGTTTTAATTGTTTGAATCAATTACATGTTGGGGGGAGATACTAGGAGCATTGATACATAGTGTAGGACTAGACACCTTTGTGAGAGACACACCACTTATCCACCTAAAACCTTAATGTGATAGGTGAGTGGTTTCTCCCACTTATATATGCTCAAGTCTCCATATTCCTATCCAATGTGGGACTATTTCCCCACTTACTCACACTTTCTATATTATTCCAACACTGCCCCTCAAGTGTGAGTCCATAATTCTCCCACACTTGTACCGTCATTGATATCTTGCAACGGAACACTACTTCCTGGGTGCATTTCAATACAAGTCTCTTCTGGTCCCTTTCTCGAACCAAAGGCTCATGATACCACTATTGGGGGAGATACTAGGAGTATTGATACATAGTGTAGGACTAGGCACCTTTGTGAGAGACACACCACTTATCCATCTAAAACCTTAAGGTGATAGGTGAGTGGGTTGTCCCACTTATATATGCTCAAGTCTCCATATTCCTATCCAATGTGGGACTATTTCTCCACTTACTCACACTTGCTATATTATTCCAACAATAAGAAGATCATACCAAACCGAACAAACTAAAGATTCAAACCAAACTAAACCAATAAAAACTAATATGTTATGGTTCGGTTCAAATAATCGATGAACCAACAAAAATTAAACTACTTTGGTTTTATTCTCGATTTTCATTTTTAAAAACCATGGAACCGATGAACCAAACTGATATGTATAATCATTTCATGTTTGTATTCCATTAACAGGTGGTCATACACAACACAACAAGCACGTGTTGCTTCAATTCACAATTTTTTGTTAACTTTATGTATTTTCAATCTTTGGAATGAATTAAAATTTTACTTTAATTCTATTTGTAATTTTATGATGAACTTAATTTTTCGATCTTTTTCGAGTGTGTAGTATGAATTTATTTATTTGAAGGTTGTAGAGATAAAAAATGTAGCGGGGTAAATCGGAGATCGAGCTATTAATTAACTCGTCTCACAAAAGCAAGAGTTGCCACCGCGCTTTATTATTTCCAAGGGAAAAGGGAAAAGAGAGAAATAAAATCCTAAAATATGCAATGTAAAATAATACTTAAAAGTAATGAAAATACAATGCATTTTTTTGAAAAGAGATCTAGAGTTCGGGGGTTGGTTATACAATGGGAAGGTATTAGCACCCAATGCATCTATAGTATCCTATAGGAACCTTTTGAAATATCTGTTTATTAAAATTGTTTGTTTGATTAAAATGGTTTGTTTGGCTAAAGATGGGTGTGGACGAGATTTTGAAGATACGACGACCTAATGTCGAAGTTTTGACTTAAAAGGTGTGAGTTTGAAAATTGAATCTTTTAGGAAAATTATCTTAGGTTTAACAAAATAGTAAACAAACAAAAGATGAATGAGGGTATTCGCACGATTGGATGAGACGTGTTTGATGACGTGAAGTCAACAAAGTTAAAACATTTCCTTTGGATTTGAGACAGACGAAAGATATAAAGATTAACGATCGATGACAAAATTAATTAAAATGAAATTGAACAATTAAATAATGAAAATTAAATTATACTAGTATGCATTTTAAACGATTAAGTAAATAACCAAAATTACATAAAGACTAAATTACAATAGCATGTATTTTTTTAACAAATAAACAAATAACAAAAATTAAATAAAAACTAAATTACGAAACATGTATTTTTTGAATAATTAAATAATTAAAGATTAATAGCATATTAACAAAAATTAAATAAAGATTAGTTATAATAACATGTTTTTATAATAATTATAAACATATAATAACAAGATAGAATATGGAGGAGATAATGCTAAAAGAAATGGAAAAAAACGTCCTAGCCTGGACTTGAACCCGTGTCCCTCCTGAATTGTTGTTAACTGCCTTGCCAAATGAACTAGGCTGTTTATCTATTATATCCATGCTTCTATTACTAAATAAGGGAATATTGATAAAGATATTGGACCAACAGGCCCAATGGGCCGACCCGTTTGGAAAGGACAAGAAAAAAAGTTGGGAAACCCTAATTGTAATTGAGAGGCGCGATTGTATTGGTCAAGAGGAAAACAAATCGCATATTAATTATATTCCACATTAATTATCAACAAAATTAATTAATACAAAATAAAATATTTTCCTCACGCTCTATTTCTCTCATGATCTCTATTCTTCTCTGTAACAATCGTGAAAAAAAACTCCCTCTCCAAATCACACTTATATCTCGGTTTCACATGCCAATCTATCTCCTTCTCATAATACCAGAATACGGAAGAAAACTTAAGAGCAAAATATGATGAACAACATGAACTATGGCGCTGACCTACGGCTCCGGTGTGGTAGTGCGGTTTAGATGGACAGCGATGGGCGGAGAGGGTGACTTCGGAGGAGAAGGAAGTGGATTTGGATCGGGTTTGGGGACGACAACTTTTGGTCGGTGACGACTTCTTCGGCAGAGTCGAGGAGTGAGAAATCGTTGGAATTGTCGATGTTTTCAATCTGAGAAGAGGTCAAAGGTTTTGGTTTTGATAGTTAAGGTGAATTTCTGAAACATTTCAAAGATTTGAGGTTGTTTGTTGTTGTTATTACAGGTTCTGTTGATGTGGCTGTTGGAAGATAGAGATTTAAATATTGGAGGACGTTAATAATTGTTAGCATAATTTACGCATTATTTCCACTTCTTCTGGTTTGTCTGTATGTTCTCTATGTTATCTGAGCATTTATGTTATGCAGAAGGTTTTGGTAATTAGAGGTAATATGAAGGTATGTAGTGATGTCTGAAGTTTTTTTTTTGTTGTAGTGATATTTTGTAGGTGAGTTGAAAGTTGAAGCAGGGTGTTGAGCTGAGGTTTATGTTGCGGTCAGAAGTTCTGTTGATAACAGGATATGGGTTTTGGGGTGAAGATGAAGGTGAAGGTGAGTGAGTTACGATAGCAGCTGGTGGAGGGTGGCTTCCCCTGGTGGCTGCGATTTGGTTGGAGATGAAGCGAGAGATTGCGCAATTGCAATGCAGTGCTCAAGAGTAATACAGCCACAACCATTAACGACAAGTTCGGGTTGAAGAAATACATTGTTATGTATTGTTAAGCGGAGGTTCATGGTTATAGAAGATGAAAATTACATGACCAGTAGGTAAGTTTCCAATATGATGATGAATCGATGTGGTTTGCGGTTGTGAACATGATGGAGATAATGTTCTGTGATAGATGAAGGGAGTTGAATAGAAGATGGATGTTTGGAGTGTTTTTTTTTTAGTTTGACAGGTTAAGTTGATGTTTTTTTTTACAAGTTAGTTGTTTTGGAGATGGGTCGTAATGAAGTAAGCTTGGATTTGTTTGAGGTCAGCGAGATTGATGCATTTGGGTATGAGAGAAAGGATATATGGTAAAGGTGAAAGTGTAAAAGTAGTAGTTTGGTGATTTTGATAGGGAATACTTTTTCCTATAAAAAAATAGTATACTCCTAGGACAACTTATAAGAGATACGAGGTGGCGATGAGTTTAGGGTGGGTTGAACACATAATGTATAGTCTCTACAATTTTTATTTTTCTGATATTTTTAAAAACTGTTTTTTTTGTGTTTATTATTACTAACATTTTCTAAATGTTAACAAATTGCAGCAACTCTAAAAATACAGCAAGGTAACAAGTCAAACAATCATATGGCATGGAAGTGAGGCAAAGAAGACTAAAATATGTGAATGAGAAAGTTATGCATAAATAAATAAGGAGGAAGAAAAATACCTATCGGAGTCTCTCCAATGGAGCTTTAAAACAGTATTTTTTTCCTCTTTTTCTGTTTTTTCTTCTTGCTGAATTTTTGGAACAAAAGCTCTTTTTCTGTTTTTTCCCTCTTGCTGAATTTTGGAACAAAAGCTCTCTTTCTGTTTTTTTCCCTCTTGCTGAATTTTGGAACAAAAGCTCTCTTTCTGTTTTTTCCCTCTTGCTGAATTTTGGAACAAAATCTCTCTTTCTGTTTTTTTTTTCCTCTTGCTGAATTTTTGTGTTTCTCTTGTTGTCTCCCTTTTTGTGTTGACGGAGGCCTATATTTATAGTGAAATATGTGGGGTTTTAGGGGGGGAAACAGTAGAGACTTGAACTATTTTAGGCCCTGTTTTGATGTTTTATGAGACAGCTTTTTGAAGTATGCATTTTAGTGCAATATTTGGAGTTTTGTAGACTGTTTTTGTAGCAGCAAAGGTGCAGACTTTTGTCTTATGGGCTGCATTCTAGACTGTTTTGCACGGCAGATTAGGACTGCAACTTGGCATGGTCTTTATTGAAACAAGGTTGAAGAAAATGGACAGCATTACACTCAAGAATTGGACTGTTATTGGATTAAAATAGTGCTAGAAAAATGGGCAGCATTGGGACTGTTTTGTAGCAGGAATAATAGCTTGATATTTATGTACAAAATTTGTATTTCTTTTGTAACTTTGTAACAATGAATCCAAGTAAATTGTAACATGAATGAACATGTATTCTTCAATATATTCTCAATTGCCTTGTAATTATAAATAACTTTGAATCTTCATATGAAAATGAATCTTGATATGTCTTGATAAAAATTCAAGGCCTTCCATTTGAATTGGGAAAGAATTGAACAATACTTGAATAAATTGTTGAATGATGAATAAATAATAATGTAAGTCTTAGACTTTAATCTTGCATTTTGTACTAGAGATCCAAATAAATCACATGAATTGATTTTGTAATCAAATATAAATCCTCATGTAATTAATCTTGTGATGAACGATTAATTGGATCGAATTCCTTTTTCTAATATCTCCTTAATAAATGTTTCATGTGTGTTCAAATAACCATAAAAATAATCACACAAAATAATCTTGAATAAATATTTCATGCGATAAATGATTATTCTTGAATGAGATCTCTTGGTAGCTCCTCTTTAATTATCACTTGAATTCAAATAAAGAAAATTCCAATCATTCCAAATAAATTCTTCTAGAACAGTTTTGAATTTAATCATTCCATTTGACGAGATTCATTCTATGTCATGAGAAAATTTGCAGATGACTTTTGGTCGAAGTGATCGAAAATGACTGGCATAGCTTGGTTTTCTTGTATTTTAAAATAATGTGAAACACACATGAACCAAAGATATTAAAACTTCGATCGTTCTTTCTGAAAAATATTCAGAGAAACTGGAGACCATCTGTTGGGCAGAGTATGGAAATAAACACACAATTCTATGGAATTCTTTGATGAATCAGCGTTTGAGAATTAATGACCGGCCGCATTTCTGCCCCGAGACTCGAAACCCTAATTGATGTGTGACGTCCGATGCTCTTCTTTTAGATCTATTTCATTCACATGAAATCAAAAACAACAAAACATACACTTCGTGCTTGATTAGTGGTTAGTCATTCATAAGATAAAAATGCTCACAACGCTCGATAATCTCTACACAGTCAAAGCTCGAAGGTGAAATGTTCGAAACCTACCATGTTCTGTGACCTTGATGTATATATAAACCAATGCAAATGAAGCAGGGATCTTAGGTCAAAAATTAGGGTATGACAGTTTCCCCTATTTAAGTTTCTTCTATCCGGAGATATGAAGATTGAAATCTTCATCTCGGCGAGATTGAAGGTACTTAAATACGTAATACACAATTTTTGCCCTAAGATACCACCATTATGTTTATGATATGAATGTAGTATTTGAACTTTATGGAGAATGATAATGTATGAGACAAAATAATGTTGGAGAAATTAAGCACAAATAACCCACAGGAACAGAGATTATACACTACTAGGGAAATGAGCCATCGACTTCGAATGATATACTCTTAACGGAGAATAAAATTTGAGAGAAAACAAATTCTGACCCTAACAAAGAAGACGCCTTGCATAGGCCACGAAAAAAAGATGATTATTGACCCAAGATGATGGTGAGTTCACAACTCAAGGTCAAAGATAGACAAAAGATGTATCAACTTTTGCCGATAGTGAACTACCGACTTCTGAAGGTAGAGATTCACAACAAACTTCTCTATGGGACTTTTCCGGAGAGATATCATTTGACGCTGAAATAACATATGGTTGTAGATACACGAGTTGCTCAAATAAAGAGGCCGCCACTTGTTATCTTCAAAGGATGTCTATAACATACAAGTTGCTCAAATAAAGAAGCCGCCACTTGTTGTCTTCAAAGAATGTCTATAACATACAAGTTGCTCAAGTAAAGAAGCCGCCACTTGGTGTCTTCAAAGGATATCAATAAGCGCACAAGTTGCTTAAATAAAGAGGCTGCCACTTGCTATTTTCCAAGAAAATTATAACGCCCAAGTTGCTCAAATAAAGAGACTGTCACTTGTCGTTTTCCAAAGATGTCAATAACGTACAAGTTGCTCATGAAGAGACCGCCGCTTGTCGTTTTCCAAAGATGTCAATAACGTACAAGTTGCTCATGAAGAGACCGCCGCTTGTCATTTTCCGAAGATGTCAATAACGCACAAGTTGCTCATGAAGAGACTGTCGCTTGTCGTTTTCCAAAGATGTCAATAACGCATAAGTTGGCACATGAAGAGACCGCCGCTTGTCGTTTTCCAAAGATGTTTCAGAAGAAAGTTGTGATAACACTGCCAGGGAATAAAATTCTTCTTCAAAGGAAACCATGAATAGATCCTTCCTGAGGAGATCAGATACTCAAATGCGCAAAATAAATGCACCATTCATCTAGGTTGCCTAGCCTGGAGAAAAACACGAGATAGCCTATGCAAGAGACAAAACTCAATCCAGGAATAAACCAGATAGAAGACAATCAAACAAGACTCCACCCAATGAGAAAATAACCCAATTGGGGATTCACCCTATCCAGAGATGGAAAAGGAAGGCTAAATCAAAAATTCATCCACGAGGATTAGCTCAGCTGGGGAATTAGAAAGGAAGCATATTTTCTGCCTAAGTTAACATTCTACTTTGAAAGAACAGGTACGCTGTTTGAATAAACATAAACAAGGTATACGACCCAAAATCACCGACAAATGTGAATGTGTATGCGTGATATAAGTGTAAATGAGTAAATGAATGTCATGTGTATGTTGACAAAATAGATAGAGGAAATAAATTGAAGATGACAAGATGTCACAAAATAATTAGATACTCGGCCAATCTCAAAGAGACGAAAAATAACTGGAACTGGAACAAAACGCAACGTCAGAGCGTATCATTCAATAAGGCCCAAGTCTTTCTGGGGAGAAAGGTATTCAGATCCAATCTTCCAACATCAATAGACCACTGACATGATACAAAATGTACGACACTTCAGAAACTTGCTCAATTAGAGATAATTAAAACAAAGGTTAACCGGAATTGCAGGGGAGTCACCAAGTTTAGTACTCTACTAGAAACGCAAGTTTACACAACCAACACCTCATGATGATTTTGAAAGAAAACATGTTCATCATGCAAGGATGAATTACTGTATTGTTTTGCATTTCATGGCTTAACCATCCTCAGAGAAACTGTTAATATTCCTTCCAGTATTCATGACACATTTCAAAATAGGAATACTTTAATTAACTTTGTTTCAAACATTGCCATAAAAGCTAAAATTTTGCCCATAAAAAGATAAATGCTCAAATTTCATTAATAAGATGGTAGTTCGCTAACAATGCGACTCTAATGGTTTACAAAAGTTTGGGAAATAGTACACAAAAGAAAAAGGTTACACAAAAACAATGATCACTATTCTCCCCAACAACTTCGAATTCCGAGATATGCTCAAATGCCATGACTGGTTTGACCAAAAGCCTGCCTAAGTCGCCCCTTCGGGTTTTCAACTTAGTGAAATGTCAACTCAAACCTAGGCGAAATACTTCTTGACTGCATCAGCGTTCACGGAGCGCATGAGTTCTTCACCATCCATATTTGTGAGAATCATGGCGCCTCCAGAGAAAACCTTCTTAACGACATACGGTCCTTCATAATTCGGATCCCATTTGCCCCTAGAATCAGGTTGGAAAGATAATATCTTCTTGACCACGAGGTCACCTTCTCTGAATTCGCATGGTCGAACCTTCTTATCAAATGCCTTCTTCATTCTTTGCTGATATAGTTGACCGTGACACAATGATGTCAATCTTTTTTCTTCAATTAAATTCAACTGGTCATATCTACTTTGACACCATTCAGACTCAGAAAGTTTATCCTCCATCAAAACTCTCATAGACGGGATCTCAACCTCCACGGGGAGTACTTCTTCCATGCCATATACTAGGGGAAATGGGGTTACGCCTGTTGAAGTTCGAACTAAAGTACGGTACCCATGTAGAGCAAACGGAAGCATTTCATGCCAATCTTTATAAGTTACCACCATCTTCTGGATTTTTTTTTTATGTTCATATTAGCAGCTTCAACAGCCCCATTCACCTTTAGCCTGTAGGGAGAAGAATTATGATGTTCGATCTTGAACTCTTCACAAAGCTCTCTCATCATTTTGTTATTCAAATTCGACCCATTATCAGTGATGATCTTGCCCGAGATGCCGTATCGATAAATGATCTGATTCTTGATAAATCTGACTACCACCAGTCTGGTTACATTAGCATATGATGCTGCTTCCACCCATTTAGTAAAGTAGTATATGGCCATTAAGATGAAACGATGACCATTTGAATCTTTGGGTTCAATCATTCCAATCATATCAATGCCCCACAAAGAGAAAGGCCAAGGTGAAGAGATAACATTGAGGAGGATCGGTGGCACATGTATCTTGTCCGCATAAATTTGGCATTTATGACATTTCTTCACATATTTACAGCAATCAGATTCCATCGTTATCTAATAGTAACCAGCTCTCAACATCTTTTTAGCCATTGCATGTCCGTTGGCATGAGTGCCAAAGGATCCTTCATGTACTTCTTGCATCAGCATGTCTGCTTCATGCCTGTCTACGCATCTGAGCAAGACCATGTCATAATTCCTCTTATATAATACTTCTTCATTAAGGAAGAAACTACTTGCCAATCTCCTCAACGTCTTCCTATCCTTATTGGATGCCCCAGGCGGGTACTCTTGAGTTTGAAGAACACGTTTAATGTCATAGAACCATAGTTTGTTGTCGGTGACTTCCTCTGCAGAGAACACATGAGCAGGTCTGTCGAGGCGCATAACTCTGATTGAAGGCACGTCGTTCCAATCATTCACTTGGAACATAGAAGACAAAGTAACTAAAGCATCAGCCATTTGGTTTTCATCTCTAGGGATATGATGTAATTCCACTTCGTTGATGAAAGTTAACAATCTTCTAGCATAATCTCTGTAAGGGATCAAACCAGGATGACGAGTCTCCCATTCTCCTTTGATTTGATTAATTACCAATGCTGAGTCTCCGTATATGTCAAGAATCTTAATCCTTAGATCCACTGCTTCTTCGAGACCCATAATACATGCTTCATATTCATCCATGTTGTTCGTACAGTCAAACTTCAACCTTGCTGTGAACGGGATATGAGCCCCTCGGGGGGTGATGATGATTACCCCAATTCCATTTCCATAAGCATTTATAGCTCCGTCAAATATCAAACCCCAACGGGATTCGGGATCAGGTCCTTCTCTAGGTAATGGTTCCTCACAATCTTTAGCTTTCAAGTACATAACATCTTCATCTGGGAAGTCAAACTTGATGGATTGATAATCGTCAATTGGTTGGTGAGCCAAATGATCGGCTAAAATACTCCCTTTAATTGCTTTCTGAGTATGATACTCAATGTCATATTCATATAACAACATCTGCCAATGAGCTATTCTTCCAGATAAGGCGGGCTTCTCGAAAATATACTTGATCGGATCCATTTTAGAGATCAACCAAGTGGTATGGTTAATCATATATTGGCACAGACGGCGAGCAGCCCAAGCTAAAGCACAACAGGTTTTCTCAAGCATTGAGTATCGAGACTCACAGTCTGTGAATTTCTTACTCAGATAATATATGGCATGTTCCTTTCTTCCAGTCTCATCTTGTTGACCAAGCATACATCCCATGGAATCTTCCAATATAGTCAGATATATAATCAAAGGTCTTCCTTCCACTGGAGGAATCAATATGGGAGGTTCAAGTAAATATTCCTTGATGCTATCAAAAGCTCTCTGGAAATCTTCTGTCCACACACATCCTTGGTTCTTTCGGAGGAGCTTGAAAATAGGCCCACAGGTAGCAGTCATATGAGATATAAATCTAGAAATATAGTTCAGCCTTCCAAGGAATCCTCTTACTTGTTTTTCTGTCTTAGGTGCGGGCATCTCCCGAATAGCTTTGACTTTATCAGGATCTACCTTAATACCTCTCTGGCTGACAATGAAACCCAGAAGTCTTCCAGAACGAACACCAAAAGTGCACTTATTAGGATTCAGACGGAGTTTATACTTTCTCAAACGTTGGAATAATTTCAATAGATGTTCTAAATGATCTTCTTCAGTTTTTGATTTGGCAATCATGTCATCTACATAAACTTCGATCTCTTTATGCATCATATCATGGAACAAGGCAGTCATGGCCCTTTGGTACGTTGCACCAGCATTCTTCAAACCAAACGGCATTACTCGATAACAAAATGTTCCCCAAGGTGTAATGAAAGCTATCTTCTCCATATCTTCAGGTGCCATCTTGATTTGATTGTAACCAGAGAAACCATCCATGAAAGAAAATACTTTAAACTTTGCGGTGTTATCGACCAATACGTCAATGTGCGGTAATGGAAAATCATCCTTTGGGCTAGCTGTATTCAGATCTCTATAGTCTACACACATTCAAACCTTTCCATCCTTCTTAGCAATAGGCACTATATTGGCTAACCATTGAGGATAGACTGATGTAACAAGGAAACCTGCATTAATTTGTTTTTGAACTTCTTCTTTGATCTTGTCAGCCATATTGGGACGAGTCCTTCTCAACTTCTGCTTAATCGGCGGACATTCAAGTCTCAATAGCAAACGATGCTCCACAATATTGTTATCCAAACCTGGCATGTCTTGGTAGGACCAAGCAAACACATCTACATACTCTCTGAGAAGCTCTAACATTCTTTGTTTGACCTCTGGGATAAGCAATGCTCCAACCTTGACTTCCTTTTTGTCTTTTTCATTACCCAAATTGATCATCTCTACAGGCTCTTCAAACGGCTGAATAGTCTTTTCATCGTGCTCAAGTAAACGGGAAATTTCACCAGGAATCTCTTCACTATCTTCTTCCTCGGCTCTGAACACATGGAATTCAAAGTTGGGAGGGGGAATAGGATCATTGTTTTCAATGGTTAAGTCGTGGATTAATCTGCACATATGATTATGCTTTATTTTAGAAATCGATTAATGTGAATGTTGTACAAATATAAAAAAGATTATTATATTTTCCTATTATTACCAATTAATTTTCGTTACCATTTTCCAGAAAAAAGTAAGAAAATAAAAACAATATGGGACAAAATGACATTTTTATTCATGATTGGCAATACTTGAAACAAAAGAGCCCAAACATCTTCTCTTTTGCCTTGGGCAGAGCAAAAGGATTTATTTTCAACATAGCCCAACACAAATACTCTTTCGCCTTGGGCAGAGCGAAAGGTTTTTTTTTCAAAATAAAACAAAGCATTACTCAGAAATGTGCATCACAACAGGAATATTAACAGCAGTCCAGTTCTGGCGAACCACTCCATGCGTTACAAAGTCGGGTAAATCCTCTTCAGAATCGTCTCCTATTATAGCATCAACTTCAGGCGGAGTCGGATGGATAAAACCTGCGCTTCGGAAAACTTCTTGTATCGGACAGGTAACTGTATCCTGCTTAACTCTTGCAGACACAGGTTGAAAGCCAAGACCTTATCCAAACTTGTTCTTAGGCAAAGTCAACACATGGCCCCAACCTTCAACCGAACCACTCTCAACCACTCGTCGCGCATCTTCAGAAGAAGAAATAGATGTCCCTTGCTTCTTCACTTCATTACTAGCAACGGATAAAGCTTGGAATTGGGTTCCAACATCCTCATCAACATCAATAAAAGAGAAAGATGACAAGTGGCTTACCACCATAGCCTGCTCTCCACCAATTATTACCAGCTTTCCATTCATTATAAACATCAATCTTTGATGGAGCGTGGAAGTACTGCCCCTGCATCATGGATCCATGGGCGACCCAAAATGCAACTGTAGGAGGCACGAATATTCATTACTTGAAAAGTGATCTGAAAGGTACGAGGACCAATTGTTATAGGAAGATCCACTTCACCGATGACAATTTTCCTAGAACCATCAAACGCTTTGACAATTACCCCACTAGGTCTCATAGGAGCACCTTGATGTGAAAGTCGAGATAATGTAGTTTTAGGCAGTACATTTAATGATGAACCTGTATCTACTAGCACACTTGATAAAGTATCATTTCCACAACTTATTGAGATATGCAAAGCAATATTATGGTTCCTTCCCTCCTCGGGAAGCTCTTCATCACTGAAACCAAGATTGTTACACGAAGTAATATTTCCCACAATTCCATCAAATTGGTCAACCGTCACATCATGATCTACGAATGCCTGGTCCAAGACCTTCATCAAAGCTTCCCTATGGGCACCAGAATCTCTTAGTAAAGCAAGCACAAAAATCTTGGAAGGAGTTTGCAATAGTTGGTCCACAATCTTGTATTCACTTCTCTTAATGAGTTTCAAAATCTCATCATCGTCAGGATGTGGGCTAGGTTCATTGGATCGGCCTACCTCAACTCTTGATTCAACATTCCTTATCGGAATTTCTGCCGGTATAGGCCTTCTAACTTGAACTTCAGGTCTTTTCAATGGTACTGGTGCAAAGATACGTCTGCTTCTTGTGACTCTACTCACATCAGCAATATTAACAAAAGATGGCATTGTCGGTATAGGAACTTCCACCCCATTCTCAATCATTGTGGCATTATATTTGTATGGTATGGCTTGGTCCGAGTTGTAAAGCACGGGACCAGGTGGACAAATAATCAAAGGAGCAGTGGGTGAAGTCTGACTATCATAAACAATCTCTACTAGCTCAGGCATGTTGAACTGTGGCACTATAACATTCACTTCATCATCTGGATCTCTGTCATATGTAATGGTGATAACCCTTTGATCTAACAACTTCTGAATATCTTCTTTCACAATAGGGAAATCATCTTCTATTGAACAAAATTCACAAACGTCATAATCATGTCGATGCTTAAAGAAGGCAAGTCTACTTAAGCTTTGATGTATCCTGATCAACGAGTCCCTTATATGCTCGACTTGGTAAACTCGAAATTTTCCAGGACATCCTTCCACCATATTCACCAATGTTGCCCCATGTCGAGGCAAAGGATTATCGCGAACATTCGGGTTAACATCTTTGAAAGACAAAATACCATTCTTGATTAACCTCTGGACATCTGCCTTCAAAGCAAAGCAGTTTTCAATATTATGCCCCGGTGAACCTTGGTGATATGCACAGAATTGATCCGCCTTGTACCAATGAGAAGTATTATTTGGTGCAATAGGAGGAGGCTTCGTCGTTATGAGATATTTTCGGATCAGAGCGGGGAACAACTCAGTGTAAGTCATTGGGATGGCATCAAATTGCGGTTTCCTCGGTGAACGATTCTGATTGTTGAATTGATGAGCCTGTTGTCAAGACTGTTGTTGGAATTGTCGTTGTTGAATTGGAGGGGCTTGATAAGTTTGGGTCACCATTGTTGGGAGGACAGCAGGAGTGACTGCCGCAACATGTGAATACCCTCTCCTCGGCCTCCCAGGAAAAATTGCACTGACATCTTATTTTTTCCTCTTGGGGAAGACACTTCCAAACTTCTTGACACCACTAGATGTACCTCCTTCCTTGACCAAACGTCTTCACGAATTCCTTCTTCAAGCCACATGCCCATATTCACCATCTCAGTGAAGTCACTAGGCGCACTCGCAATCATTCTCTCATAATAGAAAGAACCTAAAGTTTTCAGGAAAATCTTTGTCATTTCTTTCTCTTCAAGGGGGGGGATAAATCTAAGCGGAAATCTCGCGCCACCTATGGGCATATTCTTTAAAGGACTCTCTATCTTTCTGGGACATAGCCCGGAGTTGATCTCGGTCTGGGGCCATGTCAACATTGTACTTGTATTGACGAATAAAAGCTTCACTAAGGTCATTAAAGTTACGGATTCGGGTGCTATCCAAACCCATGTACCATTTCAGAGCGGCACCAATCAAATTATCTTGGAAGTAGTGAATTAATAAATTATGATCATCAGAATAAGTGGACATATTTCTCATATACATGGTCAAATTACTTTGCGGACACGAGTCACCTTTATATCTTTCAAAGTCAGGCACTTCGAACTTAGCTGGAATCTTCACGTTTGGGACTAAACACAAGTCATGAGCATTTTTCCCAAACAAGTATTTTCCTTTAAGCGCTCTAATTTCCCTCTGCATTTCTTGAAACTGGTCTTGGAACTCCTCCATCCTATCAAAAAGGCCTAAACTTTCAGCAGGTTCCGCATGATAAATGGGTTCATTTGTGTATGGAATAGTATGAACCATAGGAGCGGAAGTAGTCATTACAGGTTGAGGGAAAGATACCATAGGCTGGATTACAGGTTGCACATTAGTTGTCTCGGGTTGAGGAATGGACACAACAGGTTGAATCATGGGTTGTACAGCAGGCTGGTACCCTTCTGGCATGAAGTTGTAAGGCATACCCCATGGAAAACCATTCGGCATTTGATAATGGAGCGGAGAGTGGACTTGGGTCGCAGATGTTGGAGCGGTAACGATCTCTGAAACCACAGTAGTTGAAGTTTGAATTTCAGCGACTGAAGTCGATGGTTGATTCTGAGCAGCCATCAAGCTTTCCACCAGCGCGGTCAACTTTTCCATTCCAACACGAGGAGTAGTAACCTCTTCGTGAAGCTCGTGATTTTCCTGCTCCAGATCCTCCATCTTCTTTTGACGATTGGCTCGGGTATCATACCGGTGAGACTGCTTGACAATCTATCGGAGTGGAAAAAGAAACAAGGATAAGACTCTAGAAAACATGTGAAGTTGAATGTTTTATGATGCATGATATGCGATGCAAATGATCATTTATTTTGATAGTTTTCTCAAGGAACTTTAGAACTTTAATAACTTTGCACACATCAATGGTAAAGGAATTTGGAACAACAAAAACTCATTTCATTAATCAAAGCGGTAAATTACAACTTTGGGACAACAAAAATAATAAATTATAACTTTGGGACAACAAAACCCAATAAAAGAAGTAAATTACAACTTTGGGACAACAAAACCCAATTACAACTTTGGAACATGAAGCCTTTTACAAAGTTTTACAAAATGACATAAGTAATAAAAAAACTAAGAACTAAAGGTCACTCAGAATCATCAGATGAAGGACCAAATGCCAATTGTAACTGGAGCTTCCTAATCTTCTCTTCATAGAAATCTTCCATCTCTTTCTTCTCAGCTACCAGTTGATCAATGATTTCCTTCTGTGGATTAGGAGCAGGAGCAACGCCTACCAAATCTTCCTTCTTCCTCTTCCTTTCATTAGCATATTTCCTGAGTAATGCATCCTTTTCATGAAGCTTCTCACCATGATCAATGAACCAACCATCTTGAATAAATAGCATATCCTCCTTCTCCTTCAGCTGTCGAGTCAGGACCCTATTTTTGTATTCAGACATATTATACTTTTCCTTCCAAGCATCTCTTTCAGACTTCATTCTAGCCAGATTTTCTTGGTACTCTCTCATGTTCTCGATAGGGATATCAATAGATGATGATGCAACAACAGGAAATAAAGGTTTCTCGGGGTTATAAGGCATCTTGAGAGCATAAGCTCTAGCACGAACCCATTGAAGGTAAGGCTCCAAAGAAATAGCACCTCTATGCCCTAACATGTCTCTCTCTTTTCTATGGATGTGACGCCAAGCACTTTTAATCTCCTCCTTAGCTGCTTGGTGATCTTTTCCTTCTTGTAAAAATAAACCACTCACATGAATGTTGTTCGGCTTGTCCCTCATTGGGTATCCAAACTGGCAGCGTGCGAGAACTGGTTTATAGTTAATTCCTCCTTTCGTACCAAGAAGAGGCACGTTGGAAAAACACCACAACTATCGATGATCTTCACGTCATAGTAAGCTCGATTATACCAATCTATGTCGCAATGAGTGAGAGCCATAATTTTTGGCGCCCATCGTGGCTCCTTCTCGAGATCCCAGAAAACATCAGACCTAGGTAGATGAGAAACATACCACTGGTATAGCAACGGTGCACAACATATAATCATCCCTCCTTGATAGGAGTTTCGAAGATGGATGGAGTAGAAGGTATCTCCTAACAGCGTAGGGACCAGATTACCAATCAAGAAGATTCTAATGGCGTTGATATCCGCGAATTTATTGATGTTAGGGAATAAGAATAATCCATAAGCAAGGCAAGCAAAGACATCTTCAAAGGCAACAATATCTTTTATCTCAGTGAAGTGACGAGCTTTATTCAACAAAAACTGCGCAGGTGTTGCACCCCAAAATTTACCCTCTTGATTTAGGCTTATTTTTCATCATGAACATTATAGTGCATTATATTCATACATTGTGATAGGATCAAAGTACTTTGGTTATCAAGTTTTCCTCAAGCTTTGAAGGTTGCTTACATGGACAGGTTGCTCAAGAAATATCTTACCATCCAAATCTCTAGATCTTTTGAGCTCAAAAGTTATGGTATATCTCAAGATGTTTTTACCCATCTCTTTGGATCATCAGAGGATTGAAGTTTGTGTTTGATCACAAGAAGAACCACTCTTTGGATGCACCAGTCAAATTAGGGTTGTTTGAGCAAGGCTATTGGC
The DNA here is from genome assembly GCA_948472305.1 of Vicia faba. NCBI lineage: Eukaryota > Viridiplantae > Streptophyta > Magnoliopsida > Fabales > Fabaceae > Vicia > Vicia faba. The sequence continues at coordinate 210,155,137 of OX451738.1, read as the reverse complement.
CAATGTATAAGACTTGATTTATGGAGCTACAACATTTCTTTTATATTTGAAAGGTCTTTGTACAAGAAATTAGTCAGGATGCCCAGAGGATTTAAAGTTTGGAAGAAGATTCATCAGTCTCCTAATGTGTTGACCAAAATTAGGGTTTTGGTTTTCATCAGGTTTTCTTGAGAATTTTGAAGTGAAACTTTGCACATGGCCTTTATATGTTTGGAAGATCATATGTTTGAAGTTTTGATCATCAATTTTGAAGGGAAGTGGATCAATTAATTCAGAGGGGCAAAATGGTCATTTTGGTCAAAATTAGTCAAGGTTGACCAAGTGAATTTTTGGCTAACCATCAATTCAAGGATGTAATTTTCATATTTTAAGTTCATTTTGGTCATTGGATCAAAGAGATTGAAGTTTGGGTTGAAACTCATTCTTGAAGAAACCCTAAAAGTTACTAATTTTGGAAGATAAGGACTTAATTTCAAAAAATCATATTTTATTCACTCTTGATCAAGAAGATGCATATGAAATATGCTTGGAAAGCTAAGAGAATTATCTTTCACCTCTTTTTGGTCTCATTTCCAAATTGGCAAGGAATCAAGAGTTATGGCCTTTTGAAGTCATAGAATTATAGGTCATTTTTTAAAATTAGTGAATTTCAAGCTAGATTTTGGGAGCCTTAACGGATTAATTTGCAAAAACTCAAAACTAGGGGATTGTAGATCTTTTCAAGACCTTTCCAAATTGTGCTCATTTGTGCCCAAAATTCAAAAGTATGAGAAAGTTGTGGACTTTGGAATTTTGATACTTTTCATTGAATTCATGCATGCCATGCAAATTGCAAATTGTTGATAACTTGATTTGTGGCCTTTTGTTTCACTTCAAACTTGGCCCATGACCAACATGCAATGCACCAAGGCCCATCATGCCAAAGTTTGAGCTGCACATGGGCAAATGAGAAGGGAATTCGTGGTTTTACAAAAAATGGCATGAAGTTGCCTAATCACCAACACTAGCTTAATGCAAGGATTTAAGTCCTAATCTTGTTGCTAATCTCTTCCTGGGGGCAAATGGATTAAAATGCACGCAAAAAGCAAGCCAACGCACGAGGGATTTGAAGGCTGCATGTGCATACTTGATTTTGGCCAAAACAAGATTTCTTTGATTCCAAGAGCTTTCAGCGCGAAAAACCTATCCTACCCTCATCCTGATACTCTATATATTGAGAAGCAAGCCTCAGTGAGAAGGGTTCGTGCTTCATTTTCATCAATCAAAGTCAGAAACTCCATAGCTTGTTGCTCTGCATTTTTCTTCAATTCTTCGATCTCCCTTGCGCGTTTTGGCCAATTCTTCTTGCATTCTCTTCTCCAAGTGATAAGGATTGTAGATCGATGCTTGGATTGCAACTGGAGTAAAGGAGACAGTAGATCCATTTTTTCTCAAAGGTTTGAATTCTCAACTTTGAATTTTGATTTCTAGCCATGCCTCGTGTGATTTAAGTTCATAATCATGTTGTTTGAAGTCTATGGAATGATTCGGAAGCTTTATAGCGTTTAATTTGATGAATTATGCATGATTGGATGCTCTGAAACTCGCGATTCAGATTGTTTTTGTTCATATTCATGACTTGATTTTGGACAATATGGTTGATGATTTGATTTGATTCGAATTGTTATGGATTCCTTGTCATGCTAGCTTTGATTTGCCTTTGATTTCATCAAAAGTGATGCAAAATTGAGTGTGCTATGTTGATCTGAAAGTGACCCCCAAGCCTGAGATATGTGCGCGTTTTTTGAATGTCTAGAGGTTGAAGATGATGTGGTGGCACATCATGATTGGTCTGTTTGAATTTTTTGGCTTATTTGAATTTTTGTTTTATTTGACATTTTGTTTAATTTTGTTTTCTAATCAAAACACATTCAAAAATCACAAAAAAAAATTACCATAGGTCAATATAATTTTCTAGTATTTGTCACATTTTTTTGGATTTTTTTTAAAATAATTTGATTGGTTTAAAAAATTGTTAGGTTTAATTAATTAATTGATCAAAGTTTATTTTTATTTTAATAGTTCTATTGATCTAAAAAATCCACAAAAATTATTTGAGAACCACAAAATAATGTGAAAATTGATTCTTACTTTGGTTCATCATTTTTCTTATTTTTGATTAAAAATTTAATTTCAAAAGGTTATTTGTAATATTTGTTTGTTTTTTTTTATTTTTAATACTTCTATTAATTCAAAAATTCCAAAAAAAATCATGTAATCTTGTTTTTAATCATAGAATCTGATCATATTTTTGTTTTGCCTTTTTTGTGATTTTTGGTTATGGTTTGCATTTTCTTGCCCTTAAATAATAATTCAATTATTAATTGTTTGATTTCTTATTTTTAATACTTTCCTTTTTTCAAAAAAAATCATAAAAATTCAGGGATGTGTGTTTTTAGCCCTAATATTTGAATATAATTTTGGTTGGCCATTTTTCTGAATTTTGATTTAAATATTATTTTGATGTGTGAATATTTGTTAATTACATAATTGTTTGAATGTTAATTTCTTTCTTGACTTTTCCTAATTCAAAAAATATGAAAAAATTATATTTCCTGACATTTAGGTTTTCTGGATGATTGGCATGATCTTGGTTTAATTTGTTTGAATTTTGATCTCACTTAATCAATATTTGAGATAAAAAGTTAAAATTTAGGGTTTTGTTGCTTATGGTGCAAGTTTTATTCTCAAAGCCACTATGCCCTGGATTTTCTATGGGATTCAAGTCTTGATTAGGGTTCATGAATGTATTGGGAATTTGGAAACCATTTTTCTTGAATCATTTGACTTGGTTTGACATTTTTCCACAAATAATTTTGAAAACTTGTCTAGTTTGGTAGTTTTGCCAACTAGTCTTAAACTTTGCACTTCATTTGGCCTCCTCCCCAATCATTCATGAACTTAGGGCTTGCTTTCTGACTTCTAAACACTTCCAAGATGTTAATATATTTTTGGTTTGAATTGTGGATCCTTGTTTCTATTTTTGGTGTAATTTTAAAGTGAAGGTACCCAATTATGTTTGCATGTTTTGTTGCAATTTGTTTGATGGCCAATGAACTTGAGTGATGCCTATAATTGGGAACCTAATGATCATGTTGGTTCTGACTTGTCCATGTTATCTCAAGCCATTTCACTTAGAGGCCTCATGTTTGAATATTTTGAACCATCTAATGCATTATGTAGGTTTCATCTCCTATTGTATTCATGAAGTTGTGTTTGAATCAATTGTGCATGATTGAAATGTGTTTTCTACTGACTTTCATGGTCATTTCTCATATTATTCTCAAGCTCTTATGATCCTTGATTGACATTCAATTGTCAATTCAACATGGTGATAGAAAGGAGCAACATTCCCCTGCTTTTCTTGACCTAATCTGTGCATATGCTTGTTTCTTCTTGTTTATCATGTCTAAAGCCATCATGTTTGTTCTCACTTTTTCACCTTATGGAATACTAACTTGGTTGTTGAATGTGCGAGGTACTTTGAGAAAGTTGCCACTTTTGGCTTGAGGCTTTTTTTTTTGTGTTGCACTTTATTTGTGAGACACAATCTATTATACTGGCATTGTTTTTTGTGCTTGGCATGTTTGATGGTTTATGCAGGATATATATATATATATATATATATATATATATATATATATATATATATATATATATATATATATATATATATATATATATATATATATATATATATATATATATATATATATATATATATATATATATATATATATATATATATATATATATATATATATATATATATATATATATATATATATATATATATATATATATATATATATATATATATACATATGATTGTGAATGCCATACATTGCCCTGGGACTTGTTCATATCTGATAGATTCCTGACTCAATTTGTTTACTGATGCCAGCTTGCTTGAAGTTTCTCTGGGTTTCTTTTATTCTTGATTGATTGCTGCAGATAGTTATCTGTTTGGTATTGTACTACTTCCTTTCTCCCATTTTCATTTTGCATAATTCTTTGATTGCATGATGGGAGCTTTGTTGCTGATATATGTCAGGAGGCCCTCTGGTTTATGTCTGATTGCATGTGTTGTGTTTGTTGTTGATCGATGAGTCACTCAATTTAGAAATTGAGATCACGACTTCGCTCTCATTGCATGTTCCCTATAGGATGTTTATTGCTTTTCTTCTTTAATTGTTGATCGATGAGTCACTCAATTTAGAAATTGAGATCACGACTTCGCTCTCATTGCATGTTCCCTATAGGATGTTTATTGCTTTTCTTCTTTAATTGTTGATTGTTGAGTCACTCAATTTAGAAATTGAGATAATGACTTTGCTCTCATTGCATGTTCCCTATAGGATAGTTTTGTGGAGCTTCCTTTGGCATGTTGATTAAGGTAAGAATCCATGTATGCTAACATAGGATAGAATTTTCCTTTAACCTCAACCTTAGGGTCAACCATTGTATGATAACTCTAGGGATAGTGTTAGGCTAGCTTCCCTTAGTTGTTTTTACCTTTCTTTGCATTTTGCAACTTAAAACAAAAATTGTTTTCTTGGCAAATCATAAGACATTTCTAATAAACCCAAACTCTACTTCAAAGTAAAAGATACAAACCAATTTTACTTTGTTTGTGTACCTCTTAGCTTTGCTTTTAAACCTAGTTTGCCGATGTTTCACCATCGCACATTTTTCTTGAAGCCAATGTTTCGCCATCGCACATGTTTGTTATCCTACTTTGATTCTCAATATCATTGTTAGGTGTGATGTTTTGTCACCTATTTCATTAATGTGTTGCCATCTTTACCATGTTATTTCTTAGCCGATGTTTCGCCATCGCACATTTGTTTAAAGCCGATGTTTCTCCATCGCACATGTTTGTTATCCTACTTTGATCCTCAATATCATTGTTAGGTATGATGTTTTGTCATCCGTTTTATTGATGTTTCGCCATCGTACATTTGTTTGAAGTTGATGTTTCGCCATCGCACATGTTTGTTATGCTACTTTGATTCTCAATATCATTGTTAGGTGTGATGTTTTGTCATCCGTTTTATTGATGTTTCACCATCTTTTCCATGATATCTCGCTATCTCTTAGCCGATGTTTCGCCATCGCACATGTTTGTTATCCTACTTTGATTCTCAATATCATTGTTAGGTGTGATGTTTTGTCATCCGTTTTATTGTTGTTTTGCCATCTTTGCCATGATTCCTTATAACCTCTTAGCCGATGTTTCACCATCGTACATTTGTTTGAAGCCGATGTTTCGCCATCGCACATGTTTGTTATCCTGCTTTGGTTCTCAATATCATTGCTAAGTGTGATGTTTTATCATTCTTTTTATCATTCGATGTCTTATCATCTTTGACATGTTACTTTGTTATTAATTAGTCGATGTTTGATCACCTCATTTGTTTGTTGTTTCATTCGATGTTTTGCCATCTTGACTGTCTTTGTTTGTCTTAATTAAAAAACACAAACCAACCAAAACATACAAGCCGAACTACGGCTGCTCTGATACCTCAAAAGGGATACGTAGGCATTTGGGTAGGGCCCAACCGAGCATAACTTTTATTTTCCCTACATTATTTTCTTTTTCCTTTCGCATGCATTCCCTTTTCAGTTTAAAGCCATAGACATAGGATTTGACCATACCCGTTAGATTAGACAACAAGAGTGGATACCGTAGAGTATTACGGGCGTGTGGGGTGCTAACACCTTCCCCTCACGTAATTAACTCCCTTACCCGATCTCTCGGTCGAAAGACCGTGATTTCTCCCTTTCTAGGTTTTCTCGATGTTTACCTTTCCCTTTCGGAGGGATAAAAGACGTTTGGTGGTGACTTCATTGATGTTTCATTAACATCCAGATGACAGGTTTCGGCCGCGTAGTTTCAGCTGGCGACTTCACTAGGGAGAGGTTGACCTTTTGCTGGTCCATCCCGGAGTCGATCCTAGCTCTTGTTTGTTTTCTTCTTGGGTGTTTATTTTTACTGTTTTGCATATTTACCTGTTTGCATTGCATCCTATGTGCGCTTTACTTTCTGCATACTGGATTTGGCTGGACTGTTTGGTTTCTGGATTTTCTTGGTGGGTGGGTTGTTCCATGAGGTAAAAGGCCTCGTACCCAGGCTATGAGTGAATTCCATAGGAACTAGGAATAGAGTGGCCATGGCGGCTATGAGGCGGATGCTTTGTAGACCTGACCATGAGACCCATGACTTTGGAGGTAGTTCGGATAGGTGTTATCGTATGATGATACCGACATTCGAGCTCTCGTACTCTGATTTGGCTTTTAACCTTACCTTGACCTAGAATACACCTGTGAGAGGGGCGGGAAAACTTTTCTTACAGGTGCAGGTAATGTTGGTGACTTTGTGTTGCGAAGGTGACTCAGGTTCCCATGATAAGTTTTGAAGCCTCGAGTTTCTCTTTTAATCTTGAGTGGTGTTGTTCTGTAATGGTCCAGCCACGATCCAGTGTGAAACTTTGATCCTGTCATATTGCATCATAGCATATTTATTTCTAAAAAAATGATGTAAAAAAAACTAGCATGCGCATGTCATTTTCCAGGGACATTCAAGAGTCTTCTTTTCATCCGAAATGGATGGTCTCCCTCCAGTTGAGTTTGATTCAGTTCGTGTTAAAGAGCTTACTAGGCATACTTTCTCTTATCAAATTCCTACTATTGATGTGTCCGAATTGAAGAGGTTGAGTTCTTATCTGAAGGGTGATGTTCTGAATAATTTCAACAAAACTTATGGCAACTTGTTATTGGTCCTTAACACTCCAGTTGACCCAATGGCTTTGATCACTCTCTTCCAGTTCTATGACAAACAATTACGGTGCTTTACTTTTCAAGATTATCAACTGGTTCCCACCCTAGAAGAGTACGCGTACCTGCTTAATATTAAGTTGTCCAATGAAGTTCCTTTTGTCCAAGTATCGGAGAAGCCAAAGTTCGAAGTTATTGCTGAGATTCTTCATTTGAGTTGGAAAGAGGTGAAAGACAATTGGAAGTCCAGTGAGGATACTACAGGGTTTTATTTGGATTTTTTAGTAAAGAAAGCTGAAGACTGGGCAAAGAAAGGCTATTGGAATGACTTCAGTTCTCTGTTTGCTCTCATGATATACGGGATCCTCCTCTTCCCTTGCAAGAGAAATTTTGTGGATTTGGCGGCTATTTGTGTTTTTAGAAACAAGAACCCGATACCGACACTCTTGGAATATACTCTTTACACCATTCATTCCAGGCATGGAAAAGGTGGTAATGTAAGTTTATGTCATTCTATGTTGTATCAATGGCTTAAGTTGCACCTACCAGTAAGTGGCCCCTTCGTGGATACCAAGCATTCTCTCTGATGGTCATCAAGGCTTGTCAACCTTACTTCATTTGATGTCCGGTGTAATTATGACATGGGGGAAATATGAAGTGTTATCACTAGCTGCGGAGATTTCCCTAATGTTCCCCTCATAGGAACTAAGGGGTGTACCAACTATAATCCGGTGCTTGCTTATCGTCAATTGGGATATGCAATGGATGGACCGCCGAAGGTTGAGGAGGTGTCTGAATCGGTGTATTTCGCTAGAGGAAGTGATCCTGAGATGTTGAAAAGAGTGACAAGTGCTTGGAGGGGAATTCACAGGAAGGATAGAACTACTTTGGGCAAGAAGGTTCCTAGTGCTAGGGTTCCTTACCTGGAGTGGGTCAAAGCCAGGGTTAAGATCTTACGGTTACCATTTTCAAGGTCGGCTCCTCTATATGAGCAACCTCCTGTTGTTCCAGGTAACACGGTGCCTACCGAGATGTTCACCTAGGTTCATGTTGAGAACATTCAGCTTCGTGCAAAAGATCGTGAGGCGGGGATGAAACTTTATTGGGCAGATCAAGAAAGGGCCGACTTAGCTCGCAAACTCAAAGAAGCTCAAGGGGAAACTTCTGATGCAATCGGTTTTGGGAAGAGATCTCATGCTGAAATAGAAGAAGAGTTGAGTAAGACTCAGCAAGAGTGTCGGAAGCTTCGGGTATCTGAGAATAGCTACAGAAAGAAGATTCAGAACTTAGAAAAATAGCTCAAAGACAAAGATGCTCAGCTTGCGAAGGAAGTAGCCCAGAAGCGTGTTGCAGAAGATCGGTTCCAGGAAAGTAAAATGGTCGCATCTCAACTTTTGAAGGAGAAAGCCAGGCTTAAAGAGTATTGTCAATATCTTGAAGCATGTTTAGTTCCGGAGTTTTAGTTATGTTATTTACTTTTAGTATGTTTGGTCACCCCCAGAATTGTTGGAAGGGACCAATTGTTTGTTGTTACTATTCAGTTCTTTTTGCTTTATTTGTTAAGACATGTATTTAGTTGTTTATCATTTTACTCTTAATTAACCGAAGTCACTTGGACATCGTTTCTTTTGTTTGTAAATAATTTGAAGTGTTCATCCTATTATCTTTTCTCTTTTGATTGTATGGTTGCACGCCATGATTGATGAATAAAAGGACTCTTGAATACCTGGAAATGACAAACATATCATGCACATCATGCATTTCATAACATTACAGGTTATCTCAAGACAGCTTTCTTATTCTTCTGCTTTTCTTATTCAGAATTCAAGACGACTACTCATCGGTATTCCACCAGAAACAACTTGCCAAGGCAGATGGAACAGGTTCAAGCTAAACTCGCTAAAATGAGGGCCCAGATGGCTACTCAGATGACTCAGTTTATGGAGGTTATCACCAACGTGAATCTCCGATAGGAGGAACTAGATGCCATTGTCAACAACCAGCACCGCCATCCAGGGGATGGTGGAAATCAAGGGCTCTATCAGGACATTTCTGTAGGAATGTAGGATGTGCAAGATCAGCCTGCTGGAAATTTTCATGGGATACCGGGAAACCCTTTTGTGCGCAACATAAGGCAGTTTCCCCCGTCTCCTGGACCTCGTCTTGTGGGGAACGGGAGAGCTAATCAGGGTGGTGTAAGGAATTATCAGGAGCAGGATTATGACTTTGACCAAGATAAAGACCAATTTTTTGTGCGGCGTTCAGAGTCGGGGGTTTAGATTGAGGATATGAAGTATCGTTTATTGGAACATCGTTTGAAGGTTGTGGAAGGGCAAGGAGTCCTTGGCATGGATGCCAATGATCTCGGGTTGGTGTCCGGGGTGAAAGTTCCTCCGAAGTTCAAGCCTCCAACATTTGAAAAGTACAATGGAACATCATGTCCTATTACTCATGCCACTGCTTATTTTCGAAAGATGTCGGTGCATACTGAGGATCATGGGCTTTTGATTCATTTTTTCCAGGATAGCCTATCTGGGGCATCCCTGGAGTGGTACATGAAGTTGGAGAAAACTCATATTCGTTGCTGGAATGATCTTGCTCGGGCTTTTGTCAAACATTATCAGTACAATGTGGATATGGCGCCCAATCGCACTCAGTTACAGAATATGTCACAGGGACCGAAAGAGTCTTTCAAGGAATACGCTCAGAAGTGGTGTGGGTTGGCTGCGAGGGTTCAACCTCCACTCATGGAGAGAGAACTCATTGATATGTTTATGAGTACCCTGCAAGGGCCGTTTTATGAACACATGATAGGAAATACTTCAGCAGGATTTGCAGACTTGGTTATGGCTGGTGAAAGAATTGAAGTGGGTTTGAAATTGGGGAAGATTCAGATTGGAGGTTCCAGTGGCTCATCAAGGGGCAGTAAGAAACCATTCAACGCCTACCCTAAGAAAAGGGAAGGCGACGCAAGTGCGGTTTACTCTCATAGGGGAAGAAGAGAGGATCGTCAGCACCAACAAATCAATGATGTTTCTATTCTTGTTAATGCTCCTCCGCATTAGAGACCAAATACAGTGCCTCAACAACAAAGGCAACAAGATGCTCCCCGTCAGTATAATAATCAATAGCAGAGACAGCCAAGGAAATTTGATCCCTTTCCAGTAACTCTTACTGAAGCACTCCTCCACCTGCTTGATTTGAAGTTGATCAGTTTGAGAAATATGCCACCATCACTCGCAAGACTCCCTGTTAACTATGATGTTAATGCAAGATGCAAATTCCATTCAGGTGGAGTGGGTCATTCTACTGACAACTATTTTGCGTTGAAGTGAAAGGTACAAGACTTATTGGATTCTAAGGCGATTGAGTTTACTTCAGTGACTGGTCTGAATGTTACTCAGAACCCAATGCCAAGGCATGGAGGGGGCGTTGTTAACATGATTGATGATAATGGTGAAGTGTTGAATTTGATCATGGATGTGGAACAGGTAACTACTCCGTTGAGTTGTGTTAAGAGGTATTTGCTTGACAATTCTATTTTCCCAGGTTGTACTTCAGAGTGTGCCAAGTGTAGAGAGCAACAGAAGGGTTGTGTTGATTTAAAGGCTGGTATCCAATTGTTGATAAATGAGGGTTTCCTACAGTTTGATAGAAAACCGAGCTACCGCAAGGTTACTGAAGAGGATGTTGCTGTAATATCTATTCCTTACACCCCTGCGCGCATTCCTGCCCCATCAAGGGCACCCCCTCTGATGATTACGGTACCTGGTCCCATGTCGTACACCAGTGAGAAGGCGGTCCTGTGGCATTACGGTGCCGATGTTTATTACCATGGGGTGAAGCAGGAGGTTAGTACCCGTGTGTCTGAGGAAGAACGTGTTGAAGGTGATGAAGAGGAAGTCCATAACTTTTCTGGTGTGGGTCGAATGAATAGAAGCGGGAGAGTATTTGGTCCTTCCAATGATCAAGAGGCGGCAGATGCCTCTGCAAGAGAAAAAGGAAAACAACAGGTAATGATTGGTAATCCAAGGGTTGTGCCAGCCAATGTGACTCAACCAATTCTGATACCAGAAGCTTCTTCAGTTCTCGATGAGGTTGAAGAGTTGATGTGAATTATCAGAAAGAGTGATTATATCATAATTGATCATTTGAGCCATACTCCTTCTAAGATGCCTATCTTGTCTCTGTTGATTTATTCAGAACCTCGCATAAATTCTTTGATGAAGTTGTTGAAGAATGCGTTTGTGCCACATGAGATAACAGTCAATCAGTTCGAAAATGTCTGTGCTAATATATCTGTCGGGAATGGTTTGGGCTTCACCGATTTTGATCTTCCTCTAGAGGGACCAGACCATAACAAAGCGTTGCATATTTCAATGGAGTGCAGAGGCACTACTTTATCCTGGGTTTTGGTAGACACAGGATCGTCTTTAAATGTATTGCCCAAGTCATCATTGATGAAGATTGATTATTCCGGACTAGAGTTGCGCCCAAGAAATTTGATGGTGAAGGCGTTTGATGGGTCTCGAAGGTCGGTATTTGGGGAGGTGGAGCTACCAATCAAGGTTGGTCCTTGCACCTTCACGGCTACATTTTTTGTGATGGATATACAACCAGCATACTGTTGCTTGTTGGGGAGGCCATAGATTCATAGAGCAAGAGCAGTCACTTCTATTCTTCATTAGAAACTCAAGTATCTTGCAGAGGGAAAGGTGATAACTGTATGCAGCGAAGAAGAGTACATCGTAAGTCATTTGACATCATTCCGCTATGTTGAAGTTGAAGGTGAGATTCATGAGACTCCGTTTCAAGCGTTCGAGACAATTCATGCTGTCAATTTTCCCCCTCCAGAGCAGAAAAAGAAACCGGAAACTGTTATGTCTTCTCTCAAAGATGCAAAAGCTGTAGTGGAAGGTGGTAACCCTGAAGGTTGGGGTCAGGTGCTGGACGTTGCTCCGAAGTTTGACAAATTTGGTCTTGGTTTTAGCCCTGGTCAGCAGAGTGCAGCTCCCAGAGCATCCAGTTTATCTACTCCTATGAAGTTTTCCCGTCCTTGTGCTGCTCAAGAAGGACACGTCAATGCAATTGGCGACGGTAGGGCTGATGGCTACAATGTTGAAGATTGGATCCGTCCGAGTATTCCAGGCCAGACACTCAATAATTGGACTTTTGTGGATGTTATCCAAGTTTCAAGTGCCAAGGAGTAATTTTATTGTTTCTTTTATTGTCATATCATAATTCCTACGCTCTGCCCAAGGCGTAGTGAATCATTTGTGTAGGGCCACCATGTTTATTTTCAAGTTTATCATGAAATAAAGGACGTTTTTGCATTCAAAATTTTGTTTTTCTTTTTCTTTTCTTTTAAATGGAAATGTTTCTCTTTTCACACATTGTCACTAAAAAACGCAAAAATGTCATTCATGCAGATGCACTTCCACCATCGGTTCTATCGATAACGACTCTTCTAGGGCTCATTATGACTTTGATACTCCTATTTATCAAGCTGAAGATGAAGCATATGAGGATTGTGATCTTCCTGAGGAATTAACAAGACTGTTGAAACAAGAGGAGAAGGTTATTCATCCGAATCAGGATTCGATTGAGGTGGTTAATATCGGCACAAAAAAGGTAAGAAGAGAGGTTAAGATTGGGGCTGATCTCGAAGAAAGTATAAAGGTCAGATTGATCAAGCTACTCTGTGAGTATTCTGATATCTTCGCTTGGTCTTACGAGGATATGCCTGGGTTGGATACAGACATAGTGATGCATCGACTACCGCTCAAAGAAGTTTGTTCTCCTGTCAAGCAGAAGCTCCGAAGAACTCATCCTGAGATGTCCAAGAAGATCAAGGAGGAGGTCCAGAAGCAGTTGGACGCAAATTTCTTAAAAGTTGTCAATTATTCGCCATGGATTACAAATATTGTGCTTGTTCCCAAGAAGGATGGTAAAGTTAGGATGTGCGTGGGTTATAGGTATTTGAACAGAGCTAGCCCCAAAGACGATTTCCCTCTTCCGCATATTGATGTACTGGTCGATAATACTGCTCATTCCAAGGTGTTCTCATTCATGGATGGATTTTCGGGTTATAATCAGATTAAGATGGCTCCAGAGGATATGGAGAAAATAACATTCATCACACCTTGGGGAACCTTCTATTATAAAGTGATGTCGTTTGGTTTGAAAAATGTCGGGGCAACATATCAGCGCACCATGGTCACTCTCTTTCATGACTTGATTCACAAAGAGATTGAGGTATATGTAAACGATATGATTGCTAAGTCTGACACGGAAGAGGAACACCTTGTTCATCTGGAAAAATTGTTCGAGAGACTAAGGCAGTTCTTGCTAAGGTTGAATCTGAATAAGTGCAGCTTCGGGGTGAGATCCGGCAAGCTGTTGGGTTTTATTGTAAGTGAAAAAGGTATCGAGGTGGACCCGGCCAAGGTCAAAGCAATACAGGAAATTCCTGAGCCAAGAACAGAGAAGGAAATACGTGGTTTCTTGGGAAGGTTAAACTATATTTCCAGATTTATTTCTCATCTCACAGCCACCTGTGAACCTTTGTTCAAGTTGTTAAAGAAAAGTCAGACAGTAAAATGGAATGAGGATTGTAAGAAGGCCTTTGACAAAATAAAGGAGTATTTGCAGGAACCTCCGATACTCATGCCGCTAGTGGAAGGAAGGCCACTAATCATGTACCTAACTGTGTTGGAGACCTCAATGGGTTGTGTCCTCGGTCAGCACGACGAGATAGGGAAGAAAGAACAAGCTATTTATTACTTGAGTAAGAAGTTTACAGAATGCGAGTCAAGGTACTCATTACTGGAAAAGACCTGTTGTGCGCTTGCCTGGGCTGCCAAACGTTTGAGGCAGTACATGTTAACTCACACCACCTACTTGATATCCAAAATGGATCCAATCAAGTACATTTTTGAGAAACCAGCTCTTACAGGTAGGGTAGCCCGTTGGCAGATGATAATCATTGAATATGATATCCAATACACTACTCAAAAAGCAATTAAGGGTAGTATACTGGCCGACCATCTTGCTCATCAGCCCATGAACAATTATGAACCGATGAAGTTTGATTTTCCAGATGAGGAAATTGTGTATATTCGGGATTGTAACATACCAGACCCAGACGAAGGACCCAAGTCGGGATCACGTTGGACGCTTGTTTTCGATGGTGCCTCTAATGCCATGGGCAACAGCATCAGAGCTATTATCACTTCCCCTGAGGGATACCACATTCCTTTCATGGCTCATATTTCTTTCTATTGCACTAACAACATGGCCGAATATGAGGCTTGCATTTATGGCATTGAAGCAGCAATCGACCTGCGCATCAAATTTTTGAAAGTCTACAGGGATTCCAATCTTGTTATCGGCCAGATTAATGGAGATTGGGAAACTCTCCATCAGAACCTAATTCCCTATCGTGAGCATGTTATGAAGTTGATTTCTTACTTCAAAGAGATCACGTTTGAACACATTCCCAGAGATAAAAACAATATAGCTGATGCGCTGGCAACTTTGTCCTCCATGTTCAGGGTTAAGTGGGCTAATGAGGCACCTTCCATTACTATCAGAAGTTTGAGTGAGCCAGCTTTCTGTTTTGAGGCTACTTTGGAATCATATGATAATCCTTGGTTTTATGACGTTAAACGATATCTTGAAACACAAGAGTACCCTGAAGAAGCATCCGTCACAGATAAGAAGTTCTTGAGAAGATTTTCAGCCAAGTGCTTTCTCAGCGGCGGAGTGTTGTACAGAAGGCATCATGATGGTCTACTACTCAGATGTGTTAACAAGAAAGAAGCAGCTAGAATCATTGAGGAGATACATGAAGGTGATTTATGGACCCATTCCAACGGGCATACCATGGCTAAAAAGATTTTGTGAGCAGGTTATTATTGGTCCACCATGGAGACTGACTGTTACAATCATGCGCGGGTTTGCCACAAATGTCAAGTCTATGCTGATAAAGTGCATGTGCCGCCAGTGCCTTTGAATGTATTGACCTCCCCTTGGCTGTTTGCGATGTGGGGAATTGATATGATCAGCAAAATTGAACCGACTGCGTCCAATGGGCACCGTTTCATTCTGGTTGCCATCGATTATTTTATGAAATGGGTCGAAGCTGCATCCTATGCCAATGTCACCAAGCAAGTGGTAACTCGGTTCATTAAGCACAACATTATCTGTCGCTACAGAGTGCCTGAAAAGATCATTACCGATAATGGGTCTAACCTGAACAACAAGATGATGAAGGAGCTTTGTGATTCCTTCAAAATCAAGCATCATAATTCTTCCCCATATCGACCAAAGATGAACGGCGTTATCGAAGAGGCCAATAAAAATATCAAGAAAATTATGCAGAAGATGGTGGTAACTTATAAAGATTGGCATGAGATACTGCCTTTCGCTTTGCATGGTTATCGCACAACGGTGCATACTTCGACTGGGGCAACCCCATTTTCATTGGTTTACGGCATGGAAGCAGTATTTCCGGTAGAAGTCGAGATTCCTTCTCTTAGGGTCATGAGAGATATTGAGCTGGATGAAAGTGAATGGGTACAGAATCGGCTGGATCAGCTGGAACTTATTAATGAAAAGAGATTGACAGTCGTATGTCATGGTCAGGTATATCAGCAAAGGATGAGAAAAGATTTTGATAAGAGGGTACGACCTCAGTGTTACAAACCAGGTGACCTTGTGCTCAAAAGGATAATTCTTCCCCAGGGATATCCCAAGGGCAAGTGGGTTCCGAATTATGAAGGTCCTTTCATGGTCAGAAAAGTTTTCTCTGGAGGGGCGATGATGCTCACAACTATGGATGGAGAGTACTTCCCTCTCCCTGTAAATGCTGACGTAGTTAAAAAATACTTTGCATAAAAAATAATAAAAACCCGCTAAACTGAAAACCCGAAAGGGCGGTTTAGGCAAAAAGAGGGTGTCCTGGTGAATCGAAAACCCGAAAGGGAGATTCAAGCAAAAGTTAGGGACTTAAAGCAAATGACTACACTCAGCATGAGCCCCTTTGTTTCTTTCCTTCGTTCCGTCACCTGGCATAAGCTCGGAGCTAATCCAAGAATGATTTGTCTGAAAGCAAGAAGATGGAAGATATAGTCATAAGAGTCATGGTAGAGTCGGGGCTCGATGAATATTCACATTCACATTGCCATTTGTAAACACTTGTTTGCTTTGATTTTGTAATTTCTTGCTTCCAAATGTAAATGCCTTTTTCACAGGCTAATTACTCAAAATCAATAGAATATCTTCTTTCAAGTATACACATATTTTTCTTTTCTTCTCTTTTTACTATTTTGTTTGCAAAAACGTCCAATATTTTTTATAAGCATGAGCATATAAACTTCGTGGACCTTACACGGATATGGTAATCTAAGTCATGGTTGGCTGATCACTTGAAATGCGGATAACAAACACAACACACCGTTGTGCAAGGGGTATGTTTTTTCTCTGTTTGGTGGATTTCTCTTTCACTCTTTTAGGCATTTTGCCTTGCAGTTTTGCTTCACAGCTTCGGGCCGTTGGTAATGATCATGGGTCAGGGTAATATCAAGGTTACAGTAAGTCAGCGAGATCGACGAACGTAGTTGGGAACATTTCCTCCCCATAATGGCTTTCGTTGTGTTTCTTTGCCGCACTTCTATTTGTCATCTTGATTGATTGTTTTAGCATTGTTTGCATATAGGATTTTGTTTATAGCCGAATGTCAGTCTTAATGCGTTGAATATTTCTGCCTTGAAAAATTGTTGTTTCATTTTACTTAATCCATCTAGTATCACTCTTTAATCATTTTTCGGGCATTCTGATATCAATTGTGCCAATTCTTTTGCTTAGCCAAGAGTTTGGAGGAAGGAGTTTAGCTAAAAAGAAAAACAGTGACTGTAGTGGTATGCTTTCGAGTAGAACCCTTTTGACGATGTACAGGCATTGTTTCAATTCCCAAACACTGGAGATATAAGGGATTTAGACCCTCGTTAACCCCTCTGAGCCTTCGAAGTAGGAGTTTTCTTTCTATTCGAAAAATAAAAATAAACCTTATTTTTAACCAGGGGCAAGGTAGATGTTCAGTTGATTTGCCCAAGCATTCAAATTTCAGAAGGAGTGTCCCCTCTGAGGATCACTGCATTTTATCTTCCATATCATAAGATCAAAAAATGTCTAAACCGTGATTTTCATTTTCCTCACAGAATCCTGAGGTCGAGATCGAATTGATATAATAATGGCTATCCCTCGCTGACCAAGGAATGAGGCATTTGTTTTCAAAAAAAGAAAGAAAAAAAAGATCTAAAGTCACATTGACTTGTTCGAGGTGGAAAGCATGGATAAGAAAGAAACAAAAAGCCCCGCTAAGTCGAAACTTGAAAACAAGTCGCTTAGGAAAAAGTTAGGGCATCCCGCTGGTCTCCCAAAATTGAAATTCAAAAGATTTTGTCCAGGCAAAAGTTAGGGAAAAGAAGAGCCTAAAAGGCCGAGAAATAAATATTGTTCAATAAAATTTTCATCAAAAGAAGAGGAACAATAATATCAAAAAACAAAAGCAGCAAAAGTTAAGTGACAATCATGTTGGAGAATTTGTCGTGATCACTCAACCATTATAAATCCTTTTGAAAGATGAATGCTTGTGATAAGTCAACTAAACTTAGGACATGAGAATATCACGAAGGGGGTGGGCACCAAATAACTTGAGCCTTGAAAAATTTTTTTTCAAAAGAACCTCGAACTAGGCCACGTTACAACTTCTAAAAGTCTTAACTGAAACTAGGGTTTAACTCGAAAGCATACTGCAACAAGATAACATTTCCTAGACTCCCCAAATATGTGTTACATAGTCGTGTTGGTATCTTATCACCCGCATTTTGACTCGTTTTTCAAAAAGGGAAGGAAAAGTTTTTAAAAAATTTCGCACTCTAGCCAGTGATCCATTCACAACAGAGATGCGACACTTTGTTAAGTCCTTCAAGGTTTAAATAATCATCGTATCAGGTATATCATTCTCAATAAACATTTTTCCGTATGCAAAACAGTTGTTTGACATCAAAAGAGTTTACACGTTGAACACTTGTAAAGAGCTTAATGATGGTCAAGAAAGGAATGTTCGGCTTTCTTCTGTTTTGACAGAGCCCGTGTTTGTTTAGGACTCTGCTGATCCCCTGTGAAGTTTCGTTTCCCCAGTGAAGTTTCCTTTCCCCGGTGAAGTTTCGTTTCTGTAGCAAAGTTTTGTTACTCCAGGAACTTTCTTTCAAAAGCCTCGTTCCAAGACTTCAAGTTTGGATATGTCGCCTATCCCCAATGGAGTCATTAAGCAGGAACCTACTTTCTGAAGAAGTTTCAACTCCCCTTTGAGAGTGCCAATAGAGATCCCTCGCTTTGACCTCTCATTTCCCAGCCGATCTGTTGACCGGGGCATCTTTATGTTAAGGATCTTCTCTTATTCCCCAGTAAAGTTTTGATACCATGTGACTATCTACAGGATTCGTCTTTTGGTTGCATGCCAAGAGAATATCTCTCCAGCAAGAAATCTTCAATAGAGTTCTATCTCCCCGGTGAAGTCCCATCTCTTCAGCAGGGCTTTGTTCATCCTTCACGACGGGTTTGTTGTCTTGGTGACGTCCTTAGCACGGCTGTGTGATGTCCTTCCCAGAGATTACAGTCTTACTTTGATCCTCTCCCTCATTTGTCTAAATCTTCAGATGGGCGGCCCTTTACGGAATCTGCAGTGTCAACCTGATCCTCTCTAGGATTTCGCAATTTATTTTTGCAGCTCCTCTCTTTGTCTGTGGCCCGTTTCTGCTATTTACTCGCTTATTATTCTCCGCGAAGCTCCGTCTCTTCGAGGTTCCCTCTCTAGCGGTTCCCCGCATCTCCTCCTCTCCTTTGGATTTTTCAATTTATCTTTGCAAGTCATGTCAGATTCGGACTTCTTGGTTATTGGCTTCTCATTTGGCCATTCCCTAGTGGAACTTTTAAACATGAATCATTACATTGCATCTACCAAAACGCGTAGCATCTCCATTATTTGGAACATTGCGCTATAAAAAAAGAATTCAAATATGCATCGGAACATAAGCCATTTTTATTTCTGTCATCCCCAGTGATTTGCTAATACTCCGGATTTAATCCCCGGCGAGGTCTTCATCCTCGTTATCTCAATTTCATCCCCATGCCAATATCCTTCTGACGTCAATCATCTTTTGTTTGAGTGTCTATTGTTGACTGTAATTCAGTTTCACCCTGGCTCGGTCATCTCGGGTTTAGTCTTTACTACCCTCTCTGGTTCATTCCAGTGTCTATTAATGCACCTTTCCAATACCAGTTTCGTCCTGATTTTCGCTTTCAGCAGGTTTTTAGGTGTACTCCCTAATCTCCTCGCTTCGGGTTGAGCTCAGTGTTTCGTCTCCTCACCTTGTACATGAAATCCAGTTTCGTCCTGGTACTCATCTAGTTTAGTTTCTCCTAACTAGTTATTGAGTCGAGTTTCGTCTCGTCTTTTTTTTCATACCTTGGACCTTTTGACGGTGATCGTTTACCGAGTTTAGTGTTCGTACTGCGTCTCTGGCTTGAGATCAGTCTCCTTTGTTCCTTGGATGGTTATATCAGTTTTCGTCATTGTTTATCCATTGATCTAAGACCAGTAGGTGCTCTAAGAAACATGCACTCTCATCACTTCACTTTGGGTCAAGTTTCACCTCGTTACCCATGCGTGAAATCCAGTTTCATCCTGGTACTCATTTAGTCTAGTTTCGTCTTACTAGTCGATGAGTCGAGTTTCGTCTCGCTTTTGTTCCTCATTTCTGGGATTCTCTCAGTTCCTTCATACTGTCTATCCTAGTTGAGATCAGCAAGTGCTCCTAGAATCATGCACTCTAGCCATTTTGCTTTGGGTCGAGCTCAGAGTTTTATCTCCTCACCCGCGTACGTTTTCTGTTGCAGAGTTTAGTTGCGCCTATGCTATGTTGGTTGAGTTTTGTCTCACCCCTTCCTTTTGAAGCCCAATTTTGCCCTGGCACGTTTGTCCAAAAGTTTAGTTGCGCCTATCCTTCTCTTGTTTTCGATCTGTCTCAACCTGCGTTGCAGCTTCATTCTGATGCATGTCTTGGGAGTTTTTGTTTGCGTTTCTTTCAAGAGTGTAAATTTTTGGGTTCTTTCGTATTCAAACATCTTCAATCTTGAACGCTCGAAAGTTATCACTTTTATCACTTATCATGTTGAAGATATTTGAATAGGGGCAGCTGTTGCACCCCAAAATTTACCATCTTTATTTAGGCTTATGTTTCATCATGAACATCATAGTGCATTGCATTCAAACATTGTGGTAGGATCAAAGTACTTTGGTTATCAAGTTTTCCTCAAGCTTTGAAGGTTGATTACATGGACAGGTTGCTCAAGAAATATCTTACCATCCAAATCTCTGGATCTTTTGAGCTCAAAAGTTATGGCATATCTCGGGATGTTTTTACCTATCTCTTTGGATCATCAGAGGATTGAAGTTTGTGTTTGATCACAAGAAGAACCACTCTTTGGATGCACCAGTCAAATTAGGGTTGTTTGAGCAAGGCTATTGGCCAATGTATAATACTTTATTTAGGGAGCTACAACATTTCTTTGATATTTGAAAGGTCTTTGTAAAGAAATTGGTCAGGATGCCCAGAGGATTTGAAGTTTGGAAGATGATTCATCAGTCTCCTAATGTGTTAACCAAAATTAGGGTTTTGGTTTTCATCAGGTTTTCTTGAGAATTTTGAAGTGAAACTTTGCACATGGCCTTTATATGTTTGGAAGATCATATGTTTGAAGTTTTGATCATCAATTTTGAAGGGAAGTGGATCAATTGATTCAGAGGGGCAAAATGGTCATTTTGGTCAAAATCAGTCAAAGTCAAGGTTGACCAAGTGAATTTTTGGCCAACCATCAAGTCAAGGTTTTACTTTTCATATTTTAAGTCCATTTTGGTCATTGGATCAAAGAGATTGAAGTTTGGGTTGAAACTCATTCTTGAAGAAACCCTAAAAGTTACTAATTTTGGAAGACAAGGACTTAATTTCAAAAAATCATATTTTATTCACTCTTGATCAAGAAGATGCAAATGAAATATTCTTGGAAAGCTAAGAGAATGATATTTCACCTCTTTTTGGTCTCATGTCCAAATTGGTAAGGAATCAAGAGTTATGGCCTTTTGAAGTCACAAAATCATAGGTCATTTTTCAAAATTAGTGAATTTCAAGCTAGATTTTGGGAGCCTTAATGGATTAATTTGCAAAAACTCAAAACTAGGGGATTGTATATATTTTCAAGACCTTTCCAAATTGTGCTCATTTGTGCCAAAATTCAAAAGTATGATCAAGTTGTGGACTTTGGAATTTTGAGACTTTTCATTGAATTCATGCATGCCATGCAAATTGCAAATTGTTGATAACATTATTTGTGGCCTTTTGTTTCACTTCAAACTTGGCCCATGACCAACATGCAATTCACCAAGGCCCATCATGCCAAAGTTTGAGCTGCACATGGGCAAATGAGAAGGGAATTTGTGGTTTTGCAAAAAATGGCATGAAGTTGCCTAATCACCAACACTAGCTTAATGCAAGGATTTAAGTCCTAATCTTGTTGCTAATCTATTCCTGGGGACAAATGGATTAAAATGCACGCAAAAAGAAATCCAGCGCACGAGGGATTTGAAGGCTGCATGTGCATACTTGATTTTGTCCAAAAGAAGATTTCTCTGATTCCAAGAGATTTCAGCGCGAAAAACCTATCCTACCCTCCTCCTGATACTCTATATATTGAGAAGCAAGCCTCAGTGAGAAGGGTTCATGCTTATTTTTCATCAATCAAAGTCATAAACTCCATAGCTTGTTTCTCTGCATTTTTCTTCGATTCTTCCATCTCCCTTGCGCGTTTTGGCCAAGTCTTCTTGCATTCTCTACTCCAAGTGATAAGGATTGTAGATCAAGGCTTGGATTGCAACTGGAGTGAAGGAGACAGTAGATCCATTTTTTCTCAAAGGTTTGAATTCTCAACTTTGAATTCTGATTTCTAGCCATGCCTCGTGTGATTTAAGTTCATAATCATGTTGTTTGAAGTCTATGGAATGATTCTGAAGCTTTATAGCGTTTAATTTGATGAATTATGCATGATTGGATGCTCTGAAACTCGCGATTCAGATTGTTTTTGTTTATATTCATGACTTGATTGTGGACAATGTGGTTGATGATTTGATTTAATTCGAATTGCTATGGATTCCTTGCCATGCTAGCTTTGATTTGCCTTTGATTTCATCAAAAATGATGCAAAATTGAGTGTGTTATGTTGATCTAAAAGTGACCCCCAATTTGTTCATATCTGATAGATCCCTGACTCAATTTGTTTACTGTTGCCATCTTGCTTGAAGTTTCTCTGGGTTTCTTTTATTCTTGCTTGATTGCTACAGATAGTTATTTGTTTGGTATTGTACTACTTCCTTTCTCCCATTTTCATTTTGCATAATTCTCTTATTGCATGATGGGACCTCTGTTGCTGGTATATGTCAGGAGGCCCTCTGGTTTTTGTCTGATTGCATGTGTTGTGTTTGTTGTTAATCGATGAGTCACTCAATTTAGAAATTAAGATCACGACTTCGCTCTCATTTCATGTTCCCTATAGGATGTTTATTTCTTTTCTTCTTTAATTGTTGATCGATGAGTCACTCAATTTAGAAATTGAGATCACGACTTCGCTCTCATTGCATGTTCCCGATAGGATGTTTATTGCTTTTCTTCTTTAATTGTTGATCGATGAGTCACTCAATTTAGAAATTGAGATCATGACTTTTCTCTCATTGCATGTTCCCTATAGGATAGTTTTGTGGAGCTTCCTTTGGCATGTTGATTAAGGTAGGAATCCATGTATGCTAACATAGGATAGAATTTTCCTTTAACCTCAACCTTAGGGTCAACCATTGTATGATAACTCTAGGGATAGTGTTAGGCTAGCTTCCCTTAGTTGTTTTTACCTTTCTTTGCATTTTGCATCTTAAAACAAAAATTGTTTTCTTGGCAAATCATAAGACATTTCTAATAAACCCAAACTATACTTCAAAGTAAAAGATACAAACCAATTTTACTTTTTCTGTGTACCTCTTAGCTTTGCTTTTAAACCTGGTTTGTCGATGTTTCACCATCGCACATTTTTCTTGAAGTCGATGTTTCACCATTGCACATGTTCGTTATCCTACTTTGATTCTCAATATCATTGTTAGGTGTGATGTTTCGTCACCGGTTTCATTGATGTGTTGCCATCTTTACCATGTTATTTCTTAGCCGATGTTTCGCCATCGCACATTTGTTTGAAGTCGATGTTTCTCCATCGCACATGTTTGTTATCCTACTTTGATCCTCAATATCATTGTTAGGTGTGATGTTTTGTCATCCGTTTTATTGATGTTTCGCCATCGTACATTTGTTTGAAGCCGGTGTTTCTCCATCGCACATGTTTGTTATCCTACTTTGATTCTCAATATCATTGTTAGGTGTGATGTTTTGTTATCCGTTTTATTGATGTTTCACCATCTTTGCCATGATATCTCGCTATCTCTTAGCTGATGTTTCGCCATCGCACATGTTTGTTATCCTTCTTTGATTCTCAATATCATTGTTAGGTGTGATGTTTTGTCATCCGTTTTATTGTTGTTTTTCCATCTTTGCCATGATTCCTTATAACCTCTTAGCCGATGTTTCGCCATCGTACATTTTTTTGAAGTTGATGTTTCGCCATCACACATGTTTGTTATCTTGCTTTGGTTCTCAATATCATTGCTAGTTGTGATGTTTTGTCATTCGTTTTATCATTCGATGTCTTGTCATCTTTGACATGTTACTTTGTTATTACTTAGTCGATGTTTGATCACCTCATTTGTTTGTTGTTTCATTCGATGTTTTGCCATCTTGACTGTCTTTGTTTGTCTTAATTAAAAAACACAAACCAACCAAAACATACAAGACGAACTACGGCTGCTCTGATTCCTTAAAAGGGATACGTAGGCATTGGGGTAGGGCCCAACCGAGCATAACTTTTATTTTCTCTACATTATTTTATTTTTCCTTTCGCATGCATTCCTTTTTCAGTTTTAAGCCATAGACATAGGATTTGACCACACCCGTTAGATTAGACAACAAGAGTGGATACCATAGAGTACTACGGGCGTGTGGGGTGCTAACACCTTCCCCTCGCGTACCTGATCTCTCGGTCGAAAGACCGTGATTTCTCCCTTTCCAGGTTTTCTCGATGTTTACCTTTCCCTTTCGGCGGGATAAAAGACGTTCGGTGGCGACTTCATTGATGTTTCATTAACATCCAGATGACAGATTCCGACCGCGTAGTTTCAGCAGGTAAGCCTCGGATTCCCCCCTTAGTAGTCATGTTCTCTTCTATCTCCAACTTCCTCAAGTGGGTGATTGTTTCTATCTCGTGATATTTGGGTTCCTCTTCTAAACCAGAAAAAGGAACACATTCGGTGATCAGCAAACCGAGTATATAGGAGTACTCTTCTAAAGTGGGCATTAACTGGCAATCAGGAAAGGTGAAGCGTCGATACAATGGATCATAGAATTGGACCAACGTACTAAGGATGCCTTCCTTCATCTTGTGCTTCATGAGAGGTATAATGGATCCATATTTATTTTAAAACTCCGTTGGGTTCTCAATCTTGGGAATCAAACTCTTCAACTCCTCAATCTCAGGCTCCTTAAAACTATAACTTTGTGTGTTTCTTTTTCCAAAATCCATAGTAACAGTACCTGAGATGTCTGCAAAAATCATTCTTAAGTTCCTTGAAAAACATGTTTTACAAAAAAATTCTTATGGATGTATGGATGAATGATAATGCAACAGTTACACATAAGTTCACAAACATGGGGTTCAAAGGTTCAGCGCTTCGAGCATGGAGTCAAAGGTAAAGCCCACCCCCCAGGGTATGTTCTAAAGGTTTAATCACACCTGCAAGAAAAGGTTCTAAGAGTTCCCAGAGTCTACATTCCTCCTTCGGATATTACCAACGTCTTGA
Source organism: Vicia faba (assembly GCA_948472305.1). Taxonomy (NCBI): domain Eukaryota; kingdom Viridiplantae; phylum Streptophyta; class Magnoliopsida; order Fabales; family Fabaceae; genus Vicia; species Vicia faba. Next base: position 210,130,251 of record OX451738.1, on the reverse strand, counting down.
TTACTCAATAATTAGCAATATTCTCAAGAGAAACTCATTCTACGGTTCTCAGCTTCTCTGGCTCCCAGGTCGAAAGCAATAATTTCTTCCCGATTACTCGGTAAACAAATACTACGTTCAAAGGGGATTTCCACTGAGTGGAGGATTTCATGCCTCCTTCTTCGGGATTACTCCCTCAAAGTTAACATGACTATACCGCCCGTCTTATTCTTAAGTGTAACTTAGTCCGGGTATATGACTTGTCCTTTGTAAATATCATTAACACCCAAATAACCACAATATAAACATATAATCAAACAATCAAATAATGATAAAACAGATAAAACAAACTAGGCTTAACCCACTTAGGGATGGACCAGTAAAAGGTCAATCTTTCCCCAACAGAGTCGCCAATTCTGTAGCGATAAAAAATGTAGCGGGGTAAATCGGAGATCAAGCTATTAATTAACTCGTCTCACAAAAGCAAGAGTCTCCACCACGCTTTATTATTTCCAAGGGAAAAGGGAAAAGAGCGAAATAAAACCCTAAAATATGCAATGTAAAATAATACTTAAAAGTAATGAAAATACAATGCATTTTTTTGAAAAGAGATCTAGAGTTCGGGGGTTGGTTATACAATGGGAAGGTATTAGCACCCAATGCATCTATAGTATCCTATAGGAACCTTTTGAAATATCTGTTTATTAAAATTGTTTGTTTGATTAAAATGGTTTGTTTGGCTAAAGATGGGTGTGGACGAGATTTTGAAGATACGACGACCTAATGTCGAAGTATTGACTTAAAAGGTGTGTGTTTGAAAATTGAATCTTTTAGGAAAATTATCTTAGGTTTAACAAAATAGTAAACAAACAAAAGATGAATGAGGGTATTCGCACGATTGGATGAGACGTGTTTGATGACGTGAAGTCAACAAAGTTAAAACATTTCCCTTGGATTTGAGACAGACGAAAGATATAAAGATTAACGATCGATGACAAAATTAATTAAAATGAAAATTGAACAATTAAATAATGAAAATTAAATTATACTAGCATGCATTTTAAACGATTAAGTAAATAACCAAAATTACATAAAGACTAAATTACAATAGCATGTATTTTTTAACAATTAAACAAATAAAAAAAATTAAATAAAAACTAAATTATGAAACATGTATTTTTTTGAATAATTAAATAATAAAAGATTAATAGCATATTAACAAAAATTAAATAAAGATTAGTTATAATAACATGTTTTTTTTTATATTTTATAATAATTATAAACATATAATAACAAGATAGAATATGGAGGAGATAATGCTAAAAGAAATGAAAAAAAACGTCTTAGCCTGGACTTGAACCTGCGTCCCTCCTGAATTGTTGTTAACTTCCTTGCCAAATGAAGTATGTTGTTTATCTATTATATCCATGCTTCTATTACTAAATAAGGGTATATTAATAAAGATATTGGACCAACAGGCCCAATGGGCCGACCCGTTTGGAAAGGACAAGAAATAAAGTTGGGAAACCCTAATTATAATTGAGAGGCGCGGCTGTATTGGTCATGGGGAAAACAAATCGCATATTAATTATATTCCTCATTAACTATCAACAAAATTAATTAATACAAAATAAAATATTTTCCTCACGCTCTATTTCTCTCACAATCTCTATTCCTCTCTGTAACAATCGTGAAAAAAACACTCCCTCTCCAAATCACACTTATATCTCGGTTTCACATGCCAATCTATCTCCTTCTCATAATACCAGAACACGGAAGAAAACTTAAGAGCAAAATATGATGAACAACATGAACTATGGCGCTGACCTACAGCTCCGGTGTGGTAGTGCGGTTTAGATGGACAGTGATGGGCAGAGAGGGTGACTTTGGAGGAGAAGGAAGTGGATTTGGATCGGGTTTGGGGACGAAAACTTTTGGTCGGTGACGACTTCTTCTGTAGAGTCGAGGAGTGAGAAACGGTTGGAATCGTCGAGGTTTTCAATCTGAGAAGAGGTCAAAGGTTTTGGTTTTGATAGCTAAGGTGAATTTCTGAAACATTTTAAAGATTTGAGGTTGTTTGTTGTTGTTATTGCAGGTCCTATTGATGTGGCTGCTGGAAGATGGAGATTTAAAGATTGAAGGACGTTAATAATTGTTAGCATAATTTATGCATTATTTCCACTTCTTCTGGTCTATTTGTATGTTCTCTATGTTATCTGAGCATTTATGTTATGCAGAAGGTTTTGGTAATTTGAGGTAATATGAAGGTATGTAGTGATGTCTGAAGTTTTTTTTGGTTGTAGTGATATTTTGTAGGTGAGTTGAAAGTTGAAGCAGGGTGTTGAGCTGAGGTTTATGTTGCGGTCAGAGGTTCTGTTGATAATAGGATATGGGTTTCGGGGTGAAGATGGAGGTGAAGGTGAGTGAGTTACGATAGCAGCTGATGGAGAGATGGCTTCCCCTGGTGGTTGTGATTTGGTTGGAGATGAAAAGAGAGATTGCGCAATTGCAGTGCAGTGCTCAAGAGTAATACAGCCACAACCATTAACGACAAGTTCGGGTTGAAGAAAGACATTGTTATATATTGCTGAGTGGAGGTTCATGGTTATAGAAGATTAAAATTACATGACCAGTAGGTAAGTTTCCAATATGATGATGAATCGATGTGGTTTGCGGTTATGAACAGGATGGAGATAATGTTCTGTGATAGATGAAGGGAGTTGAATAGAAGATGGATGTTTGGAGTGTTTTTTTTAGTTTGAAAGGTTAAGTTGATGTTTCTTTTTACAGGTTAGTTGTTTTGGAGATGGGTCGTAATGAAGTAAGCTTGGATTTGTTTGAGGTTAGTGAAATTGATGCATTTGGGTATGAGAGAAAGGATATATGGTAAAGGTGAAAGTGTAAAAGTAGTAGTTTGGTGATTTTGATAGGGAATACTTTTTCCTAAAAAAAACAGTATACTCCTAGGACAACTTAGAAGAGATACGAGATGGAGATGAGTTTAGGGTGGGTTGAACACATAATGTATAGTCTCTACAATTTTTATTTTTCTGATAATTTTAAAAACTATTTTTTTTGTGTTTATTATTACTAACATTTTCTAAATGTTTACAAATTACAGCAACTCTAAAAATACAGCAAGGTAACAAGTCAAACAATCATATGGCATGGAAGTGAGGCAAAGAAGACTAAAATATGTGAATGAGAAAGTTATGCATAAATAAATAAGGAGGAAGAAAAAATACCTATCGGAGTCTCTCCGATGGAGCTTCAAAACAATAAGTTTTTCCTCTTTTCCTGTTTTTTCTTCTTGCTGAATTTTTGGAACAAAAGCTCTCTTTCTGTTTTTTCCCTCTTGCTGAATTTTGGAACAAAAGCTCTCTTTCTGTTTTTTTTCCCTCTTGCTGAATTTTGGAACAAAAGCTCTCTTTTTGTTTTTTTCCCTCTTGCTGAATTTTGGAACAAAAGCTCTCTTTCTGTTTTTTCCCTCTTGCTGAATTTTTGAGTTTCTCTTGTTGTCTCCCTTTTTGTGTTGATGGAGGCCTATATTTATAGTGAAATATGTGGGGTTTTAGGGGGGAAACAGTAGAGATTTAAACTATTTTAGGCCTTGTTTTGATGTTTTATGAGACAACTTTTTGAAGTATGCATTTTAGTGCAATATTTGGAGTTTTGTAGATTGTTTTTGTAGCAGCAAAGTTGCAGATTTTTGTCTTATGGGCTGCATTCTGGACTATTTTGCAGGGCGGATTAGGACAGCAGCTTGGCATGGTCTTTGTTGAAACAAGGTTGAAGAAAATGGACAGCATTATACTCAAGAATTGGACTGTTATTGGATTAAAACAGTGCTGGAAAAATGGGCAGCATTGGGACTGTTTTGTAGCAAGAATAATAGCTTGATTTTCATGTACAAAATTTGTATTTCTTTTGTAACTTTGTAACAATAAATCCAAGTAAATTGTAACATGAATGAACATGTATTCTTCAATATATTCTCAATTCCCTTGTAATTATAAATAACTTTGAATCTTCATATGAAAATTAATCTTGATATGTCTTGATAAAAATTCAAGGCCTTCCATTTGAATTGGGAAAGAATTGAACAATACTTGAATAAATTGTTGAATGATGAATAAATAATAATGTAAGTCTTAGACTTTAATCTTGCATTTTGTACTAGAGATCCAAATAAATCACATGAATTGATTTTGTAATCAAATAGAAATCCTAATGTAATTAATCTTGTGATGAACGATTAATTGGATCGAATTCCTTTTTCTAATATCTCCTTAATAAATGTTTCATGTGTGTTCAAATAACCATAAAAATAATTACACAAAATAATCTTGAATAAATATTTCATGCGATAAATGACTATTCTTGAATGAGATCTCTTGGTAGCTCCTCTTTAATTATCACTTGAATTCAAATAAAGAAAATTCCAAGCATTCCAAATAAATTCTTCTATAACAGTTTTGAATTTAATCATTCCATTTGACGAGATTCACTCCGTGTTATTGCACCCCAAAATTTGCCCTCCTAATTTCTTTTATTTTGGCTTAGACTTTTGCATTCATCTGCATCTATTTCATTAGGTAACTAACATGGCATACATTTCATTCAATATAGCTCTGAGGTTCAAAGTCCAGTGGTTGTGCGATACTAGGGTTTCCCAGTGGTTAAGGCGCTCGTATCCAATAAGGGATGATTTCTTATTCAGGCAGCAAGCTGTGGAATTAGGGTTTTGGTTCATTCTTTTTTTTGGATTTCTTCTCCATCAAGCTACAAGGTTATTATCTTCTGTTGAACAATAAGTTGCAGGGTATTCCTGTCAATAACATAAGGTTGTGATCTCGCGTACATGATTCAAAACACCTCATTCTATCATTGTGCTTGTCATTTGGTCAAGGTTTTGTCAATACTAGAGGTGTATTAAGATCTTCTCTAAAGGATCAAGATCTGTTATCAATCCAGGATGCATATGATGCTTGCATTACAGGTTGTTGATTATGTCATTGTTGCATTAAGTTCATCTATCCTTAAGTTAATCAATTAGGATTGGGTACGTCATGATTTAAGATATTTTGTATGGTAAATTTGGTTGCTTGACGGTCAAGGTATTGCGAATAATTGGTACAAGCTATTGTTTGGATATTTGTGCAAGAACTTTGGTTTCAAACATGGATTAAGGTTCAACTTGATAAAAAAGGAAATAGCATGCCCGAAGGTTTATTTCATAAATTCTTGCGGAGGAAGATGGCACATGAATATAAGTTGAGATTAAAGTACATGGTATCAAGTAAATCTTTTCATGATTCAAGTTGTTATTTTCAAGATTATCCCACATCATTGTTCACCCCAAGGTAAAAGATAAAAAGATTCATTTAAATAACATTCGAGTGTTTATCATGTTTGTCTCAAGTTCATTCAAGTATCCATTCAAGCTCAAACTGAATGAGACAAATGTTTTTAATAATTGGAAATTTTTCATGCAAGAAGTTATAAAGTTTTGTTCATTACAAATTCAAGTCATTACACCGAAGTTACAAAAGACATCTCAGTCATCAAAGTTTCAAATTCCAAGTACAAATCATCATCATTTTTTTACAAATATTTGTCATCATTCAAGGTTAAAAGAAGATATCCTAAGGGAAGTTGAGCAGTATAATAATGCCATAATGGTTATTCATGAAACAGATGATGGGCAGATATATGATGCTTGGGAGCAAGTAACCTCTGATGTAATTCAAACACCACTCGAAGTTTTTAAAAGCTTGGAAGCTGATGGATTTCCCATAAAGTATGCACGTGTGCCCATCACTGATGGAAAAGCTCCTAAAAGTTCTGATTTTTGACACAATGACTTTTAATATTACTTCTGCTACAAAGGACACTACTTTTGTTTTCAATTGTCAGCTGGGTAGGGGCAGAACAACCACAGGTACTGTCATAGCTTGCCTTGTGAAACATCGAATTGATTACGGGAGGCCTATTAAAATACTGGGAGATGATATAATCCAGGAAGATGTGGATGGAGGTTTCTCAAGTGGAGATGAAGTTGGGGGTTATGTCGGTGCCCCCAATAATTTGCAAACAAAGACATATGAAAAACAAAAGCATGTTTTTGGTATAAATGACATCCTCTTGTTATGGAAGATAACGGCATTTTTTGATAATGGGTTGGAGTGCCGAGAGGCCTTAGATGGTATTATTGATAGATGTTCTGCACTTCAAAACATTCACCAAGTTGTTCTAGAATATAGGAAAGTATTCAATCAACAACATGTTGAGCAAAGGGTAAGGAGGGTTGCATTAAATCGTGGTGCTGAGTACTTGGAACGGTATTTCCGTCTTATTGCTTTTGCAGCATATCTTGGAAGTGAAGCATTTGATGGGTTATGTGGAGAAGGTGAATCCAAAGTGTCATTTAAGAATTGGTTGCATCAGAAACCAGAGGTGCAGGCTATGAAATGGAGCATAATATTGAGACCTGGACGATTTTTCACTGTTCCTGGAGAGTTGAGAGCACCACAAGAGTCTCAACATGGAGACGCAGTGATGGAAGCATTCGTTAAGGCCCGTAGTGGTTCAGTTCTTGGAAAAGGCTCCATTCTAAAAATGTATTTCTTTCCTGGTCAGAGAACTTCTAGCCATATACAAATACACGGCGCTCCGCATGTTTACAAGGTTGATGATTACTCAGTGTATTGCATGGCGACTCCAACCATCTCTGGTGCCAAGGAGATGCTAAAATATCTGGGTGCTATTCCTGAAGCAAAAGGCTTAGCTGCTCGAAAAGTAATTTTAACTGACCTAAGAGGAAGCAGTTGTCTATATCAAGGGCACTCCCTTTGTTCTGAGGTAGTTAAACAAACCCTATGATACACTCAATCATGTCGGAATCACTAGTCCTGTGGTGGAACACATGGAAACACGGTTGAAAGAAGATATAATAGCTGAAATTAGACAATCTGGTGGGCTGATGCTGTTTCACCGTGAAGAGTATAACCCTTCAACAAACCAGTCTAATGTCGTTGGTTACTGAGAAAACAAATGATAATTCAAATGCTGCTTCAACACAAATCCTACTGGCCACTTGGAACTCAACCTGTAAAATCGCATCAAAACAATCCACAATCAGAACCAAAACTAACAATCCAATGACATAAACTTCAGCTTGCCAACTAACTATTCTTAATAGATTTTCTAACTTCTCACTTTCTCTATAACTAACTTCTACTAACTGCCTAACAGAGTAACAAACTCCTCTAACAGTTTCTAACTCCTAACCGTCATAACCAATTTCTAACAGAAAATCCATAACTTTAAACAAACTTTTCTAACTGCTTTCTAACAGATTTACTAACTTCCTAACCGCTTAACTAACTCTTAATCAACTCTCAGCAATCAATATAATAGAATTTCCGTTTTCAGATTAAGGGAGATTCATTATTTTTTAACTCTACAGAATAGATTTAACTATAGAAACTTACCAATTCACATTGATTCTGGAATTCTGCAGAGGAATCTCCATAAACCTCTTCCTTCTTCCCTCCCCTTCATCCTCATCACAACCTCTTCACTTTGTATCATCAACCTTCTTCATCTTCATCTTCTACTTCAGTCATCTCCAAGCTTCTTCAAACAACAACACGCTCCTACAACAATATTGAATCCACGACCACATCAGTTTTCTTCTCTGCTCCTTCAACACAATGACGCAAATACACAAACGTAGAAAGCAACAATTCACAGAAAAACGCAAGAGATTGAGTAGAAGAAGAATCGAGAACAAATTCGTACGAGAATAGAAGAAGTTCTAGATGTTTTCTCCAGTAGTTTGAAACGAAAGTATGGTGATTATGAACCCGCGCGGAAGCATGAAGAAGATAAAACAATTAAAGAAGAACGACACCACTAAAGCTTGAAAGTGATGCCCGTGGTCATGAGAATAACATTGTGAACGGATAAAGGAAAAGCGGTGATGGTGAGATAATCGCAAACAGAGTAATTAGAGGCTGAGGCCACCACAACTGTGAACGGAGGGCGTGTTTTTAGAGAAGAAGAAGAAGCATAAGAAGCGAGAAAAGTGACAAGAAGACGTACATATACGTCGAGACCTTCATCAGAGCCTTTTATTCTCCATCACCGTCGTGAGGAATTGCCGGATCGGAGGAGGGTACGCCGATGAAGATGAAGAGACCAGCGGCGCCGTCGTGGAGGAAGAAGGGCGATGCATAGCTTTCTAACCCTAAAACCCCTTTCCAATTTCATATCTTTTTCTTTTTAGTTTTAATTGTTGCATTGTTTTATTATTTTTTTATTCAAATTAATAATAATTATGACTAAGTAAATATGGACTGGATGTGGTGATGTTGGACCGAATCTCCTCTAAGGCCCGTTTTGATTTTTATGCCTCAAACTTATGATACAAAAAAGGCTACTGTTGGACCTCACTTCTGCAATGGGCCTAGCATCAGCTTGCTATACAGTACCTATGGTTTCTGCTTGCACCCTAGGCTTATTGTCATTACAATTTCTCTTTTATTTGATTTGATTACTTGCTTAGAATAGAATCTTAATGCTTGTTTACATTTCTTGACATGATAAAATGCAAAAAATATTAGAATAGAATTTTACTTCTTTTATTAACTTTATTTTTTTTGTTATTTTATCCATGTTTTTTTGGTAAATTTTAATGCCAATTTTGTGTGGGATTTTGAAATAAAAAGATACTTGAGTGAGGAGTTTCATGAAGTTTCAAAGCTAGCTAAGAGCATAATCTTAAATCACTCGCTCAAGGAGGCTTCTGTAGAGTTTTCTTATGGCCTGCGTGGTTATGAAGAGGCAACGGACCTTCTCCATTCGGTATCGTCACAACTCTATTTTATTCTTCATTTCCGTACTTTATCGCAAATCATACGCATGCTAACATTAGGTAGAATTCCCTCAAAATTCTAACTTTAGGTCAAACAATACATAATAACATTAGGTTTAGAAGTAAGCTAGTCTCCTTTTGACTTTTCTTTCCCTTTCACATACGCACCTAAAACTAAAACTTCTTTTTTTCTTTTCGAAATTCAAAACACTTTAAAACTACTGATGAGAATCACGCTTTTGCTTAGTACGGGAAATGATAAGCGGGTCTCTTCTCGATCTTATTGTTCTTCATCTCAAGCATAGGTGTGGTTCAATTCTCAAAGACTCCTTTCATGACTAAGTAGAAAAATGACTAATATCTCTCTCTTGAAGTCGACTAGTCATTATCTGCCAAAAAAATATAAACCAATTCAAATCTTTTGTGCGCTCGAGCACTTTTCAGAAAAACCCTTTTCAGGTAAGGACACGATTAATTTACTTTTGTGCCAACGCATAAGTCTCCAAAGGTCGAGCTGCGGCAGAAGGCAGAATTAACTTCGTCCATAAAAAACATCTACAACAAAATATAAACCAATTCAAATCTTTTGTGCGCTCGAGTACTTTTCAGAAAAACCCTTTTCAGGTAAGGACACGATTAATTTACTTCTGTGCCAACGCATAAGTCTCCAAAGGTCGAGCTGCGGCAGAAGGCGGAATTAACTTCGTCCATAAAAAACACAAACAAACAAAAACATATAAGCCTAACTACGGCTGCTCTGATTCCTTAAAAGGGATACGTAGGCATTGGGGTAGAGTCGAAGCGAGCATAATTTTTAATTTCCATACATTCTTTTCTCCTTTACTTTGCATGCATTCCCTTAAGTAGTATAGTAAACAGTAAGAATAGATTAGACACACCCATAAGATAGACAACAAGAGTGGATACTGTAGAGTACTACGGGCGTGTGGGGTGCTAATACCTTCCCCTCGCGTAACAGACTCCCTTACCCTTATCTCTTGGTCGTTCGACCTTGATTTCACCCTTTTCAGGTTTTCTCGATGTTTACCTTTCCCTTCCTGTGGGATAAAAGACGTTCGATGGCGACTTCATTGTTTTGATGATTTTCAGCCGGTTGTTTCAGCTGGCGACTTCACTGGGGACAGGTCGACCAAATGCTGGTCCATCCCGGAGTCGCTCCTAGCTCTTGTTTTCTTTTCTTTGGGTGTTTATTTTTATGCTTTCAGTTTACTCATTTGTACATGTTTGTCTGAGCATAAGTTTGCATTGCATTTTATTGCTTTCCCTATTTGTTATCTATTATGCTGGACTTTATTTTCCATGTTGGGTGAGGATGTCACTATTGAGGTAAAAGGCCCAGTACCCAGGCCAGAGTGCACTAGGACACTAGGAATAGAGTGGGGGCATGACGGCTATAGGACGTGGTCCAATTAGTGCAGTCATGTCATATACCACGCTCAGATGAGGTTCAAATGAATTACTATCGGCACCCACGTTTGTGGGTAAGCCCATAGCACTTTCAGGAGGACCCGTGATTTTCGAGTTACCATTGTCTTACTCTGACATAGTCTTCACCCGTGAGTGGGGAGGGAATCTTATAATAGGTACAGTTGGTGACTATGTCCAAATGGTTACTCATGCTCAGATGGAGATTGTGATCAGATAGTGACTATTGGTTCTAATGGTTATGTTATGGGTTTATGTCGGTGACTTATGCATATGGTGTTCTGTTGGTAACTATATGGTTCTCAGATTTACTTTCTGAGTTCCTGATTTGCTTAATTGGAAGTTCATTCAAGCCTTTAATCTTGGTATTCCCAGCATATTCAGAAATGCTCAACAGTACCTAATGTTCCTGAAGCCTTGATCTCATGCTACTTAGATCTACATAGTACTCGGCTCTTATATGTGCGGAAGCTATGTCGGACCTTTGATTTGATGATATTCATATGGTTCAGAATAGCGCATCAATCATATTTGAAAATAATGGAACCTTGAACCCATTTGATCTCACGCCTTTGCATACATAACATGGTTGACCACATACTTAGCATACATGTTCTATGATTTCCAAGGAATCGTATTTGTAAGCCTTATGCCAAACTTTTCCATCTTTTGCTTACATAAAATCAAAATCAAAGCACGTAAACTCCTTGGAAATGACGGAACATGACAAGGCATCTATTCATGCACTCCATGCATATTCATGCATCCATAACAGGTACTCAAAGATTGGGGATTCTTATTCAGACATGGTTCTCCTCAGAGGTTTAGCTTGATTCTTACTACCACATGCTCAGGGATCAGTTAGGGAATAACTCCATATGGTATACCTACAAGCTTTGGCCCGTAGTCAAAAATATCTTCAAGCAGGAAGATAATTAATTGAAAACTCAGATGAGATAGGTCATGGAAGCTCTGATGATGATGTCAACAATCTTGCACTTACTGTCACAGTAAAGGTTCTCTCTTCTCCTCATCTTTTGGGTATTGCTTCCAACCATGAGTGCTATGCAATCCTGAGTTCTTGGAACATCTTATCAGCAGATGCTTCCCATTTTACCATAGGATCTTATATCAATTCTTCGTTCTTATTGACCAACATCAGATATGGTTGCCACACCGGGGCATCAGACTTTTTAACCAGGGGCATCCTCCATAACTTTGTGTTCACTGATTTGTTCAAAAACAACCATTCTTTATTCCCCAAGTGAATTCATGGGGAAAGCTTTTAAGCCAAGACACGATAACCCTGATGAGCGTGCTAATGCGAGCCCAATGCATTACATCCTATTATTCCCAGTTCTTCCCAGCTTTGATCTTTGAGGACTTCCTCCCACAAACGTCTCTTCTGATTATAATATGTATACTAGATGCATCCCCTATTCTGGGGTACCCGGTTTTGATATTAAAGACTACAAAAGGGTTGAAATATAAAGCCCATCACCTGTTTGGCGTCTCTTCCAAAGGTCTAATTACTATTTTGCCAACTGTCACACTCTTTTTACCAGGTGGATGTCTCTTTTTCTGATAGAGGATGGATTGTATTATTTTTTTTATGGTGCAATATGCCCGATGATTCAGTTTATATCGATTCGCTTGGAAAAACATTCATTCATTCTCCTGAAAGAATCTTTTACGTGTATTATTCTGGGGCAATTGATCATTCGATTGAAGATGATACGTCATCTAGAGATAAGGTCCAAGACGAGATCAATCCAGAGACTGTGGTGTCCAAATCATATCAGAAGAGGAATTCTCTCACTCACCTCATGCATCTTCATGCATCCATAGAAGGTACTCAGAAGGTACTCAGAATGGGGAATCCTTATTCGGACTCAGTATTTTATATTCAGAACTACCAATCTTGACTTCTTGTCACTTCATGATCAGATTCAAGTTATGGAATTGGATGAGATGAAAAGAATCAGATGGGGTTGTTTATTGGGGACATGCAAGTAAGGGCCTGTAGTCAGAAATCCTCAAGGAGAAAAATAACCAGTTGAAGACTCGGTTGAGTCGGGTATGGAATTTATGAAGACAGTGTCGGCGAAGAAAAGTGATACTGTATATGTTGTTGCAATATGAGTTGTCATTCATCCCCAGCCTATGGGACATTTTTTTCAAATCATGAGATACTTTGTGGGTCTGGTCTCACCCAGAGCTTCGTGTTCTAGGACTTTATTGCTAGCAGCTAGTTTCTGGTCTCCAAGTGAACCCATGGGGTAAAACTTACCAGCAGAGGCAGAAAAAGCTTGAGAAGCAGGTTGATAAAATCTTTATACCTTGTATCCAGTTTCTTCCTCGTGTATTAGGAGCTCAGTTGATTAAGATTCGTGCTTTGGGCCATCCTCCAACAAATTTCTCTCCTGATTTCGATACAAATGCTAGATGTGTCTCCCACTCTGGGGCACTTAGTTAGAATATTAAATACTGCAAAGGGTCGAAGCATGAAGTTTGGTACTTGTTTGGATTCTTTTCCAAGGTTCAGTCCATGTTTGGGAAAACCATTTCAGACTATTTTTCCTCATCTGATTGCTTCTTATGTGTAAGTATAAGATGGGGTGATGCTTCTATGATGAAGAAGTATAAGACGTTGAGTTCTTGGATATCTGCTGTTGTATAGAAGAAAATACCTCAAAAGTCGAATGCTATATCCAGAGTTTAGTTTCTTTTGTGTAGTAGAAGATTCTTTGTTACAGTTTCTGAATTTTGCTTCTATGTAGTAGAAGACAGAGACTCTTTTTTGAAGTAGGGGATTCTCCGTAATTCAGTTGCTAAAACTTCTCTCTTGTGAAGTAGGAGATGAAGTTTACTTTCTTCTGTGTAGTAGAAGATTCTTTGTTACAGTTTCTGAATTTTGCTTCTGTGTAGTAGAAGACAGAGACTCTTTTGTGTAGTGGGAGACGCTCCGGAATTCAGCGGCTGGATTTCTCTTCTGTGTGATAGAAGATGGTTGGCATTTCTTCTCTATGATAGAAGATACTTTGTGATGCAATTTATGCAAGTTCACTTGATAAGGTCCTCATCACACATGGTGAAGGAACTTGTTGTGATTACTATACTGGGGCAATAGGCCATTCCATTGAAGATTGTTGGGCTTTCAAAGAAAATATGCAAGACTTGCTGGATGCAAAGGCTATTAATTTCAGGCTAGCCAGTCAGATTTGGAGTCTATGTCGACCCAGTGAATGTTAAGACTGGCAGATCATCGTTCGAAGCAACAAGTCCATACGGAGACAAGTCTCCTTAACATGGCATTTTCAAATTACATTTGCATTCTCATTCGTAATCTTTCTTGTCTTGGTTCAGTACTTTCTTATATGCGAAACTTGCTTATTATTGAATATTAATCATAATGCATTGAGCATGTTTGTTTTGAATTAATCCATTCGTATTCACTCATTAATGTTTTCCTTTGACTTTTTGATACTTAACTCTTGTTAAATATAGCAAAAAACCTCTGGAGGGAGAATGATGAGTAATATACCAAAAATTTCAAACGGTGTGCTTTTGAGTAGGACCCTGCTGACGATGTAGAGGCCTTGTTTCAAATTCCCAAACACCGGAGATATAAGGGAGATAGACCCTCGTCAACCCCTTTGAGCCTTGAAGTAGGAGTTTCTTTTCTTTTCAGAAAAACCCTCACATTTAACCCGGGGCAGGGTAGATTTCAGTTAATCTGATTGGACGTTCAAAACTCGTTAAGAGTGTGCATCAAAGGATACAACAATGACTATCCTTCAGAAGGTTGAGAGGGAACAAAACCATAATGGCTAAACTCTCATATATCAGCAGTGCGTATCAATGATAATGATATCCCAATAGATATCTCTCGTACATCAAAAGGTCAAAAGATGACGATACCATAATGGTTATTCCTTGTCAACCAAACAGCAGTGAGGCAGTCACACCTTTTTCAACAAACCAAAGAATGACTCGAAATCACACGACTAGTTCAAAAGAAATGATGAAAGAAAGAGACAAAAAGCCTTTCTAAGTCAAAACTTGGAAAACAAGTCGCTTAGGAAAAAGTCAGGGCATCCCGCTGGACTTCAAAATCAAATTCAAGAGGAATTTGTCCAGGCAAAAGTTAGGGAATACAAAAAGAAAGCGAAAAGCGCGAAAAGAGAAAAAGGGGATTACCAAATAAAGATTCTCCACAAAAAATAAAGTCGTGTGATCAAATACCAAGAATGAAAGGGTGAGTGATTGTCATATCCTCTTCAACCATGGTAAACTCTTTTGGGGGATGAGTGCTCGTATTAGTTTAACTGAACTTAGGACTGGAGAACATCACGGAGAATGGGTGGGCACCAAATATTTTGAGCCTTAAATCCGTTTTTTATAAAACCATGAACCAGGCCACGTTACAACCCTGAAAAGTCCTAACTGAAGCAAGGCTTAATTTGAAAGCACACTGTAACGAGAATACGGTAATCTAACTCCTAGAGAGGCTTGCAAAAACTTTTGAGTTGGTATCACTCTATCTTTTTACTATCTTTTGTACAAATTTTTTTATGTTTCAAAATATTTTTTTTATATAAATCTTTTAACTTCAAGACGAACATGAGCTTTGCATTACAATTATCATTCTTATAAAAAACATTCTTTGCATATGAGCAAGTGCTTAGACATCGAGTAAGTTTGCATAATGAGCATCAGATGAAAATTTGATTATCTCAAAGGACAAATTGCTTCAGGATACCGTTTAAAGGTAAATCATTTGTGGGAATAGTCTTAACCTGGGGAAAAATTTCTATTGACTCCGTCGAGTAAAAGAATACCAGTCTGAGAAATGATCTGAAGTAGATTGTAAAAGTTGGTCTCCCAAAGTTTCTGATAAGCAGTGGTGCATTACTCTCAGTTGGTCCCAAGGGACATATTTCTTCAAGTATCTGATTAGAGATTGAAGCAGTTCAAGTCAAGGAATATGGTTGTGAGGTAACCTATATTCAAGAGCCAACCACTCTAAGGTTATGTTGCCTTCGAAAATACTCAGATTTCTCATCCATCTGTGAGCATGAGGTAAAGGAAAAGGTTTGTCGAGATTCTGTTAAGCAAAGGGAAGGTGTGTCGAATATTCCGTCGAGTAGGTATTCAGCCAATCTGAGGCATTCAAGTCGGGATGCGATCCCTCAAAGTATAGTTAAACTGGGGCAGTTATGTCGAGATTTGACAAATCTCTCTAAGAATACATTGATCAGAGGAGAACCTTCCCAGAATTTGAAGATGTATGGGCATTCACTCAAGCATAGTTGGAATCATCTCCAATTTTGATTATCTGAACATCATGACACTGGGGCAGTTTATCTTAGTGGTACATATATTAGAAAGCCCTCTCGAGGCAATTTTTCTACAAAAGCCTTACAGACTGGGGCAAGAATTTATGTAAGGGCTTTCTCTCTTCTTGAGTAGTTGATCAGATCAAGTCCGTACGCAGGCTAAGCGACCTATGAATTTGAAATTCATGCCAAGAAGTCAGGATTGTCATCTTCGACTTGTCAGAGACTCAAGTCCATTTACTGACATCCTTTGTCCTAAGTCAAAGTTATTATCCCCAGTTGAAGCTTGAATTGTTATCCACAGTAGGATATGAGCAGTAACGTGAAGATTATTTGGGTTTGTTTATTCATGCAAGACGTGAGGGGAATATTTCTCCCTAGAAGGGTGCCTGCTCCTAGTAAAATACTTGCTGCTACTTGACATAGACCTATCTACCAAGGGGTTCCTCTTCTGAGATATTTTCTCCTCAGTAAAGCATCCTCGTTTCTCTGCAGTAGGAGAATGTTCTTTCTCCCTGGAAATATAGAAGTTGTGTAAAGTCTAGATTGATCCCTTTTCATTGGACTGCAATTTATTTTTGCAGCATCTCCTCTAAAGTCCATTTTTTAGTGGCATTCCTCCTCGGAGTCGGCATGTTGAAGTAGCAATCTTGCATCACGGCTTTTACCCAGTGATTGGTCGTTCAAGTTGTATATTCTTCAGTAAGGTTTTTCATTCCAAACAGGGGCATGTCGCCCCAATTTCTGTTTTGCAAATACTTGTTGGTCTTGCATGACAAGATGCATACCAACAAATGAATCAACGAGGGTCTGTATGTGACTAACATGAAGATGTTCGTATAACGAAATCCAATTTCCCCAGTGGAACTATTCTTCTTTTCCTAATGGAGTAAGTGTCCTATCTCTCAGGTGAGATGTATAGGAGAATTCCATTCATGACTCTTTCAGTGGTAGAAGTTTCTGTTGCGATATCCCCAATGGAGTTTTTGTCCCAGGATGTTTTTTCTTCCCCAAGTAAGGATCTTTTACTTCCCAGAAATGTTATCCCCAACATGGTCTGAGTAGAATTCTTTTTATTTAAGAATTTCTATACTCCCCCAACAGAAGTCATCTTTGTCAAAGAATTTCTATGCCAAGAGCTTCTATTCCCAACAAAGCTTTTCTCTTTCCAACAGAGGATAAAGAGTTTATCCCCGTGAAGTGGGGAGTTTGATCAGAATTCAAGATTTTCCCTGAACTGCAATTTATGTTTGCAATATTCTTCCCAGGAAGTTATTTTCCCAGTGACATCGATATTTAGGGGTCGACGGTTCCAAATCTCGATTCCCCATTGAAGTACAGATTGCCTTTTCTCTACAGAAGATCAGATGTGCCAGAATAATCGTTCGGAAGTTCTTTATCTTCTCAACAGTCGATTATTGATGTGTTTTCCAGTGCATTACTAAACATGCATCATTACATTGCATCTACTAAAACGCGTAGCATTTCCATTGTATGGAGCATTACGCTAAAAAAAATTCAAACATGCATGAGTATAAGCCAGTTATGTCCCCTTGCAGTAACCAGATTGTTATGCGCTCAGACTTGATTTATCTCTACAACAAGCCTAGGGTAATTGCCACTCTTGAAGAATTAACCCCCCGCCTCTGGCCTGAGGGATTTTTAGTTCTTGCGTATTTGCAACCTATCGAAAGCCCAACGTGTTTTGGTAATCCTTATTAGGGTCTGCTTTGACCAGTCCCTTTCTCTTGCAGAGTTCACCTTCGATCGGTGCTCTTTGAAGGCCCTGCTTAGTCGGTTCCTTGTTTTGGTTTATCCGAGTTAGTCGGGTCCTCCTTTCGTTAGCCTAGATAACTTTTTATAATTAAGAGTCTTTCAATGTCTCTTCAAAGTCCAGTTGTTTGGCGCCCTTGTTTAGGCGAATGCATCTTTTTTTATTGGGGCTTTCTTCGTTTAGTCTCGTTCCCGTGTCCACTATCAATTCTAAACATTTGTTTCTTGATGATCAACTTCTCTCTTGTGTATCTAACTTTGACCGGATATGCTACCTTTATCATTTGTTGAGAGTCCCCTTCGGCTGGTCTCTTTACAGTTGTAAGTTCTCCTTCGACTGGCGTTCTTTTCTTAGGAATCTACCTTCGGCATAGTATTCCTGGATGAAGATTCCCCTTCGGCTGGTTTCTTTATCCTAAAGTCCACCTTCGGCTGGCATCCTTTAAAGCCCACCTTCGGCTGGCATCCTTTAAAATCCACCTTCGGCTGGTACCGTTTGTTGAGAGTCCCCTTCGGCTGGTCTCTTTGCAGTTGTAAGTTCGCCTTCGACCGGCGTTCTTTTCTTAGGAATCTACCTTCGGCATAGTATTCCTGGATGAAGATTCCCCTTCGGCTGGTTTCTTTATCCCAAAGTCCACCTTCGCCTGGCATCCTTTAAAATCCACCTTCGGCTGGTACCGTTTGTTGAGAGTCCCCTTCGGCTGGTCTCTTTGCAGTTGTAAGTTCGCCTTCGACCGGCGTTCTTTTCTTAGGAATCTACCTTCGGCATAGTATTCCTGGATGAAGATTCCCCTTCAGCTGGTTTCTTTATCCCAAAGTCCACCTTCGGTTGGCATCCTTTAAAATCCACCTTCGGCTGGTACCGTTTGTTGAGAGTCCCCTTCGGCTGGTCTCTTTGCAGTTGTAAGTTCGCCTTTGACCGACGTTCTTTTCTTAGGAGTCTACCTTCGGCATAGTATTCCTGGATGAAGATTCCCCTTCGGCTGGTTTCTTTATCCCAAAGTCCACCTTCGGCTGGCATCCTTTAAAATCCACCTTCGGCTAGTACCGTTTGTTGAGAGTCCCCTTCGGCTGGTCTCTTTACAGTTGTAAGTCCGCCTTCGACCGGCGATCTTTTCTTAGGAATCTACCTTCGGCATAGTATTCCTGGATGAAGATTCCCCTTCGGCTGGTTTCTTTATCCTAAAGTCCACATTCGGCTGGCAGCCTTTAAAAGCCCGCTTCAGCTGGTATCTTTCAAAATCCCGCTTTAGCTGGTATCTTTCAAAATCCCGCTTCGGCTGGTATCTTTCAAAATCCCGCTTCGGCGGGTATCATTTGTTAAAATCCCGCTTCGGCTGGTATCTTTCTAAAAAAACTGCTTCGGCTGGTATCATTTGTTAAAATCCACCTTCGGCTGGTATCATTTGTTGAGAATCCCCTTCGGCTGGTCTCTTTGCAGTTGTAAGTCTGCCTTCGACCGGTGTTCTTTTCTTAGGAATCTACCTTCGGCATAGTATTCCTGGATGAAGATTCCCCTTCAGCTGGTTTCTTTATCCTAAAGTCCACCTTCGGCTGGCATCCTTTAAAGTCCACCTTCGGCTGGCATTCTTTAAAGCCCACCTTCGACTGGCATCCTTTAAAATCCACCTTCGACTGGTCTCATTTGTTGAGAGTCCCCTTCGGCTGGTCTCTTTGCAGTTGTAATTTCGCCTTCGACCGGCGTTCTTTTCTTAGGAATCTACCTTCGGCATAGTATTCCTCGACGAAAATCCCGCTTCGGCTGGTATCTTTCAAAATCCCGCTTCGGCTGGTATCTTTCAAAATCCCGCTTCGGCTGGTATCTTTCAAAATCCCGCTTCGGCTGGTATCTTTCAAAATCCCGCTTCGGCTAGTATCTTTCAAAATCCCGCTTCGGCTGGTATCATTTGTTAAAATCCCGCTTCGGCTGGTATCTTTCAAAATCCCGCTCCGGCAGGTATCTTTCAAAATCTCGCTCCGGCAGGTATCTTTCAAAATCCCGCTTCGGCTGGTATCATTTGTTAAAAACCATCGTCGACTGGTATCATTTGTCAGGAGTCCCATTTGTTGGTCTCTTCCCTCAGTAAGTTCACCTTCGACTGGTGTTTTCTTTGTAAGAGCTTTCTTCGGTCTGTCTCTTTCATATGTATCTGATACCGACCATGGATATGTATCTTTGATGTCTCTTTTGTACGTGTCTGATACCGACCACGGATATGTATCTTTGATGTCTCTTTTGTGCGTATCCGATACCGACCACGGATATGTATCTTTGATGTCTCTTTTGTGCGTATCCGATACCGACCACGGATATGTATCTTTGATGTCTCTTTTGTGCGTGTCCGATACCAACCACGGATATGTATTTTTGATGTCTCTTTCTTACGTATCCGATACTGACCACGGATATGTATTTTTGATACTTGCTTCATATGTCTGCTACCAACCCCAGACATGTGTTCTTGATATCTTTGTAAGAGCTTTCTTCGGTCTGTCTCTTTCGTACGTATCCGATACCGACCACGAATATGTAACTTTTCTATCTCTTTCTTACGTATCCGATACCGACCACGGATATGTATCTTTTCTATCTCTTTCTTACGTGTTCGATACCGACCATGGATATGTATTTTTGATGTCTCATTCTTGCGTATCCGCTACCAACCCCAGATATGTGTCTCTGATACTTTTTTTCGTATGTCTGCTACAAACTTCAGGCATATATCTTTCTTACAGGTGTTTGTTACTAAATCCCAACAGAGATCCTCGATAACCAAGTTGTCCTTCGGTGTGTCAAACTCCGGTTAAACATACATCTAACCCCTTTAACCTAGAAAGCAAAATAATATAATAAAAATAGATTCCGAAAACGAAAAAATAATAATACCTGACTGACTCTGGAGTGCAAATTTTCGGGTTCTTTTAAGTACTTAATCTTCTTCCACCTTGAAAGTTCGAAAGGCTGGCACCAATCTCACCTTCAGGTTGAAGACGATTAAATAGGGGCAGCTGTTGCACCCCAAAATTTGCCCTCCTAATTTCTTTTATTTTGGCTTAGACTTTTGCATTCATCTGCATCTATTTCATTAGGTCACTAACATGGCATACATTTCATTCAATATAGCTCTGAGGTTCAAAGTCCAGTGGTTGTGTGATACTAGGGTTTCCCAGTGGTTAAGGCGCTCGTATCCAATAAGGGATGATTTCTTATTCAGGCAGCAAGCTGTGGAATTAGGGTTTTGGTTCATTCTTTTTTTTGGATTTCTTCTCCATCAAGCTACAAGGTTATTATCTTCTGTTGAACAATAAGTTGCAGGGTATTCCTGTCAATAACATAAGGTTGTGATCTCGCGTACATGATTCAAAACTCCTCATTCTATCATTGTGCTTGTCATTTGGTCAAGGTTTTGTCAATACTAGAGGTGTATTAAGATCTTCTCTAAAGGATCAAGATCTGTTATCAATCCAGGATGCATATGATGCTTGCATTACAGGTTGTTGACTATGTCATTGTTGCATTAAGTTCATCTATCCTTAAG
The DNA here is from genome assembly GCA_948472305.1 of Vicia faba. Lineage (NCBI taxonomy): Eukaryota > Viridiplantae > Streptophyta > Magnoliopsida > Fabales > Fabaceae > Vicia > Vicia faba. The sequence goes on along the minus strand of OX451738.1, from coordinate 210,109,297 downwards.
TTAATCAATTAGGATTGGGTATGTCATGATTTAAGATATTTTGTATGGTAAATTTGGTTGCTTGACGATCAAGGTATTGCGAATAATTGGTACAAGCTATTGTTTGGATATTTGTGCAAGAACTTTGGTTTCAAACATGGATTAAAGTTCAACTTGATAAAAAAGGAAATAGCATGCCTGAAGGTTTATTTCATAAATTCTTGCGGAGGAAGATGGCACATGAATATAAGTTGAGATTAAAGTACATGGTATCAAGTAAATCTCTTCATGATTCAAGTTGTTATTTTCAAGATTATCCCACATCATTGTTCACCCCAAGGTAAAAGATAAAAAGATTCATTTAAATAACATTCGAGTGTTTATCATGTTTGTCTCAAGTTCATTCAAGTATCCATTCAAGCTCAAACTGAATGAGACAAATGTTTTTAATAATTGGAAATTTGTCATGCAAGAAGTTATAAAGTTTTGTTCATTACAAATTCAAGTCATTACACCGAAGTTACAAAAGACATCTCAGTCATCAAAGTTTCAAATTCCAAGTACAAATCATCATCATTTTTTTACAAATATTCGTCATCATTCAAGGTTAAAAGAAGATATCCTAAGGGAAGCTGAGCAGTATAACAATGCCATAATGGTTATTCATGAAACAGATGATGGGCAGATATATGATGCTTGGGAGCAAGTAACCTCTGATGTAATTCAAACACCACTCGAAGTTTTTAAAAGCTTGGAAGCTGATGGATTTCCCATAAAGTATGCAGGTGTGCCCATCACTGATGGAAAAGCTCCTAAAAGTTCTGATTTTTGACACAATGACTTTTAATATTACTTCTGCTACAAAGGACACTACTTTTGTTTTCAATTGTCAGATGGGTAGGGGCAGAACAACCTCAGGTACTGTCATAGCTTGCCTTGTGAAACATCGAATTGATTACGGGAGGCCTATTAAAATACTGGGAGATGATGTAATCCAGGAAGATGTGGATGGAGGTTTCTCAAGTGGAGATGAAGTTGGGGGTTATGTCGGTGCCCCCAATAATTTGCAAACAAAGACAGATGAAAAACAAAAGCATGTTTTTGGTATAAATGACATCCTCTTGTTATGGAAGATAACGGCATTTTTTGATAATGGGGTGGAGTGCCGAGAGGCCTTAGATGGTATTATTGATAGATGTTTTGCACTTCAAAACATTCGCCAAGCTGTTCTAGAATATAGGAAAGTATTCAATCAACAACATGTTGAGCAAAGGGTAAGGAGGGTTGCATTAAATCGTGGTGCTGAGTACTTGGAATGGTATTTCCGTCTTATTGCTTTTGCAGCATATCTTGGAAGTGAAGCATTTGATGGGTTCTGTGGAGAAGGTGAATCCAAAGTGTCATTTAAGAATTGGTTGCATCAGAAACCAGAGGTGCAGGCTATGAAATGGAGCATAAGATTGAGACCTGGATGATTTTTCACTGTTCCTGAAGAGTTAAGAGCACCACAAGAGTCTCAACATGGAGACGCAGTGATGGAAGCATTCGTTAAGGCCCGTAGTGGTTCAGTTCTGGGAAAAGGCTCCATTCTAAAAATGTATCTCTTTCCTGGTCAGAGAACTTCTAGCCATATACAAATACACGGCGCTCCGCATGTTTACAAGGTTGATGATTACTCAGTGTATTGCATGGCGACTCCAACCATCTCTGGTGCCAAGGAGATGCTAAAATATCTGGGTGCTATTCTTGAAGCAAAAGGCTTAGCTGCTCGAAAAGTAATTTTAACTTACCTGAGAGGAAGCAGTTGTCTATATCAAGGGCACTCCCTTTGTTCTGAGGGAGTTAAACAAACCCTATGATACACTCAAGCATGTCGGAATCACTGGTCCCGTGGTGGAACACATGGAAACACGGTTGAAAGAAGATATAATAGCTGGAATTAGACTGTCTGGTGGGCTGATGCTGTTTCACCGTGAAGAGTATAACCCTTCAACAAACCAGTCTAATGTCGTTGGTTACTGAGAAAACACAGGATAATTCAAATGCAGCTTCAACACAAATCCTACTGGCCACTTGGAACTCAACCTGTAAAATCGCATTAAAACAATCCACAATCAGAACCAAAACTAATAATCCAATGACATAAACTTCAGCTTGCCAACTAACTATTCTTAACAGATTTTCTAACTTCTCACTTTCTCTATAACTAACTTCTACTAACTGCCTAACAGAGTAACAAACTCCTCTAACAGTTTCTAACTCCTAACCGTCATAACCAATTTCTAACAGAAAATCCATAACTTTAAACAAACTTTTCTAACTGCTTTCTAACAGATTTACTAACTTCCTAACCGCTTAACTAACTCTTAATCAACTCTCAGCAATCTATATAACAGAATTTCAGTTTTCAGATTAAGGGAGATTCATTATTTTTTAACTCTACAGAATAGATTTAACTATAGAAACTTACCAATTCACATTGATTCTGGAATTCTGCAGAGGAATCTCCATAAACCTCTTCCTTCTTCCCTCCCATTCATCCTCATCACAACCTCTTCACTTTGTATCATCAACCTTCTTCATCTTCATCTTCTACTTCAGTCATCTCCAAGCTTCTTCAAACAAGAACACGCTCCTACAAAAATATTGAATCCACGACCACATCAGTTTTCTTCTCTGCTCCTTCAACATAATGACGCAAATACACAAACGTAGAAAGCAACAATTCACAGAAAAACGCAAGAGATTGAGTAGAAGAAGAATCGAGAACAAAGTCATACGAGAATAGAAGAAGTTCTAGATGTTTTCTCCAGTAGTTTGAAACGAAAGTATGGTGATTAAGAACCCGCACGGAAGCATGAAGAAGATAAAACAATTAAAGAAGAACGACACCACTAAAGCTTGAAAGTGATGCCCGTGGTCTTGAGAATAACATTGTGAACGGATAAAGGAAAAGCGGAGATGGTGAGATAATCGCAAATAGAGTAATTAGAGGCTGAGGCCATCACAACTGTGAATGGAGGGCGTGTTTTTAGAGGAGAAGAAGAAGCATCAGAAGCGAGAAAAGTGACAAGAAGACATACCTATACGTCGAGACCTTCATCAGAGCATTTTATTCTCCATCACCGTCATGAGGAATTGCCGGATCGGAGGAGGGTACAACGATGAAGATGAAGAGACCAGCAGCGCTGTCGTGGAGGAAGAAGGGCGGTGCATAGCTTTCTAACCCTAAAACCCCTTTCCAATTTCATATCTTTTTCTTTTTAGTTTTAATTGTTGCATTGTTTTATTATTTTTTTATTCAAATTAATAATAATTATGACTAAGTAAATCTGGATTGGATGTGGTGATGTTGGACCGAATCTCCTCTAAGACCCGTTTTGATTTTTATGCCTCAAACTTATGATACAAAAAAGGCTATTGTTGGACCTCACTACTGCAATGGGCCTAGCATCAGCTTGCTATACAGTACCTCTGGTTTCTGCTTGCACCCTAGGCTTATTTTCATTACAATTTCTCTTTTATTTGATTTGATTACTTGCTTAGAATAGAATCTTAATGCTTGTTTACATTTCTTGACATGATAAAATGCAAAAAATATTATAATAGAATTTTACTTCTTTTATTAACTTTATTTTTTTTGTTATTTTATCCATGTTTTTTTGGTAAATTTTAATGCCAAATTTGTGTGGGATTTTGAAATAAAAAGATACTTGAGTGAGGAGTTTCATGAAGTTTCAAAGCTAGCTAAGAGCATAATCTTCAATCACTCGCTCAAGGAGGCTTCTGTAGAGTTTTCTTATGGCCTGCGTGGTTATGAAGAGGCAACGGACCTTCTCCGTTCGGTATCGTCACAACTCTATTTTATTCTTCATTTCCGTACTTTATCGCAAATCATACGCATGCTAACATTAGGTAGAATTCCCTCAAAATTCTAACTTTAGGTCAAACAATACATAATAACATTAGGTTTAGAAGTAAGCTAGTCTCCTTTTGACTTTTCTTTCCCTTTCACATACGCACCTAAAACTAAAACTTCTTTTTTTCTTTTCGAAATTCAAAACACTTTAAAACTACTGATGAGAATCACGCTTTTGCTTAGTACGGGAAATGATAAGCGGGTCTCTTCTCGATCTTATTGTTCTTCATCTCAAGCATAGGTGTGGTTCAATTCTCAAAGACTCCTTTCATGACTAAGTAGAAAAATGACTAATATCTCTCTCTTGAAGTCGACTAGTCATTATCTGCAACAAAAATATAAACCAATTCAAATCTTTTGTGCGCTCGAGTACTTTTCAGAAAAACCCTTTTCAGGTAAGGACACGATTAATTTACTTATGTGCCAATGCATAAGTCTCCAAAGGTCGAGCTGCGGCAGAAAGCAGAATTAACTTCGTCCACAAAAAACATCTACAACAAAATATAAACCAATTCAAATCTTTTGTGCGCTCGAGTACTTTTCAGAAAAACCCTTTTCAGGTAAGGACACGATTAATTTACTTCTGTGCCAACGCATAAGTCTCCAAAGGTCGAGCTGCGGCAGAAGGCGGAATTAACTTCGTCCATAAAAAACACAAACAAACAAAAACATATAAGCCGAACTACGGCTGCTCTGATTCCTTAAAAGGGATACGTAGGCATTGGGGTAGGGTCCAAGCGAGCACAATTTTTATTTTCCCTACATTCTTTTCTCCTTTACTTTGCATGCATTCCCTTAAGTAGTATAGTAAACAGTAAGCATAGATTAGACACACCCATAAGATAGACAACAAGAGTGGATACCGTAGAGTACTACGGGCGTGTGGGGTGCTAATACCTTCCCCTCGCGTAACAGACTCCCTTACCCTTATCTCTTGGTCGTTCGACCTTGATTTCACCCTTTTCAGGTTTTCTCGATGTTTACCTTTCCCTTCCTGTGGGATAAAAGACGTTCGATGGTGACTTCATTGTTTTGATGATTTTCAGCCGGTTGTTTCACGTGTCATGAGAAAAATTACAGATGAATTTTGGTCGAAGTGATTGAAAATGACTGGCATAGCTTGGTTTTCTTGTATTTTAAAATAATGTGAAACACACATGAATCAAAGATAGTAAAACTCCGACCGTTCTTTCTGAAAAATATTCAGAGAAGCTCGAGACCATCTGTTGGACAGAGTATGGAAATAAACACATGATTCTATGGAATTCTTTGATGAATGAGTCTTTGAGAATTAACGACCGATCGCATTTCTACCCCGAGACTCGAAACCCTAATTGATGTGTGACATCCGATGCTCTTCTTTCAGATCTATTTCCTGCACATGAAATCAAAAACAACAAAACATACACTTCGTGCTTGATTAGTGGTTATCATTCATAAGATAAAAATGCTCACAACGCTCAACAATCTCTACACAGTCAAAGCTCGAAGGTGAAACGTTCGAAACCTACCATGTTCTATGACATTGATATATATATAAAACAATGCAAATGAATCAGGGATCTTAGGTCAAAATTGGGGTATGACAAAGGTGAATTATCATCATTTCACTATGTTGTATGAACTATCATCATTTCAAAAACCATGATAGCGGAGAATAAACAGATAAATATTATATTTTAAAAAGAAATGTTGTAAATTTATCAACCGAATTGAATCAAACCGAACTAAACTGATTAGTTTGATTTTATTCTATTTTTAAAAATCACTAAAATCATACCAAATCAAACGATAGAGATAACATCAGTTCGAAAATTTTCTTAACGAAAAACGGATACAAACTGAACTGAATGCACCCTTACTTTGATTAAAATAATTAAATAAAAGAATATAGATAATCTTTTATGATAAGTATTTTTAAGTAGACAAAAAAATGTACTAACATATATTCAGTTTTATCGTAATAATTAATCAGTATTGTTTTCTTTTTATATTTTAAGTATTTATTATTTATTTTTCTTTTAATTTTCTTAATTTACATTTTTTATATAATAATAAAAGACAATTTTATAAAATTATTTTTAATTTTTTAATGTAAAATTAATTATACTTCTTAATAAATGAAAAGTACAACACAACTTATAATGCATGCATGTAACTTGTTAACGTCTGAGTGTAATTGATTATAAGTTTCTCCGCCTATTTCAATTCGTCGATTACAATGTCCCGACTGATCACGATCCTTATATTTTCAACATCAAACAGCTTGTAACCTCCAGTGGCATGATACCCTACTACTTTCATCATAACCTTTATCATTCAACTTCTTTCTATGTTGGCCCGGAACATGTCGATACGCCATGGAACCGAAAAATCTCAAATGGTTTAGATTCAGCTTGAATCTAGACCATGCTTCTTCCGATGTTATCTTCTCAAATTTCTTTATAGGACACTTATTCAACAAATAGGCAATTGTGGATACCGCTTCTCCCTACAACTCTTTCGGCGAGTTCTTCCCTTTCAACGTGTTTCTCACCATGTTCATAATTGATATATGTTTCCTCTCGGCAACACTGTTTTGTTAGGGTGGGTATGGTGGTACTACCTCATGCATTATCCCCTCTTCACCATTATACTTCCCAAAGTCAGTTGAGACATAGACGCCTCCACCATCCGTTTTGAGAACTTTGAGCTTGTGACCACTTTGCCTCTCAACCATGGACTTAAACTTCTTCAACACTTTAAAAAAAACTCATATGTTATCTTGATTATGTATGTCCATATATTTCTGCTAAAATCATCGATAAAAGTGACAAAGTATCTATTTCCACCATACAAATCAACTTGCATTGATCAATACACATCGGAATACACCATATTAAGATGATGCTTACGTCTATAACTTGCATCCTTGATGAATTTACTCTTGTATTGCTTACCCTGCACATACTCTTCACAATTATCATCTAGAATGTTGATGAATGATAACTCGGTTACCATATTGTTCCTTTGCAACGCATTGAGATCTCTAAAATTGAGATGCCCAAGACGGTAGCGCCACAACCACCCATCTCAACTTGCCCCTGTAGTAAGAAACCTATACCCCATCACCTTCAACTCAATCTTGAAATTTCTATTGGCAGCCATAGGAGCTTTAAGGACCTAAACCTCGTTTGCATCCATTACACACAAAAGTCTTGTCTTCCATGTGAATCTTGTAACCCTTCTCAAGCAATTGGCCAATAATTAAAAGGTTACATTTGATTCCAGAAATGTACAAAACATATTTGATCAAGGAAGTCCCACCATCCCTTCTCATGATCAAAACATCACCAACCCCATCGGCCACTAAAGTGGTGTCATCCGTAAATTTTACTTTATTCTTCGTGACTTGATTGATTTTGACAAACCAATCCTTTCTACCCGTTATATGTGTGAAAAAATAGAGTCCATGTGTAACTCCGGTTTATTTAATTAATTATTTAGTTAAATTATTTTTGGATTATTTGTTGAAAAGTTGTGAGATGTTGTGAATTGTTGGTATAAGTTGTTAGATTATTATCAATTAATTAATTAGTTGATTAATAATAGTAATAATAATAATGTTGGATTTAATGGAATAATTGTGTTGGGTCTATTTTATTGGTTAGAAGTAGTAAAGTGGGGTGTGAAAGTTAAGCCCAATAGGTTAATGATATAAGGTTAAGCTGACACAAGGATTTGATTTAGTTGGTGATTAAGGGTTTGTACACTGACTGTAAGAGCTGCACGGAGGAAGGAGCAAGTTACCCGATGTCGAGCAGAGTAAAACAAGGATTACGGTCGGAGCTTTGGTTGAGCGAACTTCAATCTAGGTAAGGGTGGGGTTCTGACCTTATAATGGGATTTATGATGTGTATCATGTGGGAATTTGTCGTTTGTATGACCATGAGCATTGATGTTTCTGGATTTGTTATTGAAGTTTCCCATTTATCGATGTTGTGGTCGTTAGGGAGTCACTGTATGACTGTATCACATGATTAGTGAACTGTTGTTATAGTTTCCCGTTAGTAGTGTTATAGGAGTTTTGAGTTGTATGTATGATTGCCCGGTAGAATCGATGATTAGGTTAGTGTAGTTTATCACTGGGTGATATGGTCGTTATGATACTGTGGTATTCCGAGTAGTTGGTCGGAAGTTATGAATTGCATTGATATGGTCGTTAGGAAGTCGTGTTGTTTTGGGCTGTTGGTCGAACTAGTGGTTGAAGAGGATGCTTATGGTGTTAAATGTCGAGCGACGTTTAGGCTGCAAAGTGTGTCAGGGAATGTATGTGTTGGATGTCGAGCGGTATTAGGCTGTGAGGCGTGTCGAGGAGCACGGTACTGTTGTTGAGCTAAACGAAGTTTCATGTTGGGCCGAGGAGTATAAGTTAGTGGTTATTCTGTCTTGTTGTTGTGCACGTCGAGGGGCGCGTGGTTCGTCCTATCCCTTTTTCCCGTATATGTTATTCTAGTCGTTACAGTGTGTTGTGTAGTCGTGCTTAATTGAGAATTGCAGGTTGATGATTTATGTCGAATTGTTGTTGGAGTTGTAAGCTTATGGCCAATGTTGATTTATGTTGAATATGTATTATTAAGTTAAGGGCTTATGCCAATGTTGTTGTCTTATTGTGATTGTTGCTGTGAATTTTGTTGATAATGTGAAGTTGCAGGGAATTTTAAATGACGATGAATTACCTCTATTTACTGGTAATAATGGTGATATAGGATTATGCCTTGCAATGAACGATGATTATTGTGAGTATGTGATTGTACATTCATTGAGTCATATCAATTGCATATTTTGCGATGGCCTGGACTGGCAAACTGCGAAGAAGGCTTATGCCTTGTGGATGCCTCTATTAATTGGAAATTTTTAAGTTGGGAGTCCTGCTCTGTTTTTAAGATGGGAGTTCTGCTCCATTGGTACCACATGTATCTGCATAGTAACAAGTTGCATTTCACATTGCATATTGAGTTGTCTTGTTGATTAATTAATTATTATGTTTTGTTGATGTTTTGTTATGATTGATGTTGTTTAATATTGTGAAGTGGTGATTTTGCATAGACTAATTCTAATGTAATATTATCATACATCTGATTATAATGTTCGATATATCACCCCTTCTGTTTGAATGTTGCCCTCTGTTGGTAACGTGCAGGTAATCAAGAGTGAAGGCAGTTTTCCTTCAGTAGTTCGAGTCGGTGTCATTGCTCTGATACGTAACACTCAGAGGGGTGAACGCTTGCTAGTTTATTGTTGTTATTATTTCAGTTGTTGAACTTTAAGTTGTTTTTAATTGAATGCTTGTTATTGGAAGTTGTTTAGTTGGTCAAAGAGGATATATTGTTTTAAGTTGAATATTTGATTATGTTGCGTGGTTGTGAAAGTTGTTGATTTTTAATAGGATTAAATTATGTTGTTCTTGGTTCATCCAAGTTAATGTGTTATGTATCTGCAATAAATGTCGTTGTTTTAAGTTGAAATTTGTAGCATCCTGATTCGGTTGTCGAATTTTATAACTCTGATTTATATATATAATTATCGGGTAGAATTGGAGTGTTACAAAGTTGGTATCAGAGCAAGTCGGTTCGTTCGACCAAGTTGTCGAGTCGTAGTTGTCTAACAATCGAGTATTGTTACCTTGAGTTCTAACTGTTTTTTATGTTGTAGAGATAAGTTGAAATGGATGGAAGGAATGATGTTGCACTTGCTGCTGCTTTAGAAGCAATGGTACATGCTATGGAGAATTAGCTGAACACTGACGGGAATGCTGGATCTCGTAGTTTGGCGACTTTCCAGAGGGAGAATCCGCCTAGCTTCAAGGGTAGGTATGATCCTGACGGAGCGTTGGATTGGTTGAAAGAGATTGAGAGGATCTTCCGTGTGATGGATTGCACTCCAGCACAGAAGGTTCGATATGGTACTCATATGCTAACAGTTAAAGCTGATGACTGGTGGCTAGAGACGTGTCAGAGGTTGGAAGCTGTAGGTGAAAATGTCACTTGGGCTGTGTTTCGTAGGGAATTTCTGAGGAAGTATTTTTTGTTAAGGGCTAAAAAATATTGTTCTAAATATATTTTTATTTTTGTATATATTTTATTTTATTTTTATTACATATTTAGTATAATTAATATATATATATATATATATATATATATATATATATATATATATATATATATATATATATATATATATATATATATATATATATATATATATATATATATATATATATATATATATATATATATATATATATATATATATATATATATATATATATATATATATATATATATATATATATATATATATATATATATATATATATATATATATATATATATATATATATATATATATATATATATATATATATATATATATATATATATATATATATATATATATATATATATATATATATATATATATATATATATATATATATATATATATATATATATATATATATATATATATATATATATATATATATATATATACTTTTATTTTAATAGATACTTTAGAATAAAAACATAAAAATACTATTTTTTTTTATTTTTTTTATTATTTATACTTAAAAAATACTTTTTCTAAATATATTTTATTTTTTTGTATATACACTATTTTATTTTATTGTAAATAAATAATATAGTCAATATATTTATATTCTTAAAAATTAGGGTTTTACCCTTAATAATAAAAATGATAATCTTTTTATTTATTTATTTCTTTTTTACATTAAATATTTTTACATACATAAAAATAAACAAAACCTTTTTTTGCATATTCATATTATTTTGTATATTTATTTAATTTGTTTATTTAAATATTATTCATTTGTTATTTATGCCATTTTATTCAATTTAGATGTAATAGTAAAACTAGGGTTATAATTTCTTGTTAAATAATCCCCATTCAAAATTGTATCCCCCTCCCCATAATCATGTTGTAATAGTGATAGATTTATTTTACGCATTCACACTTTCAATTATGCCATGATTAGAGATTAGGGTTTGTATGCAAAATTCCAAAATCAACAAGTAGCTTGACTAATACAAAGACCTAAATGCCTGAAAATCAATACACAATGCACACTTGCACCCCTAGGGTTTCATCCACTTGTTGCCTTAAAAAAGGGGCCATGTTATGCATGTTGAGTACTTTGGCAAAACAAAAACAAAACAAAAGATCATAGTCCCTCGATGACGCTATCTTGGTTGCCTATACAAAAATGATCTAGTCCCTCGGAAAATTGCTAAAAATACCTAACACAATTGCTATCATGGTCTATACGATGACCCGCGCCTGTCCCGTTTAACATCCTAATACAAGGTTGTTTACCAAATACAATGGTAAAACAACACTGTCAAAAGGGTTAAAAACATATAGGAAAGATCTTTGAGTAAAATAGGGTAGATAACTCTTAGTTACTTGATCAAAAAAATTGCAAAACATCCTTGCTATTTTCAAACACACTTCACAACACAATTTCAAAACATTTCCCAAAAACAAACTTTCAAACATTGAAATATCTTTTCAAAAAGACAAACACCTTTGTATATATTCAAACAAGAATCATTACAAAGGTTTCCTAGACAGTGCCTCTTTTTTTTCAAAACATCTTTCAAAACCACCCACAAAGCACCATTTCAAACAATTGAAAAGCAAAAGCAAGTGATCTAAACAAGTAACTAAGAGCCCATGGATAACCATGGATGAAAAGGGTGCTTGCACCTTCCCTTTTCATAATCTACTCCCCGAACCCAAGAAAACATCTCAAAGGTCTTTCCTGTGCTTTTTGACCTTTCCTTAGGGTAAAATAAAAAGTCGGTGGTGACTCTTGCTAAACCGAAACATTTGCAAATACAAACGCAAAACCTCAAGTCAGTTCTCCCACCGTATCACAGAACTGGCGACTCTGCTGGGGAAAACTTTAAAAGTGGAGTAACCTTAGGGTTTATATCACCTTTACATGCTTCTCTTGTTTGCTTTGATTGCTTTACATTTGGTTCTATTGTTTGGGCTTGAAATCCTCCACCCGGATTTGGGAAACATTCATAGGTAAATAGTAATACGTTGTGGAAACTGTGTGGGGTATACCAACATGGTTGAAGCAATAGCTATATTAGTGCGACATATTTGTGGGTACCGGTAGCCTTTGAGTCAATCAAAGAGAATACGGGGCCACTGAGTGATGTCATGAAGCACTAATGAACTTTTAGAACCTTTACTTGACCATTTTGGCCTTATTAGGGGTAGTGAGATGACTGGCTTTGGTGCAGTCGAAGTTTGTAGATACAAGATACTACACTCATTGAGGGTTGTTTTCTTGGAATATTTCGGTCGCCAGTTAAGTGGCTAAACTGAAACAATGAACACGGAAAATAATCCAGTGATATTGAGCTCCTTAGAACCCGGTTACTATTTCTAGGATAGGTTGAGCCAACTAACTTCAAGAGGGTACTTACCTATGAAACCCCATGCAAGCCTGAAACTAGGATCTTATGTGACTTGCTTGTACATATACTTGTGCATACATCATGAACATCATAAAGCATCATATGCATCCACTAACCATTTCAAGGGTTTGGATCTTTATCTTTGTTCTTGTTTTGTAGGTCATGGAATCTCTTCGCAGGATCAATCTTATGAGAATCCCTCCTCAATTCAAGGAGCTTACTTCCAAGATTCCAGAGAATTCTCCCTTCAGTGAAAGACATGGTAGACTTCTCAACTTGGTCAACTCCAACATTAAAGAAGACATGGTGAAAGTTCTCTTCCAGTTCTTTGACCCCCTACAACATTGCTTTACATTTCCTGATTACCAGCTAGTACCTACTTTGGAGGAATCTTCTCAACTCCTGAGGATTCCTATTCTCCATCAACTACCCTACAACGGTACGGAAAGAGAACCAAAGCCTGAAGATGTTGCTCAAGCATTACACTTGCAACCATCTGATATCAAAGGTCATTGGGAAACCAGAAGTGGTGTCAAGGGTTTCTTGGCAAAGTTTCTGTTTGAGAAGGCACAAGACTGTTGGAATTCTTTAGATCTGCAAGATTTTGAGGAGATCGTAGCACTTATTATTTATGGTTTGGTCTTGTTCCCAAACCCTGACCAGCTTATAGATGTGAATGCTGTCAAGATTTTCATATCTCGGAATCCTGTGCCTACATTTCTTGGGGATATCCTACACTCATTTCACACACGAACAATGAGGAAAAGAGGTGTTCTCATGTGTTGTAATCCTCTCCTAGCAAGGTGGTTTATTTCTCACCTTCCCCAGTCAGTCTTGAAGAATGAGCAAGGCTTGAGGTGGTCACAACGGTTGATGACTCTCACGCATTCTAATGTTCATTGGTGTTCTCGGTCCAGAGAAAATGTCATCATCATTGATCGTTGTGGGGAATTCCCTAATGTCCCACTACTTGGCATTAGGGGAGGCATTACCTACAACCCCTGTTTAACTCTGAGACGATTTGGGTATGCCCGGAGGGATGGCCCTCGTGACATGCTGATTCCAGATTTGGTTTTTGACTTCGACAACAAAGCTCAAGGACTTCGACAAAGGTTTATCCGAGCTTGGAGGATGCCCAACAAAGTGGATAGTAAGACACTGGGACACAAGAATTCCATCCCCCTTGAGCCTTATCTCAAGTGGGTACGAACCCGCACCCAGAGTCTTATGATGCCTTACCCCCACATTCTCCCCGTGATCAAAGAGCCTGTTATGGAAGGAGAGGTTCCATACACCCTCCTACATCCAGACATGCCAACATCATTGGAAGAATTGCAAAAGAGTTGGATACAGCTCAAGGAAGAACGGAATACTTTTGATGTCAGCTTCTATGCCAGTGAGAAGAAGGTTTTGGAACTTACCCTCCGACTTCATGAAGAAGAGACTCTTAACACCTACATCGCGCCAAAGAGGATGCGCAACGTCTTTTTACATTAAGAATTTTGTAATATTTTGCCCATGGGGCATTTATGTACTAACAAATTTCTTCTTATTAATATGACGTGTGTTCTTTTTGTTTGCAACAACTTTGAATTTCTGAATCCTTGAATGCATTACATGAATACATATCATTCATCATATGCATAAACAGGTCTTCACACCAGGTTTCCTTATCTTTCTGTTGTTTATTTCAGCAAGATGGATATAGAGCAGACGGTCAAAGATCTGCAAGCACAAAATTCTCAGTTCCAATAACTCCTCATGACCTTGGCAAAGGGTAAGGAGGACCTTAAAGCACTGTTAGAGAAAGAGAAGGAAAAAGACAAAGAGAAAAAGAAGAAAAGGACTGGTATGGCCACTATGGGAAGAAGGTTTGAGAACCAGGCTAGAAGGGTCCTCGAGTTCCCCTCAACGTCTGACGAAGGGGTTGGTAAAGGTAAAGGAGTTGCAATGCCCTCCGAGTATGAATCTGAAGAGGAAGAAGAAGAAGAGGAGGAAGATTACTCTGAGCAGCAGTATCCTCCTGCGGATGATAAGTATAAAAATCTGGAAGAACGGTTGGCAACCATGGAGGTATAAAGAGTACCTGGGTTGGATTTCGAAGAACTAGGGTTGGTTGCTGGAATTGTCATTCCCCCCAAATTCAAAGTGCCTACATTTGATAAATACGACGGTTTGTCCTGTCCGCAAATGCATATGCGGTCCTATGTCAGAAAGATCCAACTTCACTCTTCTGATAAGGATCTGTGGGTCCACTTTTTTCAAGATAGTTTGTCGGGTACGCAATTGGACTGGTTCTATCAACTTGAGAGATCTGATGTACATAACTGGGAAGATTTAGTTGCTGCTTTCTATCAACAATACCAATATAACGCAGATCTAGCGCCTACTCGTACTCAACTACAGAGTATGAGTATGGTCTCTAATGAAGGCTTTAAGGAGTACGCCCAGAAATGGCGGGATTTGGCTGGAAGGGTGCAACCACCATTGTCGGATAGAGAGCTGGTTGATATGTTTTAGGGACCCTGTCAGGTCCATTCTTTAATCACTTGATCGGGAGCTCATCTGCAGGGTTCACCGAATTAATTCTGATAGGTGAAAGGGACGAAGCTGGCATTAAGAGTGGTAAAATTTAGAAGGATGCAGCTGCTTCCACTACTGTCAAGAAGACCTTCCCAGCCAAGAAAGAAGCTTATGCTGTTTACTCCCAGAGAAATCAAGGAAGAACGGAGCGCCGACCAGCAGTAGGGGTTATGATGATCCAGAACTCTTCAACCGATCAACCTCGAAGCAGTCAACCTAGAGCTACCAGAATAGGGTGGAAAGGCCACAACAGAAATTCACTCGGATCAATATGACACCTGCTCAGGTTCTCCCTCATCTGTTAAAGTTAAACCTTACCAACTTGAAAGAAGCACCAAAAAACCCAAATACCTCTTCTCCCTATTATCATTCAAATGCAAAATGTGCATATCATTCGGACAGTGTGGGGCATGACACCAACAACTGTTGGGCCCGTAAAAACAAGATCTAAGATTTGATAGATGCCAAGGAGGTAGAGTTTGATGCTCCCGAAAAACCTAATGTGATATCCGCTCATATGCCAAAACATGGTCATAATGTCCATGCCATTGTAGAAGATCTTCATGTTACTGCTGTTGATGACTTAATGACTCCATTGCCAATGATCAAGATGAATCTGTTGAAAGCCGGGATTTTCCAGGGCTGTCAAAAAGATTGTTACTTTTGTTCAACATTGCAATCCGATTGTCCTTTGTTGAAATCAGGCATCCAACGCCTGATGGATACTCAAGAGATCCTCTTTTAGAAAACTCCTATTGCTCCTATTACTCATGTTACTCCTGTTGCTCATGTTACTCCAATCAATGATATTGTTATAATCACCATTTCCGACAATCTTTCCAATACCTGCAAAAGGCCTGTTAAGATTACACCTAATCCAAAGTTTGTACCGCTGAAGATTACAATGTCGGGGCCTATCCCATATAAGTCCAACAAGACGATACCATGGAACTATGGAGGAGATATCTTCTACCATGGTGTTAAGCAGATAGAATTAGTCAAAGAGAATTCCGATGAAGAAACTCCTGATGTGGGAAATATTGCAGGGACGAGTAAGATAACTCGTAGCGGAAGAATATTCTCTCCGGAGATCGCTCCTCCAAGGGCAATCTTCGGAACCTCAAGTGCTCTTGTGCCTATCAAGATATCTGTATAAAGTCCAGTGATTGAAGAAATTGTTACTCCCGAAGTTGTACCCTCTATTGTTACTGCTGATAAAGGTAAGGGGATCCAAGAAGCGCCCGTTAGGACGAGGGCTCAGACTTTGGTTATCCCCGAGACCACCCAAAAGGAAATGGAGGAGATCTTAAAGATAATTAAGAAGAGCGACTATGATGTCGTAGAGAAGTTGGGGCAAACCCCTTCAAAAATCTCTATGCTGGCTCTATTGCTCTGCTCCGAGGCTCATGCCAAAGCCTTGGTCAAATTCCTGAAGATGACGCACGTGCCTCAAGAAACTTCTGCAGATCAGTTTCAATAGTGTGTGGCTAGCCTTACAGCCGATAATGGTCTTGGCTTCTCTGATGCTGATCTAACCTCCAAGGGAAGAAAGCATAATGATGCGTTACATGTTTCGGTAGAGTGCAGGGGAACCACACTTGCTCATGTTCTGGTTGATACCGGGTCATCTTTAAATGTCCTACCAAAGAAAGCATTGGACAGGCTAGACTGTGAAGGTTTGAACTTAAAGCCCAGTAATATCATTGTTAGAGCCTTCGACGGTTCTAAGCAGATGGTTCACAGAGAGGTGGACATCCCAATTAAGGTGGGAACGGAAACTTTCAACTCTACTTTCTATGTGATGGACATTCGTCCTTCATATTCATGCTTGTTAGGAAGGCCATGGATCCACAACACTGGGGCAGTCACTTCTTCTCTACACCAGATGCTCAAATACCCAGTCCAGGGTAAAATCATAACAGTTCATGGTGAGGAAGAGTATATGATAAGCCACCTTAACTCTTTCCGCTACGTGGAGTTAGATGGTGAATTCATAGAAACACCTTTCCAACACTTTGAAGAGGTTTCTCCTGAAGTTGCGGTAGCCAAAACAATGACTGATATGCCCATCATTACCAAACCTGTGTCCTGGATGTCATCCCTTAAAGATGCAGAGGCTGTAATCAAGGAAGGAGGAAGTACAGTGTGGGGTCAACTGCCAGATTTTCCTCACAAGATAGATAAGTTCGGATTGGGTTTCATTGTTGCTGGCCAGAAGGTTGTGTGTCGCTCCCGGGCTAGAGGACCACCCTTAAAGATCACTCATCATGGAGTTCATGCTTTAGAAAATAATGATGAAGAAAGCAATTTTGAAGATTGGATCTTTCCAACCATTGAAGGAGGACTGAACAACTGGGAGGCGAAAGACTTCGTTCCCATTACTTTCATCAATCAGTAATTTATCTTTTGAACATTTCCTGTTTGGTCTGTAATAATTATTAAACAATTCGTACACTCTTTTCGCCTTATGCCTTGCCCGGGGCATATAGGTCCATTTGTAAGGGTTTTTTATTCTTCATTTTCATATGCCATTTTTAATGAATCATGGACGTTTTCATCTTTAAACTTTTGTGTTCATTTTCTTTCCTTTTACATTTTATTTTGTTTAAGGATGGTTATCCCTTACACACACCCACACTCACAAAATGCAGGTACCCATCCACTCCGGATTCCATGGGTGATTATTCTGCTTTGGCCTTCAGTGACTCTGAAGATTTGGTCAATCAAGCCGAGTACGAAGGTGATGAAGACTGTGAAGTGCCTAGAGAGTTGGCTAGACTTTTGCAACAAGAAGAAAGGGCTATTCTTCCCCATGAAGAGTTGTTAGAGACTATTAATTTGGGTACTTCCATAGACAGAAAAGAGGTTAAAGTGGGTGCCAACCTGGAGCCAAGCGTCAAAAAGCGTTTAGTTCAGCTGTTGAATGAGTTTGTTGAGATATTCGCCTGGTCCTATGAAGATATGTCGGGACTAGATACAGATATTGTGGTTCACCGTCTCCCTACAAGAGAAGACTATCCACCAATCAAATAGAAAGTCCGCCGAATGAGGCCCGACATATCCGAAAAGATCAAAGCTGAAGTGATGAAGCAGTTCAATGATGGCTTTCTGGCTGTTACTTCCTGTCCACAATGGGTTGCTAACATTGTGCCCGTTACAGAGATTTAAACAGGGCTAGCCCTAAAGATGATTTTCCACTACCACACATTGACATTTTGGTCGACAATACAGCTCAACATAAAGTGTTTTCCTTCATAGATGGATTCTCGGGATACAACCAGATCAAAATGGCCCCCAAAGACATGGAGAAGACTACTTTTGTTACACAGTGGGGTACCTTCTGCTATAAAGTGATGCCATTCAGACTGAAGAATGTCGGGGCAACCTATCAGCGAGCCATGGTATCTTTGTTTCATGATATGATACATCATGAGATCGAAGTCTACGTAGACACAATGATAGCCCGTTCACAGACAGAAGAAGAACACCTCGACCATCTGCAAAAGTTGTTTGTCAGATTGAAAGAATACAAGCTCAGACTAAACCCTAGCAAGTGCACTTTCGGAGTCAGGTCTGGTAAACTTTTGGGATTCATCATCAGCAACAAAGGCATTGAGGTTTATCCTACCAAAGTCAAAGCTATACGAGAAATGCCTGCCCCCCGCACTGAAAAGGAGGTCAGAGGTTTCTTAGGACGCCTAAACTACATTGCAAGATTCATTTCTCACCTAACATCTACCTGTGAACCAATTTTTAAGCTGTTGAAGAAAGATCAGGTGGTTGAATGGAATGACGACTGTCAAGTTGCTTTCGATAAAATCAAGGAGTATTTGCTAGAACCTCTTATCTTGATGCCACCCGTCGAAGGAATGTCGTTAATCATGTATCTGACTGTTTTGGATAACTCAATGGGGTGCGTACTGGGCCAACATGACGAGTCTGGTCGAAAAGAGCATGCCATTTATTACCTTAGCAAAAAGTTTACCGACTGTGAGACTCGCTACTCACTGCTCGAGAAAACTTGCTGGGCTTTGGTATGGGCTGCTCGCCGACTAAGGCAGTATATGCTGACACATACCACTTTGTTGATCTCCAAGATGGATCCGATCAAGTACATCTTCGAAAAGCCCGCTTTATCTGGAAGAATCGCTAGATGGAAAATGATCCTGACTGAGTATGATATCTAGTACACAACCCAAAAATCTATAAAGGGGAGTGTACTAGCTGACCATCTAGCTCATCAATATGTCGAAGATTACCAATCTATGAAGTTCGACTTCCCTGACGAAGACATTATGACATTAGACAACATTGAAGGTAACAGACCGTATGACGGACCTGAACAAGGATCCCGATGGACCCTGTACTTTGATGGTGCTTCAAATGCGCTTGGCAATGGTATTGGCATGGTACTTATTTCTCCAGAAGGTTGCCATACACCTTTCACTGCTAGACTCTGCTTCAGCTGCACCAACAACATGGTCGAGTATGAAGCTTGTATCTTTGGTCTCAAGGCTGCGATTGACCTAGGAATCAAATCTTTGGTTGTATTTGGGGACTCAGCTTTGGTTATCAGTCAAATCAAAGGAGAGTGGTACACTAAACATCCTAATATTATCCCATACAAAAGAACATGTCCTGACATTGTTACCTCATTTCGAGCAGATTACCTTTGAGCACTTCCCGCGAGAAGAAAATTAGCTAGAAGATGCTCTAGCTACAATGTCTTCCATGTTTAAACTCAACTGGGATAATGAGGCTCCCCAAATCACCATCGAGCAAATGGACGAACCTGCGCACTGTCATGAGATTAATACCGAAGAAGTAGTGGAACAACCCTGGTTTCATGAAATCAAAAGGTATCTCAAGACTCGAGAATACCCTGAAGGAGCTTCAGTCAACGACAAAAAGTTCTTAAGGAGATTTGCTGCCAGGTTCTTCCAAAGCAATGGTATCCTATATAAGCGCAGCCCTGATTGTATTTTGCTTCATTGTGTAGACAAGGTTGAAGCTGAGCAGATCATGACTGAACTACATAGTGGCACATTTGGCACCCATTTGAGCGGACATACGATGGCTAAGAAGATTCTAAGGGCAGGCTACTACTGGTCTACCATGGAAGCTAACTGTCATCAGTACGCTCGTACTTGTCACAAATGACAAGTCTATGCTGACAAGGTACATATTCCTCCAGTTCCTCTCAATGTCCTAACAACTCCTTGGCCATTCGCAATGTGGGGAATCGACATGATTGGAGAGATCAAACCTACGGCATCCAATGGACATCGCTTCATCCTGGTGGCTATTGATTACTTTACCAAATGGGTCGAAGCAGCTTCCTTCGCCTCCGTTACAAAGAATGTGGTTGCCTGCTTCATCAAGTAGAACCTCATATGCCGTTATGGTATCCCCGACAGGATCATCACGGACAATGGTACAAACCTGAATAACACTGTGATCACCGCTCTGTGTGAACAATTCAAGATTCAACATCACAATTCATCTCCCTATCGGCCAAAGATGAACGATGTTGTTGAAGCTGCGAACAAAAATATCAAGAAGATCATTCAAAAGATGGCAATCACCTACAAGGACTGGCATGAGATGTTACTGTTTGCTCTACACATATATCGTACCACGGCGCGTACTTCAACCGGGGCAACCCCCTTTTCTTTGGTATATGGTATGGAAGTTGTTTTACCTATGGAGGTTCAGATTCCTTCCTTGAGAATTATGAAGGATGTTGGTTTAAGTGAAGACGATTGGATTCAGACTCGGGTTGACCAACTTTATTTGATCGACGAGAAGCGACTTACTACTGTTTGTCATGGTCAGACGTATCAAAAATGGATGATCAGGGCTTTCAACAAGAAATTCAGACGTCAAGTGTATCAAGTCAGAGATCTTGTAATCAAGCGGATCATCTTGCCGCAGAGTGATCCCAGGGGCAAATGGACTCCTACTTATGAAGGACCATGTGTGATCAAAAACATCTTTTCTGGTGGGGCAATGATTCTGAACACCATGGACGGTGATGACCTGCCGCACCCTGCAAACACAGACATAGTCAAAAGATGCTATGCATAAACGACCCGACAAGTTGAAAACCCGAAAGGGCGACTTGGGCAAAAATAGGCATGCCGGTGAATCGAAAACCCGAAAGGGCGGTTCAAGAAAAAATTAGGGATAAATAAAAAATATGTACACCCGGCAAGTTGAAAACCCGAAAGGGAGACTTGGGCAAAAAAGGGTTTCCCGGTGGATCGAAAACCCGAAAGGGCGGTCCAGGCAAAAGTTAGGGAATTAAAGCGTATGACTATGTCTCGTCGGATCACTTTAAGAATAATCTCTTCACAAATAAACTTTGGGCTTCTGATCAACCAAATCATCTACGAACGAAGCAACGAATGGACAAGGTACTCAGAGTTATGAAGGCTATAGCAGAATGGGAACCCCATGGAATTGTTGCACATAGCCATCTTTCTTTGTATAAATTTTTCTCATTTTTATGACAACATTCTCTTTCTAGGATGTCTGTCTCCTTTGTACAAAATACTTACACAAAGTTAATACAAAGATACTTCAAAGTGCAGGAATTTGTTTGCCTTTTCTTTCTTTTTACACTTGTGTTTTATTTGAAAACGTCCAATGATTTATTAAATGAGCATATGCATTTGAATACAATCACTACCTACAAATAAAATGAAATGAGAAAGGATAATTACTGATAGGTTGAAAGTATAGGAAAACGTCTTTAGGCTATTCCAGAAGAAATCCCCTGCAGTATGTCATTCAGATCCTCAACAGAGCTAAAACCTTGAAATACATATCCCCAGCGGAGTTAAGTTTCAAAATCGCTAATCAGAGTTGAGTTTCTAAACTCCCGATCCCCAGCGGAGCCAGAAGACTTTGAACCACAAATCCCCAGTGAAGATGAAACTTTCTTCCCCAATGGAGTCCAAAACTTTAACCTCTAAACCACAGTGGAAACCATTCGGTTTCTCCGGATCCTCCAGCAAGTTATCTTAAAACCTGGAAATCAACCAGATAACAGTTAACTTTCGTTTTTCCCCAACCAAGGATAAAACCTCAGAAGATTGGCATACTGCCAACCTCCTGATACCCTTAACGGACTGAAGATTCTCATTCTTAAAATCTCAGAAGATTGGAATACTCCCAACCTCCTGATACCCTTAACAGACTGAAGATTCTCATTCTTAAAACCTCAGAAGATTGGCATACTCCCAACCTCCTGATACCCTTAATAGACTGAAGATTCTCATTCTTAAAACTCCAGAAGATTGGCATACACCCAAGCTCCTGATACCTTTAACAGAATGAAGATTCTCATTCTTAAAACTCCAGAAGATTGGCATACACCCAACCTCCTGATACCCTTAACAGACTGAAGATTCTCATTCTTAAAACCTCAGAAGATTGGCATACTCCCAACCTCCTGATACCCTTAACAGACTGAAGATTCTCATTCTTAAAACTCCAGAAGATTGGCATACACCCAACCTCCTGACCCAAACGCCTGAATGAAGATTCTCATTCTTGATTTTTCAATAGATTGGCATACAACCCAAGCTTTTGAAAACTCTCCAACAGGATAAGTATTCTCCCCACAGAGTTATTTCCCTGCAGATCGAAGATTCTCGATCTCGTTCCTCCGGTTGAAGCCTCCCAGGTTTTGATTCCCCTGTAGAGGTCTTCAGAGTTTTCCTTATTCCTTAGGAAAGTCATGAAGGATTCTCATGTCCCCGCGGAAGTTGTCAAAGCTCTTGTTAATCCCCACAAGTCTCCAAGGATTTTCAATCCCCAGCAGTAGTCCAAAGAATTTCGCCAGTCTCAGCAATCATATGTTTTGAATCTCTAGCAGCAGTCAAGGGTTTATTTTCCCCGGCAGCAGTCAAAGATTTCATTATCTCCCTCTATCAAGGATTTATTTTCCTCAGCAAGACAGCTGATCAGCTTACATGCGCATCCATTACATCCATAAATCATAAACATTGATAGACTACATTTTTATTGCATCATACATGTCATGCAACATAACTTTGTGTTTTAGCTAACATTTTACCCTTTTCAGGATAAGATTAAAAGCTACCTTTAACAAATGTTCAAAGATTTCAGATACAGTATGGATACACCCCAGACACGGCGGTTATTCTACTACTCATTCAGACTCCAGCAATTAGATACAGACTAGATACGCTCCAAACACGGAAGCCATTTTATTTCTCATTCAGATCCAACTATCAACTTCAAGTTCAGATACACTCTAGACACGGAAGTCATTTTGTCACTTGTCCAGATCCCAGTTACAGTTCAGATACACTCCAGACACGGAAGTCATTCTGCTACTCATACAGATCTCAACTTCAGATACAATACAGATAAACTCCAGGCACGGCGGTTGTTCTGATGTTCATTCAAGAATCAAATACAGTTATAGCTCGGATGCGCTCCAGACACGGACTCCATTCCTTCTCTCATACGAATCCAATCTCCGGATATAACTCAGATACGTTCCAACTACGGATACCATTCTGATAATCATTCTCCTGACTTTCAACAAACAAGTCTTGGATGGAATCTTTTAAGCCCATCTCCAGCAAGATTCTACCATCTTCAAATGGCATCTTTAAGCCCATTCCCTCAACTACATTTTGATGAGTGCAAATTTACGGGCACTCTAGTGTCCAATCCTCTTTTACCTTCGAGTCACGAAAGGCCAAACTCGTAAATATAACTCTTCAGGTTCAAGAAGATTGAACAGGGGCAACTGTTGTACCCCAAAATTTTTCCTCTCAATTTATCAGCATTTCTCATCACAAGGCTCTTTGAACTCAAGATCAAGCTAGGGTTTGCTATGCTCAAGACAACTCCTTGCACTGTTGACCTAAATTAGGGTTTGAGTTTGCACAAGGAATTTTGAACTTTCAATGACCAAAGTGACTTTCATACTTCATGTTGGACTTACAAGATTACCTCTACCAAGTTTCAAGCCTTGAATCAAATTTTTGCTCAATCAATTGAACAGTTGACCTAAAAATCAATTGTATTGGGGAAAAAGTCAACTATGGCCAATTTACAGTCAAACCTCATAAATTTTGAACCACATTAACATTTTAGACTCATATGAACCATTTGATCAAGTTTGGACCACAACTCCATAAGAAATTTGATCAGATCACCAAAAGGGCAAAATGGTCATTTTTAGGGTTTTGACTGCACATGGGAAATTTTTTATTTTTGACCTAGCCAATGGCAAATTGAGTTCAAGCATGGCTTCAAGGACTCAATGGAATCATCTTGACCTATTCACAAGGTTCAAAAGATCTCAATTGTATTGGATTGACAGATGAATTTCGCAAACAGCTGATCAAAATTTGACTGTACACTTAAAAGTCAAACTTTGACTTTTTGGTCAAAATCAAGTGCCAAGGGTCATTTTTCATCAAGATGTGTCAAAACATGAAAAGTTTTCATCAAGAAACCCATTTTTGCAAATTAGGGTTTAAAGTTGAAAATTTTCATAACTTAGACTTTTTCAAAGTTATGAAATTTTCTTAATTTTTCCTAACTTTGCCCAACATTTTCACCATGATGCAATTGGATTCAAATAAAACTCCCAACATGAAAGTTGTATTCCTCCACAAATTCTACAACTTTGATTCACAAATTTTTCCCAAAAGAAGCTTGGATCTCAAGTTATTATTTTTGGAAAAAGGGTCCCTAAAACTTTTAACTTAGTGAAATTTTGCCCTAGTTTAGGCAGGATTTTGACCTATCTTCATGGCCATTTTTCACATAGTTCCACTTGGAATATCAAATTTCATTTCAAAGATGGATTGTAGAGCATATTGCAAGCTTTCCAAAATGTCCAAGAAATCTCCAAACTCATTTGTGGTTAGGGAGAATCGAAGGCTTGAAGTTGGCAAAAACTCACTTTTCATCCATGGCATGTTCATGTTGATACAAATTACCAATTCAAATCAGCTTGCTTTGCACTAGATTACAGGACTCAAAACCATTCCACACTCAATCATTTAATGCAAACTCATTTGTCTAAGGCATTGTTTTGGTCATTAGAACATTGCACACAAAATTAATCCCTAAGTAGAAAAAGCAACATTTCCATTTTTGCCAAATCTTGCTTTATGTCCAAACTGATTTCTTGAGCATTGAGCCATATCTTATGCAGCAAATCAGATCCACAAACTTGAGGGGGCCAAGGGCAAAGTGTACAAGCTGATGGATAGCCTGTACAGGCCTGCTTCACATCACTTCTCATACTTTGCTTCATAACCAAGATTTTTGTCCAAAACACTAGAACTGGAACCTCAGCAAAACCAACCTTTGCAAGCTTTGGAAACACTTTTCTCACATCCCTTTGAACCAGAAACACGACCCTTTGAGCCTTCAAACCTCCCATAGCACAAAATCACATCTCATTGGCAAAATAGGGCACCCCCTGCAGTTTGAGTTCCACAATACAATTTGCTCGTGTGTTTTGTCCCAAACCTGTTCAAACATCTTCCACATAATTCATCCAAACTATCCCAACCCTTAAACACTAACTGTAACTCCATTAACAGGATTTGCCATTTTTTATTTGAGCTTGTGCAGGTTAAGTTCTGTAGGCTTGTTCAAGTACATTCAAGGCAAGCTAGACATTGGAGAAGGTCAAGTGAAGTTCAAGCAAGCTCCCAGACATCTCAGGCCTTGTTGAAAAGCTCCATATTGCCATACATGAAGTCAGCTGAAACAGGTTTTTATCAACTTCCTATCTCTCTATTTAGAAACATTTAGACTTAGGTTTGTGAATAAGAAATGTAGTATTCATAGCCATGAAGCTATACATATGCTCAGTTTTCATTTTAACTAAGCATGCTAAGAGAATTTGATCCATGAACATACTGAAAAAATTAGGTTAGGATTTGGGGCCAGAGAAATTTTCTCTGGTCTTTGAGAGTTAGGACAAGTTTTTTATATGGTTGAATTCGTCTTGGAAAGCTCTACAACTTTGATGTTATGTGTTTTTGCAATAGAGCACATATGCAGGATCTAGCATTTGTACAGGGCGCGCGCGAAATTTGAAGTCAGAGGTTGAAGATGGAGTCTGGCTTGGGTTGGGCTTTGCTTCTTTTGTTTTCGACACCACCCTTTTACTGAATGCACCCCCCTTGCCCAATTTCTTTACATTTTTATATTTTTGTATTTATTTTCATTTCTTATTTTATTTTCTTATTTTCTAAACATAAAAAAATACTAAAAATATTTTTATAAATTTTCACATTTATTTTGTATTTTATTTTATTTTTCTAACAAAACACAATAATAATTTAATTAGTATATACTTTTATTTATTGAAAATTTGAAAATAATAAATAATAACATTATACTTTTATTTTTATTCTTTATTTTATTTACACTAAAAAATATTGTTCTAAATATATTTTTATTTTTGTATATATTTTATTTTATTTTTATTACATATTTAATATATATATATATATATATATATATATATATATATATATATATATATATATATATATATATATATATATATATATATATATATATATATATATATATATATATATATATATATATATATATATATATATATATATATATATATATATATATATATATATATATATATATATATATATACTTTTATTTTAATAGATACTTTAGAATAAAAACATAAAAATACTATATTTTTATTTATTTTATTATTTATACTTAAAAAATACTTTTTCTAAATTTTTTTTTTTGTATATACACTTTTTTATTTTATTGTATATAAATAATATAGTCAATATATTTATATTCTTAAAAATTAGGGTTTTACCCTTAATAATAAAAATGATAATCTTTTTTTTTATTTATTTCTTTTTTACATTAAATATTTTTACATACATAAAAATAAACAAAACCTTTTTTTGCATAATCATATTATTTTGTATATTTATTTAATTTGTTTATTTAAATATTATTCATTTGTTATTTATGCCATTTGATTCAATTTGGATGTAATAGTAAAACTAGGGTTTTAATTTCTTGTCAAATAATCCTCATTCAAAATTGTATCCCCCTCCCCATAATCATGTTGTAATAGTAGTATATTTATTTTACGCATTTACGCTTTCAATTATGCCATGATTAGAGATTAGGGTTTGTATGCAAAATTCCAAAATCAACAAGTAGCTTGACTAATACAAACACCTAAATGCATGAAAATCAATATACAATGCACACTTGCACCCCTAGGGTTTCATCCACTTGTTGCCTTAAAAAAGGGGTCATGTTATGTATGTTGAGTACTTTGGCAAAACAAAAACAAAACAAAAGATCATAGTCCCTCGATGACGCTATCTTGGTTTCCTATACAAAAATGATCTAGTCCCTCGAAAAATTGCTAAAAATACCTAACACAATTGCTATCATGGTATACGATGACCCGCGCCTGTCCCGTTTAACATCATAATACAAGGTTGTTTACCAAATACAATGGTAAAACAACACTGTCAAAAGGGGTAAAAACATATAGGAAATATCTTTGAGTAAAATAGGATAGATAACTATTAGTTACTTGATCAAAAAAATTGCAAAACATCCTTGCTATTTTCAAACACACTTCACAACACAATTTCAAAATATTTCCCCAAAATAAACTTTCAAACATTGAAATATCTTTTCAAAAAAACAAACACCTTTGTATATATTCAAACAAGAATCATTACAAAGGTTGCCTAGACAAGGCCTCTTTTTTTTCAAAACATCTTTCAAAACCACATACAAAGCACCATTTCAAACAATTGAAAAGCAAAAGCAAGTGATCTAAACAAGTAACTAAGAGCCCATGGATAACCATGGATGAAAAGGGTGCTTGTACCTTCCCTTTTCATAATCTACTCCCCGAACCCAAGAAAACATCTCAAAGGTATTTCCTGTGCTTTTTGACATTTCCTTAGGATAAAATAAAAAGTCGGTGGCGACTCTTGCTAAACCGAAACATTTGCGAATACAAACGCAAAACCTCAAGTCAGTTCTCCCACCGTATCACAACAAGGTTATTGGATCAAGATCTTTGAAGATTTTTTTTTGGTGCCAGTTTGAGTATCTGCATCACCAGAAGAAATTATCATGCAATATTTTATTTTAACCAAAATTCTTGTATCAAACTTATCAATTAGTGGAAGATCAATATTATTTCTAGATGATTTTAAGACCATTGAAGAGTCAAGTAGACAAAGCGAGGACAAACGACAAACTATTATATATCTCTGTGTATCTTTTCTCTCTTTCCTTATCTCCTTTAATTTTATCCATTTTATAGCTATAGTTATTGCACATTGCATTATTGCATTATCGCACTATTTGTATGACAATTTAGGTTAGGTCTTTCTTATAGCAATTTAATGTGTAAGATTAGGTATGGGATGCATCAAACCTATTGGATCATCATGAATGCAATTATGACTTGAATGAATTTTTACGTAAAGTTTTTTTAAATTACTTTGTTTTATAGCGACTTTGGTTGTCTTGGAATTAACTTGCACTAGAAATAATCGCCTCTTTAGTGATATCTTATAATGATTGTGTTGGATCAATTCATTGAGAAGCTTCTAAGCTCTCTTAGTGTTGTGTTTTTCTTCTGCGTATTTCAATATCTATGATTTCGTTTATGAGACCTAAAATATTTTTGAAATTGTCTTTTTGAGGATAGATCTATTCAACCCCTCTCCCTTCTAGACCTGTTTGTATCCATATTCTCACCCGAAATTTTTTATCATAGTGGAGCTTTTGATCAAAGTCTTACGACACTAAAACTTGAGGATATGGTTCCTTTTCGATCCTAGACGGGTTTTTCTATCCATTTGCAAGCTTATACAATTCAATGAATTCTAATAGATGGTTCATTTCATGCACTAGATAGATTAAATTAAAGTAAAACCTTACTATTATATTCTTCAATCATCAATTGTATTTAACATATTCTCTAAGTTTTGATTTATCCAGGAATGAACTGACAAAATTTTGAGGTATGTGCTACTCTTCCAAGGTTATCGTGAAAAGAAGATG
Organism: Vicia faba; assembly: GCA_948472305.1. Classification (NCBI taxonomy): domain Eukaryota; kingdom Viridiplantae; phylum Streptophyta; class Magnoliopsida; order Fabales; family Fabaceae; genus Vicia; species Vicia faba. Next base: position 210,080,221 of record OX451738.1, on the reverse strand, counting down.
AAGATAGTTTTTTATATTTGGCATTGTTATGTGAGTTCTAAATAAGTACAAAAGATTCAAGGATTGAGATGTGTTCCTTGAAGAGCTGATGATCTTATAAGAGTTGAATAAGTTATTTGAGATTGTTAAGATATGTCAATCAAAGATAATCAGAACATTCGTTATTCAAGTTCATCGAGAGTCTTATGAAGGAGAGTATAATAGTTCTCTTCAGGCGTGCAAGAGGAGATGGAAGTTAGAGAGTCATATGCGAGAGTCGTATTCGACTCTGTTTGCTTCAGGTAATTTTTAAGGGGAAACATTTCTTAAGTGAAAGAGAGTTGTAATACCCCATTTTCGATTAATTTATTTTAATTAATTTATCTGTGATTTTTAATTGAATTATTATGAATTATAGGATTTAATTAATTGTTGTGCAGTTGTGGGGGTATTTATGCTAGAGGTGGAGGTGTATAGAGAGAGTTAGAGTTGATTAGGATTATTTAGAATTTTAAAAAATTAAATAATGGTAATTTTAGTAGGTTTATTTAATTGAAATAATAATATTGGTAGAATATTGAATTACTAGATTTAATAATAAAATAATAAAAAATGTGAATGTGTAGAGATTTTAAGGGCAATGTGGTAATTACAAGGTTAATTTGAGAGTAATATAAGGAAAGGCTAATGGGAAAATATATTTACTGGAAAAATGAGAGAATAGGGAAAAATAGTCAGATTTCACTGTATGTAAAAATTTGGAGAAAAGATAAGGAAGGCTAGGGCAAGTACTACAGCAAATAACACTTCTAACATCAGACGTGAAATGCATTTTACCTCGGTAAAGGAAGCGAGGTAATCAAGGTCGTCATGAAAAATCTACACTTAACACCTCAGTGTTTCAAAACTCGAGGGGTATAGTTATATGCATATGAGTTTGAACCCCAGGAGTCGTACTTTTATTATTATCAAAACTAGCGTATCTTTTATCTCGGTTTCTCCAAAACACCGAAGGGTGTATTATATATATATATATATATATATATATATATATATATATATATATATATATATATATATATATATATATATATATATATATATATATATATATATATATATATATATATATATATATATATTAAAGTTGTTACATTGTTTACCCAGAGTATTACATTGTTTACCTAGAATATTACATTGCTTACACATAATATTAAAAATAAAATAAAAGTCAAATTTTCTAGGATGGTTCAAGATAAAAATAAAATTCTCTCAAGATTTAGATTTAGATCTTCGTATTATTGAATCTTTGAGAAGATCTTTTATTGGATCCTACATGAAATTGTTTCTGGTGGGAAAAAAAAGGTCATTAATATCAAAAATCATATAATTATCGGTTCGAATAAATATTTAAGAAAACCAACCTTGAACCCAAAAAGTTTTCAGCACTTGCAATCCATCATATAAATATGTTGTAGCAACTCTTGCAATTCATCCCTGAACTTTGAACCCGGAAAATTTTCAAGCGCTCTATATGTTTCATTTAAGTTAGATTTTCAATATTCAACATGCTTTTATAATGAATGTCCCTTAGGTTTCACGCGGATCACTAATGGTAACGTCTTGACCGTTGATAAACATTAAATGGACGACAAAGATTTGTTAAGGACGATGAATATAGTACAGAAAAAAAACACTTAACTATCACATCGGTCATGACAAATCACTGAGGTGAATAAGTTATTTATTTATTTTAATTACATTGTTTTCACAGAATATTAAAAATACATTGTATGCAACAAATCTTCGCTGATATAAAAATTTAGATACTAGAGGTCTCACGCAAGAAGCTAGAGAACTGTTTCTAGGGCCAATGAAAATTTTTATTTTCTGCACTTGCAATCTATTCAAGAAATATGTTGTAGCAACTCATGAAATGGACTAGTGTAATTATTTCCTCTCTTTGGGGCAGCTTCATATTATTAAAGATTAGGGTACAAGCTATGTAATGAGTATTTTTATAGTAAAATATGATTATTATACCCCTCGGTTTAATAATAAAACTGAGGTATTTTATCATCCCTTTTTAACTATCACCTCGGTTTAGATAATAAAATTGAGGTAAATTCTTTTTTTGTCGATTACATTTGCACATAATATTTAAAAAATGTTTACAACAAATCATTTCTGCACTTGCAATCGATCTTGAAGAATGATGTTTGAATGTCAGAAGTTTGCCTTCATCTATTGTCAAATTGTATAAGAATTTAAAGAACAAAACATTGTTAAGTCACAAGAAGCCTCTTTCTTGTGACTTAATAATATTTGTTCTTATTTTGAGAATGTTTGTCAACAACAACAACATACAACAACACAACAAATACATGCAACAAAATAAAATAAAAACATACATTTTAGCAATAAAATACTAACAACATACAATATCACAAGATATATTAATTGTTTCAAGAACGCACCTTTTATTGAAAATAATCTTGGAACTGTAACAAATTATGAAGTTCATCTAGTTTGTGATGCTATGAAAAAGAAATATAAGGTGGATGAAGTTTCCACAATAACTTCATACTTCTTGTATTTTTTTCCATATAAATACAAACCATATGTACCATAGTCAAAGTATGCATTTTATTAAGGTAGTGAAGATGAATCTGAAAAAATGAGAATATTCAACACCTTATCAAATCATACTATATGCTTGCTACCACCATCATCAACATGTATCATCCCCTTAACCATCCAACACTATAATCTGCAAGGAAACACAACAAACTTAAACCATGAGCATCATCATAATACATCTAAAACCATAACATCACATTGTTACACATCCACATACATATATGGCCAAAAAGATTTCAAAACAAATTCAATTTGCAAAATAAACCCACAAAAACAAATTCAATCAAAATAGATTCTCACACGCTTCAACTTTCCACATGTACAAACAAACTCTATAAAGCAACCTACTCACTCATTGGAATGGATCTATCATTTTCCTACAGTTACGCTGCTGAAGTTGAAACCAAACCCTAAAACCATAAAATCTTAACTTCTAAGCATCAATAACATTCAGAAGAAAAGTAGAAAGAAGAGAGCAAGTGAAGAGTAAAGAGAGATTGAAGGAGAGAGCAGAAGAACATACCATCTTCATCGTCGTCGGAGTTTGCGCCGGACGTTGCTCCGGTCAAGTATCCTTTAAGCTTCCTTTAAGAAGATTCTGTTTAAGGGAAGTGGTCACCAGAGAAAACTGATGCGCATAAATTGATGATATGTTAGGGTTTTCTTTAGAGAGAAACGACTGTTATGAACTGGATGACATGTAATTTCATTTATATATAAAAAAATATCACTTTTCATTACGGTTGACAAGGTGAACCGTGATGATATATTATTTTAAATAAAAAATAAAATATATCACAACGGTTGAACAAAACAACCATAGTGACACCCCTTTTATTTTTTATTTAAAAAAAGAAAGAAAAGATGTGCCTTAATGTTAAATGAATAAAATATTTGAGGGCGATGAGGTTCGAACCCATAAAAATTTGATTGTATCACCATGGTGAGTACACCAATCGTTATTATATCCTAACAATTTTCATTTTAAAAAAAATGTTAGTGCCTTAGTTTAGAGAGGTCACCACGGTGTTTGAAAGAATCGTGGTGGCTTGGACGTTGTTGTATGCGCGTTTTGTAAGTGTTTGTGTTAATTTAGTGTGTCATATAGAATGCAACAGAGACTTGGCGAAGAACCTTTATCTATTAGCGATTTAGTCACTTTGGAGCTTTTGTGTTTTAAATTCTTGTAACTACTTTTAAAATCGAAGAATACATAGATATAATTCTATATGTGTAGTTAATATTTTTCTCCAATAAAAATAAGACAAATATACCTAAATATTTTTTAAGGAGTAAAACTAGAAAGAAATTACAAAGTTATATGAGAAAATTATACACTTGTCATATTTTCATTGGAAAAAAAATATAAACCACATCTAAAGAAATGCCCATAAGTTTTTTCCTTTAAAATTTTACATTTTGTCTCAACTTATTTTACTAATTCACTATTATTAATTGGTTAAAATTCATATAGACCTAAATAAATTTATATGGGATCCACATTATTTGTTGGAATGATTTGTTGGGATGAATGTGAATTTCAATTTTATTTAAAGAGATCATTTATAAAGTTGTTAGAGAATATTACTACTCATTCGGATGATTATTCTATTTTGAGTATTGGGAAGTTTTTCCAATTTTATTTGAAAATCAAATTTGAATGGTTAATAAAATGAAATACTACTTAATAAAATATATATGAATGACAGTTTGGTCTATTTTATAAATCAAGTTTAACTGGAGAGTTTTAACTAAATTAAAATATTATAATTTGCATTTAAAATAGTCTTTAATTTTTTTAAAATTTTATAATGTCTACATTATATTTCATTTTTCTATATTAAAAATATAAAATATAAAATATAACATACAATTAAAAATAAATCATAAAACATAATATTAAAAATGATTTAGTATCATTTATCAATTAGTTAATAGAATCATTTCAAATATTTTTATAAATTTTGTCAAAACAAAAATATATACGAAAAAAAATACATTGTTGATTCAAATATTTTTATATATGGGAACAACTTTACTATTGATTTAAATTTTTTATAAATAATATCAAAATAAAATAATATTTATATATAGAAAAAATACATTGCTGTTTAAAATATTTTTTTATACATAAAAAATATTATTGTTATAAACGGGATACAAATATCGAATAATAGAAATTTATCGATCATTTTTTTAAATATGTGAAAAATTAAGGGAGTTTATTAAAAACGATTGAGTAGATATTTTAAAATTGTATTTTTTTTATAAAATAATTGTCTTGTTTGTAAAATACTAAAAACGACTTATTTATCTAATACAAGTTTTAATAATTTTTATTTTAAATATATTATTCATAATATTGATTTATCTAATACAAATTTCAATAATTTTTATTTTAAATATATTTTCATAATATTTATGTCTACATTTCATCTTCTACCTATATTATTATTCTTAAGTTTTTTCTTTTTCAACTTTCTATTTTTTGACATTCTACAAACAACTACGCATTTAAAATCATATCCACCCAAAAACGTACCCTGTGAGTTCGTACGGATTTGCTACTAATTAGTACGTATATTCAAAATACAGATTTTCATATAATATTTTGAAAATCTCTTTAAAGAAAATAACCAAAATAGTTCTTGCAAGGCTCCCTCAATCCCCACCCCCATTGGATAAATATTTAGGATTGAGTTTTTTTTTACAAGTTTTAGAATTGAGTTAGACTAACTCAAATATACATTTTGAAATATATATTTGGTTTTGTCGAAAATTTTGAAATATCAAACAATTAAGACAGTTTATATTCTGTTTAGCATTTAACATATATCCAGTAAAAAATATCATATGAACAAAATACCACATGTCTACATTGATCCAGTCCGTAAAAAAGAACTCCTGCCTGAACTTTTCAATGGCAATTTACCAATTGAGTGCCCTGTAACAAGAAGGAAGAAAAGGAGATATAGGAAGGAGAAAAAGACAAATGCAAAACACAGTGATCTATGATACTAATTTCACCGCTTCTGATCACTCCACGCCTTGCTTCTGAAAAATTCAGTGATCTATGAAATTATTTTCATCGCTTCTGTTCACTCCATGCCTTGCTTTCGAAAAATTCACCGAGCATTTGTTCAAGATTCTCAGGAGAGTATCTGATGTATTTTTGAGGATTTTTGCCATTCTCAATCATGGGCCTGAAATATCAAATAATATGTCATCAACGAGAGGATAAAAATAATATATATGAGCTGAGATAATTAGAAAACAGATGAGAAATATTACCCAAAACGTTTAAGGAAAGATCTGTAGGCAGGCAACAGAACTTCAGCAACAGCCAGTCTAAGCGATTCGCGCAACTCACTATCAGGAACAGTCCACTGGGATTGTCTCTGATGAAGCTCCTCGAATTGAGCGTTAAATGTCTTGAACCTATCTTTAACTGCTGTTCTTGAAATTCCGCTGTCCCCTCCACCAGATGAATTAGTTCCTTGGACAGTGAGGCACTGCAAGATCTGCAGGATCATATCACACCAGCTAGCTATCAATGAAAACTTCATTATACGATTTGAATTAACATCATTAACACCCATATTTGCATAACAAATACAATACTGAAGTTGGTACATATTTACAAAAAACAAGCAGCTTGTCAATTTAAGAACAATGTGCCACTGAGACATCAAGCAAGGCTCAAGTGTAAAAAATTTCACGGCCACAGAAAGGGCATGGAGAATTAAATATAAAGAAACTAACCTTTGCCCAAGAGATCCTTTTATATTGATTTGCATGTTGCTGTACAATTCTTCTGTGTATTTGTACCCAGTCATCCCCCAACATGTCCTTTGCCTCTGACCTGTAAGTAACAATAGGAAAATTCATACTGAATCCAGATAGATTCTCCAACTTAAAATCTTACATTCCAGAAAAGGAAAAAATTATACAACCAACCTTCTCACAGATCTCACTATGTAATGGATATTGTTCATAAGAAATAATTGGGTTAGTCCTGGGTCCTTATATAGTTTAGACTTTCCATCTAAGTTATTCTGGAGAGCCTGCATAATCCTTGTTGTAACAGAAGCTAACTGAGCTTCTGGATCGCCAGGATCAAACTCTTGAAAAAGTTGCTTCAGAGTTGCTTGATAGCTGACCACATTTAGAACACATATTCAGAACCCACAGCTGATAGTCTTAGAGAAACTTACCAAGACAATGCAGTCCAATTAGCGAAAATTCAGACAAACTTCATAAGTTTCACTCACTCATAGAGAAATTTCACGTAATTGATGACATAGCTGGTTAGAGGGTGGACAGTTCCATCTTGCACAGCAGTTTTGGTAGCATCTTTTTCAACTGCTTCCTCGAAGTCACCAAAGGTTTCTTGGGCTGTCTGAGCAAGCCGCTTTGTCAAATTGATTGCAGCTTCCCGCATTTCAGCGCAAACTTTACTATCAAACAGTATCTCAATCTGCATCATGTACCAATCCCACCCAAAACAGAAAAAATATAGATAAAATAAGAAAATAGTACAATAATAACATACAAAGTAAATATCTATATAATTCCTATTTATAAGAACCGTTCATATATATTATGCATCCTAAGAAAAGTAATAGTAAAATTAGTTCATATTCTATGTGTAACTATTACAAATTGGTAGTATTAATGAGGGATATACTTGGAAAATAAATAATAAATGTATCAAGTAATTAGCAAAGAGTCTTATATTTAGGTACAAACAAAGTTTCTAAAAGGACCTCATAATTAGAGACAGATAGAGCATACATATGACAGAAGGAACCAAGTTCAGATCTATAATGATGCTGGCTATGCAGAGAAATTATTTTAAATAGTAATGTTTCATACAAAAAATGACAGCACAAACCTACAATCACAACTATAATTGTTTTAGAAACTTTTTTATTTCCTCTCAACTTTTTCCTTGCCTCCAATTCTTGTTAAGGAAGACTATCTTTGGGCTTCTTTGGATTGACATGCATCCCTCAAATAACAATCTTCTTCAAATTCAAACAAGCAAACACAAATTCAAATTGAAAACTAAGAGTTTCCAAAAAGAAAAAAGATATTCCTGAGAGCCTCAATAATACAGCACGACTCTTACAACAAGCATCATTTCAACCCTAAGCTAAATTGATATACATAAATCTGGTGAACCAAAGACAAGAAGTTTAAGCTTAAGAATACCTCTGGTTGAAGTTCTCTCATTATCTCATACATGTCGAGAAGAACAAATAGTTTTTCAGGTGACCTCTTGCTTCTGGCAACAGCCTCTCCAAAACTAAGAAGCATAGCCACACTGCTGCCAGTAGCTTCAGCAAAGCATTGAGTTTTTACAGACTCATTACCATCAAATATTTGATCACAGATTTTTTTCTCCCCCACAATCAACAATTTGATCTGGTCAAATAAACTTAGAGTGATTCGTAGGACAGAAATAGAATAGATTTAAAAAATGGAGATGCATATTCATCCTTACAGAAATCCTCATGAAATGAATCCAATTTCCAATCTTAGCCTCCAAAACCTCCCATTGCATTTTTTGAACATCCTCCTTACTCAGCCTCTCAACACCTAACTTTCTTAGACTTTGGTCCAGGACTGCAGCACGGGTGTCTCTACAAATATGAAACATATAATTATCATAAATCAATGTAAATTTGGAAGAATGTATGTGCAGACTTTTTTCCGCTTGATCTCATATATTTCCAGCTCTGTACATAAAAATTTTAGCCTAGTCATCAAATATTAAAGAGAGAAGAAAATATTGTTACGTATAGATTCGAAAGAGCTGCTGTTGATGGCCTGCTTGAACCATTTGTTGTGCTAATTCATGAAGCAGAGGTATAACTCTGGGGGGAATAAGAGTTGGGAGAGTGAATGTGACAGTTTCTATGCTTGGTTTGTCTGAATGGCTTTTGCCACCTCCACTGCTCTGCTGCCCAGAAGCTGATGGCCTTAGAGAGTTAGGTAAACAGTCAAAAAGGCGATCAGGTTCCACAGGCTTGCTGAAATCAAAAGCCAACATTTTAAAACTTATATCATGAGGATTTGAAGACTTCCGACAGAAAAAAATTGCTGAAACCTTTCGAGCATCTACAATTAGGTATGCACAAACAAGAAGACTCATCTAAAGAAGCTGCAAACTTTTATGAACGCAAAGAAAATATGCAAGAAGTTTTGCCTGTTCTAGATTCAATAAGTATACATTAAATGGAAAATTCATAACCAGTAAGTTTGTACTGTGCTGCATGCGGAAAAAATCATGTTCAATACTTTTAGTAGGAAAGTTAATAAGCATTTACATTTAAGGCTCCTGAAAAAATTAAAGCATCAAGAGTACAATATATGAAGTCAAATATTCAAATGAAATCATTTAATCAACTCCATCATGTTCTGTACCTTTAGTAGGAAAGTTAACAAGCCTTTACATTTAAGGCTTCCTGGCCAAATTAAAGCACCAAGAGTTCAATAGATAAAGTAAAATCTTCAAACAAAATCATTTAATAAACTCTATAATATTCCTTGACAACATTGTCTTTCTTCTTTAATACTTCTTTCCTTCCCTTTGTTATTTAGTTTTTCCAAGGAAAGAATATGATGCAAAACCTAGTTATTATTGCTAAAGAAAAAAAACATTGAAAAAAGTGAGAACAAGTATAGTTAGTATTATTGAACTTGAAATGTGGATTCAATCGGGTCTCTTGGAATAAGGGAGTAATTCAAATGGGAAAAAGTCGAGCCCATGAAAAGAATATAAAAATGCAAATAAAATATATTTATCTACATATAAGATTTGAAAATTACTACAACTGATATAATGTAAATGAGAAACTAAGGTTACAATTGTTAGGTATCCAAAACCATATAAACTCACCAGTGATAATCTACCTGAAAGGACTATATAATGTTTAAGATAGTGTCTAAAAGGGCTGAAAATCCAAAGATAAGAAGAGGTTAAATGTAATGCATACATAAACATGCGCCTACTGAAAAGAACCTGTAATTTGTCAAAAGATGTTTAAATTCATCTTCAAGCTTTAACATAGCTTTAGCAAGCAAGCTGTTTGCATGGCTGATGATACCCTCACTGCTTTTGAAACTCTTTTTGCTGCTGAAGAAACGAACATTAGCTCTAAGCTGATCAACTGCTCCCAAATAACTTTCTAGATCCTCATGTGGCCCTCGCAGTATTTTAGCCTCCGCCTAACAATCAAATTTGATCGAAAATCATTAAAAATCCAATATGTATGTAAGATTTCAGTTATAGATGCAATTTAAAGATACCACTGCCAATATGGTAAAAACATTAATCTGAACTCTAAAGTTCAACACTGAATTTATACCTAAAAACAAAATTTAGTATAATAGGTCGTGGAAGGTGGAAGGGTCATCAATACACAAAACAATTGTGCCAATTTTGTCAACAAGCATGCTCATTTACATTAAATGATAAAACTTTTCATTTTAAAGTTAACAAACAACTTAAAACTTAGTAGACCTTTTTGATATGTACAAGAGCAGCATATAGAAGAACTACAAAAAAATGTAGTATTTCAAAACTTATCAACTACAAGTTGTCAACATTTATTTTCCGTGCCTTCGGTTTTCCTAAAAACTCAAGACAAAAATAAGAAACATTTCATGAATCAGTCCTAGTATTAAAGAATTTATACAAATGGCTAAAGTCAAGACTGGAATTTCATAGATATTAGACTATAGTAGAGAATAAACACACAAGAAAATATGACTCGACCCATAAACATGAAAGTTCCATCAGTTGATATTTTCACATTAAGAAACTCTACCAAGTACCAACACTCTTTAATAATAAATTTTCAACACTCTTTAATAATAAATTTTCAACACTCTTCATGATTGTCTAAAATTCATGTGGGTTGTACCCCTTTGGAAACTGATTCACTAATTAGAAAATGAGACTTGCATGATTTAGCAGGTTCCACCTGAATTTGAGTATGTTGTTATCATTCCTCTCTCATGTTTAACAATATACAAACAGCTCAATTTAGTGCTTCTATAACAATACAAACTAGTAATGTCAATAGGAGCCACGTGTTAACCGCAGGAGAAAGTCGATGTCTATGCTCTAAATGCCTATCTACTTCATCAAGTAGTTAGACTTAAGTGATAAAAGTGTTTCAATTAACGTCAAATTGACGGAAAGCACCCAAGTTTGAACTCTAGTTGGTTGGAACAATTATTGGTTCATTGTTATGCACAAGGTTTTAAATAACGCCATAGTGGCGTAAAGACTTTCGCGATTTCAGTCGGTACAGGTGTTATAACGTTGAATGCAGTCGTCGCAGTGTGAATTAACCACAATTTATTCTTTATCACAAAAACGTGAATAAAGATATGAGTGTCAGCATCTTCCGATACCATTTTGTCGCACCGTAACTGGCCGTTTTCTCGGTTAGAATTTCTTATTGTTATGGAAATTTAAGACAAAAAAAAGTAGCATCACTTTTGTTACAGAAACTTAACCACCTGCTGCAGGAACATGAAATCAATTGAAAATGAAGCAAAACCAGATTTACATACCTTGCGTGTCTGATCAAATTGCGTCAAAATCACCTCCGCGGCTTTCAAAGTCTTATCAATATTATCATGAGCACTTCGAATCGAATGCGTTTTTATCTATCACATAAAAAATCAAACATTACAACAAAGAAACCCTAAAAAAACACTTCATCCAACTCAAACCAAACGCGTAATCACATTACCGCATTGATGGAGAGATTGAGAGAGTACCTGAGTGGGACGCATTGCGGTTTCGAGGGCGGAGAGACGGTGATCGAACGAACCGAGAATGGAGACCATGTTATCGGTGATGGTTTGGCTTCTGTGAAGAGAGTCTTTCACGAACGATGCTCGTTCTCGGAGAGCAACCATGGCTTGAGGGATTCCCATTGTGAATGATTTTTTTTCCACTAATTTTCTATCGATTTTTAGCTTTTGTTTGGTGAGTGAGAAAATGAAAAGCGAGTTTTGATTTGATCTGGAAATTGGTAATCGAATATTTCCTTTTTGGATATTGCTTTGAAATGTAATGCGTCGGGTGTTGGTGGTGCTTCTTACACTGTTTCTGCGCTCGTTGTGAGTTGGTTAAGAAATCAGTTGAAGTGTGTCCCTCTTGGCCCCTCTCCTACATCTTGTGTGGGACCTTATCTCGTTCCGATGCTACTTTTTCAAAAAAAATTTGTTTTTTTATTTTTTAGATAAATTCTAAGTTATCTTTGTCAAGTTATGGATACATTATTCAAACATCAATTAAAACGATATTTAAAGAAAAGATAGGAAATGCACAACATTGTGGATATAAAATAATTTTATACTATTTATCGTATATTATACCAAATTATATTGATATTTTTGAGTTAGTGATATGACATGGTTAAATGATGTTTTACATCGTTAGTACACTATCTTTTAGTCTTATTTTTAAAATAAATTTTTTAAAATAGAATTAACTTATATGCATTGATTGTGAGTTTATGTGATATCATATATACGGAGGTGTGTAATAAGATGGGGCTGGAACAAACTTTTAAACCTTATTACACAAGAAATCTATAGGGTTTTGATGGCTCTGATATAAAATCATTGGGGTATGTAGAATTACGAGTAACGTTTGGGAAAACAAACACAAGAGAATCATCAGAGTTAGATTTTTTTATCATTAGGTGCAAATTCAATTACATTTTATTGTGGGAGACGAATGTTAAAAGGGTTACGTGTGGTATTGTCGATGATTCATCTAAAGGTGAAATTTCATACCAATATCGATAGGATCTTCATGCTTAAAACATGATATGAGGTGTCAAGCATATGTTTCATGGCTTTGTTGGCAAAAATATCAATCATTTGAGGAGATCAAGGTTGTTGAAGCAGTGTCTAAAAGATATATATATATATATATATATATATATATATATATATATATATATATATATATATATATATATATATATATATATATATATATATATATGTGTGTGTGTGTGTGTGTGTGTGTGTGTGTGTGTGTGTGTGTGTGTGTGTGTGTGTGTGTGTGTGTGTGTGTGTGTGTGTGTGTGTGTGTGTGTGTGTGTGTGTGTGTGTGTGTGTGCGTGTGCGTGTGCGTGTGCGTGTGCGTGTGCGTGTGCGTGTGCGTGTGCGTGTGTGTGTGTGTGTGTGTGTGTGTGTGTGTGTGAATGTTAGGTTTTAAAAATAGCCTCTCAGTGAAGAAAAAGAAGAATAGGACAAGGAGTACTTGCCTTTAGAAGCAAAAAGAAGGTAGAACGGCCCGAACTCAATGGACAAGTCATCAAGGTCGTTGTAAAGAACAATCCCACAAAAGTCTTCAAGATTGGGGGTCGGTTTCACTAAATTCATACAAGATCAAATTATTAAATGCTTTCAAGAGAAATATGATTTGTTTGGGTACAGAAGGAGAAGGAAACCAGGAGGGTTTTCAAGTATCTCTCAAAAGTAGGGTTTATAACTAAAGCCAAGCTTTTATTGTGAAACAAGTGTGAGTTCGAAGTCTCACATTTCTTAGTAAAATGAAGGTTGAGCATTTTATAAGTGAGAGGTCTTATACACGTATCACCTTAAGGTTGTGGATAAATATGTGGTATTTCTCTCATTTGTTTGGGTGAGTCTTTGACCTTTAGGTGAGTGTTTGGCCCAATGTGGTTGCTTATCTCTCATGATGACCCATAAGTGGTATTAGAGCCCGGTTCAATTAAGGGACCGAATCCTTGTTTCAAAAGTCTTCCTAATATGGTGGTCAGGCAACATGTCCTATTGAAGGGCCCATGACGAGATAAGAGTGTCTTTCAACAGTGGTACAAGTATGTGGATGAAAGAGCTTTCGCTTGACGGAGAGCATAGTGGATGGAATCACACTTGAGGGGAAGATTGTTGGGAAACAAGTGCGAGTTGTGTTAAGAAACAAGTGTGAGTTATAAGTCTCACATTACTTAGAAAAGTGGAGGTTGGGCACTTATAAGTGAGATGACTCATACACCTATCACCTTAAGGTTTTGGATGAATATGTGGTGTCTCTCTCATTTGTTTGGGTGAGTCTTTGATCTTTAGGTGAGTGTTTGGCTCAATGTAAATGCTCCTCTCTCATGATAACCCATTAATTTTCAACCTAGCTATCTAGTAAAAAAAGTCAAATAAAAAATGGTGCATGTGCGTTGGTTATTCATATTTGAATTGAGTTTGTCCTAAAGGCACATACTCCCTACTAAACATAAACAAGTTACTAGATAACTCATCTAGGTTCAAAATACAATCACTCATGGGCACGAACTCAGTTTATAATCAGATATTGATGGAACTAAATGATGTTATAAATGCAATGTTCATGAAAGAAGATAGGAACTTATGTTGCAAAGTGATGTCCTTCAGTCACAAGAATGCATAGAATACTTACTAGAGGATGACGAACAATTTCTTAAGGGAAAGATAGATGACATGCTAGAGGTGTACATTGACAATATGATTGTGAAATCTAGTGAGAAGATGGACCACGCAGTTTATTTAGAAGTCGTCTTTAAAGAAGTAAGGAGGCACAACACGCGCTTGAACTTATACAAGTTCGCATTCAATAAAGAATGAGAATTTTTGGGATACTTCCGGACAAATCAGTTTATGTGAGATATTTAGTGCCTAAATAGTTGAATTCATCACTTATGTTTTATGTGTTTAGGGTTATTTTACTATGTTTTCTAATAATTGATCATTTTCATTAATTAGCATACTAGGATCTCTTTCTTGTAGTGTTTATTTTGCTTTTAATGTGTAAGACTATCAAATATGACGACTACTATCGCGATGATCATACATGATTAATGCACATCAGCCTTTGAGCCATAAAAGTTGGTCATACATGTGATTCTTGGGCGGGAAATGATTTGAAAAATACTATAGAAGAAAGAAATGTGGTTGAGTTGTAAAGTTAATGGATAAGGATGAGCACTAGGAGCCAAAAGCCTGAAAATTTGAAAATACCTACAAAAGGTGATGTAGCACTGCCACAATGTCATGTTGTCTCGCATATGCATTGTACTATCATAGTACATATACCAGTAAAAGAGAATATGTTTTATTATTTAGGGTTAAGTAAAGGATAATTGTAAAGGCTTAAGATCCAAATTGAGATAAATTGTACAGCTAAGAAAACCTTTATAAATATACCTGTAATGCAATGAAAAAAGAGGTTTTGGGATTTGGAAAGAATTTTGTAGAAGGAAAATAAAGGAAGATCCGACTTTTTGTCGCATCTCAAGTTATGTCAGATTTGAAAAAATACAACATTGGGATGCGTGACGCAAGAGGTTACTTGCTGATTAACAAATTACAAGTGATTTAAGTGTCACTCTTATGTTTATCATTTATATCTTCTCACTTAAGAATGTGCAGCGTAAAGTCTTTCTCTGGTATGTTTACTTTACTTAATATGAGGTAAAATTCCTTTGTTGGATAATATGAACTTCGATGAATTAGTAATCTTTTTAATGTTATGAATGAGTTGTTTTGTATATTTTGTTCAAGTGAGTTTATGTCATATGTTTACTCTTTTGTCTTTCCATCTCAGGAGTAGATAACAATTTATTAGAATTGAGGAATCTTCTAATAAATGGAAGTCATGATAAATATAGATAAAAAAGCAAGTATGAATACTTTGCCACTTTAGTTACTTTAGAGATAAAAAGCTAAAGTCACAGGGGAAAGAAGAAGACAAAATAAATGCATAGATGATATTGTGAGGCTTATGATTAAGCTTAGTAGTGAATTAATGCATATATTTTGACATTGTAGGCATACACCACTAGGTCATATTATAGCCTCATATGTTATCATATCATATGTATGTATTAACTGAAGTTATTAAATGGAATATTATCTTGTTGAACAAGTGACCTCAAGCACAAGAGGGGGTGAATTGTGGTTTTTGAAAGGTGTGGATAATTTTTCCCTTTTTCGATTAATATCGCGTTAGTAATTTTTTTAGTAGCAAAGTGTAGCTGAAGTAAAGTAAATAATTGCGGAAAATTAAAGAGAGTAAAGATAGAAATATTACACCAGAGAGTTATCCAGGTTTGGCCGAATGTTAGCTTAGTCCTGTCCCCAAGAGGTCTTCTTGAGATTTTTCACTATAGACTTGTGAGATTTTATCGGTTATGTTAGACGATGGAAATGTATCTAGAGGGGAGGAGGTGAATAGATAGATTTTTAAATTTAGTACACAAATCTGATTTTTAAAATTTGTTTTATCAAAGAGCGACACAAAAGCTTTTTCAGAAGTGTCGTCTATAGAACATTATTGGAAACTCGGATATGCAAACTGTAACAATAAATTTAATATGGAATAAGAACACAAATTGAATTAATATACTTAGATCACTTAACAACTTATTTAATGTTTATCTTAAGTTACTAGTAAAGTTATTTCCAATGTCAATATTAAAAAGAACTAGTTGAATCAATTTATCAAACACTAGGTGTGCAAGTGAATTTTCAGAATTTTTCTTTTGGTTGTGTTGATATACAAAGCCACTTATAATCAAAAGTGATTATAAGCTATATCAACACTTGATTTACAATAAAAATCGAAAATTATTACAATTCAAATGATAATGCAATGCTATTTGACAAATTGATTAATGAAAATCAAATCAGGTAAAAGCAAAAAATGAAGGAGACACAAGAAATTTGTCTTCACAATTCTCCACTGTCGTCCTTGCGCGTGGGTACGTCTGCGCCTAATTCCAATGTGTTGTACCCCAAAATTTGCCCTCCCATATTCATCAAGAATTGTCAAAGTCAAGGTCACAAAATTCCCCAAGGACTATGCAGTTCAACTGTCTCCTATACAGTCAAAACTAGGGTTTGAGTCCTGATCAAGAAAATGAAGTTTTCAAAGGCTCAATCAAGTCTCATATGCCTACAAATGTGGTCAAGCATCCTCATACCAAGTTTCAAGGCATTCAGCTCAAGATTGCACAGTCAAAACCCTAGATTGCACTACAGTCAACTGTAGGGGCAAAATGGTCATTTGACAGTCAAAAGTTCAAATTTTTGGTCAATATATCATTTTGAAGCCACAAACATCATTTGATCAATGCTTGATCATGATTCTCAAGATTTGGCTCAGAAATCATCAAAGATGCAAAAGTTGCTATATTTGGACAGTTGAAAAAGTCAACTGAAATTGACCAGGGCATAACTTTCACATGGATTATCAGAAAAATTCCATCCAAAGCTCATTTTGAATAGAAAGACATTTCCTACAATTCATCTTCATGTTCCAAGTCCAAGAAATGCTCTCACAAAAAGTTATCAATTTCAACATTATAGGTCATTTTCAAAAGTCAACAAAAAGTGACTTTAAGTCAAAGGCCATAACTTGAGATTGGTAAATCAAAATGACATGGGACCAAAGGCATTGGTTAGAGGACTCAAAGACCTTTCCAAAATGTCCAAGAACATGTGAAAAGCTTAAAAATTGACCAAGTTATGCCTTGTGGAAGTTGGGAAATTTTTGGAAATTTTTGAAAGTCAACATCACTTCAAAAGGCCTAAATTTGCTAATGGGCCCATTTTTCTTCCAAGTTTCTTCATGCCAAGCCTATGCACGATCATTAGGCCCAAAGGGAAGTATTTTCTCATTTTTTAATTATTTATTTGAATTTATATCAATATTAATTCATTTAAATTATTAAATACATGAAAAATATCAAACTTAACCTAAAAAAATCTTTTCATGCATATTTATTCTTAATATTTCGTGCATATCTTAAATAGGCAAGTTTTGGTGTGATTTGAGTTGATTGAACACAAAATGCACATGGAGAAGATTTGGAAAAGATTTCATGAAATCAAATATTGGAAACAATGAATGCAAAGGATTTTGTGCAATATTTTTGACCTAGCATGCTCTATACATATCCAAGATCAGAAACCTAATGGCTGGAGACTGCAAGCTGCGCCCAAACAAGCCATTGCATATTGAAAATTTTTCTTAGAAACTCAAATCTGAAAAGTGCCTTAAAGGTCGATTCAAGCATCAATTTTCATTCCATTAGCATCCTGAGACATCATTGAACGTTTCTCCATCATTAACATCAACAAAAACGCCCTGAATTGGTACCCCTAAGTCAAACTGTACCTCAAGATTTCTAAAATCGTATATCATGATTCAAGCATAGTTTTGCATTTTTATTTATGTATTCATGCTCATAATGATGTTTCTAAGCTGACCAATGCGTTTGATTGCATTTTTATGCCATATATATGAATCTGCCATGATCGTCCATTAGGGTTTGCAGGTTTCAAATTTGGGGTTTTCTGCCCAAGGCAAAATTACGCTTCCAGACCAGTGCCATTAGCTTAAGCAGGTTGAGACGAAGAAGATGGCACCCTCGCGCTCAATTTATGAGCGTCGAGGGGCTAGTCGCTATTTTCTTATAGGCCCTCTAAAACAACGCTTCAAAAACCGTGGCCTCTGAGTTTTGTTTTTACAGGGATGAAGACGATGATGTCGTGTCATAAAGGGACTGGCTCATTCAAATGTCCGCGCGCTAATCCACTCATGTCTTGTTTTTTTATTATATTATTTATTTGCATATTATATATCAAAGTAGTTAAATGGCTCAGCTGGCAAGCTATCAACGCGTTAACCTTCATGACCTGGGTTCAAGTCCCAGGTCTGGCAATTTCCATAATATTTTTCAACGCAGGTTCTTATGCAACGCTGGCTTTATGGACTATCATGTTCCATCCAGATCAGGCCATACACGCGTCTAACAAGTACAGATCAAGGGCCACAGAACCAAGGAACACCTACGCCTAGTCAACGTGTCATACACGATCCAGGAAAGTCAGCAAATTGCAAGCTTAATTGGGCCAGGCTTCTCCAATCTATACCTCCTGAATTGGGGACTACCCCCCCCTGGTTTGCCTTATTATTTTTATTTTTATTCTTTCTTTAATTTTTCTTATTATTTCTTTTATTTTGCTACTTATTTAGTTAATTATTTCAACAAAATACAAAAACACACAAAAATCAGAAAATATAAAAAATATAATATTTATTTTATTATGATTATTTTCAAATAAACATGTAAATAATTTAGTAAATTAGGTTATAAGTTTAATTCTTTTTTAACAAAAATGTAAAAAAGTATAGAATTAGGTTAATAAAAACTTTTTATTCCCTTTTTAATTTTTTCCCCTTTTTTCCACAGTAATAATTGTTTATTTATTTATTTTTATAATTAAATTGTACATAAATAAATTAGGGTTTAATGTAGATTATATTTTAATTCTTTCATAATAAATAAAAATATTAGAATTAGGGTTTGCCTTTTAATTTAATTTCAATTAACTCCCTTTTCTCATTAAATCTAAAAAACACAAAAATATCATTTTCATTTAATTTTAATTTTTAATTCCTTATTAATTTTAGTTATTTGCAAAAGGGTCCAACGCCCTAGTTTTGTTTTAATTATTTTCTTTTGCGCATTTACTTTATTGCTTATTATAATTCTGTATCTCTCCCAAGGCCATGTAACTTTACTTTTCGCACTTTATTTACTTCGCATTATTTATTTTTTCGTCAAATCGGGTTCTGGAAATTTCGGCGATGTGGACCCGCGCCATTTGTAATAGTCTTAGATTTATTTTCCCGCAAACTTTATAACTGTTAAAAAGCATGCAAGAATGAATGGCTTAACTAAAATCAAGCGTAGAACACAACAAACATGACAAGACAAATAACTGAAACATGACACACAATTCACACACCACCCCTAGGGTACGCCTCACTGTTGCCTTGCCTCTCGAAAGGTGATCGTCGAGTAGAGGATGTTTTAGTAAGTCCTCATGATCCGGGAACCTGGCATGAGGGTAGCTTCTAAGGTATCTTCCCATTGCTCTGGTGATCACCATGTCCCTAAAACTCGAATTGACCCGAACACCTCCAACGGTGGTGCTACCTGCCTCTCAATGGTGGGATGGCACTACTTTTAAGGACATTTACACAGACGAATTCCTTAGGGTAGGTAGGTTCTCAAGGATACTTGCTCTAATCTCAAAAACGAAACAAAAAGACTTTTCACACTGACATTTTTAAAAGCTTTCAAAGCAAATTTTTTCAAACACTCTGACGTACGAGTCGATCTGAAATTTTTCAAAGAAACTTTTAAACCCACAGTTGAAAAGCAAACAAACCATTTTTGAAAACACAATGAGCAAGTATCTAAGAGCCCATGGATAACCATGGATAGAAAGGGTGCTAACACCTTCCCTTTCTATAACCTACCTCCCGAACCGAGAGCGATCTCTTTAAGGAATTTTTCTGTGCTTTTGTCCTTTCTATTTGGAGAAAATAAAAGACGGTGGCGACTCTTGCTTCCGCGACATTTCGCGAACCAGCGTTAAACAGTCAGTTCCAGATCCACCGATCACAGAACTGGCGACTCTGCTGGGGATACTTTAAAGTGAGGTGTACCTTAGGGCTAGGTCATAACTGTGTTTTCACTTGTATTGTTTTGCTTGCTTTACTATTGTGGGTTGCATCGGAGATACATAGATCCTAACCCGGATCTGGGGATACCCTGTTTAGGTAGCATAAGCTGTGAGGGACCTGTCCGGCGTAGACCGACACAGGTGAAGCAGTGGCTACGTTGGTGTGGCACCTTAGTCTGTACCGATATCCCTTGTGTTGCAACGAGGAGAATATGGGTCTTCTAAGGAGTCATTAAGCACCAACAACCTTAGAACCTTAATTGACACAACTTGGCCTTTAGAACCTAGACCTCATGCTGGCCTAAACTTTAGGGGGCTTGCCTTGTGTGACTTGTGTGCCTTATATGTTTGCCCTTGTATCTGTATGTGGCGTGCTTTATCATAACATCATAGCATCATGAGCATTGCATGCATCCCGCATAAGAACTGACCATTTCAAAGACAAGAGGGTTTCATCTTTGCTCTGTTTTGTAGGACATTATGATGCCTGTGCGAAGGAATACTATCCGGTTCAACTTTGTTCGTTCACCTGAGTTGCTTGATGAGTTGGTTAGCAGAATTCCAAATACCACTTCCTTCATTCAGAGGCATGGCTCCCTTCTCAGTTTAGTCACTGCAAAGCGGGATCAACAGTTGATGAGTGTTCTGACCCAATTCTATGACCCTCAGTACCAGTGCTTCACCTTTCAAGACTTCCAGCTGGTCCCTACCCTGGAAGAGTTCTCTAATCTGCTTGGTATCCCTATCTTGGATCAGACTCCCTTTACTGGTTGGGAAAAGACCCTCAGGCTTGAGGACATTGCTGCAGCTCTTCCTTTGACCCATCAAGAGGTAACAGACAACTGGGTAACTAGAAGCGGAGTTAAGGGTTTCTTGGCCAAGTTTCTGATTGGTAAAGCTAACAGCTTCTGGAATGACTTGGACTTTAGGGCATATGAAGACATCTCGGCTCTCCTAATCTATGGGTTAGTCCTGTTTCCTAATCCTGACAACTTCATCAATGTCACTTCCATTAGGATCTTTATGTCCCAGAACCCGGTGCCCACTCTCTTGGGTGACATCTTGCAACAACTTCATGCCCGTACTACCCGAAGACGAGGAACCCTATGGTGTTGTATCCCTTTGTTGGTGAGGTGGTTTATTTCGCACCTCCCTAAGTTCGTACTGAAGAACCAAGAAGGAAGAGGTTGGGCTCACAGGTTAATGTCTCTCACCGATAAAGACATCACTTGGACTTGCAGAGGTTTGGATGAGATAGCTATTATTGATCGATGCGGGGAGTATCCTAACGTTCCTCTGATTGGTACTCAAGGAGGAATCTCGTACAATCCATGTCTAGCACTCCGTCAGTTTGGAAGAGCAAGAAGAGCAGGCCCCCATGAGATGTTGATGCCTCACATCAGTTTCGAGTTTCAGGTGGATAGTGACGAGCTGCGTCGTAGGTTCATCAAGGCTTGGGACAAGGTTCATAAAGCTGACCCACAAGAGCTAGGGCCAAAGACTTCTCTACCTATGGAAGCCTACTACAAATGGGTCCGCACCCGTGCTCAGAAGTTAGGTATGCCGTATGAAGCTGTCAGACCCGTCATTCTTGAGTGTCCTGATAAAGATGGTGTTCCTCCAACTGTCCTTCCTCCTCAGATACCTACTGATTACGAGACATTGAAGAGATCTTGGTCGCAACTGCAAGAAGAACGGGATTCTTACCGGGAAAAGTTCAACGAGCAGGAATCAAAGATCCAGAAGCTGACAAAGCAATTGGAGAATGAGAGAGCCCTGAATGCCTACCTCCGTACTGAGAAGAGGAGACCATGGGATCAATGAGGAATTCTGAATGTGCCTTTACAGTTTTTATTTCCTTTCCAGTTGTTTCATTTCATGTAAACGCCTAAGGGCAACTTGTTGAATAATTTCAGTTGCAAAGTTGAATCTAATAAAGTGTGTTCCTTTTTTGTTTACAAAGTTGATTCCCGATTGTCTTTGAAAACATAATTCATACGCATTTCATACATCATGTGCATAGCAGGTTTTTCCCCTTTTTCAGGTTGCTTACAGTTCTTCGCTGTTTATTTCAGCATCATGAATCCCGGATCTGAATCCACAGAGACATCAATCAAGGCTCTCCAGGCGCAGAATGCGCAGTTTCAAGAACTAATCATGGGTCTAGCTAAAGGCCAAGAAGAACTGAAAACTATGCTCCTGAAGAAGGAGAAGAAGAAGAAAAGAAGAACTGTTCTATTCAACTCGGGCCGAAGGTTGGGTAATACTCTGCAGCATGAAGAGGCTGTTTCTTCTGTTGGCAAGAGTCCTTCTCAGGCAGAAGTAAAGCTTCCTACTCCAGAAGTCTCCGACAACGAGACAGATTTTGATGAAGAGCAGTACCCTCCTGAAGACAACAGATACAAACAACTGGAGGACAGGTTGAAAGCCATGGAGGTGCAACAGGCACCTGGGCTGGATTTCGGAGATCTGGGTTTGTCGACTGGTGTGATCATTCCCCACAAGTTCAAAGCACCCACCTTCTCCAAGTATGACGGGGCATCCTGTCCCAAGCTGCATTTGAGGTCCTATGTTCGAAAAATTCAGCCGTACTCTGCGGACAAGAATCTATGGATCCACTTCTTCCAGGAGAGTCTTTCAGGGACTCATCTCGAATGGTTCTATCAGCTGGATGGGACCAAAGTTCGTAACTGGGAGGAGCTGGCTACTGCTTTCTACAAGCAGTATCAGTATAATGCCGACCTTGCCCCCACACGTACCCAACTCTAGGGTATGGCGTTAGGCGCAAGCGAAGGTTTTAAGGAGTACGCTCAGAAGTGGAGAGACCTGGCTGGCAGGGTGCAGCCACCATTGACTGATCGGGAGTTGGTTGATATGTTCTTAGGGACCCTATCTGGGCCATTTTTCAACCACCTCATTGGGAATTCTTCTGCTGGTTTCACTGATTTGATCTTAACTGGAGAGAGAATCGAAGCTGGGTTGAAGTCTGGGAAAATTGCAAAAGCTGCATCATCTAGTTCGGACAAGAAACCGTTTAAAAAAGAGTCTAGTGCCGTATATGGTTCTAGGAGATCAGAGAGAAATGAACACCGCCAATCTGTCAGTGCGGTCATGATTGCTAAGCCTGCTGCCGCTCCCCGGCCAAACAATGCTCAGAAGGTGGAAAGACCCCGGAGAGAATTCACCCGCTTAAACATGACTCTATCACAGATACTGCCACAGTTGCTCGCAACCAATTTGGTATCTGTCAGGGAGGCTCCGAAGTTTCCAAATACTGCATCTCCCAAGTACAACCCGAATGCTCGTTGTGCTTACCATTCAGAAAGCCCGGGGCACTCTACCGACGACTGCTGGGCACTAAAGAACAAGCTGCAGGACCTCATTGATACTAAGGAGGTACAGTTTGAGGCATCTGACAAGCCTAACGTGGTGACAGCTCCCCTGCCTGCTCATGGAGTTAATGCTATTGGGAATGAGGAGGAAGTTGATGAAGATGAGTTTGATAGCTGGATCTACCCGGCAGCTGATGGTGGACTTAACAATTGGAGCGCGAAGGACAATCTCCCTGTTTCTTTTGTTACTAAGTAATAAATTTCCTTGTTTTGTTATTTTGTAATAAACAATGATAAACTCTATGGCCCGGTGTCTTACCCGAGGCACCGTGGTTCTATTCGTGAGGGCATACAAACTGTCATTTTATACATCATGAATGCAAATCTTGGACGTACTTTTCGCATTGCAAATATTGTGTTCCTTTTCTGTCTTTCATTTCCTTTACATAATTTTCAAAAAAACAGCTGTATTTACACACACACTCACTCATACAGGTTCCAATCCACTCTGGATCTCACTGATAACAGCTCTGCTAATGCCAATTATAACTTCGAAAATCCGATCAACTTAGCCGAAGACGAAGGTGAAGATGATTGCGAAGTGCCGGGCGAGCTTGCAAGACTGTTGCTTCAGGAAGAGCGGGCAATTCAACCCCATGAAGAGCCAGTGGAAACCATAAACCTGGGTACTGAGGCAGATAGAAAAGAGGTAAAGATCGGTGCTAACCTAGAGCTCAGCGTGAAGCAACGGTTAACCAAGATGTTACATGACTATATGGAGATCTTTGCCTGGTCCTACGAAGACATGCCAGGGTTGGATATCGATATCGCTGTCCATCATTTGCCGACTAGGGAAGACTGCCCTCCAATTAAACAAAAGGTACGTCGGATGCGTCCAGAGATGTCTGAGAAGATTAAAGCCGAGGTCATGAAACAGTTTGATGCCGGGTTCCTTGCAGTGACTTCTTATCCTCAGTGGGTTGCTAATGTGGTGCCGGTACCTAAAAAGGACGGTAAGGTCAGAATGTGTGTCGACTACAGGGATCTGAACAGGGCCAGCCCCAAGGATGACTTCCCCTTACCTCACATTGATGTCCTTGTTGATAATACAGCTCAACACAAAGTATTCTCCTTCATGGATGGCTTTTCAGGCTACAATCAGATAAAAATGGCACCTGAAGACATGGAAAAGACTACATTCGTCACTCAGTGGGGCACCTTCTGTTACAAGGTCATGCCGTTTGGATTAAAGAATGCTGGGGCAACCTACCAACGTGCCATGGTTGCCTTATTTCATGATATGATCCATCATGAGATCGAAGTGTATGTGGACGACATGATCGCTAGGTCCCAGACTGAGGAAGAGCACCTAGATCATCTGCAGAAGTTATTTGACCGGTTGAAACTGTACAAGCTGAGATTGAACCCGAACAAGTGCACCTTCGGGGTAAGATCTGGGAAGTTGCTAGGCTTCGTAGTCAGTGATAAAGGTATTCAAGTGGACCCTGCTAAGGTCAAAGCTATTCAAGAGATGCCAGTTCCTAAGACAGAGAAGGAGGTCAGAGGCTTTTTAGGACGCCTGAATTACATCGCTCGATTCATATCTCATTTGACTGCTACCTGTGAACCAATCTTCAAGCTGCTGAAGAAAGATCAGGTAGTACGTTGAAACGATGAATGTCAGGCTGCCTTCGACAAAATCAAAGAGTATCTCCAAGAACCACCTATCCTTATGCCACCGGTTGAAGGGAGACCTCTGATACTATATCTGACAGTGCTAGACAACTCAATGGGGTGTGTGCTGGGGCAGCATGACGAGTCTGGCCGAAAAGAGCATGCCATTTATTACCTTAGCAAAAAGTTTACCGACTGTGAGACCCGATACTCACTGCTTGAGAAAACTTGCTGCGCTTTGGTATGGGCTGCTCGCCGGCTGAGACAGTATATGCTGACTCACACTACCTTATTGATCTCAAAAATGGATCCGATAAAGTACATATTCGAAAAGCCTGCTCTGTCTGGGAGAATTGCAAGATGGCAAATGATCTTGACGGAATACGACATTCAGTACACAACCCAGAAAGCCATCAAGGGAAGTGTATTGGCAGACCACCTAGCTCATCAAGCTGTAGATGACTACCAATCAATGAACTTCGAGTTTCCAGATGAAAGCATTATGATAGTAACTGATTGTGAAGTACCTGGACCGGATGAAGGACCTGAACCGGGATCCCGATGGTCTATGCACTTTGACGGAGCCTCCAATGCTTTGGGAAACGGTATCGGCGCCATAATCATATCTCCTCAGGGTACTCATACTCCACTCACTGCCCGGCTGTGTTTCAACTGTACCAACAACATGGCGGAGTATGAGGCGTGTATCATGGGTCTTCAAGCTGCGATTGACCTAAGGATCAAATTTCTAAGTGTTTTCGGAGATTCCGCTCTTGTGATCAATCAGATCAAAGGAGAGTGGGATACGAAACATCCAAACTTGATTCCTTACAAAGAATGTGTGTTGACCCTGATTCCTCACTTCACAGAGATAACCTTCGAGCACTTTCCAAGAGAAGAGAATCAGTTAGCGGATGCGTTAGCCACAATGTCTTCAATGTTCAAGGTTAAATGGGATAATGAAGCCCCCCGGATCATCATCTGGAAACTGGACGAACCGGCATACTGTTGTGATCTCGAAACTGAATTGGTAACTGAGAAGCCTTGGTACCACGAAGTGAAGAGATATCTGGAAGCTCAGGAATACCCTGAAGGTGCCTCCATCAACGATAAGAAATTCCTGAGGAGGTTCGCGGCAAAATTCTTCCTAAGCAACGGCATCTTGTACAAGCGAAACCACGATTCAACCTTACTGCGTTGTGTGGATAAGACTGAAGCAGAACGAATCATGGAAGAGCTACATGAAGGGACCTTTGGTACGCATTCCAGTGGACATACTATGGCTAAGAAAATCCTACGGGCAGGATACTATTGGTCCACGATGGAAGCTGATTGCTACCAACATTCCAGGACATGCCACAAATGCCAGATCTATGCAGACAAGGTGCATGTTCCTCCGGTTCCCCTGAATGTTCTGAATGCGCCTTGGCCGTTTGCAATGTGGGGCATAGACATGATCGGCGAGATCAAACCTACGACATCCAATGGACATCGCTTCATCTTAGTGGCGATCGACTATTTTACAAAGTGGGTTGAGGCAGCATCCTATGCTACAGTAACCAAGACTGTTGTGGCACGGTTTATTCGGCACAATCTGATCTGTCGATACGGCGTCCCTGAGCGGATTATTACGGACAACGGTACCAATCTGAACAACAAGATGATTGCTGAGCTTTGCGAACAATTCAAGATACAGCACCACAATTCTTCTCCTTACAGACCGAAGATGAATGGGGCCGTAGAAGCAGCAAACAAGAACATCAAGAAGATCGTGCAAAAGATGACAGTAACGTACAAAGATTGGCACGAGATGTTACCGTTCGCTCTGCATGGGTACCGTACCTCAGCAAGGACGTCAACCGGGGCAACTCCGTTCTCTCTGGTTTATGGCATGGAGGCAGTCTTGCCGATCGAAGTGCAGATCCCCTCTCTCCGGATAATGAAGGATGCAAATCTGAACGAAGATGATTGGATCCAGACACGACTTGATCAGCTCAACCTCATTGACGAAAAGAGACTCGCTGCTATCTGTCATGGTCAGACATATCAGAAACGGATGATCAGGGCATTTAACAAAAAGGTCAGACCACAGGAATATCAAGTTGGGGATCTGGTTATCAAGAGAATCATCCTTCCTCAGAGTGATCCAAGGGGCAAATGGACTCCTACATATGAGGGGCCATTTGTGGTTAAGCATGTGTTCTCAGGAGGAGCAATGATCTTAACCAATATGGATGGTGACGACCTTCCTCACCCCGCCAATGCAGACATAGTTAAAAAATACTACGCATGAAAAAAAGACCCGCTAGGCTGACATGCCTAGGCAAAAATTAGGGCTTCCCGTCGAACCAAAAGGGTTCGGGCAAAATGAAGGGATGAAAATGAAAAAATCTGTACACCCGGCAAGTCGAAAACCTGAAAAGGCGGCTTGGGCAAAAATGGATATCCCGGTGGACTGAAAACCCGAAAGGGCGGTCCAGGCAAAAGTTAGGGATAAAAGCGTAAAACTATGTCTCGTTGATCACTTTGCATCCAGAATCCGGTATCTACATCAAGTTCAAACGGCATCGATCAGTCAGCTTCACCTTCAACCAAGGTCATCAAGTGATGAGACGCTCGGAGTTATAAAGGCAATAGCAGAGTTGAAAACCCAGTGGATCATTCATCTTTCACACAGCTGTTTTATTTTCTTTTGTACAAAACTTGTATAAACTCTTTTGATCGGCGACGTACCTCTTACTAGGGCGTCAGCCTCTTGTATACAAAACGCCTATTCATGGGCCATTCAAAATCAATACAAATATATTTTCAGTTAAACGTGCCAAGTGTTTTTCTTTTTCTGTTTTGTTTTGCGAAGAACGTCCAAGGTTCAATCTGTGATGTATGCATTGACAATAATTTGCTAACTCATGAATATTTGCATACGAAACAAAGGAATTAATTGCAGGTGACACTGGAAACAGGGGCAATAAAGAGTTGTCTGAGCAGTCTAATTGTTCTATCCTCCAAGGTATCAAGATAGGTTCAACTAAAGAACACGGCCAAGTGTATCTTAATTCCCCAGAGAGCGGTTCAACAAAACATTACATTTCTCTCCAAGCAAATCATCAATTATCAAGGAAAATTGAGTATCCACCAGCCGATCTCAAACATTCCCCAGCAGCATATATTCTTAACAAGTATCCCCGGCAGTCTTGGCCTAAAGATTGTTCCCCGGCGGTATCTCAACATTCAAAGGAGTCACCTCCCCAGCATACCAAAACTTCCCCAGAGAATCCAATCCAGTTCCCCAGGAAAGTTGGAATCCACATCTCCCCAAGCAGTAAGCTCATCCCCAGTAGATTCTGGAAGCTTACCCCCTCGCAGAACACGAACGCGTCGTCCGGCTTGATTAAAAGAGTTATTTCCTTAACAGGATATAACTGGGTTATCCTCAGCCAAAAGCCACGGAAAGGTCGTCGTCAACGTAGTTCTTTCCTTACCCCAGCGAAGTCTATCAACACTTCCAGCACAACAAGGGCATCCTCAGCAAGTTATCAACAATTCAGCAAAGCATCTCTATCCCCACAGAGTATTGCTTCCCAGCATGGTCATCAGAGTATCTTTTCTCCCCATAGAAGCGTCATTTGCCAAGATTATTCCTCAACGGAGTTATCCTCTCCTACCGGTATTCTTGCAATCATCATCCCCAGCGGAAGCAATATCTATTCTTCAACGTCAGCCCAGGATACGACTTCCCGGCACCCGTCAAGGATTTACTTTCCTAGACGAAAACATACATAAAACATCACATACATCATTATAGCATGCATAACGTATTGCATCATACAAGTCTCATTTATATCGAGAACATCATTGCTTGATCCATATCATGCATTGCATACGGCTGACTTTTACCTTTCAGGAAAGAAGCAGTTTAAATTATCAACCATATTTCAAGACCTTCTCTGGTTCAGTCAGATCGACCCTAAGATCTCCCTGATGCTTATCCAGTTGAAGATATTCCAAGACCTAGACCGGTTCAGTTAAATCGACCCTAAGATTTTCCTGATGCTTATCCAGTCAAAGGCCTTCTCTTGGTTCAGTCAGATCGACCCTAAGATCTCCCTGATGCTTATCCAGTTGAAGATATTTCAAGACCTAGACCGGTTCAGTTAAATCGACCCTAAGATTTCCCTGATGCTTATCCAGTCAAAGGCCTTCTCTTGGTTCAGTCAGATCGACCCTAAGATCTCCCTGATGCTTATCCAGTTGAAGATATTTCAAGACCTAGACCGGTTCAGTTAAATCGACCCTAAGATTTCCCTGATGCTTATCCAGTCAAAGGCCTTCTCTTGGTTCAGTCAGATCGACCCTAAGATCTCCCTGATGCTTATCCAGTTGAAGATATTTCAAGACCTAGACCGGTTCAGTTAAATCGACCCTAAGATTTTCCTGATGCTTATCCAGTCAAAGGCCTTCTCTGGTTCAGTCAGGTCGACCCTAAGATCTCCCTGATGCTTATCCAGTTGAAGATATTTCAAGACCTAGACCGGTTCAGTTAATCGACCCTAAGATTTTCCTGATTCTTACCTAGTCAAAGGCCTCTCTGGTTCAGTCAGATCGACCCTAAGATCTCCCTGATTCTTATTCCAGTAGAAGACACCCAAGATTTTTCTCAACGAGCGTTGTTAAAGTTAAAATCGCCCAAGGTTCCCTTGCCATTCATGCTAAGGAAGTAACCATCCCTGGTTCATTCATCAGCGTTTGAAGCTCCAGACTCAGCTCCTGTAACCAGTCAGGACACATCCATACCAAACATCTAAAATCAGCTCCTGCAACGTGTCAGGTACTCTTTTTCTTTTGCAGGTATGCAGGTTCCCGCTAAGGAATCTCTTGCGCAATCAACATCCAGATGGCATCTATAATCCCATCATCCTATCCATCAATCTCCAAATGGCATCTATAAGCCCATTCCCCCATCACTGCTATCATGTGAGCGCAAATTTCTGGGCACTTTAGTGTTCAATCATCTTCTACCCTCGGATTACGAAAGGCACGTCCGCCAATCTGCATCCTCAGGTCTAAGAAGATTGAACAGGGGCAACTGTTGTACCCCAAAATTTGCCCTCCCATATTCATCAAGAATTGTCAAAGTCAAGGTCACAAAATTCCCCAAGGACTATGCAGTTCAACTGTCTCCTATACAGTCAAAACTAGGGTTTGAGTCCTGATCAAGAAAATGAAGTTTTCAAAGGCTCAATCAAGTCTCATATGCCTACAAATGTGGTCAAGCATCCTCATACCAAGTTTCAAGGCATTCAGCTCAAGATTGCACAGTCAAAACCCTAGATTGCACTACAGTCAACTGTAGGGGCAAAATGGTCATTTGACAGTCAAAAGTTCAAATTTTTGGTCAATATATCATTTTGAAGCCACAAACATCATTTGATCAATGCTTGATCATGATTCTCAAGATTTGGCTCAGAAATCATCAAAGATGCAAAAGTTGCTATATTTGGACAGCTGAAAAAGTCAACTGAAATTGACCAGGGCATAACTTTCACATGGATTATCAGAAAAATTCCATCCAAAGCTCATTTTGAAGAGAAAGACATTTCCTACAATTCATCTTCATGTTCCAAGTCCAAGAAATGCTCTCACAAAAAGTTATCAATTTCAACATTATAGGTCATTTTCAAAAGTCAACAAAAAGTGACTTTAAGTCAAAGGCCATAACTTGAGATTGGTAAATCAAAATGACATGGGACCAAAGGCATTGGTTAGAGGACTCAAAGACCTTTCCAAAATGTCCAAGAACATGTGAAAAGCTTAAAAATTGACCAAGTTATGCCTTGTGGAAGTTGGGAAATTTTTGGAAATTTTTGAAAGTCAACATCACTTCAAAAGGCCTAAATTTGCTAATGGGCCCATTTTTCTTCCAAGTTTCTTCATGCCAAGCCTATGCACGATCATTAGGCCCAAAGGGAAGTATTTTCTCATTTTTTAATTATTTATTTGAATTTATATCAATATTAATTCATTTAAATTATTAAATACATGAAAAATATCAAACTTAACCTAAAAAAATCTTTTCATGCATATTTATTCTTAATATTTCGTGCATATCTTAAATAGGCAAGTTTTGGTGTGATTTGAGCTGATTGAACACAAAATGCACATGGAGAAGATTTGGAAAAGATTTCATGAAATCAAATATTGGAAACAATGAATGCAAAGGATTTTGTGCAATATTTTTGACCTAGCATGCTCTATACATATCCAAGATCAGAAACCTAATGGCTGGAGACTGCAAGCTGCGCCCAAACAAGCCATTGCATATTGAAAATTTTTCTTAGAAACTCAAATCTGAAAAGTGCCTTAAAGGTCGATTCAAGCATCAATTTTCATTCCATTAGCATCCTGAGACATCATTGAACGTTTCTCCATCATTAACATCAACAAAAACGCCCTGAATTGGTACCCCTAAGTCAAACTGTACCTCAAGATTTCTAAAATCGTATATCATGATTCAAGCATAGTTTTGCATTTTTATTTATGTATTCATGCTCATAATGATGTTTCTAAGCTGACTAATGCGTTTGATTGCATTTTTATGCCATATATATGAATCTGCCATGATCGTCCATTAGGGTTTGCAGGTTTCAAATTTGGGGTTTTCTGCCCAAGGCAAAATTACGCTTCCAGACCAGTGCCATTAGCTTAAGCAGGTTGAGACGAAGAAGATGGCACCCTCGCGCTCAATTTATGAGCGTCGAGGGGCTAGTCGCTATTTTCTTATAGGCCCTCTAAAACAACGCTTCAAAAACCGTGGCCTCTGAGTTTTGTTTTTACAGGGATGAAGACGATGATGTCGTGTCATAAAGGGACTGGCTCATTCAAATGTCCGCGCGCTAATCCACTCATGTCTTGTTTTTTTATTATATTATTTATTTGCATATTATATATCAAAGTAGTTAAATGGCTCAGCTGGCAAGCTATCAACGCGTTAACCTTCATGACCTGGGTTCAAGTCCCAGGTCTGGCAATTTCCATAATATTTTTCAACGCAGGTTCTTATGCAACGCTGGCTTTAGGGACTATCATGTTCCATCCAGATCAGGCCATACACGCGTCTAACAAGTACAGATCAAGGGCCACAGAACCAAGGAACATCTACGCCTAGTCAACGTGTCATACACGATCCAGGAAAGTCAGCAAATTGCAAGCTTAATTGGGCCAGGCTTCTCCAATCTATACCTCCTGAATTGGGGACTACCCCCCCTGGTTTGCCTTATTATTTTTATTTTTATTCTTTCTTTAATTTTTCTTATTATTTCTTTTATTTTGCTACTTATTTAGTTAATTATTTCAACAAAATACAAAAACACACAAAAATCAGAAAATATAAAAAATATAATATTTATTTTATTATGATTATTTTCAAATAAACATGTAAATAATTTAGTAAATTAGGTTATAAGTTTAATTCTTTTTTAACAAAAATGTAAAAAAGTATAGAATTAGGTTAATAAAAACTTTTTATTCCCTTTTTAATTTTTTCCCCTTTTTTCCACAGTAATAATTGTTTATTTATTTATTTTTATAATTAAATTGTACATAAATAAATTAGGGTTTAATGTAGATTATATTTTAATTCTTTCATAATAAATAAAAATATTAGAATTAGGGTTTGCCTTTTAATTTAATTTCAATTAACTCCCTTTTCTCATTAAATCTAAAAAACACAAAAATATCATTTTCATTTAATTTTAATTTTTAATTCCTTATTAATTTTAGTTATTTGCAAAAGGGTCCAACGCCCTAGTTTTGTTTTAATTATTTTCTTTTGCGCATTTACTTTATTGCTTATTATAATTTTGTATCTCTCCCAAGGCCATGTAACTTTACTTTTCGCACTTTATTTACTTCGCATTATTTATTTTTTCGTCAAATCGGGTTCTGGAAATTTCGGCGATGTGGACCCGCGCCATTTGTAATAGTCTTAGATTTATTTTCCCGCAAACTTTATAACTGTTAAAAAGCATGCAAGAATGAATGGCTTAACTAAAATCAAGCGTAGAACACAACAAACATGACAAGACAAATAACTGAAACATGACACACAATTCACACACCACCCCTAGGGTACGCCTCACTGTTGCCTTGCCTCTCGAAAGGTGATCGTCAAGTAGAGGATGTTTTAGTAAGTCCTCATGATCCGGGAACCTGGCATGAGGGTAGCTTCTAAGGTATCTTCCCATTGCTCTGGTGATCACCATGTCCCTAAAACTCGAATTGACCCGAACACCTCCAACGGTGGTGCTACCTACCTCTCAATGGTGGGATGGCACTACTTTTAAGGACATTTACACAGACGAATTCCTTAGGGTAGGTAGGTTCTCAAGGATACTTGCTCTAATCTCAAAAACGAAACAAAAAGACTTTTCACACTGACATTTTCAAAAGCTTTCAAAGCAAATTTTTTCAAACACTCTGACGTACGAGTCGATCTGAAATTTTTCAAAGAAACTTTTAAACCCACAGTTGAAAAGCAAACAAACCATTTTTGAAAACACAATGAGCAAGTATCTAAGAGCCCATGGATAACCATGGATAGAAAGGGTGCTAACACCTTCCCTTTCTATAACCTACCTCCCGAACCGAGAGCGATCTCTTTAAGGAATTTTTCTGTGCTTTTGTCCTTTCTATTTGGAGAAAATAAAAGACGGTGGCGACTCTTGCTTCCGCGACATTTCGCGAACCAGCGTTAAACAGTCAGTTCCAGATCCACCGATCACACAATGAAATTAGGATAATGCTTACTATGCAAAATTTTGATACAAGAGAAGTGTTTAAGAGCAACACCACAAACCCTAAGCTTGTTGTTGATTGAACCCTTTCTCCTCTTTTGATCTTGAGAAAGACCAAGACACAATAAATGCAAATTGACTATCTGGATCTTACTACTCATTTTCATTATTTATATCCAAAGCTTTCACACACCGTCAATTTCAAACTATTACAACACAAGACTTTAATTATAGCCCGTCAGTCTCGCGCTACTTTCTTTTCGTTCTTTATCTCCAAAGGACTTCACTTGACCGCAATTAGCTCTCGAATATCTTGCACGAAAACCCCTAAATCAACCAATGATCTTGGAAGACAAACCCGATGTTTTTCCTGGATGAAAACCCCTACAAAGCCTAACCCAATACATAATTAGACACTATCAATCCTCTTCTAGATGGAACACCAACAAAACACCTCTACAATGTAATGTTAGTGTTGTTGTACCCCAAAATTTGCCCTCCCATATTCTTCAAAGTTTTGACAAGCATCATCTCAATTTGCTCAAGTCTACTCAAGGGTTGCACAGTTCAAACCATCCTCTTAAGCCAGTCAAAATTAGGGTTTTGGTTCTTGCAAGGAAGTTGAGGTTTTCAAGGGCCCAATCAAGTCCCACATGCCTATAAACATTGTCAGGCATCTACATGCCAAGTTTCAAGGCTCACAAGGTCAAGTTGCACAGTCAAAAACCCTAATTGCTTCACAATCAACTACAGGGGCAAAATGGTCATTTGGCAGTCAAAAGTCAAAATTTTTGGTCAACATCTTATTTTGAAGCCACAATCATCATTTGGTCAAGTCTTGACCATGATTCCACAAGA
This sequence comes from Vicia faba, assembly GCA_948472305.1. Classification (NCBI taxonomy): domain Eukaryota; kingdom Viridiplantae; phylum Streptophyta; class Magnoliopsida; order Fabales; family Fabaceae; genus Vicia; species Vicia faba. The sequence continues at coordinate 210,045,375 of OX451738.1, read as the reverse complement.
ATGGCACAAACATCATCAAGATGCAAAAGTTTCCATTTTTGGACAGCTGAAAAGTCAACTGTAACTTGACCAAGGCATAACTTTTTCATGGTTCATCAGAAAAATCCCATCCAATTCTCATTTTGAAGGGGAGGACATTTCCTACAACTCATCTTCACATTCCAAGTCCAAGAAATGCTATCATAAAAAGTTATCAATTTCAATATTATAGGTCATTTTCAAAAGTCAACAAAAGGGCACTTTAAGTAAAAGACCATAACTTGAGATTGGTAAATCAAAATGACATGGGACCAAAGGCATTGGTTAGAGGACTTCAAGAACTTTCCAAAATGTCCAAGAACATGTTCATATGATCAAAATTGAGCAAGATATGCATTGGAGAAGTTGGGAAATTTTTGTGAAATGGCAAAAGTCAACTATCTTTGAAACTTCAATTTTTGACAAAAGGGCCCACTTTTTTCCACTTGATTCAGCCTTTTCATGCCACCCACGTGTCCCATGATCAATTTCAAGACCAAATAATTATTTTTCTATTTTTATTTAATTTTTATGGATTTAATTCATTTTAATCCATAATAATTCAAGTAAATCTAAAAAAATTAATTAAATGGTATCTTATGGTTTGAATAGCCTTCATGAAGCATTTGCAACCTACCAATTTCGTGCTAAGCTCATTTAGGCATGAAAATTCAAATTTTGAACAAGCTTTGAAAGGCCTTTAATGGTGGTTAAGACAAAATCCAAAGCTTAATTGCAATGGTTAAAGGCTCCTAAATGTGACTTATTCTCACTCATTACTATATATACAAGCCTTACAAGCCTCATTCACAACCTAGAGTATGCACAAACGGCCAGAGCAAAATCCAAAAAGTGTCAAAAAAAAGTGTGAGATCAAAAGGAGTGTTGCAAGCATTTTCAGGCCAAAAGGAGAACGTGACTCTCTTCTTTGCCATACTCTGAAGCTAAAGCAACCCTTGCCAAATCCTAAGGTCCATCATACCGCGCTGTAAGTTTTCCCAGGTCCCCCAAACGCTTGTTTCATTTTTTCTCTAACATATTCCCATGCAGCATTCCAGCGAAAGTCCACCATATATCTCAAGCAATCAGCGTGCCATGTGTCCAGTCCTACAGATCTGATGGCTAAAGAATGCAGACCATGGTGCTCATGAGTCAACACAGGCATAGGCAATCAGGAAAGTCAAAAGGGGCTTGAAGGTTCATGGGCCTCACAATTTCATTAACACCTCCAATCTGGCCCAACCCCCCCCCCCCCCCCCCCCCCCCCCCTTGGTTTTGTTATTTCTTTTTATCTTTTTATTTTTTCTTTTCTTTTATAACTCTTTTTTTATATTAATTATTAGTATTATTAACATAATTAATATTTTCATTAAAAAAATCCAAAAAAAGAACTAATATTATTATTATTATTAATTTCATGTTATTTTTGTAAATAAATACTAATAAATTGAATTAGTTTTAATTAGGCAACTTTAACCTTTTTCTTAATAACTAAAATAAATTTAGAATTAGATTTTTATTAACTTTTAATTTTAATTCCTTTTATTTTATTTCATTAAAAACATAAAAAATACAAAAACATTTTTCTTTTAATAAATTAAATAATTAGTTTTAATTCCATTTCATTAAAAAAAAGACAAAATTCAATTTCTTTCTCAAAAGGGTCAAAACCCTTAGGACGTTCCCGATTAAATTTTTATTCGCGCGTATTTATTTTATTTTGATTATTTATGTAACTGTCTTCAGATATGTAATAGTTAATTAGGAATTTTACCGCTTTATTTAATTTCTCGCACTTATTTACCAAAACGGCTATTTGTTTTTTGGCGATGTATAGACCCGCGCCTTGTAATAGTTAGATTTATCTTTCCGCAATTTACTTTCCGCACTCCTAACTGCTAAAAAATGCATGAAAGAATGTATGACAAATAAAACCAATCTGTAGCTCACAAAATAACATGTACAAAACAAACATTAACTGAAAAAACAAAACACAAGCACATGCCACTTCTAGGGTACGCCTCACTGGTTGCCTCGAACGTGGTCATCAAGTATAGGGTGTCTTAGAGGTCGCCCTTTTGTCTAAAGATCCAGTTGCCTCGAAACGGTTGCCTCGGATAAAAAGGATCTAGGACATTAGAGTTACTTCTAAGGTGTCCTACCATTGCTTCGGTGACCACACTGTCCCTTATAATCGAATTGACCCGAATACCTCCAACGATGGTGCTACCTACCTCTCAATGGTGGGATAGCACTATCTAAAGGACTCTTACACAGCCTAATTCCTTAGAGTAGGTAGATCTCTTAAGTACTTGCTCTTTTCAAACAAACAAAAACAACTTTTCGCACCCCACACTTTCAAAAAGTTTTCAAACAAAACACTTCATACACTCTTGAGGACTGATACAAGAGTTACTTAGAAGTTTTCCAAACTAACTTTTTCAAAACCCACACACACTTGAAAAGCAAACAATTTTGAAAACATAAGAGCAAGTACCTAAGAGCCCGTGGATAACCACGGATAGAAAGGGTGCTAACACCTTCCCTTTCTATAAATCTACCTCCCGAACCGAGAAACATTCTCAAAGAAGGAATTTTGTTGTGCTTCTGTCCTTTCCATATTGGAGAATATAAAAGACGGTGGCGACTCTTGCCTACCGCGACATTTCGCGAAACCAGCTAAAAAATAGTCAGTTCTATTCCCATCGATCACAGAACTGGCGACTCTGCTGGGGACTTATAAAAGTGAGGTGTACCTTAGGATTAGATCATACTTATGTTTTCAATTGCTTTGCTTTGATTGCTTTATATTTGTGGGATTTGCATCGGATTTTCATAGATCCTAACCCGGATCTGGGGATACCCTTTTAGGTAGCATAAGCTGTGAGGGACCTGTCCGGCGTAGACCGACACGGGTGAAGCAGTGGCTACGTTGGTGTGGCACCTTGGTCTGTACCGATATCCCTTGTGTTGCAACGAGGAGAATATGGGTCTTCTGAGGAGTCATTAAGCACCAACCGACCTTAGAACCCTAAATAGACCCAACTTGGCCATAGAACAGTAGCAGTATGCTACACCCATTGAGGCTAAACTCTCGCGATGGTTCTGGCCGCAAGAAAAGATTGCGACGCTGGAGTTATGACCGATTGAGGGTAGTCAGTGATATTGGGATCCTCTAGAACCCGGTTACTTTTGATAGGACAGGTCTTAACCACCAACTTCAAGAGGGTAGTACCTAGACTTCATGTTGGCCTAAACTCTAAGGGTTGTCTTGTGTGACTTGTGTGCCTTCAAACTTGACTACTTGCATGCTTGTTATCTGACACTTGAGCTTCTTGCAGGTATTGTTTACAGTCCTTAATCTGGACTCATAACAGGGTTTACCTACATTACTCCACGCATAGCATACCATTATACCATTGCATACATCTTGCATAAGGACTAATCCATTTCAAGGATCTCAAGGGTTGGTGATGCAGGTCATGATGAATCAAATGTCTAGCAAGGGGAAAAGGGGATTTATTTTTCTCTAGCCAAAGCATGAGGACCTGAGTCAGGGGCTATGACCCACTCGATATGGTGAGCCTTGACTCTTGAAGAAGGACCCTCATCAACATGAAGTTCCTTCCATCAAGCTACAAAATTCAAATCCTAACAACTTTTCTTGTTTACCCCACGAGATCCTTGAAAACATTACATGCATACATACACATCATTGCATAACAGGTACCCTTGTTACAGGTCACTTACCATCTCCGCTGTTTATTTCATCAATGGCTTCCCAACAAGACAACCAGGATCTTCACGCTCAAGAGACTCGGTTCGGGGAGATCCTCCTAAATCTATCCAAGGGGCAGGAAGAGCTGAGAACACTCCTCATGGGGACTTTGGTCAGGAACAGTCTTAAAGACGATAAGGATGAACGACTGAAACGTCTACAAGCTGAGGTGGATACAATGAGAACCCAAATGCTAGGGCAAATGGCTCTTATCCAAGACTTATCTCAAAGACAAGGAGAGCTCAGGGTTCTCATCAACCAACTGCTTCGGGATAACCAACTGGGGCAAACATCTAAGGTTGAAAAGCAAGACATCATTCAACCACCTGTGGTGCAAGAAGACAAGGGAAAAGCTCCTCAGTTTGCTTCAGGGTCACAAGCCCAGCACCAACCTCACCAGTGTCAACAGGATAATCGGCGTAAGCGAAATACATCTGGAAGACATTTCTCGGAGACTGGTATACCATCATCACTGATACTGAGACACTTGTTGGAGGTCAAGCTGATTGCTTTAAAAGATCCTCCTAAGAATCTCAACATAACCTCCCTAAAGTACAATTCTGATGAAAGGTGTGCCTACCATTCTGACAGTCCTGGACATGACACTGACGACTGTTGGAGCCTGAGGAACAAGATCCAAGACTTGATCGACAGAAGGGTGCTGGAGTTCATGCCGGGAGGGAAAATGAAAATCTTCTGCTGAGAATCTTCCATCTGAAATGACTGGTGCAAACTAAGAAGCTTTTGTTCATTCGAATGTTCAAGTTGTATTTTTCTCTGATTGTTCAAACATTTGTTCATGTCAAACTCTTTTACTTTATCAATGCATCGCATATGTCTGTTTTGAATCAATATATTCTCATTCGCTATATTCAAACTGCTTTCATTTTTTGATGTCAACTCTCAATTAATAATTCTAAGCCTCTTGAGGGAGGATGACGAAAACGATACCATAATCTACAATATGCTTTTGAACAGACCCCGCTGATGAGGTACAGGCATTGTTTCAATTCCTAAACACTGGAGTTATAAGGAAGATAATCCCTCGTCAACCCCTTCGAGCCAAAGAAGTGGGAGTTTTTCTTTTCGAAAATTAAAACCCTTAATCATAACCTGGGGCAGGGTAGTTCTCTCAGTTGATCCAAGTGCACAACGAATAGCACCAAAGAGGTCCTCATAAAACAAAAGACAGTGATGGTTCAGAATAATCATAAAGACAGGCAGTCATTATCCCTCAAAATAAACACCCATTAAGTTAAAACCTATGAAGGAGACTTACAAAACTGGGGCATCCCGCTGACTGTAATCACAAAAGAAACAGTTCAGGCAAAAAACAGGGATAACAAAATCAAAAAGAAAAGAGGACCTGTAAACCCTCAACAAGGAAATGACTGCCTATTCAAAATAAAATGTCAACATCCGAACCATCATGGGAATATTAGGACAAAGACTCGAACAAGGTCTAACGCACGATCAACTGAGTTTAGGTTTGAAGAACATCGCAAAGAGCGGGTGGGTACAAATATAATTTGAGCCTTTATCCTTTGTTTCTTAAACCGTGAACCAGGCCACGTTATAACCCTTAAAAAGTCCTAGCTGAAGCATGGGTTAGTTCGAAGGCATACTGTTACGAAAGGTATCCTGACTCCTTAAGGTTTGCTGTAAAATACTGAGTTGACATCACATTTTACAAAATTTGCTTGTTTTACTGAAAATGCATTTTCAAAAATTTCAAGACAGACATAAGCTTTGCATTTTTAATATAACATTGCTTGCATGTGACTATTTGTTTGAACAGCATAGAAGTTCGCACGACGAATGTCTAATGAACAAAAGCACCTCCAATCAAGGGGCATGGCATGATCATTGTCCATCATCTGGGGCAGTCAAGTCAAGATTCAAGGAATCTCTCAAAATGCCAAGTAGCCAGGGGAAAATCTCCATCTGAATCACTTGGGGCATTGGACTTGAATTCCAGCAACGAAGCTTGCACGATCAGATATCTTCTGGTAGTATGGCAACACAACACTACTGACAGTGACAACTCCCTGCACTCTGAGAACATGGACATAGTCAAAAAAAAATACTATGCATAATCAAAGACCCGCTAGGTTGACTGGCCTAGGCAAAAATAAGGGCTTCCCGGCGAACCAAAAGGGTTCGGGCAAAAATAAGGGATGAAATAAAAAAAATCTGTACACCCGGCAAGTCGAAAACCTGAAAAGGCGGCTTGGGCAAAAATGGGTATCCCGGTGGACTGAAAACCCGAAAAGGCGGTCCAGGCAAAAGTTAGGGATCAAAGCGTACGACTATGTCCCAGTATCTCGTCACTTGCCTACCAGAAGAAGGTTCATCAATCAGCAGTTATCAAGCACCTCCTAGGTCTTTTTTCTCCCGCAGAAACAAGGGCAAAAATGAGTTGTCCGAGCGATCTAGTTGCTCTGTCCGCCAAGGTACCAATGTAGGTTAAGCTGAAGAACGTGACCAAGATACCTTCACTCCCCGCAGAGTAAGATAAGATTCAGCAATACTCTCTCCCGAGTAGAGTTGGTCTCTCATCAGCCCTGAAAAGGCACAGTATCTCCAGCAAGTCAACAACACTCTCCCCAAGCAGAGTTAATCTACTGTCAGCCTTAAGGAAGTTGGGTATCCCCAGAAAATCTCAATATTCCCCAGCGGAGTATACAGATGTTCCTGAGCAAGCATCCCCGGCAGTCTTAATATAAGATTGTTCCCCGGCGGAATACAGACACCCCAGTGGAACCATTCCCCAATACAGTCCAAAAGTCTCCCCAGGAGAGTTGAATCATCCTCCCCAGTAAATTCTGGAAGCTCATCCCCAGTAGATTCTGGAAGCTTGTCCCCTGCAGAGTATGAACGCATCTCCCCGGTTTTATTCAAAGGTTATTCCCCACCAGAGCTTATAACTGGGTTATCCTCAGCCCCAGAGCTTATAACTGGGTTATCCTCAGCCAATTACCACGGAAAGATCGTCCTCGGCGAAGTTCTTCCTACCCCCCAGCGGAGTTCATCAATTCCCTCTACAAAGCTTATCAACGGTATCCCCAGCAGAGTTATCATCAAACCTCAGTGAAGTATCTCTCCCCACAGAGTAATTCCCCGCAGAGTAATATCTTCATCAAGTTTATTCCCCAACGGAGTCATCCTCTCCTACCGGTTTATTCTTGCAACCATCATCCCCAGCGGAAATGAAGAACTCTACTCTTCAACCTCAGCCCAGGATTCAACTTCCCGGCGTTCGTCAATGATTTATTTTCCTAGACGAAGATACATTCATAGACATTCATCACATTATCATACACCATGACGCATGCATATACACATCATAACACACAAATCTCATTTATTCTTGAGAACATCTTAATATCATGCAATTCATGCATCATGACACTGCATACAACTAACGTTTTGCCTTTTCAGGAAAAGGTCAATCGAAAGATGATTACCATCTACCTATACAGTTCCAGATCCACATTGGTAATAAGCCAGGAAAATTCTGTGGACGACTGATCATGGGTTAATATCTGAAACCAGACAGGACAATCATCCACTTGATCATCATGAAGCAACCCCACACTGGTTCCTTCTCAACTTCAGATGTAGTTTTACACGAACTCATCATCAGGCAACCCCACACCGGTTCCTTCTCAATTTTCAGACGAAGTCTTACACGGACCCATCACAAAGTAACCCTACACCGGTTCCTTTTCTTTCAGAAGAAGTCTTACACGGACTTATCATCAAAGTAACCCTACACCGGTTCCTTTTCTTCCAGAAGAAGTCTTACATGGACTTATCATCAAAGTAACCCTACACCGGTTCCTTTTCTTCCAGAAGAAGTCTTACACGGACTTATCATCAAAGTAACCCTACACCGGTTCCTTTTCTTTCAGAAGAAGTCTTACACGGACTTATCATCAAAGTAACCCTACACCGGTTCCTTTTCTTCCAGAAGAAGTCTTACACGGACTTATCATCAAAGTAACCCTACACCGGTTCCTCCAAAAGTCTTACACGGACTTATCTCAAGATAACCTTACCCCGGTTCATCAAGAAGTTTTACACGAACTTACCCTGCAGTAACCTTACCCTGGTTCCTTCAGAAGTCTTACACGGACTTATCTCAAGATGACCTTACCCCCGTTCATCAAGAAGTTTTACACGAACTTACCCTGCAGTAACCTTACCCCGGTTCCTCTAGAAGTCTTACATGGACTTATCTCAAGATGACCTTACCCCGGTTCATCAAGAAGTTTTACACGAACTTACCCTGCAGTAACCTTACACCGGTTCCTTTTCTTTCAGAAGAAGTCTTACACGGACTTATCATCAAAGTAACCCTACACCGGTTCCTCCCAAAGTCTTACACGGACTTATCTCAAAGTAACCTTACCCCGTTTCCTCCAGAAGTCTTACACAGACTTATCTCAAGATGACCTTACCCCGGTTTATCAAGAAGTTTTACACGAACTTACCCTGCAGTAACCTTACCCCAGTTCCTCCAGAAGTCTTACACGGACTTATCTCAAGATGACCTTACCCCGGTTCATCAAGAAGTTTTACACGAACTTACCCTGCAGTAACCTTACCCCGGTTCCTCCAGAAGTCTTACACGGACTTATCTCAAGGTAACCCTACACCGGTTCCTCCCAAAGTCTTACACGGATTTATCCCAAGGTAACTTTACCCCGGTTCCTCAAGAAGTTTTACACGAACTTATACCAAAGAAACCCTACACAGGTTCTCTCAACTTCAGACGTAGTTTTACACGGACTCGTCATCAAGAAACCCTACACAGGTTCTCTCTCTCCAGACGTAGTTTTACACGGACTCGTCATTAAGAAACCCTACACAGGTTCTCTCTTTCCAAAGATGAAGTTTTACACGGGGTCATCATCAGTTAACCCTACACAGGTTCTCTCCTTCCAAGGATGCAGTTTTACACGGACTCGTCATCAGTAAACCCTACACAGGTTTCCTTCTCAGCTCCAGATGCGGTTTTACACAGACTCGTCATCAGTAAACCCTACACAGGTTTCCTTCCTTCAAAGATGCAGTTTCACACAGGCTCATCGTCAGTCAACCCTAGACAGGTTTCCTCCCTTCAAAGATGCAGTTTCACACGAGCTTGTCATCAGTCAACCCTACACAGGTGTCCTTCTTTCCAAGATGCAGCTTTACACGAGCTCATCATCAGGCAACCCTACACAGGTTCCCTCTTTCAACTTACAAAAATTACAGTTCAACAGACCACCTCCAGATGGCATCTATAAGCCCATCCACCTACAAACAATCTCCATATGGCATCTATAAGCCCATTCCCGACAAGGTTCTGTCACATCCCCAGATGGCATCTATAAGCCCATCCTCCCACCCATCATATCTCCAAATGGCATCTATAAGCCCATTCCCGACAAGGTTCTGTCACATCTCCAGATGGCATCTATAAGCCCATCCTCCTATCCACCATCTCTCCAAATGGCATCTGTAAGCCCATTCCCGACATAACATTGCTGATACCTCACTATGTGAGTGCAAATTTCTGGGCACTCTAGTGTTCAATCATCTTCCACCTTCAGATCACGAAAGGCACACAAGCCAATCTACATCCTCAGGTCTAAGAAGATTGAACAGGGGCAACTGTTGTACCCCAAAATTTGCCCTCCCATATTCTTCAAAGTTTTGACAAGTATCATCTCAATTTGCTCAAGTCTACTCAAGGGTTGCACAGTTCAAACCATCCTCCTAAGCCAGTCAAAATTAGGGTTTTGGTTCTTGCAAGGAAGTTGAGGTTTTAAAGGGCCCAATCAAGTCCCACATGCCTATAAACATTTTCAGGCATCTACATGCCAAGTTTCAAGGCTCACAAGGTCAAGTTGCACAGTCAAAAACCCTAATTGCTTCACAATCAACTACAGGGGCAAAATGGTCATTTGGCAGTCAAAAGTCAAAAATTTTGGTCAACATCTTATTTTTAAGCCACAATCATCATTTGGTCAAGTCTTGACCATGATTCCACAAGAATGGCTCAAAAATCATCAAGATGCAAAAGTTTCCATTTTTGGACAGTTGAAAAGTCAACTGTAACTTGACCAAGGCATAACTTTTTCATGGTTCATCAGAAAAATCCCATCCAATGCTCATTTTGAAGGGGAGGACATTTCCTACAACTCATCTTCACATTCCAAGTCCAAGAAATGCTATCACAAAAAGTTATCAATTTCAACATTATAGGTCATTTTCAAAAGTCAACAAAAGGGCACTTTAAGTCAAAGACCATAACTTGAGATTGGTAAATCAAAATGACATGGGACTAAAGGCATTGGTTAGAGGACTTCTAGAACTTTCCAAAATGTCCAAGAACATGTTCATATGATCAAAATTGAGCAAGATATGCATTGGAGAAGTTGGGAAATTTTTGTGAAATGGCAAAAGTCAACTATCTTTGAAACTTCAATTTTTGACAAAAGGGCCCACTTTTTTCCACTTGATTCAGCCTTGTCATGCCACCCACGTGTCCCATGATCAATTTCAAGACCAAATAATTATTTTTCTATTTTTATTTAATTTTTATGGATTTAATTCATTTTAATCCATAATAATTCAAGTAAATCTAAAAAAATTAATTAAATGATATCTTATGGTTTGAATAGCCTTCATGAAGCATTTGCAACCTACCAATTTCGTGCTAAGCTCATTTAGGCATGAAAATTCAAATTTTGAACAAGCTTTGAAAGGCCTTTAATGGTGGTTAAGACAAAATCCAAAGCTTAATTGCAATGGTTAAAGGCTCCTAAATGTGACTTATTCTCACTCATTACTATATATACAAGCCTTGCAAGCCTCATTCACAACCTAGAGTGTGCACAAACGGCCAGAGCAAAATCCAAAAAGTGTCAAAAAAAAGTGTGAGATCAAAAGGAGTGTTGCAAGCATTTTCAGGCCAAAAGGAGAACGTGACTCTCTTCTTTGCCATACTCTGAAGCTAAAGCAACCCTTGTCACGTCCTAAGGTCCATCATACCGCGCTGTAAGTTTTCCCAGGTCCCCCAAACGCTTGTTTCATTTTTTCTCTAACATATTCCCATGCAGCATTCCAGCGAAAGTCCACCATATGTCTCAAGCAATCAGCGTGCCATGTGTCCAGTCCTACAGATCTGATGGCCAAAGAATGCAGATCATGGTGCTCATGAGTCAACACAGGCGTAGGCAATCAGGAAAGTCAAAAGGGGCTTGAAGGTTCATGGGCCTCACAATTCCATTAACACCTCCAATCTGGCCCACCCCCCCCCCCCCCCCCCCCCCTTGGTTTTGTTATTTCTTTTTATCTTTTTATTTTTTCTTTTCTTTTATAACTCTTTTTTTTATTATTAATTATTAGTATTATTAACATAATTAATATTTTCATTAAAAAAAATCCAAAAAAAGAACTAATATTATTATTATTATTATTATTAATTTCATGTTATTTTTGTAAATAAATACTAATAAATTGAATTAGTTTTAATTAGGCAACTTTAACCTTTTTCTTAATAACTAAAATGAATTTAGAATTAGATTTTTATTAACTTTTAATTTTAATTCCTTTTATTTTATTTCATTAAAAACATAAAAAATACAAAAACATTTTTCTTTTAATAAATTAAATAATTAGTTTTAATTCCATTTCATTAAAAAAAAGACAAAATTCAATTTCTTTCTCAAAAGGGTCAAAACCCTTAGGACGTTCCCGATTAAATTTTTATCCGTGCGCATTTATTTTATTTTGATTATTTATGTAACTGTCTCCAGATATGTAATAGTTAATTAGGAATTTTACCGCTTTATTTAATTTCTCGCACTTATTTACCAAAACAGGTCTTTGTTTTTTGGCGATGTATAGACTCGCGCCTTGTAATAGTTAGATTTATCTTTCCGCAATTTACTTTCCGCACTCCTAACTGCTAAAAAATGCATGAAAGAATGTATGACAAATAAAACCAATCCGTAGCTCACAAAATAACATGTACAAAACAAACATTAACTGAAAAAACAAAACACAAGCACATGCCACTTCTAGGGTACGCCTCACTGGTTGCCTCGAACGTGGTCATCAAGTATAGGGTGTCTTAGAGGTCGCCCTTTTGTCTAAAGATCCAGTTGCCTCGAAATGATTGCCTCGGATAAAAAGGATCTAGGACATTAGGGTTACTTCTAAGGTGTCCTACCATTGCTTCGGTGACCACACTGTCCCTTATAATCGAATTGACCTGAATACCTCCAACGATGGTGCTACCTACCTCTCAATGGTGGGATAGCACTATCTAAAGGACTCTTACACAGCCTAATTCCTTAGAGTAGCTAGATCTCTTAAGTACTTGCTCTTTTCAAACAAACAAAAACAACTTTTCGCACCCCACACTTTCAAAAAGTTTTCAGACAAAACACTTCATACACTCTTGAGGACTGATACAAGAGTTACTTAGAAGTTTTCCAAACTAACTTTTTCAAAACCCACACACACTTGAAAAGCAAACAATTTTGAAAACATAAGAGCAAGTACCTAAGAGCCCGTGGATAACCACAGATAGAAAGGGTGCTAACACCTTCCCTTTCTATAAATCTACCTCCCGAACTGAGAAACATTCTCAAAGAAGGAATTTTGCTGTGCTTTTGTCCTTTCCATATTGGAGAACATAAAAGACGGTGGCGACTCTTGCTTACCGCGACATTTCGCGAAACCAGCTAAAAAACAGTCAGTTCTATTCCCACCGATCACAAGTGTGTATGCATAGATTGGAGGTTGAAGATAAAGAGAGAAATAGGATAATTTTATGGCTTCACCAAGTTATAAATGATGCATGAAAGAGTATTTATAGTTTTGGAACTTTTAGGGAAAAAGGGACAAATTCGAAATAAAAAGATTTTATGAAACTTGACCAAACAAGCAGTATGTGTCAACCTAAGTATCGTATGTGTCGACACATACGTAATTTTTAAACTGTATGTGTCGACCTACAAAAGGCTATTTATCGACCGAACCAAGTCAGAGGTTACAAGCTTTAAAACGATATTAAATGTATCGACCTGAAAAGCTTATGTGTCAAAATATAAAATAAGAATTTATGCAATTTCAAAAATGCTTCAGTATGTGTCGACCTGAATGACTGCATGTGTTGACCTATGACTTATAGAAGCTACAGACTTTAAAAATGAGTTGCATGTGTCGACCTGAAAAGTTGATGTGTCGAGACATGTAGTAAAAAATTATGCAGAAAATTATTTTTAATGGCTTGGGTCAGTTTCAAAATACTTTTTAATGATTCCTAAGACCTCTAATGTAAAGAAGTGCCACAAGACATAAGGATATCGTCCAATATTCAGAAGTGCAAGTTTTTCTCAATTTTGACATCATTCAAAATATTTGACGACGAAGGTTGTACTCACATACTCCCCCCTTTTGATGATGGAAAAACATGCGACGATGCATTCTTTGTATTTATTGAAGGCCCCCTGAATCCGTGCTTCCCTACTTCGACTCGCATATGCTTCTCCCCCTTTGACAATATAAAAAAGATAGAAAATCGTGAGAAGTAACATAACTCCATAAAAATTCTAATACAATAATCAAAGGATATTTTGCATAGAAGGGAAACAAACACATATCCCCATATATATGTGATGATGCAAAATTTTAAATAGTGAGCAAGCAATATTACAACAAATGTAATGAATTGCATAAAGGCTAAATAAGCAAGAAATGACAATAATGTCAAGTTGTTTGTGTAGCGTCACGAATAAGTAACGCTTCATAATGGGACTCCCGGTGCCGCACACGCATGTGCCTAGCATAAAAACAAGAATATGTCGCTACTAGAACCAAAATGAAGACGATTTTCATGCCATGAAACCAAGACAAAAAGAAACATATATTGCAAATAATGTGCATACAAATAATTCAAGCACAAGTACAAAAAAATAAACACAAATACATGCTAGCATAATAAGAGAAAACTTATACAAATGTGAAAGAATTAATACATGAGGTCATTTTAAGCATATGGATCAAGAACACACAATGGTTATTAACCAAATTTTTTTGGAAATGAACATTCATGGTTTTTATCATTTGAGAAAAGATCGAGAATTTTTGGAAGAAACTATACATTAAGGCAAATCTTACTTTCAATAAGAAATTGAAACAATATTACCTCACTCTTGATTGAGATTGAAGTTGCACTCACATGATGTAAAATACTCAAACGCAAAGTTAGAGTGAAAGTATAAAGTGTAAGTAATAAGATAGAATTAAGCAACATTTGAGATATTGATTATCCCCAATTCCCCATGTATATTGACAAAAGATTCATTTGCGAGAGGTTTAGTGAAATTATCATCAAGTTGATTTTTACTATCAACATGCTCAAACACAACATCCCCATTTTCAACATGGTCACAAAGGAAGTGGTAACGTATCTCAATATATTTAGTGTGTGAATGTAGTAGAGGATTTTTGGTTAGATTTATGGCACTAGTGTTGTCACACATGATAGGAAAACATGAAAGTTTAATGTCAAAATCAAATAGTTGTTGTTTAAGCCATAAATTTATGCACAACAACTACAAGCTGCCACGTATTCCGCCTCGGTGGTTGACAAAGCCACAAAAATTTACGTTTTACTATGCCAACTTGCCAAGGATTTTGAAAACATGTGACAAGTTCCACTATTACTTTTCCTATCCAATTTGCAACCGGAAAAGTCATAATCGGAATAACCAACCAAGCTACAATTGTTTCCCTTGGAATACCAAAGCCCAAACTTAGAGGTACCAATGAGGTATCTAAGAATGCACTTAACGACTTTTAAATGTGATTCTTTAGGAACATATTGACATCATGCACACATACAAACACTAAACATAATATTCGGCCTAGATGCGGTAAGATAAAGAAGTGAGCCAATCATACCTCTATACCTTTTTACCTCAACATCCCTACCTTTTTCATCTCTATCTAGATTACCATTTGTTACCATAGGTGTGTCAATTTCTTTAGCATCGTCCATACCAAATCTTTTGAGCAATTCGAGACAATACTTAGTTTGACATACAAATGTGCCTTCGCCAAGTTACTTAATTTGTAGTATGAGGAAGTAGTTCAACTCTCCCATTAAACTCATTTCAATCTCTCCCTGCATAAGCTTAGAGAACTCATTGACAAGATGCATATTAGTTTAACCAAAAATGATATCACCAACATAAATTTGAACTAGTAAAATATGCTTTCCTTGACGTTTATAAAGAGTGTGTTGTCTACTTTCCCTCTAGAGTATCCTTGTTCTAGCAAAAACTTACTAAGTCAACCATACTATTCCCTAGAGGCTTGTTTAAGACCATACAATGCACGTTTTAGCTTGAACAAGTGATTAGGAAACTTATAATTTTCAAAATTGGGAGGTTGAGAAACAATCACTTCTTCACTTATGTATCCGTTAAGGAACACACTTTTTACGTCCATTTGATATAATTTGAAGTTCTTTGAGCATGCATAAGCTAATAAAAGGCGTATAGTCTCAATTCGGGAAACCAGAGCATATGTCTCCTCATAATTAATTACATTCTCTTGATTATAACCTTGAGCCACAAGACGGGCCTTATTTCTTGTTATCACACCATGTTCATCAAGTTTATTCCTAAATACCCATCGAGTGCCTATAATTTGATGATCTTGTGGAAGAGGGACAAGGTCCCAAACTTCATGTCTTTAAAATTGATTCAATTCTTCTTGCATTGCCATAAGCCAATGCTCATAAAGTAAGACATCCTTAGCGTTTTTAGGTTCAACTTGTGATAAATATGCATGATGATAACAAAAATTACTTATCTTAGAGCGAGTAGTTACCCTTTTGGTGATATCACTAATAATATTGTCAATTGGATGATCCTTGGAGGTTCTCAACTCCAATGGAAGACCATCATTTTCTACATGACTTTCATCATCTTTCTTTTCTTGGTTGTCATCTTCATGCTTCTCAATTTCTACAGATTTAGGCTGATCAACTCCTTTATCAGTGTCCTTGAGTACGTCTTCTGTAGATGCACCTACACCATGAAAAGAACTACCTTTCTCAACACTATTTGGGGAAGTCTCATCAAAAGTAACATGGACTGACTCCTCAACAATAAGTAATCTTTTGTTATAAACTCTATACGCTTTGCTAGATTGAGAGTATCCAAGAAAAATACTTTCATCGGCTTTCGTGTCAAATTTTCAAAAATTATATTTTCCATTATTTAAAACAAAACATTTACATCCAAAGACATGAAGATGAGATAAATTTAGTTTTCCACCTTTTAAAAGTTCATAGGGAGTTTTGTCAAGAATTGGACGAATAAGTATCCTATTCAAGACATAACACGTCGTGCTAATAACATCCGCCCAAAAATATTTTGGTAGACCATAATCATTGAGCATTGTTCTTGCCAACTCTGCTAAAACACGATTTTTACGCTCCCCAGCACCATTTTGTTGTGGACTAGGAGCTTAAAAGTTATGTTCAATTCCAAATTTATCACAATATTATTCAAAGAGATGATTTTCAAACTCACCTCCATGATCACTTCGAATGGCAACAATTTTTTAATTTAATTTATTTTGAGTTAACTTGGAAAAATGTGTGAAAGTCAAGAATGTTTCATCTTTGCTATGTATTGTACCCCAAAATTTGCCCTCCCATATTCTCCAAGATTTATCAAGAATCATCTTCAAATGGTTCAAGATTTCTCAAGAGTTGGACAGTCAAATCATCTCCTAAGGCAGTCAATTCAAAATTAGGGTTTTGTGTTGCATCAAGGTCCTTACATCCAAATGACCTCAAGTGCTCCTTAATGTCCTAACGTATGTTCAAATTTAGAAGGTATCCGTCTGTGTGAGTTTTCTCGAAGAAATATGGTGAAAAAAGTGTGCTGAAAGTGCAGTTTTTATGCGCTAAAAAATTCATAACTTGAAGATCGTGACTCGTTTTGAACCCGTTTCGGTGGCCAAAATTCTGTCTTGAAATTATCTACGTTTTCATCTCTCACGGCTGGAAGCCAATTTCAATCAGAAAGTCTTCAAAAATGTGGATTTATCAAGTATTTTCATACAGAAAATTTGTGACAGAAGTTTATTTGCGTCATGTTCAGAAAATCATAACTTGGTCGATTTTCATCGTATCGAGCTGGTTCTGGTGCCAAAGTTTCAAAAATTGAGTTAGCTACATTTTTATAGAAGGTATTGAGTTCAAAAGGTATTCAAAAGGCCTTCGTTTTTTGCTCAGAGTGTGTGACACGATGAAAATCCTGAATGCTGAATATTATTTCATCTGGGCCAAAACTTCGAAAATTCATAACTCGGTCAATTTTTATCGGATTGGGCTCATATTTTTACACAAGGTCACTGACTCATAGATCTACAACTTTGCTTCAAAAGTCGAGACCGGATTATGCTCCGATCAATACCAGTTTTTTATTGAAGAACGTGTCAGAGTCGACACTGGAGTCCAAAATAAGTTTGTCTGAGCTGAAACTTCAAAAATTCATAACTAATTCACCATTTATCCGATTGAGTCGATTTTCGGAAAGGAGTTAGTTCTCGATATCGGCTACATTTTGTTTTCACATTTCAACTTCAAAAATTGAACTTAAGTCCCTGCGATTTAGCCTGAAAAGTGACGAACTCAAGTTAACATTGGAGGCCCAATTGCACATTCAAAGCCCATTTTCTTTACCCTAATTTCCATTATATAATCACATTCTTTTCACACAAACCAAGAGTGAAAAAAACCTTGCCACAACACTATCAGAATATCAAATTCTTTCAAGAACCCTAAAACCTTGAAATCCTTATTACAAATCACTCTCTCACTACAAACAAGTCATCCTAGTTACAAACCAACATCTCACTACAAACAAGCCATCTCAGTTACAAACCAACATCTCACTACTTCTTCAGTAAGGGTAAGGCTGACTTGATCTCTATGATCAAAAGGGCATAAAAACATTCATGTCACTATTTTTCCAGTAAGGGTAAGGTTGATTTGATCTCCATGATCAAAAGGGTATAATCATTCATACATGCCATATTGGCCTAAACATTAATTTTTTTTTCATATATTGACTTTATTTGTATTTTATGATATATAGTAATTTATTTAATGTGTTCGTGAGATTCAACACTGCAGATTTAGACAGGATCTCATGCAAGTTCATTAAGGAACGTTGAGGCCAAAACACAAATGGCTAAAAGTCAAAACACAAATAGGCAAAACAGAACAGCTTACACATGACACCAATACATGGCGAGACAGACATCCTGAGAAGGTTAAGGAACGTTGAGGCCAGAACATAAATGGCCAAAAGCCCGTATACTCCTAAAATCTCTCTATTTTTATTATTTTTCTTTAATTAATTAATCGTTATTCTTTTTATTAATCACTAACCAATTAACATTTTTTCCTAATAAAATCAAAAACACAAAAAATATTTTATTTATTAAAATTAACTTCATCACTTTTATTTTTGTAAATAAATTAATTTAATCAATTTAGCTTTAATTAGATTTAACTTTTAATATTTTTTGCAATATTTAAAATCAATTTAGAATATTAGGTTTTTATTAGCATTAATTCAATTTACTTTATTTCTTTAAAAACTCAAAAATCCAATAATATTTTCATTATTTAATTTAATTTAATTGTTCATTTAAGTTAATTCCACTTAATTCAAAAATAACCAAAAAATCATTTTCTTTCAAAAAAGGGTCAAAACCCCAAAAAACTCGCATCCGATTTAATTTCCCGCACGCGATCCATTTTATCAAATTATTGTATCTGTTTTCCGGAATGTAATAGCTTTTAATTAGGACTTTAATTATTTATCGCTTTATTTTACTTTCCGCATTTTAATTTCAAGGGTTGTTTTTGGCGATGTAAATACCCGACGCCTTGTAATAGTTTAGATTTAATTTCCGCAATTTAAATTCCACAACTATTAACTGCTAGATATATGAATAATAGGCTATGCATGACAAGATCTTCTCTTAAATTAAAATCAAAACGTAGCTCACCATAACATATGCAAAGATAATATAAACTGAAACTTGACACACATGCACATGCCACTCCTAGGGTACGCCTCACTTGGTTGCCTCGAGGTGGTCATTAAGTATAGGGTGTTTTAGAGGTCGCCCTCCTGTCTAAAGATCCAGTTGCCTCGGATAAAAAAAAAGGATCTAGGACATTAGGGTTACCGCTAAGGCGTCCTACTATTGCTTTGGTGACCACACATGTCCCTTATAATCGAATTGACCCGAATAACTCCAGCGACGGTGCTACCTTCTTCTCAATAGGGGGATAGCACTGTCCAAAGGACTCTTACACAGCCTAATTCCTTAGAGTAGGTAGATTTCTCTTGGGTACTTGCTCTTTCAAAATAACAAAAACAACTTTTCGCACCTACACTTTCAAAAGGTTTTCAAACAAATATTTCATACACTCTTGAGGACTGATACAAGAGTTACTTAGAAATTTTTCAAACGAAACTTTTTCAAAACCCACAAACACTTGAAAAGCAAACAAATTTTGAAAACATAAGAGCAAGTACCTAAGAGCCCGTGGATAACCACAGATAGAAAGGGTGCTAACACCTCCCCTTTCTATAAATCTACCTCCCGAACCGAGAAACATCTCGAAAAGGAATTTTGCTGTGCTTTTGTCCTTTCCTTGTTGGAGAACATAAAAGACGGTGGCGACTCTTGCTTACCGCGACATTTTGCGAACCAGCATTTCAAAACAGTCAGTTCTATTTCCATCGATCACAAAACTGGAGACTCTGCTGGGGATATTATAAGTGAGGTGTACCTTAGGATTAGATCACTGTTTTCAATTGTAGGCCTGTATGCTTTAAATTTTGTGGGTTTGTATCGGAGTTTTATAGATCCTAACCCGGATCTGGGGATACCCTTTAGAAGTAGCAACAAACTGTGAGGGAATTATGCGGGGTATACTGACATGGTTGAAGCAGTTGCTACGTTGATGTGGCACTTTGGTGAGTACCGGTAACCCTTGAGTCAAGTCAAGGAGAGTATGGGGCCGCCGCGTGGTGTCGCGAAGCATCAACTGACCTTAGAACCTTACTTGACCATCCTGGCCTTTTTAGGGGTAGTGAGATGACCGACTTTGGTGCAGTCCGAAGTTGGTAGATACTCGATACTACACTCATTGAGGGTTGTTTTCTTGGAATATTTTGGTCTCCAGTTAAGTGGCTAAATCAAAACAATGAACATAGAAAACAATCCAATAATATTGAGCTCCTTAGAACCCGGTTACTATTCATAGGACAGGTTTTGAGCCAACTAACTTCAAGAGGGTACTTACCTACAAACCCCATGCAAGCCTAAACCTAAGGACTTGTTTGCTTTGTGTGAATATGACTGCCTGTATATACACTTGCTTATTTTTTGTATCCATGTACATAACATCATAACATCATAACATTACATACCTCCTGCATAAGGACTAACCCATTTCAAGGATCTCAAGGGTTTGTGATACAGGTCATGATGAACCAACTGTCTAGCCAGGAGCAAAGGGGATTTATTTTCCTCTAGCCAAGGTTGTTCAGAGATCAAAACACGATAACTTGAGTCAGGGGCTATGACCCACTCGATATGGTGAGCTTTAACTCTTGAAGAAAGACTCTCAGCAACATGAAGTTCCTTCAATCAAGCTACCAGATTCAAATTCTAACAGTTTCTTGTTTACCCCGCGAGATCCTTGAAAACATTGCATACATATATCATACATATCATTGCATAACAGGTCATTCGATACATGTCTCTCATGTTCTCGCTGTTTATTTCAGAAATGGCTTTCCAACAAGACAATAAGGATCTTCATACTCAAGAGACTCAGTTCAGGGAAATCTTCCTAAGCCTATCCAAGGGGCAGGAAGAATTGAGAACGCTCCTCATGGGGAATTTGGTCAAGAACAGTCCAGAAGACAGTAAGGATGAACGGCTGAAACATCTGCAAGCTGAGGTAGATGCAATGAGGACTCAGATGCTGGGGCAGATGGCCCTTATCCAAGGCTTGGCTCGGGAGCAAGAAGAGTTGAGAACCATGTTCAACCAGCTTCACCAAGAGAGATACAACATGAAGCAAACAGTCCAAGTCAGGGACCAAGTCATTGATCAGCTTCCAAGAGGACAAGAGTCTGGTATGGTGAAGAATAGACCTCTCCAAATTGCTACCACTTCACAGGTCCAACCACAACCTCGCCCAGAGCAACGGGTTGATCAGAGTAAGCCCCGAAGGCAATTTACCAAGCTCAACGCGTCGCTGTCTCAAGCTTTACAACACCTGTTGAGGTTGAATTTGGTAACTCTAAGGGCTCCTCCCCGGAATCCTAACATCTCTGCTCCTACTTATCATCCCAATAGAAGGTGTGCCTACCACTCTGATGGTCCGGGACATGACACAAACGACTGCTGGTCTCTGAAGAACAAGATCCAGGACCTGATTGATGAAGGAGCAGTGGAATTCACCCAAGATGGCCAGGTTGAGTTCTTCTACTATCCCTGCAAGATTCACCATTTGAAGTGACAAGTCCTGAGACTAGAAAACTTTTGTTCATTCGAATGTTCAAGTTGTATTTTTATTTGATTGTTTAAACATTTATTCATGTCAAATGTTGTTATTTCATTAATGCATCGCATATGTCTGTTTTGAATCAATATATTCGCATTCGCTATATTCAAATTGCTTCATTTTTTGTGATGCTCAAACTCTCGATTAATAACTCTAAGCCTTTTAAGGGAGGATGACGAAAACGATACCACGTTCTTTACAGTATGCTTTTGAACAGACCCCGCCGATGAGGTACATGCATTGTTTCAAATCCTAAACACTAGAGTTATAAGGAAGATAATCCCTCGTCAACCCCTTTGATCCAAAGAAGTTGGAGTTTTTCTTTTCGAAAACTAAAACCCTTAATCATAACCTGGGGCAGGGTAGTTCTCTCAGTTGATCCAGGTGAACAACGAATGGCATCAAAGGATTCCTTCCAAGACAAAAGACAGTGATGGTTCCGAATAATCATAAAGACAGGCAGTCATTATCTCTCAAAAACGAAAGCCCAATAAGTTAAAACCTATGAAGGAGACTTACACAAAAACTGGGGCATCCCGCTGACTGTAATCACAAAAGAAACAGTTCAGGCAAAAGACAGGGATAACAAAATCAAAATCAAAAAGAAAGAGGCCCTACAAACCCTCAACAAAAAAATGACTGCCTATTCAAAATAAACTGTCAGCATCCGAACCATCACTGGTATATCAAAGCGAAGATTCAAACAGGATCTAAATGCACGATCAGCTGAGTTTAGGATTGAAGAACATCACGAAGAACGGGTGGGTACAAATAAAATTTGAGCCTTTATCCTTTGTTTCTTAAACCGTGAACCAGGCCACGCTATAACCCTTAAAAGTCCTAGCTGAAGCATGGGTTAGTTCGAAAGCATACTGTTACCAAAGGTATCCTGACTCCTTAAGGCTCGCTGTAAAATCTTGAGTTGACATCACATTTTACAAAATTCACTAGTTTTACTATAAAAAAATGCATTTTCAAAAACTTCAAGACAGACATTAGCTTTGGATTCTTGAAGTAACATTGTTTGCATATGATTATTTGTTCGAACAACATAGAAATTCGCACGATGAATATCTTGTGAACAAAAATCTTCTCAACAAAGGGGTCACTTCAAATGGAAAAACACTTCCAATCAAGGGGCACGGCGTGATCATTGTCCATCATCTGGGGCAGTTAAGTCAAGATTCAGAGAATCTCTCAAATGCCAAACAGCCAGGGGTAAATCTCCGTCTGAGTCATTTGGGGCATTGGACATGAATTCCAGCGACGAATCTTGCATGATCAGACATCTTCTGGTAGTATGGCAACACAACACTACTGACAGTGACAACTCCCTACATTCTGAGAGCGTAGACATAGTCGAAAAATACTACGCATAATCAAAGACCCGCTAGGTTGACACACCTAGGCAAAAATAAGGGCTTCCCGACGAACCAAAAGGGTTCGGGCAAAAATAAGGGATGAAAATGAAAAAAAATTGTACACCCGGCAAGTCGAAAACCTGAAAAGGCGGCTTGGGCAAAAATGGGTATCCCGGTGGACTGAAAACCCGAAAGGGCGGTCCAGGCAAAAGTTAGGGATAAAAAGTGCACGACTATGTCCTGTCATCTCGTCACTTGCCTACCAGAAGAAGATTTGTCAAATCGGCAGTTATCAGCACCTCCACAGGTACCTTCTCCCGCAGAAACTGGGGCAATAAGAAATGACCGAACTTACAAGTTGCTCTGTCCACCAAGGTACCAAGGTAGGTTCGGCTGAAGAACGTAACCAAGATACCTCCACTCCCTGCAGAGTAAGATAAGACTTAGCAATACTCTCCTCCAAGCAGAATTAGTCTCCCGTCATCCCTAAAAAGGCACGGTATCTCCAGCAAGTCAGCAATACTCCCCCCAAGCAGAGTTAGGCTACTGTCAGCCCTAAGCAAGTTGGGTATCCCCAGAAGATCTCAATATTCCCTAGCAGAGTATACAAATATTCCTCAAGCAAGCATCCCCGGCAGTCTTAATATAAGATTGTTCCCCGGTGGAATACCATACACCCCAGTGGAGCCATTTCCCCAGTGCAGTCTCAAAAGTTTCCCCAGGAGAGTTGAATCATCCTCCCCAGTAGATTCTAGAAGCTTATCCCCAGTAGATTCTAGAAGCTTATCGCCAGTAGATTATAGAAGCTTATCCCCAGTAGATTCTAGAAGCTTATCCCCAGTAGAGTCTGGAAGCTTGTCCCCTGCAGAGTACATGCATCTCTCCTCAGCCATGTTCAGAGGTTATCCCCACCAGAGTCTAACTGGGTTATCCTCAGCTAACTACAACGGAAAGATCATCCTCAGCGAAGTTCTTCCTACCCCCAGCGGAGTTCATCAAATTCCCCAACATAACTTATCAACGGAATCCCCAGCAGAGTTATCATCAAAATCTCAGCGAAGTATCTCTTCCCACAGAGTAATTCCCCGCAGAATAATCTCTCCATCAAGTTTATTCCCCAACAGAGTCATCTTCTCCTACCGGTTTATTCTTGCAATCATCATCCCCAGCGGAAACGAAGAATTATACTCTTCAAACATCAGCCCAGGATTCAACAAGCTGCCGGCATTCGTCAAAGATTTACTTTCCTAGACGAAGATACATTCATAGACATTTCACATTTCATACATCCTGCTTACATACATGATAAAGTGCATACGACACGATCTCATTTATTTTTGAGAACATCATGACATCATGCATTTCATACATCATGACATTGCATACAACTAACGTTTTGCCTTTTCAGGAAAAGGTCAATCCAAAGATGATTACTATCAACTGTCGCAGTTCCAGATTCGATTCCTGTATCCAGCCAGGGCATATCTGTAGACGACTAATTCCAGATTCGATTCCTGTATCCAGCCAGGGCATATCTGTGAGTAACTGATTGTAGATTCGACACCTGTATCTAGCCAGGGTATGTCTGCATGAAGAGTTTAGAGATTCGATACCTGTATCCAGCCAGGGCATATCTGTAGACGACAAATTCCAGATTTGATACCTATATCTAGCCAGGGCATATCTGTGAGTGATTGATTGTAGATTCGATACATGTATCCATCCAGGGCATGTCTGCATGAAGAGTTTAGAGATTCGATACCTGTATCCAGCCAGGGCACGTCTGTAAGCAACCTTTTGAAGTTCCGGATTCGATTCCTGTATCTAGCCAGGGCATATTTGTGAGCAATTGATTGTAGATTCGATACCTGTATCCAGCCAGGGCACGTCTGTAAGCAACCTTTTGAAGTTCCGGATTCGATTCCTGTATCTAGCCAGGGCATATCTGTGAGCAATTGATTGTAGATTCGATACCTGTATCCGGCCAGGGCACGTCTGTAAGCAACCTTTTGAAGTTCCGAATTCGATTCCTGTATCTATCCAGGGCATATCTGTGAGCAATTGATTGTAGATTCGATACCTGTATCCGGCCAGGGCATATCTGCACGAAGAGTTTGAAGATCAACACCTGTAACAGGCCGGGAAATTATCTTTCTTTCTCAGGTGCGCAAGTTCTTGCTAAGGAATATCTTACGCGATCGACACCCCCGGATGGCATCTTTAAGCCCATCTCCACAACTATCCATTACATTTCCATAGGGCATCTATAAGCCCATCCTCCCATCCATCATCTTTCCAAATGGCATCTGTAAGCCCATTCCCGACATCACATTGCTGATACTCCACTATGCGAGTGCAAATTTCTGGGCACTTTAGTGTTCAATCATCTTCCACCTTCGGATCACGAAAGGCACGCAAGCCAATCTACATCCTCAGGTTTAAGAAGATTGAACAGGGGCAACTTTTGTACCCCAAAATTTGCCCTCCCATATTCTCCAAGATTTATCAAGAATCATCTTCAAATGGTTCAAGATTTCTCAAGAGTTGGACAGTCAAATCATCTCCTAAGGCAGTCAATTCAAAATTAGGGTTTTGTGTTGCATCAATATCCTTACATCCAAATGACCTCAAGTTCTCCTTAATGTCCTAATGTATGTTCAAATTCAGAAGGTATCCGACTGTGTGAGTTTTCTCGAAGAAATATGGTGAAAAAAGTGTGTTGAAAGTGCAGTTTTTACGCGCTAAAAAATTCATAACTTGAAGATCGTGACTCGTTTTGAACCCGTTCTGGTGGCCAAAATTCCGTCTTGACATTATCTACGTTTTCATCTCTCACGGATGGAAGCCAATTTCAATCATAAAGTCTTCAAAAATGTGGATTTATCAAGGATTTTCATACAGAAAATTTGTGACAGAAGTTTATTTGCGTCATGTTCAGAAAATCATAACTTGGTCGATTTTCATCGTATCGAGCTGGTTCCGGCGCCAAAATTTCATAAATTGAGTTGGCTACATTTTCACAGAAGGTATTAAGTTCAAACGGTATTCAAAAGGCCTTCGTTTTTTACTCAGAGTGCGTGACACGATGAAAATCCTGAATGCTGAATATTATTTCATCTGGGCCGAAACTTCGAAAATTCATAACTCGGTCAATTTTTATCGGATTGGGCTCATATTTTTACACAAGGTCATTGACTCATAGATCTACAACTTTGCTTCAAAAGTAGAGACCGGATTATGCTCCGATCAATACCAGTTTTTTATTGAAGAACGTGTCAGAGTCGACACTGGAGCCCAAAATAAGTTTGTCTGAGCTGAAACTTCAAAAATTCATAACTAATTCACCGTTTATCCGATTGAGCCGATTTTCGGACAGGAGTTAGTTCTCGATATCGGCTACATTTTGTTTTCACATTTCAACTTCAAAATTTGCACTTAAGTCCCTGCGATTTAGCCTGGAAAGTGACGAACTCAAGTGAACATTGGAGGCCCAATTGCACATTCAAAGCTCATTTTCTTTACCCTAATTTCCATTATATAATCACATTCTTTTCACACAAATCAAGAGAGAAAAAACCTTGCCACAACACTGTCAGAATATCAAATTCTTTCAAGAACCCTAAAACCTTGAAATCCTTATTACAAATATCTCTCTCACTACAAACAAGTCATCCTAGTTACAAACCAACATCTCACTACAAACAAGCCATCTCACTTACAAACCAACATCTCACTACTTCTTCAGTAAGGGTAAAGCTGACTTGATCTCTATGATCAAAAGGGAATAAAAGTATTCATGTCACTACTTTTCCAGTAAGGGTAAGGTTGATTTGATCTCCATGATCAAAAGGGTATAATCATTCATACATGCCATATTGGCCTAAAGATTAAATTTTTTTCATATATTGACTTTATTTGTATTTTATGATATATAGTAATTTATTTAATGTGTTCATGAGATTCAACACTGCAGATTTAGACAGGATCCCATGCAGGTTCATTAAGGAACGTTGAGGCCAAAACACAAATAGCCAAAAGCCAAAACACAAATGGCCAAAACAGAACAGCTTACACATGACACCAATACATGGCGAGACAGACATTCTGAGAAGGTTAAGGAACGTTGAGGCCAGAACATAAACGGCCAAAAGCCCGTATACTCCTAAACTCTCTCTATTTTTATTATTTTCCTTTAATTAATTAATCGTTATTCTTTTTATTAATCACTAACCAATTAACATTTTTTCCTAATAAAATCAAAAACACAAAAAATATTTTATTTATTAAAATTAACTTCATCACTTTTATTTTTGTAAATAAATTAATTTAATCAATTTAGCTTTAATTAGATTTAACTTTTAATATTTTTTGCAATATTTAAAATCAATTTAGAATATTAGGTTTTTATTAGCATTAATTCAATTTATTTTATTTCTTTAAAAACTCAAAAATCCAAAAATATTTTTCATTATTTAATTTAATTTAATTGTTCATTTAAGTTAATTCCATTTAATTCAAAAACAACCAAAAAAATCACTTTCTTTCAAAAAAGGGTCAAAACCCCAAAAAACTCGCATCCGATTTAATTTCCCGCACGCGATTCATTTTATCATATTATTGTATCTGTTTCCCGGAATGTAATAGCTTTTAATTAGGACTTTAATTATTTATCGCTTTATTTTACTTTCCGCATTTTAATTTCAATGGTTATTTTTGGCGATGTAAATACCCGACGCCTTGTAATAGTTTAGATTTAATTTCCGCAATTTAAATTCCGCAACTATTAACTGCTAGATATATGAATAATAGGCTATGCATGACAAGATCTTCTCTTAAATTAAAATCAAAACGTAGCTCACCATAACATATGCAAAGATAATATAAACTGAAACTTGACACACATGCACATGCCACTCCCAGGGTACGCCTCACTTGGTTGCCTCGAGGTGGTCATTAAGTATAGGGTGTTTTAGAGGTCGCCCTCCTGTCTAAAGATCCAGTTGCCTCGAAACGGTTGCCTCAGATAAAAAAAAGGATCTAGGACATTAGGGTTACCGCTAAGGCGTCCTACTATTGCTTTGGTGACCACACATGTCCCTTATAATCGAATTGACCCGAATAACTCCAGCGACGGTGCTACCTTCTTCTCAATAGGGGGATAGCACTGTCCAAAGGACTCTTACACAACCTAATTCCTTAGAGTAGGTAGATTTCTCCGGGGTACTTGCTCTTTCAAAATAACAAAAACAACTTTTCGCACCTACACTTTCAAAAGGTTTTCAAAAAAATATTTCATACACTCTTGAGGACTGATACAAGAGTTACTTAGAAATTTTTCAAACGAAACTTTTTCAAAACCCACAAACACTTGAAAAGCAAACAAATTTTGAAAACATAAGAGCAAGTACCTAAGAGCCCGTGGATAACCACAGATAGAAAGGGTTCTAATACCTTCCCTTTCTATAAATCTACCTCCCGAACCGAGAAACATCTCGAAAAGGAATTTTGCTGTGCTTTTGTCCTTTCCTTGTTGGAGAACATAAAAGACGGTGGCGACTCTTGCTTACCGCGACATTTCGCGAACCAGCATTTCAAAACAGTCAGTTCTATTTCCACCGATCACACTATGCAATAAAATAGTCCAATAAAATCTCGAGTAATCATCTACGATTACAAGACCATAGTAATTTCCACCTAAGCTTTTAGTCCGTGAAGGACCAAAAAAATCCATGCGAAGGAGCACAAAAGGTGTAGATGTTGAAACAACATTTTTTGATTTAAAAGAGACCCTCGTTAGCTTACCCTTTTGACATGCATCACATAGATGGTCTTTTGAAAAATTCATTTTTGGTAGACTGATTACTAAATCTTTTGTAACTATTTTGTTAAGTAAATCAAAGTTGACATGAGCTAAACGTCTATGCCATAGCCAAGAGTCTTCACTCAAGGTAACAAGACATTGGGTATTATTCAAGAAAATCTCTCTTAAGTCGAGCATATAGATATTACTAACCCTTACGCCCTTAAACATACAGTCCTTATTTTCATTATGATCTATTATGCAACAATCTTTGGCAAAAGTTACCTTATACCAATTATTGCATAATTGCTTCATACACTATTGAGGACAGACACAAGAATTAAATTGAAGTTTTCAAACCAACTTTTTTCAAAACCCACAAACACAAGAAAAGCAAAACATTTTTGAAAACATAGTGAGCAAGTACCTAAGAGCCCGTGGATAACCACGGATAGAAAGGGTGCTAACACCTTCCCTTTCTATAATCTACCTCCCGAACCCGGGAAACATCTCGAAAAGGAATTTTGTTGTGCTTTTGTCCTTTCCTTGTTGGAGAAAATAAAAGACGGTGGCGACTCTTGCTTACCGCGACATTTTGTGAAACGCAAACGCGAACCAGCATTCCAAAACAGTCAGTTCTATTTCCACCGATCACAGAACTGGCGACTTTGCTGGGGACTTTATAAGTGAGGTGTACCTTAGGATTAGATCACCATGTTTTCAATTGTATGCCTTGTATGCTTTAATTTTTTGGGCTTGCATCGGAGTTTTATAGATCCTAACCCGGATCTGGGGATACCCTTTAGAAGTAGCAACAAACTGTGAGGGAACTGTGCGGGGTATACCAACATGGTTGAAGCAGTAGCTACGTTGATGTGGCACTTTGGTGAGTACCGGTAACCCTTGAGTCAAGTCAAGGAGATTACGTGGCCGTCGTGTGGTGTCACGAAGCATCAACTGACCTTAGAACCTTACTTGACCATCTTGGCCTCTTTAGGGGTAGTGAGATGACCGACTTTGGTGCAGTCCGAAGTTGGTAGATACTCGATACTACACTCATTGAGGATTGTTTTCTTGGAATATTTTGGTCGCCAGTTAAGTGGCTAAATCAAAACAATGAACATAGAAAACAATCCAATGATATTGAGCTCCTTAGAACCCGGTTACTATTTTTAGGACAGGTCTTAACCAATTGAAACTGAAAGAGGGTAGTACCTAAACTTCATGCCAGCCTGAAATCTAAGGGCTCTTTTGTGACTTGTGTGCCTTCACCATGTTTGCGTTTTGTGAATACTTGTGGTGTGCCTTTATCATAACATCATAACATCATAACATCATAACATTGCATACATCCTGCATAAGGACTAACCCATTTCAAGGATCTCAAGGGTTTGTGATGCAGGTCATGATGAACCAAATGTCTAGCAAGGGGCAAAGGGGATTTATTTTCCTCTAGCCAAGGTTGTTTGGAGATTAAAACACGATAACTTGAGTCAGGGGCTATGACCCACCCGATATGGTGAGCTTGACTCTTGGAGAAGGACTCTTAACAACACGAAGTTTCTTCAATCAAGCTGCAAAATTCAAATTCTAACAAGTTTCTTGGTTATCCCGCGAGATCCTTGAAAACATTGCATGCATATATCATTCATCATATGCATAATAGGCACCCCTTTTACAGGTCACTTATCTTCTTCGTTGTTTATTTCAGCAATTATCATGTCTTCTGAACCTACCACTGAACAAGCTATCAAGGCCCTCCAGGCCCAGAATGCCCAGTTCCAAGAGTTGGTTATGAGCCTAGCCCAGGGTCAACAGGAGTTGAAGACTCTGATTCTGAAGAAGAAGAAGAAGAGGACCGTCTTGTTCAACACTGGACGCAGATTTGGGAATGGATTACAGAATGAAGTTGATCTAACCATCTCATCTGGAGGGAAAGACAGTCCACAAGAGAGAAGGGTTCCTAGCCCTATAGTCTCCGACAACGAGACGGATTATGGTGAAGAATAGTATCCTCCTGCTGAGGATAGGTACAAACAGTTGGAAGACCGTTTGAGCGCTATGGAGATACAGAACGTGCCCGGGTTGGACTTTGGAGACCTAGGTCTATCCTCTGGGGTGGTGATTCCCCATAAATTCAAGGCACCTGCTTTTGCCAAATATGACGGAGCCTCCTGCCCAAAGCTGCACCTCCGGTCGTATGTAAGGAAGATCCAACCTTACACTGCTGATAAGAATTTGTGGATCCATTTCTTTCAGGATAGTCTTTCAGGGACTCAACTCGAATGGTTCTATCAGCTGGATGGAGCCAGTATCCGTAACTGGGAAGATTTGGCTACTGCATTCTATAAGCAGTATCAGTATAATTCCGACCTTGCTCCTACGCGTACCCAACTCCAGGGTATGTCACTAGGGACAGGTGAAGGATTTAAGGAGTATGCTCAAAAATGGAGAGACCTTGCCAGAAGGGTGCAGCCACCTTTAACTGATCGTGAACTTGTTGATATGTTTCTGGGGACCCTGTCTGGTCCATTCTTTAACCATTTGATTGGAAACTCTTCAGCCGGGTTCACAAACCTTATCTTGACTGGTGAAAGAATTGAAGCTGGCATCAAAAGCGGGAAGATTCAAGAAGCTACACCTTCTGATGCTCAAAAAAGGCCCTACAATGGGAAGAAAGAGTCCAATGTTATGTATGGTCAAAAGAGTCGTCATGACCAACGCATAGGAGAAATCTTGATCTCTAATCCTACGCCTGCTCAACAAAGACAGGGGCATCAACGTAAGGAGGTCACACCTAAAAGACAATTCACTAAGATCAACATGTCACTGACTCAAGCGCTACAGCAAATGTTGAAGGCAGGGCTGATTACATTAAGGGCTCCTCTCCGGAATCCAAACACTTCCGCTCCTACCTATCATCCTAATGAAAGGTGCGCATACCACTCTGACAGTCCGGGACATGACACAAACAACTGTTGGGCCCTGAAGAATAAGGTTCAAGACATGATTGATGCCAAAGAAATCCAGTTTGACCCTCCAGAGACTCCAAACATAATCACTGCTCCTATGCCAAATCATTGAAGGCTTTTGTTTTATTTGAATTTTCAAGTTGTATTTTTCTTTGCTTATTCAAACAATTATTGTCATGGCAAACTTTTTTATTTCATTAATGCATCGCATATGTCTGTTTTGAATCAGTCCATTCGTATTCACTATATTCAAAGTGCTTTCATTTTTTTTGATGTTCAACTCTCGATTAAAAAATTCTAAGCCTTTTTGAGGGAGGATGACGAAAACGATACCACGATATTTACAGTATGCTTTTGAACAGACCCCGCTGATGAGGTACAGGAATTGTTTCAAATCCTAAACAGTGGAGTTATAAGGAAGATAATCCCTAGTCAACCCCTTTGAGCCAAAGAAGTTGGAGTTTTTCTTTTCACGCAAAAATTAAAACCCTTAATTATAACCTGGGGCAGGGTAGTTCTCTCAGTTGATCCAAGTGCACAATAAATGGCATCAAAGAAGTCCTTCCGAGACAAAAAGACAGTGATGGTTCCCTATAATCGTCAAGACAGGCAGTCGTTATCTTTCAAAAACAAAAGCCCAATAAGTCAAAACCTATGAAGGAGACTTACAAAAACTGGGGGCATCCCGCTGACTGTAATCACAAAAGAAATAGTTCAGGAAAAAAGACAGGGATAATAAAATCAAAAAGAAAGAGACCCTGCAAACTCTCAACAAAAATGACTGCCTGTTCAAGATAAACTGTCAGTATCCGAACCATCACTGGTATGTCAGAGCAAAGACTCAAACAAGATCTAATGCACGATTAGCTGAGTTTAGGATCGAAGAACATCACGAAGAACGGGTGGGTACAAATATACTTTGAGCCTTTATCCTTTGTTTCTTAAACCGTGAACCAAGCCACGTTACAACCCTTAAAAGTCCTAGCTGAAGAATGGGTTAGTTCGAAAGCATACTGTTACAAAAGGTATCCTAACTCCTGTAGGGCTTGCTGTAAAATCCTGAGTTGACATCACATTTTACAAAAATTCACTTGTTTTATTGAAAACTGCATTTTCAAAAAAACTTCAAGACAGACATAAGCTTTGCATTCTTAAAATAACATTGTTTGCATATGACTATTTGTTTAAACAGCAGAGAAATTCGCACGATGAATATCTAGTGAACAAAAACCTTCTCAACAAAAGGATCACATCAAGTGGAAAAACACTTCCAATCCAGGGGCACGACATGACCATTGTCCATCATCTGGGGCAGTCAAGTCAAAATTTAAGGAATTTCTCAAAATACCAAATAGCCAGGGGCAGATCTCCAGCTGAATCAACTGGGGAATTGGACATGAATTCCAGCGACAAATTTTGCACGATCAAACATCTTCTGGTAGTATGGCAACACAATACTACCGACAGTGACAACTCCCTGCACTCTGAGAATGTGGACATAGTCAAAAAAATACTACGCATAATCAAAGACTCGCTAGGTCGACTGGCCTAGGCAAAAATAAGGGCTTCCCGGCGAACCAAAAGGGTTCGGGCAAAAATAAGGGATGAAAATGAAAAAATCTGTACACTCGACAAGTTGAAAACCTGAAAAGGCGGCTTGGGCAAAAAAGGGTATCCCGATGGACTGAAAACCCGAAAGGGCGGTCCAGGAAAAAGTTAGGGACCAAAAGCGTACGACTATGTCCCGTCATCTCGTCACTTACCTACCAGAAGAAGATTTGTCAATCGGCAGTTATCAATCCCCTCATAGGCCTCCTTCTCCCACGGCAACTGGGGAAATAAGAATTGTCCGAGCTGTATAAGCTGCTCTGTCCACAAGGTACCAAGGTAGGTTCGGCTGAAGAATATGACCAAGATGCCTTCACTCCCCGCAGAGTAAGACAGTAATGGTAGCTCTCCCCACTGAGACTTGCAACTATGAATGAATCAGCAATACTCTCCCCAAGCAGAGTTGGTCTACCATCAGCCCTAAAAAGAAGTTGGGTATCCCCAGTAGGTCTTAATATTCCCCAGCGGAGTATACAGATATTCCTCAGCGAGCACCCCCGGCGGTCTTAATATTCCTCGACAGAGTATAAGAACATTCCCCGGCGGAATACCAGATACCCCCAGGGGAGCCATTTCCCAGTGCAGTCTAAAAAAGCTTCCCCGCCAGAGTTGAATCATCTTCCCCAGTAGATTCTGGAAGCTTGTCCCCTGCAGAGTACAAATATCTCTCGCCAGCCATATTCAGAGGTTATCCCCACTAGAGTCTAACTGGGTTATCCTCAGCAAGTTGCAACGGAAAGATCATCCCCAGCGAAGTTCTTTCTATCCCCAACAGAGCTTATCAACGGAATCCCCAGCAGAGTTATCATTAAAATCTCAGTAGAACATCTCTTCCCCACAGAGTATTTCCCCTCGGAGTAATCTCTTTCATCAAGTTTATTCCCCAACGGAGTCCTTTTCTCCTGCAGGTTTATTCTCACAATCATCTTCGTTCATCATCCCCGGTGGAAACGAAGAACTCAACTCTATTCTCCAGCAGCTCCGGGATTTATTTTCCCCAGCTGAAACATCACATCTTCATATATCATGATACATGCATATACGCATCATACGAGTAAAATCTCATTTATGTTGAGAACATCATTGCTTGATCCATCTCATGCATTGCATGTGACTGACCTTTACCTTTCAGGAAAGATGTTGTTAAGTTCTCAGCTTAGTCGAAGATCTGACCAGTTCTTAAATCTCAATCGGATTATCCTCGGTTGAAGTTCAGATAAGGTTCTCAATCTCGACAGTTTCTCTACATCATAGGGTGGACAAGTACTATAACCTCAACGGTATACTCCATTGAGCACGAGTCAGTTCCTAGATCTTGATGTTCTCCTACGTCATAGTACGGATCAGTTCTATAACCTCAGCGGTTTACTCCATTGAACAAGAGATAGTTCAGATGTGACCCAAGCATGGCGACATTCTGATACTTATTCCAGATTCCTTCTAGAGATGGTTCAGATGTGACCCAAGCATGGCGACATTCTGATACTTATTCCAGATTCCTTCTAGAGATGGTTCAGATGTGACCCAAGCATGGCGACATTCTGATACTTATTCCAGATTCCTTCTAGAGATGGTTTAGATGTGACCCAAGCATGGCGACATTCTGATACTTATTCCAGATTCCTTCTAGAGATGGTTCAGATGTGACCCAAGCATGGCGACATTCTGATACTTATTCCAGATTCCTTCCAGAGACAGTTCAAATGTGACCCAGATATGGCGACATTCTGATACTTATTCCAGATTCATTCAGATACAGTATAGATACACCCCAGACACGGCGGTCATTCTACTACTCATTCAGACGTCAGCAATTAGATACAGACTAGGTATGCTCCAGACAAGGAAGCCATTCTATTTCTCATTCAAATTCAACTATCAAATTTAAGTGCAGATACACTCCAGACACGGAAGTCATTCTGTCACTTATCCAGATCCCAGTTACAACACAGATACGCTCCAGACACAGAAATCATTCTGCTACTTATACATATCTCAAATTCAAATACAGTTCAGATACGATCCAGATTCAGATGTCATTCTGTCACTCTCTCAAATAAAGTCCAGATACGATCCATATTCGGATGTCATTCTATCACTCATGTTTCTGATTTAACCCGTCAATAGAGACAACCCATCAACGAAGACAACTCGTCAATAGAGATAACCCGTCAATAAAGACAACCCGTCAATAGAGACAACCCGTCAACGAAGACAACTCGTCAATGAAGACAACCCGTCAATGAAGACAAAACTACCTACCAACAATCTCCAGATGGCATCTATAAGCCCATCCTCATATCCATCATCTCTCCAAATGGCATCTGTAAGCCCATTCCCGACATCACATTGCTGACACTACACCATGCGAGTGCAAATTTTTGGGCACTTTAGTGTTCAATCATCTTCCACCTTCGGATCACGAAAGGCACGCAAGCCAATCTACATCCTCAGGTTTAAGAAGATTAAACAGGGGCAACTGTTGTACCCCAAAATTTTCCCTCCCATATTCCTCAAGGTTTGTCAAGAATGATCCTCAAATTGCTCAAAATTGCTTAAGGGTTGTACAATCAAACCACCTCCTAAGCCAGCTGAAATTAGGGTTTTGGTTCTTTCAAGGAATTTGGGGTTTTCAATGGTTCAATCAAGTCTCATAGGCCTATATACATTCTCAAGCACCTACATACCAAGTTTCAAGACTCACAATGCCAAATTGCACAGTCAAAAGTTCCATTTGACCTACAGTCAACTGCAAGGGCAAAATGGTCATTTTTCAGTCAAAAGTCAGAATTTTTGGTTAACATCTTATTTTGAGTCCACAATCATCATTTGATCAAGTCTTGATCATGATTCCACAAGAATAGCTCAAAAATCATCAAGGTGCAAAAAGTTACTTTTTTTGGACAGTAGAAAAGTCAACTGTATCTTGACCAGGGCATAACTTTTTCATGGTTCATCAGAAAAATCCCATCCAATTCTCATTTTGAAGGGGATGCAATTACCTACAATCCATCTTCACACTCCAAGTTCAATAAATGCTCTCACAAGAAGTTACCAATTTTTACATTATAGGTCAATTTCAAAAGTCAACAAAAGTACACTTTGAGTTAAGGGTCATAACTTGAGATTGGTAAATCCAAATGACATGGGACTAGAGGAATTGGTTAGATGACTTCAATAGCTTTCCAAAATGTCCAAGAACATGGTCATATGATCAAAATTGAGCAAGTTGTGCATTGGAGAAGTTGGGAAATTTTTATGAATTTGCAAAAGTCAACTTTGCTCAAAACACCTTCTTTTTGCTAATGGGCCTCAAATATCTTGTTGAAACTTCACCCATGACCTATGCACGACCCATCAAGATTAATTGGATTTATTTTCTTATTTTTTTGATTAATTGGATTTTTAATTAATATTAATTCATTTAATCAATTTAAATCATAAGAAAATAGAAGATTTGTTTTTTAAATCTTTTTGTGAAGCAGATATGACCTAAATATGCTGGCAAATTCGTGCACAAGTCAAAGATATCAAAAAATTCAATTTTGGCAAGTTTGTTCAATCATGAAAATCAAGAATATTTGATTTTTCAATCAAGGATTCAATCATCAATGCACATGGATTTTTGCCCAGCTTTTGACCTAATTCAATTGCCTTATATGTATGCAAGCAAACCCTGACCTAATGGACGTGAGAAAGCTGCAGAAACAACCATAGCACATTGAAGAAATTCCAAGAAAATTGAAAACTGGTTTTTGCATTCTAGGTCGATTCAAGGGTTTTTGTTGATTCTAATACATTGCAGGAGGTCCCAGGAACGTTTTGCAATCCAATTCAGGCATCAAAGCTTAAAGAATCAAGGAATACATAACCACGGTTTGCACTTATATTTCATAATCGTATATCCTAATTCATGCATAGTTAACATGTTTTTGTGATTGATTTGTGTTGCTAGGAACCATACGAAGCTAATGGTATAATTGGATTGAACTGAAACGCCCTGAATCGAAGAATGCCATGACTGATTTTTTAGGGTTCTTGAGCTTTAAATTAGGGCTTTCTGAACCAGGCAAAATTAGGACTCATAAGACACATGGTTGAAACCGTTAGACCCAGACGAACAAGAACCACCCCTCGCGAAATATTTATGCTTGCTAGATTTCTAATCGTTATTTTTCGTGCAGCTAGATAGTGGAGGTTAAAAACCCCCGTTATTTGATATTAATTATACAGGTACAAACGAAGAAGATGATGATATGTTGATACCTCATTGGCGTGTTTGAAAACGCGCGCGTTATTTTGTTGTTTTACAGCATAGTAGTTGTTTTTATATATAATATTCATTATCCATTCATTTAACAAACGCGCGTTCCAGTTCAGTTGGCAAAGGCATTGAAGCATTATCCCTTGGGACCTGGGTTCGAATCCCAGGTCCCCCAAAACAATTATTTGTTTTCTTTCTGCAGGTGATCCCATGTACCCTCTAACGCGTGATCCACCATGCACCTCTTGTCTCAGTGAGCCAGATGTCTTCAAGTCTAAATCCAGTGGCCAAGAGTGGAATCCTCACCATAGTCTCCAGTCAACGCCTATGCATGGGACGGCCATAGTCAAAGCAGGCTTGGGCATAATGGGCTTCAGAATTCCAAAAACACCTCCAAAATTGGGCCAGCACCCCCCTGAGTTTATTTTCTTCTTTTCCTTTTTATTTTTACTTAAATTGTTTTATTAATTTTTTAATTAACTACTAACACTAACAAATTAATTTTTTTTCTTAATAAATTCAGAAAGCATAAAAAATATAATATTTTTATTTATTAAATTTAATTAGTTATTTTTGTAAATAAATACTAACATGATTAATTTAGTTTTTAATTAGGTTAATTCTAATATTTTCACAATAAATAAAATCAACATAGAATTAGGGTTTTTGACAATTTTAATCCTTTTATTTTTATTTCCTTAAAACATAAAAAACCAAAAATATTATTTTATTAATTAATTAGTTTTAGGTTTAATTTAATTCATAAATAATAAAAACTTCCTTCTTTCTCAAAAAAGGGTCAAAACCCTAAGAACTTCTCTGATTCAATTTTTTCTCACGCGCGTGATTATTTTTGATTCATATTTTTGATCCATTATTATGTAATTGTTCCGAGGATGTAATAGCTTTAATTAGGACCTTTTTATCACTTTTATTTATTTCCCGCAATTTACTTTTCAAGGGTTTGTTTTTGGTGATGTAAATACCTGACGCTTTGTAATAGTTTAGTTTTATTTTCCACAACTATTAATTGTTAGATGTATGCTAACTAGGCTATGCATGACAAGACTTATCCTTAAAATAAAATCAATCGTAGCTCACCATAACTTATACAAAGATAACAAAACTGAAACCTGACACACTCACACATGCCACTCCTAGGGTACACCTCACTTGGTTGCCTCGACGTGGTCATTGAGTATAGGGTGTTTGTGATCGGTGGATCTGGAACTGACTGTTTTAAAGCTGGTTCGCGAAATGTCGCGGAAGCAAGAGTCGCCACCGTCTTTTATTTTCTCCAAATGGAAAGGACAAAAGCACAGAAAAATTCCTTATAGAGATTGCTCTCGGTTCGGGAGGTAGATTATAGAAAGGGAAGGTGTTAGCACCCTTTCTATCCATGGTTATCCATGGGCTCTTAGATACTTGTTCATTGTGTTTTCAAAAATGGTTTGTTTGCTTTTCAACTGTGGGTTTTAAAAAGTTTCTTTGAAAAATCTCAGTTCGACTCGTACGTCAGAGTGTTTGAAAAATTTGCTTCGAAAGCTTTTGAAAAGTGTTGGTGTGAAAAGATTTCAGTTTGTTTTGAAGAGAGCAAGTATCCATGAGTCGTCTACCTACCCTAAGGAATTCGTCTGTGTAAATGTCCTTTGAAGTAGTGCCATCCCACCATTGAGAGGTAGGTAGCACCACCGTTGGAGGTGTTCGGGTCAATTCGAGTTTGTAGGGACATGGTGATCACCAGAGCAATGGGAAGACACCTTAGAAGATACCCTCATGCCAGGTTCCCGGATCATGAGGACTTACTAAGACGTCCTCTACTGGACGATCACCTTTCGAAAGGCAACAATGAGGCGTACCCTAGGGGTGGTGTGTGCGAATTGTGTGTCGTTTTCATTCGTATTTGTCTTGTCATGTTTGTTGTGATCTACGCTTGATTTTATTTTTAAGTCCATACATTCTTTCATGCTTATTTAACAGTTAAAAGTTGCGGGAAAATAAATCTACAACTATTACAAATGGCGCGGGTCCACATCGCCAAAATTAAACCGGACCCGATTTGACGGAAAGTAAAGAAAGCAAATAAAAGTGCGAACAGTAAATGTTACAACGCTTTGGGAGAGATACATAATTAATTAAGCGAAATAAGGGAAATGCGCGAAATAAAACAATTAAACAATATGGGCGTTGGACCCTTTTGTAAAAATTAAATTAATAAGGAATTAAAATTAAAAATGTTTTTGGTATTTTATGTTTTTTAGATTTAATAGAAAAAAAGAATTAATTAAAATAAAATGAAACGCAAACCCTAATTCTAATTATTTTTTAGTTATTAAGAAAATATTGAAAATTTTAACTAAATGAAACCCTAATTTTTGTGTACAATTTAATTATGAAAATAAATAAATAATAATATTATGACAAAAAGGAAAAATTAAAAGGAATGAAAATTGTCAATTAACCTAATTCTACCTTTTTTATATTTATTATGAAAAGAATTAAAATTGCAAAAATCCTAATTAAAACTAAATTCATTACATGTTAATTTATTTACAAGAAAATATCAAAATAAATAATCATTATATTTTTTTATCTTTTTCTGAGTTTTTAAGGTATTTTTTGTATTTGGTAAATAATTAATTGAATTAAAACAAATAAAGAAAATAAAATCATAATTGAAAATAAAATAAATAATAAAAAAAATATAGAGAAGCAAACCAGGGGGGTT
The DNA here is from genome assembly GCA_948472305.1 of Vicia faba. Lineage (NCBI taxonomy): Eukaryota > Viridiplantae > Streptophyta > Magnoliopsida > Fabales > Fabaceae > Vicia > Vicia faba. The sequence continues at coordinate 210,005,160 of OX451738.1, read as the reverse complement.
CAGTCCCAATTGTGAGGTATAGGCCTTAGAATGCTGGCCCATTAAGCTTTGGTCCATTTGACCTTTTCAGTTCGTGTGTCAGCGCGTTGACCTGGGCGTAGCATGCTCTTTGAATCCCTGCCCTTGATTTGAATTCATGAGACGCGTGTATGCTTAGATTATGGGGATGTATGGTGCACTCCAATGATGAACCTGCATGTGAATGTGAACAAGAAAATAATATTGAAATTATTGAAGACCTGGGGATCGAACCCAGGTCTTGTGCATTGCCCATACGTTCGCTTGCCATCTGTGCCACTTAACCAATTTGTTATATAATAAGCAAAGAAATATTATAAAAGAGAAAACAAGATTAGTGCTGGAAAACGCGCGAATTTTTAAACCAACGAATCATAGCTTGCCACGCTTCATCGTCTTCATCGTCCCTGTAAACAAAACACAAAGGCAACGTTTTTCATGCGTTTCATTAGGTGGGCTACTGGAAAATAGCGATTAGGTCCTCATTGAATATAAATTAGGCGCGACAATTGGTTCTTCTTCGTCTCCATACGCTGAATCCAACCATGGTACTGTGGTGATCTAATTTCACTTGGTCTGAAAACCCCTAATTTAAAAACCTGCAAACCCTAGAAAGCTAACATGGTGAAATCGCGTGTATGGCATAAAAATGCAATTAAAGGCATTGGTTAGCATCAGAACATTATGAGGAACAAGAATCCATGAATCAAATGTTAAAAAAATGCTTAAAATATGAAACACGATGATCAATTTTTTTCTATACAGTTCATATTTATTCTACCAATTCTTGGCGTGGTGATGGATGGTTCTGGTTGGAATTTGTTCAGTAAGACTTGGGGATGCTATAGGAAAAGGAATTAGGCCTTGAGTCGTCCTCTATCAATGATTTCAGTTTTGCTTTTTATCGAGAAAACTTCAAGTTTGTCTATGGTCTTTGAGCGCAGCATTCAGTGTCTTGTGATTAGGGTTAGACTCAGTACTTATGAAGGAAGGGAATTAAGTCATTAGCTGGCCTTGATCCATGCCCATGAGAGAACTAGTCTTAGGTTTTTCACCATTAACAAACTTTCCCTTTTTTAAGCAAAACCAAGACTTGGTGTACAACATAACCCTAGCATGAGTTTGTGAGCTGGCACATGATATATGGAAGCTATTCAAATTCAAATGACACTATTCCATTGATTTTTAAATTTTATTTGAATTATTAAAGATTTAAAATGAATTAAATTAATAAAAATTAAATAAAATAGAAAAATCAATGTTTGATCTTGAAATTAATCATGGGACACGTGTGTGGCATGACAAGGCTGAATCAAGTGGAAGAAAGTGGGCCCTTTTGTCAAAAATTGAAGTTTCAAGGATAGTTGACTTTTGCCATTTCACAAAAATTTCCCAACTTCTCCAAGGCATAACTTGCTCAATTTTTAAGCTTTTCTCATGTTCTTGGACATTTTGGAAAGGTCTTTGAGTCCTTTAACCAATGCCTTTGTTCCCATGTCATTTTTATTTTCCAATCTCAAGTTATGGCCTTTGACTTAAAGTCCCTTTTTGTTGACTTTTGAAAATGACCTATAATGTTGAAATTGATAACTTTTTGTGAGAGCATTTCTTGGACTTGAAGTATGAAGATGAGTTGTAGGAAATATCTTTCTCTTCAAAATGAGCTTTGGATGGAATTTTTCTGATAATCCATGTGAAAGTTATGCCCTGGTCAATTTCAGTTGACTTTTTCAGCTGTCCAAATAAGGAAACTTTTGCATCTTGATGATTTTCTGAGCCAAATTTTGAGAATCATGATCAAGCATTGATCAAATGATGTCTGTGGCTTCAAAATGATATGTTGACCAAAAATTTGAACTTTTGACTGTCAAATGACCATTTTGCCCCTACAGTTGACTATAGTGCAATTTAGGGTTTTGACTGTGCAATTTTGAGCTGAATGCCTTGAAACTTGATATGAGGATGCTTGACCATGTTTGTAAGCATATGAGACTTGATTGAGCCTTTGAACACTTCCTTTTCTTGATCAGACTCAAAACCCTAATTTTGACTATTTAGGAGGCCCTTGCACTGTGCAACCCTTGGGGAATTTTGTGACTTGGCTTGGCAATTTCTTGAAGAATATGGGAGGGCAAATTTTGGGGTACAACAGTGTTTTAGAGGTCGCCCTCCTGTCTAAAGATCCAAGTTGCCTCGAAACGGTTGCCTCGGATAAAAAATGATCTAGGATATTAGGGTTACCGCTAAGGCGTCCTACCATTGCTTTAGTGACCACATGTCCCATTAATCGAATTGACCCGAAAAACTCCAACAACGGTGCTACCTACTTCTCAATAGTGGGATAGCGTTGTCTAAAGGACATTTATACAACTTAATTTCTTTTGAGTAGGTAGAGGTTCTCAGGTACTTGCTCTTTCAAAACAAAAATACTTTTCGCACCTACACTTTTCTGACAAAAGTTTTCAAATAAACACTTCATACACTCTTGAGGACAGACACAAGAGTTAAATCGAAGTTTTCAAACAAACTTTTTTCAAAACCCACAAACACAAGAAAAGCAAAACATTTTTGAAAACATAGTGATCAAGTACCTAAGAGCCTGTGGATAACCACAGATAGAAAGGGTTCTAACACCTTCCCTTTCTATAATCTACCTCCCGAACCCGGGAAACATCTCGAAAAGGAATTTTGATGTGCTTTTGTCCTTTCCTTGCTGGAGAAAATAAAAGACGGTGGCGACTCTTGCTTACCGCGACATTTTGCGAAACGCAAACGCGAACCAGCATTCCAAAACAGTCAGTTCTATTTCCACCGATCACACTTTGTATTTGAACCATGTGCATGCTTGCAATTTATTTTTTACTTTTCTCTTTGTGAACCAAGAAGAGAAATCTTCTTGTGATTTGCAAAGAGAAAAAATAAAAAGATGATGAATCCCATAGCATTCTGATTTCGGCCGGCAAGCTTTAATGATGATTTCTTTTCTTCTGCTTGAAAATTCTTTTCAGTTAATTGTGCTGATTTCTTTTCTTCTGCTTGAAAATTCTTTTCAGTTAATTGTGCTGATTTCTTTTCTCCTGTCTTTTGTAGGTGAGTACCAGTTGGATGATAGAGGACACAGTAAAAAGTCAAAGATCTCAAGAGATTAGGCTTAAATTTATTTTTTCATTTATTGTAAACAAATATTATTTTAAATATTATAAGTTATAATCTTACAATATTCGAATAAATTTGTAACCATATTTGAAGTAAATAAAAGTCTTTATCAAAAGAAAATTCTACTGTCAAATATCTTTTCCATTTTTCCCTTATGTTTATTTAATTATTTAAGACTCTTAAATCAAAATAATTGAAACCGTGTCTCAATAATTCTAATCTAGATGAAATAAATAATCAACAAACTTTGCAGTCTCGCAACCTTGCATCAATCACAATACGCGTGGTATTCCAATTAACATATGTGTTGTACAGTTAAACAAACAAGCATTCCATAAACCTTTCACTCCACTAATCAAGCAAATGCCTTAATGTTCCAATCAAAAGTCTCAGCTCTTATCCCAGATAATCAGGCCTTGAGAAACAACCAGTAATCTTGAACAAGCGTGAAAACAATGTAACAGTTAACTGAATTTCTGAGGATTCAGTTTCTTCTGAGAAATACGAGCGAAAACCATAATTCCGGATTTGTTGTCAAAGAAAAGTCTGCTTGATCAATTCCTGAGCCAATCTCAACAGAAATCAGAGAAAACCCTAATTCTGGATTGACTGATAAAGAAAAGTCTGTTTGATCAATTCCTGAGCCAATCTCAAAAATCAGAGAAAACCCTGAGGTTATGATTTCTTGTGAAAAAGGGAGGGCAAATTTTGGGGTACAACAGCCTCCACTGTTTTGGCAAGCTTCTGATGATCTTTTTAACGTGATCAGCAGTGGAATATCCTTTGTCAAGAACTTTTAGACCAATAACAAGAATTTGGAATCTTGAAAACATAGCTTCTATTGATTCACTATCTTCCATCTTGAATGCCTCATACTTCTGAACGAGTGCAAGGGCTTTGGTTTCTTTGACTTGAATGTTGCCTTCATGCGTCATTCTCAAAGAATCAAACATATTCTTGGCAGTTTCTCTATTTGATATTTTCTCATATTCTGAATATGAGATGGCGCTGAGAAGAATTGTTTTGGCCTTGTGATGATTTCTGAATTCACGCTTTTGCTGATCAAACATCATTTTCTTGTCAATCTTTTGACCACGTACATCCACTGGGTGCGTGTATCCATCAGTCACCATGTCCCATAGATCAGCATCATGGGCCAGAAAGAAACTCTCAATTATGTATTTCCAGTAGTCAAAGTTTTTTCCATCAAATACTGGAGGTTTGCCACTGAATTTGTCCCTTTCTTCACTGTTGTCATTGCTGATGTTTTGACTTGGTCCTGCCATTGTGTTTTTCTAACGTTGGATCTTGTACTGACACGATTAAGTGTTGAAGCTCAGAACCAGGCGCTCTGATGCCAATTGAAGATGTGAAAAACACAAGAAGGGGGGGTTGAATTGAAAAACTAAAATAAAAAACAGCTTAATGACACAGTATTTTTATCCTGGTTCATTTGATCTCAAACTACTCCAGTCCACCCGTCAAGGTGATTTCGCCTCTCTCCAACGAGGTCTTAATCCACTAATCTCAAAGGATTACAACAACTACTTTAACAACTGTTAAAGTCTTCTTGAGTACAACCACAATCCGGTTAATCTCAAGGAACTTCTTTTACAAATAATTTAACAAGAGTGTGTTGTTGTTTTCTTACAAAACTGTATATCACAACTATGATAATTACACAAAATAAGCTTAGAATAAAATGAATTTTCTAAAGCTTTGAATATCAGGGGTTTGGATAGCTAGGAAAATTTGAGTGCGTACGTACGTGCTTCTTTCACAAGCAGACTTGTTTATATAGGCAAGCAAGGATACATTGTCCATAAAGCAGGTTTTAATTATAATAATGCACTTTCCTTTTGAAGAAGATCTTGTCTGAAGAAAGCCGTTAGCATTTAATTCTGTCTTGAATAACTAGTAACGCTTCAGAGTCTTCTTTGCTGTAACTGCTGATAACGCTTCAGAGTGTTGATGACTTGGTAAAGATGTCTTTGATCAGAGTCAGAGTGTATTTGTTTAGGCGCAGATTCTGGTCATCAAGCTTCAGCGTATAATCTGGTAGCTTCAGCGTGTAGCACATATTGTTGATCTTCTGATGCTGATTCCATTCTGATGCTGATTCCATAAGAACTTCTGCATATACAAAACATAATTTTAAGGAGAATAATTGTTCTTTGTATATATCTTTGAAATAATTTATTCTTTGTATTTTGTTATCATCAAAACTCTATTCAAGGGTTGTAGAATCAAACTATGTTCTAACAGCGTGGACAGTCTTGGGCAAGGTTGGTAATTTTAGAGGGAATTACGGTGAGTATATGACTCACGGGTGACCATTATGGATTGTGTGTTATTCATTAATGATTAATTGTAATATGCATAGTGTATGTCATGCATTTTCATGTTGTGTCATATGGAGATGGGCCTAGGTAGGAATCCATGATGGGTGCCTAGTCTCATCCGGACTGCGTGTGGGAGTCGAGTTGGAGATAAGTTATAGTTCAGAGGAATGTATACGACTTATGTGGATTCCGACGAGAATCAGGTTCAAAGAATGAATCGTGTGGATTGTGTTGGTACCACATGCATGGTGTAGCGTCAGTTGAGTCACATTGCATATATGTATATGACTGAACATGAAATAAGTGTGATGAATATTGTTGTGGCATTATATATGCTTTATGATTTTCTGATTGGTGTGACTTATATGTTTACTACTCCTTAGCATGCGATTTTCACCGTGTAATTATTAAATGTAATTCTCACCCCTTTTTTGTTGTTGTGTATGTTCTCCTCGAGGAGTATAGATAATCAGGTACCTGGGTAGTGCTTGGAGCGTGTGTTGCTATTGAACGAGTCTTGGAAGTCGCTCTGATACGTAACACGGGAAAATGAGATCTTGTTTTTTTTTTGTGTTGTTTTTCATTTGTTATGTATCTTATTTTCAAAACTATGATGAACCACGAACGTTGTGGAAGTTATTGTTGTTAAAGCCTTAGCGTTATTGAAGTGAAACAATTTGAATATTTCGTTGTTTAATTCATTTTGATAATAATTAAAGATATGAAGTTACATGATACTTGCATGAGTTTTTATGGGATTTGACATCCTACTTGTGTGTACTTTGATTATTCTGCAAACTTTTCTTTTTATTATTTATAATTCATTATTGAGGAAACTAGGGTGTTACAGATTTCGTGACTAAAACTTAGCGTGATTGGGTTTGTTTCTACAAAGATTTAGTTTTAATTCCTTCAAAATATGTACAAGATTTATTTTGGAAGAAGTTTGTTAGTCCAAATTAATTTGGAAAAGATTTCATTAAATCATAAATATGGATGATATGATTTAACTTAAAGATTTGGATTTGATTTAGTCAAATAAAATTTGATTGGATTTTCTTTGAATGGATATTTGGTTCCGATATATTTTATCCAAGATTTACCCTACAAATATATTGATTGAAGTTTTAATTAAGCAAATATTCCATGAAGATATTTTATTAGATTTGTTTTAATTAAAAGATGAGAATTCTCTAATCTCTATTAAAGATGATTTAAAGTGTGGGTTCACTTCTTGTAAGAGATATATTCTGAATCTTTTACTTAAGTTGGAATTGTGATTTATATAAAGTAAAGATTTTATTTGATTTATACAATATGTATAGTTTTTTATGAGGACAAACACCAAGATAAAATGTTCCAGCATTTGTGCGTGTCATCTGGCCTTCCATTTGTTGCACAAGTTTATAGTGAATATGTTTGTTTCCAAAAATATTTGTTGATATATTTTATCAATTTGTTATTTAAATTTGTTGGAAGATTAAATAAGATCAAATCTATTTATATGATGATCAAAACAAGTCAAATCTTTTTGGTGGATGTTATTGCAAAGCAAATCAAAACATAATCCAATTTAAAGCTGCATCAAAATCGTATATACTATTATCAAATCTTATGCCCATTGGAGAAAATCTCAGTTGATGCATTTCTATTTAAGGAGACTCAAACCTAACGCTTGAAGTATGCACAAGAGTTGAAGACATTGTGTTAGGGTTTCTATTTTGAGTCTTTGTTTGTATTGTTATTTGTGCACCTCTCTAAGCGCCAAAGTTTCATATCTAAAGGCTTAGAGATTGGTTTGTTAGTTAAATTTCAATTCATCATTGTTTAATTTGTTTACTGTATTGATCGTTATGGTTAGTGGTTGAGAGAAAATGAGAGAATTCTTTTATTTAAGGGTAGCCTGAACGTAGCTTCACATGTAGTATTAGGAAAGTGGCCTTGAAATATGAAAGTTTAGAGTAAGCACATTTTTCCTTATGACTATTGTGAGTGGAATAGTTTTATAGGGAGTCTTGAATAGAAATACACTGATAGAATTAAGAAGAGGGACATTGAACAAAGAGCTTATTCATCTAAGACAATTTGTACTAATTCTATTGATAGTTAATTTTGTTTCTTGGGTTGGAAGCCCCCCAAATGTAGTTGAGGTTATATTGAACTGGGTTACCAATTCCTTTATGTTCTTTATTGCTTTGATTTAAGTCATAGTTTCTGTTTTTTGTGGTATACGTTATCCCATATATCGTGTATAACAGCTGTCCTACAAAGAATTTGTCATATGTTATAAACAAGTTAAACACTTTGTCTCAGACATAGTGTCCCACATTTGTCCTCATAAGAATAGAATTTCAGTGATGTCCCATCAAAGGCTTTCACGTCTTCAGATTCAACAACTGGGTTGGAGCACGTATTGCAAACCCCTTCCCACAAAGCAAAGACAATGGCTTGCGGGGTATATTTTAGGTCGTCCACTAGGTTCAAGACCAAAGGACCAATGATACATTAGAAGCGATAAAACACGCAAAACAGATAGACCTTTTCTTCATAGTGTTATCTCCTAAATTCGACACCTAGAACAAGTAGGCCTTATGGGCCAAAAATAGATTGAACAAGTCTAAGTTGGAAAAGCTTCGACAAAGTAGAAAAGTACTTAGAGAAATTCTAAGTTAAAATAAGTCTTCGACTAGAAGGTTCTCAATCCCTTTGACTGAAGGAACTCCAAGGTCTTCGACTAAAAGGAAACTTCGTATCTGCCCCAGAAGATTTTTGAATCTGGAGAAAGGCGGGAAAGGCAGTTCGCTTGGCAGTTGAGGAAAGCAACATGGCGTGAAAAGAGGGGTCGAAGCGCATGCAGAAGACACTTGTCTTAATCCTGGAGCAAGGCAACTCCTTGACGGTTACCTAGTTTTAGTATAAATATAGGAAGTTTATATAGATTTCTGTGTGTTTAACTGATCGTACAAATTATTCAATACTATTCAAGTACCCGCTGCGTGAGAAAGAATACTGAAAAATGTAAGTTTGAAACACCATATTTTACAATCAAAGTCTTTTATTTCTCTCTTTACATTTCTTGCCTCTTTATCTTGTTTGCACTTTATCTGCATTTTTACCCAAATTCCTGCACCTAACCTCTCCTCAACCCCTTCTTTCTATTTACTTTCTGCACTCAAACTCATCCCTTTCCCAGTCGAACTTGCATTCTTCACCCACATTAACGTTTATATACAAATGTGATCGGTGGAAATAGAACTCACTGTTTTTTAAGCTGGTTCGCGAAATGTCGCGGTAAGCAAGAGTCTCCACCGTCTTTTATGTTCTCCAACAAGTAAAGGACAAAAGCACAGCAAAATTCCTTTTCGAGATGTTTCTCGGTTCGGGAGGTAGATTTATAGAAAGGGAAGGTGTTAGAACCCTTTCTATCCATGGTTATCCATGGGCTCTTAGGTACTTGCTCTATGTTTTTAAAAAGATTGTTTGCTTTTCAAGTGTGTGTGGATTTTGAAAAAGTTTCGTTTGAAAAATTTCTAAGTAACTCTTGTATTTGTCCTCAAGAGTGTATGAAAAATTTGTTTGAAAACCTTTTGAAAGTGTAAGTGTGAAAAGTTGTTTTGTTTGTTTAAGAGAGCAAGTACCCATGAGAAATCTACCTACTCTAAGGAATTAGGCTGTGTGAGAGTCCTTTAGATAGTGCTATCCCATCATTGAGAGGTAGGTAGCACCGTCGTTGGAGTTATTCGGGTCAATTCGATTATTAGGGACATGTGCGGTCACCGAAGCAATAGTAGGACACCTTAGAAGTAACCCTAATGTCCTAGATCCTTTTTTATCCAAGGCAACCGTTTTGAGGCAACTGGATCTTAGACAAGAGGGCGACCTCTAAGACACCCTATACTTGACGACCACATTCGAGGCAACCAGCGAGGCGTACCCTAGGAGTGGCATGTGCATGTGTGTTTAATTCAGTTTATGTTTATCTTTGAACATGTTATTTGTGAGCCACAGATTGATTTTATTTGTCATTCAGTCTTGCATGCATTGTTAACAGTTAAGAGTGCGGAAAATAAAGTGCGGAAATATGAATCTACGCTATTACAAGGCGCGGGTCTATACATCGCCAAAAACAAAAACCCGTTTGGAAAATAAATGCGGAAAGTAAAGAAAGCGGTAAAATCCTAATTAACTATTACATCCTTTAAGAAGATACATGAATAATCAAAATAAGAATAATGCGCGAAAAGAAATTTAATCGGGATGTCCTTAGGGTTTTGACCCTTTTGAGAAAATATGAGTTTTGTCCTTTTTTTGCAATTTAATTAAAATATTAAACCTAGTACTAATTAATTATTTAATTAAAAAGGAAAATGTTTTTGTGTTTTTTAATATTTTTAATGAAAATAAAACAAAAGGAATTAAAATTAAAAGTTAGTAAAACCTAATTCTACGTTGTTTTTATTTATTATGAAAAAGGTTAAAATTAAACCTAACTTAACTAAGTTGATTAATTAGTATTTATTTACAAAAAATAATAATTAATAAATAAGGATAATGATAATAAGAAAACATGATTGAAAATTGTCAAACCCTAATTCTACATGATTTTTATTTATTTATGAAAAAAAAGGATTAAAATTGACCTAATTTAACTAATTTAATTAATTTACATTTTATTTACAAAATAATAATAATTAGTAAAAATAATAAATAATAAAAATATTATAAATATTATAAATATTTAAGTTTCTGAATTTAATATGAAAAATAATTTGTTTACGAATTAATAATAATAATTATAATAATTAAAAGAATTAAAAGGAAAAGAAAATAAGAAAAAAGAAAAATAAACCAGGGGGGGTTTGATGGACCCAATGGAGGTGAATCTGGAATTGTTGGCCCATTAACACAAGCCAGCGTTGACTTCTGGGATTTGTTGTGCTCGCTTTGACTGGGGAACATGGTATTCCTCCTCTCATGGCCTTTGGATGACTGTTGAAGACACTTGGCACACTGACCATTGAAGGTACATGATGGAATGCTCTTAAGCGCCTGCACATGATTATATTATGCAAAACAAGAAACAAATATGGGGTGGACCTGGGAATCGAACCCAGGTCCCAACGATTGCCAGACACGTCCCTTTCCACTGAGCCAAGCGCTTATCTTTGTTAATATAATGGACCATGAAGATAATATATAAAAAAAACAATTATGCTGGAAACCAAGAAAAAGCGCGCATTATATTTGAATCATCCAATAGCTTGCTTCCACTTCCTTCGTCTCCTACCTTTTTCCTGTAAAACAAAAGCAATTAGCGGGGGTTTTTAACCCCCACAACCTGCATCAAGAGAAAATAGCGAATAGAACTATGCGTTATATAAATAGGGCGCGACATGTCTAATGAATTCGTCTTGATCTTCTGAGTCCAACCATGGGCATCATTAGTCCTAATTTTGCTTGGTCAAGAAAGCCCTAAAATCCAAGCTTCGAAACCCTAGATTTCTTTAATGGCAGTTTTCGTTTCAGGGCACCATAATCAAATTAATCTGTACCATTAGCTTCAGAATGATGTTAGCAATGCAAAGCAATGATTATATCATGTTAAGGATGCATAAAATGTGAGTTTCGATTCTGAAAAAGAATAAGCAAACCGTGATTCTGTTTGGACGTGTTCTTGAGCTTTAAGGCTTGTTTTTTTATTGCAATGTGTTCCTGAGTGTCCCAGCAATGTATTGGAATCGTTCTAAGGCTTTGAATTGGTCTGCAATGTGGAATTCAGTTTTGAATTTTCTTGGATTTTTTTCAATATGGTAATGGTGTTTTTGCAGCAGCTTGCACGTCCAAGGCTTTAGGGTTTGGTTATGCTCTTATAGTAGAATGGATTTAGGGTTCAATCTTTGTCCAAGAATCCATGAAATTATGTTTTGCATCTTTGATTTCAATCAAATCTTTTTGCACATTTTTGATTGATAAAACTTGCTAAAATTGGATATTTTGGTCCCCTTGATTGGCAAACGAAATCTTCAGCATGTGTTGGTCATATTTGCTCCACAAAAGATTTGAAAATAATATCTTTTGAATTTTCCTACAATTAAATGAATTAAATGAATTAATATTAATAAAAATTCAATTAATTAATTAAAAATAAGAAAATAAATCAATTTAAGCTCAATGGGTCGTGCATAGGCCTTGGACAATGTTTCAAGAAAGAATTTGAGGCCCATTAGCAAAAACAAGGTGTTTTAGACAAAGTTGACTTTTGCAAATTCCCAAAAATTTCCCAACTTCTCCAATGCATATCTTGCTCAATTTTAATCCTGTGAACATGTTCTTGTGCATTTTGGAAAGGTCTTGAAGTCTTCTAGCCAATTCCTTTGGTCCCATCTCATTTTGATTTACCAATCTCAAGTTATGATCTTTGACTTAAAGTGCCTTTTGGTTGACTTTTGAAATTGACCTATAATGTAGAAATTGATAACTTTTTGTGAGAGAATTTCTTGGACTTGGAATGTGAATATGAGTTGTAGGAAATGTCATCCCCTTCAAAATGATCATTGGATGGGATTTTTCTGATGAACCATGAAAAAGTTATGCCTTGGTCAATTTACAGTTGACTTTTCTACTGTCCAAAAATAGTAACTTTTGCATCTTGATGATTTTTGAGCTATCCTTGTGGAATCATGATCAAGACTTGATCAAATGATGATTGTGGGCTCAAAATAAGATGTTGACCAAAAATTCTGACTTTTGACTGCCAAATGACCATTTTGCCCCTGCAATTGATTGTGGAGCAACTAGGGCTTTTGACTGTGCAACTTGATGTTGTGAACCTTGAAACTTGACATGTAGATGTTTGACAATGTATATAGGCCTATGTTACTTGATTGGACCAAATAAAACCACAAATTCCTTGCAAGAACCAAAACCCTAATTTTGACTGTGTTAGGAGGCAATTGAACTATGCAACCCTTGAGAAGTCTTAAACCATCTTGACAAATCTGGAAGAATATGGGAGGGAAAATTTTGGGGTACAACAGTTGTCCCTGTTCAATCTTCTTAGACCTGAGGATGTAGATTGGCTTGCGTGCCTTTCATGATCCGAAGGTGGAAGATGATTGAACACTAGAGTGCCCAGAAATTTGCACTCGCATAGTAGAATATCAGCAATGTGATGTCGGGAATGGGATTACAGATGCTATTTGGAGATAGGATGGATAGGAGGACGGGCTTATAGATGCCATCTGGAGACATGATAGAACCTTGTCGGGAATGGGCTTATAGATGCATTTGGAAATGTAATGGATAGTTGAATCTGAATAAGAAATAGAATAGCTTCCATGTCTGGAGCATATCTAGTCTATATCTAATTGCTGACGTCTGAACGAGTAGTAAAATGACCACCGTGTCTGGGGTATATCCATACTGCATCTGAATGAGTGACAGAATGTCATCCGAATCTGGATCGTATCTGGACTGTCTTTTGAATGAATCTGGACTAAACAATAGAGTAGCATCCGGGTCTGGAGCATCTCTAAGTTGTCTTTAGAAGTTTGAATCTGAATAAGCAGTAGAATAGCATTCGGGTCTAGAGCATCTCTGAGCTATCTCTGGAGAGAAAATCTGAATAAGCGATAGAATAACATCCATGTCTGGAGCATTTCCAAGCTATCTCTGAAAGGAAATCTGGAATAAGTATCAGAATGTAGCCATATCTGGATCGCATCTGAACCATCTCTAGAAGGAATCTGGAATAAGCAATAGAATAGCATCCGTGTCCGGAACATCTCTAAGCTATCTCTAGAAGGAAGTCTGAATAAGCAATAGAATAGCATCCGCATCTGGAGCATCTCTAAGCCATTTCTGAGAAGAAAATCGGAATAAGCAAAAGAACAGCATCCATATCTGGAGCATTTCCCAGCTATATCTGAAAGGAAACTCTTGAATAAGCAAAAGAATAGCATCCATATCAGGAGCATTTCCAAGCTATCTCTGAAGAGAAAATCTGAATAAGCAAAAGAACAGCATCCATATCTGGAGCATTTCCCAGCTATCTCTTTAATCTCTTTAATATAGATATGCCCTGGCTAGATACAGGTATCAAATCTATAATCAATCACTCACAGATATGCCCTGGCTAGATACAGGAATCGAATCTGGAATTGGTCGTCTATAAATATGCCCTGGCTGGATACAGGTATCGAATCTCTAAACTCTTCATGCAGATATGCCTTGGCTAGATACAGGTATCGAATCTACAATTGATCGCTCACAGATATGCCCTGGCTAGATACAGGAATCGAATCTGGAATTGCGACAGTTGATAGTAATCATCTTTGGATTGACCTCTTTCCTGAAAAGGCAAAACATTAGTTGTATGTAATGTCATGATGTATGAGATGATGTCATGAGATTGTGTCGTATGCACTTTATCATGTATGTAAGCAGGATGTATGAAATGTGAAATGTCTATGAATGTATTTTCGTCCAGGAAAATAAATCCTTGACGAATGCCGGGAAATTTGTTGAATCCTGGGCTGATGTTGAAGAGTAGAGTTCTTCGTTTCCACTGGGGATGGTGGTTGCAAGAATAAACCGGTAGGAGAAGATAACTCTGTGGGGGAATAAACTTGGTGGAGAGATTACTCTGCGGGGAGTTACTCTGTGGGGAGAGATACTTCACTGAGGTTTTGATGAGAACTCCGCTGGGGATTCCTGTTGATAAGCTTTGTTGGAAGATTTGACGAACTCCGCTGGGGGATAGGAAGAACTTCGCCGAGGACGATATTTCCGTGGTAATTAGCTGAGGATAACCCAGTTATAAGCTCTGGTGGGGAATAACCTCTGAATAAAGCTGGGGAGATGCGTATGTACTCTGCAGGTGGATAAGCTTCCAGAATCTACTAGGGATAAGCTTCCAGAATCTACTGGGGAGGATGATTCAACTCTCCTGGGGAATCTTTGAGACTGCACTGGGGAATGGCTCCACTGGGGTGTCTGGTATTCCACCGGGGAACAATCTTATATTAAGACTGTCGGGGATGCTTGCTTAGGAACATTTGTATACTCCGCTGGGGAATGTTGAGATATTCTGGGGGATACCCAACTTCCTTAAGGCTGACAGTAGACTAACTCTGCTCGGGGAAGAGTATTGCTGACTTGTTGGAGATACTGTGCCTTTTTAGGGCTGATGGGAGACCAACTCTGCTCGGGGAGAGTATTGTTGAATCTTGTCTTACTCCACGGGGAGTGAAGGTATCCTAGTCGTATTCTTCAGCTGAAACTACCTTATACCTGGAGGACAGAGCAGCTAGACCACTTAGACAATTCTGATTGCCCCAGCTTCTGTGGGAGAAGGTACCTGTAGAGGTGCTTGATGACTACCGATTGACAAATCTTCTTCTGGTAGGCAAGTGACGAGATGACGGGACATAGTCGTACGCTTTGATCCCTAAATTTTGCCTGGACCGCCCTTTCGGGTTTTCAGTCCACCGGGATACCCATTTTTGCCCAAGCCGCCTTTTCAGGTTTTCGACTTGCTGGGTGTACAGATTTTTTTCATATTCATCCCTTATTTTTGCCTGAACCCTTTTGGTTCACCGGGAAGCCCTTGTTTTTGCCTAGGCCAGTCGACCTAGCGGGTCTTTGATTGTGCGTAGTATCTTTTTCGACTATGTCCACGCTCTCAGAATGTAGGGAGGTGCCCCTGTTGTTGTACTGCCATGTGACCAGAAGATGTTTGAGCAGGCAAGATTCGTTGCTGGAATTCCTGTTCAATTCCCCAAGTGACTCAGATGGAGATTTGCCCCTGGCTATTCGACATTTGAGAGATTCTCCGAATCTTGACTTAACTGCCCCAGATGACGGACAATGATCACGTCTGCCCCTTGGTTGGAAGTACTTTTGTTCACTAGATATTCTTCGTGCGAATTTCTTTGTTGTTCGAACAAAAAAGTCATATGCAAACAATGTTATTTAAAAAAAACAAAGCTTATGTTTGTCTTGAAGTTTTTGAAAATGCATTTTTTCATAAAAACAAGTGATTTTTTTGTAAACTGTGATGTCAACTCGTTATTTTACCGCAAGCCTTAAGGAGTCAGGATACCTTTCGTAACAATATGCTTTCGAACTAACCCATGCTTCAGCTAGGACTTTTAAGGGTTATAACGTGGCCTGGTTCACGATTTAAGAAACAAAGTATAAAGGCTTAAAATTTATTTGTACCCACCCGTTCTTCGTGATGTTCTTCAAACCTAAACTCAGCTAATCGTGCGTTAGACCTTGTTTGAATCTTTGCTCGGATATACCAGTGATGGTTCAGATATCGACAGTTTATTTTGAATAGGCAGTCATTCCTTTTTTTTTGGTTGAGGGTTGGTAGGACCTCTTTCTTTTTTGATTTCGTTATCCCTGTTTTTTGCCTGAACTGTTTCTTTTTGTGTTACAGTCAGCGGGATGCCCCAGTTTTGTAAGTCTCCTTCATAGGTTTTGACTTGTTGGGCTTTAGTTTGAGAGATAATGATTGCCTGTCTTTATGATTATTCGGAACCATCACTGTCTTTTGTTTTGGAAGGACTCCTTTGATGCTATTCGCTGTGCACTTGGATCAACTGAGAGAACTACCCTGCCCCAGGTTATGATTAATGGTTTTAATTTTCGAAAAGAAAAAACTCCTACTTCTTTGGCTCAAAGGGGTTGACGGGGGATTATCTTCCTTATAACTCCAGTGTTTAGGAATTGAAACAATGCCTGTACCTCATCAGCGGGGTCTGTTCAAAAGCATACTGTAAAGATCGTGGTATCGTTTTTGTCATCCTCCCTCAAGAGGCTTAGAATTATTAAACCGAGAGTTGATCATCACAGAAAAATGAAAGCAATTTTGAATATAGCGAATGCGAATATATTAATTCAAACAGACATATGCGATGCATTAATGGAATAAACAAGTTTGTTGTGACATTAATTGTTTGTATAAGCAAAGAAAAATACAACTCGGAAATTCAAATAAACAAAAGCCTTCAATGATTTGGCAAAGGAGCTGTGATTATGTTTGGAGTCTCTGGTGCTTCAAACTGGATCTCTTTGGCATCAATCATGTCTTGCACCTTATTCTTCAGGGCCCAGCAGTTGTCCTTAGTATGCCTCGGGCTATCAGAGTGGTATGCACACCTTTCGTTGGGATGATAGTTGGGCGCGGAAGTGTTTGGATTCCGGAGAGGAGCCCTTAAGGTAATCAGCCCTGCCTTCAACATTTGCTGTAGCGCTTGATCCAGTGACGTGTTAATCTTGGTGAATTGTCTTTTAGGTGCGACCTCCTTACGTTGATGCCCCTGTCTTTGTTGAGCAGGCGTAGGATTAGAGATCAAGATTTCTCCTACGCGTTGTTCATGACGACTCTTTTGACCATACACAGCATTGGACTCTTTCTTCCCATTGTAGGGATTTTTCTGAGCATCGGAAGGTGTAGCTTCTTGAATCTTCCCGCTTTTGATGCCAGCTTCAATTCTTTCACCAGTCAAGATAAGGTCTATGAACCCGGCCGAAGAGTTTCCAATCAAATGGTTAAAGAATGGACCAGACAGGGTCCCCAAGAACATATCCACAAGTTCACGATCAGTTAAAGGTGGCTGCACCCTACCAGCAAGGTCTCTCCATTTTTGGGCATACTCTTTAAATCCCTCACCCGTCCCTAGTGACATACCCTGGAGTTGGGTACGCGTAGGAGCGAGGTCAGAATTATATAGATACTGCTTATAGAACGCAGTAGCCAAATCTTCCCAGTTGCGGATACTGGCCCCATCCAGCTGATAGAACCATTCGAGTTGAGTCCCTGAAAGACTATCCTGGAAGAAATGGATCCACAAATTCTTGTCAGCGGTGTAAGGTTGGACCTTCCTTACATACGACCGGAGGTGCAGCTTTGGGCAGGAGGCTCCATCATACTTTGCAAAGGCATGTGCTTTGAACTTATGCGAGATTACCACCCCAGAGGATAGATCTAGATCTTCGAAGTCCAGGCCGGGCATTTTCTGTATTTCCATAGCACTTAACCGGTCCTCCAGCTGTTTGTACCTGTCCTCAGCTGGAGGGTACTGTTCATCATTGTAATCTGTCTCGTTGTCGGAGACCACGGGACTAGGAACCCTTCTCATTTGGGGCTGTCTTTGCCCACAGATGAAGTAGCCAGATCAGCCTCATTTTGTGATCCATTCCCAGCTCTGCGTCTAGGGTTGAACAACACAATCCTCTTCTTCTTCTTCCTCTCTTTCAGCATCAGAGCTTTCAAGTCCTGTTGACCCTGGGCTAGGCTCATAACCAACTCCTGGAACTGGGCATTATGGGCCTGGAGGGCCTTAATAGCTTGTTCATTGGATGATTCAGGATTCATGATGATTGCTGAAATAAACAGCGAAGAAGGTGAGTGACCTGTCAAAAGGGTACCTGAAATGCAATGACATGTATATATGCATGCGATGTTTTCAAGGATCTCGCGGGGTAAGCAAGAAAATTGTTAGCATTTGAATTTGTAGCTTGATTGAAGGAACTTCGTGTTGTTGAGAGTCCTTCTTCAAGAGTCAAGGCTCACCATATCGAGTGGGTCATAGCCCCTGACTCAAGTTATCAACCTTGGCTAGAGGAAAATAAATCCCCTTTGCCCCTTGCTAGACAGCTTGATTCATCATGACCTGCATCACAGACCCTTGAGATCCTTGAAAGGGGTTAGTCCTTATGCAGGATGCATGCAATGGTATGATGGTATGATGCTATGCTATGCGTGTAGTAATGTAGGTAAACCCTGTTATGAGTCCAGATTAAGGACTATAAATAAAACCTGCAAGAAACTCAAGTGTCGATAACAAGCATGCAAGTAGTCCAAGTTTAAAGGCACACAAGTCACACAAGACAGCTGTGATCGGTGGATCTGGAACTGACTGTTTAACGCTGGTTCGCGAAATGTCGCGGAAGCAAGAGTCGCCACCGTCTTTTATTTTCTCCAAATGGAAAGGACAAAAGCACAGAAAAATTCCTTTTAAGAGATTGCTCTCGGTTCGGGAGGTAGGTTATAGAAAGGGAAGGTGTTAGCACCCTTTCTATCCATGGTTATCCATGGGCTCTTAGATACTTGCTCAATGTGTTTTCAAAATTGTTTTGCTTTTCAATGTGGGTTTAAAAGTTTCTTGGAAAAATTTCAGATCGACTCGTACGTCAGAGTGTTTGAAAAGTTTGTTTTGAAAGCTTTTGAAAATGTGTTGGTGAAAAGTATTTTTGCTTGAAATTAGAGCAAGTATCCTTGAGAACCTACCTACCCTAAGGAATTCGTCTGTGTAGATGTCCTTAAAAGTAGTGTCATCCCACCATTGAGAGGTAGGTAGCACCACCGTTGGAGGTGTTCGGGTCAATTCGAGTTTTAGGGACATGGTGATCACCAGAGCAATGGGAAGACACCTTAGAAGCTACCCTCATGCCAGGTTCCCGGATCATGAGGACTTACTAAGACGTTTTCTACTCGACGACCACCTTTCGAAAGGCAACAGTGAGGCGTACCCTAGGGGTGGTGTGTGCGATTCGTGTGTCATGTTTCAGTTATTTGTCTTGTCATGTTTGTCGTGTTCTACGCTTGATTTTATTAAGACATTCATTCTTTCATGCTTGGTTAACAGTTAAATATTTTGCGAGGAAATAAATCTAAACTATTACAAATGGCGCGGGTCCACATCGCCAAAATTAAACCGGACCCGATTTAGCGGAAAATAAATAATGCGATAAAATAAAAGTGCGAAAAGTAAATTACATGGCTTAGGGACAATTACATAATTATAATTAAACGACATAAGATAAATGCGCAAATTAAATAATTAAAACGAAACTAGAGCGTTGGACCCCTTTTGCAAATAATTAAAATTAATGAGAATTAAAAAATTAAATGATTAAATGTTTTTTGATATTTGTGTACTTTTTAGATTTAATAAGGAAAAGCAATTAATTGAAATTAAATTAAAAGACAAACCCTAATTCTAATATTTTTTTATTTATTATGAAAGAATTAAATTAAGATCTAAATTAAACCTAAAATTTATTATGTACAATTTTTAATTATAAAAATAAATAATAAATAAATAGTATCGTGAGAAATAAAAATTAAAAAGACATTAAAACTATCAATTAACCTAATTCTACATGTTTTTGGGTTTTTATTAAAAAAGAAATTAATATTAAAACCTAATTAAACTAAACAATTTACATTCTAATTTATTCATGGCAATAATAAAATAAAAATTGTATTTTTGTCTTTTCTGTATTTTTTAATGTTTTTATATTTTATAGAAAAAATAAGTTAATTAAATTAAGACAATAAAATAAATAAAACAATAAAAATAAAAAGTGAGGAGAAAAATATAAAATGCAAACCAGGGTGGGGTGTTGCCCCAGATTGAGAGGTGTAGGCCTGGGAATTATGGCCCATCAAGCCTTGAATCCATTGACTTTTCCAGATTCCATATGATGCATTGACTGTAGTCTAGTGTGCTCCTGGGATCCACGCCTCTGATTTGGTCTTAGTGCACACGTGGGTGGCTTGGATATAGCGTGTATGGTGAATCCTTATGTGAGACCTGTATGAGATTGCCAAAGGAAAAATAATATGAAATTTTGCAAGACCTGGGACTTGAACCCAGGTCTTTGAGGTCACATGCCTAACACGTTACCACTGAACCACATGCATTTCATTTAATATATAATAATACGCAAATATAATAAATGGAACATAATGCTAATTGGTAAAAGACGCGCGAATTTCAAAAGGACCAATGGCTGATGGACACGTCTTCGTCTCCTTCCCCACCCTGTAAAACAAAACAAAAGGGCGACGGTTTTTACAGTGTTGCGTTAGGGGGTATTCAAGAAAATAGCGAATAGCTCCCTATGGACCATAAATTTATCGCGCGGGTTCAGGTTGCTTCGTCTTGATATGCTGAGTCCAGCCATGGTGGTTTAAAGGGACAATTTTACTGTATTGCAAAAGCCCTAAATTTAAGAACCTGAAAACCTAGAAAACGCGCATGGTAGATTCATGTTTATGCCACAAAAATCCAATTAATTATGATGGTTAGTTCACAAACTTCATAAGAAGCATGAATATACAAACAAAAATGCAAAAAGATGTCTAAATCATGCTATGCGATTTCAATATTTTCTTGGTTCAGTTTGACTTTGTGATACCGTTTCAAGGCGTTTGACTTGTTGTTTTTGATTGAGAAACGTTTAGGGACGTCTCAGGATGCTAATGGAATAAAGATTGAAGCTTGAATCGACCTCCAACCTTGATTTCAGTATTTGAGTTTTATGAGAATTTTTCAATATGCAAAAGCTTGATTATGCGCAGCTTGCCGTCTTTTTGGCATTAGGTCTTGATTCTGATCATATAGGGAGTGATTAGGTTAAGAAAAATTGGACAAAATCTTATGCATTGATGAATTTCAATATTTGATTTTACAAGATCTTTTTCAAATCTTTTTCTCATGGCTTTTGGTTCAATCATGCTCAAATCTTATCAAAACTTGCCATAATCAATCAAGCACGAAATATTGAGGTTAAACATGCATGAAAAGATTTTTTAGGTTAAGTTTGATATTTTTCATGTATTAAAATGATTTAAATGAATATAAATTAATATTAATCCAAATAAATAATTAAAAAATATTAAAATACTTCCCTTTGGGCCTAGTGGTCGTGCATAGGCTTGGCATGAAGAAATTTGGAAGGAAAATAGGCCCATTTGCATTTTTAGGCCTTTTGCATCAATGTTGACTTTCAAAAATTTCCAAAAATTTCCCAACTTCCACAAGGCATAACTTGGTAAATTTTTAAGCTTTTCACATGTTCTTGGACATTTTGGAAAGGTCTTTGAGTCCTTTAACCAATGCCTTTGGTCCCATGTCATTTTGATTTACCAATCTCAAGTTATGGCCTTTGACTTAAAGTCACTTTTTGTTGACTTTTGAAAATGACCTATAATGTTGAAATTGATAACTTTTTGTGAGAGCATTTCTTGGACTTGGAACATGAAGATGAATTGTAGGAAATGTCTTTCTCTTCAAAATGAGCTTTGGATGGAATTTTTCTGATAATCCATGTGAAAGTTATGCCCTGGTCAATTTCAGTTGACTTTTTCAGCTGTCCAAATATAGCAACTTTTGCATCTTTGATGATTTCTGAGCCAAATTTTGAGAATCATGATCAAGCATTGATCAAATGATGTTTGTGGCTTCAAAATGATATGTTGACCAAAAATTTGACCTTTTGACTGTCAAATGACCATTTTGCCCCTACAGTTGACTGTAGTGCAATTTAGGGTTTTGACTGTGCAATTTTGGGCTGAATGCCTTGAAACTTGACATGAGGATGCTTGACCATCCTTGTAGGCATATGGGACTTGATTGGGCCTTTGAAAAGTTCATTTGCTTGACCAGAACTCAAACCCTAGTTTTGACTGTATAGGAGACAGTTGAGCTACACAACCCTTGGGGAATTTTGTGACCTTGATTTGGCAATTTCTTGATGAATATGGGAGGGCGAATTTTGGGGTACAACAGTTGCCCCTGTTCAATCTTCTTAGACCTGAGGATGCAGATTGGCTGACGTGCCTTTCGTAATCCGAGGGTAAAAGATGATTGAACACTAGAGTGCCCAGAAATTTGCGCTCACATAGTAGCAATGATGATGAGGGAATGGGCTTATAGATGCCATCTGGACGTTGATCGCGTAGGAGATTCCTTAGCGAGAACCTGCATACCTGCAAAACAGAAAAATGAGTACCTGACACGTCGCAGGAGCTGATTTTAGATGCTTGATATAGATATGTCCTGACTGGTTACAGGAGCTGGGTCTGGAGCTTCAAACGTTGATGAATGAACCAGGGATGGTTACTGCCTTAGCATGGATGGTAAGAGAATCCTGAATGATTTTAACCTCAACAACGCTCGTTGAGAAAATCTTGGTGAGAATTACCACCTTCGTAGTGTCAGGAAGAGAACCAAAGGACATTATAATCTCAAAGGGAGTCACCTCACTCGCCGTTGGAGAGGGAACTATAGGAAATTATAATCTGAAAGGAAATATCACCTCACGCTCATGCCGGAGAGGGAAACATCTGAAGAAGGAATTACCACCTCACGCGCCGTTGGAGAGGGGAACATCTGAAGAAGGAATTACCACCTCACACGCCGCTGGAGAGGGGACCATAAGAGACTATCACCTCACGCTCATGCCGGAGAGGGAAACATCTGAAGAAGGAATTACCACCTCACACGCCGTTGGAGAGGGGACCATAAGAGAATATCACCTCACCCTCATGCCGGAGAGGGAAACATCTGAAGAAGGAATTACCACCTCACACGCCGCTGGAGAGGGGACCATAAGAGAATATCACCTCACGCTCATGCCGGAGAGGGAAACATCTGAAGAAGGAATTACCACCTCACACGCCGTTGGAGAGGGGACCATAAGAGAATATCACCTCACGCTCATGCCGGAGAGGGAAACATCTGAAGAAGGAATTACCACCTCACACGCCGCTGGAGAGGGGACCATAAGAGAATATCACCTCACGCTCATGCCGGAGAGGGAAACATCTGAAGAAGGAATTACCACCTCACACGCCGTTGGAGAGGGGACCATAAGAGAATATCACCTCACGCTCATGCCGGAGAGGGAAACATCTGAAGAAGGAATTACCACCTCACACGCCGTTGGAGAGGGGACCATAAGAGAATATCACCTCACGCTCATGCCGGAGAGGGAAACATCTGAAGAAGGAATTACCACCTCACACGCCGCTGGAGAGGGGACCATAAGAGAATATCACCTCACGCTCATGCCGGAGAGGGAAACATCTGAAGAAGGAATTACCACCTCACACGCCGTTGGAGAGGGGACCATAAGAGAACTTCTACTGCGTCTTTATCAGAAAAATCTGTTTGGAGTCGATTTAACTGGACTAGAGAAGTCCTTGAAATATGTTTGAGAATTTCAACTGCACCCTTCCTGAAAGGTAAAGGTCAGTTATCTGCGACGCATGATATGGATCAAGCAATGATGTTATCAATATAAATGAGACTTGTATGATGCAATACGTTATGCATGCTACAATGATGTATGTGATGTTTTATGTATGTTTTTGTCCAGGAAAATAAATTCTTGACGGGTGCCGGGAAGTCATATCCTGGGCTGATATGTTGAAGGATAGAGATTTTGCTTCCGCTGTGGATGATTGTTGCAAGAATACCGGTAGGAGGAGATAACTCCGTTGAGGAATGAAACAATTCTGCGGGAGAAAAGATAACCTAGCGATCATGCTGGGGAGTGCTACTCTGTGGGGATAGCGATGCTTTGCTGAGTTGATGAAGATACCTCCGCTGGGGATACCGTTGATGAGTTATGCTGGGGATATCTTTGTTGTGCTGGAAGTGTTGATAGACTTCGCTGGGGGTAGGAAGATACTTTGCCGAGGACGCTCTTTCCGTGGCTTTTGGCTGAGGATAACCCAGTTATATCCTGTTACGAAAATAACTCTTTAAATCAAGCCGGGACGACGCGTTCGTGCTCTGCGAGGGGATAAGCTTCCAGAATCTACTGGGGGTAAGCTTGCTGCTTGGGGAGATGATTCCAACTTTCCTGGGGAACTAGATTAGATTCTCCTGGGGAAGTATTGAACTGCGTTGGCTATGTTCTCCAACGGGACCTACCCTGATACTTTGGAGGATAGAACAATCAGACTGCTTAGACCAACCTTTGTTGCCCCTGTTTCTTGTGGGGTGCTAGTAGTTGTTGGCGGACAAATCTTCTTCTGGTAGACAGATGACAAGAAGACGGGACATAGTCGTACGCTTTGATCCCTAACTTTTGCCTGGACCGCCCTTTCGGGTTTTCAGTCCACCGGGATACCCATTTTTGCCCAAGCCGCCTTTTCAGGTTTTCGACTTGCCGGGTGTACATATTTTTTCATTTCGTCCCTTCATTTTGCCCGAACCCTTTTGGTTCGCCGGGAAGCTCTAATTTTTGCCTAGGCATGTCAACCTAGCGGGTCTTTGATTGTGCGTAGTATTTTTCGACTATGCCCGCGCTCTTAGAATGCAGGGAGGTGCCCCTGGCTGCTTGCGTTGCCATATTACCAGAAGATGTCTGATCGTGCAAGATTCGTTGCTGGAGTGCCCCCAGTGACTCAGGCAGAGATTTGCCCCAGGCTTTTGAGAGATTCTTCGAATCTTGATTGGACTACCCCAGATGATTGGACCATGATCATGTTGTGCCCCTTGATTGGAGGTACTTTTGTTCACTAGGTATTCATCGTGCGAATTTCCCTGCTGTTCAAACAAAAAGTCATATGCAAACAAAGTTATATTAAAAATGCAAAGCTTATGTCTGTCTCGAAGATTTTGAAAATGCATTCTTTTTCATAAAACAAGTGAATGTTTGTAAGACGTGATGTCAACTCCGTATTTACCGTAGGCCTTCAGGAGTCAGGATACCTTTCGTAACAGTATGCTTTCGAACTAACCCATGCTTCAGCTAGGACTTTTGAGGGTTATAACGTGGCTTGGTTCAGGTTTAAGAAACAAAGGATAAAGGCTCAAATTTTATTTGTACCCACCCGCTCTTCGTGATGTTCTTCAAACCTAAACTCAGTTGATCGTGCGTCAGACCTTGTTCGAGTCTTTGCTTTGATATACCAATGATGGTTCAGATAATGATATTTTGTTTTGAATGGGCAGTCATTTCTTTTTGTTGAGGGTTTGTGTGACCTCTTTTTTTTTGATTTCGTTATCCCTATTTTTGCCTGAACTGTTTCCTTTTTGGAATTACAGTCAGCGGGATGCCCCAGTTTCATAAGTCCCCTTTGTAGGTTTAGATTTTTTTTTGGGCTTTTCGTTTATGAATTTTGATGATGACTGCCTGTCCTTTTGATTGTTCTGAACCATCACTGTCTTTCTTCGTGTTGTAAAGACTTTTTGGTGCCATTCGTCATGCACTTGGATCAACTGAGAGACTACCCTGCCCCAGGTTATGATTAAGGGTTTTGATTTTCGAAAATAAAAAACTCCTACTTCTTTGGCTCTGATGGGTTGACGAGGGATTATCATCCTTATAACTCCAGTGTTTAGGGGTTGAAATAATGCCTGTACTTCATCAGCGGGGTCTATTCAAAAGCATACTGTAGATTATGGTATCGTTTTCGTCATCCTCCCTCAAGAGGCTTAGAATTATTAACCGAGAGTTGACATCAGAAAAAAAAAATGAAAAGAAATTTGAATATAATGAAAAAAATTGTATTAATTCTCAAAACAGACGTATGCGATGCATTGATAACATAAAAGAGTTTGCTATGACATTAATCGTTTGTATAAGCAATGAAAAATACAACTCAAAAATTCAAATAAACAAAAGGCTTCAATGATTGGGCAACGGAGCAGTGACTATGTTCGGAGTCTCAGACACTTCAAACTGAATCTCCCCGGCGTCGATCATGTCTTGGATTTTGTTCTTGAGAGGCCAGCAGTTGTCTGTAGTATGCCCCGGGCTATCTGAATGATATGCACACCTATCGTTGGGATGATAGTTGGGAGCAGAAGTGTTCGGATTCCGAAGAGGAGCCCTTAAGGTGATCAGCCCTGTCTTCAACAGTTGTTGCAGTGCTTGATCCAACGACATGTTGAGTTTGGTGTATTGCCGTTTCTCCTTGCGCTGCTGCCCCTGTCCTTGTTGAGCAGGTCCGGGATTAGAGATTTGGATTGCCCCTGCCTCATGACGACTCTTTTTACCGTGCACGGCATTGGATTCTTTCTTTCCATGATGAGGCTTTTTATCAGCAGGTGCAGCCTCTTGAATTTTCCCAGACCGGATACCAGCTTCAATTCGCTCCCCGGTCAAGATAAGATCTGTGAATCCAGCAGACGAATTCCCAATCAGGTGGTTATAAAATGGACCAGACAAGGTCCCCAAGAACATGTCCACAAGTTCCCGATCAGTCAAAGGTGGTTGTACCCTTCCAGCAAGATCCCTCCATTTCTGCGCATATTCCTTAAAACCTTCACTTGACCCTAACGACATACCCTGGAGTTGAGTACGCGTAGGAGCAAGGTCGGCATTATACTGATACTGCTTGTAGAAAGCAGTAGCCAACTCCTCCCAGTTACGAACCTTGGTCCCATCTAGCTGATAGAACCATTCGAGATGAGTCCCTGAAAGACTCTCCTGGAAGAAGTGGATCCACAAGTTTTTGTCCACCGTATATGGTTGGATCTTCCGAACATAGGACCTTAGATGCATCTTGGGACAAGACGCCCCGTCATACTTAGAGAAGGGTGGTACTTTGAACTTCCGGGGAATAACCACACCAGTTGACAAACCCAGATCTCCGAAATCCAGCCCAGGTACCTGTTGAACCTCCATAGCTTTCATTCTGTCCTCCAGTTGCTTATATCTGTCATCAGCAGGAGGGTATTGCTCCTCATCAAAATCTGTCTCGTTGTCGGAGACCACTGGACTGGGAACCTCTCTCTCATGATGACTGCTTCTTCCCACAGATGGGGTTGTCCTTTCAGTTTCAACTTGCGGTGTATTCCCAGATCTGCGTCTAGGGCTGAACAGAACAGTCCTCTTCTTTTTCTTGTCCTTCTTCAAGAGCAGAGCCTTCAGGTCTTGTTGCCCCTGAGTTAAATTCATGATCAGCTCTTGGAACTGGGCGTTCTGAGCCTGGAGGGCCTTGATGGACTGCTCAGCTGATGATTCAGGATTCATGACGATCGGCTGAAATAAACAGCGAAGAAGGGTAAGCAACCTGTCAAAGGGACACCTGCAATGCAATGAGATGTATGACATGCATGCAATGATTTCAAGGACCTCGCGGGGTAAACAGAGAAACTTTGTTAGCATTCGGAACCGGTAGCTTGACTGAAGGCACTGCATATTGTTGAGAGTCCTTCTTCGAGGGTCAAAGGCTCACCATATCTAGTGGGTCATAGCCCCTGACAACCTTGGCTAGAGGAAAATAAATCCTCTTTGCCCCTGGCTAGACAGTTGATTCATCATGACCTGCATCACAAGCCCTTGAGATCCTTGAAATGGGTTAGGATGTATGCAATAGTATGCAATGGTATGATGTCATGCTATGCATGGGGTGAAATAGGTAAACCCTGTTATGAGCCCTTATTAAGGACTACAAACAGACTCTGCAAGAAATTCAGTATACTTTGTTATGAGTCCCAATTAAGGACTATAAACAAAACCTGCAAGAGATTTGGTCAACCCTGTCATGAGTCCTAGTTAAGGACTATAAACAAGACCTGCAAGAAATTTGGTAAACCCTGTCATGAGTCCTAGTTAAGGACTATAAACAAGACCTGCAAGAAATTTGGTAAACCCTGTCATGAGTCCTAGTTAAGGACTATAAACAAGACCTGCAAGAAACAAGGGTCAGGTAACAAGCATGCAAGTAGTCAAGTACGAAGGCACACAAGTCACACAAAAGAGCCCTTAAGGTTTAGGCCAACATGAGGTCTGGGTAGTACCCTCTTTCAGTTTGTTGGTTAAGACCTGTCCTATCAGAAGTAACCGGGTTCTAGAGGATCCCAATATCACTGACTACCCTCAATCGGTCATAACTCCAGCATCGCAATCTTTTCTTGCGGCCAGAACCATCACGAGAGTTTAGCCTCAATGGGCGTAGCATACTGCTACTGTTCTAAAGGCCAAGTTGTGTCAATTAAGGTTCTAAGGTTGTTGGTGCTTAATGACTCCTCAGAAGACCCATATTCTCCCCGTTTCAACACGAGGGATATCGGTACAGACCAAGGCGCCACACCAACGTAGCCACTGTTTCACCCGTGTCGGTCTATGCCGGACAGGTCCCTCACAGCTTATGCTACCTAAACAGGGTATCCCCAGATCCGGGTTAGGATCTATGTAACTCCCATGCAACCCACAAATTTAAAGCAGACAAGTCAATACAATTGAAAACACAGTTATGAACTAACCCTAAGGTACACCTCACTTTAAGTATTATCCCCAGCAGAGTCGCCAGTTCTGTGATCGGTGGATCTGGAACTGACTGTTTAACGCTGGTTCGCGAAATGTCGCGGAAGCAAGAGTCGCCACCGTCTTTTATTTTCTCCAAATGGAAAGGACAAAAGCACAGAAAAATTCCTTTTAAGAGATTGCTCTCGGTTCGGGAGGTAGGTTATAGAAAGGGAAGGTGTTAGCACCCTTTCTATCCATGGTTATCCATGGGCTCTTAGATACTTGCTCAATGTGTTTTCAAAATTGTTTTGCTTTTCAATGTGGGTTTAAAAGTTTCTTGGAAAAATTTCAGATCGACTCGTACGTCAGAGTGTTTGAAAAGTTTGTTTTGAAAGCTTTTGAAAATGTGTTGGTGAAAAGTATTTTTGCTTGAAATTAGAGCAAGTATCCTTGAGAACCTACCTACCCTAAGGAATTCGTCTGTGTAGATGTCCTTAAAAGTAGTGCCATCCCACCATTGAGAGGTAGGTAGCACCACCGTTGGAGGTGTTCGGGTCAATTCGAGTTTTAGGGACATGGTGATCACCAGAGCAATGGGAAGACACCTTAGAAGCTACCCTCATGCCAGGTTCCCGGATCATGAGGACTTACTAAGACGTTTTCTACTCGACGACCACCTTTCGAAAGGCAACAGTGAGGCGTACCCTAGGGGTGGTGTGTGCGATTCGTGTGTCATGTTTCAGTTATTTGTCTTGTCATGTTTGTCGTGTTCTACGCTTGATTTTATTAAGACATTCATTCTTTCATGCTTGGTTAACAGTTAAATATTTTGCGAGGAAATAAATCTAAACTATTACAAATGGCGCGGGTCCACATCGCCAAAATTAAACCGGACCCGATTTAGCGGAAAATAAATAATGCGATAAAATAAAAGTGCGGAAAGTAAATTACATGGCTTAGGGACAATTACATAATTATAATTAAACGACATAAGATAAATGCGCAAATTAAATAATTAAAACGAAACTAGAGCGTTGGACCCCTTTTGCAAATAATTAAAATTAATGAGAATTAAAAAATTAAATGATTAAATGTTTTTTGATATTTGTGTACTTTTTAGATTTAATAAGGAAAAGCAATTAATTGAAATTAAATTAAAAGACAAACCCTAATTCTAATATTTTTTTATTTATTATGAAAGAATTAAATTAAGATCTAAATTAAACCTAAAATTTATTATGTACAATTTTTAATTATAAAAATAAATAATAAATAAATAGTATCGTGAGAAATAAAAATTAAAAAGACATTAAAACTATCAATTAACCTAATTCTACATGTTTTTGGGTTTTTATTAAAAAAGAAATTAATATTAAAACCTAATTAAACTAAACAATTTACATTCTAATTTATTCATGGCAATAATAAAATAAAAATTGTATTTTTGTCTTTTCTGTATTTTTTAATGTTTTTATATTTTATAGAAAAAATAAGTTAATTAAATTAAGACAATAAAATAAATAAAACAATAAAAATAAAAAGTGAGGAGAAAAATATAAAATGCAAACCAGGGTGGGGTGTTGCCCCAGATTGAGAGGTGTAGGCCTGGGAATTATGGCCCATCAAGCCTTGAATCCATTGACTTTTCCAGATTCCATATGATGCATTGACTGTAGTCTAGTGTGCTCCTGGGATCCACGCCTCTGATTTGGTCTTAGTGCACACGTGGGTGGCTTGGATATAGCGTGTATGGTGAATCCTTATGTGAGACCTGTATGAGATTGCCAAAGGAAAAATAATATGAAATTTTGCAAGACCTGGGACTTGAACCCAGGTCTTTGAGGTCACATGCCTAACACGTTACCACTGAACCACATGCATTTCATTTAATATATAATAATACGCAAATATAATAAATGGAACATAATGCTAATTGGTAAAAGACGCGCGAATTTCAAAAGGACCAATGGCTGATGGACACGTCTTCGTCTCCTTCCCCACCCTGTAAAACAAAACAAAAGGGCGACGGTTTTTACAGTGTTGCGTTAGGGGGTATTCAAGAAAATAGCGAATAGCTCCCTATGGACCATAAATTTATCGCGAGGGTTCAGGTTGCTTCGTCTTGATATGCTGAGTCCAGCCATGGTGGTTTAAAGGGACAATTTTACTGTATTGCAAAAGCCCTAAATTTAAGAACCTGAAAACCTAGAAAACGCGCATGGTAGATTCATGTTTATGCCACAAAAATCCAATTAATTATGATGGTTAGTTCACAAACTTCATAAGAAGCATGAATATACAAACAAAAATGCAAAAAGATGTCTAAATCATGCTATGCGATTTCAATATTTTCTTGGTTCAGTTTGACTTTGTGATACCGTTTCAAGGCGTTTGACTTGTTGTTTTTGATTGAGAAACGTTTAGGGACGTCTCAGGATGCTAATGGAATAAAGATTGAAGCTTGAATCGACCTCCAACCTTGATTTCAGTATTTGAGTTTTATGAGAATTTTTCAATATGCAAAAGCTTGATTATGCGCAGCTTGCCGTCTTTTTGGCATTAGGTCTTGATTCTGATCATATAGGGAGTGATTAGGTTAAGAAAAATTGGACAAAATCTTATGCATTGATGAATTTCAATATTTGATTTTACAAGATCTTTTTCAAATCTTTTTCTCATGGCTTTTGGTTCAATCATGCTCAAATCTTATCAAAACTTGCCATAATCAATCAAGCACGAAATATTGAGGTTAAACATGCATGAAAAGATTTTTTAGGTTAAGTTTGATATTTTTCATGTATTAAAATGATTTAAATGAATATAAATTAATATTAATCCAAATAAATAATTAAAAAATATGAAAATACTTCCCTTTGGGCCTAGTGGTCGTGCATAGGCTTGGCATGAAGAAATTTGGAAGGAAAATAGGCCCATTTGCATTTTTAGGCCTTTTGCATCAATGTTGACTTTCAAAAATTTCCAAAAATTTCCCAACTTCCACAAGGCATAACTTGGTCAATTTTTAAGCTTTTCACATGTTCTTGGACATTTTGGAAAGGTCTTTGAGTCCTTTAACCAATTCCTTTGGTCCCATGTCATTTTGATTTACCAATCTCAAGTTATGGCCTTTGACTTAAAGTCACTTTTTGTTGACTTTTGAAAATGACCTATAATGTTGAAATTGATAACTTTTTGTGAGAGCATTTCTTGGACTTGGAACATGAAGATGAATTGTAGGAAATGTCTTTCTCTTAAAAATGAGCTTTGGATGGAATTTTTTTGATAATCCATGTGAAAGTTATGCCCTGGTCAATTTCAGTTGACTTTTTCAGCTGTCCAAATATAGCAACTTTTGCATCTTTGATGATTTCTGAGCCAAATTTTGAGAATCATGATCAAGCATTGATCAAATGATGTTTGTGGCTTCAAAATGATATGTTGACCAAAAATTTGACCTTTTGACTGTCAAATGACCATTTTGCCCCTACAGTTGACTGTAGTGCAATTTAGGGTTTTGACTGTGCAATTTTGGGCTGAATGCCTTGAAACTTGACATGAGGATGCTTGACCATCCTTGTAGGCATATGGGACTTGATTGGGCCTTTGAAAAGTTCATTTGCTTGACCAGAACTCAAACCCTAGTTTTGACTGTATAGGAGACAGTTGAGCTACACAACCCTTGGGGAATTTTGTGACCTTGATTTGGCAATTTCTTGATGAATATGGGAGGGCGAATTTTGGGGTACAACAACAGCCCTTAGAGTTTAGGCCAGCATGAGGTCTAGGTATTACCCTCTTGAAGTTGGTGGGCTCAAACCTATCCTATCAAAAGTAATAGGGTTCTAGAGGATCTCAATATCATCGACTACCCTCAATCGGTCATAACTCCAGCATCGCAATCTTTTCTTGCGGCCAGAACCATCGCGAGAGTTTAGCCTCAATGAGCGTAGCATACTGCTACTGTTCTATGGCCAAGTTGGGTCAATTTAGGGTTCTAAGGTCGATTGGTGCTTAATGACTCCTTAGAAGACCCATATTCTCCTCGTTGCAACACAAGGGATATCGGTATAGACCAAGGTGCCACACCAACGTAGCCACTGCTTCACCCGTGTCGGTCTACGCCGGATAGGTCCCTCACAGCTTATGTTACCTAAAAGGGTATTCCCCAGATCCGGGTTAGGATCTATGAAACTCCGATGCAATGCCCACAAATATAAAAGCAATCAAAGCGAGCAATAGAAAACAATAAGTATGATCTAATCCTAAGGTACACCTCACTTATTAATCCCCAGCAGAGTCGCCAGTTCTATGATCGGTGGAAATAGAACTGACTGTTTTTTAAGCTGGTTCGCGAAATGTCGCGGTAAGCAAGAGTCGCCACCGTCTTTTATGTTCTCCAACAAGGAAAGGACAAAAGCACAGCAAAATTCCTTTTCGAGATGTTTCTCGGTTCGGGAGGTAGATTTATAGAAAGGGAAGGTGTTAGCACCCTTTCTATCCATGGTTATCCATGGGCTCTTAGGTACTTGCTCTATGTTTTCAAAAAGATTGTTTGCTTTTCAAGTGTGTGTGGGTTTTGAAAAAGTTTCGTTTGAAAAATTTCTAAATAACTCTTGTATCTGTCCTCAAGAGTGTATGAAAAATTTGTTTGAAAACCTTTTGAAAGTGTAAGTGTGAAAAGTTGTTTTGTTTGTTTAAGAGAGCAAGTACCCATGAGAAAACTACCTACTCTATGGAATTAGGCTGTGTAAGAGTCCTTTAGATAGTGCTATCCCACCATTTAGAGGTAGGTAGCACCGTCGTTGGAGTTATTCGGGTCAATTCGATTATTAGGGACATGTGTGGTCACCGAAGCAATAGTAGGACACCTTAGAAGTAACCCTAATGTCCTAGATCCTTTTTTATCCGAGGCAACCGTTTCGAGGCAACTGGATCTTAGACAGGAGGGCGACCTCTAAGACACCCTATACTTGACGACCACATTCGAGGCAACCAGCGAGGCGTACCCTAGGAGTGGCATGGGCATGTGTGTTTAATTCAGTTTATGTTTATCTTTGAACATGTTATTTGTGAGCTACAGATTGATTTTATTTGTCATTCAGTCTTGCATGCATTGTTAACAGTTAAGAGTGCGGAAAATAAAGTGCGGAAATATGAATCTACGCTATTACAAGGCGCGAGTCTATACATCGCCAAAAACAAAAACCCGTTTGGAAAATAAATGCGGAAAGTAAAGAAAGAGGTAAAATCCTAATTAACTATTACATCCTTTGAGCAGATACATGAATAATCAAAATAAGAATAATGCGCGAAAAGAAATTTAATCGGGATGTCCTTAGGGTTTTGACCCTTTTGAGAAAATATGAGTTTTGTCCTTTTTTTGCAATTTAATTAAAATATTAAACCTAGTACTAATTAATTATTTAATTAAAAAGGAAAATATTTTTGTGTTTTTTAATATTTTTAATGAAAATAAAACAAAAGGAATTAAAATTAAAAGTTAGTAAAACCTAATTCTACATTGTTTTTATTTATTATGAAAAAGGTTAAAATTAAACCTAACTTAACTAAGTTGATTAATTAGTATTTATTTACAAAAAATAATAATTAATAAATAAGGATAATGATAATAAGAAAACATGATTGAAAATTGTCAAACCCTAATTCTACATGATTTTTATTTATTTATGAAAAAAAGATTAAAATTGACCTAATTTAACTAATTTAATTAATTTACATTTTATTTACAAAATAATAATAATTAGTAAAAATAATAAATAATAAAAATATTATAAATATTATAAATATTTAAGTTTCTGAATTTAATATGAAAAATAATTTGTTTACGAATTAATAAAAATAATTATAATAATTAAAAGAATTAAAAGGAAAAGAAAATAAGAAAAAAGAAAAATAAACCAGGGGGGGTTTGATGGACCCAATGGAGGTGAATCTGGAATTGTTGGCCCATTAACACAAGCCTGCGTTGACTTCTGGGATTTGCTGTGCTCGCTTTGACTGGGAAACATGGTATTCCTCCTCTCATGGCCTTTGGATGACTGTTGAAGACACTTGGCACGCTGACCATTGAAGGTACATGATGGAATGCTCTTAAGCGCCTGCACATGATTATATTATGCAAAACAAGAAACAAATATGGGGTGGACCTGGGAATCGAACCCAGGTCCCAACGATTGCCAGACACGTCCCTTTCCACTGAGCCAAGCGCTTATCTTTGTTAATATAATGGACCATGAAGATAATATATATAAAAAACAATTATGCTGGAAACCAAGAAAAAGCGCACATTATATTTGAATCATCCAATAGCTTGCTTCCACTTCCTTCGTCTCCTACCTTTTTCCTGTAAAACAAAAGCAATTAGAGGGGGTTTTTAACCCCCACAACCTGCATCAAGAGAAAATAGCGAATAGAACTATGCGTTATATAAATAGGGCGCGACATGTCCAATGAATTCGTCTTGATCTTCTGAGTCCAACCATGGGCATCATTAGTCCTAATTTTGCTTGGTCAAGAAAGCCCTAAAATCCAAGCTTCGAAACCCTAGATTTCTTTAATGGCAGTTTTCGTTTCAGGGCACCATAATCAAATTAATTTGTACCATTAGCTTCAGAATGATGTTAGCAATGCAAAGCAATGATTATATCATGTTAAGGATGCATAAAATGTGAGTTTCGATTCTGAAAAAGAATAAGCAAACCATGATTCTGTTTGGACGTATTCTTGAGCTTTGAGGCTTGTTTTTTATTGCAATGTGTTCCTGAGTGTCCCAGCAATGTATTGGAATCGTTCTAAGGCTTTGAATTGGTCTGCAATGTGGAATTCGGTTTTGAATTTTCTTGGCTTTTTTTCAATATGGTAATGGTGTTTTTGCAGCAGCTTGCACGTCCAAGGCTTTAGGGTTTGGTTATGCTCTTATAGTAGAATGGATTTAGGGTTCAATCTTTGTCCAAGAATCCATGAAATTATGTTTTGCATCTTTGATTTCAATCAAATCTTTTTGCACATTTTTGATTGATAAAACTTGCTAAAATTGGATATTTTGGTCCCCTTGATTGGAAAACGAAATCTTCAGCATGTGTTGGTCATATTTGCTCCACAAAAGATTTGAAAATAATATCTTTTGAATTTTCCTACAATTAAATGAATTAAATGAATTAATATTAATAAAAACTCAATTAATTAATTAAAAATAAGAAAATAAATCAATTTAAGCTCAATGGGTCGTGCATAGGCCTTGGACAATGTTTCAAGAAAGAATTTGAGGCCCATTAGCAAAAACAAGGTGTTTTAGACAAAGTTGACTTTTGCAAATTCCCAAATATTTCCCAACTTCTCCAATGCATATCTTGCTCAATTTTGATCCTGTGAACATGTTATTGGACATTTTGGAAAGTTCTTGAAGTCTTCTAGCCAATGCCTTTGGTCCCATGTCATTTTGATTTACCAATCTCAAGTTATGATCTTTGACTTAAAGTGCCTTTTGGTTGACTTTTGAAATTGACCTATAATGTAGAAATTGATAACTTTTTGTGAGAGAATTTCTTGGACTTGGAATGTGAAGATGAGTTGTAGGAAATGTCATCCCCTTCAAAATGAGCATTGTATGGGATTTTTCTGATGAACCATGAAAAAGTTATGCCTTGGTCAATTTACAGTTGACTTTTCTACTGTCCAAAAATAGTAACTTTTGCATCTTGATGATTTTTGAGCTATCCTTATGGAATCATGATCAAGACTTGATCAAATGATGATTGTGGGCTCAAAATAAGATGTTGACCAAAAATTCTGACTTTTGACTGCCAAATGACCATTTTGCCCCTGTAGTTGATTGTGGAGCAACTAGGGCTTTTGACTGTGCAACTTGATGTTGTGAACCTTGAAACTTGACATGTAGATGTTTGACAATGTATATAGGCCTATGGGACTTGATTGGACCAAAGAAAACCACAAATTCCTTGCAAGAACCAAAACCCTAATTTTGACTGTGTTAGGAGGCAATTGAACTGTGCAACCCTTGAGAAGTCTTGAACCATCTTGACAAATCTGGAAGAATATGGGAGGGAAAATTTTGGGGTACAACACCAAACAACATTAAAAATTAGCATATGTCCTAGGATCAAACTGATCGATCCTGCGAGTAACCAAAAAGTTACCCTTTTTGGAAGATCAGTGGTTGTTTACAAGAAAACACGGTGAACAAATTGGCACACACGGTGGGACGTTGCTAATTATTGTTGCTTTATTTATTTTGTCTTAATATAAATGCTTCGCATGATTTTCTTTCTTTTAAAAAGTTTTGCATGTTATTAAGAAGTGGTAAAGTAACCACCAACGAGTGTACAACTAGAAATAGAAATTGTGAAAGTAATATGGCTAATCAGCCAAATAATGGAAAAATACCTCCACCAATTACTACGGGAACAGCGGTAATACCAACTGTTAGTGAAATTGTCTCGTCAACTGTTGGTTCGATACCAACATTAACAGCAACCCAAACAGGACCAATACTTTTGTATGCAGGTCCTAAAGGTCCAACAGGAACACCCCCACCAAGGGTGAATCCAGTATTTCGACCACACGCTCCCCCAGGATTTTCGACAACCTGGATGGGTCGAGAGCAGCCTTATGGCATGCCAACTACTGAAATGGCTAGCCTTATGAATTTTGCGTCTATATTTTCAAAACCTTTGGTAAGTGCATCTTCACCATTACAGGGGTCTGGAACTGGCATGGGTAGGAACCAACTTTTAGGAGGGACATCCCTTGCAATGCCAAGCCTCACAAACGCTTCCACAGTGATTTTGAGGCAACAGATGGATGAAAGCAACCATGACATGGTACAAATGTTGGCCCAAACTCTAAGTACAATATTGAACCCTCTAATATAAAATACTACTCAGTCAAACCAACAAATGACAGCGCAAATGGCACGCATGACTGAATTTTTTTGGGTTCCCCAACCTATTTGACAACCCCAGAGAGCTCTGATGAGAGAGGATCAAGGTGTGGTCTTAGAAGAAGATGTAACTATTAACCAAAATCCACAATTCGATAGGAGGAACCACAGGGTATAAATCGAACAACCTATGGTCGAAATACCCAGACTTCCCCCGCATATCCTTAGAGATGGTGATCAAGGTGTAATGATGGTAAATAGGAACCAAAATGCTGACGAACTGATATAGCAAGTTCGACACCATAATTATGGCACAGAGAATAATCTGACAGCTATGATCAAAAGAATCATGATACAAAATGGAGTGAACATTGGCTTTCATAGGCCAAATTTTACTTCCCCACTGTCATAATATATCTTGCAAACGGATTTACCCCCTAGGTGGAAAGTTCCAAAGTTCACTAAGTTTTCAGGGGATACGACAGAATTAACTGTCGAACATATAGCGAGATATTTGATAGAAGCTGGGGAAATATCAAATAATGAGAGCCTTAGGATTAAATACTTCCCAAGTTCTCTAACAAAAAATGTTTTTACTTGGTTTACCATCCTCCCAGCCAATTCGATCCATAATTGGAATCAATTGGAGAGATTGTTCCATGAACAATTTTACATGGGGCAAACCAAAATAAGTCTAAAAGAACTGGAAATCGTGAAAAGAAGATTCACCGAGCCAATAGACAAATATCTAAATAGGTTTTGACTGCTCAAAGCCAGATGCTTTACACAAGTGCCTAAGCATGAATTAGTCAAAATGGCAGCAGGGGGCCTAGACTATTCTATTAGGAAGAAACTAGATATCCAATATCTGAGGGACATGGCACAATTGGTCGATAGTGTTCGACAATTAGAACATCTTAAAATTGAAAAAGCCAAAGCAACTAAGACTCATCGGAGAGAAAAGGCAGCCTATGTCGAAATGGATGATGATGATGATCCAGAAACATCTAGTAATCATATAGCTATCAAAGAGAGCGAAATAGATTTAGCAGAGTTAAAACATGGACCTCCATACTCTTGTAGAGCGTTACTACCCTCAGATGGAAAGAATCCTATTGTGTCTGAAAAGAACAGTGATAGATTCCCAAAGAAAACATATAGTTTCGACGTCACAAAATGTGATGAGATATTCGACTTATTAGTGAAAGATGGCCAAATGATAGTGCCCCCAGGGGCGAAAATGCCTCCTTTAGAACAAAGAAAGAAAAGAGGTTTTTGTAAATATCATAATTTTTTGGGCCATAAAACTTCACAATGTTTTCTTTTTAGGGATCTCGTTCAAGGAGCGATCAAAGAAGGCAGGCTCAAATTTGCTGACAAACCCCAAATGAGAATTGATGCAGACCCACTGAGAGCTGATGCCCACTATGCTGAACCAGCAGGCATCAACATGGTCAAAACTTCGGAAGACTTCGTCAATATGCCAGTCTTTGGCAATTTTACTGGGAACATCTCCAGAAAGACTGCAAAAGCGGTTAGAAAGGCCACTGAAGGCCTAAACCAAAAGGCTATTGAAGGCCTAAACAAAGGAGTTACTGAAGACTCCAACAAAAGGACTATTGTAAGTTCTTATGTGGCTGCCGTCAAGGGTTTGATAGAAGACCTTGAAGCCAAAATGCAAAAAATGAATCTCGCTGCCAAGAGCAACGTGCAAGTCAACATGGAAGAAGTATCTGAGGCCAAGGCTTTAGAGGAAGCCATGAGACAAGAGGAAGTGAATAAAACTTCATTTCCAAAAGAAAATTAGAATTTAGATGACTTTCTACAACGATGCCAGAAGAAAAAGTCTGAAGTTATGTTGTGTCCAAGATGCAGCTCCATCTTCGACAAAAAGGCTGCCGAACACATACAGGGCATAAGGGTAATGAAAGAAAAAAGGGCCACCGATGCCCAACCTTACATGGTCTCTGAAGTTAGATACGATCCCAGAAGAGGACCAATGAACCAAAGGCCATCAACTTTCAAGCCTCCGACAAATGTCCCCATGGACACTTGGCTAAAGACAGCACCCAGGAAAAGGCCAAATGAAGAGAAATGGTGAACATTCAATGTGCCAAGAGGGTCATCCTTGGCATATAGGAAGGAGTTCCAAACTATAACTACAAACAAAGTGGCTCATGTGTAGAGCAACTATAAGGGAAAAAACCTTATGTCTCGCTCCCATTGGAGAAGATTCCAGAGACGGCGAAAGGCCGAAAGGGAGGCCACAAAGGATCCTCAACCAGAGTCAAGTACCAACGTGCCAAAAAGAATGGACAAAGGAAAACAACGAAAGCCTTTAGAAAGGAAACCAATTTCCAGAAGATTGGAGTGTCAGATCAAGGTGAATCAAATGACGAAGGTAACTCTGAATCTGATGCTACTTTAGACATTATGGTAAATGTAGTATCAGTGCTACCCAGAGAATACGACCGCCAAGTTGAAGTCGAAGAGACCGACTGGGAAGTCGAACAAGAGATGGCCAAACATATGCCAATGTGCTATTATGTGATGAACAATGGTTGCATCGAGGAGCAGAATGCATTCTTTGAGCCACCTACTAAGGTGATGAAAAATCACCTAAAACCTTTGTTCATAAGAGCAAAGATAGGGGAAATAATAATCAATAAAATTCTGGTTGATTGTGGAGCCACAATAAATATAATCCCCCAATCTATGCTAAGGAAAATGGGCAAAGGGGATGGAGATATCAAACCCCACAACATGGTTCTGTCGAACTATGAGGGAGGTATTGGAACTACCATAGGGGTGATACAATTGGACCTCAAGGTGGGAACAATACTTCGACCAACTATGTTCATGGTCATTTTAGTGAAGCCCAACTACAATCTGCTCTTAGGTAGATAGTGGATACATGGCATAGGTGCAGTGCCATCTTCAATGCATCAACGAGTCATGATTTGGCGCCCTGATAGCATTGTAGAGAATATAGAAGCCGACCAAAGCTATTATGTGGGTGAAGTTAGTAACGTTGGAAAAAATAGCTTCGACAAAAACTTGGCTCATATAGGGCTATACAATCCTCCGGAGTTCGATTTGGCGCCAGCACCAAATGCCTTTTGCTCCCTCTACCTACATTTCGACCATGGTTTCTAGTGGAATAGAGAAGACTTATCAAACATCGACTATGGAGGAGTTGATGACATACGGCCAACAGGTTGGGGAAGTGAATTTGGTGATGATGAGTGAATCACAAGCTTTACAAAAGATTTCGGCATATGTAGCCGAAAGTAGAATGATAGCGGCCTTAGAGGCTGAAGTCAAATACATGGCCATTAAGGCCAATGAGCAAGTATTTCTTCCAGAGGGTCCTAGGAAAGACTTCGATCCAGATCCACCTGACGTGAAGGAGGAAGAAATACAAAACTAGAGGCTAGATGTTATCTATGATAATGAGCCTCTGGGTTTTGAAAAGGATCCGTTAGCAAAAAATGTTAAAATGCTAGCGCAAGATCCTTTAGAAGAAATAGATCTGGGCGAAGGATTGGCGAAAAGGCCAACATATATTAGCACGAAGATAGATCCAGAGCTCAAGATCCAAATAATCCAATTGTTGAAGGAATTTAAAGATTTCTTCGCATGGGATTATGATGAAATGTATGGTCTCGACAAGAAATTGGTAGAACTTCAACTACCAATAAGACCTGGGAAAAAGCCTATCAAGAAAACTCCAAGGTGTTTTACACCTGAGGTCTTGTCGAAGATCAAGACAGAAGTTGAAAGACTGCTGAGATGTAAGATCATCCAAACGTTATCTGGTGGCGCATATAAGGTCGCAGAGTTAAATGAAGACCAAAGGCTCTTGAGAGTAAATGGTGAATACTTAAAAAAGTATAGACCTGCACTTCAAGAGGTTAGAGTAACCAATACTTGATCTTAATCGAGTTAAAAAGCCAAAATGGAAAATATATTATAAAGCCAAAATGGCTGAAAGTCATTACAAAATATATAAGCATACAACAAAAAGTCGAAATTAAAACGAGAGGTTGGCCTTGATTTGGAGGTATTTTATCTTATGTAGATCCAAGCGTCTTTCGCACAGGGATTTCGACTGATGAAGAGTCTCGATCTTGACATCCAATGCTTGGGGTCGTTCGGCATATGCTAATCCCTCGTTGAGTTCCTCTTGACTCTCTGAATTAGTGCTAACAGCGAGAAGTTCTTCCTTTCGTTTATCGTTGGTAGCCATCTTGGCTTCTAGCTCTCTGATCTGAACCTTCATAATGGCTGTATTTTGATCAAGTTCTTCTACTTCTTTCTTCCTAGCTTCTTGCACCTTCGACAACTCCTTCAACTTAGAAGTTGATTCAGCAGCAGCACCCCAGGCAACATCTACATGGCCATTGGCCTCCTTAATTTCACGATTAAGAGTCTTTCGATGATTGTAGTCAGCTGAAACCTAATCGATGATGGAAATCAAATCCAAGATAACGCTGGCGATGTCAGGCGAAGCAGCAAGAAGGTCGACATCTCTTAAAGTAGTCTTCAAAAAGGAAGGAGTTGTAGGTTCTCCCTCTAAGATCAACATTAAATCTCTTTTGAAAAGTTGTGCCTTAACCTTTTGAAGTGCTTCTTCAAGAGGAGATGTTGAAGTGTATTTTCCAGACGCAGTCAAAGCACTATGATCAGAAGAACTTTCTCTACCCTCAAGGATGGCAGTTAAGTAGCCAAGAGGATTTTGCCGTTTCAGCAATGCCAAATCTTCCTTGGTATGAGAGCCTGTCAAAGTGACCCTCTCGTTTACAAAACGAGCCACATTGGCTTCGACAAGCATCTGCACAGGAACATCTTCAACACGCGCAGAGTTTCTTGCTCCCCCTGTAAGGTTTTCTCCCTCATCAGTCGCCAGAATATCTTCAGTTTGATTTCCTCCCGCTGGCATGTTTTCCTTCTCCGTTTCGATCACATCATCATCCATCTCCTCTCCCCCATCCTTTTGTCCATCATCATTAGCTTGTGGAGTCCCAGGATTCACATGCCCTTCACTAGGAACTTCTTCATTAGGATTCCCAACGGCTTCGTGCCCAGAAGTTTGGTTCACTTCGCTAGCAGAACTCACAAAAGATCCTTTTGGCCTGTAAGTAGGATCACCCTCATTGTTTATCAAGGTGACGGATTCTTCTACAAGGTTTTGCTTTGAAGAACCAACAGTGTCCTGAAGATTACAAGATGGTTATCAGAACTATTGAAAAAGGAAAAAGAAGTCGAAGTCAGCAAACAATCATGAGGGGTCTAAGTAACTACCTTAGGCAGAATTTCAGCGCCAGGACTGGAGTTGTCGCTCTCACTAGGATTGTTCAGCCTAATAGCTATCTCCTGCTCTGTTGGTTCTCTGATGACGACAGGAGGAGGTCTTGACCAATGACTTTAACCTTGACCTTGGTCTTTGGACGAGGCTCAGAAACGGGGGCTGTTTTCTTTATCTTTTGCCTTTTTAAGGGGACAGGAGGAGATTCCCCCTCTTCATCACTGGAAATTTCAATTTCTTGAATTTTCCTTTTCTGCAGATTGATTTCAAATGACCAGAAAGAAAGGATTCGAAAGCATTAGAGTCAAAAGTAATATGTCGGAAAGAAAGACATAACAAGTAGAAAGTTTTTACCTTGGGTGAAGGTTTCACATAAGGATCTCCTCCTTTTGCGCTTTCAGCGACTTTCTTGGTGACGGTCCTCTTGACCCCTAGAAAATGAACAAGGATAAATTAGGTATCGAATGATTAGATTGAAGACGATAAAAACATTTGGTTAAAGAAGATTACCCTTTTTTATCTTGTCAGAGACTAGCAAAAACGCCTCTTGAAGGTGAGCAACGAAGTCTTTTTCGTCAAAAAATTCTTCGTTATAATACTGCTTCCACCAGTCCTCAAAGAGAGGCGAACACGGTAAATTAAGATTGAAGTCGAACAGAGTTAGTACGGTTCGACCAACATACCTACCAATATGCCTGGTAGCAGCATCCTCTGAGTAGTTTGCATTGTAAAACAGCAGAAGCTTTTCTCGAGAGTAGATTGGTAAAGGGAGTGACTGGATGATACCAAATTATCGAGAGACAAGGTTCGGTTGATAAGCAATTAAACTAAGTTGATTCTTCAAACTCTTGAATCTCATAGGCATGACTCTCGGTCGAAGAAACGACTCCCAAATAGCTATATATTCATCCATATAGTCATCTTCATCAGACGAAGGGTATGGTCGAATGAACCATTCTGGGCCAACCTTTCTACTAGCAAAGGGATCCATGGTTGAAACAAATTCCTTCCGCTTTGCAAACATCATTACAAATCTGGTGAACACCTTTTAGAATTGTTGACCTTCGTCAGTTGGAGTCAACAGGACGAGTCTAGCCCCTTCGACCCTTCTATTCCGGACTTCTGGAGCCCTCTCGTTAATCTTATTCTTATGCGAAAGAAAAGATTCAAAAGTGGGGTTTAGCCAAAGTTGCAGAAGCCAAAAGGGGATGGAAGGAAGTAAGCTCGACTTATCTCCAATAACCTTAAGTTGAGTCACACCATTGCTGATGGACTCATACAGGTTAGCTAGAATCAACTCAGCCAGACAAAGAGGATAACCATGGTGAAGCTGTGTTGCAAGAGTAAGCATTTTCTTAGTCACTTGAAGTGACTTAGTGCAAAAAACAAAACGAGATAACCACAAAGCCAGAAAAGCTATGTGCTCCACTTCAGAGAAAGTGGTACTCGATTTGTCATGGAAATAATTGATGAATACGGTATACGTGGGCTTCATGGCCGAAAACCCGATAGGATCTTTAGACAGATCCTCGGGATCGAAGTAGTCACTCGTTGGTCAAAGACTAGTAATGGCAGCTATATCAAAGAGAGTTGGAGTTACCATTCCACAAGGAAATTGGAAGGTAAAATGGGTGATGTCTCAGAAATACAGTGAAGCCACCAGCATGAGAGGGCAATAAGCTAGCACAGTCTTCGACAGCATGATCAAGTCATAGATCCCCCTATCTTTCCAGATTTAGGCTTGTGCTTGTTCCATCTTACTCAGCGATTCTGAGTACTCTGAAGTAAGAATAGAACAAGATCAAAATATCTTATTGCCCTTGTTCATGAACTGAAGGTTGATATCTTCCTTCGTTTGAGGATGTTCCTGGTTGGCAGGAGTTACATCTTCAGGATCATTCCTGAGTTTCTTCGCATAACCTATAGACTCGAGCCTAGGGTGAGTTGGGAAG
Organism: Vicia faba; assembly: GCA_948472305.1. Taxonomy (NCBI): domain Eukaryota; kingdom Viridiplantae; phylum Streptophyta; class Magnoliopsida; order Fabales; family Fabaceae; genus Vicia; species Vicia faba. Next base: position 209,960,454 of record OX451738.1, on the reverse strand, counting down.
AAGTTGATATTCTATTTCGGGTTCTCGAAACATGAAGACAATGGGCCAGACATAGCATACATTTTCCCAGAATACCTAACAGGGATAAGAAACTGGGAGTCATAAGCATCACGCCACTATTTGGCCATGGGTTTAGATGTGACCCTTCATTCCCCAGTCGAAACAGGTACAAGGTTAGTAGAGAAAACCTCTGGTTGTCTTTGAAGATAAAAAGCGTTCTTAGTTTTTGGATTGTCGGGTGCATTGGAAAGGAAGGTCATGGCTGAAAGTAGTAGTGAAAGAGCGAAGAAGACAAAGTTGTTAAGGTTTTTTTTTCTTTGCAAGGAAGTGAAGAATACTAGGACTTGTAAAAGAATTCCCAAAAGAAGATTCGTCTATTTATAGTGTTCAAGAAGGAGTGTTTTTTCCAAGACCATTTAATGCTGCAGAGTTAATGGGGCACGTGGCGAACGTTAAAGCAGTTATCGTACGAGAAATGAAAATGTTTGCCATACTTTCCTAGGTTGTAGGGATAATGGCCATCATGGCAGCGTGGTAACGGCTGATTGACAGCGACGTGTTGGGAAAAAGGTAATGATGACTCTGAATACCATAAGGGGTTGGTAGAAGGCGAAAAGAACACAAGCGATTTCTGTGGTAAAAAAGAAAGACGGATGTCGAATGGGAATCTCAAAGAATAATCATCTCTCCTTGCGTCGAAACTGATATTCTTGGAGGGCAATTTGTTAGCTCCTAAATTCGACACCTACAACAAGTTGGCTTTATGGGCCAAAAATAGATTGAACAAGTCTAAGTTGGAAAAACTTCGACAAAGTAGAAAAGTACTTAGAGAAATTCTAAGTTAAAATAAGTCTTCGACCAGAAGGTTCTCAATCCATTCGACTGAAGGGACTCCGAGGTCTTCGACCAGAAGGAAACTTCGTATCTGCCCCGGAAGATTTTTGAATCTGGAGAAAGGCGGGAAAGGTAGTTCGCTTGGCAGTTGAGGAAAGCAATGTGGCGTGAAAAGAGGGGTCAAAGCGCATGCAGAAGACACTTGTCTTCATCCTGGAGCAAGACAACTCCTCGACGGTTACCTAGTTTTAGTATAAATATAGGAAGTTTATGTAGATTTCCGTGTGTTCAACTGATCGTACAAATTATTCAATACTATTCAAGTACCCGCTGCGTGAGAAAGAATACTGAAAAATGTACGTTTGAAACACCATATTTTACAATCAAAGTCTTTTATTTCTCTCTTTATATTTCTTGCCTCTTTATCTTGTTTTCACTTTATCTGCACTTTTACCCAAATTCCTGCACCTAACCTCTCCTCAACCTCTTCTTTCTATTTACTTTCTGCACTCAAACTCATCCCTTTCTCAGTCGAATTTGCATTCTTCACCCACATTAACGTTTATGTCCAAACAACATAAAAAATTAACATATGTCCTAGGATCAAACTGATCGATCTTGCGAGTAACCAAAAAGTTACCCTTTTTGGAAGATCATCGGTTGTTCACCAGAAAACACGGTGAACACATAGAAGCGGGAAATTTTGCCCACTAGAGTTTTACTAACCGTCGAGATTAATCTGGCGGTTGACTGTGATCCACACTTCACCTCACACTTTTTGTTGTTAATCGTTTCTCCTATTTAAGAAAAAAGACGCGTCAGTTTCTCAAATATTCAAATTCATTCTCAATCTCATATCACTTTTCATTATCTTACTGATTTAAACGTTAAGAGTATCAATCATACAAATTAGTGCATTCTCCAGAGTTTCAAAAACTCAATTCTACTATAACAAATACTACTCCATCAATCCATCGAACAACTCTAATTTTAAAAAAAAAAATTATGTAAGTTAACTCAATAGATTAGACCACTTAAGATCCTCTTCTTTTTTTCTCTTTTTTTTTCCTCTCTGTCTCTTTTAATTTCATTTTCTTTGGATACATTTTTCTTTTTCTTTTTTAATAAAAAGAACTTAAAATTAAGAGAGATTGGACCAATTCTTTTTTACTCCAAATATAAATTAGACTCACTCATAGTCATTCCCTTGACGGCAGTGCCAAAAGAGGAAGCATCAATTTTGTTGGATGAAACATTAACACTGATCTTTATCTTATTATTATATTATGAGCTATGAAGAAATATGTTAACGCCTCATTGCATACTTATTACATATCTAATCAAAATTCTCACATTAAATACAACCTTTAAAAATTTAGAAGAGCAACCTTCTCCAGTCTATACAAAAACTTAACATGGAAGAATATTTATTTAATTTAAAACCTCATTAGGATAAATTAATTCAATTTCTTATCTAACCATACACGGACATGTTTGCTTACCGTATACCAAACCGTACAGGATCACTCCCCTAAATTTTCTATGAACAATTTTTATCCATCACTAAATAAAAAGATAGAGCACCTCACAAATCAGTGACCATTCTCGCCGGAACTTCTTGCCGGTCGGAAAATCGGTCCCGCCGTTGTCCTAAACCCTTCAACCACCTCATCGCGAACGCATAGATGAAAACCGGCATCAGTCTCCACTTCCGCCTTCAAACACTCTTTACACAAAGTACGTCCACCTTCACCCCCGCTCCCGCCTCCGTTTCCCATCTGCACCCCCCTTGCCAAAATCGCATTCATTCTCATCAAGAACGCCGCATCTCCTTTCTTGTGTAAAATCCTCAACCTTCTCTCGAATTCAGCTCCACCAAAAACCGAAGACGCCACCGGATACGCCGACCGTGAACCGTTAATCTTCTTTCCGTCAACAACTCCGTCTCGACGCAGATGCATGAGTTTCTCAGATATGTTCTTCTTCTTCTTAAACCGTCTATACCGCCTAACATATATATACTCAGCGCCTCCGTCACGAGACACGGTGGCGAGGTTGAGATAAGCGGTGAAAGGAATTTTCCGATTAGTTCTTTTGTTGGCTATAAACACAGAAAACTGGTGTGGCAAGATCCCAATCTTGTGACTGAGGATAGAGAGAATATTCTTGATGTTCATAGTGGGGTTCACCGTGAGAATTCCAAGGTCGAATTCTCTTTCGCCGTCGTAATAGACGACGGGATATGGCTTACCTCCACCGTTAAACGTCATTTTCTGAAGAATGGAATGAAATAATTCACGACGATCTTTGATTCTTTGCGTGAGGTACAAAAGCAGAGGGTTTTTATATTGTGACGTTGTGGTTTAAGGGGTCATTTATTTAATCTAAGGAACAATATAGAAGGCAAATGATGGAACTATGTGATTTTTTTCGGTTACATGTGAAACCGCTTAATTGATGGCGAATTACAAAATAAATTAGTATTTCAACAACAACAAAAAATTGAGTAATTATCTTATCTTAATACTTCAAAAAAAAAAAAGTAAATTTTCACAATCTTTATTCAGAATAATATTCTTCTGAAAACGAAATAGAATTCGACTTGAATTAGGAGATTGAATTCGCAGAGTCGCGTTGAAAGTCTTTGATGTGGTGGATCATGAGGTTCACCTAGAAGGTTAACACTCGAACGATGATAGTGTATGAGAAATAAGTGAAATATGAAAAGTATGAATGTCTCTAGGGTCTTATGCGTGTAGATGTATTTATCTTTGAACTAAGCAGGTTGCTTGACCTACATTGAAACATTAATGAGTCTTTCCTTATTGAGTTTTTAGTTGGTCTACATCAGTTGTCCCTAAGACTTATCGTAAAGTGTTGAACATGAAGTATTCAAAAAGTTACTTCGACCTAGACTTATTGAACGACACTTTTAGTCAAACTTGACAAATTTGATCAGGGAATGATGGACAGACGCGTCAAACATGAGTCTATATTTGTGCTATTTCGTATATTCACCGGTGATTTGAACAAATAATCACTTAGTTTTAAATTTATTACTTGAAGGACCAAACTAGCAAATTTTAAGACATATTGTGTGATTTCTCTTGGAAAAAGTGTGCATTAAAGTTGTCATCATTTCAATGTCAATTGTGTTGGAAAAGGGATTAAGTAAAAAAGTAAGAATTAAAAGAAACAACAATTCGATTGGGTCAAATTGATGGTCTGAATAAAAAGACGTAAATAAATTTAGAACAGATAAAAGGACTTTATTTGCATAACTAGAAATGGATGGACAATTTCATACATTTTCTTGAGAAAACTCGTTTCTCGCTAGTGTGAGGATACTTTGAATGTGTAATGAAGTTTACAATGATTTTTGCCACCATAAATCCTAATAATAGAATCCCTATTTATAGTATTTGTAAAAATAACTAACTCCAACGTTCAACTATCCTCCATTCGACATGTCATACTTGCATGTCTCTGATCGATCTCCACGTGTCTCTGACGCTTTCAAATAAGATCAAAAAACTATTACTTGGCTTGATTTTGAATTGGCTTCAATTGAATATATTTTGATCCGTCAAACTAGTCTTCTTCAAAACTTTGGAAATTTTGCTAAGTCCTAGACCAAACACCTTAACACGTCGAAATATTATTATTTCTCCTTACATTCACTTATGGTCGAAAATCTTATATTTAGCCTGAGCGGAAATTCCAACCATTTTCTTTTGTCAAGGTACCTTAGTAAAATTTCTTAGCTAACAAATTATCCCCCAAAAATATCACTTTCGATTCATTTGAGAGACATGTGGCATTTTGGAAGTTCCACCACTATTCAAAGTTGTGCACTGACATCACCACCATCATGGCTACCTATTAAAAACGTCTTTTCGAGACGTGCTAAGTAAAAAATACTCATCATGGTTCTGATTTCCTAAGAGATCATGGGCCATACGCAATCTCAACTTTGTCTTTCTTACTTCTTCGTGGGACACTTGTCAAAAAATATTTTATGACATTTCTTGAAAAAGAGAAAATGAAAAGTCTTTTCCTCCATCTATAAATAGATTTCTTCTTTATTTCTTCTCTTTTCTATCGTTTTCTCTTCCCTCTTCAACGAAAAGTCCAGAAAAACTTCAAGCTATTCTTTTCTAACAACTTCAAATTTCTCACAATCTTTGCTTGTTTCCACTAAAATGGCGCCCAAATCATCTTCTAAACTACAAATTAAACTTGTTGCATCTATTAGAACATCTATCCTTGTTGGGAATCAACTGTTTGTGCATGAACCTTCGCTTGAGGAAGAAAAACCCTTAATATGGAATTCTCAGGTATTAATTCCTTTCATAGTTTCTGATACCAAGCATGTTTTTTTAGGCCATTTCCCTAGTCTTAACGTAAATGTAGAGAAGGTTAATAAGATTTTCCCTTGTTACGAATAAACTAAACCTCTTGCGGTTGTGAACAAACCCTTAGACTTCACTTATATGACTTGTAGTGTTTTTCTTTATGCTCCATATACCTCTAAGTTGGATTATATTAATTGGCTAAATAAGATAGAAGCTAAAAAAATACATAACTGGAAAGACTGAGATCTTTTCGACTTGATTCAGTTATCTAGGGTAGGTCCTACATATAACCAAAACATGTTGCTTGTTGCACTTCATTTTTGGGAAGGTTCGACAAACACCTTTCAGTTGCACTGTGGCATGGTTATGCCAATGTTGTTTGATGTGTCTCCCATTACTGGCCTTCGACAAACCAGTGAAGTCTTTGACCCAACCATCTAAAAGAAAGATATGATAGGTATTAATTCAAAGTGTGCTAGCTTTACGAACTTCATATCTGATCATTTCGATGAAACAACCAAAAAAAGTTTCTGACAAGGAACACATCGCATTCTTGACCTTATGGTTATCCTGTTTCATCTTTTGCTCTAGTTCTCTGCAAGTAGAAAAGTCATTTGTTACTCTTTCTAACCAAATTCACTCAGGAAGAAACATCCATTTGAGCCAGTTAATTTTGTCCTCACCCTTTATGAGTCTTCAAGTCAAACATCCTAGTCCAGGAAAGGTTTTGGCCCCATAATAATCCTAAGTGCTCCCTTCTGATATCTGGTCCTTTTTGTCTCATTCAACACTGGCTAAATGCCACATTCAAGCCAACTTTAGTTGCTAACAAACCAAACCATCCTGGTATAGAAGACAAAGAATGGACAATCGATGGAAGTAGACTCGTCTTGCTCACTCCTACTGATGAAGGGCCCATAACACAAGAAAGCTTCATTGAATACTTTATGATGTTTGTGAAGCAATACACGTTTACTCCCTATATGGATTTGTTCATGGATATATGTTATGGTCTTTCATGGTTTAGAAGAGAATTCCCATCACTCCATGATGAACATCAAGCTGACTCTATCGAGACGTGGGAAGCTTTTTTGACACTGAAACTGTTGTTGACAAGAATTTCAACAAAAAATGGTGCATGTCTTATAGCTTACCAACCTAAACTCGTGGCCAGACAGTTTGGTCTCAATCAGTTCAAACCAAATTCGTATTTTCAAAGTGAAGAAGACATGTGCTTGATTACTAATGACAAGTCTGAAACGACATATTTTGACCTCATTGGAAAACAAACTAAAGAAAATCTAGAGCTTGTTCCTTTCAAGTCCCAAATATATTACTACTACACCCTAGCATTTGACACCTGGTGGAAAGAATACCAAACTGAAAATTTTGTCGATGTGTTGACCAAGATGCATTGTCTAACCGAGGCTTTCACTTCTTCTCAGACCAAATTTAAAAAGGTACAAATACACATATTAAAGAAATTCAAGCGTTTCATAATGTTACTTCGAGTCTGTTTACAATCTTGTTGATCTTAGTTGGACTATCTCTGAGGCATCTAAGGTTTTGAAACAAAAGATCATTGACAAAATACCTAAACTAGATTTTCCTTATTATGTAAAGGATAAGTACCTGCTTGCCTTGTCTTTTCATAAACCAAAATTTCTGCCTTTACCTTCAAGTGAGCTTGCTTTGGCCTTTCGACCTCCTTTCCCAAGGTAGTTCGTATATGGATCTCACTTGAAAGTTTTAAAAAATGAATGTAAAAAACCTGCCTAGAGAGTGGTTCCAACTAAACATGACGTGCACAGCTATCAGGGTCACTTACATGTCGATATCAGTCATGTCAGTATCTTATCCAACATTGTTCATGGTAAGGCATCAAAGCCTATTGAATTATACACTTATTTTCTCTTGTACTTCTTGGCCTAACCATGTCTTTTGTCTTCACAGTTGTGGCTTACAAGAAATCCAAAATAAGTGGTATTGATGCTAGGAATTCGTTTGGCAACACATCACATGCAATGTTTGTATCTTTCTTTCAACTTTTCACTTTTCTAGCAATAATTATTTTAAATTATGTCATAATTTTCAGGGTCATATGAAAGAAATTGGTTCGACTGCCGACACCGTCAAAGGTGAACCAAAGTAAAAAGTGGATACTCCTATCGAAGAAAAAGTAACTAAACATGTTTCTAAGCTACCATTTTTTCCTTTATCTGTAAATTTCAGGATGTTCGTATGACCATCACTTTATTTCAGAGTTGAAAGCGAACAATCAATCTCACTACCTCCCCATACAAGCCAAAGAAGTGTAAGAATGACGCGTTTGGTAGAGCATCAAAGAAAACCCAGGTTTGAATCTTCGACTCTTTATTTATTTATCAACCTTGCTCTTTCATTTGATTTTATCAATTTATGTCTTTTGTTAGGAAACTCAAAAGCTAGAAGAAGATGATACTGTTAAGACAAACTCACATTTGAAACCCTCTCAATCAGAAATTCCTCAACTAGAAGAACCCCTTGGTGCAGATTCTGACGTCCAACATACAAAGCAGAAGGAAAAAAAGCTAAAGAAAACTTACGTCTCTGGTCCCGACAATGCTTCTTGACAGAAATCCTCGGGCAAGACTATAGTAGATGTCGACCATGTTAGCACTAAAGTTCTTCCCAATGCTTCACCTAAGCCTATGTCAAAGAAAAACAATGTCTTTTCGCTCGAGAAGAAAGGTTTTATTGATGAACCCACACAAGCTAAGGTATGTTATAATCCTTTCCACAAGATTCTTAGAATGATTTTATATGTGTCGACCAACTTTTCCCTTTCTTTCTTGTTGCAGAAAAATATGCCTTTTGACAAAAGCCAAAAGGGCCAGTTCTTTCTAGTATTGATTGGTCGACACCTCCCAATATTAGTTCTCCTTTAATTCACATGGTTTTCCATGTAGAACAAAGTTTTAAGGTCAACAAGGAAAACATAGATGAAGGCCTAAATTAAGATGAAGGTCTAACAAATGATCCAGTACCGGTGACTAGTCATGTGAAATCCTCTGAGGAAAATCAGCACTCTAGTGAGAAGAATGACGAGATTGGAGACGCAACTGCTTGTGATCCAGAGGAGTCGGGTGCTTCGACTGAGGTTTCTGAGAAAACTTTGACAAAAAATGGGGAAGATTCTGGAGAAGCAAAATCTCGATCGAAGAATAACATTGTTGTTCTACCCCAAAATTTTCCCTCCCATTTTCACACAAGACATACTCCTAGAGATCCTCAATTGCTCAAGGTTGACCAAGAATTGACCAGACAAATTCTCCTCCTAAGCATTGGCCTTCCACCTAGGGTTTCATCTTTCACCAATATGTGTGAGCTCCAAAGGTCTCAAATGCTTTCCATGGTCCTAATATGCCTTCAAGATTATCCATGACAAATTTCATGCCTTGCACTACAAGTTTGCTCAGTCAATTGCTCAAATGGTTGAAAATCAATTGCGCTAGGTCAAAAGTCAACCATGGCCCATGTACAGTCAAACTTCAAGATTTTTGGTCAACATCAACATTTTGAAGTGATGTCCATCATTTGGTCAATGGTTGATTATGATTCCTCAAGAAATGCTCTTAATTCATCAAAAGTCAAGAATTGCTAATTAGGGTTTCTATAGGAAAAGTCAACCAAACTTTGACCATACATAACTTTCACATACTTCATCCATTTTTCCCCAACCAATGATCATTTTTAATAGAATCCAATTCCATACAACTTCTCTTCAGCCATCAAGTTCAAGAAATGCATCAATTGAAAAATACAAGCTCAGACATTATGGGTCCTTTCAAAAAGTCAACAAAAACACCTTTTGGGTCAAAGCTCCTTACATGAACATGGAAGATCCAATTGAGATGAAACCAAAAGGGTTGTTTAGAGGATATCCTAAGCTCTCTAAAAAGTACAAGAACACCCTCATAGGGTTAAAATTGAGATAGATATGCATTTCTAAAGTTGACCAATTTTTGGAAAAGTGCATGAAGCCAATATTGAACAAACTTGGATTTTTTTCCAAATGGGCCTATCTTTTTATGTTTGAAACTTGGTTCTAACATGGTCCACGACCTTTAAACCCATCCATGCCTTATTCTCTAATTTGTTTTATTTATTTTTGATTTTTAGTCATTAAAAATTCAACTTAAATTAAATAAATAATAAAAGGGATATATAGAGATTGCATGCGTTGCTGATCAATATGGGAAGTCCAAGAAGCCTGCTTTGTTGTAGAAAAATGCGTGGGACAAAAGGAGAAAGAGATCTTCTTGTTTTAGCAAGTTTTGAATCAAATCCTTATGCTTTAAAAAACATGATTATAGTTGATTCTTTTGGTTTTTGTTTTAACCTAATATGATTCACTATATATACATGATAATATGCCAAGCCAAAGACACGCGCAGCTGCCTCAAAAGAACCCTAACATTTTCTCAACAAAATTCAAAGAGTGGTGCAATTCGAGATTCCTCTCTCCGGCCAACTTCAGCCAAAACTAAGGACTCCATCAACCTCCTAGAGATCTCAGCACCATATCTTATCCATCCTTGGAGGCCAAAGCGCACATAATCGTCCTAGCCCGATCCTCTCACTTTGGTAAAAATCTTGGATCTCAAACTCGCTTAACTCTTAATATAAACTCCTTTTGACTGCACATTCATATTGTTATTATTGTTTGCGAATTTCCTAACGTGTTACATGCAAAGAATAATGCCAGAATTACAAATCACCATTATTAGGGTTTAGAGATGTGCAAGCTTCAGTTTCCATGATGCAGGACTTTTCAGATCAATTTAACCCCATGGTTGAGTTTGCAGCCTATGATTTAGGGGGGGGGGGGGGGTAGGTTAAATTTATGGTTCGGAAACGTGTTATTTTGCAGGTTGGGATTTTGAAGGCGCCAGAGACGATGGTGGTCGACCACCGTGAGAGGGGTTTGACCCTTCCTGCACTGGCGTGGCTGAATAACGATTCTTGATTGGTCCATTCTATCTCCCAAGGGCCCACTGAAGGGCGCACATTGACAACTCAGCGGTTGTCTTGTTTTCATATTATAATGTTTTGTTTTATTTATATTTATGAATGAACAGAATGGTCCAGTGGGGAGAACGAAGTGTGTTAAGGCATTACAAGGTGCAAGGGCAGGGGTTCGATCCCTGCCTCTTGCATTTTGCATTTTCCTAATGTTTCTTGCAGGATCCAGTATTTTTCCTCCTAGCGCGTGTAATTGCAAGCTTCTCAAGTCATATTTAAAGCATGTGTTTTGATGAAGACAACTTGGACATCAACTTTCAAAGGATGTGTAAAAAGCTTATCAACATCAAATAAAAGTCTTGAAGATTATTGAAGAATTATTGAAGAATTGATCAAATGTCAATATGGTATAAATAATTCTTAAATCTTGAATATAGATGTTCACAATATGCATTCATCAACATATACATATTCCATAACTTTAAGATCAAGAAAACTTTGTTTGAAATTTCTTTCAAAATGTATTTTTGAAAATAAATCTTTAGGAACCGGTTCCTCCCTAACAGGGAATCGGGTTCCAGCTTTTCTCAAAAAACATGTCCCTGGATTTTGTACCAGGAACCGGGTTATACCAATAGGGGAACCGGTTCCTGCATGATAAATTTGAATTCCAACTTATAACATTCACTGAGAATCGGGTTCTGTCAGTGTCGGAACCGGTTCCTAGCGAACCAATGCAGCTTTTACTTTGTTTTTTGAACATTTTTCAAGTGGTATCTTTTCATGAATGCATTGCAACTTTTCATATGAATTGGCATGAATGAAGAGGTTCTTACAACTTTATAAAATGCATATTTTCTTATTTTCAAACAATGTTCAATACTTCAATTTTCAAATTAACAAATATACTTTTTCATTAACAATTTTCTCATTTACTCACATTTGAATTTAAACTTTCATGTGTTCATAATTTTTGTGAAACTTGCCATATACACTTTCATTATCATTACAAGTTTCATTCATACATTGTGAACATTTATATACATTGTTGAGAATTGTTTTTATCTTGAAGAAGAAGATCAATTGAAGATTGATAAAGCTCTCCATATACTTCAAACTAAATCATTGTATTACTTAAAGATTTTTCCTTACTATCCAGGATTGTTGGAAGTAAGTGTTGTGATTTGAAGAGGATTGTTCTTCATTCACATTAGTGTTTGTTTGGTCTTAAAGGTGTTAAGAACCTTTGATCACCCTATAGGTTAGATAGTAAGCATAGGCTGTACAATCATTCTAACTATAGTGAAATCTCTTTCGTGTTGGAAAGGGGACTGGAGTACTCTCGGATTGTGAGGGGAACCAGGATATATCACCGTGTTCTTTACTTTTCCGCATTTATCGCTTTCATAACCATAATCAGGAAAAGATAAAGATATAATCAAAACCTTCAAATACTTAACTGAAAAATTACTACCAAGCATTCTCATAAAACCGAATAAATTTTATAAGACCTAATTCACCCCCCCCTCCCCCCTCTTAGGCACTCTGAGATTTACAGCGCGCACCTCATACATCTCCAAATCCTAGCCATTGGATCTTAGTGGATCCATATCCAGCGCTCCCGGAGTGCTCCCCCAGGATGGACCTCCAGAAAATCAGTAACATGTGATCAGGCAGGCGTTAGGCCAACACATCTGGGCCTAGCAATTTTCAGCGACATACCCCCCCAAACTGTTTCATACACCAGGACCATTTCATTCTTATTTTTTTAATTTATTTATTTTATTTTATTTTATTTATTCATTTTTATTTTAATCATAAAATCAACAAAAATCACAAAAAAAAATAGACTTAGGTTTTTTTTATAATTAAAAAACAACTCTTGTAAATTAATTTAATTTAATTGATTTTAACTTGTTTTCTTTAATTTAAAATTAATTAGAAATTAGGTTAAATCTCAAATCTTTTTCATATAAAATACCAAAAACATTTTTATTAAGCAATTAGATTTTTAGGCTTTGTCAAACTTATTCCCGTCTTAATTTTTGCGCGTTGTCATTTTTCGTACTATTATTTTTTAATTAATATATATGTGCATAGTTTGTAATAGTTTAAAATTAGGGTTTATTTACTGTTTATTCCCCCAATTGTTGAACTTGTAAATCCCCCTCCCCGAGGCCCTGTAATAACATAGGACTCTATCTTCCTGTTTTTACTTTCCGCACTATTAACTGCTAGTAATTAGGTTTGCATGGAAAGGCTGTAAATTAAAATAATTAGATAATCCTAAATTGCAAGATAAATGAACTGAATCAATTCACTTGCACATGTTCACCCTTAGGGTATCTCCCATTTCGGCTGCCTTCGAAAACGGTCACAATTCTCGAAACGTGAGAATTTTTAGTGGTTGTCCTTTAGTTCAAGAGATCACAAGTCCCTCGATGACCCTTTCGATTCTGCCTCGGTTAAAAAGTGATCTTATAACTTTAGGACAATTACTAAAAGTTCTTGTCCAGTTGCCTTAGTGGCCGTAAACGTCCCTTCGATAGTCCCTCAATATCCAATTACTAGGGCTACCTACTCACTAATAGTAGGATAACACTGTATAAAGGAAAGGAGGAAAATAACACCTTTTTCGAGTAGGTAGATAATTGTTAGGTACTTGCTCAAAAACAACTTTTTCACACTACATTTTCAAAACATTTTCAAAAAATGCTTTATCATCACTCTTGAGGACTGATACAAGAGTTATAATAAAGCAAACAATTTTTCAAACACAAGCACAAAAAGAAATTTTCAAAAATGAGCAAGTATCTAAGATCCCGTAGAAAACTACGGATGGAAAGGGTGCTAACACCTTCCCTTTTCATAATCTACCCCCTTACTCAGAAAACTCTCGAAAAGGTCTTTTATGTTCTTTTCACCCTTTCCTTTGTTGGATAAAAGAAAATTCGGTGGTGACTCTTGCTTACCGCAACATTTGCGAATGCAAATGCAAAACCAGTATTAACAGTCGGTTCTACCACCGTATCACAGAACTGGCGACTCTGTTGGGAACTATAAAAGTGGGATTACCTTAGAGTTTAGATCACTGCTTTACCCTGTATGCTTTGTCTGCTTTACTTTTAAGGGATTATTGGGGTTATTTGTTAAAGATCCTACACCCAGATCTGGGACACCTTTTAGGTAAGTAGAAATAGATTGTGGGGACTATGCGGGGTATACCGACACGGTTGAAACGATAGCTACATTTATGTGACACATTTGTTGTACCGGTAGCCCTTGAGTAGTCAAGGAGAACATGGGGCCGCTGCATGGTGTCATGAAGCATCAACTGACCTTAGAACCTTTAATTGAATAACTTGGTCATTAGGAAGTAATGAGATAGCCGTCTTTGGTGTAGTTCTAATTCGGTTGATACTCGATACTACACTCATTGAGATTTGACTCCTGAGTTTTGTTTGGTGGCAAGTCAGTTGTCGATCGGAATGAAACTTGTGGGAAAGATTAGTGATATTGAGATCCCTTAGAACCCGGTTACTATTTCTAGGACAAGTTGAGCCAACTAAATTTCAAGAGGGTACTTACCTACAAACCTCATGCAAGCCTAAACCTAAGGCTGCGTATGTGATTTGTTTGCTTTCAACTTGAGCTACTTGCAGGGTTTTTATCTAACAACATGATCTCCTTGCAGGATTTGTTTACAGTCATTATCTAGTAATCTGGACTTCTTAGACTCACTTGTCTTCATCACCTTACACTTTTGCTTAACGCATAACATACACATCATAACATCATGCCACAACATTTCCTTAATCATTTCAAGGATCTCAAGGGTTTGTGATGCAGGTTATGATAAATCAGACGTCTAGCAAGGGGCAAAGGGGATTTATTTTCCTCTAGCCAATGTCGTCAAAAGATCAAAACTCAAAAACTTGATTCAGGGGCTATGACCCACTTGATATGGTGATCTTGACTCTTGTATAAGGACACTCAACGATACGAAGTTCTTCAATCAAAGCTGCAAATTTCAACTTCTGGAATTTTCTTGTTTACCCTGCGAGATCCTTGAAAACATTGCATGCATGCCATTTCATAACAGGTCTTCCAGTACACGTTTCTCATCTTTTCGCTGTTTATTTCAATAAAAGAAATGGCCCTTGAACAAACAATAAAATACCTTCAAGCTCAAAATGCTCAGTCCCAACAAATGTTCATGGCTTTGGCCCAGGGGCAGGAAGAACTGAAAGCTCTCGTCATCAAAGAGAAGAACAAGAAGGCAAAGAAACTGGCTGGCATCTTGAATATGGGAAGAAGACTTAGAGGACCGGTTAAACGAGCTCTAGATCTCACAACTCCATCAAACTAAAGGGATAATCATGAAGAAGCCAACAACAACGAGGCTGATGAAGAAGAAGTTGATTACTCTGAAGAACGATATCCTCCTGCTGACGATAAATACAAACAGCTGGAGGATTGTCTCAATGCTATGGAGATTCAGCAAGTACCTGGATTGGACTTTGAAGAGTTGGGACTGGTTCCTGGAGTGGTCATCCCACAAAAGTTCAAGGTTCCCACATTTTCTAAATATGACGGTGTCTCCTGCCCTAAGTTGCACTTAAGGTCCTATGTCAGGAAGATTCAGCCTCACACTGCTGACCGGAAGTTATGGGTCCATTTCTTCCAAGAAAGTTTAGCTGGCACGCAGTTAGAGTGGCTATATCATCTATAAAGAATATACATTCATACCTGGGAAGACTTTGTTGTTTCTTTCTACAAGCAGTACTAATACAATGATGACCTCACTCCAACTCGTACACAGCTTCAAAGCATACATATGGGTTCTAGCGAAGGCTTCAAGGAATATGCCCAGAAAATGGAGGGATCTAGCTGGAAGGGTACAACCTCCTCCGAATGATCAGAAAATGATATACATGTTCATGGGCACTCTGACAGGACCGTTCTTTAATCTACTGATCGAGAGTTCCTCATCCGGGTTCACAGAGATGGTTCTAACTGGAGAAAGGATCGAAAGTGGTATCAGGAGTGGGAAGATCCTGATGGCTGCATCTTTTAATGCTGAGAAGAAGCCATTTGCTGGTAAGAGGGAAGGCAGTGCTGTGTATGGCCAGAAGGGTCGTAATAAGGAAGACTGCCACCAATCTGTAGGGGTAGTGATGGTCTCTAATTCAGCACGCGTGCAGCAACCATAAAAATGGGGTAATCAGCGAAGGCAAGACGAGCCTAAGAGATAGTTTACCAAGATCAACATGCTGTTGTCTCAAGAATTACAACATATGTTAAGGATGAATTTGATCACGTTGATAGGACCTCATCCAAACCATAAGACTTCTTCTCCTAACTACAATCCTGATGCAAGGTGTTCCTATCATTATGGAAATCCTAGGCACGATACTAACGATTGTTGGGCACTAAAATACAAGATTAAAAATATGATTGACGCCAAGGAGATTAAGTTTGACCCTCCTGAGACTCCCAACGTGATCACTGCTCCCATACCAAATCATGGCCAGGATTTAGAGCATTTTTATTTATTTGAATTCTCAAGTTCAATAAACCCTGATGAAGAACTCCCAATCAGCAAATTAAAGAATGGAGCGACAGATTGCCCATGAATATGTCCACCAATTCTCAGTCAGTCAAAGGGGGTTGTACCCTTCCAGCCAGATTCCTCTATTTTTGGGCATACTCCTTAAAGCCTTCGTTCGAGCCCATAGTCATACTTTGTAATTACACTCGAGTTGGTGCAAGGTCAACATTATATTGGTATTGTTTGTAGAAGGCAACAACCAAATCCCCCCATGTATGGATATTAGTCCCTTCTAGTTGATAGAACCATTCTAATTGTGTTCCAGATAAGCTTTCTTGGAAGAAATGAACCCATAACTTCTTATCGGCAGTATGTGGCTGAATCTTTTGGATGTATGATCTTAAATGGAGTTTCGGATAAGAGACCCCATCATATTTGGCAAAGACAGAGACCTTTAATTTGTGAGGGATGACCACCCCAAGGACCAAACCTAAATATCTAAAGTCCAAACCAGACACTGCTTGGTTCCCCACAGCCTTAAGTCGATCTTCTAGGTGTTTGTATTTGTCATTCGCTGATGGGTACTGCTCTTTGGAGTAGTCTTCATCCTCATAAATCTGGTTATTTCCACCCTCAGCCTCGGTGCTTCTAATGTCCTCGTCTTGATTGTCGTCTTCCTCAGAGGAGACATCATTTGCTTGATCCAGTCGGGCAGGAACTTTGAACCTTCTTCCCATGTTGATAACAACCCATTTCTTATTCTTCTTCTTTGTGACGAGAAGCGGCATCATCTCTTGTTGACCTTTGGCTAGGTTCAGGTGAGTCTCCTGGAACTGTGCGTGTTGAGTTTGCAGATCTTTGATGATTTTCTCTAGCGCCGTCTTATACTAAAATAGACAATAAATAAATAAGGAAACCTGTACCGGAAAACCTACTTATGACATGATGCATGATATGTGGATGCAATGTTTTCAAGGACCTCAGGAGATTTAAATTTTCTAGCCAAAAAGGAAACAAAAACGACAATTGCATTAATAAGTTCAAGTATTTACAATTTCCCCTTGGGCTTACAATGAAAAAGCAAAAAGGTCTCACAGAGACAACAAAATAAAAACCCCTAAGACCTAAGACTCAAGTCTCCCACGGACGCTTCCTCTTTGTGTCGATGTATGCATTCAGGCTTTGCTCCTTGCGAAGTTGCTTTGTGAGCTCCAACACTTTCTTCTCGCTTGCATGGAATCAAGCTTCAAAGGTGTCTAGTTCTTCCTTGAGTTGAATCCACGACTTCTATAATTATTCGAGGTCAGTAGGAATGTCAGGATGGAGAATAGTATAAGGAGTGTCTCATTAGGCAATGGGCTTCACAACTATTGGTAGGATAGTTGGATATGGCATCATGAGGTTTTAAGCGCGAGCTCACACCCATTTGAGATAAGGCTCCAAAGGAATAGAGTTTTTATGTCCCAAAGTCTTTCTATAGATCATGTTTATCATGCCCTAAGCTCTTACAAATATTTGACGATAACCTTGAACATTGTTCTCATAGTCAAATACAATACCATGGATAAGCGCATCATGAGGACCATCTCTTCGAGCATAACTGAATTGTCATAGAGCCAAAGAAGGGTTATAAGTAATACCTCCCATAATGCCAAGGAGTGGAATATTAGGGAATTCCCCATAGTGGTTAATGATAGTAACATCCTCCAGAGATCGAAAACACTAATAAATATCTGAGTGAGAGAGCGACATCATCCTTTGAGACCACCTCAGACCTTGTTCATTATTCAATATTGATCGAGGAAGGTGTGAAATAAACCAGCTAGATAGAAACGATATGCAACACATAAGAGGCCCTTTCCTCCTCATAGTACGAGTGTGAAGAGAATGTAAAATGTATCCGAGCAAAGTAGGCACAGGGTTATGAGAAAGGAATATTTTGACAGCATTCACATCTATGAGTTGGTCTGGATTAGGGAACAGTACCAAACCATAGATTAGAAGAGCCAAGACTTATTAAAAAGCTTGAAAATTCATATCCTTCTAAAACAGTTGAGCCTTCTCTAACAGAAATTTAGCTAGAAAACCCTTGACTCCGCTCCTTGTTTCCCAATTAGCTACAATTTCGAACCGTTTCAAATGTAAAGCTGATGCAATTTCTTTAGGTTGTGGATATTTCTTTAGACCGGTGAAGGGTATTTGATAAAGAACATGTATTCCCAATAGTTGAGAGAATTCTTCCATTATAGGTACCAATTGATAATCGGGAAAGGTGAAACAATGATGTACAGGGTCAAAGAGCTGAAAGAGCACACACATCATGTCTTCTTCAAAAATTGAGGTAACCAGATTGAGAAGTCGACCAAATCTTTTGGTGAATGGAGAATTTTCAGGAACCCTTGATGCTAACTTTTTGATTTGAGGAGGCACCTTTGAAAATCTTATTCGGATGGTATTTCTGCGAGCGGAAGCCATAACCTACAAAACAGAACAAAGATAAATTCCTAGGTCCTTGAAATGGTTAGTGAAAATGCTATGGCATGATGTTATGATGTCATGAACAAATAATCATACACAAACAAAACACATAAGGCCTTAGGCTTAGGCTTGCATAAGGTTTATAAGTAAGTACCCTCTTGAAGTTTTAGTTGGTTCAACTTGTCCTAAAAAAGAAATCGGGTTCTAGGAATCTCAATATCATTAGTCTCTCTTCATCGGACATTGTTTCAGCATAATGAGTGTAGTATCGAGTATCAACCAACTTCAGTCTGCACCAAATCCATCTATCTCACTACTTTCTAATGGCCAAGTTGTTCAACTAAGGTTCTACAGTCAGTTAGTGCTTTATGACACCACACAACGGCCCCGTATTCTCCTTGATTCAACTCAAGGGACATCGGTACCTATAAATGTGCCACACTAATGTAGCCATCGCTTCAACCATATTGGTCTACACCGTACAGTTTCCACGATCTATTGCTACTTACCTAAAATTCCTCAGATTCAGGTATAGGATCTATACAAGAAATAAACCCAAGCATAACCCAAAATATAAAGCAAACAAGGAAAACAAGTAAAACAATAAAGGTGATCTAGCTCTTAAGGTAACCTCATTTTTAATTCAATCAACCTCCCCAGCAGAGTTGTCAGTTCTATAATATGGTGGGAGAATTGACTTGGTGGTTTGCATTTTATTGCAAATGTTGCTGATAGCAAGAGTCGCCATTGACTTTTCTTTTATCAAATAAAGGAAAGGGTGAAAAGAACAGGAAAAACCTCTTGAGAATTTTCTTGAGTTCGGGGGGTAGGTTATGAAAAGGGAAGGTGTTAGCACCCTTTTCATCCGTAGTTATCTACGGGCTCTTAATTGGTTGATAACTTTGGAAATGATTTGTGTTTATGTATGTTTGCAAATATTTTTAAAATGCTTAAGTGCGGCAATTTTGCAATGATTCTCGTATCATTGAGAATGTATACAAAATGTTCATTTTGAAAATATTTGGAGTGTTTGGAAAGATGTTTGAAAATGCCAATGAAAGGAAATTTTGTAATAATTCTCGTATCGTTGAGAATGTATACAAAATATTTGTTTTTGAAAAGTGTTTTGAAAATAGTTGTTTTGAAAGTCTGAGGTGTCAAGATTGTTTTAGTTTGTGAGCAAGCAATTAAGAGAAATCTACATACTCAAAAAGTCTATATTCTTTTCCTCCTCCTTTAGATAGTGCTATTTTACCAATGGTTAGTAGGAAGCCTTATCATTGGATGTGAGGGATAGGCGTGGGTCATCGTACAGTCATAGAAGGCAACTTGCAAGATGCTTTAGAAATTGTTGTAAGGGACTAAGATCGTTTATCGAAGGCAACATCTAAGGGTCATCGAGGGACTACAATCTTTTAATCGAGGGTCTTTGCTAAAACATCTCACGTTCGAGGGACATGACTATTATCTGAGGCAACAAGTGAGGCTTACCCTAGAGGTGCATGTGTGCAAAGTGTTTTATTTTCATGTTTAATTTGTCTTGATTAGGGTTTGGCTATGTTTGTTTTTAAATCTTGCCATACAAACCCTAATTACTAACAATAATAAGGAAAGCGATAAATTGCGGAATTTAAATGTCCTATGCTATTATAACGCTTTGGGAATGGGAGGTACAAGTTTGTGAATGAGAGGAAAGCAATAAAGCCCTAATTATCTATTATAGACCATTGAATAATTAATAATTTGAAATAATAAAATGCGCAAGATTGTAAAGTAGAGGAAAGAAAGAGGAAGTATTTTTTGGTAGAGAAGAATATTTTAACCTAATTGATTGACTTTAAAAGAATTTAGTAAACCTAATTAAATTAAGATAAAAAATTAATTTTATTAATCAAAAGAAAAATAATTAAAATATAAGAAACATAAATCTAAATTAAATCAAAAGAGAAATTAATTGTTAGAAAAATACTTTTGAGGTTTTATTTGTTTGGAAAAAATAAATGTAGTAAAAATAAAAATAAAAATGATTGAATTAAGATATTTTTAATCTAATTATTCAAGAAAATATATTTTTGTATTTTTGGTTAAATAAAAATAAATAAATAAATAAATAAATAAAAATAAAAAATGTTGGGCCTGAGTGTTGAAAAGTAAAAGGGGTGTGAAATATAGCAAAAAAATGTTAGGCCCAAATATATGTTTTTTGTTTGAAACAGAAAAAAAAAATTAAAAAAAATGGGTCTGGTTGTTATGAGAAATTTGGGGGTGAGAAAATAGTAAAAATAAAAAGAAAGAGGCCCAAGTCCGGGAGGCCCAGCGCATGTTTATGATTCAGTGTTGATGGCTTTTGAGAGTGCATCATGGTCACACGCTTTGGGGCATTGAATATGATTACTTGCAGATCTGATGTTGTTGATGTGAGGCTCATGATAGGCGTGCTAAGCTTGCTTACACTGGATCTGTGAGAAACACATATGAAAAGAAAAATGACCCACGCCTGGCTCGAACCCGTGGCCAGGCATATGAATAACTTATACGCATGCGCTCTACCACTAGGGTGACTGTTACATCCAGTGATAAAACAATAATCAATAAATATATTATAAACTCAATCCTGGATATGACTTCATCTTCTTTATCGCGCCAACAACTTCATCAACATTCTTGAATTTTCAAACTTGCTCATTTCTCAACCATTTTCAAAAGTGTAAACATGAAACATGCTTGTTTTTTCACCACGAATCCCACTGTGTAAATAACTTAAGCTAACTCTTAAAGATAAACATGAATTTTTGTTGGAACCAAAATAAACCCTAATTTTTTAGAAAGTTCAACTTCAAAATTCACATCACTCAGGCAATATAAACGAAAACCAAAGGCATGGTTAGCTTCAGGGCAATGATGTCAACATTTTTCATTCACAAGGTAACCATTAATAATGCTTGTATAGGAAGTTCAAAGTTGAGAAAACTTACCTCAAAACTGGAAATCATGTTTGAAGTTGGAGCACTCCTGGAGGTGTTGTGATGATCTGGATAGCTTCACTAAACTCACAGGAAGCTACTGCAACGCTTACTTTGGATTAAGAGTGGTTGGATTCTTCTGGAAAAGTCAAGTTGCAGGTTGCTGTTTTTGGAAATGGAGGATGATGAAGATGGTGTTAAAGTTGTGTAGCAAGTGTTTGTATAGCATGTATATGAGTTATAGAAGCTTTGTGATTGATTAAAAGTGAAAATGCACGAAGGGATTAGGTGTTTGATATGCAAGGTCAGAGATCACATGTAATGGAGTTTTTTATGCAAGTTCTGATTTGGGGGAGTTTGAGGGGGTTAGAGGGATTTTAAACTCATGTTTTAGCTTTCAAATAACTTCTCTATTTATAGAGTAAATGTTTTGAAGGCTGTGAGGGCTTGGTTTACAAAGTCACATGTTATGGCTAAGTTGGATTGTACATGAAGCAAGCTTTGAAATTGATGGTTTCAATCTGAAGTACAAGCATGGTCTGAGTGGTTAAAGGCTCTGGACAAGTTGCTTCTGGTTTTGACATTGTGTATGTTCAGAAGAAACAATTACAAGGCTCAAGGAGAGTGGACTTTGTGATTAAAGTCACTTTTCCAAAATGGAAGTGGGAACTTTGTTCCATTAATGGAAAAATGGTTTGGATAATGGCTCAATCACTTGGATAATGGTTCAATCAGTTGTGTAAACATTTAATTATGAAGTTATTTGCAAGTTAGAAGCCTGTAAAGCAAGATTTATGCAGCATGGCCTGAGATTGAATCACGTGTTCTTCATGAGAATGACCTATAATTCAAGAATGGATGCCCAACTTCATCTCTATGAATATCTTAGCTCAAGCATGATCTCTTCAAGTTCTTGGACATTTTGAAAAGATTGAAACATTGTCTACAACCTTCATGTTGACCATTTTGGCTAAATCAATTTGGAACTTGGTGAAAATTTTCCAAGAAGTTGGGACAAAAATCTGACCAAACTTGTTAAAAATTTCACTAAGTATTTTGTTAAAAATTTCATAACTTCATGGGCCTATATCTCCTAATCCAAGCATATTTTGGACATCAACCCTCAAGAACAAAGTTGTAAAATTCATCATGCTCTACAACTTTCATGTTGAAAGTTTTCTTTGAATCATCTTGCATTTTGGTGAAAATGGCCATGAAGTAGTGAATTTAATAAGGATAAAAACACTTAGAATTTTTCTAAGTCTTGGAAATCTTGAATTTTTGTTGACTTTTCTTGACTTTCTTGATTCTTGATGATCAAGTTTTATTTTTTTGAATGTCTTGATGAATCTTGATCTTTGAAATTCAATGTTAACCAAAAAGTCAAAGTTTGACTTTTGTGTGTCAGTTGACTTTTCATCAGTTGATCCAAATTTCAACTATCAATCACTTGATCTTTGAGGATATTTTGAACCATGCAATTAGGTCAAAATATTTTGTTTGAGTCCTTAAGATTATGCTTCAAGTCATTAGGCCATATATTATGTCAAAAGTCAATGATCAGTCATTTCAGTAAAAACCCTAATTTGGTCAATTTTGCCCCTTTGATATTTTGAATGTTTTCCTTGAGGAATTGTGATCATACCTTGATCAAATAATTAATATAACTTCAAAATGTTTATGTTGGCCAAAAATATTGAAGTTTGACTGTATATTGATCACATTTGACTTTTTACCCAATACAATTGATTTTCTATCATCTGAGCAATTGACTGGACAATTTTGAGATGCAAGACTTGAAACTTGGAATGAGAATTCTTGGAGGTCTATGATGAACCATGAAAGTCATTTTAGGAATTAGGAGTCCAATTTTCCTCGTGAAAACCAAAACCCTAATTTGTGGTCTCAGTGCTTAAGAGGTGGGCTTGTCTGATCAACTCTTTGAGAATCCTTGAGTATTTGAGATCTTTTGTGAGAAATGTCTTGAAGAAAAGAGAGGGACAATTTTGGGGTACAACACCAAGCATCTCCCAAATGCCACTATACACAAGCATAATGTTACAACATTATTTAGGACAACAACTTTTTATCTCATTCGGGTTATCCGAAGCACCAGAGTATCATGGAGAGAAATAAACTCTCAAAAACTTTCTAAAGCAAAATGTTCAGACATCTTTTCAAGCATTAAAGAGTCAGCAGCCATCTTAGAATACCTAAAGAGGATATTTCCTCTAGCAGATACCAGATTAACCAACTTCAATCACCAAGGGATATACAGACTTCTGAGCAGGATTTGCTTCCCTTTAGCCATCCAATTTTCACTTCTCCAATCCTCTATAATACACTGACTTCCTTTAGAGATAACAATATTTAAGACATTTGATTTGTATCAATAACTTCATTGGCAATCATTTCTGCCTAAAATAGTCTTGGAGATCTATTCTTTAGGCTTCCACGAGTCATCCTACAGGAGTTCCATGTTCTCATAGACTTGATAAAGATATCAGGTTGGAGTAAACAACCTTCATCATGTTCTGCATAGGACATCTTTATTTGATATGTTTCTTCTGATGATAAAATCTTCTTGAACAACATCTATGATTCCTTTATCTTAGACACCACACATGATTACTTAATATTTTCATAATATTTAGTAATTTTAAATCACCTGTATCCAAGCCTCAAAATTGTAACAGATCAGATGTCTTATAATTCTAATTGAAACAATACATTCGACATGTTGACACTTTAAGCTGAAGCATCTTGTTCAACATGTTTACTTGTTGTAAGATTGAAACATCTTATTTAACATGTTGCTTTCTAATTTGTTTTACTAAAATTAATTCCAACCATAACCTAGAGAATTAACAACATGCAGTATATAAATTATTTTTCTTAATTTTATTTTTAAAATTTTCAATTATTGTAGATTCCATGTGAATGAGAAGGGGACTATAAAGTCAGTTGTTGAGTATTCTTTGGAGACATATGTATTTAATAATATCTTTTTTTCCTAATAAATCTTTATTGCATACAACTGGATATGTATTTTTAGTGGTATAAAAATATATTTTATAAATTATTTTATACGTAAATTATTATTGAATAATATTACATTTTATTACTAAAAATTAAATTTAAAATATAAATTAATTTTACACATTTCTCTAATTATAATTTTTTAATTAGGATAATTTTAAAAATAATGGCATTACATTAAAAAATAATTAAATATAACTAAATATAATAAAAGCGATACCAAAATATATTTAAAATAGGTTTAATAAAAAAGTTTGTCAAAATACTTGGTTTATCAATAATATAAAAAACTATATTACAATTTTAATATCTAATTTTATTTGATTCACCGAAATAGTCTCTCTATTTTAAATTTAAAAAATTATGGTCCGCTCTCACGTTTTTAATAGAAAATTGATGATATTTTTTAGTTTTTTAACTTATACTTTTACTTATAAAATTTCACAATAAATTTATATATGGTTTTTTATTTTATTTTGAAGATTAGGTTATAGGTTTGATTTTAATCTTCATGTTGAATTTGTATCAGCATATTTACATAGTTATTAAATTATGACGGAGTACTGTCATACATTTTAGATTCGTAAAATTTGTAAATATGATCTAATAAAAAAAATTTAAAACTGAAATTTAACGAAGAGTTGTCATACATTGTAAGTTGTAAAAAAAATACAAATACGATATAATAAAGTTTTAAAACTAAATTTAACGGGGAGTTGTCATATATTTTAGGTTTGGAACAATGAGCAAATATTTAAAATAGGTTTAATAAATTTTTAGAATTAACTCATTTGGAGTCAACTGAGATATGTTAACCCATATGGATTCACGGGTAGATGTGAACGTATTTATGAGATACCAGCTATTGAGTGATCATTTTAATGTCTATTTTTAACTATTTCTTTTGTTAAAGTTTTATATAATTTAAGTTACAAAAATGGTTGCACGATTTATTATAAATATGAATTGATTTATTATAAATATGAATCAATGCTTAAAAGTTAGAACATATTATTAGTATATAATTGAAACTATATGTTTGATATTCTAAACACATGAATTAAAATTTGATAAATGATTATAAATTATAACTATATTAATGTTATCCAACTAAAAACATAGTTTCATACTTAACAATTTAGTTATTGATACGTGTAATGTGAATTCATACGGACCCGTGCGACAACACGAGTTTCTTACTAGTTTAATCTTAGTTTGATAGTTAAAGAAAATAAAAAATAGGAAGAGAAATTGAGAGAGTGACATATCTGTTGTGAAACAAAGCTTCTCCAACATTGTGTTTTGATGAAGGCAATTTTAAATCACTCAAGACCATGTACATATATCAAAGAAGAAGGAAAAAGATGCATGACTTTATTCAAGCTTTATGATCAAGTTTCAAGGTATATGAGATCCTTAACATATACAATCTAATAGTTTTCAATGATCATACATTTATAATTTTCATATAAACATTGGTAAAATAATTTTCAAATGTTTTTACAAGTGATGGTTTATAATTTGGTTTATGGTTCATGAAGAGTGTGGACTTAGAAAATATTTTGTTGCCATTTACATATATTTTATGCATACTTTATGATGAAGTAGCTCAATTGGTTGAAATGCATGTGTTAAGGAACTAAAAGGTTTTAGGTTTAAGTCTTGTGTATGGCATTTTTATTAAAAATATTTTAAAAAAAAGTTTCAACATGCTAAAGCTTGCAATCGATTGTATAAAAATTATTTAGCCACTGCCAGATCACAAAATGAAATATCCAAGCAACTCAATTGATTACAATGTTTGATCAATAAATTGAATTAAATGGTCTTTAAAAATGCAAAATCAAGTCGTGCAATCGATTGCATTAATGATTCAATTGAATGCATCAAGCTATTTTTTTTCTTCTAATTTTCATGTATTGCACCTGAGTTTTTTGAAAAATGCTGAAACGTAAAACACCTTTTCACCAAACCACTTCATGGTAACATTTCATTTTAAATTTATGATTTTCAACATAATTTAAACCAACCATTTCCATGATTTATAAAGAGTTGTTTTCACTCTATAAATTGATTTTCAAAATTCATTTTACTGTTACCTCTTTAAGAATTATCAAAAACTCTCTACATATTTTTTTAAACTGAATTTTTATCAAATGATACTTTTGAATCATATTTTTCATATCATATTCATAAAGTATCTTGAGCACTTAAGAGAGTATTGTGTTATTAATTTTCATATTGAAAGTGAAGAAGTCCTTCATAGGATTTATATACTACAAACGTATTTATTTATTCAAAAAATCTTGTTATATCACATCTTATTTTTTCAGGATTGTTGGAATTAAGATTACTTGGTTTTGTATTCCTTGTTGTCTAGGATTGTTGGAAGCAAGAGATTGAAAGTGATAGGATTGTTATCATTTCAACTTGTTTGATTCAAGATGATTGTTCTTGGTGTGGTGTTGTTAGAAGATTGTAGGAGAAGTCTTGATATAGGGTTTGTACAAAGATCTAACAATAGTGAAAACTCTTGTTGAAAGGAGACTGGAGTACTCTCGAACAATGAGGAGAACCAGAATACATCATTGTGTTCTTCACTTTTCCGCATTTATGGCTTTCATCTTAAATCATAATCAGAAAAGAAAAGAATTACCTTTCTAAACTCTTGTAAGAAACCAGAAAATAAGAACAAATTGTTTCTAAAACTGAATAAATTTTTAAAGTCCAAATTTACCTCCTCTTAGACGCACTCCGATTACATCAGTAACATTAATTATCAAATGCATAAAAAAAACTACATGTACTCCATATAGAAAGGTTAAAGGATAATTAACTTAACATTAGTTATATTTAGGACCGGAAATGAGTCGAATCATTCAAACTTGCCTCAGCTCTGCTCGACTCATTAAAAATTGGATCAGTTCAATTACGACTTCGAGTTTGACTCGAACTTTTTTTAAGCTCAAATCCAACTCGTTATAAATTCACGAATAACTTAATTCGACTCGTTAGATTCAGTTCGTTTGCTTCACACACTTAAAAATCATTTTTTAAATCATTTTTTTTATATTTGATATTTTAAATTAATATTATTTTAAAAATAAAATATTAAAATAAAATAAAAGTTATCATATTGAAATTTAATTTTATTTCAAAAACCTATTAATTCAAAAACTATATAATTTATATGATATTAATTTTATTTGTATAATTATTTTTAGAAATATTTTTGTTAATTTGAGAATATAAATTATCAATTAAAATTATTAGATTAAAAGAAAATATAGAATTAAGATTTAGAATAAATATTTAAATTTAATTTTAAAAATAATATTTTTTTTTTTTTATGTATAATAAGTTGACTCATGAATATAACATGTCAAACTATGTATAATTTTAATTTAAGTTCAACTTATTTAATTAACGGATTTAATTTTTCGTTCATATTCAACTTATTTGATTCAAGAGTTAACTTAATTCAACAACTTAATTGTGAAATCAGATTTTA
Organism: Vicia faba; assembly: GCA_948472305.1. Classification (NCBI taxonomy): domain Eukaryota; kingdom Viridiplantae; phylum Streptophyta; class Magnoliopsida; order Fabales; family Fabaceae; genus Vicia; species Vicia faba. Next base: position 209,932,719 of record OX451738.1, on the reverse strand, counting down.
AATTATTTTTAAATTTTAAAGTTAATTCGATTCAGTTATATTTAACGAACAATTCTCTCATTGAAGGATATCCATTAAATAAAAGACGATAAATTAATTGAATGATTAACTATGGTCTATATATGGATATGTTTGCTTATCGTATACCAACCGTACACGATCATTTCCCTAAATTTTCTATGCAAATTTTCCTCCTTCATCACTATATATAAAGATAAACCACCCCACAAATCAGCCACCATTCTCGCCGGAATCGACCTTATCGGAACTCCTCACCGATCGGGAAACCGGTCCTGCCCTCGTCCTAAACCCTACAACCACCTCATCGCGTACACACAGATGAAAATCGGCATCAGTCTTATCAATTTCCGCCATCAAACACTCTTTACACACAACACATCCACTTCCACCGCCGCTACCCACCGGCGCTCCCCTCCTCCAACACTCAACCGTATCTTCCAAACTCATCAAGAACGCCGCATCTCTTTCATTGTATAAATTCCATATCCTTTTCTCCATTTCAACTCGTTTAAAAAGCGAAGGCGCCACCGCATACGCCAACTGTGAACCGTCCCGACGGAGATGCATGAGTTTCTCGGATAGGTTTCTGTTCTTCATCAAAGACTTCTTAGAGCGTCTTGACCGCTTAACATAAACATACTCAGCGCCACCGTCATGAGACACGGTGGCGAGGTTGATCTTAGCAGTGACAGGAATTTTCCGGTTACTGTTTTTATCGGCTATGAAAACAGAAAACTGGTGTGACGAAATCCCAATCTTATGACTGAGAACGGAGAGAATATTCTTGATATTCATGGTCGGGTCCACCGTGAGAATTCCGAGATCGAATTCTCTTTCACCGTCGCAATAGACGACGGGAAATGACTTACCTCCACCGTTAAACGTCATTTTTTAGAAGAATGGAATGCAATGAAATAATTTACTATGCAGTTTGGTTCTTTGAGTGAGGTATAAACTCGAGACTTTTATATTGTGATGATTTGGTTGGGTTGGGTTGATGGGCTTTTTCTTTTTGAGTCTAGTGAGGCGGTTAGCGATACTATTGGAAAAACAAATTATTCGGTACGGTGAAGAATTTTTGGGATTGTAAAAAGATAATTGGTATTTTAAGTAGAAAAAACAAATCATTTTTAAGAAAATTTAATGTTAAAAGTAGAAAGTGGTGGTGGTGAATATTCTGGAGTGAACAAAATTAGGAGTGTTCAAAATTTTGGTTAATTGGGCTAAATATTTAATCCGAATTGAATTGTACTATAAAAAATTTAAATTATTTAAATAGTTAATAAATTGAATTTTTTATTTTAACTAATTCAATTAATCTAATTGAGTCTAAAAATCGGTTCAAATTGTTATAATTTCTTTTTACAATTTTCAATTTAAAAAAATGTTTTACTAAATTTGATTAAAAAAAAATCTATTATAACATTCATATTCAGATTTGGTGAGTCCTAAATCTCAAATCAATTTCACAAAACATCTCTACTTTAAACTCACATTCATCTTCGATTTCGATTTCAATTTCTTCTTGTTTTTCACTTATTCAATTTCATTTCGGTTTCGATTGTTGGTGATTTCTATTTTTGAGGTAAATTGTTATTCTTGATTTTAGATGTATGAGGTTTATGAAGAATCCATATATTAGGTTCTTTAGTAGCTTGATATTGAAAATTGGTGTTGCTATATAATGAAATTGTTTTCAACTTGTTTGATTTAAGGTTGTTGTTAAGGTTTCTCGCTTTTTATTCTTCAATTTTGAAATACATGTTGGAGTATGCAAATTGATCATGTAATGAATTGGAGTTGGCTGCACCTTAAAAGTAGTTAGCTCACTATGAAGCACTGACACTCCGAAAATAACCTCGACATTGACACGGCGACACCGATAATAAATGAATAAATTAAATGTAATCACAAGTGTTGGAGTAAGTATGTTATACCGACACGGACACGAAAAAGAGAGTTTCAACTAATTAGTAGTGTATAGGTGTTGGAACATGTCCATGTTTCAATGTTGAATTTAAAATTTTCTCAAGTCCTACATTGTTAGAATATTTTTTTGGTTGAAAAAACCATTTAGTCTCACATTGCTCATGTGAGAAATATTAACTATCCTACTTCACTATATAAGGAGTGCATATGTTTCATTCCAAATTATACCGAAAATTATTCTATTAGTTTTTCCTTCCTCACTCTCATAACTCTGCGTCTCTCGAATTGTCGAAGCGCCATTGAATTTTCCGAGTATTTTCTTGAATTCTCTTTAGAGAATTATGTTAATTTCTCCTCATTTGAGTTGAGAAATTTTCAAGTTTAATCTTTTGGATTCTCTTTGGAGAATTATTTGAATTTCTCTTTGTTGGAGAAATTATTATGCGTGGTCAAATGACCATTATTAATTTCTCTTTGGAGAATTATTTGAGTTTCTTTTGTTTAAGAAATTATTATGACTGGTCTTTGTACTAGATACTACGAGTGGTGTTGATACCATATTTGAATGGTCTTGTACCATCAGAGGGTGTATTTCTAGATCGATTATCTATCATGCAAGTAGTAATCGTACAGTATAGAACTGGGTTGTTTTATCCTGGAGGTGGCGCGGTAGTTTGACTGCTTTGCATAATTTTTTAGCAGTGCCGCAAACGTCTTAAAGAGAGCGACCTAGTCCGCGACTCAATCTGGTAATTTCTTCGGTGGCAAATGTTTTAAAATCCAAAATCCAACAATTTTAAGACATTTCAAACTGCCATGGCTACCGAAGAAATTATTGGTTCTTTTGCGGATATTGTCTTTGAGAAATCGTTCATGTTTGAGAGAAGTCACTTCAAACGTTGGCAATAAAAGATGAAGTTTTTAACGTTGAAAAAAGTTGATAACGTTCTGATCGATGATGTTCTGTTGCTCCTTCTAGAACAATCGAACAAACTAACGGTAGTAAATCTGGAGATTTAGAAGGAACACTTAATAGTGTTGAAGTTGAATCTGCTGCACAGATTAAAGTGGATGATTTACAGCATAGTAAAGAAATCACCTTATAGAAAGAGAATGAAAATCTCTACAAAATCATATTTTGAATAGACTCGCAGATGATATGTATGATAATTACAGTTGATGTGATACTGTAAAACAAGATTGAGAGACTCGGAAAAAGAAGTATGATGTAGAAGCTGGAGCAAAGAAGTATGTTGTTAGCCGTTACTTCAAGTATCAAATGCAAAGATGTAAGGTCGATGAAGGCTCAATGTTACAAACTTCAAAAGATTGCTTAAAAGATCATAACAAAAGGTATGTGTTTAAATGAACAATTTAAAATTGGTTTTATTATTGACAAACTACCCCATAGTTTGAATATTTAAAAAACAAAAAAGGGAATCTTAGAGACAATATCAAAAAGAAAAAGTCTTGGTTGTTTTAAACAACAAAAAGAAATTCGGTGTAGTTCTGAAGCCATTTGGCAAATGATTAAAGAATCAGAACTGTAATGTTATGAACCGAATAAAGAATGGGAATCCTTCTATGATCCCAATAGCTCCAACTAGGCAAGAACCACCACCTAAAAGAAATGACGTTGGTTTCTCTTTGTTTTAACTATGAAAAATCAAGTCATATGACTAAGAAATGTAGAAGTAAGGTTGAACTTAGTGTTGTCCCTAATGCACAGGTCAACCTGTCTAATGAGCAATTTATTGCTATGGTCATTGAAATCAACATGGTTGATAGATATATTGGTTGGTGAATAGACACTTGTGTCTCTCGTTGTGTCTGTTATGATCGTGTTATGTTTAAACATACACGAATACTAAAGATAAGAAAGTGTTGTTGGGAGATGGCCAGACCATGAATGTTGCTGGAATGGTAGACATAGAGCTAAATTTCACCTTCAAAAAGACTTTAATCTTAAGGAACGTTATGCATGTTCTTGATATTAGAAAGAATATTGTTTCTGGTTTTCTTTTAAATAAGACATGGTTTAGTCAGTCTATTGGGGTAGATTTGTACGCCATTACGAAGAATGAAGTTTATATGTTTAAATTTTTTGTAAAGAATTTGAAAATGATATAATACGAATTTGTAGTGATAGATAGACTGTATGATTCTAGTTTATTAATGAATTTTATACATGGAATTGTACATGAAACGACTGCACCATACTATCTTGCAATGAATGGTAAAATAGAAAGAAAGAATAGAACTTTTACTGAACATGTTGTTGCAATTATGATGAATTCTGATGCTGCTCCTCACTGGTGGGGGAAATTTTATTGACTGTTTGCTATGTCCTGAATAGAGTCCCCAAGTCAAAATGTAAGATCTCTCCTTATGAGATATTAAAGAAAAGACAATCAAACTTGTCTTATTTGAGAACTTGGGGTTATCTGACTTATGTCAGAATTCTGGATCCGAAATGAGTTAAACTCGTTAGTAGAGCATATGAATGTGTTTTCATTCAGTATGCAGCAAACAGTAAAGCATATAGGTTTTATGACCTAAAGGCAAAAGTGATCATAGAATCAACTGATGTTGAATTCTATGAAGACAAATTTCCTTTCAAATTGAGAAATAGTGGGGGCACACAATCGAGTCACATTCATGTGATAAGAAGCACAGAAAGCAACGACAATGTAGAAACAGAACTTCAACGAAGTAAACGAGTAAGAGTTGCTAAAGACTATAGACTTGATTATGCGGCTTATAATAAGATCCAATGAATCTTCAAGAAGCCTTGTCATCTCTGGATGTTTAGTTATGGCAAGAAGCTATCAATGATGAGATATAATCTCTAGAATCTAACAAGACCTGACACTTAGTAGACTTGCCTCCTGGTTGCAAACCAATCGGTTGTAAATAGGTTTTGAAAAAGAAACTAAAACATGATGGAACTATTGATAAATACAAGGTTTTCCTTGTTGCCAAGGGTTTTAGACAAAGAGAAAATATAGATTTCTTCGACACCTTTTCTCATGTCACTAGAATTACATCCATTAGGGTACTTATTTCAATAGCTGCTATTTATAACTTAATAGTGCACCAAATGGATGTTAAAACAACTTTTTAAATGGTGACGTAGAAGAAGAAATCTATATGAAACAACTGGAAGGGTTTGTGATCTATGTGAAGGAAAATTGCGATCAAAAGCACAGCGGAATTTAAAATTTTCCTTTAACGATCCTTACGAATGAACATGGTCAGTGATAGAAATATTTACCTCTTGTGGCGATTCAGACCTTTGATGTTGTGATCACGAGCGTTGATGAAGAACAACGCCTCCACTCAGTCCACACGAACAGATCGCTTCCGGTCACAGTGCTAGCTGATCACGAACAGAAACCTTGAGTTAGAGAGAGAGAATCAAAAACGAAATTGCATCAAGTGAAATTGCTTCATCACAAGAGATCTATTTATAGAATCACTCGTGTGGGCTACAAGCTAAAAGCCCAATTAAGGCTATAAGCTAAAAGCCCAATTAAGCTTATGGACATCATACCTTATGATGTACCATATATCACTTTTCCACGTGGTACCTTACCACTTTCCGTATTACACTTAAGTGCACCGTATCTTACGGTGTTCCTTATTTATTCTATCTCTCATCAACCTGTCCTTATGTGTGTGACCCTGTAGGTTTTCGCGACGTTGGCAATTATATTAAATCACACATTTAATATAATAAATAGTGAGCGGTATCTAGCAACACATCACTGTTACCCAAGTCACGAAAATGTCATGTGATCTGACCAAACCTTTTCCGTGATAATATTTGTATTGTACAATTACCCTTTTGCCCTCATGTCTATATTGAACACAAGGCATACACTGTGTCACCCTTGTCCAGTTCAATATTGGGCCCTTAGACATTTATCCTATTATGCAAGATGAGCAAATTCCATCTAGGTCACTCATGTCCCTTAGCATACTTTGTGAAGTACCCATCAACCGTCTTTATAGTCATCCAGATACGGATGACGTTTGATCAACAATAAAGTACTTGACTCTACATCTAGGGTCCATAGTGGTTTCAGGTCGAAGGGTGGTATACACCATTATCATCATGAGAATAACTTATGACACTTTGCATAACATTCTATGTAGTATTCTCATAGCGGGTCAATCCAGTATAAATATTACTCCTAATATTCATACCTATGTCAAGACTTGATAACTCCTTATCTATGATCCATGAGATGTGATCATCAATCTATCTTCATAATAATCTTAATGCTTTAATGGTATCCCACTTCACATTAAAACTTGACTACAGATACTTTAAGAATAGTGTCTTATGTTTAATGGGATCTCATGATTAAGTCACACTTAACATTTCATTAAACAAATAAACCATTCTAGGGACTTTATTATTTTGGAAAGCAAACATAATAAAGAAATGCCTTTTATTATTAATAAATAATTCGATACAAGTACCAAAAGTATTGGCTTCTAGGGCTTACACCAACAATCTCCCACTAGCATTAGAGCCAATCAGGCATACCCCTAATACCCATAGATCTAGTATGTCCATCATGCTTCAGCTGCGCAAGAGGCTTTGTTAATGGGTCAGCAACATTGTCAAGTGTAAGTACTCTGCATATTTTCACATCTCCCCGATCGATTATCTCTCGAATGAGATGATAACGCCTAAGTATGTGTTTGGATCGTTGGTGAGATCTAGGCTCCTTAGCTTGTGCGATAGCACCATTGTTATCACAATAGAGATCAATGGGATCCACAATGCTATGGACTATGCCAAGTTCACTAATGAACTTCTTGATCCAAACAGCTTCCTTTGCTGCAGTTGAGGCAGCAATATACTCAGCCTCAGTTGTAGAATCAGCAACTGTATCTTGCTTTGAACTTTTCCAGCTCACAGCGCCACCATTTAAACAAAACACATAACCAGATTGCGATCTAAAGTCATCCTTATCTGTCTGGAAGCTAGCATCGGTGTATCCAATTACAACAAGCTCTTCCTGACCTCCATATATCAAGAATGAGTCCTTAGTCCTTCTCAAGTACTTAAGTATATTCTTGACAGCTACCCAATGAGCATCATCGGGATTAGACTGGTACCTACTTGTTGCACTTAAAGAATACGAGACATCTGGTCGAGTACATAGCATGGCATACATGATAGATCCTATTGCAGATGCATATGGAATCTTATCCATGCGATCCCTTTCTTCCTTACTTGAAGGGGATTGTGTTTTTGACAGACACATGCCATGTTGCATAGTTATGAATCCTTTCTTGGAATCATGCATATTAAAGCGTCTCAACACATTTTCTATGCATGTACTCTGACTTAGGCCAAGCAGTTTTTGTGACCTATCTCTATAGATCCTGATTCCTAATATATAGGCTGCTTCACCTAGGTCCTTCATTGAAAAGCATTTCCCTAACCAAGTCTTCACTTGTTGCAAGGTAGGGACATCGTTTCCAATGAGTAATATGTCATCTACATATAATACCAGGAATACGATCATGCTCCCACTAACCTTCTTGTAGACACAAGGCTCATCTTCATTCTTGATGAATCCATATTGTTTTACTTTTTCATCAAAACGAAGATTCCAGCTTCTGGAAGCTTGCTTCAATCCATAAATTGATCGCTGTAACTTACATATCTTTTGGGCTTCTTCTGGTATGTCAAATCCTTCAGGTTGTGTCATGTACACATCCTCAAGAAGATTCCCATTAAGGAAAGCAGTTTTGACATCCATCTGCCATATTTCATAATCATGATATGCAGCGATAACAAGTAAAATCCGAACAGATTTAAGCATTGCAACTGGTGAAAAGGTTTCATCATAGTCAACCCCATGAATTTGTTTATAGCCTTTTGCAACCAGTCTTGCCTTATAGGTATGTACCTTACCATCCATGTCAGTCTTCTTTTTGAAGACCCACTTGCATCCTATAGGGTTAACTCCTATAGGAGGCTCTACCAAGGTCCAAACCTGGTTTGTGTACATGGAATCCATTTCAGATTTCATGGCTTCTAGCCACTTCTCTGACTCAGGACCAGTTATGGCCTCTTGGTAGGTCACAGTCTCATCTTGATCCATGAGTAATACATCACCCTGATCACTTATGAGATATCCATATCTCTCAGGTTGTTGACGTATCCTGCTTGACCTATGTTGGTCTTGTTCTACTTGAGAAGGTTGCTCTTCCACAACTACTTGTGTTTCCTGCTCTAATTCCTCCATAGGTGTATCAATGCTTTGTGGTTCTTGAATTTCCCCAAGCTCTATTTTCCTCCCACTGATTCTTTTGGAAATAAAATCCTTTTCCATAAAAACTCCAGTTCGAGCGACAAACACTTTGCCCTCAGAAGGATTGTAGAAGTAATACCCTCTTGTTTCTTTAGGATACCCCACAAATAAGCATTTGTCAGATTTGGGCTCAAGCTTAGTTGAAATTTGTCATTTCACATAAACTTCGCAACCCCAAATCTTCATGTAAGACATATGTGGTTTCTTACCACTCCATATCTCATATGGTGTCTTCTCAACCTTTTTGGATAGAACCCGGTTAAGTGTGTAAGCTGCAGTCAATAGTGCATGTCCCCAAAAGGAGTTCGGAAGATCGGCGTGACTCATCATGGATCGGACCATGTCTAACAAGGTTTGATTTCTTCTCTCAGATACACCATTCCATTGTGGTGTTCCAGGAGGAGTAAGTTGGGATAAAATCCCACATTCCTTTAGATGGTCATCAAACTCTAGGCTTAAATATTCACCGCCTCGATCTGATCGAAGAACTTTAATATTCTTACCTAGTTGGTTTTGTACTTCATTCTTGAATTCCTTGAATTTTTCAAAGGTTTCAGATTTGTGTTTCATTAAATACACATAACCATATCTACTGAAATCATCAGTAAATGTGATGAAGTATTGAAAACCTCCTCTGGCTGGTATGTTCAGTGGTCCACATACATCAGTATGTATGAGGGCCAAAAGATCATTAGCCCTTTCACCTTTTCCTGTGAATAGGGACATTGTCATCTTTCCAATTAAACAAGATATGCATGTCTCATATGATTCATAATCAAAAGAGTCCAAGAGTCCATCTTTATGGAGTTTGGAAATGCGTTTCTCATTTATGTGGCCTAAGCGACAGTGCCAAAGGTAGCTTGGATTTAACTCATTAGGTTTAATCCGTTTAGTATTAATGTTATAAATTGGCATTTCAAGGTCAAGGACATATAGTCCATTGTTCATTTGTGCAGAAGCATAGAATATATCATTCAAATAAATAGAGCAACAATTGTTCTTTATTATAAATGAAAAACCAAACTTGTCCAAACAAGAAACGAAAATAATATTCCTACTAATTGCAGGTACATAATAACAGTTCTCTAACTGAATTATTAAACCACTAGGTAAAGTCAAAACACAAGTTCCTACGGCTAAAGCAGCAACCTTTGCTCCATTTCCAACTCGTAGGTCAACTTCACCTTTTTCCAAATCTCTACTCCTTTTTAGCCCCTGCACATTAGTACAAATGTGAGAACCGCATCCAGTATCTAATACCCATGATGCAGAAGTAGATAAATTAATTTCAATAACATAAATACCTGAATTTGAAGTCCCTACTCCATTGTTCATATCTTCCAGGTACTTTGGGTAGTTTCTCTTCCAATGTTCGGTCTTACCGCAATGGAAGAAAGTGCCCTCCTTTGCTATGCCTCCACTAGGCTTCAAAGCAGGAACAATAGGTTTAGGCTTGGCAACTTCCTTGCATTTCCCTTTACCAACCTGCTTGGTAGGTGTTGTACCCCAAAATTTTCCCTCCCATATTCTTCAAGATTTGGCAAGATCAATCTCCAAATGGTTCAAAATCTCTCAAGGGTTGCACAGTCCAATTGCCTCCTAACACAGTCAAAATTAGGGTTTTGGTTCTTACAAAGAAATTGAGGTTTTCAAGGGTCCAATCAAGTCCCATATGCCTATATACATTGTCAAGCATCCATATGTCAAGTTTCAAGACTCACAGCATCAAGTTGCACAGTCAAAAGCCCTAAATGCTTCACAGTCAACTGCAGGGGTAAAATGGTCATTTGACAGTCAAAAGTCAAAATTTTTGGTCAACATATTATTTTGAGGCCACAATCATCATTTGATCAAGTCTTGATCATGATTCCACAAGCATGGCTCAAAAAGTCTCAAAAATCAAAAGTTTCTATTTTCGGACAGTTGAAAAGTCAACTGCAATTTGACCAGGGCATAACTTTTTCATGATTCATCAGAAAAATCCCATCCAATGCTCATTTTGAAGGGGATGACATTTCCTACAACTCATCTTCACATTCCAAATCCAAGAAACGCTCTCACAAAAAGTTATCAATTTCAACATTATAGGTCATTTTCAAAAGTCAACAAAAAGGCACTTTAAGTCAAAGACCATAACTTGAGATTGGTAAATCAAAATGACATGGGACCAAAGGCATTGGTTAGAGGACTTCAAGACCTTTCCAAAATGTCCAAGAACATGTTCATAGCTTCAAAATTGAGCAAGATATGCATTGGAGAAGTTGGGAGATTTTTGGGAACTTTCAAAAGTCAACTTTGCCTAAAACATTTCATTTTTGCTAATGGGCCTCAAATTACTTCTTGAATCTTTACCCAAAGCCTATGCACGACCCATTGAACTTAATTTGATTTATTTTCTTATTTTTAATTAATTAATTGAATTCATATTAATATTAATTCATTTAATTGGTTTTAATTGTAGGAAAATTCAAAAGATATGCTTTTTAAATCTTTTTGTGAAGAAAATAAGGCTAGGGCAAGCTGGCAATTCGTGTGCACCTCAAGGACCTCAAAATATCCATGATTGGCAAGGTTTTATGAGAGAAAAAGATTGAAAAAGATTTGATTGGCAATCACACATTCAAACATGAATGCAATGGATTGTTGGGCTTAAAATTGACCTAATTCTCTTCACATAAAGAGGCTGAAGCAAACCCTATTCCTGGACACGTGAAATTGCTGCTAAAACTCCATAACCAAATTGCAAAAATTCAAGAAATTGTGTGAAACTGAAATCAATATTGCAGGTGAATTCAAAGCCTAAAAGTGGTTCCAACGTGTTGCTGACATTGCCAGGAAGTCATTGCCATCAAGAACCAGTCCTAATACGCGAAGAATCAAAGAACACAAGTCACACGGTTTGAATATATTTCCAAAATTGCATAACATGATTCATGCGTTTTTAATCCATTTTCTTGGTTGATTTATGTTAATAGGGACCTTTTGAAGCGATTGGTATAATCCAATTTGGTTATAGCCTTCTGAATCGAAAATCACCATGGAAGAACATTAGGGTTCCAAAGTTGTTAAATTAGGGCTTTACGCATAAGGAAAAATTGGACCTTGGAACAAGCATGGTTGAATTCGTCAAGGCCAGACGAATTCAACCGGACCCTCGCGCTCTTTTTATGTAACCTGTGTGCCTAATCGCTATTATTGACACTTTTGTTTTGTGGGGGTTTAAAACCCCCGCTATCTTGTTTATGTTTACAGGTAAAACAAAGAAGACAATAGGTGGCAACATGTGACTGGGTGATTCAAATGAGTGGCGCGCGTTTTTGTTTTGTGGCATAATTATTTGGTTCCTTAATATAATATTTGTTTATCAATATGTTTACAAACGCGCATCATGGCTCAGATGGTTGGAGACGTGGCTGGCAAACACTGGGACCTGGGTTCGATTCCCAGGTCCACCCCATATAATTGTTCATATTTTTCACAACATATTCCAATGCAGCGCCTCTCAAATGTTCCACCATGAGCCTCACGCGTCAGTTTGCCAAGTGGCCTTGATCAATAATCTGAAGGCCAGGAGATGAAGTCCATGATACTCCCTAGTCAGCCAACAAGCGCATGATTGTGAAAGTCAAACGTGGCTTGGTCTTCTTGGGCCAGAACTTCTCAAGTTTACCTCCACTTTGGGCCATCACACCCCCTTTGGTTTGCATTTTTAATTTTATTTTTTTTTTCTTTTAAATTCTTTTAATTGTTTTAATTATTATTACTAATTCACCACAAATTAATCTTTCCTAATAAAAATCAGAAAATCAAAATTGTAAATATATTTTAATTATTTATTAATTTCACCATTAACTTATTTTTGTAAATAAATACTAACAATTAACTTAGTTTAATTTAAGTTTTAAATTTTAATCCTTTTCTCAATAAATAAAAATTGCATAGAATTAGGTTTTGACCTTTTTATCATTTTCTTATTATCATCATTATTAATTATTATTTTTGTAAATAACATGTAAATTAATTAATTAGTTTAAATTAGTTTAACTTTAACATTTTCATTAATAATTAAAATAAACTTAGAACTAGGGTTTTCTTTCGATTTTTAATTTCTTTATTTTCATTAAATACAAAAACATAAAAAATATCTTTCTTTAATTAATTAAATAATTAGGTTTACTTTTTAATTAAAAGCAAAGGACAAAAAACTCTTAATTTCTCAAAAGGGTCAAAAACCCTAGGACGTCTTGATTCTAATTTCTATTTGCGCATTATATTTTTTATTTGATCATTATGTAACTGTTTCTGGGATGTAATGGTAATTAGGTTTATTGCTTTTTTTTACTTTCGGCACTTTATCAAAAACGGGTCTTTGTTTTTTGGCGATGTATAGACCCGCGCCTTGTAATAGCGTATCTTTTACCTTTCCGCATTTTATTTTCCGCACTCCTAACTGCTAAATTGCATGAAAGAATGTATGATAATTAAAAACAACTCGTAGCTCACAATTGCATGGTCAAAGATAAATGTTAATCCGAAAACAACACACAATGCACATGCCACTTCTAGGGTACGCCTCACTCGTTGCCTCGAACGTGGTCGTCAAGTATAGGGTGTTTTAGCGGTCGCCCTTATGTCTAAGATCCAGTTGCCTCGAAACGGTTGCCTCGGATTAAAAAGGATCTAGGACATTAGGGTTACTTCTAAGGTGTCCTACTATTGCTTCGGTGACCACACTGTCTCTACAATCGAATTGACCCGAACACCTCCAACGGTGGTGCTACCTACCTCTCAATGGTGGGATAGCACTATCTAAAGGACTCTTACACAGCCTAATTCTTTAGGGTAGGTAGATGACTCATGGGTACTTGCTCTCTAAAAAACAAACAAAACAATCTTTTCACACTGACACTTTCAAAAGTTTTCAAAATAAATTTTTCAAACACTCTTGAGGACAGATACAAGAGTCACTTAGAAATATTTCAAAAACGAAACTTTTTTCAAACCCACTCACATTTGAAAAGCAAACATATTTTGAAAACATAAGAGCAAGTACCTAAGAGCCCATGGATAACCATGGATAAAAAGGATGCTAACACCTTACCTTTCTATAAATCTACCTCCCGAACCGAGAGACATCTCGAAAAGAAATTTTGCTGTGCTTTTGTCCTTTCCAGGTTGGAGAACATAAAAGACGGTGGCGACTCTTGCTTACCGCGACATTTCACGAACCAGCTTAAAAAACAGTCAGTTCTATTTCCACCGATCACAGAACTGGCGACTCTGCTGGGGATACTTTAAAGTGAGGTGTACCTTAGGATAGATCATACTTATGTTTTCAATTGAATGTTTTGTTTGCTTTATTATTGTGGGCATTGTCTTGGAGTTTCATAGATCATAATCCGGATCTGGGGATACCCTTTTAGGTAGCATAAGCTGTGAGGGACCTGTCCGACGTAGACCGACACGAGTGAAGCAGTGGCTACGTTGGTATTGGAAAAACAAATTATTCGGTACGGTGAAGAATTTTTGGGATTGTAAGAAGATAATTGATATTTTAAGTAGAAAAAACAAATCATTTTTAAGAAAATTTAATGTTAAAAGTAGAAAGTGGTGGTGGTGAATATTCTGGAGTGAACAAAATTAGGAGTGTTCAAAATTTTGGTTAATTGGGCTAAATATTTAATCTGAATTGAATTGTACTATAAAAAATTTAAATTATTTAAATAGTTAATAAATTGAATTTTTTATTTTAACTAATTCAATTAATCTAATTGAATCTAAAAATCGGTTCAAATTGTTATAACTTCTTTTTCCAATTTTTAATTTAAAAAAAATGTTTTATTAAATCTGATTAAAAAAAAATCTATTATAACATTCATATTTAGATTTGGTGAATCCTAAATCTCAAATCAATTTCACAAAACATCTCTACTTTAAACTCACTTTCATCTTCAATTTCAATTTCTTCTTATTTTTCACTGATTCAATTTTATTTTCGGCTTCGATTGTTGGTGATATCTCTGCTCTGAACTATTTTTAAGGTAAATTGTTACTCTTGATTTCACTTTAACTTTAGATGCATGAGGTTTATGAAGAATTCATATATTAGGTTCTTTAGGAGCATGATATTGAAAATTGGTGTTGCTAATAATGGAATTGTTTTCAACTTGTTTGATTTAAGGTCTCTGTCAAGGTTTCTCGCTTTTTATTCTTCAATTTTGAAATACATGTTGGAGTATGCAATTTAATCATGTAGTGAATTGGAGTTGGCCCTACTTTAAAAGTAATTAGCTGGCTATGAAGCACTGACACTCCAAAAATAATCCCGATATTGACACGGTAATAAATAAATAAATTAAATGTAATTACAAGTGTTGCAGTAAGTATGTGATACCGACACGGACACGAAAAGGAGAGCTTTAGCTAATTAGTAGTGTATAGGTCATAAGGAGAGTGATAGAAACTAGAGCCACACAATAGTAGGTCATGAGTTGTAAAATGGTTATTGGTGGCATATCATTAATAATAATTTGACCAAGCCATCTTCAATTGTGAGAAGTCTTTATTGATAATCTTGTGAGTATTTTTGCTTGAAAATTATAGATAATTCTTGCACTTTGTGTTTCAAATATATGTTTTGTATTAATAAAGATGAATTGACAGAATCAATCTAACATAATTTATAATCAACTTGTCAGTTTGAAGTTCTTCTGCTAGCTATAAGAAAGTTTTGACTTTTCTTACAAGATTGTTAATGAAGACAAGAGTGAGAATTCTTGATGGAATTGTGATGAGAGTGAGAGGGTACTGGGGTTATATTTTATGGGGAAAAAAGAGGGTATTGGCTATTCTCATAAGCATGACATGACTTTGATGACAGTATATGATGGCATTTGTATGCTTTGGCTAGTATTTTTGCCATCTGTATATAGTAACAGTAACTGATAGTTCTACATGTGCCATTTTTGTAATATTTGAATTAGGATTGCTTCAATTTAATGGTTTTGTTAACTTTATTATATGGTTTGATTAGAATAGTTTTTAATCTGAGTATTAAGATTTGTTTTAATATTGACACTATTGGTTACTTTATGGATTGCTTCTAACTGGTGCTTAAAACTTTTTAGCAAAATTGTAGCAACTTCGATATGGATAGTCATGACAGCATTACAGACTTTGAGATAGAAGAACATATCGGTTCTACACCTCCAATTTCTAATAATGTTGGTTTGTTGCCTCAAAAACGTAAAAACCGGTCAGAAGCATAGAATCCTTTTACACCAATGTCGCCGAACTCAGAAATGTCAAAGTCAATAAAATGCAAGCATTGTGGCTCCTTAATCAAGTATAATGGTGGAACAAGGCGATGCTAGCTCATTTGAGAAGATGTTAGCTCATTTGAGAAGATGTAGTGCTAATCTAGATAATGCGGTGAATGTGACAATGCATGAACCATCTTCAAGCTCAATGGAAAATAAGGAAGCGGTTGTTAATTTATCCCCTCGGTTCCCAAATTTGACCAAGAAGTAAGCCGAATGGACTTGACAAAAATGTTGTAGCCATGGAACTTCCGTTTCAAAAAGTAGAGCATCCATACTTACATAGGTTCGTTTATGGCTTACAACCAAAATTTAAGTTCTCATCACGCAATACGTTGGCGCGTGATATTTTGAAGAATTGGAACATGGAGAAAGCAAAGATGAAGACTATTTTGTCACAAAATTATTGTCGAGTTTGTATCACTACAGACACATGGACATCTACCCAAGACTCTAATTACATGTGTCTCACAGGGCATTACATTGATAATAACTGGAGGCAACAAAAGAAAATTTTGAATTTTACTCAATTTACAGATTACACGGGAGAGATTATGGCCAAATAAGTTAAGAAGTGCTTAAATGGTTGGAAACTAAATCGTGTGCTTAGTTTTTAATCACTTAATTTTTAATCACTAAATCTTTAATCATTTAATTTTTAATTATTTAATTTTTAATCACTTAATTTTTTTTTTAAAAATTGTTAAACAAATCAATGTTTTATTTAAAAGTTGCAATTTAATCCAAAAAGTTTTCAAATAAACTGGTACATAAATCAATTTTTTTTTTAAATCCAAATTTGAATCCAATTTTATTAAAATAACAATAAAAATACTGTTTTTTAAAATATATAAGAAAACCAATTTAAAATTTGGTTAAAAGATAATTCAGTTTTTTCAAAAATTGGATTTAAATTGATTAAAATAAATTAAACTGATTTAAAATTATAAACCAGTTCTAAACTGGTTCTAGATTGAATTGTAATTGATTTAGTAGATTAATCATTTTTTGCTAAAGTGGTTTTTAAGAACTCCACTGAATCATTAATATGATTTGGTTCAATTCAGTTTATGAACCACGAATACTCCTAGTTTGAGTCATAGCCGATCGAGTATGCGTGTAATTTGGAGTTGAACTAAAACGAAATTCGAAACGCTCATTTTATATGTATATCAAAATGCTTTTTTTTATCTTATATTGAAGTCTAATGATTGCATTGGAATTTTTTTCACTTACATGTGAAACCGTACACGATGAATGAAGTGAAGCAAACAAAAATAACTAAATTAAAAATTAAAAAAATATATATTTTGCGTGCCTTGAGTTTCTTAGTTTCTTTTAAGTAGTATTTTATTTTGGGAGTAGGGAGGACCGAAGTCCAAAACAACATAAAAAAAATTAAGCAGAAACAAGCCTAGAAACTAGAACACCATTTAAATCCATCTTCAAATTCTTCATCAAGAACTTAGGAACCTCATGAAAAATCTGGCTATCAATCTTCAACAATCTTCCATGACTAGCGAGAGAGTTAGCGCAACCATTAGTCATCCTACACGCAAAAGTGATCTCAACGTCTTCAATGGCAGCCAACAAATGGAGAATCTGCTGCTCCAGATTCGAAAAGTCAATCGACTTATTCCTTGCTTTGGATAACACCTCAACAACCACTCTAGAATCTGTATTTACCTCAACCTTCGAAAAACCATGATTGATTATAAGCTTCATCCCCTCAAAGATACCCCAAAGCTCCGCCATTAACACACTGCAGTTACCAATAAACTTGGCAAAACCAAGAATCCAACTACCTTCTGCGTTGTGAATAACACCCCCACACCAACTACACCATCTTTATTGTAACACCTCATTTCTACCCAACGAGTTAAATAAAATCAGAGTTATAAAAATTTCCAACAAACAAATGGAATGCTACATTTTCAACTTAAAACTACGACATTCAATCATCTATAGTCCAGATACATAACACATGAGTTTCGGGTGAACCGATAACAACTAGCTTAGTCTTTAAAATAAAAACAATTTTCATTACTACGCAGCGGATTCACAAAATTCAACTGAAAACACCATAACATCTTATCCAACTCAAAACAATTTTAAGGCAACAAGTCTTTTAATGGGTACAACTAAAAAGTTCAGCAACATAATGAAAATCAACAATAAAGAAAACATGTGTTCATTCCCCCGAGTGCTACGTATCAGAGCGACAACACCGAATCGAACTAACGAGGATAACAGCTAACCTTCTCGATTACCTGCACGTTACCAACAGAGGACAACATTCAAACAGAAGGGGTGAGATATCGAACCATATAATCGGATATACAATAAATAATATATTAGTATTAGATCGTACAATTCACAACTTCACAGTTTTTTATCAACATTCAACATAATTAATTCATCCACACGATAACTCAGAGTACAACATAAAATGTGACTCGTCTTTATGCACATGCATGTGGTACCAATGGAGCAGAACTCCCAACTTAGAAATCTGTCAATAAATAGAGGCATCAACAAGGCATAAGCCTTCAACTTTATATTTGCCAATCCAGGCCAACTTGACGAGCATCAGCTCCAACATGATATGCTATGTATGTATTAACGACATGAATGTAATACCAACAACAACATCAATAATTCAACTTAATTCAACATTGGCCATAAGCCTGCAACTTAATATTTTGCCCATAAATAGAGACAATGAAATCACCTGCAAATTCACATTTTTCAACAAAAATACCACCCAACAGATCAACCAAAATTACTACAATGCACCGCATAATTATTTGGACTATTTTGGCTAAAATCGGTTAATTAATTATCGGCCAAAAATTCTATTATTTCTATTTTATAAAATCCTACAAAATTATTTATTAAAGAATATTAAATCATTATTAATAAATATTTTGTATTTGTAAACCGGAACGTAGTTACTTCTTAAATTCGCTAGAGTAGCAAAACAATGTCATTAAATATTACTTCTTATTTTCGCTACTGAGCTAGCAAGCCAAGTGCCTTTGATTGCCACTTTAATTTCTATGCTAATGTATTGTAAAATAAATGCCTTTTAGATGCTACTTTAATTCAAGTCAAAAGCCTTTCAACACTACTTCCCAATATATCACCACAGCATTGTAACCCATTGCTTTTAAAAAAATACCACTTCATAATGCTACTTCATGCCAAATGCAAGTGCCTTTAAATGTTGCATCCTAATATCACTACCGTAGCAAGACATGTACCTCGAATCACTACCTTATCAATTTGTGCTACAGTACGCCGGGCAAAAACTCCAAATATTACTCTATCCTATGCGCTACACTATTACAAGCATGTGCCTTTAAGTATTATTTCATACATTTCGCTACAGTACATGCAAGCAAGTGCCATCCAATATTAATTCATTAATTGCTACAGAATGCAAGCAGGTGTCATACATACTACTCCATTTCTATGCTACAACAAACAAGTCGTATACTTATTAAATGCTCAAAATGCTACTTTAATCATGCGCTACAGTAGCAGGCCATTTTCTTCTATATACTACTTCTTATGTATACGCTGCAGCAAGTAAGTAATATGCCATCATATATATTCATTCCATACGCTACAGTAGTGAGTAAGTTCTTAAATATTACTACACCATTATCGCTACAGCAACAAGAATGTAATACTCCAATTGCTACTTGCTTTATGCTACTGTATAAAAAAATAAATGCCTTTCATTGCTACATAAATCTAGCGCTACAGAAGCAATTAACTCTCCTAGATACCATTTCATCTAATGCTACAGTATTCAAATATGGGATTTTGCAAAGAAAATACTAAAGCACTTAAATATATGTATATCTAATTAAATTGGGTCCTAAATCATCTCTCAATTTCATCAATATACCAATTTCAAACACAACTAGGATTTATTTTCATAACCGAAATTCACATATTATTAATTATACACCCTATTATAGAGTCAGAATGTAACACCCCAATTCTACCCCGGCAAATTATGCAAAATAAATCAGAGTTATAAAATTTTAATCATACAAATGAATCGGGACGTCACAAATTCTTCTAACAAATTCATTGCATTCATCATGGATATATAACACTATTTCAAAACATCGGATGAACCATCAACATAACATCTTTCATTAAATAATTCAACAACTACGCAGCGGAATTCTCCAATAACATCTCTAAATAAAACAGCAACTTCGAAACATCTCATATTTAGTAAATAAACAATTTAAAGTTCAATCAATCAAAAATCAGCAAGCGTTCATCCCCCTGAGTGTTACATATCAGAGCAATGACACCGACTCGATCTATTGAAGGTATACATCCTTCACTCTCGATTACCTGTACGTTACCAACATAGGGGCAACATTCAAACAGAAGGGGTGAGATATCTAATAATATAATAAAGCGCATGATAATTAATATATTAAATTAGATCAATAATATCACCACTTCTCATCTCATAATCAACAACAATTACATCATATATACTCATTCATCAATATCAAATACATCTCATTATTCATTCATATGATGCGACTCAAAACTATGCAAATGCATATGGTACCATTGGAGCAGAACTCTCATCTCAAAAATCTAATCTGCCAATTAATAGAGGCATCAACAAGGCATAGCCTTCATCTCAAAATTTACCAATCCAGACCATCTCAACGAGCATAAGCTCCATCTCAAAAAATGCAATGTATGCCATGAATGTAATAACATACTCAGTTAACGACATCTCAGAACACATCTCAAAACAACAACATCTCAATCATCTCAAAACGACAACATCTCAGTCATCTCAAACAACAACATCTCAATCATCTCAGAACAACATCTCATAAACATCTCAGAACAACAACATCTCATAAACATCTCAAAACAACATCTCATAAACATCTCAGAACAACAACATCTCATAAACATCTCAGAACAACAACATCTCATAAACGTCTCAAAATAACATCTCATAAACATCTCAGAACAACAACATCTCATAAACATCTCAAAATAATTTATTAAACATTACTTATTTATCAAACATCATTGGTTCATCATAATTACCACACACAACTTTAATAACCATATCTTACTAATAGCTCAGCTGTATATTAATAATACAATAATCCATACTGTTATTCTGCTACTGTACATCATTATTGATACTAATCATGCTGTCATAATTCCTAACAGCACTCTCTAACATCTCATTTTTATCATTCTGTCCAAAATCCAGCATAACTGTCATCTACGGGAATTAATCCTAAATCCTAAATTAGTTACTAGGATTACACTTCTTAATCATCATTTAAATCATCTAGAATAAAGTTCATCACATTAGCTTATCAATGCTTCGAACGGCATCTCAAACAGCATCCTAAAACTCAAGTTATAGCAATTTAAAACTGAATCTGTCAAAATTATTCAGTATGGGTCGACATAAAACTCCTTGGATCGACACATCCTGCTTCATTTGCTCACTATGAGTCGACACATCCTCCTTATGGATCGACTCATTCTGCTTCAAATCACAACATGTATCGACACATGCACTTACCGATTGACTCATCCTGAGTCCAACATCGAACATGTATCGACGCAAACCCTCCATGCATCGACTCATCCTGAGTCTTGTACTCATCATGTATCGACTCATCCGGTTTGAGGTCGACGCATCCTGCGATTTTCTGCATAATTTTATGCATTTTCTACTATAATTTGCTACGGGAATTATACTACAGCCCTAAAAACCTTATCATAACCATGATAATTCATCACCTAATATTAACTTACAATACTACATCGATTACACAGCATCATAACATCATTTATCCATCGAGAATTCATCAATATTCATCATACATCATTCAATTCAATAACAAAAACAGCAATCTTCTAACCCCACATATCAAACATCATGAACCCAATTATAAAGCCAAAACCCCACCCTTACCTTGGATCGAAGGTCGCTCTACAATTTCCGGGTTGAATCTTTGTTCTTGTCGTTTCCTTCAAAATCCAACAGCTTCACGTTCCTCAAATCCTTATTTCTCTTCTTACTGCTCTTTCTTCTATTCCTTCACACAAATAATAATATAACCCTAATATTATATTATTCCTTAGTGGGCTCCAAACTTACACCCCCTTATTACTTCCACTATCTCAA
This sequence comes from Vicia faba, assembly GCA_948472305.1. Taxonomy (NCBI): domain Eukaryota; kingdom Viridiplantae; phylum Streptophyta; class Magnoliopsida; order Fabales; family Fabaceae; genus Vicia; species Vicia faba. The sequence goes on along the minus strand of OX451738.1, from coordinate 209,910,904 downwards.
ATTAAGCCCGCCTTAATAATATTACACTTCTAATATTATTTCACCATATAATAATATTATACCTCTAGTATTATTATTTCTCCACTTAATAAAATAAATCCAATTTAATTATAACACATATTCATAAATATTCTAAAAATAATTTAATTAAAAAATTAATTAAATTACGGGCGTTACAACTCTCCCCCACTTAGAATATTTTCGTCCTCGAAAATTTACCTCAATCAAACAATTCAGGATAGGAGTCTCGCATCTTGCTCTCCAATTCCCAAGTCATGCTTTCACCAGCAGCTCCTAGCCAAACCACTTTAACCAAGGCAATCTCTTTTCCCCTCAGAGTCTTCATTTCACGATCCGCGATCCGTACAGGCATCGTCTCCACCGTAAGATTATCCCGTACTTGCACATCGTCCATATGAATCACATGAGATGGATCTGAAATATATTTCGAAGTTGCGACACATGAAACACATCATGCAAATTCGAGAGATTAGGCAGTAAAGCCACTCTATAAGCAACATTCCCCACTCTCTCTGAAATCTGATACGGTCCAATAAAACGAGAAGTGAGCTTCTTAGACTTCAATGCTCGCCCAACACCAGTCACAGGTGTAACTCTCAAAAACACGTGATCACCAGCTTGAAATTCTAAATCCTTTATTCGCTTGTCATGATAACTCTTCTGTCTACTCTGTGAAGCTTTCATCTTTTCTCGAATCAACTTCACCTTCTCAGTAGTCTCACTAACAAGTTCAGGTCCAAGTACTACACTTTCACCAGATTCATGCCAACATAAAGGAGTCCTATATCTTCGACCATACAACGCTTCAAAAGGTGCCATCCCAATACTAGAATGATAACTGTTATTATATATAAACTCTATCAACGGAAGATAAGTATCCCACGAACCTCCCTACTCGAGAACACATGCCCTCAACAAGTCTTCTAACGATTGAATCGTCCGTTCAGTCTGACCATCTGTCTGAGGATGATACGCTGAACTCAACCTCAACTTAGAACCCAACGCTTCTTGCAAACTCTTCCAAAAATCAAAAGTAAATCTTGGATCTCTATCTGACACAATGCACAAAGGAACACCATGCAACTTCACGATCACACTAATATAAATCTCAGCCAACTTCGACACTGGAAAACTGATGTTAATAGGAATAAAATGAGCTGACTTCGTAAGCCTATCAACAATCACCCAAATCGAATCACGTCCTCTTAAAGTACTAGGCAACCCCGTCACAAAGTCCATTGAAATGCTATCCCATTTCCATTATGGAACTTCCAACGGTTGCATCAATCCTACAGGCTTCTGATGTTAAACGTTTGACTTCTGACAAGTCAAACATGCATACACAAACCGAGCCACATCACTCTTCATCCCAGGCCACCAAAACAAACCTTTCAAATCTTGATACATCTTCGTAGTTCCTGGATGAATACTCAACTTACTTCTATGACTCTCTTCAAGTATCACTTTCTTCATTTCAGCATCATCAGGAATACAAATCCGATTATGAAATCTCAACACACCTTGCTCATCTAACTTGAAATCACTATTCTCAGATTGATCAATCCCAATCATCAAGTCTACCAGTTTCACATCCAACTTATGAGCTTCTCTGATACTGTCTAGAAATTCATTATTAATCTTCAACATACCCAACATAACACTCTGTGGAGTAAACTCGCAAACTAAGCTCATATCTCTGAACTGCTCAATCAATTCCAACTCTTTAATCATCATTGCTGACATGTGTAAAGTCTTTCGACTCAACGCATCAGCTACCACATTCGCCTTTCCTGGATGATAATTCAAACTGAAATCCTAATCCTTTAGCAATTCCAACCATCTTCGCTGCCTCATATTCAACTCCTTCTGATCAAATAAATACTTTAAACTCTTATGGTCACTAAACACTTCAAATCTAGAACCATAAAGATAATGCCTCCAAATCTTCAATGCAAAAACAACTGCAGCAAGCTCTAAATCATGTGTAGGATAGTTCTTCTCATTAGTCCTCAACTGCCTTGACGCATAAGCAACTACCTTACCATTCTGCATAAGCACACCTCCTAAACCCATTTTAGAAGCATCACAATACACCACAAAAGGCTCTTCTGGATTAGGCAACATCAAAATCGGAGCCGACGTCAACCTCCTCTTCAATTCCGTAAAACTTTCTTCGCACTGAACATCCCAAACAAAAGTTCTACCTTTACAAGTCAACTTAGTCAACGGAAGTTTCAACTTAGATAACCCTTCGATAAACCTTCTATAATAACCAGCTAATCCCAATAAGCTTCTAATCTCAATAGTTGGCTTTGGAGTTTCCCATTGCAACACAACATCAACCTTCGACGGATCTACAACAATGCCACTACCTGAAATCACATGACCAAGAAAACTAACCTCTTTCAGCCAGAATTCACACTTGGACAGCTTTGCATACAACTTCTTCTCTTTCAAAACTTGCAATACTACTCTTAAATGTCCAGCATGCTCTTCTTCTGACTTAGAGTAAATCAAAATATCATCGATGAACACAACTACAAACCTATCCAAATAAGTATGAAAGATATGATTCATATATTCCATGAATACTCCCGGCGCATTAGTAACACCGAAAGGCATCACTAAATACTCGTAATATCCATAACGCGTTCTGAAAGCCGTCTTCTGAATGTCTTCATCCTTCACTTTAATCTGATGGTAACCCGACCTCAAATCAATCTTGCTAAACACACGGGCATCCACCAAAGCAAACACTTTACCACTAGACTGAGCCCTCTTCGGCTTCGGACACTGGCTACCAATGTGCCCTTCTTCCTTACAATTGAAACAAAGCACATTCTTGTGCTCGCACTTAGATACAATATGTCCGTTCTTACCACAACAGTGACATCTCTTCACTTCAGCAGTGCATACATTACTCATGTGTCCAGGTTTCCCACACTTAAAAGAAATCACACCAGCAGGAGCATCTCCCCCACTAGTCCTATGACCATGAGCAACTCTTTGCTTACCCTTACCAGCTGGGGCATCATAGGGTTTACCACGACTCTGCGGGTGCTTACCCCTCTTCTCACTAATAATCTTGTAATGTGCATTATTGTCTTCCTCAAAAATCCTGCAGCTATCAACCAGAAACGGAAATTCAAGCAGAGTTTATTTCTCTCACAAGCAGAAATTCAATCTCCAACAGAATTCATTATCACCAGCAACGGAAATTCATCCCTGGTGGAGTTTATTTCTCCAAATCAGCAGATCTATCAGCAGAGTAGCTCCTCTCCAACAGAGTTATTCTCCCGCAAAGTTGTTCTCAAATAGAGTCCTCCTCAATAACAGGTATACGGGTCCTCGCAAAGGAATCTCTTATGCGATCGAAATCTCTTCGGATGGCATCTTTAAGCCCATCCCCGACGAATTTCGATCCCCAACTTCCAAATGGCATCTATAAGCCCATTCCTGATATTACAAATCAAGTGCCACTTCATGCGAGTGCAAATTTCCGGGCACTCTAGTGTTCAATCATCTTCCACCTTCAGATCACGAAAGACAGGCGAGCTAATCTACATCTTCAGGTTTAAGAATATTGAACAGGGGCAGTTGTTGTACCCCAAAATTTTCCCTCCCATATTCCTCAACACATGTCAAGTGAAGTCCCCCTAATTGCTCAAGGAAGTTCAAGAGTTGACCATATAAACTCTCTCCTAAGGCAGCATACCTCAAATTAGGGTTTCTATTTTCATCAAGATATGTGAACCACAAAGGACTCAAATTCTTACCATTGTCCTAATATGTTCTCGAGATCATGCATGTCAAGTTTCAAGCCTTGCAGAAGAAGTTTGCTCAGTCAATTGCTCAAATGCCTAAAAGTCAACTATGCTAGGTCAAAAGTCAACTGTGACCCACATACAGTCAAACTTCAAGATTTTTGGTCAACATCCTAATTTTGAAGTATTATTCATAATTTGATCAATGGTTGATCATGATTCCTCAAGGATTGCTCACAATTCATCAAAACCCAAAAGTTGCTAAGTTAGAGTTTTATAGGAAAAGTCAACTCAACTTTGACCAAGCATAACTTTCTTATACTTTATCCGAAATGACCCATCCAAAGCTCATTTTGAAGAGGATGAAATTCCCTACAATTAATATTCATCTCCCAAGTTGATAATATTCACTCACAAAAAGATATGAATTTTGACATTATAGATCCTTTTGAAAAGTCAACAAAAACACCTTTTGGGTCAAATCTTCATACATGAACATGGAAGACTCAACTGAGATGAGACCAAATAGGTTGCTTAGAGGACATCCTAAGCTTTCTAAAAATTCAAAGAACACCTATCTAGGGTCAAAATTGAGAGAGAGTTATGCATTGGCCAAGTTGACCATTTTTGCAAAATTGTCAAAAGTCAATATGCTCAAATTTGCATTTTTTGCTAAATGGGCCCAACTTTTTATACTTGCACCTTAATTATAATGTGGTCCACGACTCAAATGTTCACCCACTCATATTTTTATTCATTTTTCAATTTATTTTAATTTTTCATTAATTAAAAAGTGAATTAAATCAAATAAATGATGAAAATTAACAAAGATGTGATTTGTTTTGTTTTTTTTACAGATTGGCAATCAAGATATGCTGAGCTTGCATGATCAAATTGAATCAAGGGAAATTGGTATAAAAAGAGCATGATTGGCATGAAAATAGAAAGAGGTCATATGGCTTAAAAATCAAATATTCCATTCATGAATTCTCAAGATTGGATCCAAGTTTGTTAACCTAATTCATTCTAGGTTATATAAGAAAGCTTTGCATATCAAAAAGAAAGGGTTAGAGGCCGTGTAAAACCATAACAAAACTTGAAAGTTTCCAGGAAAAAGTGTGAGACGAATCTTCTTCCACAGGCCAATTCAAGGTGTACTGAAGGTTCCAATCGCTTGCTAGACATCCAAGGAAGCTATTCCAATCACTCCCAGGTCTTGAAACGCCCAGAATCGCACCCTAAGGGCACCACGATTTGCCTAAAAACTTGATTATGATTTCACTGATTTACTCATCGTAAGAATGTTTTAATTATATATTCTTGTTCATCATCATGTTTGCAAGCTAACCATGCCATTTAATTTCATTTTTGAAGCCTGTACGTGATATTGCCATTGCTGGGGTTTTATGTTCTTGTTTAGGGGTTTTCAATGCAGGCAAAATTAGGCTTCGATTCTGTTACCAGGATGCTCGTGAGTATGAGACGAGTTGATTGGTACCATCACTTTTCATTTATCTTGCTCGTGTGCAATTTTTGAGATGGACAGGTTTGTACCTACAGTAAACGTATGTAGGTAAAGGTCTTGTTTTCTAAAACGACAGGGAGAGGAAGAAGACGCTTGCGTGTCATCCAGCCATTGGAACGTTTAAATCTCGCACGCTTTAGAATCAGTACTTTTGATTTTCTTATATTATATTTTATTATTATCATAGTTACAACTAACCATCATAGCTCAGCTAGAAAGCAAGCGTTGGAATTGAGTATAAGGACCTGGGTTTGATCCCCAGGTCCCAACGTTTTCATTTGTATTATTTTTAGATAACAGATCCAGCACATCTTTCATCATGAGGCTTACCATCCTCCATCAACATCCAACCATCAGATACCCAGCAAGCTAGATCCAACGTGCCAGCAATGAAGGACCATGATATGCACTCAAGTAAACACCCACACCAAATCAAGCATGGTCAAACAGGCTTTGGAGTTTATGGGCCCAGAAATTCAACTTCAACCCCCCCCCCCCCAGCATGCTATTCAACACAGACTTATCTCTTCACTTTTTTATTTCTTTTTTTTTTAATTCTTTTACTATTTCCTTTTAATTATTTTAATTAACAAAATTAATCACTATTTTTTATAAAATCATAAAATCAAGAAATTCACAAAAATTAGAATTAGGCTTTTTTTATCAAATTTAATTTAATTTAGTTTAATTTAATTTAGGGAAATTTTAACTTGTTTTTATAATTAAAATCAATTAGAAAATTAGGTTTAAGTTCTTGGTTTAATTATTTTTTCTTTTTCAAACAAAAACACAAAAATAGGTTAACTTAATTAATTTATTTTCAAAAATTAATATTAATTAGAACTTAGGATTTTCTTTTAATTTAATTATTCATTATTTTCTCAAATAACAAAAACATGACAAAAATGTTTTTTTCTTTAATCAATTGCAATTAGGTTTAGTCAAGGGTCAAAACCCTAATCGTCTCGTATTTAATTCACCGCGCGCTTGTTAATTATTTTGCCATTATGTTTGTAATTGTTCATGGTTTGTAATAGTTAATTTAGGGTTTTTGTTTTACTGTTTAAATCCCCAATTTTTGGTTATGTAATTAATCCCCCTCCCCGAAGCCTTGTAATAGCGTAGGTTTATTTTCTCGCATTTTTTATTCCTGTAAATATTTAACTCTTTAGATGTATGCTAATAGGATTGTATGGCAAGAATGCATAACAAATTAAAATGGCTAGAAAACCCTAATGTGTAAAGATAAATAACTGAAATAAATCACTCGCACATATCACTCTTAGGGTATACTCTCACTTTGGTTGCCTTCGGTAAACGATCATTAAGCATAGGGTGTCTTAGTGGTTGTCCTCCTGTCTAAAAAATATCAAATGTCCCATTCGAATGTTTCCTCGGAAATGTTGCCTCGAAAATGTTGCCTCGAATATGATCTTAAGACTCTAGGGTTATTACTAAGGTATCCTAATATTGCTTTGGTGATCGTACGTCCCTTTCGAATTGACCCTTACAAACTCCAACGACGGTGCTACCTATTCCTTAATAGTAGTATAGAATTGTCTAAAGGAGACAAGAATAAAAATGATCTTTTTTCGAGTAGGTAGATGCTAGTAGTTACTTGCTCAAATCAAACTTTTCACACTTACACTTTTCAAACAAATTTTCAAAACAACTTCGTCACACTCTTAAGGACTGATACAAGGGTTATCACAAAGTAAAAAAATTTCAAAGCAAGCACACACACAAGCAATTTGAAAAATGAGAAAGTACCTAAGAGCCCATGGAAAACCATGGATAGAAAGGGTGCTAACACCTTCCGTTTCTATAATCTACCCCCACGTACTCAGAAACATCTCGAAAAAAAGGTTTTTTCTGTTCTTTTTCCTTTTCTATGATTTGATGAAATAAAAATCGGTGGTGACTCTTGCTTACCGCGACATTTTTGCGAACATAAAACGCAAAACGCAAACTAGTATTAAACAGTCGGTTCTGCCACCGTATCACACTTGCTATGTTAGAAACTTTAGTGTATGAAGTGGACATTATGTGTGGGTTAAGAAAGGAACTAACTATGATGGACCCAAAGCATATTGGGTACCAATTCAAACTTAATTTGTTTTGTAGGTTTGCTTGAGGAACACTTTAAATCTATGATATTTTGATAAGTGGTGGCTCTAAGAATTTGATGGAAGATATAAACTAACTTTCAAATCTAGTTCACAAGTCCAAGGATTATTTCACATATAGGGAATACCTTAAAGGAAGAATTCTTGGCAGTGGAAAAGATGAAACACTAACTTTCACATCCATTGAAGATATAATTTATGTTAAAAGACTAAAGCATAATCTTATAAGTATAAGTCAACTTTGTGACAAAGGCTTCAACATCATGTTCTCAAAAGATGAATGATTTATGAAGTCACTCTTGAGGTGAAACTCATTGGTATAAATTGTTTTTAATTTCAATAATTTCTTTATGTATTATAAGGCTTTTCTCATCCTTTTTGATAATGACAAAGGGGAGAAGATATATATGTGTATTTATATGCTTGTCTATAACTATTGCAGCCCAAAGAAAGATGCAAATTCTCTATGATTCAAGGGAGAACTTTGATCAAGAGGAAGTTATCAAAGATAGGAGGAGCATTCACATAACAGTTTCTCATTCATTCTAAAAGATTCAAGCATCTCAATTTTCAATGGTTGTCATCATCAAAAAGGGGGAGTTTGTGAAGTCAAGCTTCTTCAATATTATGTTTTGATGAAGACAACTACTATGTGTATTTATCAAAGGATGAGAAAAAGCATCATGAAGCAATATGGCTATGGGTCAAGATTTCAATATTATGAAGACTTACATTGATCTTAAATTATTGAGGTATAAGCATGAAATATATATTAATAAAATAGTGCTCAATATAATCTCCAAAATTCACTTGCATGTATGGTTCATTTGGTTGAAAATATCTCACTATTTCTAGCTTTAAAACAAAATATTTTTATCATACATTTGAAAATTTATTTTTCATGTTTGAACCATGTTACATCACTTTCAAATATAATATATTGACTTTCATAAATCAATATATGTTGCATAAGGTTAGTTCAAAAATTTTGACAATTTTTTAATTTTTTCAAACATTCAGTTTTTGGTAAATTAAGGCGATTTGAACCGCTGTAACAGCACAGACACCGCACTAATTTACAATGTTCTGAAGCAGTATTTTATTTTTTGAAATTCAAAAATAATGTTTTGTATTTGTTAAGTCAGGTATTCGTTAAGTCAGGTATTCGTTAAGCCTGACTTAATAAGTCGTGTACGAATTTGAAACAATAATATTTTATTTAACACCTTTTCATGCATCTTTTCATGAAACCATTTTATTTTAACTTGACAATTGTTCATGATTTTTTTGTATAACTTTACCATATTTCATAGAGGTGTTATTCTTATATAAATACATGAAATTTCAAATTACAATTAACATATTCCATTGCAATTAACATCATTATATTCATTCATTTTCAAAAACAAGTGTTCTGATATTTCAACTTTCGTTGAGAATTTTTCTACATGTGTTCTTCATATCATTTTAGAAAAAAATCCTTCATTATTCATAAACACTTTAGCATTAATATATCTTTATATATTGCTTGTTTGGAGGAGAAGATCAATCATTGTTATTGATATATGTTCATCAACTTTTTACTTAATATTTTTCCATATTTAGTTGTAAATTCCTTGTTGTCTAAAATTGTTGGAAACAAGAGAGTAGAAAGGAAAGGTTGTTTTCTTGTTCTACTTGTTTGGTTGTATGTTATTGTCCATGATTGTTGGAAGCAAGAGAGTCATTAAGAGAGGATTGTTCTCTTAGTGTACTTAGTTAAAATCTAAGAGGATTGTTCTTGGTGGTTTTATTGGTTAGAGTCTTGTATAGAAACACTAGGTTGTCTTGTCTAGAGATCTAACAATAATGAAATCTCTTTTATGTTGAAAGGGGACTGGAGATATCTCAGACTGTAAGGGGAACTAGGATATATCCTTGTGTTCCTTACTTTTCCACATTCATCGCTTTCTTCATAAATCATAACAAGAAAAGAAAAGAATCACGTTTCTAAACTCCTTCACCAAATTAGAAAAATAAGAATAAGTATTCATAAAACCAGAAATAATTTTAAAATTCCTAATTCACCCCCCCCCCCCCCCCCCTCCCTCTTAGGTGCACTCTTATACTTACATTTGGCATCAGAGCGGGTTATAGTTAACTTGTTCCTAAATATCCAAAATGGCTTTCGCAAATCAAAATCTGGTTTTTAGAGATGGTGGTAGCAATAACAAGCCTCCACTGTTTTGTGGTGAATACTTTGATTTTTGGAAAATCTGCATGAAGGCTCATTTAGAAACACAAAGAGAAGAAATATTGGATACCGTCTAAAATGGTCTATTTGTTCCTATAAGTATTGTCAATGGTGTTGGTTTGTCAAAGCCTAAAGGTTCATGGGATGAAGATGATAAGAAAAGGGTCCTCTATGATAAAAAGACAATCAATCTTCTTCAAAGTTCACTTAGCATGGATGAATTTTTTTGTATTTCGGTATGTACAACGACAAAAGAAATATGGGATACTTTGGTAGAAACTCATGAAGGAACTGTTGAAGTTAAAAGATCGAGATTAAATACATTGAGTCAAGTATATGAAATATTCATAATGCAGCCCCGCGAATCAATCCTTGACTTGCAGAAAAGATTCGTGCACTTGACAAATCATTTGAAAGCACTCGGTAAGACTTTAACTAATAATGAACTTAATATTAAAGTGCTTAGATATTTATCAAAGGAATAAAAACTAAAAGTGACAGCAATATCCGAGAAGTAGAATCTATCCACAATGACTTCCGCCACTTTATTCAGAAAACTTCAAGAATATGAGACAGAACTTGCAAGACTTGAAAAGCATAAATCCAAATAAAATATTCAAAATACATTGCTTTAAAAGTGAGGATAAAAAATTATGATAGCAATCAAGAAGATGAATCCACTAGTAGTGAAGATGATGATCTTATCAAGAAGATTGAAAAAGTTCTTCGAAAAGAAAGAAAAAAGAAGTATCAATAAGGAAGGTTACATGCTTTAAATATGGAAAAAAGGGACATGTTAAAAGTGAATGTCCTACACTTGAAAAGAATAAGAAATATTTCAATAGAAATAAAGATAAGAAGTCAAAGAAAGCATATATAGCATGGGAAAGTTTATCTTCCGATTCTGAAAGCAATCAACGTGTTAATCTTGCATTAATGGCTTCACATCATTCAGATGATGAAAATGATGAGGTTAGTAATGATTTTTCTCTTTATGATAATGATGTACAAGGTGCAATAGATATACTCTTAAATGAATGAAAAATTTTATTAAAAACTATTTCATCTCAAAAGAAACATATTTTATCTTTAGAAGAAAAAATTAAGACATTGGAAAATGATTTCAAGGATGAAAAATAAAAGATTATTAGTGAGCAAAAACAGAATATTGTATGCAAAAATTGTGAATCATTTTTTTTCCAAATTGTCCAATTGAAAAGAGTTCTTGAAAGATATGAAAAAGGACAAATTGGGTTGAAAGGTGTCCTTAATCAACAAAGATAACCTCAATGATAAAAGTGGACTTGGATATTCAAAGTTTTCAAAGTCAAGTTCTAACAAAACTATATTTATTAAGGCTAGTAGTGACCAAAAAAATCAAGAGAACGTGAACAAACCTAAAGTGATTCATCATTATTCTAAAAAAAAGTTTGTTAAGAAGAAATCTTATCCTCCTAGATATAGAAGTAATTTTGTACTTACTTGTTTTTATTGTGGTATTGTTGGCCATACACCTAATGCTTACTATTTTAGAAACTTTAGTGTAGCAAGTGGACATTATGTGTGGGTTAAGAAAGGAACTAACTATGATGGACCCAAAGCACATTGGATACTAAATCAAACTTAATTTGTTTTGTAGGTTTGCTTGAGGATCATTTTAAATCTATGATGTTTTAATAAGTGGTGGCTCTAAGCATTTGATAGAATATATACACTAACTTTAAAATCTAGTTCACAAGTCCAAGGATTATTTCACATATACGGAATACCTTAAAGTTATCAAAGATAGGGGGAACATTCACATAAGAGTTTCTCATTCATTCTAAAAGATTCAAGCATATTAATTTTCAATGGTTGTCATCATCAAAAAGGGGGAGATTGTGAAGTCAAGCTTCTTCAACATTACATTTTGATGAAGACAACTACTATGTGTATTTATCAAAGAATGAGAAAAAGCATCATGAAGCAATATGGCTATGGATCAAAATTTCAAAATTATGAAGACTTGCGTTGATCTTAATTTATTGAGGTATAAGCATGAAATATATATTGATAAAATAGTTCTCATAATAATCTCCAAAATTAACTTGCATGCATGGTTCATTTGGTTAAAAATATCTCATCATTTCTAGCTTTAAAACAACATATTTTTATCATTCATTTAAAAATTTATTTTTCATGTTTGAACCATGTTATATCACTTTAAAATATAATATATTTATTTTTATAAATCAATAGATGTTACATAAGGTTGGTTCAAAAATTTAGACAAATTTTCAAATTTTTTATTTTTTCAAACATTAAGTTTTTGGTAAATCAAGGCGATTTGAACCGTCGTAATAGCACAAATGCCGCCCTATTTTACAACGTTCAGAAGCAGTATTTTATTTTTTGAAATTCAAAAATAATGTTCTGTATTTGTTAAGTCAAATATCCGTTAAAAGTGACTTAATAAGTCCTGTACGAATTTGAAAAAATAATATTTTATTTAACACCTTTTCAGGCTTATACAAATACATGAAATTTCAAATTACAATTAACCTCTTCCATTGCAATTGACATCATTATATTTATTCATTTTCAAAAACAAGTGTTTTGATATTTCAACTTTCATTGAAAAAATTTCTACATGTGTTCTTCATATCATTTTAGAAATATTCCTTCACTATTCATAAATACATAAGCATTGATATATCTTTATATATTGCTTGTTTGGAGGAGAAGATCAATCATTGTTATATATATATATATATATATATATATATATATATATATATATATATATATATATATATATATATATATATATATATATATATATATATATATATATATATATATATATATATATATATATATATATATATATATATATATATATTCATCAACTTTTTACTTAATATTTTTTCATATTTAGTTGTAAATTCCTTGTCTAAAATTGTTGGAAATAAGAGAGTAGAAAGGAAAGGTTGTTTTCTTGTTCTACTTGTTTGGTTGTATATTGTTGTCCAGGATTATTGGATGCAAGAGAGTCATTAAGAGAGGATTGTTTTCTTAGTGTACTTAGTGAAAATCCAAGAGGATTATTCTTGGCGGTTTTATTGGTTAGAGTCTTGTATAAAAAGACTAGGTTGTCTTGTCTAGAGATCTAACAATAATGAAATTTCTTTCGTGTTGAAAGGGGACTGGAGTATTCTCGGACTGTGAGGGGAAACCAGGATATATCCTTGTGTTCCTTACTTTTCCGCATTTATCGCTTTCATTACAAATCATAACAAGAAAAGAAAAGAATCATGTTTCTAAACTCCTTCATCATATTAGAAAAATAAGAACAGGTATTCATAAAACCGGAAATAATGTTGCTTATGTGTCACTCTTACATTTTTTCATTCTAATTTTTATTTTATTTTATTTTATACTGATTTTAATATCTAATTAAATATTAAATATGGAAGTGTCTATTAAACTTCAAAGCAACATATGAAAATCTAGAAAAACAAAAATCATTTAGTTGGACAATGGAAAATCTCACTACATCCCATATTGGTTATGAATTTCAATAAATGTTTCTTTTTCTCTCTCAATTTCTTCCGGATCTTCAAATTTCCTCTCTTTGTTCAACCAACACAACCTTAAACCATTACCTTAACTTCCATTTTCATTCTCCGTCCCTTTCTTCTTCGTTGCTGCTTTCCTCCCTCTAATCAAGATCAAGTCCTCCTTCGAATACTTTGTCCCCGCCTTCTCTAATCTATTTATCTTTACTACCGACTTTGATCTATGTTCTGGTTCGATATGAGAAAAATTACATTGTTGATTCAACTATAAAATCCATTGTGTTATTTTAGTTGTTTAATGTATTCATGAATGTTTTGAATCATTCTAATCCTAATTACTATATTGCAATAGGTTTTTATACAATTAGATTTGTTTCTCAACAAACTCACCAGCATGTTCGAGCGCAACACTGAAAAGGGTTCTTTTTGGGTTACTCTCAAATGATGTATGTGTTGATTTTGTTTTGTTTGTTATACTTAGTGAAGGTTTTGGGTTTAAATGTTCAAAAGTATAAATTGGCCATTTAAAAATTTATTCGATTTTAGAAACAATTTGTTCTTATTTTCTGGTTTGGTACAAGAGTTTAGAAAGGTGATTCCTTTCTTTTCTGATTATGATTTAAGATGAAAGCGATAAATGCGAAAAAGTAAAAAACACAATGATGTATCCTGGTTCCCCTCATAGTTCGAGAGTACTCCAGTCTCCTTTCAATAAGAGTTTTCACTATTGTTAGATCTTTGTGCAAGCCCTATACCAAGACTTCTCCTATAATCTTCTAACAACACCACACCAAGAATAATCCTCTTGAATCAAACAAGTTGAAATGATACAATTCTATCACTTTCAACCTCTTGCTTTCAATAATCCTGGACAACAAATAATACAAAACCAAGTAATCTTAATTCCAACAATCCTGAAAAAATAAGATGTGATATAACAAGAGTTTTTGAATAAATAAATAAGTTTGTAGTATATAAATCCTATGAAAGACTTCTTCACTTTCAATATGAAACTTAATAACACAATACTCTCTTAAGTGCTCAAGATACTTTATGAATATGATATGAAAAATATGACTCAAAAGTATTACTGGATAAAAATTTTATTTAAAAAAAATATGGAGAGAGAAACATGTCAAATAAAGATGTCCTATGCAGAACATGATGAAGGTTGTTTACTCCAACCTGATATCTTTATCAAGTCTATAAGAACATGTAACTCCTGTAGGATGACTCATGGAAGCCTAAAGAATAGATCTCCAAGACTATTTCAGGCATAACTGATTTCTAGTGGAGTCATTGATACAAATCAAATGTATTAAAGATTTTTATCTCTAAAGGAAGTCAGTGTATTATAGAGTATTGGAGAAGTGAAAATTGGGTGGCTAAAGGGAAGCAAATCCTGCTCAGAATTCTGTATATCCATTGGTGATTGAAGTTGGTTAATCTGGTATCTGCTAGAGGAAATCTCCTCTTTAGGTATTCTAAGATGCCTGCTGACCCTTTAATGATTGAAAAGATGTTTGAACATTTTGCTTCAGAAAGTTTTTGAAAGTTTATTTCTCTCCATGATACTCTGGTGCATCGGATAACCCGAATGAGGTAAAAATATGTTATCCTAAATAATAAAATCATGCTTGTGTATAGTGGTATTTGGGAGATGCTTGGTGTTGTACCCCAAAATTTTCCCTCCCTTTTCTTCAAGACATTTGTCACAAAAGATCTCAAATGCTCAAGGATTTTCAAAGAGTTGATCAGACAAGCTCACCTCCTAAGGATTGAGACCACAAATTAGGGTTTTGGTTTTCACAAGTAAAATTGGACTTCTAGTTCATCAAATAACTTTCATGGTTCATCATAGACCTCCAAGAATGCTCATTCCAAGTTTCAAGTCTTGCATCTCAAAATTGCTCAGTCAATTGCTTAGATGACTAAAAATCAAATGTATTAGGTAAAAAGTCATATGTGATCAATATACATTCAAACTTCAAGATTTTTGGCTAAAATCAACATTTTGAAGTCATATTAATTATTTGATCAAGGGATGATCACAATTACTCAAGAAAAGCATTCAAATAATTAAAGGGGCAAAATTGACCAAATTAGGGTTTTGACTGAGAATGACTGATCATTGACTTTTGACCTAATACATGGCCTAATGACTTGAAGCATGATATTAAGGACTAAAACACAATATCTTGACCTAATTGCATGGTTCAAAACATCCTCAAAGATCAAGTGATTGATAGTTGAAATTTGGATCAACTGATAAAAAGTCAACTAACACACAAAAGTCAAACTTTGACTTTTTGATCAACATTGAATTTCAAAGATCAAGATTCATCAAGATATTCAAAAATATCAAACTTGATCATCAAGAATCAAGAAAGTCAAGAAAAGTCAACAAAAAGTCAAGATTTCTGAGACTTAGAAAAATTCTAAGTGTTTTTATCCTTATTAAATTCACTACTTCATGACAATTTTTCACCAAAATGCAAAATGATTCAAAGAAAACTTTCAACATGAAAGTTCTAGAGCATGATGAATTTTACAACTTTGTTCTTGAGGGTTGATGTCCAAAATATGCTTGGATTAGGAGATATAGGTCCATGAAGTTATGACATTTTAAACAAAACACTTAGTGAAATTTTTAATAAGTTTGGTCAGATTTTTGTCCCAACTTCTTGGAAATTTTTCACCAAGTTCCAAGTTGATTTAGCCAAAATGGTCAACATGAAGGTTGTAGACAATGTTTCAAGCTTTCCAAAATGTCCAAGAACATGAAGAGATCATTCTTGAGCTAAGATATTCGAAGAGATGAAGTTGGACATCCATTCTTGAATTATAGGTCATTCTCATCAAGAACACGTGATCCAATCTCAAGCCATGCTGCATAAATCTTGCTTTGCAGACTTCTAACTTGCAAATAAATCCATAATTAAATGTTTACACAACTGATTGAGCCATTATCCAAGTGATTGAGCCATTATCCAAACCATTTTGCCATTAATGGAACAAAGTTCACACTTCCATTTTGGAAAAGTGACTTTAATCATAAAGTCCACTCTCCTTGAGCCTTGCAATTGTTTCTTCTGAACATACACAATGTCAAAACTAGAAGCAACTTGTCTAGAGCCTCTAAATACTCAGAACATGCTTGTACTTCACATTGAAACCATGAATTTCTAATCTTGCTCCATGTACAATCCAACTTAGCCGTAACATGTGACTTTGTAAACCAAGCCCTCTTAGCCTTGAAAACATTTCCTCTATAAATAGAGAAGTTATTTGCAAGCTAACACACGAGTTTACAAGCCCTTTAACCCCCTCAAACTCCCTCAAATTAGAACTTGAATAAAAAACTCCATTACATGTGATTTCTGACCTTGCATACCAAACACCAAATCCCTTCGTGCGTTTCCACTTTTAATCAATCACAAAACTTCTATAACTCATATAGAGGCTATCCAAACACTTGCTACACAACGGTAACACCATCTTCATCATTTTCCATTTCCAAAAACAATAACCTGCAACTTGACTTCTCTAGAAGAATCCAACCACTCTCAATCCAAAGTAAGCATCGCAATAGCTTCCTGAGAGTTCAGTGAAGCTATCCAGGTCATTACAACACCTCCAAGAATGCTCCAACTTCAAACACGATTTCCAGTTTTGAGGTAAGTTTTCTCAACTTTGAACTTCCTATACAAGCATCATTGATGGTTACCTTGTGAATGAAAAATGTAGACATCATTACCGTAAAGCTAATAATGCCTTTGGTTTTCATTTATATTGCTTGAGTGATGCGGATTTTAAAGTTAAATTTTCTGAAAAATTAGGGTTTATTTTGGTACCAACATAAATTCATGTTTATCTTTGAGAATTAGCTTAAGTTATTTACATGGTTGGATTTGTGGTGAAAAAACAAGCAAGTTTCATGTTTACACTTTTGAAAATGGTTGAGAAATGAGCAAGTTTGAAAATTCAAAAATGTTAATGAAGTTGTTGGCGCGGGGAAGAAGATGAAGTCATATCAAGGGTTGAGTTTGTAATATATTTATTTATTATTGTTTTATCACCGGATGTAACAGCCACCCAAGTGGCAGAGCGTGCGCGTACATATGCCTAGTCATGGGTTCGAGCCAGGCGTGGGACATTTTTCTTTTCATATTTGTTTCTCATAGATCCAGTACAAGCAAGCTTAGCGCGCCCATTATGAGCCTCACATCAACAACATCAGATATGCAAGCAATCAGATCCAACGACCCAAAGCGTGTGACCATGATGCACTCTCAAAAGCCATCAACACTGAATCATAAACATGCGTCGGGCTTCTCTGACTTGGGCCTCTTTCTTTTTATTTTTACTATTTTATCACCCCCAAATTTCTCATAAAAACTAGACCCATTTCTTTTTTTTTAAATTTATTTTTTCTGTTTCAAACAAAAAACATATATTTGGGCCTAACATTTTTTTGTTATATTTCACACCCCTTTTACTTTTCAACACCCAGGCCCAATATTTTTTATTTTCCTTTATTTATTTATTTATTTATTTATTTATTTTTATTTAACCAAAAATATAAAAATATATTTTCTTAAATGATTAGATTAAAAATATCTTAATTCAATCGTTTTTATTTTTATTTTTACTACATTTATTTTTTCCAAACAAAGAAAACCTCAAAAGTATTTTTCTAACAATTAATTCATCTTTTGATTTAATTTAGATTTAGGTTTCTTATATTTTAATTATTTTCCTTTTGATTAATAAAATTAATTTTTTATCTTAATTTAATTAGGTTTACTAAATTCTTTTAAAGTCAATCAATTAGGTTAAAATATTCTTCTCTACCAAAAAATACTTCCTCTTTCTTTCCTCTACTTTACATTCTTGTGCATTTTATTATTTCACATTATTAATTATTCAATGGTCTGTAATAGATAATTAGGACTTTATTGCTTCCCTCTCATTCACAAACTTGTATCCTCCATTTCCAAAGCGTTGTAATTGCGTAGGACATTTAAATTCTGCAATTCATCGCTTTCCTTATTATTGTTAGTAAGGGTTTGTATGGCAAGATTTAAAAACAAACATAGAAAAACCCTAATCAATAAAAATTAAACATGAAAGCAAAACACTTTGCACACATGCACCTCTAGGGTAAACCTCACTTGTCGCCTCGGATAAAACAGTCGTGTCCCTCGAACGTGGGATGTTTTAGAAAAGACCCTCGATTAAAATATTGTAGTCCCTCGATGACCCTTTAATGCTGCCTTCGATAAATGATCTTTGTCCCTTATGACAATTGCTAAAGCATTTTGCAAGTTGCCTTCTATGACTGTACGATGACCCACGACTGTCCCTCACATCCAATGATAGAGCTTCCTACTAACCAATGGTAAAATAGAACTATCTAAAAGAGGAGGAAAAGAACATATACTTTTTGAGTAGGTAGATTGCTCATAATTGCTTTCTCACAAACTAAAATAATTTTGACACCTCACACTTTCAAAATAACTATTTTCAAAACACTTTTCAAAAACAAACATTTTATATACATTCTCAAAGATACGAGAATCATTACAAAATTGTCTTACATTGGCATTTTCAAACATCTTTCCAAACACTCCAAATATTTTCAAAACGAACATTTTGTATACATTCTCAACGATACGAGAATCATTGCAAAATTGTCGCACTTAGACATTTTCAAAATATTTGCAAACATACACAAACACAAAGCATTTCCAAAGTAATCAAGCAATTAAGAGCCTGTAGATAGCCACAAATGAAAAGGGTGCTAACACATTCCCTTTTCATAACCTACCCCTCAAACTCAAGAAAATTATCAAAAGGTCTTTCCTGTTCTATTCACCCTTTCCTTTTATTGGAAAAAAGAAAAGTCGGTGGTGACTCTTACTATCCACAACATTTGTGATAAAACTCAAAACACCAAGTTAGTTCTCCCACCGTATTACACTTGGGATTAAAAATTTGAATCTTGATGCTCAATGTCGGTGGTTTTTCTAACTATAGTGAAGTGGTATGTATGGTAAATGCATAACTACTATTTTGTTGAAGAAGTCACACGGACCAACAAGTGAAATGAATGAACTCTCGAGAAACTAGAGTATCTGAATCAGTATTGGTTCTACATTGTGTAAATATTTCTAGCAAGTATGAAGTGTTTCATGTGATCTTTTCTGGTGCTCAATTGTTTTCTTCGGCAGGAGTACTATTTATCCATGCTAGGGGGGTCTTTGAAGTGTCTATGCATTTTTGCTGCAATAGTTCAGAACTTATGAAGTGTGTGTACTGCTTAAACTCATGGAGATTGTTGATATCTTGATAGGGTATGTATAGTTCTAGACATGTGAAGTTGATTGATTGAATCATGTATACAGAAGCCTCTTAGGAGTACTCTAAGAGACAGTGTTGAGGAGAATTTATTTTTCTCTGCAGTTTTTGGTGGGATTCAATGGGAGATGTCACAAGATATTATGACTCTTGTTATGTTTCACAAGTTTGGTCTGGAGAAGTTTTGATTTATGTTGAAGACAACGAAAACTGAACAATGTCTGACTGGATGTCAGGACATTGTTCAAGACTTGTTCCTTTTAAGACCAACAATGGAATATTTTGGACGGTGATCAAGCACGTGTCAGGAGAAAATCTAACACGTAGTTTCTCTTAGCGATACACATTTATTCTTTGTGCAATTAGCTTCCTCAAATAACACTCTCGTTGACCAAGACCATTATTACTGTCGAGGATCATTATTTCCTAAGGAACTTATTGGGTATTTAAAGAGGTTATTCTTTCTCCTCTATCATCTTGTGTCTATTTGTCTTCAAAATAATTCTTATGGCGTTTGTCCGGGTTTGGGTTAGTATAGTTTGGGTATGGTTTTGTGGAGACTTTGATTGTCAATTTTTGGCTAAAAATGGGGGGAAAGGTTGGTGTTTTCTAGAGTCCTTTAAATATGGCCGCAGTTGCTATTATTGTAAAAACTGTTGGATAGGATTAAGGTTGAGTCTGCTTCTGCTCATTGTTTCCTTGTGTCCTGTGATCTGAGTTATGAACACAATTGTGTCTTGTGTTATGAGTTACCTGGAGCTAGAATATGCTTGTGCAGGTTGGTGTATGGTTTCTCCTTAATGATTCTCTTGGCCCATTAAGTACAAATAATGGTACCTAGGTTGAGGGGGAGTGTCAGCTATCTTCTTCCTCATGTACACCAAATGACCTCGGGACTTTCTATCTCCTTTATCTTAAGGTTGTTGTTCTATGGTGTTGAACTTGATATGCTGAAATGAAGTGGTGAAAAGATGTCAAACTTGATGTCTTGACATCCACCTGATTGAGAAGATTAATTCTCTATGTTTCTATGTTTAGAAGGTTCTGTAGACTAAGTATCTGATGTGTATTTCTTATGTTAAAGCTAAAAGATTTATTTTGATGAATGTACTGAAATCTAAATTGTAATTTACTAATTTGTTTTAGCCAAAATTTGTCAAAGGGGGAGATTGTTAATTCTCTAGGTTATGCTTGACATTAATTTTAGTAAAATAAATTAGGAAGAAACATGTTAAATAAGATGTTCCGATCTTATAGAAAAGTAAAAATTTTGAACAAGATGCTTCATCTTGTAGTGTCAACATGACAAATGTATTGTCCCAACTAGAAGTGTAGGACATTTGGTCTGTTGCAGTTTTGAGGCTTGGATACAAGTGATTTTAAATTACTAAATATTCTGAGAATATTAAGTAATCATATGTGGTGTCCAAGATAGAGGAATCAAATATGTTGTTCAAGAAGATTTTATCATCAGAAGAAACATGTCAAATAAAGATGTTCTATGCATTATCATTCAACATCGCGCCTGTAATCAGCTGGACAATTGGATTCTGTTGATGTATTTCACACGCAGAATATTATGGGAATATTGTAATATCCTATGTGGCGTTCAATTTAAGGAATAAGAGATTTTCAAGCTGAATTTAAGGAGAATGTTTAGTTTCTAATTATGGAGATAAATTAGGATACTAATAATTTAAGTCCTGTGATTTAGGAGATATATCCGCAGCCTTATTTGTAACAGCCAACTACGGTTTTGAAGCTCAATCCAGTCAGAAGATTATAATAAGTAGAAGGTTTCAAACCTAATGTATGTATGGAATGTATTGTATTGTTTGTTATGCCGTTAGTGTTTGTGTTCCATCATTATTTGTGATCCACTCTAGAGTAGAGTTGAACTATGTTAATTGTGAGCCACTTCTGTATTGTTTAATACTAGAGTTGGACTGTTAGTTAAGTTACAACTATTGTAAATTACTTATAAGCTGTTAAGCAAGAGCGAATTATGTTTGTTGAAGGGTGTGTCCTTCTTTTTTGTCAATCACTCTTAAGCTTCTAAGTATAGAGTGATTGTGTGTCTGAAACTTGTGTTCTAATTCGTTGAGTTGTGGTTTTGTCACTGTTTGTGACGGTCAAGGAAGTGGGAGGTGTCTCATATCTAGGTGAGTCTTAGGTAGAAGTATAACATGAATAGTGATTAAGTGAGAAGTTGTAAACGTGGAAGTTTAGCTTCGAATTGATACTATTTAGCGGATTTCCTTCTCGGCTTGGTAGCCCCTAGAGTAGGTGTGTCGATTCACCAAACTGGGTTAACAATTATGTGTGTTATTTACTTACTGCACTGTTTATAGTTACACTTGTTCATTGTGTGTTTAATTCAGATTCAGTATTCTGACACCTCTTAGGACATCTGAGATCTGAATACCAGAAATTTCACATGTGAAAAATACTGCCACGATGTGTTACTTCAACTTTGATACCATATAGTGCTTTTTTATCCATCATTTTAAATAAAGATAAGTATTCAAACACAGAGTTGAAAACAAAATCAAATTTTTATCATAAAATTAGTTACATAAGATCCCCTAATGTCATTTAAATTGAACTAATCATAATCTTTAAATTGGAAGAAAATCAAAACCAATTTAAAGTAGTTCCTAAACAAATGCAAATCTTCCTAAACTAATTTATTAACATAAGTTTCTTACTTAATTCTAACTTGTTTAAATAGGACAATTTTCTAACCAAATTGGAGAACACGTTTTGACAATAATAAGTTACAACTTGCAACACATACAAAAACAAAAGACTTAAGATTGAAACAAAATCAAAACCAATTTAAAATTGTTCCAAAAAAAATGCAAATCTTCCTAAACTAATTGATTAACATGATTCTTAAGATTGGAACAAAATCAAAACCAATTTAAAATTGTTCCAAAACAAATACAAACCTTCCTAAACTAATTAAATTTTCAATCTTCTATTTAACTTATTTTGAAATTTATTTAATCCTCTTTCAATGTTGTTGATTATGGTTCTATGCGATTTACAAATAACTATAACTTTGATGATAAAAAAAAAAAGTAAAATAACATAAATACAACAAATTTTTGCAAGCGTAGAGTTGACATATTGTTTGAATTTAATTCTCCTTTTTTTTTAATAAAAAAAGCAGAGAAATCTTATAACTAAAACATTATGCTTAGCACAAATATAAAAATTTATTTCTAAGTATTAACTATTCTCAAAAGGAAATTATACAGTTACTCAACCCTATATTTTCATGTCAGGGGATAGAAAACTTATATTTTGAATCTATCTTTTACCTTAAGAGTAGAACAACACTTTAAAATATATTTTGTACCTTTATGATAGAATCACTTATAAAAGTTGTTTGCAACATATTAAATTTGAAAATTGTTTTCTTCACTGCTTTCAGGCTACTTAAACCACTACATGATCTAAATCAGGAAAAAACCATTAATATGCACTACCATCAATGTGATCTTAAATTTCCAAATCATACCCAAAATCATTATAAATTTCTTAGGATGAGAATCAAGTTAAAGTCTATTATCTGGCCCTATATATTTCTTTGTACTCAATTGGACTGCTGCTAGGTGGAAGTTAGTTTTAGACTACATCAAGTGACTAATAATGTAATGTTGTTAAATATCAGTTATAATGGTGCTATAGCATTGCAGAATTTGAACAATCACGATTGTTCTGTGATTTTATTTACTACAAAGTGTTGTCAAATAATGACTATAGCGGTGCAGAAACTCTGTAACATACCAAAATTAGAATAAACTGATATTTTACACTATCTGGGAAGTAGAAACTTTGTAATATGCCTTCTATTAACAACTTAACCATTAACCAATTAAACAAACTTTAATATTCCCACTTCAAGAAAAAGAACCATCAATATTTACCTTTCAGTTTTCATGTAGAACGGATAATCCATTTCCCCTTGTTAACAGAGATTTGTGCAGTGGAAAACAATGTTCAGACAATATTAATGTTATGTGTTTTAGCTATTATGCAACATAGAATAAACACCAAAGAACTTAAGCCAAAACCAATACATGTCTCCAAGGAAGCCTTTTGCGATTATTAAACAGTAAAAAAATAAGATGCTTAGTTGGTTATGCATCTTCTATTGCTTTCTCATACTCCAAAGAATTTGTCTGTGTCTGCTCAATGGTATGACCCAATTCATCAGAGGAATGAATATGGATCCAAATATCGCATCTATACAACAAATAATGCATCTATCACGTAGACTAATAATAGTGAGAAATGGGTGAAGATTCTATATAGATTACCGGCAAAAAATCATGACCTAAATAATTTGAACTCAAGGCTTCCACAATCTACACAAAGGCGTGATGCATCTTTTTTATCAAATCAGCAGCAACTTTATGTTGCAGCTTGTGTATTAAATCGGTAATAACCGATTCATCCTGCATTTATATCACCATTTATGAGTTTTCACCAAAACGATCCTACATCTATTTATGTTTATCAATGTTAATAACTATTTATTGAAACAACACAACAATTTCTTCTACATTTTGAGGAGAAAACAAACAAAATACAATATATTTTTTCGGGCACAAATTCATCATAACTAAAAGTGATCTGAAATAAATCCTCAAGAGTAGTTTTGTACTTATCTCTACATCATGTCAGAGGTGAGCAACAACGGTTCTCTTCGACATGGAAGAAAGTATTCATTCATTGAGTTTAGGGTGAGACTTTGCCTCTTCATGGTTCGTCATATTAGCTTCGCAAACAACATAAATTACACTGATTCACTAAACCATTAGTCAGAAGAATCTAATTTAATAATAAATATATGTTGTTAATTTAGTATATCATTACAGAGAAGCAACCCAACTTATAAAGACAAAACAATCATGTAAATAAAACAACTCAACTTCTACAAACAAAACAATCATGTAAATAAAGCAATTCAATTAACGGTGTCGACATGTCAGTGTCGGTGTTCATACATGTAGAAATCAACATATAATCATCAAACAATCAAATTTGAATTACCCGGAAAAGTTATTCCAACAAGTCCAAATCCACCCCCTCTTAGACGCACTCCGAACTTACATCAATAACATTAATTACCAAATACATAAAAAAAACTACATGTACTCCACATAGAAAAGTTAAAAGGATAATTAACTTAACATTAGTTATATTTAGGACTGTAAATGAGTCGAGTCGTTCGAACTTGCCTCAGTTATGCTCGACTCGTTAAGAATTGGATCGGTTCAATTACAAGTTTGAGTTTGACTCGAACTTTTTTTAAACTCAAATCCAACTCGTTATAAGTTCACGAATAACTTAATTCAATTCGTTAGATTCAGCTCGCTTGCTTCACACATTTAAAAATCATTTTTTAAATCTATTTTTTTATATATAATTTATCATATTGAAATAAAATAAAAGTTATCATATTGAAATTTAATTTTATTTCAAAAATCTATTAATTCAAAAATTATATAATTTATATGATGTTGATTTTATTTATATAATTATTTTTAAAAATATTTTTGTTAATTCAAAAATATAAATTATCAATTAAAATTACTAGATTAAAAGAAAATATAGAGTTAAGATTTAGAGTAGATATTTAAATCTAATTTTAAAAATAATATAATCCTTTTTATATATAATGAGTTGATTCATGAACATAATATGTCAAACTATATATAATTTAAATTTAAATTTAACTTATTTAATTAACAAATTTAGTTTTTTCACTTATATTCAATTCATTTAATTTTCCCGTAACATTGAAGGATATCCATTAAATAAAAGAGGATAAATTAATTGAATGATTAACCATGTTCTATATATGGATATGTTTGCTTATCGTATACCAAACCGTACACGACCATTTCCCTAAATTTTCTATGCAAATTTTCCTCCTTCATCACTATATATAAAGATAGGCCACTCCACAAATCAGCCACCACTCTCGCCGGAACCGACCTTATCGGAACTCCTCACCGATCGGGAAACCGGTCCGGCCCTCGTCCTAAACCCTACAACCACCTCGTCGCGTATACACAGATGAAAATCGGCATCAGTCTTATCAATTTCCGCCATCAAACGTACTCTTTACACACAGCACATCCACTTCCACCGCCGTTTCCCACCGGCGCTCCCCTCCTCCAACACTCAACCGTATCTTCCAAACTCATCAAGAACGCCGCATCTCTTTCCTTGTATAAATTCCATATCATTTTCTCCATTTCAACTCGTTTAAAAAGCGAAGGCGCCACCGCATACGCCAACTGTGAACCGTCCCGACGGAGATGCATGAGTTTCTCGGATAGGTTTCTGTTCTTCATCAAAGACTTCTTAGAGCGTCTTGACCGCTTAACATAAACATACTCAGCGCCACCGTCATGAGACACGGTGGGGAGGTTGATCTTAGCAGTGACAGGAATTTTCCGGTTACTGTTTTTATCGGCTATGAAAACAGAAAACTGGTGTGACGAAATCCCAATCTTATGACTGAGAACGGAGAGAATATTCTTGATATTCATGGTCGGGTCCACCGTGAGAATTCCGAGATCGAATTCTCTTTCACCGTCGCAATAGACGACGGGAAATGACTTAACTCCACCGTTAAACGTCATTTTTCAGAAGAATGCAATGCAATGAAATAATTTACTATGCAGTTTGGTTCTTTGAGTGAGGTATAAAACTCGAGACTTTTATATTGTGATGATTTGGTTGGGTTGGGTTGATGGGCTTTTTCTTTTTGAGTCTAGTGAGGCGGTTAGCGATACTATTGGAAAAACAATTATTCGGTACGGTGAAGAATTTTTGGGATCGTAAAAAGATAATTGGTGTATTAAGTAGAAAAAACAAATCATTTTTAAGAAAATTTAATGTTAAAAGTAGAAAGTGGTGGTGGTGAATATTCTGGAGTGAACAAAATTAGGAGTGTTCAAAATTTTGGTTAATTGGGCTAAATATTTAATCTGAATTGAATTCAACTATAAAAAATTTAAATTATTTAAATAGTTAATAAATTGAATTTTTTATTTTAACTAATTCAGTTAATCTAATTGAATCTAAAAATCGGTTCAAATTGTTATAACTTCTTTTTACAATTTTCAATTTAAAAAAATGTTTTATTAAATCTGATTAAAAAAAATCTATTATAACATTCATATTCAAATTTGGTGAATCCTAAATCCCAAATCAATTTCACAAAACATCTCTACTTTATACTCACTTTCATCTTCGATTTTGATTTCAATTTCTTCTTGTTTTTCACTGACTCAATTTCATTTCGGTTTCGATTGTTGGTGATATCTCTGCTCTGGACTATTTTTGAGGTAAATTATTATTTTTGATTTCACTTTAATTTTAGATGTATGAGGTTTATGAAGAATCCATATATTAGGTTCTTTAGGAGCTTGATATTGGAAATTGGTGTTGCTATATAATGAAATTGTTTTCAACTTGTTTGATTTAAGGTCTCTGTCAAGGTTTATCGCTTTTTATTCTTCAATTTTGAAATATATGTTGGAGTATGCAATTTTGATCATGTAGTGAATTGGAGTTGGCTGCACCTTAAAAGTAGTTAGCTCACTATGAAGCACTGACACTCCGAAAATAACCTCCACATTGACACGGTGACACCGATAATAGATGAATAAATTAAATGTAATCACAAGTGTTGGAGCAAGTATGTGATACCGACACGGACACGAAAAAGAGAATTTCAACTAATTAGTAGTGTATATGTTATAAGGAGAGTGATAGAAACTAGTGAAGATGTGAAAAACACAAGAAGGGGGATTGAATTGTAAAACTTGAATCAAAATTTTAAACAACACTGCATTTTTATCCTGGTTCGTTTGATCTCAAACTACTCCAGTCCATCCGTCAAGGTGATTTCGCCTCTCTCCAACGAGGTCTTAATCCACTATATTCAATAGGATTACAACAATCACTTTAACAACTGTTAAAGCCTTCTTTAGTATAACCACAACCCGGTTTATCTCAAGGAAATCTCTTTACAGATAATAGAACAATATTGTGTGTTAATGTTTTCTAACAAAACTATATATCACAACTGTGATAATACACAATTTTAAGCTTAGAATAAAAACGGAATTGCTAATGCTTTTGAGTGGGCGTGGTTTGAAGGCTTAGCAAAATGTATGAGTACGTGCGTTTTCGTAGGCGTGTATATCCGTGAAGATTATTAACCTTTTCTTTTCTCACACTGACTTGTTTATATAGCCAAGGCAAAGATACGTTGTTGTCCATAAATCACTTTCAATGATAATAATGTTCTTTCCTTTTTGAGAAGATCTTGTCTTGGAATAAAGCCGTTGGTAATTAATCTGTCTTGAATGCTTAGTAACGCTTCAGAGTGTTCTCTGCTTATGGTAATCAGAGTGTTCTTGGCTTTAACTTATTCTGACGCTTCTGAGTGTTGATGACTTGGTAAGGATCTTTATCAGAGTCAGAGTATTTTATGCGCAGATTTTGGTCATCAGGCTTCAGCGTATGATCTGGTAACTTCTGCGTGTAGCACATGTTATTGATCTTCTGATGCTGACATATCTTCTGATGTTGATGTTGATACTGATCTTCTGATGCTGATTCCATCAGAGTTTCTGTAAATACACAACATAATTTTAAGTAGCATATATGTCTTATATATAAATTTTACAATTTATTTATTCTTGTATTTTGTTATCATCAAAACTCTAATTGAGGGTTGTAGAATCAAACTATGTTCTAACAATCTCCCCCTTTTTGATGATGACAAAAACCAGATTTTTTCAATTAAAAAAAAGAATAAAAGGTATCAGAGATTAAAGATAAGGAATAAAAGATATCAGAGCTAAGAAGAGAAAACTCCCCCTGAGTTGATTACTTCCCTTTAATTCCATGAGACTTTGAGCATCAGAACTTTACTGTATCAGAGTTCATCAAATTCATCAGAGTTTTGTACCTGTAAGCTTTTCAGAAGAGAAGAAAATTAAATAGATCAGAATGTTTGGGACTTATGTCTCAGTAATCCGTTATTGAAAAATATCATTCTTTCTCCCCCTTTTTGTCAGTTATCAAAAAGCACAGATAATCAGAGCTAAAATGATCAGAGCTTAAATGCGTTTATATTAAAAACAGAAGCAATGATAAGTTCAGAACATGTAAAAATATTACAGATAAACAAGTTATAAAAACAACAAGGAAATTCTAAGAAGGAGGAGGAAGTCGTGTGAACAAAGCTTCCAACATGCTCTTGATTTGGGTGCTGGTTTCCTGTTGCTGAGATAACATGCTGGCTATTGCATCAATTTTGGTGTCCTGCTTATCCATTCTTTCATTCATCAGCATATCAGATCTTTTCATATCTTCCAGAGTCTGCCTGTCAAGAGAGGAAGCTTGAGGATCTTCAGAAACAGGATGCTTCTCAGAGCTTTCTGTTATATCTTCTTCTTGAACCTGTTCTTCAGCTGGAATCATCTATTCTTCTGACTCTGGTTGACGATGATCAGACCAAGGGGCAATGTCCAGCGGGAGTACTTCTTCCTTAAGCAGCTTGCTCATAACTGGACCTTCAATTTCCTTCAGCAGATTGTTGAAGTTCTGTTGAGCTTGTCCATAGCTCTGTTCTTGCAGCTTAAAGGTTTCAGAGCATACCCATCTTCTGAACTTTGTCCATAGGTAGTCTGATGCAGCAGGATCAACCAGTTCCAGACTTGCTTGTTTCAAAGAAGTGATCCACTTTTGTACTTTTGTTTCAAAGTTCAATATGTTGGAACCAACATCTGGATGTTTTGGTTTTGGAATGGCAGTTTTCTTGGTTATTGCAGCAAGGCGTTCAAGGACTGCTAAATCAATGACAGTCTTGCTGTGGTCGGCTGAATTGTCTTTTGGTGAGGGAGTGGGAGAGTCAAGAATTATGATTGGACTTGATGGGGAATTTGGTGGAGTTAATTCTGGTGAAGAGGGAAGTTGAGGAATATTCACAATGGTGCCAAAGGGCAATTGAATGGCCAGAGGTTGTGGTTCAGGGGATTCAAAGTGTTGAGCCTCAGAGGTTTGAATCTCAGGTTGTGGAGATTGTTCAGGTTGAGGAGAGGGTGGATTAATTTCTGGTTGAGGAGATGAAGGTTGTGGGATTTCTAGTTCTGGAGAGAGTGGAATTTCTGGTATTGGTGAGAGGGGAATTTCTGGTTGTGGTTCTGTGTTTGGATTTGGATTTTCTATTTCGGAAGCAGAAGTGTGTTGGTCTATATCAGAAAGAACTTGTGCAAGTTCTTGTTCTGGTATGGCTTCAGTATTTTGATTTTGTGGTTGGGAGCAAGATCTTCTGAGAGTTAATGATTCAGAAGGGTCAAAGTCAAGGTCAAAATCATCGAAAGTTTGAGGTGTTGGGTTTTCAGATGGAGTGGGTATTGGGATAGATGTTGATATAACAATTGAATCTAAAACAATTACAGAAGAAGGATTACCTCTCTTCTTGGGAGTCTGTTGAGATGATCCTTCTGCAGCAGCTTTTCTTTTCTTTGTCTTCTTCAGAACAACCTCTGGAGCTTTCTGCTGAAGATCTTGAATATTCAGATTTGGTGTTGTACCATCAGCTTTACAAGCATCCAGATATCTCAGAATGATTTCAGGTTTAGAGTCAATTTCTGAGAACAGTGGGAAGTCATCCAGAGGGACTCTTCTGCTGGAGATTTCAGCAAAAGGAGTGATGTTGGGCTCCTTCTTGATGTTCTCTATCAACTTCATCTTCTTCAGATTTTTGGCATTCAGCTGTTTGCCAACAGTAGCTTCCAGAGTGCTGATTTCTTGAGCCTCTGTCAGATGATCAATCAGCTTATTCTCTGTCAGAATATCTGATATCAGTCTTCCTAAGGGTATCCAATCCCTTTTTGTACGTTCCTCTTCTCTTATTTCTTTAACACTTGTTCTGAGATGGTTGAACAGAAGATGAGCCAGATTTATCTTGACCTTCTGAGAGATGAAATAGATCAGAAACTGCTGATCAATATTAATGTAATCAGGAGAGCTGGTAGGCTTCTTGTGGTTGAAGCAGCCCAGAATGATCTTGGCCCAAATTATGTGTTTGTCTTTCAAATCCCTTATCTTGCTGGAGGGAAGCCCCAAAGTAAAGATTTCCCTTGCAATTAGGGCAGCATCAGCACACCTTTCTGCCATATCAATGCAACGAACACCACCACCATTGTATCCTATCAGACGTGCAATGAGGTCTTCAGTAATAACAATCTTCTTCCCCATGATATATGAAGTGACCTGATGATTTGAAGAAGAAGCGTGAATCCAAAATTCCTTTACCAGAATAGGAAATGTTGGACCCACCAGTCTGTCAAAATACTTTTCCCAACCTTGAGCTTTAACCTCTTCAGATAGATCAAACCCATTTTCTTTGAGACTGTTGAAATCCACGATTAATTCTGATAGAACCTCTAGGTTTTTGACTGGTGTTAGAAGCGTTCTGTAAGGTTCTTCATATTGTTCAGATGAAACAGTTTTCTGGGAACCTGAAGAAGGAATGCTGGAAGAAGCCATGTTCACACGAGGTTTTTGTGAAAAAGATTGAGAGGATTTTTGAGAAAGTAAGAACACTGAAATCAGAAATATTCAGAGAAAATGAAAGTGAAGGTAAAAGAGTGTAAATGGTGTGAAGTGTGTTTAAATAGATTTCTAAAAAGGTTTTGAAAACATAAACGTTAAGAGAGAGAAATTAATAATGATTATTAGAATTTAATGATAGCTGATTTTAGGGGATTCAGAAAGATATTTGGAACGGTTACCCATGACATGTGTCTCAATGCATCCAATCAGCGCTTTGCCTTTTTCAGAAACGTGAACGCGTGTTCAGCCTCAGAAAATGGCTGATGACTGGATGACACTTGTTTGCTTGAGTGAACAGCACATTTATATCCTTGAAATGAAGCGCTCAGATCTTCATGAATAGATTCTGATACAATCTGCACTTCTAAAGTTCTGAAAGAAGATTGATGAGTAATTCATAGAAAATAAACAAAGTTCTGAAAGTTAAGATATAAAATCAAAACAATTTTATTCTAGACAGAGCTTCATGCTGAGATGTTTCAGAATGAAGTTGAACCTATCTTCAGAAAGAGGTTTTGTAAAAATATCAGCCCATTGATGGTCTGTGTTAATAAATTTTAAATTTTAAATTTTAAATCCCTTTCTGAATATAGTCCCTAATAAAATGATGTTTTATTTCTATATGCTTAGCCCTATAATGTAAAATTGGATTTTTTTCGCTTACATGTGAAACCGTACACGATGAATGAAGTGAAGCAAACAAAATTAACTAAATTAAAATTTTAAAAAATATATATTTTACGTGCCTTGAGTTTCTTAGTTTCTTTTAAAGTAGTATTTTATTTTGGGAGTAGGGAGGACCGAAGTCCAAAACAACAGAAAAAAATAAGCAGAAACAAGCCTAGAAACTAGAACACCATTTAAATTCATCTTCAAATTCTTCATCAAGAACTTAGGAACCTCATGAAAAATCTGGCTATCAATCTTCAACAATCTTCCATGACTAGCGAGAGAGTTAGCGCAACCATTAGTCACCCTACACGCAAAAGTGATCTCAACATCTTCAATGGCAGCCAGCAAATGGAGAATCTGCTGCTCCAGATTCGAAAAGCCAATCAACTTCTTCCTTGCTTTGGATAACACCTCAATAACCACCCTAGAATATGTATTTACCTCAACCTTCGAAAAACCATAATTGATTATAAGCTTCATCCCCTCAAAGATACCCCAAAGCTCCGCCATTAACACACTGCATTTACTAATAAACTTGGCAAAACCAAGAATCCAACTACCTTCTGCGTCGCGAATAACACCCCCACACCAGCTACACCATCTTTATTGTAACACCTCATTTCTACCCAACGAGTTAAATAAAATCAGAGTTATAAAAATTTCCAACAAACAAATGGAATGCTACATTTTCAACTTAAAACTACGACATTCAATCATCTATAGTCCAGATACATGTTAGAACAATGTTTGAATCTACTACCCTATATTTAAGTTTTGATGATAACAAAGTGAAAAGATATAGTATTTATAAGTTTCATGAATGAACTATCTGCTGCCTAAAATTATTATGTTCTGACTTGCAGATACTCTGATTGGTATAAGCAAGATCATGTCTTTTCAGCATCAGAATTTGATTTCATACACCAGCATCAGAAGTTGCTACATCAGAACGTCAAGATCAGATAATCAACTCACGTACATGCTGAAGCTTGATGAACAAGACTGCGCTCAAACACTCTGATACAGAAACACAATAGTTCATCAGCAGCGAAGCAGAATCAGAATGAGCCAAGCCAGAACTTGCATTAAGTAAGCAACGGTATTGTGCATTGAAAGCTAATCAATTCCAACGGCCTCATTCCAGACAAGATCTGCTCAAAAAGGAAAGCTTGTTATTAGCATTGAATCAAGAATATTTCATTCAACGTTCATCTTTTCAAGTGCTATATAAACAAGGCTTTGAAGATTATAATGGCTAATGCTCTCCAAATCTCTACACGCACAAAGCTGAACCATAATCTTCATTCTACCAGTTTTGCTAAACCACATACTCTGATATTCCATTATTGTTTAGCAATCTAGTTTCTAAGCTTCATTTTGTGTATACATCACAGTTGTGATAAAGTTTTGTAGAAAACATTCACACACATAGTCTTATCTTTTTGTAAGGAAGTGTTACCTTGACAAACCGGGTTGTGGTTTGAATCAAGAAGGCTTTAGCAGTTGTTAAAGCAGTCTGTAATATTCAGTTGAATATAGTGAATTAAGACCTCGTTGGAGAGAGGCGAAATCACCTTGACGGGTGGACTGGAGTAGTTTGAGATCAAACGAACCAGGATAAAAATATCTTGTCAATTGCTTTAGATTTCAGTTTTACAATTCAACCCCCCCTTCTTGTGTTTTTCACCCCTTCAATTGGCATCAGAGCGCCTGGTTCTGAGCTAAAACACTTAACCGTGTCAGTACAAGATCCAGCGTCAGAAAAACACAAATGGCAGGAAACAATTCTCACATCAGCAATGACAACAATGAGGACAGAGACAGATTCAGTGGCAAACCTCCAGTCTTTGATGGAGAAAACTTTGATTACTGAAAAGACAGAATTGAAAGCTTCTTTCTAGCACATGATGCTGATCTGTGGGATATGGTGACAGATGGATACACGCACCCTGTGAATGCAAGTGGTCAGAAGATTGATAGAAAATCAATGACTGATCAACAAAAGCGTGACTTCAAGAATCACCACAAAGCCAGAACCATACTCCTCAGTGCCATCTCCTATACTGAGTATGAAAAGATCTCCAACAGAGACACAGCAAAAAATATCTTTGATTCTCTCAGAATGACGCACGAGGGCAACGTTCAGGTCAAAGAAACAAAAGCTCTGGCGCTCATTCAGAAGTATGAGGCGTTCAAAATGGAAGAATCTGAATCCATTGAAACTATGTTCTCTAGATTCCAGATTCTGGTAGCTGGTCTCAAAGTTCTGGACAAAGGATACTCTACTGCTGATCATGTCAAGAAAATAATCAGAAGTTTACCCAAGCAGTGGAGGCCTATGGTTACTGCTCTGAAGCTAGCTAAAGATCTCAACAAAATCACTCTGGAGGAACTTATAAGCTCCCTCAGAAGTCATGAGATAGAGCTAGAAGCTGATGAGCCTCAGAAGCAAGGTAAGCCTTTAGCATTAAAATCTAACAGAAAATTTGAGTCTAAAGTTTTGCAGGCAGTTGAAGAAACATCTGATGGATCCTCATCAGAAGAAGACGAACTTTCCCTTCTCTCCAGAAGAGTAAATCAACTGTGGAAGCAAAGACAAAGGAAGTTCAGGAATCCCAGAAGATCTGATCAGAATGAGTCTTCTTCCAGATACAGAAGGACAGATTCTTCCTCTGGATACAGAAGATCTGAAGGCTCCTCCAGTAGCAAGAAGCCAAACACAAAAGACATCATCTGCTATGAGTGCAATGAGCAAGGACACTACAAGAGTGACTGCCCAAAGCTTCAGAGGGAAAAGCCCAAAAAGAAGTTTGGAAGAGAGAAGAAGAAAAGTCTCATGGCCACATGGGATGACTCTGACTCGTCTGAAGCTGACTCAGAATCAGATGATGAAAGGGCAAACATAGCTCTCATGGCAAACATTTCAGAAGATAGTGAAGCTTCTGAATCAGACTCAGAATCAGACACAGAAGAGGTATTTCCTAACTTCGCTGTTAACTTTACAAAGGCTGAACTTGCTGAAAGCCTCAATGAAATTCTGGAACGTTATCAGCAGATTAGAGCTAAATTCAGAGACCTGAAAAGGAATCTTGAATCTGACTCTAATAAGTCTGAGAGTCTCAAATTGGAAAATTCTGAGCTGAGAGATAAAATTTCAAAATTAGAAAACACTTTACAAAACTCTCAGAAGGAACCAATTTCTGAAACTCCCAGCAACGCTGATGAGATCATCAAGGAGTATGATCACAGTTTCCAGAAGTTCCTTGCTAAAAGCATAGATAGAAGCAGAATGGCTTCAATGATCTATGGAGTTAGCAGAAACGGCAGGAAAGGAATAGGATACCAAGGTAAGGTTCCTACACCAAAGAATGTCATGGACTTAACCATTAAACACACTCCTCTAAATTCACACTTTGTGTATGGTCACACACATGACATCAAATATACTAGCAGTAAGCACTCTGTGAAACCAAAATTCAACCAGAGTTTTGGTAAAACTAACAAATCAGGACCCAAGAAAATCTGGGTACCTAAGGATAAAATAATACATGTTGCAGATATCTTTAGCAGTAAGTCAGAAACACCAGTCATGGTACCTGGACTCTGGCTGCTCACGACACATGACGGGAAGAAGGCATATGTTCCAAAGCCTGGAACTTAAGCCTGGAGGCCACGTTGGCTTTGGAGGCAATCAGAGGGGAAAGATAATTGGCTCTGAAACTGTAGGTAATGGAAATCTTCCCTCTATTAATAATGTTCTGCTAGTAGATGGATTGATGCATAATCTGTTATCCATAAGTCAATTAAGTGATAACGGTTATGATATAATCTTTAATCAAAAATCATGTAAAGCTGTTAGTCAGAAAGATGGGACTATCCTGTTTAATGGTAAGAGGAAAAACAACATTTACAAAATCAAACTTTCTGAACTAAAGAGTCAGAATGTAAAATGTCTTCTGTCTGTTAACAACGAGCAGTGGATCTGGCACAGAAGATTGGGGCATGTTAGTATGAGAAGAATATCTCAGATTAACAAACTCAATCTGGTCAGAGGACTTCCTAATTTGAAGTTCAATTCAGATGCTCTGTGTGAAGCATGTCAGAAAGGCAAATTTGCAAAACCTTCTTTTAAATCCAAAAATGTTGTTTCCACCTCTAAGCCATTAGAACTTCTGCACATTGACTTATTTGGACCAGTTAAAACTGCTTCAGTCAGTGGTAAGAAGTATGGGTTAGTAATCGTAGATGACTATAGCAGATGGACATGGGTAAAGTTCTTAAGACACAAGGACGAGTCACACTCTGTGTTTGTTACCTTCTGTAACCAAGTTCAGAATGAAAAAGATCTTAGAATCGTTAAAGTCAGAAGTGATCATGGTGGAGAATTTGAAAATAAAGATTTTGAGTCATTCTTTAATGACAAAGGCATTCTGCATGATTTCTCTTGTCCTAGAACTCCCCAACAAAATGGAGTTGTAGAACGAAAGAACAGAACATTGCAAGAAATGGCCAGAACCATGATCAATGAGACAAACGTTGCTAAGACTTTCTGGGCAGAGGCAATAAACACAGCGTGCTACATTCAGAATAGAATCTCAATAAGACCTATTCTGGAAAAGACTCCATATGAATTGTGGAAGAACAGAAAGCCCAACATTTCATATTTTCATCCATTTGGATGTACTTGCTTTATGTTAAATACAAAGAATTATTTGAACAAGTTTGACTCTAAGGCACAGAAGTGTATTATGTTAGGATACTCTGAACGCTCAAGAGGGTACAGAGTATACAATACAGAAACACAGATTGTGGAAGAATCAATCAGTGTTCGTTTTGATGATAAGCTTGACTCTGAAAAGTCAAAGCAGAATGAAATTTTTGCAGGTATAGAAATTGAATTTGCAGGTTCTGAAGACAAGTCATCAGAAGCTCTCAACACAGACATTCCTTCAACGTCTGAAAGAAGCACTGCTAGAAATCCTACAACAGCTGCTGATCAACCTCAGAAGAGATTACCCAGAAGCAGCTTGGATCACCCAGAAGAGACTATCCTAGGAAGAAAGGAAGATCCAATCAGAACAAGAGCAAGCTTCAGAAACTCTGAAGAAACTCTTATGGGACTTGTGTCTCTGATTGAACCTTCTTCTATTGATGAAGCACTTCTGGACAATGACTGGATTCTGGCAATGCAAGAAGAGCTGAATCAATTCACCAGAAACGACGTATGGGATCTCGTTCCCAGACCAAAAGGATTCAACGTCATTGGAACAAGATGGGTATTCAGAAACAAGCTAAATGAACAAGGTGAAGTCATCAGAAACAAGGCACGACTGGTTGCACAAGGTTATAGTCAGCAAGAGGGGATAGACTATACAGAAACCTTTGCCCCAGTCGCCAGGTTAGAATCTATCAGACTCTTAATTTCATTTGCTGTTAATAGAGGCATCACTCTGTATCAGATGGATGTCAAAAGTGCATTCTTAAATGGTTATATAGAAGAAGAAGTTTATGTTCACCAACCCCCAGGTTTTGAAAATACAAAACATCCAGAACATGTTTTCAAACTAAAGAAATCACTGTATGGTCTGAAACAAGCTCCCAGAGCTTGGTATGAAAGGCTAAGTAACTTTCTGCTTGAAAATGAATTCACCAGAGGGAAAGTGGACACTACTCTATTCTGTAAAACAGTTAAGAGTGACATCTTAGTCTGTCAAATTTATGTTGATGATATCATTTTTGGTTCTACTAATCCTTCTCTTGGAAGAAAATTTGCTAAGTGTATGCAGGCAGAATTTGAGATGAGCCTCATGGGGGAACTGAAATTCTTTCTAGGAATTCAGATCAATCAAACTCCAGAAGGAACTTACATTCATCAGAGCAAATACATCAGGGATCTTCTGAAGAAATTTGACCTCTCAGAATGTAAGCCATCAAAGATTCCAATGCATCCCACGTGCATTCTGGAAAGAGAAGAGGTAAGCAAAAGTGTAGAACAGAAAGTCTACAGAGGTATGATTGGTTCTCTCCTCTATCTGACTGCTTCAAGACCTGACATATTGTTTAGTGTTTGTATCTGTGCTAGATTCCAATCAGATCCTAGAGAATCTCACTTAACAGCTGTTAAGCGAATTTTCAAGTATCTGAAAGGTACTACTAATCTGGGTTTGTTTTATAGAAAATCTAGTGATTACAGCTTAGTAGGCTACTGTGATGCTGATTTTGCTGGAGACAGAGTGGAACGTAAAAGTACTTCTGGAAGCTACCAGTTTCTGGGAGAAAATCTGATCTCTTGGTCCAGCAAAAGGCAATCAACAATTGCTCTGTCAACAGCAGAAGCTGAGTACATAGCAGCAGCAGGATGTAGCACACAAATGCTCTGGATGAAAAGTCAGCTTGAAGACTTCCAGATTTTTGAGAGTAACATTCCTATACTTTGTGATAATACTTCTGCTATTTGCTTAAGTAAGAATCCTATTTTACATTCTAGAGCTAAGCATATAGAAATAAAACATCACTTCATTAGGGACTATATTCAGAAAGGTATTTTGAACTTAAAATTTATAGATACAGACCATCAATGGGCTGATATCTTTACTAAACCCCTTTCAGAAGATAGGTTTAATTTCATTCTGAAACATCTCAGCATGAAAGTGTGCCCAGAGTAAAAATGTTTTAATTCCATATATTTACCTTCAGAATGTAATTATTTCACTGTGAACTTCTGATCAATCTCCCTTCAGAAAGATAGAACATGCAGATTGTATCAGATGCAAGTCTAAAGATCTGAGAGTCTATTCTCAAAGACTGACGTGCTGATCACTACATCAAACAAGTGTCATCCAATCATCAGCATATCTCTGAAGCAGAACGCGTGCACGCTTCTGAGAAGGCAAAGCGCTGATTGGGTGCATTGAGACACATGTCTGGTAACCGTTTTTAAGTATCTTTCTCAAATCCCCCAAAATCAGCAAGCATTTAATGAAAAGTAATCACGCTTTTTAAATGGCAATCATTATTTTTCTCTCTCTTAAAAACGTTTATCTTTTCAAAATAATTTTGAAAACTCTATTTAAGCACATTAATCTCTCATTCTTATTCTTTACGCTTTCTCATTAACACTCAAGCTTTTTCTGCATATTTCTGAGTTCATCCTTTGCAAAACTTTTTTTTCTCAATTCATTCTCAAAGCTTTTTAGTGTCAGCATGGTTCATAAGCAAAATGAAACTTCTGAAAAGATTCAAGCGATGCTGGAGCGCCTGTTTACACGCTTGCCTCCTCAACCTTAAATCTTTTTCATGCATGACCTTTTTCATGTTTTCTTCATTTTCTGATGTACTGTTTTGATTAAGTTTTTGTAATATTTTCTTGCTCTGATTCTGAACTATCTTAATATAATTTGTTTTTCTAATCTTAATTGTTTTAGCACATCACC
This sequence comes from Vicia faba, assembly GCA_948472305.1. Classification (NCBI taxonomy): domain Eukaryota; kingdom Viridiplantae; phylum Streptophyta; class Magnoliopsida; order Fabales; family Fabaceae; genus Vicia; species Vicia faba. The sequence goes on along the minus strand of OX451738.1, from coordinate 209,871,552 downwards.
AACACTTTTTGATTGCTGACAAAAAGGGGGAGAAAAAGAATGATATTTAAATCAATAACGGCTAACTAGACAGAAATTCTCAAACATTCTAACTCTATTACTTGAAATGTTTTTCTGTTTTGTTTAAAGTCTACAGGCACAAGGAAGCTCCTGGACACTCTGAAGACTAGAAGCTCTGATCAAAATGTAGAAGCTCTGATCAATGTTGCTCTGATCAATATGAAGTTCTGATCGACTTAATACTCTGATCCAAAGCAAAGCTCTGACAAGAAAAGCTCTGAAGCTCTGCTCTCTGATAAGTCAAAGACTCTGATAATCTGATGTTCAAAGAAAGAAAAAGATCTGATCCTGAAGAACACGTATAATCAAAGGGAAGTAATCAACTCAGGGGGAGTATCTCTTAACTCTGACTTCTCCGTACTTCTTACTCTGATACATTTTCCAGATACCTTTTCACGTTATTTTTCATTTAAAATATCTAGTTTTTGTCATCATCAAAAAGGGGGAGATTGTTAGAACAATGTTTGAATCTACTACCCTATATTTAAGTTTTGATGATAACAAAGTGAAAAGATATAGTATTTATAAGTTTCATGAATGAACTATCTGCTGCCTAAAATTATTATGTTCTGACTTGCAGATACTCTGATTGGTATAAGCAAGATCATGTCTTTTCAGCATCAGAATTTGATTTCATACACCAGCATCAGAAGTTGCTACATCAGAACGTCAAGATCAGATAATCAACTCACGTACATGCTGAAGCTTGATGAACAAGACTGCGCTCAAACACTCTGATACAGAAACACAATAGTTCATCAGCAGCGAAGCAGAATCAGAATGAGCCAAGCCAGAACTTGCATTAAGTAAGCAACGGTACTGTGCATTGAAAGCTAATCAATTCCAACGGCCTCATTCCAGACAAGATCTGCTCAAAAAGGAAAGCTTGTTATTAGCATTGAATCAAGAATATTTCATTCAACGTTCATCTTTTCAAGTGCTATATAAACAAGGCTTTGAAGATTATAATGGCTAATGCTCTCCAAATCTCTACACGCACAAAGCTGAACCATAATCTTCATTCTACCAGTTTTGCTAAACCACATACTCTGATATTCCATTATTGTTTAGCAATCTAGTTTCTAAGCTTCATTTTGTGTATACATCACAGTTGTGATAAAGTTTTGTAGAAAACATTCACACACATAGTCTTATCTTTTTGTAAGGAAGTGTTACCTTGACAAACCGGGTTGTGGTTTGAATCAAGAAGGCTTTAGCAGTTGTTAAAGCAGTCTGTAATATTCAGTTGAATATAGTGAATTAAGACCTCGTTGGAGAGAGGCGAAATCACCTTGACGGGTGGACTGGAGTAGTTTGAGATCAAACGAACCAGGATAAAAATATCTTGTCAATTGCTTTAGATTTCAGTTTTGCAATTCAACCCCCCCTTCTTGTGTTTTTCACCCCTTCACTATGGTCCAGATACATAACACATAAGTTTCAGGTGAACCGATAACAACCAGCTTAGTCTTTAAAATAAAAACAACTTTCATTACTACGCAGCGGATTCACAAAATTCAACTGAAAACACCATAACATCTTATCCAACTAAAAACAACTTTAAGAAAACAAGTCTTTTAATGGGTACAACTAAAAAGTTCAGCAACATAATGAAAATCAACAATAAAGAAAACATGTGTTCATCCCCCCGAGTGTTACGTATCAGAGCGACAACACTGATTCGAACTAACGAGGGTAACAGCTAACCTTCTTGATTACCTGCATGTTACCAATATAGGGCAACATTCAAACATAAGGAGTGAGATATCGAACCATATAATCGGATATACAATAAATAATATATTAGTATTAGATCGTATAATTCATCACTTCACAGCTTTTTATCAACATTCAACATAATTAATTCATCCATACGACAACTCAGAATACAACATGAAATGCGACTCGTCTTTATGCACATGAATGTGGTACCAATGAAGCAGAACTCCCAACTTAGAAATCTGCCAATAAATAGAGGCATCAACAAGGCATAAGCCTTCAACTTTATATTTGTCAATCCAGGCCAACTTGACGAGCATCAGCTCCAACATGATATGCTATGTATGCATTAACGACATGAACGTAATATCAATAACAACATCAATAATTCAACTTAATTCAACATTGGCCATAAGTCTGCAACTTAATATTTTGCCTATAAATAGAGACAATGAAATCACCTACAAATTCACATTTTTCAACAAAAATGCCACCCAACAGATCAACCAAAATTACTACAATACACCGCATAATTATTCGGACTATTTTGGCTAAAATCGGTTAATTAATTATCGACCAAAAATTCTATTATTTCTATTTTATAAAATCCTACAAAATTATTTATTAAAGAATATTAAATCATTATTAATAAATATTTTGTATTTGTAAACCGGAACGTACTTACTTCTTAAATTCGCTACAGTAGCAAAACAATGCCATTAAATATTACTTCTTATTTTCGCTACTGAGCTAGCAAGCCAAGTGCCTTTGATTGCCACTTTAATTTTTATGTTAATGTATTGTAAAATAAATGCCTTTTAGATGCTACTTTAATTCAAGCCAAAAGCCTTTCAACACTACTTCTCAATATATCACCACAACATTGTAACCCATTGCTTTTAAAAAAATACCACTTCATAATGCTACTTCATGCCAAATGCAAGTGCCTTTAAATGTTGCATCCTAATATCACTACCGTAGCAAGACATGTACCTCTAATCACTACCTTATCAATTTGTGCTACAGTATGCAGGGCAAAAACTCCAAATATTAATCTATCCTATGCGCTACAATATTGCAAGCATGTACCTTTAAGTATTATTTCATACATTTCGCTACAGTACATGCAAGCAAGTGACATCTAATATTGATTCATTAATTGCTACAGAATGCAAGCAGGTGCCATACATACTACTCCATTTCTATGCTACAGCAAACAAGTCGTATACTTATTAAATGCTCAAAATGCTACTTTAATCGTGCGCTACAGTAGCATGCCATTTTCTTCTATATACTACTTCTTATTTATACGCTGCAGCAAGTAAGTAATATGCCATTATATATATATATATATATATATATATATATATATATATATATATATATATATATATATATATATATATATATATATATATATATATATATATATATATATATATATATATATATATATATATATATATATATATATATATATATATATATATATATATATATATATATATATATATATATATATATATATTCATTTCATGCGCTACAGTAGTAAGTAAGTTCTTAAATATTACTACACCATTATCGCTACAGCAACAAGAATGTAATATTCCAATTGCTACTTGCTTTATGCTACTGTATAGTAAAAAAAAATGCCTTTCATTGCTACATAAATCTAGCGCTACAGAAGCAATTAACTCTCCTAGATACCATTTCATCTAATGCTACAGTATTCAAATATGGGATTTTGCAAAGAAAATACTAAAGCACTTAAATATATGTATATCTAATTAAATTGGGTCCTAAATCATCTCTCAATTTCATCAATATACCAATTTTAAACACAATTAGGATTTATTTTTATAACCCAAATTCACATACTATTAATTATACACCCTATTATAGAGTTAGAACCCCACCCTTACCTTGGATTAAGAGAAGCTTTAAGAGACTTCAACCGAATTTTTGGGAAATTTGGCACGAGAAGCAATTTTTCCTCTTCTTCTTCTTCTCCCCTCACAAACCCTATTTTCCTCTTTGCTATTTTTCTTCCTGATACAATACTCCCTTCTATTTCCTCTACTTCTATTCTAATATAATAATCATATTCTATTTAATCTTAAAAAATTCAAATGGGCATAAATGGCATACCCCTCTATTACTACACAACACCACTAATTAAGCTCAATATCTTATTTAAGCTTAATAATAAAATAACACTTTAACTTAATTCCACTAAATTAAATCTGATTAATTATTATTCAAACTTAATAAAATAATTCCGACTTCGACGATAAAAATTTGAATTAATAAAAAAAATTCAAAAATATTTAATTAAATAAATAATTAAATACTGGGCGTTACAACTCTCCCCCACTTAGAATATTTTCGTCCACGAAAATGAAAGTTTACCTGGTTCAAATAACTCGGTATAGGAGTCTCGCATCTTGCTCTCAAATTCCCAGGTCATGCTCTCACCAGCAGCACCTAACCAGAGAACCTTCACCAATGCAATCTCTTTTCCCCTTAGAATCTTCATCTCGCGATATGCGATTCTCACAGGCATCGTCTCCATCGTGAGATTATCCCGTACTTGCACATCGTTCATCTGAATCACATGAGACAGATCGAGAATATACTTCCAGAGTTGTGACACATGAAACACATCATGCAGATTCAAAAGATTAGGCGGTAAAGCCACTCTATAAGCAACATTTCCCACTCTTTTCAAAATCTGATACGGACCAGTAAAACAAGGAGTGAGCTTCTTAGACTTCAGAGCTCGCCCAACACCAGTCACAGGTGTGACTCTAAAAAACACATGATCACCAGCTTGGAATTCCAAATATTTCCTTCTCTTGTCATGATAACTCTTTTGTCTACTTTGTGAAGCTTTCATCTTTTCTCGAATCAACTTCACCTTCTCAGTAGTCTCACGAACAAGTTCAGGTCCAAGTACTACACTTTCACCAGATTCGTGCCAACACTAAGGATTCCTACACCTCCGACCATACAACGTCTTGAAAAGTGCCATCCCAATACTAGAATGGTAATTGTTGTTGTAAGTGAACTCAATCAACGGAAGATAAGTATCCCACGAACCTCCCTGCTCAAGAACACATGCTCTCAACAGATCCTCCAATGACTGAATAGTCCTCTCGGTCTGACCATCCGTCTGAGGATGATACGTCGAACTCAACCTCAACTTAGATCCCAACGCCTCTTGCAAACTTTTCCAGAAATCAAAAGTAAACCTCGAATCCCTGTCCGACACAATACACAAAGAAACACCATGCAACTTCACAATCACTCTATACTTATAAGCTGTTAAGCAAGAGCAAATTATGTTTGTTGAAGGGTGTCTCCTTATTTTTTGTCAATCACTCTTAAGCTTCTAAGTATAGAGTGATTGTGTGTCTGAAATTTGTGCTCTAATTCGTTGAGTTGTGATTTTGTCACTGTTTGTGACGGTCAAGGAAGTGGGAGGTGTCTCATATCTAGGTGAGTCTTAGGTAGAAGTATAACATGAATAGTGATTAAGTGAGAAGTTGTAAACGTGGGAGTTTAGCTTCGAATTGATACTATTTAGAGGATTTCCTTTTCGGCTTGGCAGCCCCTAGAATAGGTGTGTCGATTCACCAAACTGGGTTAACAATTATGTGTGTTATTTACTTACTGCACTGTTTATAGTTACACTTGTTCATTGTGTGTTTAATTCAGATTCAGTATTCCGACACCTCTTAGGACATCTGAGATCTGAATATCAGAAATTTCACATGTGAAAAATACTGCCACGATGTGTTACTTCAACTTTGATACCATATAGTGCTTTTTTATCCATCATTTTAAATAAAGATAAGTATTCAAACACAGAGTTGAAAACAAAATCAAATTTTTATCACAAAATTAGTTACATAAGATCCCCTAATGTCATTTAAATTGAACTAATCATAATCCTTAAATTGGAAGAAAATCAAAACCAATTTAAAGTAGTTCCTAAACAAATGCAAATCTTCCTAAACTAATTTATTAACATAAGTTTCTTACTTAATTCTAACTTGTTTAAATAGGACAATTTTCTAACCAAATTGGAGAACACGTTATGACAATAATAAGTTACAACTTGTAACACATACAAAAACAAAAGACTTAAGATTGAAACAAAATCAAAACTAATTTAAAATTGTTCCAAAAAAAATGCAAATCTTCCTAAACTAATTGATTAACATGATTCTTAAGATTGGAACAAAATCAAAACCAATTTAAAATTGTTCCAAAACAAATACAAACCTTCCTAAACTAATTAAATTTTCAATCTTCTATTTAACTTATTTTGAAATTTGTTTAATCCTCTTTCAATGTTGTTGATTATGGTTCTATGCGATTTACAAATAACTATAATTTTGATGATAAAAAAAGAAAGTAAAATAACATAAATACAACAAATTTTTGCAAGCGTAGAGGAAACCCTTTTCAAATCTGTCATAAAGTTGACATATTGTTTGAATTTAATTCTCCTTTTTTTTTAATAAAAAAAGCAGAGAAATCTTATAACTAAAACATTATGCTTAGCACAAATATAAAAATTTATTTGTAAGTATTAACTATTCTCAAAAGGAAATTATACAGTTACCCAACCCTATATTTTCATGTCAGGGGATAGAAAACTTATATTTTGAATCTATCTTTTACCTTAAGAGTAGAACAACACTTTAAAATATATTTTGTACCTTTATGATAGAATCACTTATAAAAGTTGTTTGCAACATATTAAATTTGAAAATTGTTTTCTTCACTGCTTTCAGGCTACTTAAACCATTACATGATCTAAATCAGGAAAAAAACCATTAATATGCACTACCATCAATGTGATCTTAAATTTCCAAATCATACCCAAAATCATTATAAATTTCTTAGGATGAGAATCAAGTTAAAGTCTATTATCTGGCCCTATATATTTCTTTGTACTCAATTGGACTGCTGCTAGGTGGAAGTTAGTTTTAGACTACATCAAGTGACTAATAATGTAATGTTGTTAAATATCAGTTATAATGGTGCTATAGCATTGCAGAATTTGAACAATCACGATATTCTGTGATTTTATTTACTACAAAGTGTTGTCAAATAATGACTATAGCGGTGCAGAAACTCTGTAACATACCAAAATTAGAATAAACTGATATTTTACACTATCTGTTAGAAACTTTGTAATATGCCTTCTATTAACAACTTAACCATTAACCAATTAAACAAACTTTACTATTCCCACTTCAAGAAAAAGAACCATCAATATTTACCTTTCAGTTTTCATGTAGAACTGACAATCCATTTCCCCTTGTTAGCAGAGATTTGTGCAGTGGAAAACAATGTTCAGACAATATTAATGTTATGTGTTTTAGCTATTATGCAACATAGAATAAACACCAAAGAACTTAAGCCAAAACCAATACATGTCTCCAAGGAAGCCTTTTGCGATTATTAAACAGTAAAAAAATAAGATGCTTAGTTGGTTATGCATCTTCTATTGCTTTCTCATACTCCAAAGAATTTGTCTGTGTCTGCTCAATGGTATGACCCAATTCATCAGAGGAATGAATATGGATCCAAATATCGCATCTATACAACAAATAATGCATCTATCACGTAGACTAATAATAGTGAGAAATGGGTGAAGATTCTATATAGATTACCGGCAAAAAATCATGACCTAAATAATTTGAGCTCAAGGCTTCCACAATCTACACAAAGGCGTGATGCATCTTTTTTATCAAATCAGCAGCAACTTTATGTTGCAGCTTGTTTATTAAATCGGTAGTAGCCGATTCATCCTGCATTTATATCACCATTTATGAGTTTTCACCAAAACGATCCTACATCTATTTATGTTTATCAATGTTAATAACTATTTATTGAAACAACACAACAATTTCTTCTACATTTTGAGGAGAAAACAAACAAAATACAATATATTTTTTCGAGCACAAATTCATCATAACTAAAAGTGATCTGAAATAAATCCTCAAGAGTAGTTTTGTACTTATCTCTACATCATGTCAGAGGTGAGCAACAACGGTTCTCTTCGACATGGAAGAAAGTATTCATTCATTGAGTTTAGGGTGAGACTTTGCCTCTTCATGGTTCGTCATATTAGCTTCGCAAACAACATAAATTACACTGATTCACTAAACCATTAGTCAGAAGAATCTAATTTAATAATAAATATATGTTGTTAATTTAGTATATCATTACAGAGAAGCAACCCAACTTATAAAGACAAAACAATCATGTAAATAAAACAACTCAACTTCTACAAACAAAACAATCATGTAAATAAAGCAATTCAATTAACGGTGTCGACATGTCAGTGTCGGTGTTCATACATGTAGAAATCAACATATAATCATCAAACAATCAAATTTGAATTACCCGGAAAAGTTATTCCAACAAGTCCAAATCCACCCCCTCTTAGACGCACTCCGAACTTACATCAATAACATTAATTACCAAATACATAAAAAAAACTACATGTACTCCACATAGAAAAGTTAAAAGGATAATTAACTTAACATTAGTTATATTTAGGACTGTAAATGAGTCGAGTCGTTCGAACTTGCCTCAGTTATGCTCGACTCGTTAAGAATTGGATCGGTTCAATTACAAGTTTGAGTTTGACTCGAACTTTTTTTAAACTCAAATCCAACTCGTTATAAGTTCACGAATAACTTAATTCAATTCGTTAGATTCAGCTCGCTTGCTTCACACATTTAAAAATCATTTTTTAAATCTATTTTTTTATATATAATTTATCATATTGAAATAAAATAAAAGTTATCATATTGAAATTTAATTTTATTTCAAAAATCTATTAATTCAAAAATTATATAATTTATATGATGTTGATTTTATTTATATAATTATTTTTAAAAATATTTTTGTTAATTCAAAAATATAAATTATCAATTAAAATTACTAGATTAAAAGAAAATATAGAGTTAAGATTTAGAGTAGATATTTAAATCTAATTTTAAAAATAATATAATCCTTTTTATATATAATGAGTTGATTCATGAACATAATATGTCAAACTATATATAATTTAAATTTAAATTTAACTTATTTAATTAACAAATTTAGTTTTTTCACTTATATTCAATTCATTTAATTTTCCCGTAACATTGAAGGATATCCATTAAATAAAAGAGGATAAATTAATTGAATGATTAACCATGTTCTATATATGGATATGTTTGCTTATCGTATACCAAACCGTACACGACCATTTCCCTAAATTTTCTATGCAAATTTTCCTCCTTCATCACTATATATAAAGATAGGCCACTCCACAAATCAGCCACCACTCTCGCCGGAACCGACCTTATCGGAACTCCTCACCGATCGGGAAACCGGTCCGGCCCTCGTCCTAAACCCTACAACCACCTCGTCGCGTATACACAGATGAAAATCGGCATCAGTCTTATCAATTTCCGCCATCAAACGTACTCTTTACACACAGCACATCCACTTCCACCGCCGTTTCCCACCGGCGCTCCCCTCCTCCAACACTCAACCGTATCTTCCAAACTCATCAAGAACGCCGCATCTCTTTCCTTGTATAAATTCCATATCATTTTCTCCATTTCAACTCGTTTAAAAAGCGAAGGCGCCACCGCATACGCCAACTGTGAACCGTCCCGACGGAGATGCATGAGTTTCTCGGATAGGTTTCTGTTCTTCATCAAAGACTTCTTAGAGCGTCTTGACCGCTTAACATAAACATACTCAGCGCCACCGTCATGAGACACGGTGGGGAGGTTGATCTTAGCAGTGACAGGAATTTTCCGGTTACTGTTTTTATCGGCTATGAAAACAGAAAACTGGTGTGACGAAATCCCAATCTTATGACTGAGAACGGAGAGAATATTCTTGATATTCATGGTCGGGTCCACCGTGAGAATTCCGAGATCGAATTCTCTTTCACCGTCGCAATAGACGACGGGAAATGACTTAACTCCACCGTTAAACGTCATTTTTCAGAAGAATGCAATGCAATGAAATAATTTACTATGCAGTTTGGTTCTTTGAGTGAGGTATAAAACTCGAGACTTTTATATTGTGATGATTTGGTTGGGTTGGGTTGATGGGCTTTTTCTTTTTGAGTCTAGTGAGGCGGTTAGCGATACTATTGGAAAAACAATTATTCGGTACGGTGAAGAATTTTTGGGATCGTAAAAAGATAATTGGTGTATTAAGTAGAAAAAACAAATCATTTTTAAGAAAATTTAATGTTAAAAGTAGAAAGTGGTGGTGGTGAATATTCTGGAGTGAACAAAATTAGGAGTGTTCAAAATTTTGGTTAATTGGGCTAAATATTTAATCTGAATTGAATTCAACTATAAAAAATTTAAATTATTTAAATAGTTAATAAATTGAATTTTTTATTTTAACTAATTCAGTTAATCTAATTGAATCTAAAAATCGGTTCAAATTGTTATAACTTCTTTTTACAATTTTCAATTTAAAAAAATGTTTTATTAAATCTGATTAAAAAAAATCTATTATAACATTCATATTCAAATTTGGTGAATCCTAAATCCCAAATCAATTTCACAAAACATCTCTACTTTATACTCACTTTCATCTTCGATTTTGATTTCAATTTCTTCTTGTTTTTCACTGACTCAATTTCATTTCGGTTTCGATTGTTGGTGATATCTCTGCTCTGGACTATTTTTGAGGTAAATTATTATTTTTGATTTCACTTTAATTTTAGATGTATGAGGTTTATGAAGAATCCATATATTAGGTTCTTTAGGAGCTTGATATTGGAAATTGGTGTTGCTATATAATGAAATTGTTTTCAACTTGTTTGATTTAAGGTCTCTGTCAAGGTTTATCGCTTTTTATTCTTCAATTTTGAAATATATGTTGGAGTATGCAATTTTGATCATGTAGTGAATTGGAGTTGGCTGCACCTTAAAAGTAGTTAGCTCACTATGAAGCACTGACACTCCGAAAATAACCTCCACATTGACACGGTGACACCGATAATAGATGAATAAATTAAATGTAATCACAAGTGTTGGAGCAAGTATGTGATACCGACACGGACACGAAAAAGAGAATTTCAACTAATTAGTAGTGTATATGTTATAAGGAGAGTGATAGAAACTAGTGAAGATGTGAAAAACACAAGAAGGGGGATTGAATTGTAAAACTTGAATCAAAATTTTAAACAACACTGCATTTTTATCCTGGTTCGTTTGATCTCAAACTACTCCAGTCCATCCGTCAAGGTGATTTCGCCTCTCTCCAACGAGGTCTTAATCCACTATATTCAATAGGATTACAACAATCACTTTAACAACTGTTAAAGCCTTCTTTAGTATAACCACAACCCGGTTTATCTCAAGGAAATCTCTTTACAGATAATAGAACAATATTGTGTGTTAATGTTTTCTAACAAAACTATATATCACAACTGTGATAATACACAATTTTAAGCTTAGAATAAAAACGGAATTGCTAATGCTTTTGAGTGGGCGTGGTTTGAAGGCTTAGCAAAATGTATGAGTACGTGCGTTTTCGTAGGCGTGTATATCCGTGAAGATTATTAACCTTTTCTTTTCTCACACTGACTTGTTTATATAGCCAAGGCAAAGATACGTTGTTGTCCATAAATCACTTTCAATGATAATAACGTTCTTTCCTTTTTGAGAAGATCTTGTCTTGGAATAAAGCCGTTGGTAATTAATCTGTCTTGAATGCTTAGTAACGCTTCAGAGTGTTCTCTGCTTATGGTAATCAGAGTGTTCTTGGCTTTAACTTATTCTGACGCTTCTGAGTGTTGATGACTTGGTAAGGATCTTTATCAGAGTCAGAGTATTTTATGCGCAGATTTTGGTCATCAGGCTTCAGCGTATGATCTGGTAACTTCTGCGTGTAGCACATGTTATTGATCTTCTGATGCTGACATATCTTCTGATGTTGATGTTGATACTGATCTTCTGATGCTGATTCCATCAGAGTTTCTGTAAATACACAACATAATTTTAAGTAGCATATATGTCTTATATATAAATTTTACAATTTATTTATTCTTGTATTTTGTTATCATCAAAACTCTAATTGAGGGTTGTAGAATCAAACTATGTTCTAACAATCTCCCCCTTTTTGATGATGACAAAAACCAGATTTTTTCAATTAAAAAAAAGAATAAAAGGTATCAGAGATTAAAGATAAGGAATAAAAGATATCAGAGCTAAGAAGAGAAAACTCCCCCTGAGTTGATTACTTCCCTTTAATTCCATGAGACTTTGAGCATCAGAACTTTACTGTATCAGAGTTCATCAAATTCATCAGAGTTTTGTACCTGTAAGCTTTTCAGAAGAGAAGAAAATTAAATAGATCAGAATGTTTGGGACTTATGTCTCAGTAATCCGTTATTGAAAAATATCATTCTTTCTCCCCCTTTTTGTCAGTTATCAAAAAGCACAGATAATCAGAGCTAAAATGATCAGAGCTTAAATGCGTTTATATTAAAAACAGAAGCAATGATAAGTTCAGAACATGTAAAAATATTACAGATAAACAAGTTATAAAAACAACAAGGAAATTCTAAGAAGGAGGAGGAAGTCGTGTGAACAAAGCTTCCAACATGCTCTTGATTTGGGTGCTGGTTTCCTGTTGCTGAGATAACATGCTGGCTATTGCATCAATTTTGGTGTCCTGCTTATCCATTCTTTCATTCATCAGCATATCAGATCTTTTCATATCTTCCAGAGTCTGCCTGTCAAGAGAGGAAGCTTGAGGATCTTCAGAAACAGGATGCTTCTCAGAGCTTTCTGTTATATCTTCTTCTTGAACCTGTTCTTCAGCTGGAATCATCTATTCTTCTGACTCTGGTTGACGATGATCAGACCAAGGGGCAATGTCCAGCGGGAGTACTTCTTCCTTAAGCAGCTTGCTCATAACTGGACCTTCAATTTCCTTCAGCAGATTGTTGAAGTTCTGTTGAGCTTGTCCATAGCTCTGTTCTTGCAGCTTAAAGGTTTCAGAGCATACCCATCTTCTGAACTTTGTCCATAGGTAGTCTGATGCAGCAGGATCAACCAGTTCCAGACTTGCTTATTTCAAAGAAGTGATCCACTTTTGTACTTTTGTTTCAAAGTTCAATATGTTGGAACCAACATCTGGATGTTTTGGTTTTGGGATGGCAGTTTTCTTGGTTATTGCAGCAAGGCGTTCAAGGACTGTTAAATCAATGACAGTCTTGCTGTGGTCGGCTGAATTGTCTTTTGGTGAGGGAGTGGGAGAGTCAAGAATTATGATTGGACTTGATGGAGAATTTGGTGGAGTTAATTCTGGTGAAGAGGGAAGTTGAGGAATATTCACAATGGTGCCAAAGGGCAATTGAATGGCCAGAGGTTGTGGTTCAGGGGATTCAGAGTGTTGAGCCTCAGAGGTTTGAATCTCAGGTTGTGGAGATTGTTCAGGTTGAGGAGAGGGTGGATTAATTTCTGGTTGAGGAGATGAAGATTGTGGGATTTCTGGTTCTGGAGAGAGTGGAATTTCTGGTATTGGTGAGAGGGGAATTTCTGGTTGTGGTTCTGTGTTTTGATTTGGATTTTCTGTTTCGAAAGCAGAAGTGTGTTGGTCTATATCAGAAAGAACTTGTGCAAGTTATTGTTCTGGTATGGCTTCAGTATTTGGATTTTGTGGTTGGGAGCGAGATCTTCTGAGAGTTAATGATTCATAAGGGTCAAAGTCAAGGTCAAAATCATCGAAAGTTTGAGGTGTTGGGTTTTCAAATGGAGTGGGTATTGGGATAGATGTTGATATAGCAATTGAATCTAAAACAGTTACAGAAGAAGGATTACCTCTCTTCTTGGGAGTCTGTTGAGATGATCCTTCTGCAGCAGCTTTTCTTTTCTTTGTCTTCTTCAGAACAACCTCTGGAGCTTTCTACTGAAGATCTTGAATATTCAGATTTGGTGTTGTACCATCAGCTTTACAAGCATCCAGATATCTCAGAATGATTTCAGGTTTAGAGTCAATTTCTGAGAACAGTGGGAAGTCATCCAGGTGGGCTCTTCTGCTGGAGATTTCAGCAAAAGGAGTGACGTTGGGCTCCTTCTTGATGTTCTCTATCAACTTCATCTTCTTCAGATTTTTGGCATTCAGCTGTTTGCCAACAGTAGCTTCCAGAGTGCTGATTTCTTGAGCCTCTGTCAGATGATCAATCAGCTTATTCTCTGTCAGAATATCTGATATCAGTCTTCCTAAGGGTATCCAATCCCTTTTTGTACGTTCCTCTTCTCTTATTTCTTTAACACTTGTTCTGAGATGGTTGAACAGAAGATGAGCCAGATTTATCTTGACCTTCTGAGAGATGAAATAGATCAGAAACTGCTGATCAATATTAATGTAATCAGGAGAGCTGGTAGGCTTCTTGTGGTTGAAGCAGTCCAGAATGATCTTGGCCCAAATTCTGTGTTTGTCTTTCAAATCCCTTATCTTGCTGGAGGGAAGCCCCAAAGTAAAGATTTCCCTTGCAATTAGGGCAGCATCAGCACACCTTTCGGCCATATCAATGCAACGAACACCACCACCATTGTATCCTATCAGACGTGCAATGAGGTCTTCAGTAATAACAATCTTCTTCCCCATGATATATGAAGTGACCTGATGATTTGAAGAAGAAGCGTGAATCCAAAATTCCTTTACCAGAATAGGAAATGTTGGACCCACCAGTCTGTCAAAATACTTTTCCCAACCTTGAGCTTTAACCTCTTCAGATAGATCAAACCCATTTTCTTTGAGACTGTTGAAATCAACGATTAATTCTGATAGAACCTCTAGGTTTTTTACTGGTGTTAGAAGCGTTATGTAAGGTTCTTCATATTGCTCATATGAAACAGTTTTCTGGGAACCTGAAGAAGGAATGCTGGAAGAAGCCATGTTCACACGAGGTTTTTGTGAAAAAGATTGAGAGGATTTTTGAGAAAGTAAGAACACTGAAATCAGAAATATTCAGAGAAAATGAAAGTGAAGGTAAAAGAGTGTAAATGGTGTGAAGTGTGTTTAAATAGATTTCTAAAAAGGTTTTGAAAACATAAACGTTAAGAGAGAGAAATTAATAATGATTATTAGCATTTAATGATAGCTGATTTTAGGGGATTCAGAAAGATATTTGGAACGGTTACCCATGACATGTGTCTCAATGCATCCAATCAACGCTTTGCCTTTTTCAGAAACGTGAACGCGTGTTCAGCCTCAGAAAATGGCTGATGACTGGATGACACTTGTTTGCTTGAGTGAACAGCACATTTCTATCCTTGAAATGAAGCGCTCAGATCTTCATGAATAGATTCTGATACAATCTGCACTTCTAAAGTTCTGAAAGAAGATTGATGAGTAATTCATAGAAAATAAACAAAGTTCTGAAGGTTAAGATATAAAATCAAAACAATTTTATTCTGGACAGAGCTTCATGCTGAGATGTTTCAGAATGAAGTTGAACCTATCTTCAGAAAGAGGTTTTGTAAAAATATCAGCCCATTGATGGTCTGTGTTAATAAATTTTAAATTTTAAATCCCTTTCTGAATATAGTCCCTAATAAAATGATGTTTTATTTCTATATGCTTAGCCCTAGAATGTAAAATTGAATTTTTGCTGAGACAAATAGCAGAAGTATTGTCACAAAGGATAGGAATGTTACTCTCAAATATCTGGAAGTCCTCAAGTTGACTTTTCATCCAGAGCATTTGTGTGTTGCATCCAGTTGCTGCTATGTATTCCGCTTCTGCTGTTGATAGAGCAATTGTGGATTATCTTTTGCTGGACCAAGAGATCAGATTTTCTTTCAAAAACTGGCAGCTTCCAGAAGTTCTTTTACGTTCTACTCTGTCTCCAGCAAAATCGGCATCACAGTATCCTACTAAGCTGTAATCACTTGATTTTCTATAAAATAAACCCAGATTAGTAGTACCTTTCAAATACTTGAAAATTCTCTTAACTGCTGTTAAGTGAGATTCTCTAAGATCTGATTAGAATCTAGCACAAATGCATACACTTAATAAAATTTCAGGCCTTGAAGCCGTCAGATATAGAAGAGAACCAATCATACCTCTGTAAACCTTTTGTTCTACCTTTTTACTTACCTTTTCTCTTTCCAGAATGCACGTGGGATGCATTGGAATCTTTGATGGCTTACATTCTGAGAGATCAAATTTCTTCAGAAGTTTTCTAACATATTTGCTCTGATGAATGTAAGTTCCTTCTGGGTTTTGATTGATCTGAATGCCCAGAAAGAATTTCAGTTCCCCCATTAGGCTCATCTCAAATTCTGCCTGCATACACTTAGCAAACTTTCTTCCCAGAGAAGGTTTAGTAGATCCAAATATGATGTCATCAACATAAATCTGACATACTAAAATGTCATTCTTAACTGTCTTACAGAATAGAGTTATGTCCACTTTCCCTCTGGTGAATTCCTTTTCTAACAAGAAGTTACTTAGTCTTTCATACCAAGCTCTGGGAGCTTGTTTCAGACCATAAAGTGACTTCTTTAGTTTGAAAACATATTCTGGATTTTTGGAACTTTCAAAACCAGGGGGTTGGTGCACATATACCTCTTCTTCTATATAGCCATTTAAGAATGCACTCTTAACATCCATCTAATACAGAGTGATGCCTTTATTAACTGCAAATGAGATTAAGAGTCTGATAGATTCTAACCTGGTGACTGGAGCAAAGGTTTCTGTATAGTTTATCCCCTCTTGCTGACTATAACCTTGTGCTACCAATTGTGCTTTGTTTTTTATGACTTCACCTTGTTCATTCAGTTTGTTTATGAACACCCATTTTGTTCCAATGACGTTGAATCCTTTTGGTTTGGGAACAAGATCCCATACATCATTTCTTGTAAATTGATTTAGCTCCTCTTGCATTGCTAGAATCCAGTCATTATCCAGAAGTGCTTCATCAATTGTTGATGGTTCAATTAGAGGAACAAGTCTCATGAGGGATTCTTCAGAGTTTCTGAAGCTAGATCTTGTTCTGATTGGATCTTCCTTTCTTTCTAGGATTGTTTCTTCTGGGTGATCCATGCTGCTTCTGGATAGTCTTTTCTAAAGTTGATCAACAGAAGGTGCTGGATTGTTTGTAGTGCCTCTTTCTGATGTTGAGGGAGTGTCTCTGTTAAGAGCTTCTGATGACTTGTCTTCAGTACCTGTGAATTCAACTTCCATACCTGCAAATACTTCATTCTGCTTTGACTTTTGAGAGTCAAGCTTATCATCAAAACGAACACTGATTGATTCTTCCACAATCTGTGTTTCTGTATTGTATACTCTGTACCCTCTTGAGCGTTCAGAGTATCCTAACATAATACACTTTTGTGCTTTAGAGTCAAACTTGTTCAAATAATTTTTTTTATTCAAAATAAAACAAGTACATCCAAATGGATGAAAATATGAAATGTTGGGCTTTCTATTCTTCCACAATTCATATAGAGTCTTTTCTAGAATAGGTCTTATGGAGATTCTATTCTGAATGTAACACGCTGTGTTTATTGCCTCTGCCCAGAAGATCTTAGCAACGTTAGTCTCGTTGATCATGGTTCTGGCCATTTCTTGCAATGTTCTGTTCTTACGTTCTACAACTCCATTTTGCTGGGGAGTTCTAGGACAAGAAAAATCATGCAGAATGCCTTTGTCATTAAAGAATGACTCAAAATCTTTATTTTCAAACTCTCCACCATGATCACTTTTGACTTTGACGATTCTAAGATCCTTTTCATTCTGAACTTGGTTGCAGAAGGTGACAAACACAGAGTGTGACTCGTCCTTGTGCCTTAAGAACTTTACCCATGTCCATCTGCTATAGTCATCTACGATTACTAACCCATACTTCTTGCCACTGACTGAAGCAGTTTTAACTGGTCTAAATAAGTCAATGTGCAGAAGTTCTAATGGCTTAGATGTGGAAACAACGTTTTTAGATTTGAAAGCTGGTTTTGCAAACTTGCCTTTCTGACATGCTTCACACAGAGCATCTGAATTGAACTTCAGGTTAGGAAGTCCTCTGACCAGATTAAGTTTGTTAATCTGAGATGTTCTTCTCATACTAACATGTCTCAATCTTCTGTGCCAGATCCATTGCTCGTTGTTAACAGACAGAAGACACTTTACATTCTGACTTTTCAGTTCAGAAAGTTTTATTTTATAAATGTTGTTTCTTCTCTTTCCATTAAATAAGATAGTCCTATCTTTCTGACTAACAGCTTTGCATGAATTTTGATTAAAGATTATATCATAACCATTATCACTTAATTGACTTATGGATAACAGGTTATGCATTAATCCATCTACTAATAAAATATTACTTATAGAGGAAAGATTTCCATTACCTACTGTTCCAGAGCCAATGATCTTTCCTCTCTGATTGCCTCCAAAACCTACGTGGCCTCCAGGCTTAAGTTCTAGGCTTTGGAACATATGCCTTCTTCCCGTCATGTGTCGTGAGCAGCCAGAGTCCAGGTACCATGACTGGTATTTCTGCTTTGCTGCTAAAGATATCTGCCACATGTATTATTTTATCCTTAGGCACCCATATTTTCTTGGGTTCTGATTTGTTAGTTTTACCAAAACTCTGGTTGAATTTTGGCTTGACAGAATAATTACTACTTGTATATTTGATGTCATGTGTGTGTCCATATACAAAGTGTAAATCAAGTGGAGTACGTTTTATAACTAAATCCATGGCATTTTTTGGTGTAGGTACCTTACCTTGGTATCCTATCCCTTTTCTGTCATTTCTGCTAACTCCATAGATCATTGAAGTCATTTTGCTTCTATCTATGTTTTTAGCTAGAAACTTCTGAAAGCTGTGATCATACTCCTTGATGATCTCATCAGCACTACTGGGAGTTTCAGGGATTGTTTCCTTCTAAGAGTTTTGTAATAAATTTTCTAATTTTGAAATTTTATCTTTTAACTCAGAATTCTCCAATTTGAGACTCTCAGTCTTATCAGAGTCAGAAGCAAGATTCCTTTTCAGGTTTCTGAATTTGACTCTGATCTGCTGATATCTTTCCAGAATTTCATTAAGGCTTTCAGCTAGTTCAGCCTTAGTAAAGTTTATAGCAAAGTCAGGGAATACCTCTTCTGTATCTGATTCAGAATCTGACTCAGAAGCTTCACTGTCTTCTGTTATGTTTGCCATGAGAGCTATGTTGGCTCTTTCATCATCTGATTCTGAGTGAGCTTCAGATGTGTCAGAATCATCCCATGTAGCCATGAGACTTTTCTTCTTTTCCTTGCCAAACTTCTTTTTGGGCTTTTCCTTCTGAAGCTTTGGGCAATCACTTTTATAGTGCCCTTACTCGTTACATTCATAGCAGATGATGTCTTTGTTGTTTGGCTTTCTGTTTCCTGAAGAACCTTCAGATCTTCTGTGTCCAGAGGAGGATTTTGACCTTCTGTATCTGGAGAAAGATTCATTTTGATTCTCTGATCTTCTGGGATTTCTGAACTTCCTTTTCCTCTGCTTCCATAATTGGTTCACCCTTCTGGAGAGGAGAGATAGTTCATCTTCTTCTGATGAAGACCCATCAGAGGTTTCTTCTACAGCCTGCAAAACTTTGAAGTCATATTTTCTGTTAGATTTTAAAGCTAATGGCTTACCTTGCTTTTGAGGTTCATCTGCTTCTAGCTCTATCTCGTGACTTCTGAGGGAGCTGACAAGTTCCTCCAGAGAGATTTTGTTGATATCCTTGGCTAGCTTAAGCGTTGTGACCATTGTCCTCCATTGTTTTGGCAAGCTTCTGATGATCTTCTTAATGTGATCAGCAATAGAATACCCTTTGTCAAGAACTTTGAGACCAACAACCAGAATTTGAAATCTTAAGAACATGGTTTCTATTGATTCACTCTCTTCCATCTTGAATGCCTCATACTTCTGAATGAGCGCAAGAGCTTTGGTTTCTTTGACTTGAATGTTGCCTTCATGCGTCATTCTCAGAGAGTCAAACATATTCTTTGCAGTGTCTCTGTTTGATATCTTTTCATATTCTGAATAAGAGATGGCGCTGAGAAGAATTGTTCTGGCCTTGTGATGATTTCTGAAATCACGCTTTTGCTGATCAGACATTGTTTTCCTGTCAATCTTCTGACCACTTCCATTCACTGGGTGCGTGTATCCATCAGTCACCATGTCCCACAGATCAGTATCATGGGCCAGAAAGAAGCTTTCAATTCTGTCTTTCCAGTAGTCAAAGTTCTCTCCATCAAAGACTGGAGGTTTGCCATTGAATTTGTCTCTTTCTTCATTGTTGTCATTGCTGATGTTTTGATGTGGTCCTGCCATTGTGTTTTTCTGACGCTGGATCTTGTACTGACACGGTTAAGTGTTATAAGCTCAGAACCAGGCGCTCTGATGCCAATTGAAGATGTGAAAAACACAAGAAGGGGGGTTGAATTGTAAAACTTGAATCAAAATTTTAAACAACACTGTATTTTTATCCTGGTTCGTTTAATCTCAAACTACTCCAGTCCACCCGTCAAGGTGATTTCGCCTCTCTCCAACGAGGTCTTAATCCATTATATTCAATAGGATTACAACAATCACTTTAACAACTGTTAAAGCCTTCTTGAGTATAACCACAACCCGGTTTATCTCAAGGAAATCTCTTTACAGATAATAGAACAATACTGTGTGTTAATGTTTTCTAACAAAACTATATATCACAACTGTGATAATACACAATTTTAAGCTTAGAATAAAAACTGAATTGCTAATGCTTTTGAGTGGGCGTGGTTTGAAGGCTTAGCAAAATGTATGAGTACGTGCGTTTTCGTAGGCGTGTATATCAGTGAAGATTATTAACCTTTTCTTTTCTCACACTGACTTGTTTATATAGCCAAGGCAAAGATACGTTGTTGTCCATAAATCACTTTCAATGATAATAATGTTCTTTCCTTTTTGAGAAGATCTTGTCTTGGAATAAAGCCGTTGGTAATTAATCTGTCTTGAATGCTTAGTAACGCTTCAGAGTGTTCTCTGCTTATGGTAATCAGAGTGTTCTTGGCTTTAACTTATTCTGACGCTTCTGAGTGCTGATGACTTGGTAAGGATCTTGATCAGAGTCAGAGTATTTTATGCGCAGATTCTGGTCATCAGGCTTCAGCATATGATCTGGTAACTTCTGCGTGTAGTACATGTTATTGATCTTCTGATGCTGACATATCTTCTGATGTTGATGTTGATACTGATCTTCTGATGCTGATTCCATCAGAGTTTCTGTAAATACAAAACATAATTTTAAGTAGCATATATGTCTTATATATAAATTTTATAATTTATTTATTCTTGTATTTTGTTATCATCAAAACTCTAATTGAGGGTTGTAGAATCAAACTATGTTCTAACAACTAGAGCCACACAATTGTAGGTCATAAGTTGTAAAATGGTTATAGGTGGCATATCATTAATAATAATTTGACCAAGCCATCTTCAATTGTGAGAAGTCTTTATTGATAATCTTGTGAGTGTTTATTTTGTTAGAAAATTATAGATAATTCTTGCACTTTGTATTTCAAATATATGTTTTGTATTAATAAAGATGAATTGACAGAATCTGTCTAACATAATTTATAATCAACTTGTCAGTTTGAAGTTCTTCTGCTAGCTATAAGAAAGTTTTGACTTTCCTTACAAGATTGTTAATGAAGACAAGAGTGACAATTCTTGATGGAATTGTGATGAGAGTGAGAGGGTACTGGGGTTATATTTTAAGGGAAAAAGAGAGGGTATTGGCTATTCTCATAAGCATGACATGACTTTGATGACAGTATATGATGGCATTTGTATGCTTTGGCTAGTATTTTTGCCATCTGTATATAGTAACAGTAACTGATAGTTCTACATGTGCCATTTTTGTAATATTTGAATTAGGATTGCTTCAATTTAATGGTTTTGTTAACTTCATTATATGGTTTGATTAGAATAGTTTTTAATCTGAATATTAAGATTTGTTTTAATATTGACACTATTGGTTACTTTATGGATTGCTTCTAACTGGTGCTTAAAACTTTTTAGCAAAATTGTAGCAACTTCGATATGGATAGTCATGACAGCAATATAGACTTTGAGACAGAAGAACATATCAGTTCTACACCTCCAATTTCTAATAATGCTGGTTTGTTGCCTCAAAAACGTAAAAACCGGTCAGAAGCATGGAATCATTTTACACCAATGCCACCGAACTCAGAAATGTCAAAGTCAACAAAATGCAAGCATTGTGGCTCCTTGATCAAGTATAATGGATGATGGTGGAACAAGCGCGATGCTAGCTCATTTGAGAAGATGTAGTGCTAATCCAGATAATGCGGTAAATGTGACGATGCATGAACCATCTTCAAGCTCAATGGAAAATAAGGAAGCGATTGTTAATTTATCCCACTCGGTTCCCAAATTTGACCAAGAAGTAAGCCGAATGGACTTGACAAAAAATTTTGTAGCCGTGTTTCAAAAAGCAGAGCATCCATACTTAATAGGTTCGTTTATGGCTTACAACCAAAATTTAAGTTCCCATCACGCAATACGTTGGCGCGCGATATTTTGAAGAATTGGGACATGGAGAAAGCAAAGATGAAGACTATTTTGTCACAAAATTGTCGTCGAGTTTGTATCACTACAGACACATGGGCATCTACCCAAGACTCTAATTACATGCGTCTCACAGGACATTACATTGATAATAACTGGAGGCAACAAATTTTTTTTTTGAATTTTACTCAAGTTACAGATTACACAGGAGAGATTATGGCCAAAACAAGTGCTTAAATGGTTGGTGTTGTACCCCAAAATTTGCCCTCCCATTTCCTCAACATTTTCTCATCCCAAGACCCTTGAAGATCAAGATCCAGTTAGGGTTTCCTCTGCTCAAGACTTCTCCTTGAACTGTGGACTCAAATTAGGGTTTGTGTTTGAACAAAGATGTTTTGACCTAAAAGGCCCAATATGACCTTCATGCTTCATATTGGACTCCCAAGTTTACCCATGCCAAGTTTCAAGTCTTGATTCCAAGTTTTGCCCAGTCAATTGGACAGTTGACCTGGAAATCAGCTGTATTGGGGAAAAAGTCAACTATGGTCAATTGACAGTCAAATCTCATGAAATTTGATCCACATCAACATTATGAACTCATATGGACCATTTGATCAGGTTTGGATCACAATTCCACAAGAAATTTGATCAGATCACCAAAAGGGCAAAATGGTCATTTTTAGGGTTTTGACTGTACAAAGGCAATTTTTGACTGTTTGACCTAGCCAATGGCAAACCAAGCTCACATATGGACTCAAGGACTCAATGAAATGGTCTTGACACATTCATCAAGCTCAAAAGATTCCAAGTACACAAGATTGACAGTTGAATTTCCCAGTCAATTGATCAATTTTGACTGTATACTGAAAAGTCAAACTTTGACTTTTTGGTCAAAATCAAGAGTCAAGATTCATTTTTCATCAAAACATGCCAAATCATGAAACTTGTTCACCAAGAAATCACAAAATGCAAATTAGGGTTAGAAAATGGAATTTTTCATAACTTAGAATTTTTCTAAGTTATGAAAAACCCTAATTTTTTCCCAACTTTGCCCCATCTTTTCACCAAGATCCATTTGGATTCAAACAAAAGTCAAAACATAAAAGTTGTATCTTGTTGCATAATCTACAACTTTGATTCACAAAGTTTTCTCATTTGAAGCTTGTATCTCAAGTTACAAATTTTTGAATAGGGGCACTAAACCATTTTTAACTTAGTGAAATTTTAACCTATTTTGACAAGGTTTTCTACCCCACTTCAAGGCCACTTTTCATACACTTCCACTTGGAATTTTAATTTGCATTTCAAAGATGGATTGTAGTACACATTCCAAGCTTTCCAAAATGTCCAAGAACTCATCAAACAACCTCATAACTTGAGAGATTCGAATTTCACAAGTTGGCAAAAATTCACTTTTGTTCTTCATCAAAACATGTCCATAACTTGGCAAATTTGAACTCAGCTTGCTTTATGCTTGATTACAGGTCCTTGAACCATTCCATACTCAATAATTTAATGCATATTCAATGTGTTAAAGTGTTGTTCTTTGAGTGCAAGCATTGTATGCAAGATTAATCCTAAACTAGATAAAGTGAACTTTCCATTTTTGAAAAGATTAGCTTTATGTCCAATTGCAAATCAAGAAGGTACATAGCAAATCCTTTTGGCACAAGATTATGGACAAGTTACTCTGATCAAGAGAAGATTATGCAGCACATTAGGAGGCCCCCTACTGACCTAAATCAACAACTTGCATTTCTTTGCTTCACATAGAAGAAACATAGCATAATTTGTGACAACTCTCTCTTCAGCATAGAAACACAAGAAAAAAGTCATCAAACACATTCTAAAGAACATATCCAAGCTTTGGCACGAGTCCTTGACCTCTCAAGCACCCTCCATCTCAGAATCATCCTCAAACTGCAAAAACAGAGTTGCCTCTGCAGTTTGAGTGCCAACTCCCATTTCCCTCGAGCATTCTTGCCAAAATCAATCCATACACATTCCTTAGCATATATGCAAGCTAACCATGACCTAAAACCTGACCTGTAATCCCTCTAACAGCTTCCACCATTTTCATTTTTTCCTTTTGCAGGTGAAGTTCTATAGCTTGATACAAGAAGTTTCAAGACAAAGTAAGCATTGAAAAAGCATCCCTGGACCTCAAGGAAGCTTTTCCAATCATTACCTTGCACTAGAAGTTCCTCATTCTCCAGATAGAAGTTCAACTGCACAGGTAAAACTTTGGACTCGTATCTCTCTTATCATGCATCTTTAGTCTTAAGTTTGTGAAGAAACAAGGTTCTACTCATAGCCCTGAACATGTACATATCTTTACATTTCATTTCTTTTGCCTGAGTAGAGAGAATTTGTAGTTTGAAAATGGCAGAAAAACTAGGTTAGGATTTGGGGGAGGAGAAATTCTCCCTCATCTTAGAGAGTTAGGTCAAGTTCCATACATGGTTAGAATCGTCTCTTCATGCTGAACATTTGTTGTGTTATGAGTTTTTGCTAAAAAGCCAGGAATCAAGAGTTGGACATTGAAGAACAGAGGCGCGCGTTTTTTCAAATGTTTGTGCTGGAGGTTGAAGACAGTGGTATTGGGCTGGGCTTGTCTTGTGCTTTTCTTTTCACACCCCATAATTACTCATGAACCCCCCAAGCCCATTTGTCTTATTTTTAATTCTTTTTGACTTTTTCTTTTTTTGTTTGACTTGTTTATTTTTTCTCAGCATATTAAAATTTTGAAAATATTTTTTCCATCTTTTTTTGAATTTATGGCATATTTATTTGATTTATTTCTTTGTTTATACATAAAATATATGCATATTTTGATTTAGAATAAATACAAAAATAGTGTAAATACATGTTTTTATTTTTATTTACCTTCTGAAAATATTTCACATAAAAATACCTTTTTATTGATTTTATTAAAAAAAATTAATTATTATTATTATTTGTATATAATATTTAGAACTTAATATATATATATATATGTTTATTAATATATTTAGGTTAGAATATAAATACTTGAATTTTTTCACTTTTATTAATATTTGATACAAAAATACTTTTTTTCATAATATACTTCATTTTATGTTTATTTTTGTACATAATAAATAAATACTTGTATTAAGTCAATTAATATCCATTTTCATTAAAATTAGGGTTTTTTTTTGTTGCCCTAAATTCAAAATACTCCAAAAAATAATATCTTTAATATTTTTCACATAAATAACATTTTTTTCATACATATACAAAACATTTTTGCATCTTGCATTTTTATTCCATCTTTATTTATTCAATTATTGTACATTATTTACATTGCAAATATTCAAATTGATGTAATAATTTAGATTTAAATTCTTGTCAATATCCCCATTTGAACATTTGTACCCCCCTTCCCCTATTTGGTTTTGTAATAGCTTAGTAAATTTAAATTTCGCACTTTATACGCTTTCTAATAATAACATGTTAGAATTAGGGTTTGTATGCGAAAAAACGACAAAAAATAGTTGGACCTAATACAAGATAAACAAGCATGAAAATGGATACACAAATCACACTTGCACCCCCTAGGGTACCCCACTTGTTGCCTTTCAAATTGGGCCATATTGCATGTTGAACTTCTTTGGGCAAAGCAAACAATTTGAATGATCATAGTCCCTCGATAAAATTTTTCAAAATAAACAAAAACAAATGATCAAGTCCCTTAAAGAAAATTGCCCAAAGACATTTAACGTCGTTGCAATTATGGTCTAAACGATGACCCGCGCCTGTCCCTTTCACATCCTAACATAAGGTTGCCCACCAAATTCAATGGTGGAACAAACTTGTTAAAAAGGGTTAAAACGTAGCAATAATCTTTTGAGAAATTTAGGAGTAGATAACCTCTTAGTTACTCGAATCAAACTTGCAAAACAAAACACTTGCCTAATTTCAAAACCACACAACACTACACTTTCAAAACAACTTTCAAAAACAAATGAAAACCTTTTCAAAAGACATACATCTTTGTATACATCCCCACATGGATCATTACAAAGGTTGCCACTACATTGGCATCTTTTCAAAACATTTTCAAAACCCACACACTCAAGCACCATTTAAAACAATTGAAAACAAAAGGCAAGTGATCTAAGCAAGTAACTAAGAGCCCATGGATAACCATGGATAGAAAGGGTGCTAATACCTTCCCTTTCTATAATCTACTCCCCGAACCCAAGAAAACATCTCAAAAGGTTTTTGCTGTGCTTTTTAAACCTTTCCTTAGGATAAAATAAAAAGTCGGTGGCGACTCTTGCTCAACCGAAACATTTGCGAATACAAACGCAAAATCTCATAGTCAGTTCTCCCACCGTATCACAGAACTGGCGACTCTGCTGGGGACAGTCTTTAAAAGTGGAGTAACCTTAGGGTTTAGATCACCTTTGTTTTCAATTGTTTGCTTTGTTTGCTTTTATATTTGTGGGCTTTGCATCGGAGTTTCATAGATCCTAACCCGGATCTGGGAAATACCCTTTTAGGTAGCATAATCTGTGAGGGACCTGTCCGGCGTAGACTGACATGGGTGAAGCAGTGGCTACGTTGGTGTGGCATCTTAGTCTGTACCTATATCCCTTGTGTTGCAACAGGGAGAATATAGGTCTTCTAAGGGGTCATTAAACACCAACCAACCTTAGAACCCTAAATTGACCAACTTGGCTATTAGGACAGTAGAAGTATGCTACACTCATTGAGGCTAAACTCTCGAGATGGTTCTGGCCGCGAGAAAAGATTGCGATGCTGGAGTTATGACCGATTGAGGGTAGCCAATGATTTGAGATCCTTTAGAACCCAGTTACTTTTGATAGGACAAGTTTTAACCAACAAAACCAAAAGAGGGTAATACCTGAAATTCATGCTGGCCTGAAACCTAAGGGTGTCTTGTGTGACTTGTGTGCCTTATTTGCCTATGTGAATACTTGTGGTGTGCTTCATCATAGCATCATGCCATCATACCATTGCATGCATCCTGTATAAAGGGCTAACCCATTTCAAAGACAAAAAGGTTTCATCTTTGCTCTGTTTTGTAGGACATCATGATGCCCGTGCGTAGGAATACTGTCCGGCTCAACTTTGTTCAACCACCAGTTTTACTCAAGGATTTGGTTGGAAGGATTCCAAACACTACTTCCTTCATCAACAGACATGGTTCTCTCCTTGGCTTGGTCACTGCAAAATGGGACCAACAACTGATAAGTGTTCTGACCCAATTTTATGACCCTCTGTACCATTGTTTCACCTTTCAAGACTTCCAGCTGGTTCCTACCCTGGAAGAGTTCTCTTATTTGCTCGGGATCCCTGTCTTGGAACAAACTCCATTCACTGGTTTGGAAAAGACTCCTGGGCCTGAAGAGATTGCTGCAGTCCTCCCCTTGACCAAAGAAGAGGTATTGGCTAACTGGGAAACTAGAAGTGGAGTTAAGGGCTTTTTGGTCAAATTTCTGGTTGGCAAGGCTAATGACTTCTGGAATGACTTGGACTTCAAGGCGTACGAGGATATTCTGGCTCTTTTGATCTATGGTCTGGTATTGTTTCCCAACCCTGACACTTTTGTCAGTATCCATGTCATAAGGATCTTCATGTCTCGGAATCCGGTACCCACTCTTTTGGGTGATATTCTACAACAACTCTATGCTCGTACTACTCGAAAACGGGGAACTCCGTGGTGTTGTGCTCCTTTGCTAGTAAGGTGGTTTATTTCGCACCTTCCTAAGTTCGTGCTGAAGAATGAAGAAGGAAAAGGTTGGGCTTGGAGGTTAATGTCTCTCACTGATAATGACATCACCTGGACTCTCAGAGGTTTGGATGAGGTAGCTGTTATTGACCGTTGCGGAGAATAGTTCCGTTGATTGGTATCCAAGGTGGTGTCTCTTACAATCCATGCTTAGCTCTCTGTCAGTTTGGAAGAGCCAGGGGAGATGGGCCTCATGAAATGCTGGTTCCTCACTTCTATTTTGAGTTTCAGGCAGACAGTGACAAACTACGCCAGGGATTCATTAGAGCTTGGGATAGAATCCACAAAGCCAACCCACATGAGTTGGGACCAAAGACTTCTCTTCCATTGAAGCCCTATTGCAAATGGGTCCGCATCCGTGCTCAAAGGTTAGGTATGCCCTACGAAGCTGTTAGACCTCTCATTCTTGAGTCTCCTGATGAAGATGGGGTTCCTCCAACTGTCCTCCCTCCTCAGATACCCGCTGATTTTGACACTATGAAGAGATCTTGGGCGCAGCTAAAGGAAGAACGGGATTTCTATCGGGAGAAGTTCAACGAGCAGGAACGGAAGATCCAGAGGCTGACTAAGCAGTTGGAGGAAGAACGGGTCCTGAACAACTACATCAGCACTGAAAAGAGGAGGCCATGGGAGCATTGATGAGCTTTGGATGTTTCCTTTTATAGCTTTATTTCCTTTCCAGTATTTTTCATTCCTGTAATGCCTAAGGGCAAATTGTTGAACAATTGAAAATTTTAATCTAATGAAGTGTGTTTCCCTTTTTGTCTACAAAGTTGAATCTTGTTTGTCTTTGAAAACATAAAGCATACCCATTCCGTTGCACCATATGCATAGCAGGTACCCTATTTCACAGGTTGCTTAATCTTCTTCGCTGTTTGTTTGCACAGTCATCATGAATCCAGACTCCTCCAGTGAGCAAGCAATCAAGGCCCTTCAGGCCCAAAATGCACAGTTTCAAGAAATGGTCCTAAGCCTAGCCCAAGGTCAGCAAGAGTTAAAGACTCTACTCCTGAAGAAGAAGAAGAAAAAGAGGACTGCGCTGTTCAACACCGGACGCAGATTTGGGAATACACTCCATAATGAAGCTGATCCAACTACTTCTTCTGCTGAGAAAAACAGTCCCCAAGGGGGAGGAGCTCCTAGTCCCGCAGTCTCCGACAACGAGACGGACTATAACGACGAACAATACCCACCTACTACTGACAGATACAAGCAATTGGAGGACCGCTTAAGCGCCATGGAGATTCAGAATGTGTCGGGACTGGATTTCGGAGATTTGGGGTTATCTTCTGGGGTAGTAATTCCACACAAGTTTAAGGCGCCTGCCTTCGCCAAGTATGATGGGGTCTCCTGCCCAAAGCTGCATCTAAGGTCGTACGTAAGGAAAATCCAACCTTACACGGCAGATAAGAACCTTTGGATTCACTTCTTCCAAGATAGCCTCTCAGGGTCACAGCTTGAGTGGTTCTACCAATTAGATGGAACCAGCATCCGACACTGGGAAGATTTGGCAACCGCATTCTACAGACAATACCAATACAATTCTGATCTCGCTCCTACGCGTACCCAACTTCAGGGTATGTCTCTAGGAACGGGTGAAGGGTTCAAAGAGTACGCTAAAAAATGGAGAGATTTTGCTGGCAGGGTGCAGCCTCCTTTGACTGATCGTGAGCTGGTTGATATGTTTCTAGGGACGTTGTCTGGTCCGTTTTTCAATCATTTGGTTGGTAACTCCTCCGCTGGGTTTACAGATTTGATATTGACGGGAGAAAGAATTGAAGCTGGCATCAGGTCAGGCAAGATACAAAAGGCTGCCTCCACGAGTACTGAGAAGAGGCCGTTTAAGAAAGAAGAAAGTGCCGTCTATGGTCCTAGAAGACAAGTCAAGCCCGAAAGTCGCCAAGCCGTCAATGCTTTGGTCATCTCGAAACCTGTTGCTGCTCCTCAGCAGTACAATCAACAAAGAAGCGAAAGGCCCAAGAGGCAGTATACCCGGCTGAGCATGACCTTATCTCAAATTTTACCCCAACTGTTATCCACCAACCTGGTGACCCTCAAAGAAGTTCCTAAGGTCGTCAACACTGCGTCTCCTAAGTATAACCCGAATGCCCGGTGTGCTTATCATTCTGATAGTCCCGGGCACACTACTGATGATTGCTGGGCCTTGAGAAACAAAGTACAAGATCTGATCGACGCAAAGGAAATTCAGTTTGAAGCGCCGGAGAGACCAAATGTCGTAACTGCTCCTATGCCCCAGCATAGAGTAAATGCCATTAAGGAAGAATTGTATGCTGTTTCGGTGAATGAAGTTATTACCCCTCTGAAGATCGTCAAGAAGAACCTACTGCAGGCCGGTTTATTTCCGGGTTGCAGTGAGGGTTGCCTATTCTGTGCTGTTTCCCTATCCGGTTGTCCCCTGCTGAAGTTAGGCATCCAAAGCCTAATGGATAGCAAGGAGATTTTGTTTAAGAAGTCTGCTGTTCAGTTGGTTCCGGTAAAAGAAGTTTTTGTGGTTACCATCTTCAATAATCCAATCAAGGCTCTCCCGAAGAAGCCTGTTCAAATCATGACTGTCGCACCTGTGATTATTACTGTTCCGGGACCTCTCCCCTACGTATCTGATAAAGCTGTCCCTTGGCATTATGGGGCAGACGTATATGTAAATAGAATCAAACAAGAATTCGACACTGGCGCCAGTATCTGCGATATCACTGGTCTAGCCAAGGTCACCCGCAGTGGCAGGCTCTTCTCGCCTGACATTGCACCGCCCGCTATTCGAAGACCCCTCCTTATAACACCTACAAGTGTACCTGTTACTGTTACTGATCAAGTTGTTTCCCCTGCCGCCGAGTCATCTAATGCTCGGGGCAAAGGGGTTGAAGAAGAGCCTGCCCGGATGGAGGCACCAATACCCATAAATGCTGAAACCTCCCAACAAGAAATGGAGGAGATCCTGAAAATAATAAAGAAAAGTGATTTCAATGTTGTCGAGCAGCTAGGGCATACGCCCTCCAAGATCTCCATGCTCTCCTTATTGCTATGCTCCGAGGCCCATGCTAAGGCTTTGATCTCATTTCTCAAGACGGCCCATGTGCCGCAGGAGACGTCTGCAGTCCAGTTCACTGATTGCGTAGCAAATCTGACAGCAGACAATGGCTTGGGTTTTTCAGATGCTGACTTGACTGCGAAAGGAAGAGACCACAACGATGCCCTGCATGTCTCTATCGAATGCAGGGGCACTACTCTGGCGCATGTATTGGTGGATACTGGTTCTTCCTTGAATTTCCTACCAAAAAAGGCTTTAGACCGTCTGGATTATGAAGGCCTGGAATTGAAGCCCAGCAATATCATCGTCAGGGCCTTTGATGGTTCAAAAAGGATGGTTCATGGAGAGGTTGACATCCCTATTCGTGTGGGCTCTCAGGTGTTCGACTCTACGTTTTATGTGATGGATATACGTCCATCGTACTCTTGTCTACTGGGTCGACCTTGGATCCATAAAGCTGGGGCAGTGACCTCTACCTTGCACCAGAAGCTGAAGTACCCTGTCAAAGGGAAGATCGTCACTGTGCAAGGAGAAGATGAGTATATGGTGAGCCATTTGAATTCCTTCAGATACATTGAGATGGATGGAGAGTTTATTGAAACCCCCTTTCAGCATTTCGAGGAGGTACATCCAATTTCAGCAGCAGCAGAAGCAACAGTCGAAGAGAATGTTTCCTTGAAGATGGCTTCCCTAAGGGATGCCCGGGCTGTGGTTCAGAAAGGCAATTGTGCAAACTGGGGTCAGCTTCCTGACTTCACTCAGAAGAACGACAAATTTGGGTTGGGCTTTACTGCAGAGGCTCAGAGGGCTGTGCGCAAGGAGAAGGTCAGAAAGGCTCCGGTGTTTATCTCCAGCTCAAGGGTGAATGCTATCGAGGAGGATGTAGAGGAAGCAGAGTTTGACAGTTGGATCTACCCGACTACCAGCAACGGACCAAGCAACTGGACGGCAAAGGATTTTACCCCTATCACATTTGTCACGCAGTAATTAATTTCTTTTGATTTCCAATTTGTAACAAACAATATGTTAAAACTTTGTTGGCTCGGTGTCCTACCCGGGGCATCGTAGCTCCATTTGTGAGGGCTTTTTGTATGACATTTTCATATATCATCAATCAAAACATTGGACGTTTGTTGCATTTCAAATCTTGCGCTCTTTTCCTTTCTGTGTTATATATATTGCAAAACAGCTATATTTACACACACTCACTTATACAGGTTTCAATCCACTCTGGATCTCACTGGTAACAGCTCTGCTACCGCCAGTTATGACTTCGAAAATCCGATCAACTTGGCCGAGGACGAAGGTGAAGATGATTGCGAAGTGCCTGGTGAACTCGCAAGACTGCTACTCCAGGAAGAGAGAGCTATTCAACCACATGAAGAGCCGGTGGAGACAATTAACCTGGGTACTGAGACAGATAGGAAAGAGGTCAAGATTGGTGCCAATCTAGAGCTCAGCGTGAAGCAACGATTGATCCAGATGCTACAGGATTACATGGAGATTTTTGCTTGGTCCTATGAAGATATGCCTGGTTTGGATGCCGACATTGTAGTTCACCACCTGCCAACCAAGGAAGATTGCCCTCCGGTAAAGCAAAAAGTCCGACGGATGCGTCCAGAGATGTCTGAAAAGATCAAGGCCGAGGTCATGAAACAGTTTGATGCCGGGTTCCTTGCAGTGACTTCTTACCCTCAGTGGGTTGCCAATGTGGTGCCGGTACCAAAGAAGGACGGTAAGGTCAGAATGTGTGTTGACTACAGGGATCTGAACAGGGCCAGCCCCAAGGATGACTTCCCCCTACCTCACATTGATGTCCTTGTTGACAATACAGCTCAACACAAGGTGTTCTCCTTCATGGATGGTTTTTCAGGGTATAATCAGATCAAGATGGCTCCAGAAGATATGGAGAAGACTACCTTTGTGACTCAGTGGGGCACCTTCTGTTATAAGGTCATGCCATTCGGATTGAAAAATGTTGGGGCAACCTATCAACGTGCCATGGTTGCTTTATTTCATGATATGATCCATCATGAGATTGAGGTATACGTTGATGACATGATCGCAAGGTCTCAAACTGAGGAGGAGCACCTTGACCATCTGAGGAAGTTGTTTGACCGACTCAGGTTGTACAAGCTGAGATTGAATCCCAACAAATGCACCTTTGGGGTAAGATCCGGAAAATTGCTAGGTTTCATTGTAAGTGATAAAGGTATTCAGGTGGACCCTGCCAAGGTAAAAGCCATACAAGAGATGCCGACTCCAAGAACAGAGAAAGAAGTCAGAGGTTTCCTAGGACGACTGAATTACATTGCCCGATTCATCTCACATCTGACTGCTACTTGTGAGCCAATCTTCAAATTACTGAAGAAAGATCAAGTAGTACGCTGGAATGATGAATGTCAGGCCGCCTTTGAAAAGATAAAGGAATATCTCCAAGAGCCACCTGTGATCGGTGGATCTGGAACTGACTGTTTAACGCTGGTTCGCGAAATGTCGCGGAAGCAAGAGTCGCCACCGTCTTTTATTTTCTCCAAATGGAAAGGACAAAAGCACAGAAAAATTCCTTAAAGAGATTGCTCTCGGTTCGGGAGGTAGATTATAGAAAGGGAAGGTGTTAGCACCCTTTCTATCCATGGTTATCCATGGGCTCTTAGATACTTGCTCATTTGTGTTTTCAAAAATGTTTGTTTGCTTTTCAATGTGGGTTTAAAAAGATTCTTTGAAAAATTTCAGATCGACTCATACGTCAGAGTGTTTGAAAAGTTCGCTTTGAAAGCTTTTGAAAATGTGTCAGTGTGAAAAGTCTTTTTGAGTTTGTTTTGAGATTAGAGCAAGTATCTCTGAGAACCTACCTACCCTAAGGAATTCGTCTGTGTAAATGTCCTTTAAAGTAGTGCCATCCCACCATTGAGAGGTAGGTAGCACCACCGTTGGAGGTGTTCGGGTCAATTCGATTTTTAGGGACATGGTGATCACCAGAGCAATGGGAAGACACCTTAGAAGCTACCCTCATGCCAGGTTCCCGGATCATGAGGACTTACTAAGACATCCTCTACTCGACGATCACCTTTCGAAAGGCAACAGTGAGGCGTACCCTAGGGGTGGTGTGTGCGAATTGTGTGTCATGTTTCAGTTATTTGTCTTGTCATGTTTATTTGTGTTCTACACTTGATTTTAATTAGGGCCATTCATTCTTGCATGCATATTTAACAGTTATAAAGTTTGCGAAAAATAAATCTAAGGCTATTACAAAGGCGCGGGTCCACATCGCCAAAATTAAACCGGACCCGATTTAGCGGAAAATAAATAATGCGATAACATAAAAGTGCGAAAAATAAATTTACATGGCTTTGGGAGATTTACATAATTATAATTAAACGACATAAGATAAATGCGCAAATTAAATAATTGAAACGAAGGGCGTTGGACCCTTTTGCAAAAATAATTAAATTAATGAATTAAAATAAAAAATTAAAAAAATTAAATGAAAAATGGTATTTTTGTATTTTTTAGATTTAATAAGGAAAAGAAGTTAATTGAAATTAAATTAAAAGGCAAACCCTAATTCTAATATTTTTTTAATTATTAAGAAAGTATTGAAATTTGACTAATTTAACCTAAATTAACTTTTATATACAATTTACTCATGAAAATAATAAATAAAATAAGCAATATTATTACAAAAAAGGGAAAATAAAAAAAGGATTAAGATCAACAATTAAACCTAAGTTCTATGTTTTTTATATTTTGTTATGAAAAGAATTAAAATTAAAAAAACCTAATTATACTAAATTCAATTACACAATTTATTCATGAAAATAAAATAATTAAAATAAAATATTTATTACATTTTTATCTTTTTCTGGATTTTTATGATGTTTTTTTTTTTTATTTTGTAAAAAAAAGAGAAGATTAATTAATTAAGGCAATAAAAATAAATAATACAATAATCAAAATAATAAAAAGAAAAGAAAAGCAAACCAAAGTGGGGTGTTGCCCCAAATAAGGAGGTTCAGGCCTAGAAGATCAGGCCCATTTGATTTGGAATTCGTTTGACTTTCCTAATCATGTGCCAACGCGTTGACCTGCTGTATGCTGCGCCTTGAATATTGGCCATTGATCTGATCATTTTGGACGCGTGGATGGCCATGCTTTGAGTGTGCATGATGAGTCTTAAGATGATGCCTGCATGAGAATACGCGTTGAAAAATAATAGTGAAATTTTGCCAGACCTGGGACTTGAACCCAGGTCATGAGAGTCATATGCGTTGATACCTGCCAGCTGAGCCATTGTGCTTCATTTAACATATTACATCAATTAAATAACAAAAAGCAAGATCAATGCATAATGGGCAAAACGCGCGTAAATTTGAAACACCCAACCAGGGCCTGCCAACGCATCATCGTCTTCATCCCCTTTTTTTATTTTTTTTCTGAAACATAAGCATACGGCAACGGTTTTAGAAACGTTGCATTAGGGGGGATTCAAGAAAATAGCGAATAGCCCTCCTTGCTACATAAATCCATCGCGAGGTATGTTTCTTGTTCATGGGAACACGCTGATTGCAATGGTCTTAATCTTGAGTCCCAATTGTTCCTTGGGTGAGAAACCCCAAATCAAGAACTCTGAAAACCTAAATTTCGATCATGGTGAATTCGCGTACAACATGTAAAACTTCAATCAAGCATAAGGGTTAGTTTCAGAAACTCAAAACAAACATGATGCAATGAATAGAATGCTGTAAAAGTGCTTAAAAAATGCTATACGATTTCAAAAAATTCTTGGTACAGTTTGAGTTCTAACTACCACTTCTTGAGGTTTTAATCGTTGTTAATGATTGGAATGTGTCCAGCAATTGCCACTGAAGCTTTTGGAACAGGTTTGGAGGTTTGAATCGACCTCTAAGGCACTTTTCAGATTTGAGTTTTTTTTGAGAATTTTCAATTTGCCAAGGGTTTCTTATGCGCAGCTTGCAGTCTTCTTGGCATTAGGTCTTGATTCTGATCATATAGGGAGTGATTAGGTTAAGAAAAATTGGACAAAATCTCATGCCATAATGGATTTCAATATTTGATTTTACAAGATCTTTTTGAATATTTTTTCATGTGCAATTTGGTGCAAATCTGATCAATTCTCATCAAAACTTGCTTAATTAAGAAGTGCACGAAATATTGACCTTGGAATGTGCATAAAAAGATTTTTTTAGGTTAGGTTTATATTTTTCATGTATTAAAATGATTTAAATGAATATAAATTAATATAAATTCAAATAAATAATTAAAAAATATGAAAATACTTCCCTTTGGGCCTAATGGTCGTGCATAGGCTTGGCATGAAGAAACTTGGAAGAAAAATGGGCCCATTTGCATTTTTAGGTCATTTGAACCATTGTTGACTTTTCAAAATTCCCAAAAATTTCCCAACTTCCACAAGGCATAACTTGCTCAATTTTTAAGCTTTTCACATGTTCTTGGACGTTTTGGAAAGGTCTTTGAGTCCTTTAACCAATGCCTTTGGTCCCATGTCATTTGGTTTTACCAATCTCAAGTTATGGCCTTTGACTTAAAGTCCCTTTTTGTTGACTTTTGAAAATGACCCATAATGTTGAAATTGATAACTTTTTGTGAGAGCATTTCTTGGACTTGGAATATGAAGATGAGTTGTAGGAAATGTCTTTCTCTTCAAAGTGAGCTTTGGATGGAATTTTTCTGATAATCCATGTGAAAGTTATGCCCTGGTCAATTTCAGTTGACTTTTTCAGCTGTCCAATTATAGCAACTTTTGCATCTTGATGATTTTCTGAGCCAAATTTTGAGAATCATGATCAAGCATTGATCAAATGATGTTTGTGGCTTCAAAATGATGTGTTGACCAAAAATTTGAACTTTTGACTGTCAAATGACCATTTTGCCCCTACAGTTGACTGTAGTGCAATCTAGGGTTTTGACTGTGCAATTTTGAACTGAATGCCTTGAAACTTGACATGAAGACACTTGACCATCTTTTTAAGCATGTGAGACTTGATTGGGCCTTTGAAAAGTTCCATTTCTTGATCAGAACCCAAACCCTAGTTTTGACTGTATAAGAGACAGTTGAGCTGCACAACCCTTGGGGAATTTTGTGACCTTGACTTGACAAATCTTGATGAATATGGGAGGGCAAATTTTGGGGTACAACAGTTGCCCCTGTTCAATCTTCTTAGACCTGAGGATGCCGATTGGCTGACGTGCCTTTCGTAGTCCGAGGGTAGAAGATGATTGAACACTAAAGTGCCCAGAAATTTGCGCTCGCATAGTAGCAGTGATGATGGGGGAATGGGCTTATAGATACCATTTGGAGATTGCTGGATAGGATGATGGGCTTATAGATGCCATCTGGATGTTGATTGCGTAGGAGATCCCTTAGCGAGAACCTGCATACCTGCAAAAGAAAAATGAGTACCTGACACGTTGCAGGAGCTGATTTTAGATGCTTGGTATAGATGTGTCCTGACTGGTTGCAGGAGCTGAACCTGGAGCTTCAAACGCTGATGAATGAACCAGGGATGGTTGCTACCTTAGCATGAATGGTAAGGGAACCTTGGGCGACTTTAACTTCAGCAGCGCTCGTTGAGAAAAATCTTGGGTGTCTTCTACTGGAATAAGAATCAGGGAGATCTTAGGGTCGATCTGACTGAACCAGAGAGGCCTTTGACTGGGTAAGAATCAGGAAAATCTTAGGGTCGATTTAACTGAACCGGACAAGGTCTTGAAACGTCTTCAGCTGGATAAGTATCAGGGAGATCTTAGGGTCGATCCGACTGAACCAGAGAAGGCCTTTGACTGGATAAGCATCAGGAAAATCTTAGGGTCGATTTAACTGAACCGGTCTAGGTCTTGAAACATCTTCAACTGGATAAGCATCAGGGAGATCTTAGGGTCGATCTGACTGAACCAGAGAAGGCCTTGGACTGGGTAAGAATCAGGAAAATCTTAGGGTCGATTTAACTGAACCTGTCTAGGTCTTGAAACATCTTCAACTGGATAAGTATCAGGGAGATCTTAGGGTCGATCTGACTGAACCAGAGAAGGCCTTTGACTGGATAAGAATCAGGAAAATCTTAGGGTCGATTTAACTGAACCGGTCTAGGTCTTGGAATATCTTCAACTGGATAAGCATCAGGGAGATCTTAGGGTCGATCTGACTGAACCAGGAGAAGGCCTTTGACTGGATAAGCATCAGGAAAATCTTAGGGTCGATTTAACTGAACCGGTCTAGGTCTTGGAATATCTTCAACTGGATAAGTATCAGGGAGATCTTAGGGTCGATCTGACTGAACCAGAGAAGGCCTTTGACTGGATAAGAATCAGGAAAATCTTAGGGTCGATTTAACTGAACCGGTCTAGGTCTTGAGACGTGATTGAGAATTTTAGCTGCATCTTTCCTGAAAGATAAATGTCAGTCATATGCGATGCATGATATGGATCAAGCAATGATGTTCTCGATATAAATGAGACTTGTGTGATGCAATACGTTATGCATGCTATAATGATGTATGTGATGTTTTATGTATGTTTTCGTCTAGGAAAGTGAATCCTTGACGGGTGCCGGGAAGTCGTATCCTGGGCTGACGTTTGAAGAATAGATATTGCTTCCGCTAGGGATGATGATTGCCAGAATACCGGTAGGAGAGGATAACTCCGTTGAGGAATAAACTTGGCAAATGGAAGCTTTTATGGGGAGAAAAGATACTCTGATGACCATGCTGGGAAGCAATACTCTGTGGGGATAGGAATGCTTTGCTGAATGTTGATAGTAACTTGCTGAGGATGTCCTGTCGTAGGAAGTGTTAATGGACTTCGCTGGGGATAGGAAAGAACTACGTTGACGACGACCTTTCCGTGGCTTTTGGCTGAGGATAACCCAGTTATATCCTGTTAAGGAAATAACTCTTTAAATCAAGCCGGACGACGCGTTCGTGTTCTGCGAGGGGGTAAGCTTCCAGAATCTACTGGGGATGAGCTTACTGCTTGGGGAGATATGGATTCCAACTATCCTGGGGAAGCTGGGTTGGACTCTTCTGGGGAAGGTTTTGATATGCTGGGGAGGTGACTCCTTTGAATGTTGAGATACCGCCGGGGAACAATCTTTAGGCCAAGACTGCCGGGGATACTTGTTAAGAATATATGCTGCTGGGGAATGCTTGAGATTGGCTGGAGGATACTCAATTTCCTTGATATTTGATAATTCTGCTTGGAGAAGAATGTACTGTTTTGCTGAACCATTCTCTGGGGAATTAAGATACACTTGGTCGTGTTCTTTAGCTGAACCTACCTTGGTACCTTGGAGGATAGAACAATTAGACTGCTCAGACAACTCTTTTATTGCCCCTGTTTCTAGTGTCACCTGCAATTAATTCCTTTGTTTCGTATGCAAATATTCATGAGTTAGCAAATTATTGTCAATGCATACATCACAAATTGAACCTTGGACGTTCTTCGTAAAACAAAACAGAAAAAGAAAAACACTTGGCACGTTTGACTGAAAAACATATTTGTATTGATTTTGAATGGCCTGAATAGGCGTTTTGTGTACAAGAGGCTGACGTCCTAGTAAGAGGTACGTCGCCGAACAAAAGAGTTTATACAAGTTTTGTACAACAGAAAATAAAACAGCTGTGTGGAAGATGAATGATCCACTGGGTTTCAACTCTGCTATTGCCTTTATAACTCTGAGCGTCTCATCACTTGATGACCTTGGTTGAAGGTGAAGCTGATTGATCGATGCCGTTTGAGCTTGATGTAGATACCGGATTCTGGATGCAAAGTGATCAATGAGACATAGTTTTACGCTTTATCCCTAATTTTTGCCTGGACCGCCCTTTCGGGTTTTCAGTCCACCGGGATACCCATTTTTGCCCAAGCCGCCTTTTCAGGTTTTCGACTTGCCGGGTGTACAGATTTTTTCATTTTCATCCCTACATTTTGCCCGAACCCTTTTGGTTCGACGGGAAGCCCTAATTTTTGCCTAGGCATGTCAGCCTAGCGGGTCTTTTTCATGCGTAGTATTTTTTAACTATGTCTGCATTGGCGGGGTGAGGAAGGTCGTCACCATCCATATTGGTTAAGATCATTGCTCCTCCAGAGAACACATGCTTAACCACAAATGGCCCTTCGTATGTAGGGGTCCATTTGCCCCTTGGATCACTCTGAGGAAGGATGATTCTCTTGATAACCAGATCCCCAACTTGATATTCCTGTGGCCTGACCTTTTTGTTAAATGCCCTGATCATCCGTTTCTGATACGTCTGACCATGGCAGATAGCAGCAAGTCTCTTCTCGTCAATGAGGTTGAGTTGGTCAAGTCGTGTCTGGATCCAATCATCTTCGTTCAGATTTGCATCCTTCATTATCCGGAGAGAGGGAATTTGCACTTCGATCGGCAAGACTGCCTCCATGCCATAAACCAGAGAGAAGGGAGTTGCCCCGGTTGACGTCCTGGCTGAAGTACGGTACCCATGCAGAGCGAACGGTAATATCTCGTGCCAATCTTTGTAAGTCACTGTCATTTTCTGCACGATCTTCTTGATGTTCTTATTAGCTGCTTCTACAGCCCCATTCATCTTCGGTCTGTAAGGAGAAGAATTGTGGTGCTGTATCTTGAACTGTTCGCAGAGCTCAACGATCATCTTGTTGTTCAGATTGGTACCGTTGTCTGTAATAATCCGCTCAGGGACGCCGTATCGACAAATCAGATTGTGCCGAATAAACCGTGCCACAACAGTCTTGGTTACCGTAGCATAGGATGCTGCCTCAACCCACTTTGTAAAATAGTCAATCGCCACTAGGATGAAGCGATGTCCATTGGATGCCGTAGGTTTTATCTCGCTGATCATGTCTATGCCCCACATTGCAAACGGCCAAGGCGCAGTCAGAACATTCAGGGGAACCGGAGGAACATGCACCTTATCCGCATAGATCTGGCACTTGTGGCATGTCCTGGAATGTTGGTAGCAGTCAGCTTCCATTGTGGACCAATAGTATCCTGCCCGTAGGATCTTTTTAGCCATAGTGTGCCCACTGGAATGCGTACCAAAGGTCCCTTCATGTAACTCTTCCATGATTCTTTCCGCTTCAGTCTTATCCACACAACGCAGTAAGGTTGAATCATGGTTTCGCTTGTACAGGATGCCGTTGCTTAGGAAGAACTTGGCTGCGAACCTCCTCAGGAATTTCTTATCATTGATAGAGGCACCTTCAGGGTATTCCTGAGCTTCCAGATATCTCTTCACTTCGTGGTACCAAGGCTTCTCAGTCACCAATTCAGTTTCGAGATCACAACAGTATACCGGTTCGTCCAGTTTCCAGATGATGATCCGGGGAGCTTCGTTATCCCATTTGACCTTGAACATTGAAGACATTGTAGCTAACGCGTCCGCTAACTGATTCTCTTCTCTTGGAAAGTGTTCGAAGGTTATCTCTGTGAAGTGGGGAATCAGGGTCAACACACATTCTCTGTAAGGAATCAAGTTTGGATGTTTCGTATCCCACTCTCCGTTGATCTGATTGATCACAAGAGCGGAATCTCCGAAAACACTTAGAAATTTGATCCTTAGGTCGATCGCAGCTTGAAGACCCATGATACACGCCTCATACTCCGCCATGTTGTTGGTACAGTTGAAACACAGCCGGGCAGTGAGTGGAGTATGAGTACCTTGTGGAGATATGATGATGGCACCGATACCATTTCCCAAAGCATTGGAAGCTCCGTCAAAGTGCATAGACCATCGGGATCCTGGCTCAGGTCCTTCATCCGGTCCAGGTACTTCACAATCCGTTACAATCACGATGCTTTCGTCCGGAAACTCGAAGTTCATTGACTGATAATCATCTACAGCTTGATGAGCTAAGTGGTCTGCCAATACACTTCCCTTGATGGCTTTCTGGGTTGTGTACTGAATGTCGTATTCCGTCAAGATCATCTGCCATCTTGCAATTCTCCCAGACAGAGCAGGTTTTTCAAATATGTACTTTATCGGATCCATTTTTGAGATCAACAAGGTAGTGTGAGTCAGCATATACTGTCTCAGCCGGCGAGCAGCCCATACCAAAGCGCAACAAGTTTTCTCAAGCAGTGAGTATCGGGTCTCACAGTCGGTAAACTTTTTGCTAAGGTAATAAATGGCATGCTCTTTTCGGCCAGACTCGTCATGCTGCCCCAGCACACACCCCATTGAGTTGTCTAGCACTGTCAGGTATAGTATCAGAGGTCTCCCTTCAACCGGTGGCATAAGGATGGGTGGTTCTTGGAGATACTCTTTGATTTTGTCGAAAGCAGCCTGACATTCATCGTTCCAGCGTACTACCTGATCTTTCTTCAGCAGCTTGAAGATTGGCTCACAGGTAGCGGTCAGATGTGAGATGAATCGAGCAATGTAATTCAGGCGTCCTAAAAAGCCTCTGACTTCCTTCTCTGTCTTAGGAACTGGCATCTCTTGAATAGCCTTGACCTTGGCAGGGTCCACTTGAATACCTTTATCACTGACCACGAAGCCTAGTAACTTTCCCGATCTGACCCCGAAGGTGCACTTGTTCGGGTTCAATCTCAGCTTGTACAGTTTCAACCGGTCAAACAACTTCTGCAGATGATCTAGGTGCTCTTCCTCAGTTTGGGACCTAGCGATCATGTCGTCCACGTACACTTCGATCTCATGATGGATCATATCATGAAATAAGGCAACCATAGCACGTTGGTAGGTTGCCCCAGCATTTTTTAATCCGAACGGCATGACCTTGTAACAGAAGGTC
The DNA here is from genome assembly GCA_948472305.1 of Vicia faba. Classification (NCBI taxonomy): domain Eukaryota; kingdom Viridiplantae; phylum Streptophyta; class Magnoliopsida; order Fabales; family Fabaceae; genus Vicia; species Vicia faba. The sequence continues at coordinate 209,828,553 of OX451738.1, read as the reverse complement.
CCCCACTGAGTAACAAATGTAGTCTTTTCCATGTCTTCAGGTGCCATCTTAATCTGATTGTAACCTGAAAAGCCATCCATGAAAGAGAATACCTTGTGCTGAGCAGTGTTATCAACAAGGACATCAATGTGAGGCAAGGGGAAGTCATCCTTGGGGCTGGCCCTGTTCAGATCCCTGTAATCGACACACATTCTGACCTTACCGTCCTTTTTAGGTACCGGCACCACATTAGCAACCCACTGAGGATAAGAAGTCACTGCAAGAAACCCGGCATCAAACTGTTTCATGACTTCGGCTTTAATCTTCTCGGACATCTCTGGACGCATCCGACGGACCTTTTGTTTAACTGGAGGACAGTCTTCCCTAGTCGGCAAATGATGAACAACAATATCGGTATCCAACCCTGGCATATCTTCGTAGGACCAGGCAAAGATCTCCATATAGTCATGTAACATCTTGGTTAACCGTTGCTTCACGCTGAGCTCTAGGTTGGCACCAATTTTTACCTCTTTTCTATCTGCCTCAGTACCCAGGTTTATAGTTTCCACTGGCTCTTCATGGGGTTGAATTGCCCTCTCTTCCTGAAGCAACAGTCTTGCAAGCTCGCCAGGCACTTCGCAATCATCTTCACCTTCGTCTTCGGCTAAGTTGATCGGATTTTCGAAGTTATAATTGGCATTAGCAGAGCTGTTATCAGTGAGATCCAGAGTGGGTTGGAACCTGTATGAGTGAGTGTGTGTGTAAATACAGCTGTTTTTGAAAATTATAAAGGAAAAGAAAGACAGAAAAGGAACACAATATTTGCGATGCGAAAACGTCCAAGACTTTCATTCATGATGTATAAAATGACAGTTTGTATGCCCTCACAAATAGAACCACGGTGCCTCGGGTAAGACACCGGGCCATAGAGTTTATCATTGTTTATTACAAAAACATAACGAAACAAAGAAGTTTATTACTTAGTAACAAAAGAAACAGGGAGATTGTCCTTAGTGCTCCAATTGTTAAGTCCACCATCAGCAGCCGGGTAGATCCAGCTATCAAACTCAGCTTCATCAACTTCCTCTTCATCTCCAATAGCATTAACTCCATGAGCAGGCAGGGGAGCTGTCACCACATTAGGCTTGTCAGACGCCTCAAACTGTACCTCCTTAGCATCAATGAGGTCCTGCAGCTTGTTCTTTAGTGCCCAACAGTCATCGGTAGAGTGTCCCGGGCTTTCTGAGTGGTAAGCACAACGAGCATTCGGGTTGTACTTGGGGGACGCAGTATTTGGGAACTTTGGAGCCTCCCTGACAGATACCAAATTGGTTGCGAGCAACTGTGGCAGGATCTGCGACAAAGTCATGTTTAAACGGGTGAATTCCCTCCGGGGTCTTTCCACCTTCTGAGTATTGTTTGGCCGGGGAGCGGCAGCAGGCTTAGCAATCATGACCGCGCTGACAGATTGGCGGTGTTCATTTCTCTCTGATCTCCTAGAACCATATACGGCACTAGACTCTTTTTTGAACGGTTTCTTGTCTGAACTAGATGATGATGCACCCTTGGCAATCTTCCCAGATTTCAGCCCAGCTTCAATTCTCTCTCCAGTCAAGATCAAATCAGTGAAACCAGCAGAAGAATTCCCAATGAGATGGTTAAAGAATGGCCCAGATAGGGTCCCTAAGAACATGTCAACCAACTCCCGATCAGTCAATGGTGGCTGCACCCTGCCAGCCAGGTCTCTCCACTTCTGAGCGTACTCCTTAAAACCTTCGCTTGCGCCTAACGCCATACCCTGGAGTTGGGTACGTGTGGGGGCAAGGTCGGCATTATACTGATACTGCTTGTAGAAAGCAGTAGCCAGCTCCTCCCAGTTACGAACTTTGGTCCCATCCAGCTGATAGAACCATTCGAGATGAGTCCCTGAAAGACTCTCCTGGAAGAAGTGGATCCATAGATTCTTGTCCGCAGAGTACGGCTGAATTTTTCGAACGTAGGACCTCAAATGCAGCTTGGGACAGGATGCCCCGTCATACTTGGAGAAGGTGGGTGCTTTGAACTTGTGGGGAATGATCACACCAGTCGACAAACCCAGATCTCCGAAATCCAGCCCAGGTGCCTGTTGCACCTCCATAGCTTTCAGCCTGTCCTCCAGTTGTTTGTACCTGTTGTCTTCAGGAGGGTACTGCTCTTCATCAAAATCTGTCTCGTTGTCGGAGACTTCTGGAGTAGGAAGCTTTACTTCTGCCTGAGAAGGACTCTTGCCAACAGAAGAAACAGCCTCTTCATGCTGCAGAGTATTACCCAACCTTCGGCCCGAGTTGAATAGAACAGTTCTTCTCTTCTTCTTCTTCTCCTTCTTCAGGAGCATAGTCTTCAATTCCTCTTGGCCTTTAGCTAGACCCAGGATTAGGTCTTGAAACTGCGCATTCTGCGCCTGGAGAGCCTTGATTGATGTCTCTGTTGATTCAGATCCGGGATTCATGATGCTGAAATAAACAGCGAAGAACTGTAAGCAACCTGAAAAAGGGAAAAACCTGCTATGCACATGATGTATGAAATGCGTATGAATTATGTTTTCAAAGACAATCGGGGATCAACTTTGTAAACAAAAAAGGAACACACTTTATTAGATTCAACTTTGCAACTGAAATTATTCAACAAGTTGCCCTTAGGCGTTTACATGAAATGAAACAACTGGAAAGGAAATAAAAACTGTAAAGGCACATTCAGAATTCCTCATTGATCCCATGGTCTCCTCTTCTCAGTACGGAGGTAGGCATTCAGGGCTCTCTCATTCTCCAACTGCTTTGTCAGCTTCTGGATCTTTGATTCCTGCTCGTTGAACTTTTCCCGGTAAGAATCCCGTTCTTCTTGCAGTTGCGACCAAGATCTCTTCAATGTCTCATAATCAGTAGGTATCTGAGGAGGAAGGACAGTTGGAGGAACACCATCTTTATCAGGACATTCAAGAATGACGGGTCTGACAGCTTCATACGGCATACCTAACTTCTGAGCACGGGTGCGGACCCATTTGTAGTAGGCTTCCATGGGTAGAGAAGTCTTTGGCCCTAGCTCTTGTGGGTCAGCTTTATGAACCTTGTCCCAAGCCTTGATGAACCTACGACGCAGCTCGTCACTATCCACCTGAAACTCGAAACTGATGTGAGGCACCAACATCTCATGGGGGCCTGTTCTTCTTGCTCTTCCAAACTGACGGAGTGCTAGACATGGATTGTACGAGATCCCTCCTTGAGTACCAATCAGAGGAACATTAGGATACTCCCCGCATCGATCAATAATAGCTATCTCATCCAAACCTCTGCAAGTCCAAATGATGTCTTTGTCGGTGAGAGACATTAACCTGTGAGCCCAACCTCTTCCTTATTGGTTCTTCAGTACGAACTTAGGGAGGTGCGAAATAAACCACCTCACCAACACAGGGATACAACACCATAGGGTTCCTCGTCTTCGGGTAGTACGGGCATGAAGTTGTTGCAAGATGTCACCCAAGAGAGTGGGCACAGGGTTCTGAGACATAAAGATCCTAATGGAAGTGACATTGATGAAGTTGTCAGGATTAGGAAACAAGACTAGCCCATAGATTAGGAGAGCCAAGATGTCTTCATATGCCCTAAAGTCCAAGTCATTCCAGCAGCTGTTAGCTTTACCAATCAGAAACTTGGCCAAGAAACCCTTAACTCCGCTTCTAGTTACCCAGTTGTCTGTTACCTCTTGATGGGTCAAAGAAAGAGCTGCAGCAATGTCCTCAAGCCTGAGGGTCTTTTCCCAACCAGTAAAGGGAGTCTGATCCAAGATAGGGATACCAAGCAGATTAGAGAACTCTTCCAGGGTAGGGACCAGCTGGAAGTCTTGGAAGGTAAAGCACTGGTACTGAGGGTCATAGAACTGGGTCAGAACACTCATCAACTGTTGATCCCGCTTTGCAGTGACTAAACTGAGAAGAGAACCATGCCTCTGAATGAAGGAAGTGGTGTTTGGAATTCTGCTAACCAACTCATCAATCAACTCAGGTGAACGAACAAAGTTGAACCGGATAGTATTCCTTCGCACAGGCATCATAATGTCCTACAAAACAGAGCAAAGATGAAACCCTCTTGTCTTTGAAATGGTCAGTTCTTATGCAGGATGCATGCAATGCTCATGATGCTATGATGTTATGATAAAGCACACCACATACAGATACAAAGGCAAACATAGTAAGGCACACAAGTCACACAAGGCAAGCCCCTAAAGTTTAGGCCAGCATGAGGTCTAGGTATTACCCTCTTTCAGTTTGTTGGTTCATACCTGTCCTAATCAAAAGTAACCGGGTTCTTAGAGGATCCCAATATCATTGACTACCCTCAATCGGTCATAACTCCAGCATCGCAATCTTTTCTTGCGGCCAGAACCATCACGAGAGTTTAGCCTCAATGGGCGTAGCATACTGCTACTGTTCTAAAGGCCAAGTTGTGTCAATTAAGATTCTAAGGTTGTTGGTGCTTAATGACTCCTTAGAAGACCCATATTCTCCTCGTTGCGACACAAGGGATATCGGTACAGACTAAGGTGCCACACCAACGTAGCCACTGCTTCACCCATGTCGGTCTACGCCGGACAGGTCCCTCACAGCTTATGCTACCTAACAGGGTATCCCCAGATCCGAGTTAGGATCTATGTAACTCCGAAACAACCCACAATAATAAAGCAAACAAGCACAACAATTGAAAACACAAGTGATCTTAGTCCTAAGGTACACCTCACTTTATAAAATGTCCCCAGCAGAGTCGCCAGTTCTGTGATCGGTGGATCTGGAACTGACTGTTTAACGCTGGTTCGCGAAATGTCGCGGAAGCAAGAGTCGCCACCGTCTTTTATTTTCTCCAAATGGAAAGGACAAAAGCACAGAAAAATTCCTTAAAGAGATTGCTCTCGGTTCGGGAGGTAGATTATAGAAAGGGAAGGTGTTAGCACCCTTTCTATCCATGGTTATCCATGGGCTCTTAGATACTTGCTCATTTGTGTTTTCAAAAATGTTTGTTTGCTTTTCAATGTGGGTTTAAAAAGATTCTTTGAAAAATTTCAGATCGACTCATACGTCAGAGTGTTTGAAAAGTTCGCTTTGAAAGCTTTTGAAAATGTGTCAGTGTGAAAAGTCTTTTTGAGTTTGTTTTGAGATTAGAGCAAGTATCTCTGAGAACCTACCTACCCTAAGGAATTCGTCTGTGTAAATGTCCTTTAAAGTAGTGCCATCCCACCATTGAGAGGTAGGTAGCACCACCGTTGGAGGTGTTCGGGTCAATTCGATTTTTAGGGACATGGTGATCACCAGAGCAATGGGAAGACACCTTAGAAGCTACCCTCATGCCAGGTTCCCGGATCATGAGGACTTACTAAGACATCCTCTACTCGACGATCACCTTTCGAAAGGCAACAGTGAGGCGTACCCTAGGGGTGGTGTGTGCGAATTGTGTGTCATGTTTCAGTTATTTGTCTTGTCATGTTTATTTGTGTTCTACGCTTGATTTTAATTAGGGCCATTCATTCTTGCATGCATATTTAACAGTTATAAAGTTTGCGAAAAATAAATCTAAGGCTATTACAAAGGCGCGGGTCCACATCGCCAAAATTAAACCGGACCCGATTTAGCGGAAAATAAATAATGCGATCACATAAAAGTGCGAAAAATAAATTTACATGGCTTTGGGAGATTTACATAATTATAATTAAACGACATAAGATAAATGCGCAAATTAAATAATTGAAACGAAGGGCGTTGGACCCTTTTGCAAAAATAATTAAATTAATGAATTAAAATAAAAAATTAAAAAAATTAAATGAAAAATGGTATTTTTGTATTTTTTAGATTTAATAAGGAAAAGAAGTTAATTGAAATTAAATTAAAAGGCAAACCCTAATTCTAATATTTTTTTAATTATTAAGAAAGTATTGAAATTTGACTAATTTAACCTAAATTAACTTTTATATACAATTTACTCATGAAAATAATAAATAAAATAAGCAATATTATTACAAAAAAGGGAAAATAAAAAAAGGATTAAGATCAACAATTAAACCTAAGTTCTATGTTTTTTATATTTTGTTATGAAAAGAATTAAAATTAAAAAAACCTAATTATACTAAATTCAATTACACAATTTATTCATGAAAATAAAATAATTAAAATAAAATATTTATTACATTTTTATCTTTTTCTGGATTTTTATGATGTTTTTTTTTTATTTTGTAAAAAAAAGAGAAGATTAATTAATTAAGGCAATAAAAATAAATAATACAATAATCAAAATAATAAAAAGAAAAGAAAAGCAAACCAAAGTGGGGTGTTGCCCCAAATAAGGAGGTTCAGGCCTAGAAGATCAGGCCCATTTGATTTGGAATTCGTTTGACTTTCCTAATCATGTGCCAACGCGTTGACCTGCTATATGCTGCGCCTTGAATATTGGCCATTGATCTGATCATTTTGGACGCGTGGATGGCCATGCTTTGAGTGTGCATGATGAGTCTTAAGATGATGCCTGCATGAGAATACGCGTTGAAAAATAATAGTGAAATTTTGCCAGACCTGGGACTTGAACCCAGGTCATGAGAGTCATATGCGTTGATACCTGCCAGCTGAGCCATTGTGCTTCATTTAACATATTACATCAATTAAATAACAAAAAGCAAGATCAATGCATAATGGGCAAAACGCGCGTAAATTTGAAACACCCAACCAGGGCCTGCCAACGCATCATCGTCTTCATCCCCTTTTTTTATTTTTTTCTGAAACATAAGCATACGGCAACGGTTTTAGAAACGTTGCATTAGGGGGGATTCAAGAAAATAGCGAATAGCCCTCCTTGCTACATAAATCCATCGCGAGGTATGTTTCTTGTTCATGGGAACACGCTGATTGCAATGGTCTTAATCTTGAGTCCCAATTGTTCCTTGGGTGAGAAACCCCAAATCAAGAACTCTGAAAACCTAAATTTCGATCATGGTGAATTCGCGTACAACATGTAAAACTTCAATCAAGCATAAGGGTTAGTTTCAGAAACTCAAAACAAACATGATGCAATGAATAGAATGCTGTAAAAGTGCTTAAAAAATGCTATACGATTTCAAAAAATTCTTGGTACAGTTTGAGTTCTAACTACCACTTCTTGAGGTTTTAATCGTTGTTAATGATTGGAATGTGTCCAGCAATTGCCACTGAAGCTTTTGGAACAGGTTTGGAGGTTTGAATCGACCTCTAAGGCACTTTTCAGATTTGAGTTTTTTTTGAGAATTTTCAATTTGCCAAGGGTTTCTTATGCGCAGCTTGCAGTCTTCTTGGCATTAGGTCTTGATTCTGATCATATAGGGAGTGATTAGGTTAAGAAAAATTGGACAAAATCTCATGCCATAATGGATTTCAATATTTGATTTTACAAGATCTTTTTGAATATTTTTTCATGTGCAATTTGGTGCAAATCTGATCAATTCTCATCAAAACTTGCTTAATTAAGAAGTGCACGAAATATTGACCTTGGAATGTGCATAAAAAGATTTTTTTAGGTTAGGTTTATATTTTTCATGTATTAAAATGATTTAAATGAATATAAATTAATATAAATTCAAATAAATAATTAAAAAATATGAAAATACTTCCCTTTGGGCCTAATGGTCGTGCATAGGCTTGGCATGAAGAAACTTGGAAGAAAAATGGGCCCATTTGCATTTTTAGGTCATTTGAACCATTGTTGACTTTTCAAAATTCCCAAAAATTTCCCAACTTCCACAAGGCATAACTTGCTCAATTTTTAAGCTTTTCACATGTTCTTGGACGTTTTGGAAAGGTCTTTGAGTCCTTTAACCAATGCCTTTGGTCCCATGTCATTTGGTTTTACCAATCTCAAGTTATGGCCTTTGACTTAAAGTCCCTTTTTGTTGACTTTTGAAAATGACCCATAATGTTGAAATTGATAACTTTTTGTGAGAGCATTTCTTGGACTTGGAATATGAAGATGAGTTGTAGGAAATGTCTTTCTCTTCAAAGTGAGCTTTGGATGGAATTTTTCTGATAATCCATGTGAAAGTTATGCCCTGGTCAATTTCAGTTGACTTTTTCAACTGTCCAATTATAGCAACTTTTGCATCTTGATGATTTTCTGAGCCAAATTTTGAGAATCATGATCAAGCATTGATCAAATGATGTTTGTGGCTTCAAAATGATGTGTTGACCAAAAATTTGAACTTTTGACTGTCAAATGACCATTTTGCCCCTACAGTTGACTGTAGTGCAATCTAGGGTTTTGACTGTGCAATTTTGAACTGAATGCCTTGAAACTTGACATGAAGACACTTGACCATCTTTTTAAGCATGTGAGACTTGATTGGGCCTTTGAAAAGTTCCATTTCTTGATCAGAACCCAAACCCTAGTTTTGACTGTATAGGAGACAGTTGAGCTGCACAACCCTTGGGGAATTTTGTGACCTTGACTTGACAAATCTTGATGAATATGGGAGGGAAAATTTTGGGGTACAACACCACCCATTCTTATGCCACCAGTGGAAGGAAGACCTCTGATACTATACTTGACAGTACTTGATAATTCAATGGGGTGTGTGCTGGGGCAGCATGACGAGTCTGGCCGAAAAGAGCACGCTATTTATTACTTGAGCAAAAAGTTTACCGACTGTGAGTCTCGTTACTCACTGCTTGAGAAAACTTGCTGCGCTCTTGTATGGGCTGCTCGCCGGCTGAGACAGTATATGCTGACTCACACTACTTTATTGATTTCAAAGATGGATCCCATCAAGTACATATTTGAAAAGCCCGCTCTGTCTGGAAGAATAGCGAGATGGCAAATGATCTTGACAGAATATGATATCCAGTATACAACTCAGAAAGCAATTAAGGGAAGTGTACTGGCGGATCATTTGGCACACCAACCTGTGGATGATTACCAATCATTGAACTTTGATTTTCCGGACGAAGACATCATGGTGGTAACTGACTGTGAAGTACCTGGACCGGATGAAGGACCTGAGGAAGGATCCCGATGGTCTATGCATTTTGATGGAGCCTCCAATGCTTTGGGTAACAGCGTCGGCGCTGTAATCATATCTCCCAAAGGAACTCATACTCCCCTCACCGCCCGATTATGTTTCAGCTGCACCAACAATATGGCAGAATATGAGGCATGTATCATGGGTTTACAAGCTGCAATCGACTTAAGGATCAAATTTCTAAGTGTCTTCGGAGATTCCTCTCTCGTGATCAATCAGATCAAAGGCGAGTGGGATACGAAACACCCGAATCTTATTCCTTACAAGGAGTATGTGTCGACCTTGCTTCCCCACTTTGAAGAGATAACTTTCGAACACTTCCCTAGAGAGGAGAATCAGCTAGCGGACGCCCTAGCTACGATGTCTTCAATGTTCAAAGTTAAATGGGATAATGAGGCTCCCCGAATCATAATCTGGAAGTTGGATGAACCGGCATACTGCTGCGAGCTCGAGGCTGAGAAGGTTATTGAAAAACCCTGGTATCATGAGGTGAAGAGGTACTTGGAAGCTCAGGAATACCCTGAAGGTGCATCTGTCAATGATAAGAAATTCATGAGGAGGTTTGCTGCAAAATTCTTCCTCAGCAACGGCATTCTCTACAAACGGAATCATGATTCAACTCTGCTACGTTGTGTGGATAAGGCTGAAGCAGAGAAAATTATGATGGAATTACATGAAGGCACGTTTGGAACACATTCCAGTGGACACACCATGGCTAAGAAAATCCTTCGGGCAGGATATTTCTGGTCCACAATGGAAGCCGATTGTTACCAACACTCCCGAACTTGTCATAAATGCCAGATCTATGCTGACAAGGTGCATATCCCTCCGTTTCCTTTGAATGTTCTGACTGCGCCTTGGTCCTTTAAACCTACGACATCTAATGGGCATCGCTTCATCCTAGTAGCAATTGATTATTTTACAAAGTGGGTTGAGGCAGCATCCTATGCCACAGTAACCAAGAGCGTCGTGGCACGTTTCATCCGGCATAATCTGATCTGTCGGTACGGAGTCCCGGAAAGAATCATTACGGATAATGGTACCAATCTCAATAACAAAATGATCACTGAACTCTGAACAATTCAAGATACAGCACCACAATTCTTCTCCCTACCGACCGAAGATGAATGGGGCTGTAGAGGCAGCCAATAAGAATATCAAGAAAATTGTGCAGAAGATGACAATGACCTATAAAGATTGGCACGAGATGTTACCGTTCGCTCTTCATGGGTACCGCACCTCGGCAAGGACCTCAACCGGGGCAACTCCCTTCTCCTTGGTCTATGGCATGGAGGCAGTCTTGCCAATTGAAGTCCAGATACCCTCTCTCCGAATAATGAAGGATGCAGACTTGAATGAAGATGATTGGATCCAAACTCGACTTGATCAATTAAATCTGATTGACGAAAAGAGGCTCACTGCTATCTGTCATGGTCAAACGTATCAGAAACGGATGATCAGGGCATTTAACAAGAAAGTCAGACCGCAAGAGTATCGAGTTGGGGATCTGGTAATCAAACGCATCATCCTTCCTCAAAGTGATCCCCGGGGCAAATGGACCCCTACATACGAAGGGCCATTTGTGGTTAAACGTGTGTTCTCAGGAGGAGCCATGATCCTAACCACCATGGATGGTGACGACCTTCCTCACCCCGCCAATGCAGACATAGTGAAAAAATACTACACATAAATAAAAGACCCGCTAGGTTGACATACCTAGGCAAAAATAAGGGCTTCCCGGCGAACCAAAAGGGTTCGGGCAAAAATAAGGGATGAAATGAATAAAAATCTGTACACCCGGCAAGTCGAAAACCTGAAAAGGCGGCTTGGGAAAAAATGGGTATCCCGGTGGACTGAAAACCCGAAAGGGCGGTCCAGGCAAAAGTTAGGGATAAAAGCGTAACACTATGTCTCATTGGATCCTTTCGCATCCGGAATTCGGCATCAACTATCTGGCTCCAGATTTCGGCATCGACCAATCAGCTTCATCTTCAACTAGGCAGCAAAGCGATGAGATGTTCGAAGACATAAAGGCGATAGCAAAGTTGGAACCCAGTGGGATTGTTCACATAGCTGTTTTGTTTCTTTTTTCAAATTGTAAACTCTCTGTTATTTGGCGGCATCCTCTTACTAGGATGTCAGCCTCTTGTACAAAAAACGCCTATTCACAGGCAAAGTTTAAATCAATACGAATTCACTTGTCCATACAAATTACCATTGTTTTCCTTTTTTCTGTTTTGTCTTGCGAAGAACGTCCAATGTTCGTGTTTGATATATGCATTTGACATTAAATTGCTGATTCATAAATATTTACATATGAAACAAGAGATTGATTACAGGTGACATCGGAGACAGGGGCAATGTGGAGTTATCTGATGAAGTCTGGTTGCTTTGTCCGCCAAGGTACCAAGGTAAGATCAACTGAAGAAGGTAGCCAGATCATCTCAATTTCCCCGCAGAGTAAAACAAGATTCGGCAATACTTTCCCCAAGCGGAGTTGATTCCCCGTCGATCCTGAAAAAGCGCAGCATTCCCCGGCAGGTCTTAAAACTCATCCCCAGTAGATTCTGGAAGCTTATCCCCTGCAGAGTACGGACGTCTCTCCCGAGTTTTATTTAGAGTTATTTCCTCACAAGGACTTATAACTGGGTTATCCTCAGCTAAAAACCACGGAAGATCGCCCCCGGCAGGTTCCTTCAATCCCCAGCGGAATCCATCTTTAAAGTCCTCAACAGGCCTCTCAGCAAAACCTCGGCCAAGTATCTCTACCACGGAGCAACTCCCCGGCCGTTCGTCAAGGATTTATTTTCCTAAGACAAAATTGCATTCATAAACATTTCACGTTTTCATACATCTTGCTTACATACATGATAAAGCGCATACAACACTATCTCATGATTGAACATCATAACACCATGCATATCATACATCATGACATTGCATACAACTTACGTTTTTGCCTTTTCAGGAAAAAGACAATCCCAAAAACGATTACCTTCAACTGTCACAATTCCAGATCCGACACCTATATCTAGCCAGGGCACATCTGAGAGTGATCAGTTTCCAGACTCGATTCCTGTATCTAGCCAGGGCACATCCGAAAAGTTCGAAGATTCGATTCCTGTATCCAGCCAGGGCACATCTATCAACTACAACATCTCCAGATTCGATTCCTGCATCCAGCCAGGGCATATCTGTTGACCACGTTTCCAGACTCGATTCCTGTATCTAGCCAGGGCACGTCTGAAGAGTCCGAAGATTCGATTCCTGTATCCAGCCAGGGCACATCTATTAAACGACTATTTCCAGATTCGACTCCTGTATCCAGCCAGGGCACATCTGTGAGCAACCGATTGTAGATTCGACACCTGTATCTAGCCAGGGCATGTCTCCATAAGGAGACTGAAGATCAAACACCTGTAACAAGCCAGGAAAACATCCGTCTTTCTCAAATACACAAGTTCTCGCAAAGGAATCTCTTATGCGACCGACACTTCCAAATGGCATCTATAAGCCCATTCCCGACAAGGTTCCGTCACATCTCCAGATGGCATCCGTAAGCCCATCTCCCTATCCATCATCTCTCCAAATAGCGTCTATAAGCCCATTCCCGACACCACATTGTTGAGACTCCAGCATGCGAGTGCAAATTTCCGGGCACTCTAGTATCCAATCTCCTTTTACCCTCGAGTCACGAAAGGCAAACTTGCCAATCTAACTCTTCAGGTTCAAGAAGATTGAACAGGGGCAACTGTTGTACCCCAAAATTTGCCCTCCCATTTCCTCAACATTTTCTCATCCCAAGACCCTTGAAGATCAAGATCCAGTTAGGGTTTCCTCTGCTCAAGACTTCTCCTTGAACTGTGGACTCAAATTAGGGTTTGTGTTTGAACAAAGATGTTTTGACCTAAAAGGCCCAAGATGACCTTCATGCTTCATATTGGACTCCCAAGTTTACCCATGCCAAGTTTCAAGTCTTGATTCCAAGTTTTGCCCAGTCAATTGGACAGTTGACCTGGAAATCAGCTGTATTGGGAAAAAGTCAACTATGGTCAATTGACAGTCAAATCTCATGAAATTTGATCCACATCAACATTATGAACTCATATGGACCATTTGATCAGGTTTGGATCACAATTCCACAAGAAATTTGATCAGATCACCAAAAGGGCAAAATGGTCATTTTTAGGGTTTTGACTGTACAAAGGCAATTTTTGACTGTTTGACCTAGCCAATGGCAAACCAAGCTCACATATGGACTCAAGGACTCAATGAAATGGTCTTGACACATTCATCAAGCTCAAAAGATTCCAAGTACACAAGATTGACAGTTGAATTTCCCAGTCAATTGATCAATTTTGACTGTATACTGAAAAGTCAAACTTTGACTTTTTGGTCAAAATTAAGAGTCAAGATTCATTTTTCATCAAAACATGCCAAATCATGAAACTTGTTCACCAAGAAATCACAAAATGCAAATTAGGGTTAGAAAATGGAATTTTTCATAACTTAGAATTTTTCTAAGTTATGAAAAACCCTAATTTTTTCCCAACTTTGCCCCATCTTTTCACCAAGATCCATTTGGATTCAAACAAAAGTCAAAACATGAAAGTTGTAGCTTGTTGCATAATCTACAACTTTTATTCACAAAGTTTTCTCATTTGAAGCTTGTATCTCAAGTTACAAATTTTTGAATAGGGGCACTAAACCATTTTTAACTTAGTGAAATTTTAACCTATTTTGACAAGGTTTTCTACCCCACTTCAAGGCCACTTTTCATACACTTCCACTTGGAATTTTAATTTGCATTTCAAAGATGGATTGTAGTACACATTCCAAGCTTTCCAAAATGTCCAAGAACTCATCAAACAACCTCATAACTTGAGAGATTCGAATTTCACAAGTTGGCAAAAATTCACTTTTGTTCTTCATCAAAACATGTCCATAACTTGGCAAATTTGAACTCAGCTTGCTTTATGCTTGATTACAGGTCCTTGAACCATTCCATACTCAATAATTTAATGCATATTCAATGTGTTAAAGTGTTTTTCTTTGAGTGCAAGCATTGTATGCAAGATTAATCCTAAACTAGATAAAGTGAACTTTCCATTTTGAAAAGATTAGCTTTATGTCCAATTGCAAATCAAGAAGGTACATAGCAAATCCTTTTGGCACAAGATTATGGACAAGTTACTCTGATCAAGAGAAGATTATGCAGCACATTAGGAGGCCCCCTACTGACCTAAATCAACAACTTGCATTTCTTTGCTTCACATAGAAGAAACATAGCATAATTTGTGACAACTCTCTCTTCAGCATAGAAACACAAGAAAAAAGTCATCAAACACATTCTAAAGAACATATCCAAGCTTTGGCACGAGTCCTTGACCTCTCAAGCACCCTCCATCTCAGAATCATCCTCAAACTGCAAAAACAGAGTTGCCTCTGCAGTTTGAGTGCCAACTCCCATTTCCCTCGAGCATTCTTGCCAAAATCAATCCATACACATTCCTTAGCATATATGCAAGCTAACCATGACCTAAAACCTGACCTGTAATCCCTCTAACAGCTTCCACCATTTTCATTTTTTCCTTTTGCAGGTGAAGTTCTATAGCTTGATACAAGAAGTTTCAAGACAAAGTAAGCATTGAAAAAGCATCCCTGGACCTCAAGGAAGCTTTTCCAATCATTACCTTGCACTAGAAGTTCCTCATTCTCCAGATAGAAGTTCAACTGCACAGGTAAAACTTTGGACTCGTATCTCTCTTATCATGCATCTTTAGTCTTAAGTTTGTGAAGAAACAAGGTTCTACTCATAGCCCTGAACATGTACATATCTTTACATTTCATTTCTTTTGCCTGAGTAGAGAGAATTTGTAGTTTGAAAATGGCAGAAAAACTAGGTTAGGATTTGGGGGAGGAGAAATTCTCCCTCATCTTAGAGAGTTAGGTCAAGTTCCATACATGGTTAGAATCGTCTCTTCATGCTGAACATTTGTTGTGTTATGAGTTTTTGCTAAAAAGCCAGGAATCAAGAGTTAGACATTGAAGAACAGAGGCGCGCGTTTTTTCAAATGTTTGTGCTGGAGGTTGAAGACAGTGGTATTGGGCTGGGCTTGTCTTGTGCTTTTCTTTTCACACCCCATAATTACTCATGAATCCCCCAAGCCCATTTGTCTTATTTTTAATTCTTTTTGACTTTTTCTTTTTTTGTTTGACTTGTTTATTTTTTCTCAGCATATTAAAATTTTGAAAATATTTTTTCCATCTTTTTTTGAATTTATGGCATATTTATTTGATTTATTTCTTTGTTTATACATAAAATATATGCATATTTTGATTTAGAATAAATACAAAAATAGTGTAAATACATGTTTTTATTTTTATTTACCTTCTGAAAATATTTCACATAAAAATACCTTTTTATGATTTTATTAAAAAAAATTAATTATTATTATTATTTTATATATAATATATATATATATATATATATATATATATATATATATATATATATATATATATATATATATATATATATATATATATATATATATATATATATATATATATATATATATATATATATATATATATATATATATAATATATATATATATATATATATATATATATATATATATATATATATATATATATATATATATATATATATATTATATATATATAGATATATATATATATTATATATATATATATATATATATATATATATATATATATATATATATATATATATATATATAATATATATATATATATATATATATATATATATATATATATATATATATATATATATATATATATATATATATATATATATATATATATATATATATAATATATATATATATATATTATATATATATATATATATACTATATATATATATATATATATATATATATATATATATATATATAGATATATATATATATATATATAAATATATTATATATATATATATATATATATTATATTATATATATATATATTATCTATATAACGTATATATCTATTATATATATATTCTATATAAATTATATCTAGTATATATATCTATCTATATATATATTATATATATTATATATCTATAATAATAACTATATATATATATCTATCTAATTCTTTATTTATTCAATTATTGTACATTATTTACATTGCAAATATTCAAATTGATGTAATAATTTAGATTTAAATTCTTGTCAATATCCCCATTTGAACATTTGTACCCCCTTCCCCTATTTGGTTTTGTAATAGCTTAGTAAATTTAAATTTCGCACTTTATACGCTTTCTAATAATAACATGTTAGAATTAGGGTTTGTATGCGAAAAAACGACAAAAAATAGTTGGACCTAATACAAGATAAACAAGCATGAAAATGGATACACAAATCACACTTGCACCCCCTAGGGTACCCCACTTGTTGCCTTTCAAATTGGGCCATATTGCATGTTGAACTTCTTTGGGCAAAGCAAACAATTTGAATGATCATAGTCCCTCGATAAAATTTTTCAAAACAAACAAAAACAAATGATCAAGTCCCTTAAAGAAAATTGCCCAAAGACATTTAACGTCGTTGCAATTATGGTCTAAACGATGACCCGCGCCTGTCCCTTTCACATCCTAATATAAGGTTGCCCACCAAATTCAATGGTGGAACAAACTTGTTAAAAAGGGTTAAAACGTAGCAATAATCTTTTGAGAAATTTAGGAGTAGATAACCTCTTAGTTACTCGAATCAAACTTGCAAAACAAAACACTTGCCTAATTTCAAAACCACACAACACTACACTTTCAAAACAACTTTCAAAAACAAATGAAAACCTTTTCAAAAGACATACATCTTTGTATACATCCCCACATGGATCATTACAAAGGTTGCCACTACATTGGCATCTTTTCAAAACATTTTCAAAACCCACACACTCAAGCACCATTTAAAACAATTGAAAACAAAAGGCAAGTGATCTAAGCAAGTAACTAAGAGCCCATGGATAACCATGGATAGAAAGGGTGCTAATACCTTCCCTTTCTATAATCTACTCCCCGAACCCAAGAAAACATCTCAAAAGGTTTTTGCTGTGCTTTTTAAACCTTTCCTTAGGATAAAATAAAAAGTCGGTGGCGACTCTTGCTCAACCGAAACATTTGCGAATACAAACGCAAAATCTCATAGTCAGTTCTCCCACCGTATCACAGTTGGAAACTAAATCGTGTGCTTAGTGTGACATTGGACAACGCATCCTCAAATGATGTTGGAATTCAACATCTCGAAATATGGCTTCTCTCTCAGAATGGCTTAGTTTTAAATGGAGAATATCTTCATGCACGCCGTTGTGCCCATATATTAAACCTTATTGTGAAGGATGGGATGAAAGAAGTTGATAATTCAGTTGTAAGAATTCGGGCAGCGGTGAGGTATGTCAAGCGCATTCCTTCAAGGTTTGAGAGATTTAAGAAATGTATTGATCATGAAACAATTGGATAAAAAGGTTATGTTTGGAGAGATTGTAAGACTCGCTAGAACTCAACTTATCTAATGTTGAAGGGTGCATTAAAACATAACAAGACCTTTACAAAGTTAGAATTTAGAGATCAGAAATATTTTAATGAAATGAGTAAGGACAAAGGAGTACCTAGACCAGAAGATTGGGAGCATGTTGAGTTAATACTTCCATTTCTACAAATATTTCATGAAGTTTCATAGTGCATTTCGGGATCTTCTTATGTGACAAGCAACTTGTATATGCTTGAGGTTTTTGGTGTTGGAAGAAGCATTTTGAACATGTGTAGTGCAGAAGATGAAAAGGTAAGGTCAATGGCTATAAAGATGAAGGCAAAGTACAATAAATATTGGGGAAAACTTGACCACCTTAACATGTTGTTGATTGCAATGGTATTAGACCCTCGATGTAAAATGAAGCCTGTGGTATGGATGGCAACTAGGATTTATGATAATGGTGATGCAGAATATTTGAAAACCAAATTGGATTAAAATTTGAAGTCTATTTTTGAAGAATACTCTGGTAGGGCAGTGTCTCGTCTAGGTAGTTAAATCAATCTATCAAGTGGTTTTAGTGTAATTAACTATCTGTATCATTGTGCTAAATTCTACCAATCAGATGAGTGCAGTACATCAGAGACAGAATTACAGAAGTATCTTCAAGAAGAAGTAGAAAACCATCCTCTAAATTTTGATGTGTTAGAGTGGTGGAAGGTGAATCCAAGCCGATATCCAATACTTGTATGCATTGCAAGAGAGGTTTTCGCCATACCGATATCCGGTGTAGCCTCTGAATCTGCTTTTAGTACTGGAGGAAGGATCCTTGACGCATATCGTAGTTCTTTAACATTGACTAGTGTGGAAACACTTATTTGAAGATTGGCTCAAAGGAGCAGTTCCATCTTTTTTTAGTATTGTGGATCTCAATAATATTGATCGAATTGAGGATGGTAAGATGTCAAAAAATATAAAAATTTCTTTTCTTTTGATGAACTATATTCTACGTCGGATGCTGACAGTTGCTCGACTTTTGTGTCAGTTGTTGATGATCGAGGATAGCATTTTGCTTAATTTTTCAGGAAACCAGAATCTCTCAAACCAAGATCAAGACCTAACTTTAAAATGAAAGAAGGTACTCCAAAGAAGCAAAAGCACACATTATCACATTTTCAACTATGAAATGCAAAATTCAGTTACAGACTTCACTCTGCATTATGTATAAATTGACATGAATGGGAACTTGAAAGGAATTAGTGTTTTTTCCTTTTATGTTACAAGGGTATGTTTACTTTACATATATGACTCAACATTTATGTCATTTAGAATTTAGTATAAACAAAAAAGTTCAACCTACTTTACATAGTTGTGCAATTTAATTGGGTTCAAGCTACTTTACATACTTTAATCACTTAATTTTTAATTACTTAATCTTTTAATCACTTAATTTTTAATTACTTAATCTTTAATTACTTAATTTTTAATCACTTAATCTTTAATCACATAATATTTATAGATTAGTTTTTAATCACTTAATTTTAATCACTTAATTTTTAATCACTTAATCTTTAATCACATAATTTTTTATGGATTAATGTTTAATCACTTTATTTTAATCACTTAATCTTTAATGACATATTTTTCTATGGATTAGTTTTTAATCACTTAATTTTAGTCACTTGATTTTTTACGGATTAGTTTTTAATCATTTAATTTTAATCGCTTAATCTTTAATCATTTAATTTTTTATAGAGTAATTTTTAATCAATATATATATATATATATATATATATATATATATATATATATATATATATATATATATATATATATATATATATATATATATATATATATATATATATATATATATATATATATATATATATATATATATATATATATATATATATATATCACTTAATTTTTAATCACTAAATCTTTAATCATTTAATTTTTAATTATTTAATCTTTAATCACTTAATTTTTTTTTAAATTGTTAAACAAATCAATGTTTTATTTAAAAGTTGCAATTTAAACCAAAAAGTTTTCAAATAAACTGGTACAAAAACCAATTTTTTTTAAATCCAAATTTGAATCCAATTTTATTAAAATAACAATAAAAATACTGTTTTTTAAAATATATAAGAAAACCAGTTTAAAATTTGATTAAAAGATAATTCAGTTTTTTCAAAAATTGGATTTAAATTGATTAAAATAAATTAAACTGGTTTAAAATTATAAACCAGTTCTAAACTGGTTTTAGATTGAATTGTAATTGATTTAGTAGATTAATCATTTTTTGTTAAAGTGGTTTTGAAGAACTCCACTAAACAACTAATATGATTTGGTTCAATTCAGTTTATGAACCACAAATACTCCTAGTTTGAGTCATAACCGATCGAGTATGCGTGTAATTTGGAGTTGAAGTAAAGCGAAATTCGAAACGCTCATTTTATATGTATATCAAAATGCTTTTTTTTTTATCTTATATAGAAGCCTAATGATTGCATTGGGATTTTTTTCGCTTACATGTGAAACCGTACAGGATGAATGAAGTGAAGCAAACAAAAAAACTAAATTAAAAATTAAAAAAATATATACTTTACGTGCCTTGAGTTTCTTAGTTTCTTTTAAAGTAGTATTTTATTTTGGGAGTAGGGAGGACCGAAGTCCAAAACAACATAAAAAAATTAAGCAGAAACAAGCCTAGAAACTAGAACACCATTTAAATTCATCTTCAAATTCTTCATCAAGAACTTAGGAACCTTATGAAAAATCTGGCTATCAATCTTCAACAATCTTCCATGACTAGCGAGAGAGTTAGCGCAACCATTAGTCACCCTACACGCAAAAGTGATCTCAACGTCTTCAATGGCAGCCAACAAATGGAGAATTTGCTGCTCCAGATTCGAAAAGCCAATCGACTTCTTCCTTGCTTTGGATAACGCCTAAACAACCACCCTAGAATCTGTATTTACCTCAACCTTCGAAAAACCATGATTGATTATAAGCTTCATCCCCTCAAAGATACCTCAAAGCTCCGCCATTAACACACTTGATAACGAGAAATCGTATCATATAATTACTACGCTTTTTTACCGATTTTATAATACATTGAGTCGTCTAACTCCCGATTATCCCGAGTTTTTGTGTCTTTTCACAGGTACAACATTTGTCAACTCAAACCAATGAAAAGGACTACATGAAGGAAGCTAGACAATAAACAGAAGAGAAAAGAACCAAATCTGCAAAGTTTGAAGATTTTGAAGCAGTGACGACCGTCACACTCTGTGACGACCGTAACGACTCCCCAACTTGAAACAACGCTCGTCACACATCATTGACGAGCGTAATGTGCTATTTAAGCGCATTACGACCGTCACCCACCTGTGACGACCGTCACGCACGTAAAGATGAACGTTGTGAATTGGTGGAGACGTGGGCAACGTGAGGGCAGAAGTGTTCTCCTATATTCCCTCCACTCAGTAACCATGCATCCTATATTTCCTCCACTCAAGCCTTTTCCCTGGATTATTTCAACTGCTATATTTTCTCTTATATATATGTGGTAGTGCAAAGGGATTAAGGTCGAAGAAATTCTCCCAGAACAAAATTCCTACTTTTTGCAATTATTTCTATTTCCTTGTTTTAGAGTTTTTTTTTTACATTACTGTAATTTCTATTTCCAATATTAGCTTTAGGGTGTTAATTCTTCATTTAAGAATTAACACAATTTATTGATTTCGATCGAGCTGCAAGGAATATTGTAACATTTCAAGATTACCATAGCAACATTATTTCCAGGTTTTTTATTGCAATTAATATTTATTCATTCTTGTATTATGCCAATTATTTTTATGGATTATATTTTGAATTGCATAGTTATTAAATATATTATGTCCGGCTAAATTATTTGTACCGGTATGTGACTCTTAAGTACCGAAAGAATTCAGTGATACCTTGGCCAAAAACATTTATAAAACAATTTCTGGTTTCCAATTTCCATGTTTAATTTAACTACCCTTGTCACGAGAGTGAGAGGATAATTAACACGATTTTGCCATGAGAGTGGGAAATTAATTAAGGCAAGAACCTGCATGCGAGAGTTGGGGTTCAACCCATATAGTGGTAACGAAACATTAATTTTTAAATACACAAGAGTGTTTTAATAAATTAATTAAACTCAAATTATTTTCTAAAAGTGTTATTAAATTTAAAGTGCATCCACTAGGTTTAGTAGCATGACTTATTTTATGAAAACGAGAGTGTATGTCTTAGGTTTTTAAACAATTAGTTTTTACCGAAATACTTTATAGGCCAAGCGATTCACCGAATTCCCGAAGTCCGACTATCACATACCGGTATAACTATTATTATTATTTTTTAATTAAACTATTTCTCCCCTAAAATCAAATATTCATCGCTTAGTTAAACAAACTGTAACATTAGATCGTATGCGATTGATCCTCAGTCTCTGTGGGTTCGATAATCATTTAAAACTAGAACGACTAAACTGTATACTTGCAGTTAGTATCCCAATAGACTCATAAAGTCCCGATCAAGTTTTTGGCGTCGTTGTCGGGGACTGATTAGTCAATTAAGTACGATTCTTCTGTTGCGCGTTTAGACTAGGCAACAAAACCCCTTTTTCGATTTGTATGCCAAGGACTCGCTCACAAGGCGAACCACTTGACAAATCGACGGACAAACCTGGACGCATCCTTTCCGTAATACGTGCAATCAGGGATTACTGTTTAAATCACGCTATTCCTTTACCCAAACCTGAAATCAAGATTGATTCTGAAACAGATTCTAATTCTTCCTCTGAAACCGAAACTAATCTAGAATTAGACATGGCCGAAGAACAAAGGACCCGTCCATTGAAGGAATACGCAGCTCCTTCACAACAAGAACCCCACAACAGCATTGCTGCTCCAACAATAAATCGAAACGATTTTGAGTTGAAACCGTCATTGATATCAGCTATCCAACAACGCCAATTCTCTGGAGATCCTTCCGAGGATCCAAATGAACATCTTATAAAATTCGTTCAATTTACCGACACAATTATAGCAAATGGTGTTAGTAAAGATGCAATAAGATTACGTCTTTTCCCTTTCTCGCTAAGAGATAGAGCTTGGGCTTCGTTGCAATCCTTGCCATCAAATTCTGTCACTACGTGGGAAGGACTTAAGATTGTATTTTTAGCACGATACTTTCCTCCAAGCAAGACTGCTGCACTAAGAGCCCAAATCAACGGATTTAGGCAGAAGGATACTGAATCGTTGTTCGATGCATGGGAACGCTACAAAGATATGATGTGAATGTGCCCACATCACGGACTAGAAAAATGGCTGATCATCCACACGTTTTATAATGGACTCTTGTACAACACAAGACTCTCTATAGATGCCACCGCGGGTGGTACACTAATGGACAAGCCTTATGACGAAGCTAACCAACTCATTGAAAATATGGCTCAAAACCACTATCAGTGGGGAGGAGAGAGAACATCTGTGGAGAAAACTCAAACCAAAGGTGGGATGTACGAGATTAGTAGCCTAGATAAAGTTAATGCTAAGGTAGATGCTCTTACCCAAAAGATAGAAAGTTTGACCTTACCTCCTGCAGCCACCGTGGCTGCACTTACCCCAAACTGTGAAGTTTGTGGAGTCCCTGGTCATGTTGGAACCAAATGTCAAATCTTAGCAGGAATATCAGTTGATCAGATAAATTACGCTCAAGGGAATCCTTATGCTAATACCTATAATCCTGGTTGGAAGAACCATCCTAACTTCTCGTACAAGAGCAATAACGCTTTATATGCACCTGGCCGAGCACCTGTTGTACCTCCAGGTTATCAAAAACCCGCTGTTAATGTTCCAAACATTCCTAAGAAATCTAACCTTGAAATCCTAATGGAAAATTTTATCGCTGATCAAGCTCAACAAAACAAAGAATTCCTCAATCAAAACGTTCACACCGGTGAACAATTGAAGCTTTTAGCAAATAAGGTAGATGCCCCCAAATCTCCCAAGTAGCACAACACCAAGCTAGTTCTGCCGCACCTGCTGGTACATTTCCTGGATAGCTACAACCCAATCCTAAAGGACATGCAAATGCTATCACATTATGAAGTGGGACAGCCCTTGATGGACCGGTAGATCCTAGACTCCAAAACCCGACCATGTATCAGAAACCTGAAAAAGAAGTAGAGAAGTCGAAAGATCAATCTGAGAATGTAGAGGAAGACGCGAATGAGAACAGAGAGGCTTCAGAAAAACCTTACGTGCCTCCACCATCATATAAACCACCAATTCCATACCCTCAAAGACTTGCAAAATCCAAGAACGAGGGGCAATTCAAGAAATTTGTAGAACTTCTGAAACAATTAAACGTTACTATTCCGTTTACAAAAGTTATAACCCAAATGCCGTCATATGCTAAATTCCTAAAAGAAATATTGTCTAATAAGAAAAAAATCATTGAAAACAAAACCGTTATGCTAACTGCCGAATGTAGCGCCATAATCCAAAATAACATGCCTCCAAAGCTAAAAGATCCTGGTAGTTTCTCTATACCATGTGTAATTGGAAAATCTGTCATAGACAGAGCTCTATGCGATTTAGGAGCAAGTGTTAGCCTAATGCCCTTATCTATTTGCGAGAAGCTCAAATTAGGCGACATGAGACCTACCAAGATGTCCCTACAACTAGCCGACAGATCAGTCAAATTCCCTGTTGGTATGTTAGAAAACATCCATGTCCGAATAGGACAATTTTACATACCGACTGACTTTATAATAATGGACATCAAGGAAGATTCAAACATACTCATCATATTAGGAAGACCATTTTTAGCTACTGCAGGAGCCATCATTGACGTTAAGAAAGGAAAGCTTACCTTCGAGGTAGGAGAAGAAAAAGTAGAATTCATTCTTTCCCAATTCTTCAAAGCCCCTGCTATAGATGACTCATGCTGTCTCCTATATATTATTGATGAATGTGTCAAAGAACTAGAAAGCCAAGAAGACACCTATTCTGAGATGTTGAAAATTCCGACACCGACTATCCTCAAGGATGATGACTGGAAACAAGAACATCTAGATGTCAACCTAAGCGAATGTTTCGCCTTAACACCCGATCCTGCCCCAACTGATAAGAAAACTGGTAATAACTTAAAACATTACCTGAAGATCTTAGGTATGAATTTTTAGATAAAGAACTCGAACGGCCAGTTATAGTTAATGCTAAATTAGGGAAGATCGAAACCGAAAAACTTCTTGGTGTGTTAAGGAAGTATCCAACCGCGTTAGGCTATAATATATCAGATCTAAAAGGAATAAGACCTTCTCTCTGTATGCACCGCATTATGTTGGAAGAGGACTGCAAGACTTCTAGAGAACATCAAAGACGAATAAATCCTATCCTAAGTGAAGTCGTTAAGAAAGAAGTGCAGAAACTGCTAGAGGCAGGCATCATATACCCAATATAAGATAGTAACTGGGTCAGTCCAATTCAGGTGGTGCCTAAGAAAGGAGGTGTTACGGTTATAACAAACACAAAAGGCGAATCGGTGGCACAACGTACCCAAACAGGATGGAGAATGTGCATCGATTACAGAAAACTAAACAAAGCTACGCGCAAGGACCATTTCCCATTACCATTCATTGATCAAATGCTCGAGCGCTTAGCCAAACATTCCCATTTCTGCTATCTTGACGGATACTCAGGATTCTTCCAAATTCCCATTCATCCTAATGATCAAGAGAAAACCACGTTCACATGTCCCTATGGTACCTTTGCATACCTAAGAATGCCATTTGGACTATGTAACGCACCTGCAACTTTCCAATGATGCATGATGGCGATTTTCGCAGACTTTTTAGACAGAATTATGGAAGTATTCATGGACGATTTTTCTGTCTGTGGAGAAAGTTTTGACAGATGTTTATCAAACCTTGAATTAGTACTGAAACGTTGTGTCAATGTCAACCTAGTGCTCAATTAGGAAAAATGTCACTTCATGGTGAGACAAGGAATTGTGTTGGGTCATATTGTATCAAACAGAGGGATTAAAGTCGACAAAGCAAAAATCGAAATTATCAAAAACCTTCAACCACCCAAAACAGTTAGAGAAATAAGAAGTTTTCTAGGACACGCTGGTTTTTACCGACGTTTTATAAAAGATTTCTCTAAAATCACTAAGCCACTAACTGAATTATTAATGAAAGAAGCTGAGTTTATTTTCGACGATAAATGCTTAAACGCATTTGAGACGCTTAAAGAAGCCTTAATTTCAACACCTATTATGCAACCTCTTGATTGGAACCTACCATTTGAAATAATGTGCGATGCAAGCGATTATGCTGTAGGCGCAGTCCTAGGACAACGCAAAGATAAAAAGCTTCACGCTATCTACTATGCAAGCAGAACACTCGATCCCGCACAAATGAATTACGCCACTACGGAGAAGGAACTCTTAGTTGTTGTATTCGCATTGGATAAATTTCGTTCCTACTTAGTGGGCGCCAAAATCATTATTTACACGGATCATGCTGCGATTCGATACTTGCTAAGTAAGAAAGACGCCAAACCGCGACTACTCAGATGGATTTTACTCCTACAAGAGTTTGACTTGGAAATAAAAGACAAAAGAGGGACTGAAAACTTGGTAGCAGACCATTTATCAAGATTAGATGGAATCCAAACCGAGAGTGTTCCCATAAATGAAGATTTCCCTTATGAACGCCTTATTGCTAAACTAGAGATAGCTCCTACCGACAATTTAGATCAACACAATGAACCTTTAACAACTGCGGTAGTAAAAGCCATTTGTACCAACACCACACTACCGTGGTACACTGATTTCGTCAACTATTTAGATGTCGGTATTTTACCTCCCGATTTAACGTACCAACAGCAGAAGAAATTCTTCCATGATCTTAAACACTACTTTTGGGATGAACCATTACTCTTTAAAAGAGGCGCCGATGGTATCTACCGTTGCTGTGTTCCTAACGATGAAATAGACGACGTCATTTCCCATTTCCATTCCGCCCCTTATGGTGGACACGCTAGTACATCAAAAACTTGTGCAAAAATACTTCAAGCTGGCTTCTTTTGGCCTACTTTATGGGAAGATGTCCACGTAGAAATTATGAACTGCGATAGATATCAGCGCATAGGAAATATATCTAGGTGTGACGAAATGCCGCAAAAAGCGATTCTCGAAGTCGAAATTTTCGATGTGTGGGGTATTGATTTCAGGGGACCGTTCCCCGCATCTTTCGGAAATAAGTATATATTGGTAGCTGTTGACTACGTATCAAAATGGATTGAAGCCATCGCTGCACCCACAAACGATACACGAGTGGTAATTAAACTATTCAAGCATGTTATCTTCCCACGATTCGGTGTACCAAGACTAGTAATCAGTGATGGCGGTTCCCATTTTATCTCTAGAATTTTCGAAAAATTACTTTCAAAATATGGCGTTAAACATCGCATAGCCACACCATACCATCCTCAAATGAGTGGACAAGTGGAAGTGTCAAATAGGGAGATAAAACAAATCCTTGAGAAAATCGTAGCCACATCCAGAAAAGATTGGTCCTCTAAGCTAAATGATGCTCTTTGGGCATATAGGACAGCTTTTAAAACCCCTATCGGAACAACGCCGTTTAAATTAGTTTATGGAAAATCTTGTCATTTGCCAGTAGAATTAGAACATAAAGCTTACTGGGAAATTAAAACCCTTAACTTAAATTACAAGATTGCTGGCGAGAAACGAATATTAGATATCCATGAATTAGAAGAACTGCGTTTAGACGCTTATGAAAATGCTAGAATTTATAAAAAAAAAGAACAAAAAAATGGCACGATAAGCGTATCTCGCGGAAAGAATTTAAGGAAGGAGACATTGTACTCCTATTCAACTCTAGACTGAAACTTCTCCCGGGAAAATTACGTTCCAGATGGTCAGGACCGTTCGAAATTAATAAAGTTTTCCCAAGTGGTGCGATAGAAATTAAAGGAAATTCTATCGAACCATTCATAGTCAATGGCTAGCGCTTAAAGCACTACTTTAACGTTGGAAATCTAAACTATTCGACTTATCTTCAGTTAAGTGAGCCACCTACCCCGATACCTAACTGAATAGGTACTATTTGTCGAGCCATCGACATAAAACAAAGGCGCTTCATGGGAGGCAACCCATGTTTTCTTTTAATTATTTTTATTGTTTTAATATGTTTTTATTTTTCTTTTCTTTTTCTTAATCTTTAAAACTTTCATGTTGCATCTCTTACTCCTTTTTTATTTTCTTTTTCTTCTATTTTTATTTTTCCTTTAAACTTTCTTTTTCTTTTTGATTTAACTTCAACATTTTTAACCTGAAAATACTAACTTAGTTTTTCAAACATTTATTAAATATTTTCAGGGGGTAATTCTTTAGCCTTCATATTTAGCTCCATGGCACGAGTAAACTACATGAATATCACCTTGAGAAGCAGGCACCAGAGAAGACGCTTTGAGGATCTGGCTGAGCGGGAAATGTGCCCTACAATCTATGCTGATAACCATGCTATGACTGCTCTTGGCATTCGTGAGAGTGTCATGTATCTGCTACACCAGATAGGCTGGGACACTGTTCCTATTCGGAGACGGTATTGTACCTACAGGAAGCTGACCCTTGAGTTCCTGAGCACACTGAGCTACATTCCAAATCATGGGTTAGGGTTCAACCGTGGGTTGATGACCTTCAGGCTGTTTGACATGGACTATCGCTATAACCTTAGGGAGTTTGCCAACCTATTAAGATTCCCTTTTGGCCCTGATGTTATTACTATGACCCAGGAGGACCTATTGCTTAATTCTGACCTTGATTTTTTCTGGGGTAGCATTGCTGGCAATAACCATCCAGAGCCGTCTGACCTTTATTCTGAGTCCATCCACAACCCGGCTATCAGGTACTTTCATAAGATCATCGCCCATACCCTTTTTGGTAAAGAGAAAAATGTTACGTCGGTATCACGTGATGAGCTCTTCATTATGTATTGTGCCTCTCAGAGCCGTCCGGTAAATGGTGCCGCTTATATGCTAGCTAACATGGAGCGTATTATCCAGACTCCGAATGCACCAATCTTGTTGGGTGGTTTAGTCACTATGATATCAAATGCAATTGGACTCCGAAGGCCTATGCTAGGATCATCCCCGCATTATGGAATAAAGCCGATGAACATTGAATTTTGCTTCAACACTAGCTTTATCGGGAATCTTGGGCCAAATCAATTTGAGCTGTTAATTAATCATGAGACTGTCCACCAGTTTATACTCCCGAACCCTATCACTAGTGTGCATAATAGAGCAAACTGGCTTTTTGACCTCCACCATCCTGCTACACCGCCTTCGTCTCCTTCTACTGTTGACATTTACGAAGTACCCAACACCTCTCACGATGCTGAAGACCCTGCCACTCCACCGGGATACCATCAGTTCCCCGATCCATGAGAGCAGCAGGTAGTTTCTACTGAGACCGCCACCCAGGCTCCAGAGATCCCACCACCGCCTCCACCCACTGTTACCCTGCACTCTTTGCATGAAGAAATTACTGAAATGCGGGGCGAGCTTACATCTTTCCGAGTGGACTTCATCACTTTCATGGATTTGGTAACCGACCAGCTGGATTTCATGCACCAGCATATGTTCCCTACTCCCCGTGGCTAGAGTTGCCGTTGTTATCTTGATTTATTCCTCTCTCGCATTTGTACATACAGTGAGGACACTGTTTAGTTTTAGTGTGGGGAGGATTCTAGTTGTTTTATCATTTTTATTATTTAAGTTATTTCGAAACAATTTTTATGGATTAATTCAATTATTTATCAAGTACCAAGTTTCTATTATTTTATTTTCATTCATTTTCATTTTCAGTACATTTTTTATTTCTTTTAATTTACTGTTTATATTTCACGCAAGTATTATTTCATTATGTGTTAGTAAATAATATTTCAAAACTATAATTATTAGAATATTTCAAACTTAGAATATTAAGAAAATAATATAAAAAAATTATATAAACATTCGTAACGGTCTTGTAACGGTCTTCTCATTAATGACATTGAACGTGTTACGACCGTCACACCCTCGTGACGAGCGTAACGCGCATTTTTTCCGTATGACGCCCGTCACACCCTCGTGGCGACCGTCACGCGCACAATATATCAGAACGGCTATTACAGAACCGTTCCAACCATTATCTTCTTAACCACATTTCCTCCATTGCTGCAAAAATCACGTTACATACCCACTCCACTCCATTTTTCTTCAAACTTCCAAATTTCTAACACTAAAAATACCATCCACCCACTACCCCATTCTCATTCCAAACCTTTTTCAATCCGTTTTACAAACACCATAGCCAACAACCAACAAGATCCCGCTCTCACTTTCAGATCCGGCGAACAAGGAGAAACTCAACAGATCAAATTTCAGAAGTTTCAACGTCGAGGTCTCCAACCTACACGGTATGTTAATCTTGATTGTTTGAGGAGTTTGGGACTACTTGACAGTGTCCGCCAATTGTTGCAGAGTATGGATTTATGGAACCTGTGTCGTGAACCAAGACCGATTTATGAAACTCTTACTCTTGAGTTTTTGAGTTCCTTTGTTTACATCACTCCGTCAGGTGCCACGAACCAACTGTCAGGCCTGGCCAGATTTCACATGTTTGGCATTGAGCACGAGTTGCCCCAATCCGACATCGCGCAACTTTTAGGCTTTTGTTCGGACGAAGGTGTCCATCTCCGGGTGCCGGATAATTTTGGTGAGGAAACCTTCAACTTATGGCACAGTATGACGAATATCCGTGTCGGATCCTACGACCACCTAAATGCCACCCACATTCATAATCCGGCCATCCGCTATTTCCACCGCATCCTCAGCAACACAATCTTCGCCTGTGACAGCAACCACAAGCTCAACTCCAAGGAGCTCTTCTTTATGCATTGCGCGTTCACAGGGAAAAAGATCAACGCCGCCCCGTTCTTACTAGCTCACATCCACTCTATTTGTGCTAGAGGCGGAAAACCCTTTTATTTCAGATGGCTGGTCACTTCACTTGCCATAGGTCTGAACTATGGTGCTGCTCTCGCGACTATGCCTTCTATGGCACCGACTTTGCTAACTTTGGATCACTGCAAGGCCTCACATCTCATTTATGAGCGGGAGGATGGCAGATTCCACCCTGTGATCAGGAACACTGTTTATCATTACATCATTTTGCCTTGCAGGGACCGAATCGATCCACGAAACCGAGCAAACTGGTTGTTCGATCCTGCAGCTCCCGCGGGGCGTGCACCTACTCATGAAGACCAACCTGCATCCCCCGCAGACGAAATGCAAGAAGAGTTGGATAGTGCTCCTCCCGTCCACGACATTCCTGGATCTTCATCTGCACCACCTCCTATTACTCTTGAAGAGGTCCTACGTGCCATTCATATGCAAAATCAAATGAGCACAGCGCTTGAAAGAAGGCAACATGAGCAATATGAGTATCTATACGCTCAAAACACTCAGATCTTGACTAGGCAGCGGAACATGAATGAGAGGTTAGATGAGGCCCTGTCAGAGCTCAATACCTTAAGGCTGGACGTCAGCACCCTTGGTTTCCAAGATACTAACACAGAAGCCACTCCTACCAGACGCTCTCGCACCAGGAGTAGAGGACGTGGTCACCAGTAGTTTTTCTTTATTTTTTATGTAGTTTATTATTTTTTCTGTTTCATTTCCTTTCCGTTTGTTTTTGTAATTGTACTTCCCCGCCTATATACCGCAACATTGAGGACAATGTCGGATTCAGTGTGGGAGAGGTACCTTTCCATCCTTTATAAACTAGTAATTTTTATGATATATCTCGATTTAAATTCTTCACTTTATTTAGCCATACCAAAAAATTTTATCTTCGCATTAGCCCGACATACCTATTTTAACGAAATCCCCAGTTAGGAAAGCCGAAAATGACATAACAAGATCGATACGGTTATGACACCGTAGACTTCCTACTTACGCGGTCCGTTTCAATAACCATTATACCGACATCTAGAGTTTTTAGTTCTACAGTAACCCCTAGTAGTTTATACTACCAGTCAGCACGTCTTGCCATGAACCACGTGGAGAATCGATGAATATAAGTGTTTAATACTTGATCATTAAAATATCCTTCCTATCTCGCTGATAAAAGAAAAGAAATTTTGTGCACCAAAATATACGGTCACATATAAGAGTTGAGAAAATAACGAAGGAATCCAGTGTTGGTTGGTTCAGAGGTATTTGGTTCTGAACTCGGTAGGGCGTGCTACGGCCCGATCCCCCACAACCTCCAACTTGGATAACATATGTAGGGTTTCCACATTCGTGTACCAGACCCCATGCTAAAAGGATCAAAGTTACTAACCGGTTACTCCACTACGTGCGTGCTAAGACAAAGAGCTTAATGTGATTGCGCCAGAACGAAACCGGGCGAAATAAATATGAGGAACTCTGGGCAGAATTATAACGGAACTGTTGGATAGTTCGTTTGAAATGGAAGCCTACGACTAAGCTTATTGCTTGTGTCATTAGCGTATCTTTAGTGTTTCACTCAAGTATTGGCCGAACCGACGAGGATTTCTCGAAATTGCTTTAAAAATCCAAGGTATGTCATGCATATGCGCTTGACAAAACTTGTCCGACCTTTCGAATGACTATTTGCTTGAGGACAAGCAAAGGTTTAAGTATGGGGGAATTTGATAACGAGAAATCGTATCATATAATTACTACGATTTTTACCGATTTTATAATACATTGAGTCGTCTAACTCCCGATTATCCCGAGTTTTTGTGTCTTTTCATAGGTACAACATTTGTCAACTCAAACCAATGAAAAAGGACTACATGAAGGAAGCTAGACAATAAACAGAAAAGAAAAGAACCAAATCTTCAAAGTTTGAAGATTTTGAAGCAGTGACGACCGTCACACCCTGTGACGACCGTAACGACTCCCCAACTTGAAACAATGCTCGTCACACATCATTGACGAGCGTAATGCGCTATTTAAGCGCATTACGACCGTCACCCACCTGTGACGACCGTCACACACGTAAAGATGAACGTTGTGAATTGGTGGAGACGTGGGCAACGTGAGGGCAGAAGTGTTCTCCTATATTCCCTCCACTCAGTAACCATGCATCCTATATTTCCTCCACTCAAGCCTTTTCCCAAGATTCTTTCAACTGCTATATTTTCTCTTATATATATATGTGGTAGTGCAAAGGGATTAAGGTCGAAGAAATTCTCCCAGAACAAAATTCCTACTTTTTGCAATTATTTCTATTTCCTTGTTTTAGAGTTTTTTTTCTACATTACTGTAATTTCTATTTCCAATATTAGCTTTAGGGTGTTAATTCTTTATTTAAGAATTAACACAATTTATTGATTTCGATCGAGCTGCAAGGAATATTGTAACATTTCAAGATTACCATAGCAACATTATTTCCAGGTTTTTTATTGCAATTAATATTTATTCATTCTTGTATTATGCCAATTATTTTTATGGATTATATTTTGAATTGCATAGTTATTAAATATATTATGTCCGGCTAAATTATTTGTACCGGTATGTGACTCTTAAGTACCGAAAGAATTCAGTGATACCTTGGCCAAAAACATTTATAAAACAATTTCTGGTTTCCAATTTCCATGTTTAATTTAACTACCCTTGTCACGAGAGTGAGAGGATAATTAACACGATTTTGCCACGAGAGTGAGAAATTAATTAAGGCAAAAACCTGCATGCGAGAGCTGGGGTTCAACCCAGATAGTGGTAACGAAACATTAATTTTTAAATACACGAGAGTATTTTAATAAATTAATTAAACTCAAATTGTTTTCAAAAAGTGTTATTAAATTTAAAGTGCATCCACTAGGTTTAATAACATGACTTATTTCATGAACACGAGAGTGTATGTCTCAGGTTTTTAAACAATTAGTTTTTACCGAAATACTTTATAGGCCAAGCGATTCACCGAATTCCCGAAGTCCGACTATCACATACCGGTATAACTATTATTATTTTTTAATTAAACTATTTCCCCCCTAAAATCAAATATTCATCGCTTAGTTAAACAAACTATAACATTAGATCGTATGTGATTGATCCTCAATCTCTGTGGGTTCGATAATCATTTAAAACTAGAACGACTAAACTGTATACTTGCAGTTAGTATCCCAATAGACTCATAAAGTCCCGATCAACACTGCAGTTACCAATAAACTTGACAAAACCAAAAATCTAACTACCTTATGCGTCGCGAATAACACCCCCACACCAGCTACACCATCTTTATTGTAACACCTCATTTCTACCCAACGAGTTAAATAAAACCAGAGTTATAAAAATTTCCAACAAACAAATGGAATGCTACATTTTCAACTTAAAACTACGACATTCAATCATCTATAGTCCAGATACATAACACATGAGTTTCGGGTGAACCGATAACAACCAGCTTAGTCTTTAAAATAAAAACAACTTTCATTACTACGCAGCGAATTCACAAAATTCAACTGAAAACACCATAACATCTTATCCAACTCAAAACAACTTTAAGACAACAAGTGTTTTAATGGGTACAACTAAAAAGTTCAGCAACATAATGAAAATCAACAATAAAGAAAATATGTGTTCATCCCCCCGAGTGTTACGTATCAGAGCGACAACACCGACTCAAACTAACGAGAGTAACAACTAACCTTCTTGATTACCTGCACGTTACCAACAGAGGGCAACATTCAAACAGAAGGGGTGAGATTCGAACCATATAATCGGATATACAATAAATAATATATTAGTATTATATCGTACAATTCACCACTTCACAGCTTTTTATCAATATTTAACATAATTAATTCATCCACACGACAACTCAGAATGCAACATGAAATGTGACTCGTCTTTATGCACATGCATGTGGTACCAATGGAGCAGAACTCCCAACTTAGAAATCTCCCAATAAATAGAGGCATCAACAAGGCATAAGCCTTCAACTTTATATTTGTAAATCCAGGCCAACTTGACGAGCATCAGCTCCAACATGATATGCTATGTATGCATTAACGACATGAACGTAATATCAACAACAACATCAATAATTCAACTTAATTCAACATTGGCCATAAGCCTGCAACTTAATATTTTGTCCATAAATAGAGGCATTGAAATCACCTGCAAATTCATATTTTTCAACAAAAATGTCACCCAACAGATCAACCAAAATTACTACAATGCACCGCATAATTATTCGGACTATTTTGGCTAAAATTGGTTAATTAATTATCGGCCAAAAATTCTATTATTTCTATTTTATAAAATCCTACAAAATTATTTATTAAAGAATATTAAATCATTATTAATAAATATTTTGTATTTGTAAACCGGAACATAGTTACTTCTTAAATTCGCTACAGTAGCAAAACAATACCATTAAATATTACTTCTTATTTTTGCTACTGAGCTAGCAAGCCAAGTGCCTTTGATTGCCACTTTAATTTCTATGCTAATGTATTGTAAAATAAATGCCTTTTAGATGCTACTTTAATTCAAGCCAAAAGCCTTTCAACACTACTTCTCACATCATTGTAACCCATTGCTTTTAAAAAAAATACCACTTCATAATGCTACTTCATGCCAAATGCAAGTGCCTTTAAATGTTGCATCCTAATATCACCATTGTAGCAAGACATGTACCTCCAATCACTACCTTATCAATTTGTGCTACAATATGCAGGGCAAAAACTCCAAATATTACTCTATCCTATACGCCACACTATTGCAAGCATGTGCCTTTAAGTATTATTTCATACATTTCGCTACAGTACATGCAAGCAAGTGTCATCCAATGTTGATTCATTAATTGCTACATAATGCAAGCAGGTGCCATACATACTACTCCATTTCTATGCTACAGCAAACAAGTCGTATACTTATTAAATGCTCAAAATGCTACTTTAATCATGCGCTACAGTAGCAGGCCATTTTCTTCTATATACTACTTCTTATGTATACGCTGCAGCAAGTAAGTAATATGCCATTATATATATTCATTCCATGCGCTACAATAGTAAGTAAGTTCTTAAATATTACTACACCATTATCGCTACAACAACAAGAATGTAATACTTCAATTGCTACTTGCTTTATGCTGCTGTATAGTAAAAAAAAAATGCCTTTCATTGCTACATAAATCTAGCGCTACAGAAGCAATTAACTCTCCTAGATACCATTTCATCTAATGCTACAGTATTCAAATATGGGGTTTTGCAAAGAAAATACTAAAGCACTTAAATATATGTATATCTAATTAAATTGGGTCCTAAATCATCTCTCAATTTCATCAATATACCAATTTCAAACACAAGTAGGATTTATTTTCATAACTCAAATTCACATACTATTAATTATACACCCTATTATAGAGTCAGAACCCCACCCTTACCTTGGATTAAGAGCAACTTTAAGAGACTTCAACCGAATTTTTGGGGAATTTGATACTAGAAGCAATTTTTCCTCTCCTTCTTCTTCTCCCCTCACAAACCCTATTTTCCTCTTTGCTATTTTTCTTCCTGATACAATACTCTCTTCTATTTCCTCTACTTCTATTCTAATATAATAATCATATTTTAATCTTAAAAAATTCAAATGGGCCTAAATGTCATACCCCTCTATTACTACACAACACCACTAATTAAGCCTAATATCTTATTTAAGCTTAATAATAAAATAACACTTTAACTTAATTCCACTAAATTAAATCCGATTAATTATTATTCCAACTTAATAAAATAATTTCGATTTTGACGATAAAAAATTTGAATTAATAAAAAAAAATTCAAAAATATTTAATTAAATAAATAATTAAATACCGGCCGTTACATTTATCCCTTGAGTCATCAACATAAAGCTTAACATAACCTTCCCTATGCGGATTCCACTTAACCAAGAAAATCATTTTCTGATTTTCCATGGTTATATCATTCGTTTTCATGGACTTCTGATAGTCATACAGTCTATCCTCAATATATGCAATAGGATTGAAAAGACGCTAAAAATTAACTATATGATTCTCCTTGTTCCTCCACAGCCAAATCATGTGACAACCCATAGCCCAATAATTGTTGTTGGAACATGCACAAGAAAAACTGGTGAGTTAATGAGGAAAAGTGGTTAATTGGATAAGATGAAGTTAGAGAGAATTTAGAGATTATGAGAGAGAGAGAGATAGAGAGTAATTGAGGAGAAAAGTTTTATTATTGACATTAATTATTCTTATCAAACAAACATTACACGAGGGTTTATATAAGATAGCACAAAAATACAAATTAAAACCAAACAGGCCCAAGAAAACAACTAAAAATTCAAACTATCACGCTGAAAATCGATTTCCAAAAACAAGGGAATCGATTTCCTGAACTGAAAATGCAAATCCCAAAAAAACTCAATAGTAGAAATCGATTACCCACTTTGTAGAAATCTATTTCCTCTTCGAAAATTCCATATTTCAAATTTCTAGAAGTGCTTCTTAAATAAGTTGTTTTAAACGAAACGATTCATGAAGCTTCCACAATGCATTTAAATTATTTTAATCTTCTAATACACCACCTTACTTCAAATGCTCCAAGTTTTTCATACCTAAACTCACCATACGCTTCTTGAACACCATATTTGTTACACATTTCATTAATAAATCCGCAAGTTGTTCTTCACTTTG
This sequence comes from Vicia faba, assembly GCA_948472305.1. Lineage (NCBI taxonomy): Eukaryota > Viridiplantae > Streptophyta > Magnoliopsida > Fabales > Fabaceae > Vicia > Vicia faba. The sequence continues at coordinate 209,791,186 of OX451738.1, read as the reverse complement.
ACAGTATCCCAACCTCAATTGGCCTGCACACACCAGTTCCCTCAAGTAATGAAATCTCATTTTGATATGCTTGCTCCTCCCATGTGCTATGGGATTCCTTGCAAGATTAATGGATTAAACATTGCCAACCAAGAGTGTGACAGCTTCTTCAACTTTGCTTCCCAGCTCTTCCAATAGATTCATAAGCCACGCAGTCTGACACGCACACATTAACGCAATAATATACTCGGACTCACAAGAGATTGGAGCTCAGTCGAACATAAAGACATAACTAATCGTAGAATTTGGATCATCCTTATCTCTGCACCAATTAGAATTTGTGTGTAATACGGTAGGAGAACTGACTAGGGTGTTTTGCGTTTTATCGCAGTTATTGAGGATAGTAAGAGTCGTCACTGACTTTTCTTTTATCCAATAAAGGAAATGGTGAAAAGAACAGGAAACACCTTTTGATATATTTTCTTGAGTTCGGGGGGTAGGTTATGAAAAGGGAAGGTGTTAACACCCTTTTCATCTATAGTTATCTACGAGCTCTTAGTTGCTAGCTCACTTTGAAATGCTTTGTTTGAAATGTGTTTGTGATGTTTTTGAAAGTATTTTGAAAAGTGCCTTCGTTTAGGAGAACTTTGTAATGATTCTCGTCTCTATAAGAATGCATACAAAGTGTTGACTTTTGAAAATATTTCATTTTTGAAAGTGTTGGTGTGTTTGAAAGATGATTGGTTTGAAATGTTTGTGAGCAAGTAACTACAAACGTTCTACCTACTCAAAAAATTCTTTGTCCATTTCCTCGTCCTTTAGATATTGCTATATTACCATTGATTGATAAGAAGCCTTATCATTGAATATGAAGGGACATGTGTGCGTCATCGTACAATCATAGAAAGAAACATTGTAGGATACCTTAGTAATTTGTCGTAGGGGTCTAAGATCGTTTACTGAAGGCAACATTTGAAGGGTCATCGAGGGACTACGATCTTGTATTTGAGGGTCATTGCTAAAGTATCCCACGTTCGAGAGACATGACTGTTTTATTCGAGGTAACAAGTGTGGGTTACCCTAGAGGCGCAAGTGTGCAAGGTGTATTGATTTCATGCATTTTTGTCTTTAAGATTAGGGTTTTCTAATGATTGATTTTATCTTGCCATACAAACCCTAATTACTAGCAATAATATTGAAAGCGATAAATTGCGGGAATTTAAAGTTCTATGCTATTACATCTTTTTTGGGGATGGGGATACAAGTTTATGAATGAGGGATAAAAGCAATAAAATTCTAATTATACTATTACAATCATATTGAATAATAATATCTAAAAATATAGAGATAATGTAAAAAGAAAGGAAATTGTTTTAAAAAAACTTTATGCATTGACACATGCACTTATGCATCAATACATATCACCTATTGCCCCTGGAAATCATAATCAACTCAGTATGTATTGATGCATAATGGTTTGCATAGGCTCATATCTGTTTTGCATTGACATACGCACTTATGCATCAATATATATCACTTCTTGCTCCTGGAAATCAAAACCAACTCAGTATGTATCAATACATAATGGTATGCATCGACTCATATTTGTTTTGCATCGACTCATTCGTGTTTTTCATCAGCTCATACACATTTTATCTCTCTGTAACATGTCTTGATAACAATATGCATTGATGCATAATGCCTTGTATCGACTCATAACCTGTTTTGTGTCTAATATGAGTCGACTCATAGAGATATACATCGACTCATACTGTTATTTTCTACTTCTAACATTGTTTTGTCACATATATAAGTTAGTTCTCAACACATGGTTAGTGAAAATGAAAAGTAAGAATATAGTTAGCTCCAGGACTATGATATCTACATTTCATCTTCACAAATGAACCACTAATGATGCTTGTATGAAGAGTTCAAAGTCAAGAAAACTTACCTTGAAACCGAAATTCGTGTTTTGATTTAGAGTTGGAGAAGTCAAGTTACACATGGCTGTTTTTGGGCTTGGAAAATGGTGATGATGATGTAACATAAGTTTTTCTCGTGTTTGAACAACTCTTATATGATGTATGTGGAGTGTTTGGATGGTTTGTTTGGACATAACTTTCTAGGTGTGAGAGGTTCAAAGATTTGGACTTCAAAGCTCAAGAGTGGAGGTTTTGTGGACATTATGATGACAATTTGATTTTTTCCCCTTGGTTTCTGACTTTTCTAATTGTGAACCAACTTTGAGATTTGCAAGAGATTGACTTTTTAATTTCTGGTTTGTCTTATCTTGTGAACCAAGCTTGTACTTGTGATTTGCAATAGGCAAATTTCTAGGCCAATGATAAAACAGATTGTATTAGGCTTTAGTTGTTTGGGTTTTGCAACTTTGTTTTGCTTATTGGGCTGGTTTGTGAAGGAATTCTGTTGAATTTGTTTATTGTGAACCAAGTTTTGTCTTGTGATTTGCAATGATAATTGTCCCATGATATAACTAAGTGTTTGAGGCTTTAACACATGAAACATCCCTCTTTTCTGATTTAAAAAAACACCCTAATGATGAATTAAAATGATTCCCAATTTGAATGCTTATTTCCATGTTTATGTTGCTAATAAAAATCTTTTTGTGTTTCATGTGTTGGATGAGTATGCAAGGTCAAAGAAGAAAGCTTGAAGACACTTGAAGATGAAGAAACCCTTTTGCTTTGTTTTGTAATAGAGAATAGGAAAAAAATTTAATAGGCCTTTAAATGTATTTGAATTTCTTTTCTTGAATTTATTTTGAACTTTGAATTTTGAATCTCGTAACTTAATTGGCATGTATCTTGAACAACAATTTTGAGGAATGTATTGAATCTTTTTGAAAATACAAATTTATAGCAATTTTTGACTTGAATGAAAGAATGAAAAGGATGATGAAAGATGTAGCAACCTAGACATATCGATTTGGACAACTTTGAGTCTTTATGTAAGCTTATCATTGTTTTGTTTAAAATTATGAACAAATGATAAATACCACTTCAATTTAAACATGGTTTATGTGTTCATGTAAAACTTGAATTCTTTGTACTTTGAATCCAAACAAAAACTCCATATTTGAGATTCTTGATCCAAAACCCGAGTCACCTTGAGACTTCATAATTCTTTGAAAATTGAATGATAGATGCCACTTAAAAAAAATCAGTTGAATTATTATTAATTTGCAAGTTTGCACCTTATTGGACAAGAATTTGAATCCAAATGAAACCCTTTTTATGCTTGAAATCTCTCCATGAGAATGAATCTTGAATTTTGAACTCAAATAGTGAACATGGGATAAAGTTGAAACTTGCATTTTCCATCAAAACCTTGAATGAACTTGGCTCTAGGATAAGATTAAACACAAACTTTGAATTTGAAAATGGCTCCAATAGCTTCTAAACCTTGTGCAATCCCTAGATCAAAACCATTCTCAATGGTAAAAAACCTTCTTAGCTCCATAAACCAAATTCAGATGAAGAACTAACTAATTTAAACTTGAGAGAAGATGAGAGCCATCAAAGCCATATAAACCTTAATTCTGACCAATGACATCCCCAACTTGAAACTTTAATTACATGAGGGAGAAACCCTTAAGCAAAGATGAAAATAAGATAAAGCTTCATGACTCTTGATCACAACAAGTGTCACACACTCAAAAGTCAAAACCCTAGTACAAAACCAGTGGACATGAGAAACTTTGAACATTTTGCAAACTCGAACACTTGACGAATTAATTGACATGTTTGGAAGCCTGAAAAGCTTTGAACATCTCGAAAAACCCTAGAAGAGAATTTTAAAGGAAATAGAGGGCAAATTTTGGGGGTACAACAACATATTAAAAAAATGAAAATTTTAAATGAATCAAGACCCTTAAAAATAAATATTGTCTAATGTCACAAGGCTCCATATAGACCTTTTAAAGCACCCTCGTCCCCGAAAATCAGATCATGGATCCCATCTGTGTGAGATATAAGGACAACTAAAGTTGTTACCCCTGCAAGTGAGAAAAAGATATGCATTATTGAAGCTGCTACCCCTAAAAAGTCATACAATGAAACACAAATAAAGTGAAATAGTAGTAGTATAAAAACCCAATGGTAACATGCTAGTAATCCATCATAACATATCCACTTTAAAGCAACTTTAACAACAAAACCAATATAATACCCTATTTAGCCATATTGAATGTATATATCTATTTGAAAGATACAATTCAAAACCAAAATTTATCAAAGATAAACAAAAACCCTTATGGTTTTGTGATGTAAAATCCTAAAATCGAAACTCATAACATAACTGTTGTACCCCAAAATTTTCCCTCCCATTTCCTCAATATTTTCTCATCACAATACCATTAGAGCTCAAGATCCAGTTAGAGTTTCCTCTGCTCAAGACTCCTCCTTGCACTGATTGACCCAAATTAGGGTTTGTGTTTGCACAAAGATGTTTTGACCTAAAATGCCTAAGATGACTTTCATGCTTCATGTTGGACTCCCAAGTTTATCCATACCAAGTTTCAAGTCTTGATTCCAAACTTTGCCCAGTCAATTGGACAGTTGACCTAGAAATAAGCTGTATTAGGCAAAAAGTCAACTGTGGTCAATTAACAGTCAAACCTCATGATTTTTGACCCACATAAACATATTGAACTCATATAAACCATTTGGTCAAGTTTGGATCACAATTCCACAAGAAATTTGATCAGACCACCAAAAGCGCAAAATGGTCATTTTTAGGGTTTTGACTGCACAAAGGCAATTTTTGACTGTTTGACCTAGCCAATGGCAAACCAAGCTCATATATGGACTCAAGGACCCCATGGAATTGTTTTGACATGTTCAACAAATTCAAAAGATCCCAAATGCACAAGCTTGACAGATGAATTTTCCAGTCAATTGATCAATTTTTGATTGTATACTGAAAAGTCAAACCTTGACTTTTTGGTCAAAATCAAGTGTCAAGATTCATTTTTCATCAAAACATGCCAAATTATGAAACTTGTTCATCAAGAAATCAAAAATTGCAAATTAGGGTTTAAAATGAAGAATTTTCATAACTTAGAATTTTTCTAAGTTATGAAAATCCCTAATTTTTTCCTAACTTTGTCCCATTTTTCCACCAAGATGCATTTGGATTCAAACAAAAGTCAAAACATAAAAGTTGTAGTCCATTGCAAAATATACAACTTTGATTCACAAAGTTTCCCCAAAAGAAGCTTGTAGCTCAAGTTATAATTTTTGGAACAAGGGTGCAAAACATTCTTAACTTAGAGAAATTTTGGCCTATTTTAGGCAGGATTTTTGCCTAACTTCATGGCAACTTTTCACATGCTTCCACTTGGAATTTCAATTTGCTTTACAAATATGGATTGTAGTACACATTCCAAGCTTTCCAAAATGTCCAAGAACTCATCAAACAACCTCATGGTTATGGAGAATCGAATTTGGCAAGTTGGGAAAAACTCACTTTGTTCATGACCAATTTACATGTCCATAACCTTGCATTTTGAACTCAGCATGTTCTAAGATGGATTACAGGTCCTTTATCCCATTCACACTCATAAATTTAATGCAAACCCCTTGTGTTCAAGCCTTGCATTATGTGTTTAAGCATTGCATACAAGATTAAGCCTTAATAAGAAAAAGCATATTATCCATTTTTGTAAAGTGTTACTTTATGTCAACTTTGCAATCTATGAGGTACAATGCAGATCTTTGAGGCACAAAGGCATAGGCATATCCCACTAATCAAGACTCAAATGTGCAGCATAGATAGAGGCTTTGTACTGGCCTAGAAACCAAGTTGATACTTTCTTGCTTAAGTGTGAAGAAACTTGCATATTACACGCAACTCTCATTTCAGCAAAAAGAAGCTTAAGCAAAGTTGTTGGACACCTTCCAAATAAGATAACAAAGCTAAGGCACGAACAAAAGACCTTCCAAACATCATCAAACCTCAAAACACCCTCCCACTGCAGAAAACAGAGTAACCCCTGCAGTTGGACTTCCATAAGCCAATCCATTCGTGCATTCTTGCTAAATCCAGTTCATACACATTCCCTACCATATATGCAAGTTATCCCAGGCCTTGGACACGACCTGTAACACCTCCAACCAACTTCTCCATTTTCACATTTTCTGTTTTGCAGGTGGATTGCTATAGTTTGATTCAGTTGGTTTCAAAGCAAGTTAAAGGTTGTAATAGCATCCCTGAACTTCAAGCAAGCTATACCAATCCTCATTTTGCCTTGAAGGTGCCTCCATTGTCAGACACGATCCAAGCTGAACAGGTAAGTTCATGAACTTTTATCTCTCAATATAGGAAGAGTTAGCTCTAAGTTTGTGAATGAAAAATATTCTACTCATGTCCCTGAAGCCATACATATCTTTACTTTCCATTTATATTGCATATGCTGAGAGTATTTCGAACCTGAACATTGACAAAAACTTAGGTTAAGAATTAAGGATGGAGAAATTCTCTCTCATTTCTGAGAGTTAGGTTAAGTTTTTTATATGAATGGAATCGTGGCTTGATGCTTAACATTTTTCATGTTGTGAGTTTGTGTTAAAAGTCCAAGAATCTTGAGATAGCAGACGCGTGTTCTGGTTGTACAAAGATGCTGGAGGTTGAAGAAGACAGGTTCTTGGGCTGGGCCTGAGTTGTGTTACTTTTCACACCTTTGCATTCCACATGTACCCCCTGACCCATTTTGAGTTATCTTTGTTATTTTTGATTTTTTCCTTCTGATTTTATTTTGATATTTTTGTCTAAATATAAATAAATCTTAAAAATATTTTTTCATATTTTTTTTGCATTTTTTTCACATTTATTTTGTTTCATTTAGTTTGTATATAAATAAACATAAATATATTATCATTTAAAATAACTAAGAAATAATATGAACATACTTTATTTTTTATTTTTATTTTATGTTACCTCTTGAAAACATTTTATAATAAAAATATACTTTTTTTATATATATTAAATATTTTATTTTTTGTACATAATATATATATTTAATAAATAATGTAAATACATGTATATTTATTAATATATTTAGGGAAAATACAAAGAATTAATATATTTTGTTTTTATTAATATTTTGATCTCAAAAATACTTTTTTTTACAATATAACTTCTTTTATTTATTTTTGTACATAATTAATAAATATTACATAATAAATACCTTTTATTTATAAAATTAGGGTTTTACCCCTAAGTGCATAAAAACACAAAAAATTAATTAATTTTATTTTTGTTTATTTGACCCATAAAAATACTTTTTTTCCATACATATCAAAAACCATTTTTTGCATCTTGCACATTTATTATATTTGCATTTTTATTTAATTGTTGTATATTAAATAAGTTGTATAATTCAATTTGGATGTAATAGTTTAGGTTTAATTTCTTGCTAAATATCCCCATTTGAACATTTGTACCCCCCATCCCATATATTATGTTGTAATAACTTAGGACCTTTTATTTTTCGCATTTTTAAGCTTTCTAATTATGCCATGTTAGAATTAGGGTTTTGTATGCAAAATTAACCAAAAATAGTTTAACCTAATACAAGACAAATGCATGAAATCAATACACAAATCACACTTGCACCCCTAGGGTACTCCACTTGTTGCCTTCAAAAATGGGCCATATTGCATGTTAGGTATCTTTGGCAAAAACAAAACAATCAAATGATCATAGTCTCTCGATGACGCTTTCGAAAGTTGCCTAAAAAATGATCAAGTCCCTTAAAGGAAAAATTGCCCAAAGATGCTTAGCACAATTGCAATTATGGTCTAAACAATGACCCGCGCCCGTCCCGTTAACATCCTAACACGAGATGGTCCACCAAATACAATGGTGGAACAATATTGTTAAAAGGGTTAAAAACATAGGAGAAATCTTTGAGAAATTTAGGAGTAGACAAACTCTTAGTTACTTGAATCAAACTTGCAAAAACACTTGCCTATTTTCAAAACCACACCTCACAAACACATTTTCAAAACAAACTTTCCAAAAACATCGGAAAACTTTTCAAAAGACATACATCTTTGTGTACATCCCAACATGGATCATTACAAAGGTTGCCACAACAATGGCCTCTTTTCAAAACATTTTCAAACTTACACGCAAAGCACCATTTCAAACAATTGAAAATCAAAGGCAAGTGATCTAAGCAAGTAACTAAGAGCCCATGGATAACCATGGATAGAAAGGGTGCTAATACCTTCCCTTTCTATAATCTACTCCCAGAACCCAAGAAAACATCTCAAAGGTTTTTTGCTGTGCTTTTTAACCTTTCCTTAGGATAAAATAAAAAGTCGGTGGCGACTCTTGCTCAACCGAAACATTTGCGAAAACAAACGCGAAACCCTAGTCAGTTCTCCCACCGTATTACAGAACTGGCGACTCTGCTGGGGAAATTTTTAAAGTGGAGTAACCTTAGGGCTTAGATCACCCTCTTGCATGACTAATTGTTTGTTTTGATTGCTTTACATCTTGGCTCTCTTGTTTAGGTTTGCAATCCTACACCCGGATTTGGGGAAACATTCATAGATAGCAATACATTGTGGAAACTGTGCGGGGTATACCAACACGGTTGAAGCAATAGCTATATTAGTGCGACGTATTTGTGAGTACCGGTAACCCTTGAGTTCAATCAAGGAGAGTACGGGGCCGCTGAGTGATGTCACTAAGCACTAATGACCTAGAACCTTACTTGACTATCTTGGCCTTTCATTAGGGGTAGTGAGATGACCGGCTTTGGTGTAGTCCGAAGTTGGTAGATACTCGATACTACACTCATTGAGGGTTGTTTTCTTGGAATATCTTGGTCGCTAGTTAAGTGGCTAAACCAAAACAATGAACAATGAAAACAATCCCGTGATATTGAGCTCTTTAGAACCCGGTTACTATTTATAGGACAAGTTTTAAGCCAACTACACTCAAGAGGGTACTTACCTATGAAACCCCATGCAAGCCTGAAACTAGGGTTTGGTGTGAATTGCTTGTACATATGTTTATGCATACATCATGAACATCATAAAGCATCATATGCATACACTAACCATTTCAAGGGTTTGGATCTTCATCTTTGTTCTTATTTTGTAGGTCATGGAAGTTCCTCGCAGGAAAACTATCCAAGTCAACCTTGTGAGAATCCCTCCTCAACTCAAGGAGCTCACATCAAGAATTCCGGAAAGCTCTCCCTTCAGTGAAAGACATGGTAGACTGCTCAGCCTAGTCAGCACCAACATTGAAGAGGACATGGTAAAGGTGTTGTTTCAGTTCTTTGACCCCCTTCACCACTATTTCACTTTCCCAGACTACCAGTTGGTACCCACTTTGGAGGAATTTTCTCAACTCCTAAGAATTCCTATCCTTAATCAACTACCTTTCAACGGTACGGAAAAGGAACCAAAGCCTGAAGATGTTGCTCGAGCACTACATCTACAACCATCTGACATCAAAGGGCATTGGGAAACTAGAAGCGGTGTCAAAGGCTTCTTAGCAAAATTCTTGTTTGAGAAAGCACAAGAATGTTGGAATTCATTGGACCTACAAGCCTTTGAAGAAATTGTGGCCCTCCTTATCTATGGGTTGGTCTTGTTCCCAAATCCTGACCAGCTTGTAGATGTCAACGTCGTCAAAATCTTCTTATCCAGAAATCCAGTACCAACATTGCTTGGGGACATTCTTCACTCATTTTACACTCGAACAATGAGAAAGAGGGGTGTTCTCATGTGCTGTACTCCTCTCCTTGCAAGGTGGTTTATTTCGCACCTTCCACAATCTGTCTTGAAGAATGACCAAGGCCTAAGGTGGTCACAACGGTTGATGACCCTTACTCACTCTGATGTACATTGGTGTTCTCGGTCCAGAGAAAATGTCATCATCGTCGATCATTGTGGAGAGTTCCCTAATGTTCCATTGCTTGGCATTAGAGGAGGCATTACCTACAATCCTTGTCTAGCTTTGAGACAATTTAGATATGCACGGAGGGATGACCCTCATGACATGTTGATTCCTGACCTAGTTTTTGACTTCGACAACGATGCGCGAGGACTTCGCCAAAGATTCATCAGAGCTTGGAGGATGCCTAACAAGGTTGACAACAAGACACTGGGGCACAAGAACTCCATCCCTCTTGAGCCTTATCTCAAGTGGGTACGAACCCGAGCCCAGAGTCTAATGATGCCTTATCCTCATGTTCTCCCTGTGATTAAAGAGCCCGTTACGGAAGGAGAGGTTCCCTATACCATCCTATATCCTGGCATGCCTACATCGTGGGAGGAGATGAAGAAGAGTTGGATCCAACTCAAGGAGGAACGGAACACTTTTGAAGCCATCTTCTACGCCAGTGGGAAGAAGGTTTTAGAGCTCACCCGCCGACTCCATGAGGAAGAGACCCTTAACACCTACATCGCACCAAAGAGGATGCGCAACGTCTTTTTACCTTGAGAAGTTTTTACAATATTTGGCCCATGGGGCATTTATGTACTGACAAATTCCTTCTTATTAATATGACGTGCGTTCTTTTTGTTTGCAACAATTTTGAACTTTCTAAATCCTTGAATGCATTGCATACATAAGCATACCATTCATCATGTGCATAAGCAGGTCTCTACACCATGTTTCCTTATCTTTCTGCTGTTTATTTCAGTAAGATGGATCTCGAACAGACGGTCAAGGACTTGCAGTCTCAGAACGCACAGTTTTAACAACTCCTGATGACCTTGGCTAAGGGTCAAGAGGATCTGAAAACCCTGCTTGGGAACAAATACCAAGTAAAGAAGAAGAAGAAGAGAGTCAGGGTGGCTACCTTGGGGAGAAGGTTTGAAGGTGAAGCCAGAAGGGTTCTTGAATTTCCTTCCGCATCCGAAGAAGAAAACAGTAAAGGAAAAGGGGACGTGGTACCTTTCGAATCCGAAGCTGAAGAAGAAGAGGCTGAAGAAGACGAAGACTATTCAGAACAACAGTACCCACCGGTTGATGACAAGTACAAGAATTTGGAGGACCGTTTAGCAGCTATGGAGCTGCAGAGAGTTCCAGGTCTGGATTTCGAAGATTTGGGATTAATTGCCGGAGTTGTGATCCCCCCAAAGTTCAAAGTGCCTATTTTTGCAAAATATGACGGGCTGTCCTGCCCAAAAATGCACCTAAGGTTATATGTCCGAAGAATCTAACCTCACACATCTGACAGAAACCTTTGGGTACATTTCTTTCAAGACAGCCTGTCTGGCACTCAGCTAGATTGGTTTTACAAGCTGGAAAGGTCGGAGATACGTAGTTGGGAGGATCTGGCAGCTGCTTTTTATCGCCAATATCAGTATAACTCTGACCTGGCACCAACCCGCACTCAGCTGCAGAGTATGGGAATGGCCTCGGGTGAGGGATTTGAGGAATATGCCCAAAAGTGGCGCGACCTGGCTGGAAGGGTGCAACCACCTCTTTCTGATAGAGAACTTGTTGATATGTTCCTTGGGACCCTGTCTGGTCCATTCTTTAATCATCTGATCGGTAGCTCTTCCTCGGGGTTTACTGAATTAATTCTGAATGGCAAGCGGGTAGAAGCCGGTATCAAGAATGGGAAGATTCAGAAGGATGCCTCTGCATCTACAATTGCTAAGAAACCATTTCCAGCGAAGAAAGAGACAGTTGTTGTGTATTCTCAAAGGGGAGCAGGAAGAAGTGAGCGTAGGCCGACTGTGGGGGCCGTAATGATCCAAAATTCACTAAATGATCAGCCTCGCAATAACCCTTCCAGACCTAAACAGCAATGGGGAGAACGGCCACCACGACAGTTCACCCGCATTAATATGACGCTCGTGCAAGTTCTTCCACACTTGTTAAAGCTGAATCTCACAAATATCAAAGAAGCGCCGAAAAATGTGAATACAACCTCACCAGCTTACAATGCCAATGCCAAATGCGCCTACCATTCCGATAGCGTCGGACATGACACAAACAATTGTTAGGCGCTGAAAAATAAAATTCAAGACTTGATAGATGCCAAAGAGGTGGAGTTCGATGCTCCAGAGAAACCAAACGTGATATCTGCTCCGATGCCGAAGCACGGTCGAAATGTCCATGCTATTGAGGAAGATTTGTATGTTTCTGATGTCAATGACCTGATAACTCCGCTGTTAACCATCAAGTTAAACCTGTTAAAGGCCGGGATTTTCCCGGGATGCAAAGAGGACTACTACTGTTGTTACTCTCTGCCAGTTGACTGTCCGTTATTGAAGAAAGGCATCCAAGGCCTGATGGATAGTCAACAAATTCTGTTTGAAAAAGTTTTTGCTATTCCAACCCCTACTAAAGATGTCTCAATTATCACCATTCACGCCAATCTTTCCAAGGACGTCAGAAAGCCTGTTAAGATTACATCTGCTACAAAGTCTGTTCCTCTGAAGATAACTATGCCAGAGCCTGTCCCCTACAGTTCTGAAAAGTCAATACCATGGAATTACGGTGGAGAAATCTACTACCATGGTATTAAACAAGTTGAAATAACCGAAGGAAGCTCTGATGAAGAAGATGCCAGCATTGGAAACATTGCCGGCACAAGCAAGATCACCCGAAGTGGGAGAATATTTTCTCCAGAGATTGCTCCCCCAAAGGCAATCTTTGGACCCTCATCTGCCGCCAAAGATATTCCTGCACCAGTAAAACTTTCCGCCAGAACTCCATTGATTGAAGATGCTGTTGTTCCTGTTGTTATCCCTCCAACTTCTGCTGATAAGGGTAAAGGGATCCAAGATGGGCTCGTCAGGACGAGGGCTCAACCTTTGGTCATCCCGGAAACCTCTAAGAAAGAAATGGAGGAGATCTTGAAGATAATTAAAAAGAGTGATTATGAAGTGGTAGAGCAACTGGGGCAAACCCCCTCGAAAATCTCCATGTTAGCATTACTACTTTGTTCAGAGGCGCACGCCAAAGCATTGATAAAATTCCTGAAGACAACCCATGTACCCCAGGAAACCTCTGTTGACCAATTCCAAAACTGTGTAGCCAGTCTTACAGCAGACAACGGTTTAGGTTTCTCTGATGCTGACCTAACCTCAAAAGGAAGAAAACACAACGAAGCGTTACATGTGTCAGTAGAGTGCCAAGGAACTACTCTGGCCCATGTTCTAGTCGACACTGGTTCTTCTCTAAACGTGCTGCCTAAGAAGGCCCTCAACCGATTAGACTATGAAGGCTTGGAGTTAAGGCCAAGTAATATTATTGTAAGGGCATTTGACGGGTCAAAGAGAATGGTACATGGGGAGGTAGACATTCCTATTAAGGTTGGTACAGAGGTTTCCCCTCAACTTTCTATGTGATGGACATCCGTCCGTCATACTCTTTCTTATTGGGGAGACCATGGATACACAATGCTGGGGCAGTCACCTCTTCCCTACATCAAATGCTGAAGTACCCTGTCAAGGGAAAGATCGTAACCATCCACGGTGAATAAGAGTATATGATCAGTCACCTGAACTCTTTCCGATATGTAGAAGTAGAGGGTGAATTCATTGAGACGCCATTCCAGCACTTCGAGGAAGTCTCTCCTGAGGTGGAAGTAGCAAAAGTGATAGCTGAGGTACCAAAGCAGATGGCCAGGATGGCATCTCTAAAGGACGCGAAGGCCGCGGTGAAGGAAGGAAAGAGCTCAACATGGGGGCAGTTGCCGGATATTCCTCACAAAACAGACAAGTTTGGTTTAGGATTCACTGCTGCGGGGCAGAAAGCTATGCGCCGCTCAAAGGTTGAAAAAGCACCCATCAAGATCTCTCCTTATGGGATCAATGCTTTGGAAGGTGAAGACGAAGAGGCCAACATTGAAGATTGGATCTACCCAACCATCGAAGGGGGACTATGCAATTGGGAGGCAAAGGACTTTGTCCCCATTACTTTTATTAATTAGTAATTATCTGTCAAACATTTCCTTTGGTCTGTAATAATTACTTTTGAACAATCCGTACACTACTTTTTCACCTCATGCCTTGCCCGGGGTATGTAGGTCCATTTGTAAGGGTTTTGATTATCTTCATATCCATATGCCATGTTTAATGATTCATTGGACGTTTTTCATCGATAAACTGCTGTGTTCATTTTCTTTCCTTTTTGCATTTTTTGTTTAAAGATGGCTATCCCTTACACACACCCACGCTCACAAATGCAGGTACCCATCCACTCTGGATTCTATGGGTGACTATTCTGCTATGTCCTTCAATAACTCTGAAGATCTGGTCAATCAGGCTGAGTATGAAGATGACGAAGGTTGTGAAGTACCAGGGGAACTAGCCAGACTTCTACAACAAGAGGAAAGGGCCATCTTACCTCACGAAGAGTCATTGGAAACTGTCAACTTAGGAACAGAGGAAGACCAGAAGGAAGTGCAAGTGGGTGCCAATCTGGAACCAAGTGTCAAGGAGCGCCTGATACAGCTGTTAAATGAGTACGTTGAAATCTTCGCCTGGTCTTACGAAGACATGCCGGGTTTAGACACAGACATCGTGGTTCACCGTCTCCCTACAAGAGAGGATTGTCCACCGATCAAGCAGAAAGTCTGCCAAATGAGGCCCGACATGTCTGAGAAGATTAAAGCAGAAGTGATGAAACAATTCAACGCGGGCTTTCTGGCTGTTACATCCTATCCACAATGGGTTGCTAACATCGTGCCAGTTCCTAAAAAAGATGGCAAGGTCAGGATGTGTGTGGACTACAGGGATTTGAATAGGGCCAGCCCCAAAGATGATTTTCCGTTACCGCACATTGACATTCTGATTGACAACACAGCTCAGCACAAAGTGTTTTCCTTCATGGATGGATTCTCGGGCTACAATCAAATTAAAATGGCCCCCGAGGACATGGAGAAAACAACCTTTGTCACACAATGGGGTACTTTCTGTTACAAGGTGATGCCGTTCGGACTGAAGAACGCGGGGGCAACTTATCAACGCGCCATGGTAGCTTTATTTCATGATATGATACATCATGAGATCGAAGTTTACGTAGACGATATGATAGCTCGGTCACAAACGGAGGAGGAACACCTTGAACACCTGGAAAAGCTATTTGCCAGGTTGAAAGAGTACAAACTCATGCTGAATCCAAGTAAATGTACTTTTGGAGTTAGGTCTGGTAAACTTCTAGGGTTTATTGTCAGCAACAAAGGCATTGAGGTCGATCCAGCAAAAGTGAAAGCAATACAAGAGATGCCTGCTCCCCGTACTGAAAAGGAGGTTAGAGGGTTCTTGGGGCGCCTGAACTATATTGCCAGATTCATCTCTCATCTGACTTCTACCTGTGAGCCAATTTTCAAATTATTAAAGAAGGATCAGGTAGTCGAATGGAACGACGATTGCCAAGCTGCTTTTGATAAGATCAAGGAGTATTTGCTAGAACCTCCTATTCTGATGCCTCCCGTCGAAGGAAGACCATTAATCATGTATCTGACCGTCTTGGATAACTCAATGGGGTGTGTTTTGGGCCAGCATGACGAGTCTGGTCGAAAAGAGCATGCTATTTATTACCTTAGCAAAAAGTTTACCGACTGTGAGACTCGCTACTCACTGCTCAAGAAAACTTGTTGCGCTTTGGTATGGGCTGCTCGCCGACTAAGGCAGTATATGCTGACTCATACCACCTTGTTGATTTCCAAAATGGATCCTATCAAGTATATCTTCGAGAAGCCCGCTTTATCTGGAAGAATAGCTAGATGGCAAATGATCCTAACTGAGTATGACATCCAGTACACCACCCAAAAAGCTATAAAAGGGAGTGTACTAGCTGACCATCTAGATCATCAAGCCATCGAAGATTATCAAACCATGAGATTTGACTTCCCAGACGAGGAGATCATGAATTTGGACAACATTGAAGGTAACAGACCGTATGACGGACCCGAAAAGGGATCCCGATGGACCCTGTACTTTGATGGTGCTTCAAATGCACTTGGAAACGGTATCGGTGTGGTACTCATTTCCCCGGAAGGTTGTCACACTCCTTTCACAGCTCGACTCTGTTTCAGCTGCACAAACAATATGGCGGAATATGAAGCTTGCATCTTTGGTCTCAAGGCTGCTATAGACTTGGGGATCAAATCTTTGATCGTGATTGGGGACTCTGCTTTGGTTATCAGTCAAATCAAAGGAGAGTGGGATACCAGACATCCTAATCTTATCCCATACAGACAACATGTCCTGACATTGTTGCCTCATTTCGAGCAAATTACCTTCGAGTATTTCCCGCAAGAAGAGAATCAGCTAGCAGATGCTCTGGCCACAATGTCTTCTATGTTTAAACTCAACTGGGATAACGAGGCTCCCCAAATCACCATCGAGCGAATGGATGGACCTGCGCATTGTCATGAGATTAATACTGAAGAAGTAGTGGAACAACCCTGGTTTCACGAAATCAAAAGGTATCTCCAGACTAGAGAATATCCTGAAGGAGCTTCCGTAAATGACAAGAAGTTCCTAAGGAAATTTGCTGCCAAGTTCTTCCTGAGCAATGGCATCCTCTATAAGCGCAACCATGATTGTGTTTTACTCCGATGTGTTGACAAAGCTGAAGTGGAGTTAATCATGACCGAGATGCACAACGGTACATTTGGCACCCATTTGAGCGGGCATACTATGGCTAAAAAGATCCTAAGGGCAGGCTATTACTGGTCTACCATGGAAGCAGATTGCCATCAGCACTCCCGTACTTGCCACAAGTGTCAAGTCTATGCTGACAAGATTCATATTCCTCCAGTTCCTCTCAACGTGCTGACAGCTCCTTGGCCATTCGCAATGTGGGGCATTGACATGATTGGAGAGATCAAGCCCACGGCTTCCAACGGACATCGCTTCATCCTGGTTGCCATTGACTACTTCACCAAATGGGTCGAAGCAGCATCTTTCGCCTCTGTCACTAAAAATATGGTTGCCCGCTTCATCAAGTAAAACCTCATATGCCGGTATGGTGTTCCAGACAGGATCATCACGGACAACGGTACAAATCTGAATAATACTATGATCACCGCATTGTACGAACAGTTCAAGATTTATCATCACAATTCATCTCCCTATCGGCCGAAGATGAACGGTGCTGTTGAAGCTGCGAACAAAAACATTAAGAAGATCATTCAGAAAATGACAGTCACTTACAAGGACTGGCATGGGATGTTACCGTTTGCTCTGCATGGATACCGTACGATGGCACGTACTTCAACCGAGGCAACCCCATTTTATTTGGTATATGGCATGGAAGCTGTCCTGCCCATGGAAGTTCAAATTCCTTCTTTAAGGATTATGAAGGATTCTGGTTTGAGTGAAGATGATTGGATTCAGACCCGACTTGATCAACTCAATTTGATCGACGAGAAGCGACTCGCTGCTGTCTGCCATGGTCAAACGTATCAAAAACGGATGATCAAGGCCTTCAACAAGAAAGTCAGACGTCAAGTATATCAAGTCGGAGATCTCGTAATCAAGCGGATTATCCTGCCACAAAGTGATCCCAGGGGCAAATGGACTCCTACATACGAAGGACCGTTTGTGATCAAGAGCATATTTTCTGGTGGTGCAATGATTCTGACCACCATGGACGGCGACGATTTGCCGCACCCTGCGAACGCGGACATAGTCAAAAAATACTACGCATAAAATAACCCGACAAGTCGAAAACCCGAAAGGGCGGCTTGGGCAAAAAATGGGCATCCCGGTGGACCGAAAACCCGAAAGGGCGGTTCAGGCAAAAATTAGGGATAAAACAAAAAAAATCTATACACCCGGCAAGTTGAAAACCCGAAAGGGCAGCTTAGGCAAAAAGGGGTTTCCCGGTGGATCGAAAACCCGAAAGGGAGATTCAGGCAAAAGTTAGGGAATTAAAGCGTATGACTATCTCTAGCCGGATCACTTTAAGGATAATCTCTTCATCAACCAGCTCCGAGTTCCTAATCAATCCAGTCATCGGCAGACGAAGCATTGAATGGACGGATGTTCAGAGTTGTGAAGGCTATAGCAGAATGGAATCCCAGGGAATTGTTTCACATAGCCATCTTTCTTTTGTATAATTTTTTCAATTTTTTACGACGGCATCCTCTTACTAGGATGACCGTCTCCTTTGTACCAATATACTTATAGAAAGTTAATACAAATACTTTTCCAAGTACAGAAATTTGCGTTGTTTTCCTTTTCTCTTTTCTCTTGCACTTATGTTTTATTTGAGAAACGTCCAATGTTTTGTTAAATAGGCATATGCATTTGAACATAATCATTTCCTTATGAATCAATAAAGATGATTACTGATAGGTTAAAGGTACAAATAGATATCTTGATGCCCTTTCAGAAGGAATCCTCAGCAGAGTTAAATTCCAAATTCCCCAGCCAGAAGGCCTTCCAGAACTCGATTCCCCTCAGAGTCAAGTTACAGAATCCCCAGTGGAGCCGTAAAAATCTGAAAATCTAATCCCCAGCGAAGCTAGGATTTCCTGCCATCAATCCCCAGCTGAACCGGGCTAGTGAAACTTCTCCCCACCGAGATACCTACCACCAAACTGAAAATTCTCAGTCATGCCTCTCCAGCATGAGTCTATCAGATTCTGAACTTCCCCAGTAGAGATCTTTAGGAATTCTCATCCCCGCAAGTCACCAAGGAATGCCAGTTCTCCAGCAGTGGCCCTAAGATCCCTCAACAAGTGAAGATCTTGTATTCCCCAAGCAGGGTGAAGGCTCATTCTCAGTGCCTCACAGGATAATCAGATGTTCTCCAGTGAAGATCTCCTTAAGACAAGAATCCCCAGAAAATTGGTATACAACCCAAGCTCCTATTTCTCCAGCAGTAGTCAACAAGGATGTCTCATCCTCAGCAATCAAAATTTTTGTCTTCCCCTGCAGCAGTCAAGGATTCACTTTCCCCGGTAGCAGTCAAGATTCTTTATCTCCAGGATTTATCTATCCTCAGCAAGACAGCTCTTCAGCTTACATATGCATTCATTTACATTCATATCGTAAATATTGATATGACATATATTGCATCATACACATCATGCAACATAACTTTGTGTTTTAGCTAACATTTCACCCTTTTCAGGATAAAATTAAAAGGCTATCATTAACAATTATTCAGATACAATATGGATACACCCCAGACACGGCGGTCATTCTATTACTCATTCAGAAGCTCAAGTCAGATACAGTATGGATACACCTCAGACACGACGGTTATTCTACTACTAATTCGGACTATAACAATCAGATACGGACTAGATACGCTCCAGACACGGCAGCCATTCTATCTCTCATTCAGGTTCATTTATCCACCTCAAGGTTCAATGCATTCCAAACACGGATACCATTCTGACCCTTACAACAACAACTTGATTCTCTCCAGTGCGTTCGCCACGGAAGTCATTCTGTCATTTATCTAGATCCCAGTTACAGTTTCAGATACACTTCAAACACAGAAGTCATTCTATTACTCATGCGGATCTCAATCCTAGTTACAGTTTCAGATACACTCCAGACCCGGAAGTCATTCTGCTACTCATACAACTTTCAACTTCAGATGTAGTCCGGATGCGCTCCAAACATGGTTGCCATTATGTCACTCATTCAGAATTTGTCCCCAGCACGCAGTTGCTCCATACAGATGTTTCTCTGTTACCTAGATACAATACAGATACACTCCAGACACGACAGTCATTCTGATATTCGTTCTACACTTCAAACACAGTTATAGCTCAGATATGCCCAAGACACGGAGGCCATTCTTCTGCTCATACAAACTCAGTCCTTAGATGCAGTTCAAGTACATTCTAGACACGGATACCAATTTGATCCTCATTCTTCTGACCCGTCACACTGCAGTTCAACAAACCTTTCAGATGGCATCGTTAAGCCCATCCCCGACAAGATTCTGTAACTCTTAAGATGACATCTTTAAGCCCATCTCCAAATGGCATCTCTAAGCCCATTCCCATATCCATTGTTCTGATGAGTGCAAATTTAAGGGCACTCTAGTGTCCAATCTCCTTTTACCTTCGAGACGCGAAAGACAAACCTGCCAATCTAACTCTTCAGGTGCAAGAAGATTGAACAGGGGCAACTGTTGTACCCCAAAATTTTCCCTCCCATTTCCTCAACATTTTCTCATCACAATACCCTTAGAGCTCAAGATCCAGTTAGAGTTTCCTCTGCTCAAGACTCCTCCTTGCACCGATTGACCCAAATTAGGGTTTGTGTTTGCACAAAGATGTTTTGACCTAAAATGCCTAAGATGACTTTCATGCTTCATGTTGGACTCCCAAGTTTATCCATACCAAATTTCAAGTCTTGATTCCAAACTTTGCCCAGTCAATTGGACAATTGACCTAGAAATCAGCTGTATTGGGGAAAAAGTCAAATGTGGTCAATTAACAGTCAAACCTCGTGATTTTTGACCCACATCAACATATTGAACTCATATAAACCATTTGGTCAAGTTTGGATCACAATTCCACAAGAAATTTGATCAGACCACCAAAAGGGCAAAATGGTCATTTTTAGGGTTTTGACTGCACAAAGGTAATTTTTGACTGTTTGACCTAGCCAATGGAAAACCAAGCTCATATATGGACTCAAGGACCCCATGGAATTGTTTTGACATGTTCAACAAATTCAAAAGATCCCAAATGCACAAGCTTGACAGATGAATTTTCCAGTCAATTGATTTTTTTGACTGTATACTGAAAAGTCAAACCTTGACTTTTTGGTCAAAATCAAGTGTCAAGATTCATTTTTCATCAAAACATGCCAAATTATGAAACTTGTTCATCAAGAAATCAAAAATTGCAAATTAGGGTTTAAAATGAAGAATTTTCATAACTTAGAATTTTTCTAAGTTATGAAAATCCCTAATTTTTTCCTAACTTTGTCCCATTTTTCCACCAAGATGCATTTGGATTCAAACAAAAGTCAAAACATGAAAGTTGTAGTCCATTGCAAAATCTACAACTTTGATTCACAAATTTTCCCCAAAAGAAGCTTGTAGCTCAAGTTATAATTTTTGGAACAAGGGTGCAAAACATTCTTAACTTAGAGAAATTTTGGCCTATTTTAGGCAGGATTTTTGCCTAACTTCATGGCAACTTTTCACATGCTTCCACTTGAAATTTCAATTTTCATTACAAAGATGGATTGTAGTACACATTCCAAGCTTTCCAAAATGTCCAAGAACTCATCAAACAACCTCATGGTTATGGAGAATCGAATTTGGCAAGTTGGGAAAAATTCACTTTGTTCATGACCAATTTACATGTCCATAACCTTGCATTTTGAACTCAGCATGTTCTAAGATGGATTACAGGTCCTTTATCCCATTCACACTCATAAATTTAATGCAAACCCCTTGTGTTCAAGCCTTGCATTATGTGTTTAAGCATTGCATACAAGATTAAGCCTTAATAAGAAAAAGCATATTATCCATTTTTGTAAAGTGTTACTTTATGTCAACTTTGCAATCTATGAGGTACAATGCAGATCTTTGAGGCACAAAGGCATAAGCATATCCCACTAATCAAGACTCAAATGTGCAGCATAGATAGAGGCTTTGTACTGGCCTAGAAACCAAGTTGATACTTTCTTGCTTAAGTGTGAAGAAACTTGCATATTACACACCAACTCTCATTTCAGCAAAAAGAAGCTTAAGCAAAGTTGTTGGACACCTTCCAAATAAGATAACAAAGCTAAGGCACGAACAAAAGACCTTCCAAACATCATCAAACCTCAAAACACCCTCCCACTGCAGAAAACAGAGTAACCCCTGCAGTTGGACTTCCATAAGCCAATCCATTCGTGCATTCTTGCTAAATCCAGTTCATACACATTCCCTACCATATATGCAAGCTATCCCAGGCCTTGGACACGACCTGTAACACCTCCAACCAACTTCTCCATTTTCACATTTTCTGTTTTGCAGGTGGATTGCTATAGTTTGATTCAGTTGGTTTCAAAGCAAGTTAAAGGTTGTAATAGCATCCCTGAACTTCAAGCAAGCTATACCAATCCTCATTTTGCCTTGAAGGTGCCTCCATTGTCAGACACGATCCAAGCTGAACAGGTAAGTTCATGAACTTTTATCTCTCAATATAGGAAGAGTTAGCTCTAAGTTTGTGAATGAAAAATGTTCTACTCATGTCCCTGAAGCCATACATATTTTTACTTTCCATTTATATTGCATATGCTGAGAGTATTTCGAACCTGAACATTGACAAAAACTTAGGTTAAGAATTAGGGATGGAGAAATTCTCTCTCATTTCTGAGAGTTAGGTTAAGTTTTTTATATGAATGGAATCGTGACTTGATGCTTAACATTTTTCATGTTGTGAGTTTGTGTTAAAAATCCAAGAATCTTGAGATAGCAGGCGCGTGTTCTGGTTGTACAAAGATGCTGGAGGTTGAAGAAGACAGGTTCTTGGGCTGGGCCTGAGTTGTGTTACTTTTCACACCTTTGCATTCCACATGTACCCCCCTGGCCCATTTTGAGTTATCTTTGTTATTTTTGATTTTTTTCCTTCTGATTTTGTTTTGATATTTTTGTCTAAATATAAATAAATCTTAAAAATATTTTTTCATATTTTTTTGCATTTTTTTCACATTTATTTTGTTTCATTTAGTTTGTATATAAATAAACATAAATATATTATCATTTAAAATAACTAAGAAATAATATGAACATACTTTATTTTTGATTTTTATTTTATGTTATCTCTTGAAAACATTTTATAATAAAAATATATATTTTTTATATATATTAAATATTTTATTTTTTGTACATAATATATATATTTAATAAATAATGTAAATACATGTATATTTATTAATATATTTAGGGAAAATACAAAGAATTAATATATTTTGTTTTTATTAATATTTTGACCTCAAAAATACTTTTTTTTACAATATACCTTCTTTTACTTATTTTTGTACATAATTAATAAATATTACATAATAAATACCTTTTATTTATAAAATTAGGGTTTTACCCCTAAGTGCATAAAAACACAAAAAATTAATTAATTTTATTTTTGTTTATTTGACCCATAAAAATACTTTTTTTCCATACATATCAAAAACCATTTTTTGCATCTTGCACATTTATTATATTTGCATTTTTATTTAATTGTTGTATATTAAATAAGTTGTATAATTCAATTTGGATGTAATAGTTTAGGTTTAATTTCTTGCTAAATATCCCCATTTGAACATTTGTACCCCCCATCCCATATATTATGTTGTAATAACTTAGGACCTTTTATTTTTCACATTTTTAAGCTTTCTAATTATGCCATGTTAAAATTAGGGTTTTGTATGCAAAATTAACCAAAAATAGTTTAACCTAATACAAGACAAATGCATGAAATCAATACACAAATCACACTTGCACCCCTAGGGTACTACACTTGTTGCCTTCAAAAATGGGCCATATTGCATGTTAGGTATCTTTGGCAAAAACAAAACAATCAAATGATCATAGTCCCTCGATGACACTTTCGAAAGTCGCCTAAAAAATGATCAAGTCCCTTAAAGGAAAAATTGCTCAAAGATGCTTAGCACAATTGCAATTATGGTCTAAACGATGACCCGCGCCCGTCCCGTTAACATCCTAACACGAGATGGTCCACCAAATACAATGGTGGAACAATATTGTTAAAAGGGTTAAAAACATAGGAGAAATCTTTGAGAAATTTAGGAGTAGACAAACTCTTAGTTACTTGAATCAAACTTGCAAAAACACTTGCCTATTTTCAAAACCACACCTCACAAACACATTTTCAAAACAAACTTTCCAAAAACATCAGAAAACTTTTCAAAAGACATACATCTTTGTATACATCCCAACATGGATCATTACAAAGGTTGCCACAACAATGGCCTCTTTTCAAAACATTTTCAAACTTACACGCAAAGCACCATTTCAAACAATTGAAAATCAAAGGCAAGTGATCTAAGCAAGTAACTAAGAGCCCATGGATAACCATGGATAGAAAGGGTGCTAATACCTTCCCTTTCTATAATCTACTCCCCGAACCCAAGAAAACATCTCAAAGGTTTTTTGCTGTGCTTTTTAACCTTTCCTTAGGATAAAATAAAAAGTCGATGGCGACTCTTGCTCAACCGAAACATTTGCGAAAACAAACGCGAAACCCTAGTCAGTTCTCCCACCGTATCACAATAACAAACACTCATTATCTTTTTTGAGCTCCCTTTGCAGCACTATGTTGGAGCTCATCATCCATGAAATTTGCTTATGATTTCGTCTCAATGCATCCAATCTAGGTTGTATATCTGAAATTTCACTTTGTTAGAAAACCATGTTAAAACAAGTCAACAGTAAACATAATCATTGGAAAACGTTGAAGGAGAATAAAAGGAAAGGGAAAACCTTGAAAGAGAAGCAATAACGAAAACAAATGCGATCAGATCTGAAGCATATCGTGAGAATGTCAGTAAACTTCAACAATTTTCTCTGAAACGACTGAAACTTTGAGAGCGATGTAGCTGTAAAAAGGAAGCAAAATATGCCTTGAAAAAGTCTTAGGCTTTGTTGTGAGAAGGAAATCTGGAAGAGAAATAACATACCTTAAGAATGGCAGAGCTTTGGTTGGGAAAGCAAAAACCTTGAGGATGGGAGAACGGAAACCTGAAGCACAAGACAAAACACAACAATGTAAGGTGAAGTAAAAGTAAACCTGAAGCACAAAACAAAACACGACAATGTAAGGTGAAGTAAAAGTAAACATGAAGCACGAAAACAAAACACATCAAGATGAAAGGTGAAATTATAGTAATCTGAATGTAAAGAAAGGAAAAACACAACAATGAAAGTTGAATAAAGCCCATCATTAGAGGAGTAACTCACTTTGTGAAAGTTGAAGAAAACCTAGGCTTTGATGGAGGTTTTTTGCGGAAGCTGAAAGGATGAAAGAGAAATCAGTAAAGCAAGTGAAAATAAGTAGGATGGAGGGAAACAAAGATTATTTCAAGAGATGTTATATGGAGCTTACTTTGTATACGTGGCATAATAGGAGTGATGTAGAATGATTATTATTTTGGTGATAATGCAATGACTGAAATATCAAAAAAACTTTGTAAAAATCAGAATAAAAAGGGCAAAATAAGGAGTACGGTAATTTGTTTTAATGTTAGCTATTTAGTTGAAGAGGTTATTTGAAAAGAATTTTTTTTTTTATATAAATATACGAAAAAATTAAGAATTTTATATTATTATAAAGATTTAGTTAATATAAATTAGATATTTTTAAAAATATTTTTATATATTTGTTTTTAATGTATTTGATTAATTCAATGGTAACTAATTCATTGTTTTTTTATTAGTTCAATCCGAGTTTTATGGTAATAATGTATAAAACCACTCCAAATTAATTCATTTTTTATCTGTTTAAACATCAAATTTTCTCAAAAATAGAATTAAAATGGCACGCGAACATCCATATATTAAAATAACATTCTAGCTATTAAATTATTAAAAATATAACATAAAGTAGAATTTAAGACAAGGAGATTAAATATATAAAAAAAATTAAAGAAACAATTATGACAGTCAAATAAAGTTAAAAAAAAAACTTTATATTCATAGTTTTATTCTTTTGCATATTTAATTCTAAATATATAAAAAAAAAAAAAGTATAAACCCTAAATTCGCCTCTGATAGCAATCCCCTTCAAGCTAGTTCTCCACAGACTAGCGACTTTGCCACCGCCAATCACAAAGGTACTCCCTTTTCTCTTCATTCTTGTATTATTCTTCATCAATCGTTAAACCCTAATCCTCAACTTTCTTCAACTTCTATCTACCGTTCCTTATGTCTCTGAAACTTTCATCTGGTTTACGCGATTTTTCTGCTGCATTTTGATTAGGTTAACACTATTATACTACCGATGATCTGTTGTGATATTGCATCTATTTGAAACAATTAGTTAGTATTAATATTGACTATGTTCATTACCCATTTTGCTTTGGTATTCAGTTATGTTCGTTTTGTTATTTGTTACACTTGCTTTGTCAGTTTCCGATTATTTGGTGGAAAATTCTGTATCTTTTTGTTCAATTGTTGTTCTGGTATTATACTTTCAGGTGAAAGAGTTCTTCAAAGTTGTCGGCACCAGCTCTGTGTTTTTAGTGATTACTTGGAGTTAATTTTCAAGACACAAAGATGGTTGGTTTACTTTCCTTTCCCTTAAATTGTTTAAGATTTCATTCCAAGTGACTTATTTGATTGCTCAAATTCTCATACCCCTCTCATTTTTAGCTGTCTATGTTTATTGTTTCTCACGTTTTTGTATCCTTTTAGCCTCAAGGAGATTATATGGACCGTTTCCAACGGGATTATGGCTACCGTCTTGATCACTTTGAGCGCAAGCGCAAGAAGGCGGCTCGTGATGTTCATAAGCACTCTAAAACGGCCCAGAAGGTTTCCCTGACCGCTCCCTCTATTTCTATTAAATGTTTTAATTCAAATTACTTTTATTGAAACAAGTTATTGTTTTGTATATTGTTGTATATCTAATAGAGTTTCTGTTTAATTTGTTTGGAACAGACTTTGGGTATTAAGGGCAAGATGATTGCAAAGAAAAATTATGCCGAAAAAGCCCAGATGAAGAGGACGTGAGTTTTCTTGCCGCCTCTTTCTCTTGTTACTTTTATCTTAGCTTAGGACTTTGTTATATTCATGTTGGAAATCTTGGAATGATGACAACTTGGATTGGGAATTGGAATGATTCATTGACATTAAATGGGCAATAAATGAGCACATGAATGAACTAGTTTGTGAGTGAATTTGAAAGGATTCATTTAAGTCCCACATTGGAGGGAACACAACTTCTAGTAGTGCATAAATACTCCAACTTGGACACTTGGGTTGGGCCCCAAGGGGCACCCCAATTTTGTTAAGGAGTGAGGACACACCACTAAGTCATCTAGACACGCGCGCGCCGCCGCCGCCGTCCGTCCGTCCGACCGGCCGGCTCGGTTTGGTTCGGTTCGGTCTAGATGAATTAATTTTTTGAACCGGATTTTGGTGAAAATTAATTATTAATGATTATTAATAATTAATTAATTCGGTGGAATTAATTAGCATTAATTAATTAAAAATAGTGGAAATTAATTAATATTTAATATTAATTAATTACGGAATTAGTGACGTGTCAATTACTTGCCTTCCAAGAGTCAAAACGCATGACTGTCTGACCAAGCAATAACAGTTACTTTTGACTGGGCCAATTCAACCCTCTCCCACGTTCTTCCTACTTTTTCGAACCGTTTTGTTGAATTAGTGATTATTTCATTTGCAAATAACACCAGTATTCACAATCTCGTTTTTCACTCTTCTCTCTCTCTATTCTGCTTCATCTCAATTTTTTCTACTCTGTTTTTTCGACTGCTTCTTTGCAGATACTACGAGTGGTTTCTACACCATCAGAAGGCGTTATTCATAGAACGATTTATCACAGTGCAAGTGATAATCGTATTTTATTCGAACGGGCTGTTTTATCCTGGAGACGTCGCCTATTATCGACTGCCTTGCACTTTGTTGGCATCCGGCGAAACGTCTTAAAGAAAGCGTACCGAACCGCGACTCGACCCGATAAATTTCTCAGTGGCTATTCTTTTTTTTTTCAATAATCCGTGAACAACAATTTTAAGACGTTTGCCTTAACTGCCATGGCTACTGAGGAAATTATCGGTAATAATGCGGTCGCTGCTGTCACTGACAAACCGTTTAAGTTTGAGGGTTCTCATTTCAAACGTTGGCAAGCTAAGATGAGATTTTTCTTGACTATCAAGAAGGTTGCCCACGTTCTGACTGAGGATATCCCTGTTGTTCCTTCTGGATCAACCGAACAAACTGATGCTGCAACCATTGTAACTTCTGACAAAGCTCCCAGCTCTGCTGAAGCACAAGCTGCTGCAAAAGCCAAAGCCGCAGCAGATGATTTACAGCTTCGAAAAGAAATTGCCATATGGCAAGAGAATGACTACCTATGCAAAAATCACATCCTGAACGGTCTTGCTGATGACCTGTACGATTACTACAGTAATTACAACAGTGCTAAAGAAGTGTGGGAAGCCTTGCAGAAGAAATATGATACCGAAGAAGCAGGTGCAAAGAAATATGCTGTCAGCCGCTACTTGAATTACAAGATGGTGGATGAAAAGTCTGTGGAAACTCAAAGCCACGAAATTCAGAAAATTGCTCATGAAATCATAACTGAAGGTATGCCTCTGAATGAACAATTTCAAATTGCTGTTATTATTGACAAACTGCCCCCTGCTTGGAAAGATTTCAAAAATATGCTTCGCCATAAAACCAAAGAGTTTTCCATCGAAAGTTTGATTACTCGCCTCCGAATTGAAGAGGAAGCTCGAAGACAAGATCAGAAAGATGAAGTCTTAGTTGTTTCGAACAACAAAAAGAAATTCGGTGCGGTTCTGAAGCCTACGGGCAAACCATTAAAGAATCAGAACCGCAATGCTATGAACCGAATTAAGAATGGGAATCCCTCTAGGGCCCCAAATGCTCCAATTGCTAGGCAGCAACCACCACCACAGAGAAATGATGCTCCGGTTTTCACTTGCTACAATTGTGGGAAACCGGGGTCACATGGCAAAAAGGTGTAAGAGCAGGCCTAAACCTGTTGTTGGCTCAAATGCTCAGGTTAACCTGACTGATGAGCAATTCATTGCTATGATCACTGAAGTCAATATGGTTGGTGGAAGTGATGGTTGGTGGATAGACACTGGCGCCTCTCGTCATGTCTGCTACGATCGTGCTATGTTCAAAACATACATGAATGTTGAAGATAAGAAAGTGTTGTTGGGAGATGCTCACACCACTAAGGTTGCTGGAATTGGAGATGTTGAGCTGAAATTCACCTCAGGAAAGACTTTGATCTTGAAGGACGTCATGCACGTTCCTGAAATTAGGAAGAATCTTGTTTCTGGCTTTCTTTTAAATAAGGCAGGGTTTAGTCAAACTTTAGGGGCAGATTTGTACACCATCACTAAGAATGGTATTTTTGTTGGGAAAGGGTACGCCACTGATGGCATGTTTAAGTTGAATGTTGATTTTAATAAGATCTCTCCTTCTGTTTACTCTTTGTGTGATTTTAATATTTGGCATACTAGACTTTGTCACGTTAATAAGCGAATTATGCATAATGCAAGCAACTTGGGCCTAATCCCTAAATTAAGTATTAATGATACAAATAAATGTGAATATTGTAGTCAAGCAAAAATAATCAAGACTTCGCATAAATCAATTAATAAGGAATCTGATCCCCTAGATCTTATACATTCTGATATATGCGAATTAGATGGAAGTTTAACTAGAAACAATAAACGTTATTTTATCACTTTTATTGATGATTATTCAGATTATACTTATGTATACTTAATGAAGAATAAAAGTGAAGCGCTTGAAATGTTTAAGATATATGTAACTGAAATTGAGAATCAACTTAGTAAGAAGATTAAGAGACTTCGTAGTGATAGGGGGACTGAATATGATTCTGGTTTATTTAATGATTTTTATAAAGAACATGGAATTGTACATGAAACGACTGCTCCATATTCTCCTGAAATGAATGGTAAAGCAGAAAGAAAGAATAGGACTCTTACCGAACTAGTTGTTGCAATTATGATAAATTCTGGTGCTACTCCTCACTGGTGGGGGGAAATTTTATTGACTGTTTGCTACGTCCTGAATAGAATCCCCAAGTCAAAAAGTAAGATCTCACCATATGAGATATTAAAGAAAAGACAACCAAACTTGTCTTATTTGAGAACTTGGGGCTGCCTGGCTTATGTCAGAATTCCGGATCCGAAACGAGTTAAACTCGCTAGTAGAGCATATGAATGTGTATTCATTGGGTATGCAGCAAACAGTAAGGCATATAGGTTCTATGACCTAAATGCAAAAGTAATCATAGAATCAAATGATGTTGAATTCTATGAAGACAAATTTCCTTTCAAACTGAGAAATAGTGGGGGCACCCAATCGAGTCACATTCCTGTGATAAGAAGTACAGAAAACAACAACGAAGTAGAAACAAAACTTCGGAGAAGTAAAAGAGTAAGAGTCGCTAAAGACTATGGGCCTGATTATGCGGCTTATAATATAGAAGAAGATCCAATAAATCTTCAAGCAGCATTGTCATCTCTAGATGTAGATTTATGGCAAGAAGCTATAAATGATGAGATAGAATCCCTGGATTCTAACAAGACATGGCACTTAGTAGACTTGCCTCCTGGTTGCAAACCGATCGGTTGTAAATGGGTTCTGAAAAAGAAACTAAAACCTGATGGAACTATTGATAAATACAAGGCTCGCCTTGTAGCTAAGGGTTTTAGACAAAGAGAAAATATAGATTTCTTCGACACTTTCTCTCCAGTCACTAGAATCACATCCATTAGGGTACTTATTTCAATTGCTGCTATTTATAACTTAATAGTACACCAAATGGATGTTAAAACAGCTTTTTTAAATGGTGACTTAGAGGAAGAAATCTATATGGAACAACCAGAAGGGTTTGTGATCCATGGACAAGAAAACAAGGTTTGTAAGTTAGACAAGTCTCTATATGGACTAAAACAAGCCCCTAAGCAATGGCATGAAAAATTTGATAACTTAATGATATCAAATGGATATAACGTGAATGAAAGTGACAAATGCGTTTATTACAAATCTGAGAATCGCATTTGCACTATCATATGTCTTTATGTAGATGATCTACTTATATTTGGATCAAACATTCAGACTATTAATGATGTGAAATCTTTGTTGTGCAACAACTTTGATATGAAAGACCTGGGAGAAGCAAATTTAATCCTCGGTATCAAGATCACTAGATCCAAACAAGGAATTTCTTTGGATCAATCACACTATGTGGAAAAGATCTTAAAGAAATATAATTACTTTGATTGTGAACCTGCTAGCACTCCATACGATCCAAGCATGAAACTGTTTAAGAACACTGGTGAAAGTGTTAAACAGACAGAATATGCAAGTATCATTGGAAGTCTTAGATATGCTACTGACTGTACTAGACCTGACATTGCATATGTCGTGGGATTGTTGTGCAGGTTTACTAGTAGACCAAGTAATGAACATTGGCAAGCTATTGAGCGAGTCATGAGATATCTCAAAAAGACTGTGAACCTCGGTTTACATTATCAGAGATTTCCTGCTGTACTTGAAGGATACAGTGATGCTGATTGGAATACTTTGTCAGATGATTCCAAAGCTACTAGTGGCTATATATTTAGTATAGCCGGAGGAGCTGTATCTTGGAAATCAAAGAAACAGACCATTCTGGCTCAGTCCACAATGGAGTCTGAAATGATAGCACTAGCCACAGCTAGTGAAGAAGCAAGTTGGTTAAGATGCTTGCTAGCTGAGATTCCCGTATGGGAAAAACCTATGCCAGCTGTGTTGATCCACTGCGATAGTACCGCGGCTATTGCAAAAATTGAGAACCGTTATTATAATGGTAAAAGACGTCAAATAAGAAGAAAGCACAGCACCATTAGAGACTGTATCTCTAAAGGAGCTGTAAGAGTGGATCATGTACGCACTGATGAAAACTTAGCAGATCCTTTGACGAAAGGATTAGCTAGAGAGAAAGTCTATAACACATCATATAAGATGGGACTAATGCCTATATGAATATGAGTTGCTCACAATGGTAACCCGACCTAAATGACTGGAGATCCCAAGAAATAGGTTCAATGGGTAATAACAAGTTGTGAGTGATATGAGATGATCATGCAAGAGAAGCATGATTCCTGAAGTAATAAGAGGTTGAGATAATAGAAACTCTTAATGAGATCTATACTCTGTATGAGGGAGTACCTAGACTACAGGAGTACTCTTGATAGACTCACCTTGGTGATTGTGGAACTTGGGTCGGTTCTTATGGAATTGCGAGGCAAAATTCCTAGAGCCTTCACTAAACCGGGATACACGTGCAGGGCCATTAAAGCACGGGCTATTAGAATACACCTTAAAGAAAAGGTTGTGTGCGGGTCTGATGTCTGAGATAGAGTTCAAGACAATTGTGTCACTCTTGTTGAATCAGAATCCTACTTGCTACGCAAAGGTTCAAGTCATAGACACCTTTGCTTATGCACAATCTTAGAAACGTCTGACGTTACCTCTAAAATCACCTTTTAAATTCAAGTGGGGGATTGTTGGAAATCTTGGAATGATGACAACTTGGATTGGGAATTGGAATGATTCATTGACATTAAATGGGCAATAAATGAGCACATGAATGAACTAGTTTGTGAGTGAATTTGAAAGGATTCATTTAAGTCCCACATTGGAGGGAACACAACTTCTAGTAGTGCATAAATACTCCAACTTGGACACTTGGGTTGGGCCCCAAGGGGCACCCCAATTTTGTTAAGGAGTGAGGACACACCACTAAGTCATCTAGACACGCGCGCGCCGCCGCCGCCGTCCGTCCGTCCGACCGGCCGGCTCGGTTTGGTTCGGTTCGGTCTAGATGAATTAATTTTTTGAACCGGATTTTGGTGAAAATTAATTATTAATGATTATTAATAATTAATTAATTCGGTGGAATTAATTAGCATTAATTAATTAAAAATAGTGGAAATTAATTAATATTTAATATTAATTAATTACGGAATTAGTGACGTGTCAATTACTTGCCTTCCAAGAGTCAAAACGCATGACTGTCTGACCAAGCAATAACAGTTACTTTTGACTGGGCCAATTCAACCCTCTCCCACGTTCTTCCTACTTTTTCGAACCGTTTTGTTGAATTAGTGATTATTTCATTTGCAAATAACACCAGTATTCACAATCTCGTTTTTCACTCTTCTCTCTCTCTATTCTGCTTCATCTCAATTTTTTCTACTCTGTTTTTTCGACTGCTTCTTTGCAGATACTACGAGTGGTTTCTACACCATCAGAAGGCGTTATTCATAGAACGATTTATCACAGTGCAAGTGATAATCGTATTTTATTCGAACGGGCTGTTTTATCCTGGAGACGTCGCCTATTATCGACTGCCTTGCACTTTGTTGGCATCCGGCGAAACGTCTTAAAGAAAGCGTACCGAACCGCGACTCGACCCGATAAATTTCTCAGTGGCTATTCTTTTTTTTTTCAATAATCCGTGAACAACAATTCAAAGTCTTGATTTCTTTAATCTGGATTATTTATGTTTATTCAACAGTTGTTGGTTGATAATAATCAGCCCAGTAGGTTTACATCGATATAGATTTGTTGGTTAGTTGTACAAGATAATTATTTTACTGTTGTCTGTCAACAGTTTGGCCATGCATGAAGAATCAACATCCAGGCGCAAGGCTGATGATAATGTTCAGGAAGGAGCTGTTCCTGCATATCTTCTGGATCGTGAAAACACGACCAGAGCAAAGGTATGTCACTCATGCAGTACTGAGACAATTTTAACTCTTGATTATCTTGCACACTCTAGGAAGTAATGTGGGTATTTTATATCTTTAGATTCTCAGCAACACCATTAAGCAAAAGAGGAAGGAGAAGGCTGGGAAGTGGGATGTTCCTCTACCTAAGGTGAGATTGCATTCAATATTTTAATTTGCTTCCAATTCCTATACTGCAATTTGCTTTTCCTTTAGGAAGGAAAGGAACAGGGGAGGCAGGAGGTGGTGTTCCTGTTTTGGAGTTATAACGTGTATGTCTGACTTTTCATTTCCTCAGGTACGTCCTGTGGCTGAAGATGAAATGTTCAAAGTTGTCCGCACTGGAAAAAGAAAGAGTAAGTGTTACATTTATTGCTTCTGGTATTATAATATTAGCACTACATGATTGAAATATGTCATTGTTATATTCAAGTACATGATTGTCATTTATTTTCCTTTATGCATACCATACCACGCACGCCCCTTTGTCATTCTTTCCATTCTCCCTTAATTGATGTAGCCAGAGAGTCTATATTTTCTCACTTCATTATAGCGGCCTTTATCATTCTTTGTTTTCTCCCCTTAATTGATGTAGTCAGAAAGTCTATATTTTCTTACTTCATTATAGGTTGAGATGCCCAAATTTTTGTAAAGGTGTCATTTTGTTTCTTTAGTCTCTCAATGCTGTGTAAGCATGTTACAGTGTATTAGACAGGCCGAATGCTAATTGATCATTTTCAGAACCAGATCTGATAGTATATTGTTCACCATTTTGCAGCCAAGCAATGGAAGAGGATGGTTACAAAAGCTACATTTGTTGGACCTGGTTTTACCAGAAAACCCCCAAAATATGAGCGGTTCATCCGTCCTACTGGATTGCGGTTCACAAAAGCTCATGTCACTCATCCAGAACTTAAATGCACATTCAATCTAGAAATTATTGGAGTGAAGAAAAACCCTAATGGCCCTATGTACACCTCTCTTGGTGTCATTACCAAGGGATCTATAATTGAGGTATTTATGCTTCCTGCTCTTCCAATTAAGGGTTATTTTAATCACAAGTTAACGCATTGAAGTTGATACTTGAACGTTTCAATTATTGATATGCAATTTGTTACTAGAATTTAGTACACATCTGACATTTTAAAATAGGAAACTTATTATATCTTCCCATGTATGAACAACTTGTGCTTGTGGATATTAATGTATTCAGAGTAGTAAATAGTGGTGCTATTCATTTATAGCGGAACGGAGGCCGGTCACTATGCGAAGAGCCTTAGCAGCGGAAAACACTGTAGCGGCCGCTGTAGGGTAAATAGTGGGTAGCGGTGCGGATCGGTTCCTGGCCCAGAGCGGTTTTTGTCCTGCTATGCTTTTCCCCCTGCTATCCCTTTCCCCTCTGAAAAACCAAAGTTACCCTTAAATTAAAAATGTTTTAAGGTTTATTTTGGGTTTTTCAATCAAATTTGAATTGAGACTCAACCCTAACCTTCCTTCACCGACATTTCTCCACTTCAGTCGTTCCAAAGAAAAATCACAAGTTCCTCCTTCATCTCTCACTGCATTTTGTTCTTCCCTCTCCTCTCCCTGCACTTTGTTCTTCCCTCTGCACTTCATATGTTTATAATTATTAATCTTGTAATTTGACCAAAAAGTGATCAAATAGCGACCATACGTCTTATCTTTTTTCTCAAAAAAGTGTAAATTTCTTTATTTTATTTCTCTCTACTCCACTTTCTCCAAGAACCTCCCCTACCTCTCTGCTCCAAACTTGCAATGAACTTCAGACCATACCAAAATTTGACATCCATAAATTTGACTCATTAAACAGAAATGGCATACAAACATAAGCTACTTCAATCACTCGCGAGAGCATGCATCCCTCATATGCTAGGTTCTTAACAGCCACCATTTTTGAAACTTTGGTGGTAGATGCGTAAGTGTTGTCCTGATCAATTGCTGATATATGCTGGTCATTTTTTTGCTTCCTGTAATTTCAGGTGAATGTTAGCGAACTTGGTTTGGTTACACCTGCAGGGAAAGTTGTATGGGGTAAGTTTGTCCGTTACTAGTATTTTGGTTTTGTCATAATGACTTAAATTTTAACCGATGATGTATCTTATTTTTGTTTTTGCCATGAATGCAGGTAAATATGCCCAGGTTACCAACAACCCAGAAAATGATGGTTGTATAAATGCTGTTCTACTTGTTTAAAGTCAGATCAAGGATTGTAGGACAAGTCCCGCACCTGTGTTTTTTCTAGTCTCATTTGTGACTGTACCACCGGCCGCCCTCGAATGTTCAATGAAAGCTGTACTAGCTGTTTTTGATACTTTAGATTTTGTCTGGAAACATGGCAATTTTTTGTTGTTTGGATTGGGATACTTTAGATTTTGATACTGACATCATTCTTCTCTTTATTTGGATAATCAATGTATGACTTCTAGCACTTTCACTTTAAGGTAATTATTGACTAAAGGATCAGAAACAGGTTTCATTATCATATATAGCAAAATTCAAATGATGAACCATTAATACATTTGTTTGTCATATGCTAAGACTGACTTAGGCATCAAATGAATATTTGGTTAGAATATTTGTCTTGAAAAAATTGTTTAATTAATAAAATTTATACTTTCATTATTTATTCGTTACTTTATATTTATTTTAATGTGAATGCAACAATAGTTAATAATTATAAATTAACTTCTTTTCTATTTTAAAACTTTGCACTCTGATTAATAGGAGAAAAGAGTTCTATTAATTCTGAATTTGTGAACTAAGATATGAACACTAATGATAAATTTGTTTCTTATTTTTTCTAATATTAAACTTTTTCAACTAAATCCCTAATAACCATAGTTTTCCATTATTTACCAAAATAATCAGGAGCCATATGAGATGACTAAACAGTAATTTAGATGCTATTACATATTATTTATTTAAAATGTTCATAAATTTTTATTCAAATATTATTTTTAAAAATATCTTAAGTAAAATTTTGCCTTTTAGGCCTCAAAAGGTGGTGGGCTGGCTCAGAAGTTAGAGAAGAGATTTGAATGGTTAAATTAAGAGATTTTTTAATCCACTCCATAGTTTTGTAATGCACTACATATCAAATTTCGAAAATACTTCTGATTTTTAAAAATACATTTTCGATTCACACTCCATATACATATAGTTCTTTTGTTTTTAAGATACACTTTTATTTACGATTTAATTTATTTATTTCAAAAATATATTTTCGGAATTTTCTGAAAATATATTTCTGATTTCTAACCATTTGAAGATACTGAAAAATTAAAAGGGTCCCATATAAGTGGTCAATATATTTGAAGGATACTGAAAAAACAAAAGCATCCAATATATTTGAGGTATTTTCTGCTAATGTGAGGTCAAATTGTTGTTAAAAATTTGAGTCAACTAAGTGAGTTTAAGCGGGAGTTACGATTGGAATTCTGTTGTGAATGTATATGACTTGCTCGATTTCTTTTCAAATGGCTTAGTTAATCCTTTCATGATTTTTAAAAATACATTTTCGATTCACACTCCATATACATATAGTTTTTTTGTTTTTAAGATACACTTTTATTTACGATTTAATTTATTTATTTCAAAAATATATTTTCGGAATTTTCTGAAAATATATTTCTGATTTCTAACCATTTGAAGATACTGAAAAATTAAAAGGGTCCCATATAAGTGGTCAATATATTTGAAGGATACTGAAAAAACAAAAGCATCCAATATATTTGAGGTATTTTCTGCTAATGTGAGGTCAAATTGTTGTTAAAAATTTGAGTCAACTAAGTGAGTTTAAGCGGGAGTTACGATTGGAATTCTGTTGTGAATGTATATGACTTGCTCGATTTCTTTTCAAATGGCTTAGTTAATCCTTTCATGATTTTTAAAAATACATTTTCGATTCACACTCCATATACATATAGTTCTTTTGTTTTTAAGATACACTTTTATTTACGATTTAATTTATTTATTTCAAAAATATATTTTCGGAATTTTCTGAAAATATATTTCTGATTTCTAACCATTTGAAGATACTGAAAAATTAAAAGGGTCCCATATAAGTGGTCAATATATTTGAAGGATACTGAAAAAACAAAAGCATCCAATATATTTGAGGTATTTTCTGCTAATGTGAGGTCAAATTGTTGTTAAAAATTTGAGTCAACTAAGTGAGTTTAAGCGGGAGTTACGATTGGAATTCTGTTGTGAATGTATATGACTTGCTCGATTTCTTTTCAAATGGCTTAGTTAATCCTTTCATGATTTTTAAAAATACATTTTCGATTCACACTCCATATACATATAGTTTTTTTGTTTTTAAGATACACTTTTATTTACGATTTAATTTATTTATTTCAAAAATATATTTTCGGAATTTTCTGAAAATATATTTCTGATTTCTAACCATTTGAAGATACTGAAAAATTAAAAGGGTCCCATATAAGTGGTCAATATATTTGAAGGATACTGAAAAAACAAAAGCATCCAATATATTTGAGGTATTTTCTGCTAATGTGAGGTCAAATTGTTGTTAAAAATTTGAGTCAACTAAGTGAGTTTAAGCGGGAGTTACGATTGGAATTCTGTTGTGAATGTATATGACTTGCTCGATTTCTTTTCAAATGGCTTAGTTAATCCTTTCATGATTTTTAAAAATACATTTTCGATTCACACTCCATATACATATAGTTCTTTTGTTTTTAAGATACACTTTTATTTACGATTTAATTTATTTATTTCAAAAATATATTTTCGGAATTTTCTGAAAATATATTTCTGATTTCTAACCATTTGAAGATACTGAAAAATTAAAAGGGTCCCATATAAGTGGTCAATATATTTGAAGGATACTGAAAAAACAAAAGCATCCAATATATTTGAGGTATTTTCTGCTAATGTGAGGTCAAATTGTTGTTAAAAATTTGAGTCAACTAAGTGAGTTTAAGCGGGAGTTACGATTGGAATTCTGTTGTGAATGTATATGACTTGCTCGATTTCTTTTCAAATGGCTTAGTTAATCCTTTCATGATTTTTAAAAATACATTTTCGATTCACACTCCATATACATATAGTTTTTTTGTTTTTAAGATACACTTTTATTTACGATTTAATTTATTTATTTCAAAAATATATTTTCGGAATTTTCTGAAAATATATTTCTGATTTCTAACCATTTGAAGATACTGAAAAATTAAAAGGGTCCCATATAAGTGGTCAATATATTTGAAGGATACTGAAAAAACAAAAGCATCCAATATATTTGAGGTATTTTCTGCTAATGTGAGGTCAAATTGTTGTTAAAAATTTGAGTCAACTAAGTGAGTTTAAGCGGGAGTTACGATTGGAATTCTGTTGTGAATGTATATGACTTGCTCGATTTCTTTTCAAATGGCTTAGTTAATCCTTTCATGATTTTTAAAAATACATTTTCGATTCACACTCCATATACATATAGTTCTTTTGTTTTTAAGATACACTTTTATTTACGATTTAATTTATTTATTTCAAAAATATATTTTCGGAATTTTCTGAAAATATATTTCTGATTTCTAACCATTTGAAGATACTGAAAAATTAAAAGGGTCCCATATAAGTGGTCAATATATTTGAAGGATACTGAAAAAACAAAAGCATCCAATATATTTGAGGTATTTTCTGCTAATGTGAGGTCAAATTGTTGTTAAAAATTTGAGTCAACTAAGTGAGTTTAAGCGGGAGTTACGATTGGAATTCTGTTGTGAATGTATATGACTTGCTCGATTTCTTTTCAAATGGCTTAGTTAATCCTTTCATGATTTTTAAAAATACATTTTCGATTCACACTCCATATACATATAGTTTTTTTGTTTTTAAGATACACTTTTATTTACGATTTAATTTATTTATTTCAAAAATATATTTTCGGAATTTTCTGAAAATATATTTCTGATTTCTAACCATTTGAAGATACTGAAAAATTAAAAGGGTCCCATATAAGTGGTCAATATATTTGAAGGATACTGAAAAAACAAAAGCATCCAATATATTTGAGGTATTTTCTGCTAATGTGAGGTCAAATTGTTGTTAAAAATTTGAGTCAACTAAGTGAGTTTAAGCGGGAGTTACGATTGGAATTCTGTTGTGAATGTATATGACTTGCTCGATTTCTTTTCAAATGGCTTAGTTAATCCTTTCATGATTTTTAAAAATACATTTTCGATTCACACTCCATATACATATAGTTCTTTTGTTTTTAAGATACACTTTTATTTACGATTTAATTTATTTATTTCAAAAATATATTTTCGGAATTTTCTGAAAATATATTTCTGATTTCTAACCATTTGAAGATACTGAAAAATTAAAAGGGTCCCATATAAGTGGTCAATATATTTGAAGGATACTGAAAAAACAAAAGCATCCAATATATTTGAGGTATTTTCTGCTAATGTGAGGTCAAATTGTTGTTAAAAATTTGAGTCAACTAAGTGAGTTTAAGCGGGAGTTACGATTGGAATTCTGTTGTGAATGTATATGACTTGCTCGATTTCTTTTCAAATGGCTTAGTTAATCCTTTCATGATTTTTAAAAATACATTTTCGATTCACACTCCATATACATATAGTTTTTTTGTTTTTAAGATACACTTTTATTTACGATTTAATTTATTTATTTCAAAAATATATTTTCGGAATTTTCTGAAAATATATTTCTGATTTCTAACCATTTGAAGATACTGAAAAATTAAAAGGGTCCCATATAAGTGGTCAATATATTTGAAGGATACTGAAAAAACAAAAGCATCCAATATATTTGAGGTATTTTCTGCTAATGTGAGGTCAAATTGTTGTTAAAAATTTGAGTCAACTAAGTGAGTTTAAGCGGGAGTTACGATTGGAATTCTGTTGTGAATGTATATGACTTGCTCGATTTCTTTTCAAATGGCTTAGTTAATCCTTTCATGATTTTTAAAAATACATTTTCGATTCACACTCCATATACATATAGTTCTTTTGTTTTTAAGATACACTTTTATTTACGATTTAATTTATTTATTTCAAAAATATATTTTCGGAATTTTCTGAAAATATATTTCTGATTTCTAACCATTTGAAGATACTGAAAAATTAAAAGGGTCCCATATAAGTGGTCAATATATTTGAAGGATACTGAAAAAACAAAAGCATCCAATATATTTGAGGTATTTTCTGCTAATGTGAGGTCAAATTGTTGTTAAAAATTTGAGTCAACTAAGTGAGTTTAAGCGGGAGTTACGATTGGAATTCTGTTGTGAATGTATATGACTTGCTCGATTTCTTTTCAAATGGCTTAGTTAATCCTTTCATGATTTTTAAAAATACATTTTCGATTCACACTCCATATACATATAGTTTTTTTGTTTTTAAGATACACTTTTATTTACGATTTAATTTATTTATTTCAAAAATATATTTTCGGAATTTTCTGAAAATATATTTCTGATTTCTAACCATTTGAAGATACTGAAAAATTAAAAGGGTCCCATATAAGTGGTCAATATATTTGAAGGATACTGAAAAAACAAAAGCATCCAATATATTTGAGGTATTTTCTGCTAATGTGAGGTCAAATTGTTGTTAAAAATTTGAGTCAACTAAGTGAGTTTAAGCGGGAGTTACGATTGGAATTCTGTTGTGAATGTATATGACTTGTTCGATTTCTTTTCAAATGGCTTAGCTAATCCTTTCATGTTGTAACTGAAATTCCAATCTTTTTTTTTTTGGCTGTTACAAACATGTATATTGGATGCTTGTTAGAAATCATAATGGATACTTGTTAGAAACTAGAAATATATTTTCAGAAACTTTGGAAAATGTAACTTCTGAAAATGTATTTTCAGAATAAATTAAATCATAAATGAGGGCGTAATTTTCATTTGATTAAGGGCCAGTTTATTTTGTTTTTCTTTTAATGATTTTTATATTTTTTTTAAATGATTTAGAAATATAACCTTTTAAAAAAAATTATGATTTTGACTATTTTTTAATCTTCACGTATATTTATCTTTGTTTTATAAAAAAAATCTCTTTTATGGCACTAAAATATAACCAACTCTAAACAACTAACTTCTGTATCAACCATACAAACTCAACATAATGACTTATTAATTAAGTCAAATATCTTGTTAGTTATACAAATTCTTAGTACAGATATTTCAATTAAATTTCAAATTGCTTACACACCCATATGGTTAAAAAAACCACACATAACTGCCATATACTTAAATTCAAAGCAAAACATACAAATCAACAAAGCACAATATTTGATTATTGACTAACAATCTGAGTAGATTGAGGCGCAAGATTCATTGAAATTTGAGGCTCAACAACTTGCAGTAAACCAGTATTCAACCTACTTGTCAAATCTTCCACTTGTATTTTCACCACATCTCTCCTCATTCCAATGTCAGCAGCATACCTACTTGCACAATAAACTCCGACGGCAGTTGCCGCCATTCCGTAAACGTTTGTAGTCACTAGACGAAGAGGCGTAGATAGAACAGCAGCAAGAGGTCCACCTATGATGGAAACTGCCTGACCGCTCTGCCCAATTGTTCCTCCTTCGACAACCACGAGTCCGGTTTTGCAGTAAATGGCGAAGTCTTCACAGTTGCTCTTGAATATGTTGTAGCAACGGAAGCCGTTTTCGAGTAAATACTTAGCTCGGTGGACTACGATGTCGTCGTCGTCAGAGACTGCAAGAGTGCATGTTCCACCACGGGCTTTTGCAAGGAAGAGAGCTGGGGAGACTGCGTACTCAAAACGATATAAGACACCTCCGGATAGAAAGCAATTCAGGCATGAGACGACAACACCATGCTCATCTTGGGAAGTTGTGCAAGTTGGGCAAATTTCTCGAGATCTGGCTGGGCCGGAACTGGTGAGGAGAACATCGAGCATGGTACCGGTTCCTACTTCTTGTCCACGTCTGGTGAAGTGAATGACTTTGTCATCACCAACATAAATACCTGTCATTCATTTCAGTTCACAGAAGAGAAAGTTCCAGCATTAATAAGAGTCTAAAAAATATGAAGCATAGTTAAGTTTTGATGCTTATTTGAAGTGCACAAAGTCATTTTTTATACAAAAAAAAAAAAATGATATTCACTCGTTCAGACAATTTTGTAGGATACATGGATAACAAGATAAATTCAAAATCGCTAAAACAAAAAGGATGACTCAGCAAACAAATATGTAGGAGGATGATGCAAAACAAGTGAATTTTTTTCCAATAAAATAAATTAAAGAGGCTCGATAGCACAACAAGGGTAAGGGAAAAGGATACATGGTTCTAAACTGACATGGTTCTGATGTAAAGGTATCCAGACTGCAACCACAACTTAAACCATATTACAAAATTGAGAGCAGGAAAGCATGCAAATAAGGATTATAAGAGTTGATAAACCATGATAGATTTCTGTTCAGGACTGCTCATAAGGCCCTCGACAAAAAACCCAATGGTAAGACAAAGGTAGCAAGCTCGAACGGCAGGTGGTCCTTTATTCTCTCTGAAGTAGGTAATTCCGTCTTCAGGAGCAATGCTAGCCATCCAAATCAACGGGACCGCTGACCACGATTCATGTCTCACCCCACGTGTCTTAAACCGTTTCCGCGTGTCATTCTTATATATTCAAATTCATTTTCACTCTCCCATTACTCTTTACTCTCTTACTGACTTGGGGATTCCGAGTGCGAACTTTGCAGATCAGACCCTTCTCTACCGCACTAGAAGCTCAAGTTCACTGTAACTAACACTACTTCATCACTCACTGAACAACCCCGATTCCACAACAGAACAATTTCCATCTCAAGTCATATAGAAATATTCAAATAGAGAGAACCTTAGGAAGATCCTCTATAGTATGGAAAGCACTACATAATAGCTATGTGGCCCAAGTCTTCAACAAAGCTACCAAATCTACTGTTTTTCCAGATTATTGGTGTATAGATATTGAAAGACAATGATATCCCACACGATTTGAAGTGGTACATGTTGAATATTTACATTGCAAGAGGATGTCTGTTTTACACCTGCTAACAAGGTTTTAAATAACAGTCACATTCACAACTGCATAAAGACTTTCGCAACCGATACAGGTGGAGTTGCAATACTTATTGCGGGGGTCACAGTGTGAATTACCCACAATTTCTTTTTCATAAAGTATCGGCACCTACCATCCCATATTTCTAAAAAATTACATATGTTTTTGGAAGTACACTGTCTAAAAAACTACATAAAGTTTCAACAAAATCATGGTGACACAAGATTATGGCAAATTCACCCCAACACGCACTTAAAAAAAATCCAAACAATAACAACAACAACAACACAAAATTCTTCACTTGATAAGACAATTCATATATCTTCCAAAATTCTTCATTTGAACTACAACAAACACGACAAGCAAAAATAACACACAAAAATCCAAATAAAATAGAAAAGAGAAGGAAAAATAGAGAACCGTGATGAGCATATATATAAGCAGTCCTCCAAGAATATATATGATCTCCTGCTTTCAGGCTCTCCCTAGTTACCCTGCACATCCATTTTTCCCAAACACATAAAAAAAAACCACTAAGATTTTTGATACCAACAATATTGTTTTACAAAACATAGGAAGAATCGAAAATTAAGAATACCTGTTGGAAAGTAGCCCCATTTTTCGTCTCCTCTACAGAGCAAGCAACCTTTGATTCCTTTTCTTCGCAAATGTAACGTGATGGAAGAAGAGAAATGAAAACGTCGTTAGAGATTAAATGACAGTTGTGTCCTTTGCTGGATGTAGATTCATCGAAGTAGAGTTACAGATATTGTAACTTAAACTGTTGGGAAGTTTTATGTGAAATGACGGTCGTGTCCTTCGTGGATGCTTGCTTCACCGTTAAGGAAAAGAGAACATGCGTGACGTGGAATT
Organism: Vicia faba; assembly: GCA_948472305.1. NCBI lineage: Eukaryota > Viridiplantae > Streptophyta > Magnoliopsida > Fabales > Fabaceae > Vicia > Vicia faba. The sequence goes on along the minus strand of OX451738.1, from coordinate 209,746,774 downwards.
GTATTACGAGAAGTTGAGTGAAGATGATGGCTTAAATGCATACACGTGGCAATGGAGTTTTTTTGTTTACTTTTTTTTTTCTTTTTCATTTTGGTCAAATCGTGTTTATATGTTGGGCGATTTTAAGCTCCGTGTATTTCTTAAAATCTCATAATTTGGATAAATGTCCATTAAAATCGGTTCAATTCAAATGACAAACATTTAATAAGGATCATTCTAACAATTGTTTTGATTACACGTATTTTTATTTTTTATTTTTATTTTTAAATATTTAAAGAGTGTTCTTAGGATATTAGTTAACATTTCCCATTTAATATATATATAAAATAGATTTTTGAAATATCATAAGTTTTTTTAAATTTATTTTTTCTAAATTAAAAAATAAATATTAATATTCTATAAGATAAATATATATTATTGATGATTAAAATATAGTTAAAATCATAATATTTTCAAAAAAAATTGTGTTTCAATAATGATTTTTACGAAAAATCATTTGAAATAAATTAAAATTAAGTGATTTTTTATAATTCTGATATCTATTTTTTTTCAATAAGATAATGATATATTTAAAATAAGAGTTTAAGAATAATAATTTAAACCAAATTTTTATTTAAAATTTTTATGAAAAGTTTTTTTCAATATTTTCTTTACATAAAATTATATAACATTATAAAAATTATTTAAAAAAATAATAAAAACAAACGGATATATATATATATATATATATATATATATATATATATATATATATATATATATATATATATATATATATATATATATATAATTGGTATGCAAAATAAATCAAAGATAGTTATAATATCTTCTCAATATATGCATGATTTTAAGTTACACTTGAGTATTTTTTTCACTCTCTTTTGGTTCTTTCATGTTTTTAGTTGCGCCATCACAATTGTTTCTGTTATGATGATAACTATCACGACGCCAGAAATACTCGAGCACGAACACGCTCGAAAGCAATGAATTTACCACCAAAGTTTATTTTTAGAAAGAGAAAACATTGATAAAACCCTTAAAGAACAAAAATATGGTCATCACAACTAAATTTAGGTTCAGTGGTCGATTATGCGTAAGGAAGATGTTAGCACCCTATGAATCTGTTTTAAATAACGATTACCTCTAATTAGTTTTGTGAAAGATAGTGTAAATCCTAATGTATTTGATTTCTCATAATTATTACGACATATCTATAATATAAGAACATCTTATGTTCTGGAAAAAATCTGATTGCCCTCTCTTCTTTCCTATTCTCCCACGTCGCTTTCTTTACTCTCTTTTGACTTCTTGCTACTATGTGTTACCATGCTGGCAATTAAACATTATTTTTTTTATTCTTCACAACTGAAGAAAAAAAAGGCGATTTGCATCTTCTTCTTTTTTCAAATTTTCTTCCAGCTATCCTTCTCCTCTACACCACGTTACCTTTCTAACCATAATATTATATATTTGCTTCTTTTATATTTTCAATATTGCTTATGTAAAATCATCCTTTTACATTGCTCAGATCCATTTCCCGCTTCTACACACTACTTCTAACAATCTTATTTTCTCCCTCATACTCCATTGTTTTCAAATCCTTTCCATTTTTTGCTTTCATTTTTCTGTTATTAAACCATTGACATTTTTTCTCTACTACTTTACCTGATTATTTTTTCTCTAATCTTAACAAATAGACCAACAATATCGGAAAAGATCCCGGGTTTAAAGTTTGGTTCCAGTAAGTATATTTTTTATTTTTTTATGCTTTATTTTCCAATCTTTTTTGTTTATCTATGATTCTTTGTTTTTGAATGAATTTTGTGGGTCTCTTGTGTAGATTTTTTTTAATCTGGAAATTAGAGAGGAACAAAGATTCATACTTGTTACGAGTAAAGCATGATGCAAAATAAGAGGCATGTGAACAAGGATCTGAGAAAATATCATCAATGAATAAAGGATGAAAATAAGAGATTTTAGAATACAAATTTTAGAAGAGAAGGTTCACATTAGCAAGTATATTTTTATTTTATTTATGCTTTACTTTCCAATCTTTTTTCTTCTCCTTATGATTCTTTATTTTTGAATGGATTTTGTGGGTCTCTTGTGTAGATTTTTTCCGATATGGAAATTATGGAGGAACAAAGATTCACACCAGTCATGAGAAAAGCGTGATGAAAAATAAGTGGTAGAGGAACAATGATATGATAAAATATCATCAATGAATAAATGTTGAGAAAAAAAGATTTTAGAAGACAAATTTTAGAAGATAAGGTTCATATCAAAAAGTGGGAAACTAGAGATGTGGCGTCTGCTAGATATATATGGTGTCGGGTCTACGAAGTTCCCGTCTATGCATGAAGAAAGAATGTCTTCGCAACTTTGGTAACTTCCTTTGGAAGATTAATAAAGTTAGACTCTGCAGCTGAAAATTTACACAAACTGAATATATGGAACTAATCAACAAGTCAAGGAGCATCCAAATCAATAAGGAAATAATATGTATAAGGATAACCGAAGAACTTTGCGACTGTGAATCCAATGAAATCAAAGCGGCCAAGGAAGAAATTACAGAGGTAAAGGATGATATCAAAACTGTCAATTCATAAGACTCATTCCTTCCATTATCTATAACCTCCATGGAAAACGAAGGGATAAGAAAGAGAATAAAATAAAACTTTTGGCAATTATGACAGAGAGAGGAAAACTCCAAATAAGGACATAGTGGGGCGCTCGATGAGGAAGTTGCATTTAAGGAAAAGGAGAATATAGCAAGTATCGAGGGAGAGAATATGGAAATTTTAAATGGGTTGAAACCAAATTTAATTGAAGAGAGAGAAAAGGTAAATGAGAAAACATGGGACAGTATAGTCAATGATAATATAGGTGGCTCTGAACAAGGATTGCAAGAGGAAGGTGGAGAAGTCAATAAAATCCAAGATGGACTGGGTAAAAATGAGTTGGACCATAAGGGAAATGTGGACCAAATTATTTCCAAAAGTCCATAAGTAAATAACAAAGATTACAATAAGGAGAGAGTAGATTTAGGTTGTAATTAGGTGAATAGTTCTAACAAGGCGTATGGCCCAGCTTGTGATCCAACCAAACATTTTAGTTGTAACTAGGATTCTCTCCAACCCCCCAACCAGAACAACGAATTTCGCTCCAATTTCATCAAATCTCAGTAGAGGAAAAAAATAAAGAAGCTTGAGCAACATGCAACAAAAGGAGAATCAAATTTAACCACTAATCACTCTAGTGATTATTAAAACCATGCACAATCATCAAAAGAGAAATCGATATTAGGGGAAAACCGTTTTTTAAAGAAAGAAGAAGAAGGAGATCAGATATTTTGAAAGCAAAAAAGAAGGATAAAAAGAAGAAGAAGACAATGTCTTCTAGTAGATATTGCATAGACCATAATGTTTCTTTAAACCATGTAAATCTTAATTCTGATATCAATTTGGTGGGGAGTGGGATGAAAAAAATAGTTGGGTCCTTTTACATGGAGATGTTATAGAGGTAGCTAAATATGTCTGGGATTTAGGAAAAGAATTCGGGTTAATTCATAGAGGAGAGGAAGGCGAAATTGTTCAAGAATTGGCATTTGGATTGAAATGAGGTGAAGGAAAGCCGTAAGTTTTAGGGAGTAGTGGTGGTTGGTGGTCCAGATTATATTATCAATGAAGTTAATTAGCTACAATATTATGGGGTTGGGTGGGTTGGCAAAGAAAAAATAAATTCTAAAGCTTGTTCTGTCCCAAAATCCAACATTCATATGCATTCAAGAAACTAAGATGGATAATTTAGATAGAAAGACATGTGGTTTGATTTAGGGTTCTAATGAATTTGACTTTGTAAGCAAACCATCATCAGGGAGATCTGGAGAAATTCTCACAGTTTGGGACAAAAATCAATTTACAGCTCAAAATATTCAGACATTTAACTCGGTTGTATGGGTTGAAGGGGAGTTGGGTGAAGATAAGAATAAAATGACCATCGTGAACATTTAGGCTCCATGTGACATCAGAAGAAAAAAAGTCTTATGGGAGGAGTTATAGCCCATAATTAAAGAGAAGAGTGGAGAACATATATGTGTGCTAGGAGACTTTAATTCCATCAGGGTGGAAGAAGAAAGAGTATGAGCCATGAAAAAAACATAAGAGAGGAAATGGAAGAATTTGAAGAATTCATCTCAAGCTTAAATCTAATCGACCTGCCACTTCATGGTAGGAAATACACTTGGTCTAGGCTTTGGGGCACTTTAATGAGTCATTTGGACAAGTTTCTGTTATCAGAAGAATGGTTTAGAATGTGGCCCGATAGTATGTAATGGGCTTTAGAAAAGGGGATATCTGATCATTGCCTCCTTTTTCTTGGCCTTGCTGTGCAAAATTAGGGACCAAAGTCGTTTCGTATGTTAAATTGTTGGAAAAACATCAAGGGTTACCATAATTTTGTTAAGAACAATGGCTGAATTTCAAGGTGGAAGGATGGGGAATGTTTGTATTGAAGAAAAAGTTGAAGATGATTAAGCTCAAATTAAAATAGTGGCACAAATCGCATACTCAAAATTTGGAAGGGAAAATTAAAGCAGCAAAAGATAAGATCAACAATATTGAGTTAAAAGGCGAAGTGATGGGGCTAACTACATAAGAGATTAACCGTAAGTGAAAATTGTTTTTTGAGTTTTTTGATGAAAAAGAGTTTAACTTAATTATTTTGAAAAGAAGTTAATAAAAATCTTAATGTCTAAATTAGTTTAATTAGAAGAAAAAGTTAAAATAAAACCTAAGTCTAAATTAATTTAATTAAGAAAAGAAATTAATTAGTTAAGAAAATATTTTTTGGTCTTTTGTTTAAAGGAAATAAAATGAAGTGAAAATAAAATAATAATTTTTATTTTTAGTATTTTAATAAAATATATTTTTTGTATAAAAATAATAATAAAAGAACAGAAAGCAAAATAAAATTGAAAATAAAATACGAAGTCAGGGGTTTTGAAAAAGAAAATGGGTGGTTAGAAAGTAAAAGAGTTTGATGTTAGGCCCAAATAGATTTTTCATTTGAAATCAGAAAAGCATCAAAAAAACTAAAAAAAAGAAAGATGGTGTAGTACGGTGGGAGAACTGACTTTTATTGGTTTTGCATTTTATCGCAAATGTGCAGATAACAAGAGTCGCCCCGACTTTTCTTTTATCCAACAAAGGAAAGGGTGAAAAGAACAGGAAAGACCTTTCAAAATTATTTTCTAAGTCCGGGGAGTAGGTTCTGAAAAGGGAAGGTGTTAGCACCCATTTTTATCCGTAGTTATCTACGGGCTCTTAATCGCTCGCTCACTTTATTTGCTTTGTGTGTGTGTATGTGTGTGTTTTGAAAAGTTTTGAAATGCTCAATAGTGTGGCAGTTTGCTTTATGATAACTCTTGTATCAGTCCTCAAGAGTGTTGATAAAGCGTTTTGAACATGTTTTTAAAAGTGTGAGGTATGGAAAAAAAATTTAAGTTGTGAGCAAGCAATTAACAGTAACTACCCTTACTCAAAAAGTCATTCGCATTATTTTTACTCTTCCTTTAGATAGTGCTATCCTACCATTATATGGTGGGAAGCCCTATCATTGGATGTTTGAGGGATAAACGTAGGGTCATCGCATAGTCACAAAAGCAACTTGTAAGATATTTTAGCAATTACCCTAAGGTTTTAAGATCTTTTACTGACATAACTTCGAAAGGGGCATCGACAGACTTATGATCTTATAACCAAAGGGACACTGCTAAAATCTAATACGTTCGAGAGACATGGCTATTTGTTTTTCCGAGGCAACAAGAGGGGTTAACCTTAGAGGTAAGGTGTGCACTTGATTCAATTCAGTTCATTTTTCTTGCAATTAGAGTTTGCTAATTATTTTTTAGATCCTGACATGCAATCCTATTAATCTAAGCAATTAACAGTAATAATAAAACAATAAAGCAGAAAGAAACATCCTACGCTATTACGTCGCTTTGGGAAGTGGGTACAAACCGTAAAAATTCGGGGATAAAGACAGTAAATAAACCCTAATTTAACATTTATTACAAACCATGAGCAAATACAATATTTGGGAAAATAATACAGAAAACAATGAATGCGCGAAGATTGAAGCGGGAATAAGGTTGAAACCCTAAAGAATATGATTATCTAATAAAATACTTTTTGGTTTTATTGAGAAAAAGATTTGAAATTTTAACCTAGTTCTAATTAATTTTAATTAATGAAATAAGTCAAAATAATTAAATTAATTAATTTTAATTCACCAAAAATTAAATTAATTAGAAAAAGCCTAAATCTATCATTTTTTGTGATTTTCTGATTTTTATCATAAAAATAAAATTGGTTTTAAAAATAATATAAAAACAATTAAATGAATAAGGATAAAATAAAGAAAATAGAAAATGGGCCTAATGTTGTGAAGCAGACTGGGGGTAAACGCTGGAAATTTGCTAGGCCCAACCAAAACAAACCCAGACTACTGCACGCTTCAATGTTGCTGGCTCCTTGAAGGTCTAGTGTGGGGACTCCAATCTGGGGTGTTGGATCTGCTATTGGATGGATCCAAAGGTGATGATGATAGAGTGCATGGTAGGCGTACTTGGGTGTGAAGTGTTGAATCTACAAGGATAAATCAGAAAAATAATATGCAAAAGGCAGGGATCGAACCCTTGTTCTTGCCCATAACAATGCCTTAACACACACTGCCTCTACCGTTGGGACGATTTTACTTCCAGTAATATAAACACAATAATAAATATATATTATATGCACATGCAATTATTTTGAATTAAAAACAATTGAACACAAGTGGGACCCCGGTGTCTTGGTGGACCAATCAGGAGTGGAGAGAGGGAACTATTGTTTTGAATCGGCCAATGGGATAATAGGAAAGGGCCACGCCAGCTTGGACCACCGCCTGAGACAGGTCAAACCACCGGCCACGGTGGTCACAATCGTCTTCTCCGACGGTATCAAAATTGAAACCTACAAAACGCGCGAGATCAAAGCATAAAAAATATCCTATCCCTCTTAAAATTTCCCCAGGAATCCAATGGTGGTATCTGTTTGGTCTAAAATTCACTGTATTCTGAGATTCGAGGATTTCCATTTGTGATGCCCTAACAATGGTATCCTATGATTCAGGCTACAAAGTTTTCATACGAAGCGTCCAACTTGTCCTAAAAGGTGTCCTGAACACAAATCAACACATCAAACTTGTCAGCAATGCATGGGTTTTTAACTTTAAATTTATCAAACCATTCTAACCGGTGACACTTGGTTAAGGTGATTTGGGGTGCTGTGAGCCTCAAGAATGATAGGGATATACTCTTGGGACTTTCAGGAGCGTGATGGAGTGCTTGGATCTGATGGAGAATGGCTGGAACTTGCAATATGAATTGCACCTAAACTTTGAATTTTTTTTGAATTTTCTAGGGTTTGTGGAGGCAGTTGCGCATGTCCTTTTGAGGTGTGGGGCTTGTGCTTATATGGAGGAGGAATTAGGTTAACAAACTTGTACAAAATCTTTATCGTTTTATGACAAAACATGAGATTTGAAATTTGTATCAAAAGTTGCCATTTTTGCTTCAAACATGTTCCAATCTATTTTTGCACATTTTTTACAGCTATTCATGAGCTTCTTGGGCCCTTGACTGGTGCAATTGAAGCCCATCTACATCTTAATCCATTTATTTAATATTTTAACTTAATTCTTTTTGCAAAAATTAAATAAAAATTGGAATAAATAGAATAAAAGTCATGGTCATGCACCAACGGGTTTTAAGTCTTTTAATATGTTGTAAACATGTTTGAATTTCAAAAAATAGGCCCACAAGCTTAGAAATTAAAAATTGCTCAATATGGACTTTGTGCATTTCACCAAAATTTCCCAACTTGCACTGGTCATAACTTGCTCAATTTTTATCTTTTAAATATGATCTTGGACTTTTTGGAAATCTAAAGATGTCCCCTACAATCTCTATTTTGATAATATTTGCATTTGGAGAATTTATTTTGATGTAATTTGCCTTGACAAAGAATGCCTTTTTGTTGACTTTTAAAAAGACTTGTAATGTTTTGGCTCATATCTTTCCAATGATTTATTTTATGGAATTGAGAATAAAATTAAAGTTTTAGAGGATTGTATTCTCTTCAAAATGAGCCTTGGTTGGGGAAAAATGGATGAATCATGTGAAAGTTATGCCTGGTCAAAGTTCAGTTGACTTTTCATAGGAAACCCTAATTTAGTAACTTTAGATTCTTGATGATTTGAGAGCATTCCTTGAGGAATCATGATAAATCCTTGATCAAATGATTAATATCACTTCAAGATGTTGATGTTGACTAAAAATCTTGAAGTTTGACTGTATATTGACCATAGTTGACTTTTGGCCTAATACAGTTGATTTTCAGTCATCTGAGCAATTGACTGAGCAAACTTGTGATGCAAGGCATGAAACTTGGCATGATCATTCTTGAGGACATATTAGGAACCTTGGAAACCACTTGAGGCCTTTTAAACCCAAACTTCTTTGTGAAAAGTGAAACCCTAGTTGGAAATTCATTGCTTAAGAGGAGAATTGTCTTGATCAATTCTTGGTTAACCTTGCACATTTAGGAACCCTAGGAGTATGTTTTGAATAAAATGAGAGGGAAAATTTTGGGGTACAACAGCTGCCCCTGTTCAATCTTCTTAAACCTGAAGATTTAGATTGGTTTGTCTTTCTTTCGTGATCTGAAGGTGGAAGATGATTGAATACTATAGTGCCCAAAAATTTGCACTTGCCGCTGCACGGAGTAAGGCTGTTGGTGGATGGTATGCTTGAATGGGCTTTAAAAAGGTGCCATTCGGAGATATGACTTAGAGTCGTCAGATATGGGCTTATAGATGCAATCAAAAGTAACTGTTGATTTTAAACTGGAAGAAGTATCATAATAAATCCATGCTTGATTTAAACTGAGCCAGAAAATGTCTTCAACTGGGAGAAGTATCAAAATAAACCTATGGTTGGTTCTATCTAAGCCAGAAAATGTATATGTTCGACTTTGACTGGAAGAAGTATCATAATAAATACACGTTTGATTTATACTGAGCTAGAAAATGTCTTCAACTGGGAGAAGTATCAGAATAAACCTACAGTTGGTTCTATCTAAGCCAGAAAATGTATATATTCGACTTTGACTGGAAGAAGTATCAGAATAGATCTACACCTGACCTAAACTGAGCTGGAAGAATGTCCATTGGAAGAAGTATCAGAATAAAACTTTTGGTTGATTTACACAGAGCTAACATATGTCTTTTGTCTTTAAGAAGACTGTCTGGTCATACCAGTAGTTGATGATGTTGGTCTGTTGATTGATCTTTTCCTAAAAAGGTAAAGAGTTAGCTGTATGCAATGTCATGATGTATGAAATGCATTGCGGAATGATGTTCTCAACATAAACGAGACTATGTTATATGTGTTTTGTATGCATATGCTATGACATTTGTAAATGATGTATAAATGTAATATGTCAGCGTATCAGTTGCTCTTTGTAGTGTCGTTGAACTGGGGAAATAAATCCCCAACTGCTGATGGAGATGAAGAACGTAGTTCCTCACTTTTTTTGAAGTTAAATTTGCTGAGGATTCCCGCTTCCTGTCCGAGGATATTCTGTTGGAGATTTTGATTTCTATTTGTGGATAGAAGCCTTCAAGGAGAGTTGATAACTTGTCATGGTTTCTGAAGTGGATGGATTACATACACTCTGACTGGGAATGAAAGGACAAATATTCCTTTGTTGTGAGTGGCTACTTTTCTGAAGACGGTTTATTCTGATTAATCCTGCTGGAAAGAACAATTCTGTTGGAAGAATTTACCAATTTGGGGCAATGAACTCCACTGGGGGATGGATTTTCATAGCTAGAGAAATACACTCTGATGGGAAACAAAGCTTCATAAACTGCTTGGGGATTTTATGAAACCCTATTGGGGAATCCCAGCAATCCCTAGACCATGCTGGGGATTTTCTCCAAGTTTCTAGGGGAATGATTGAACCTCTTTAACTATTAGGAGTTGTTGGAGCAGTTGAGACCATTAGGCTATATGCTGAAGATATGACGGTGAACTGCGGGAAGATGACCCTATTTCTGTACCTACTGGGGAATGTATCTTTGTTGGGGATGAATTTTGTGAAAATAGTCCCCTAGGGGTGGTTGTTCTGTGGGGATTTATGGACGGATTTTAACATTGTCTCACCTCTTAGAGCCCTTAGTAACTGTATTTTCATTTTTAATGCATACATTTATAAACGGTAATCATATTCAAATGCATATATTCATTTAAAATAACCACAGGACGTTTTTGCAAATAAAATAGAAAAATAAAAACAAATAGTTTTGAACTTTAAGAGAGAAGTTTTGTATTAATTTGAGAAAGTCTGCCTATAACAGGCGTCTTTGTACAAGGAGACGGACATCCTAATAAGAGAATGTCATCGTAAAAAATGAGAAATATACCAAGTGGTACACAAAGAACAATAACTATGTGAAATAATCCCATTGGGTTTCAATTCTGCTATTGCCTTTATATCTTTGAGCGTCTCATCACTTTGCTGTTTGGAAGAAGTTGACTGGATTGATCCATACCGTTCGAACTTGACACTTGACAATGAAGTCTGGATGTAAAGTGATCCAACAGGACATAATCACACGCTTTTAAATCCCTAATTTTTTCCTGGACCTCCCTTTTGGGTTTTTAGTCCACCGGGATACCCTTTTTTGCCTAAGCCTCCTTTTCAGGTTTTCGACTTACCGGGTGTATAAATTTTTTCATATATATATATATATATATATATATATATATATATATATATATATATATATATATATATATATATATATATATATATATATATATATATATATATATATATATATATATATATATATATATATATATATATATATATATATATATATATATATATATATATATATATATATATATATATATATATATATATATATATATATATATATATATATATATATATATATATATATATATATATATATATATATATATATATCCCTAATTTTTTCCCGAACCCTTTTGGTTCACCGGGATGCCCTTATTTCTTCCTGGGCTAGTCAACCTAGCGGGTCTCTTGTCACGCGTAATATCTTTTAACTATGTCCGCGTTTACAAGGTGCAGAAGGTCGTCACCGTCCATGGTGGTTAAGATCATAGCTCCACCGGAAAATATACTCTTGATCACAAATGGTCCTTCGTATCTAGGAGTCCACTTGCCCCTAGAATCACCTTGTGGCAGGATGATGCGCTTGATTACTAGGTCACCAACCTGATATATCTGATGTCTGACCTTTTTGTTAAAAGCTTTGGTCATACATTTCTGGTACATCTTACCATGACAAACAACCGCAACCGCGAGCCTCTTTTCATAAATCAGGTTCAATTGGTCAAGTCGAGTCTGAATCCATTCGTCTTCGTTTAAACCTGCATCCTTCATGATTCTCAGGGAAGGGATCTTGACTTCGATAAGTAAAATAGCTTCCATACCGTATATGAAAGAAAAAGGGGTTTCCCATGTTGACGTGCATACTGAGGTACGGTAACCGTGAAGAGAAAATGGTAACATCTCATGCCAGTCTTTATATGTTACTGTCATCTTCTGTATGATCTTATTTATATTCTTATTGGAGGCCTTCACAATGCCATTCATCTTCGGCCGGTAAGAAGAAGAGTTATGATGTTGGATCTTAAATTATGTACAGAGCTTGGTGATCATAGTATTATTGAGGTTGATACCATTATATGTGATAACTCTTTCTCGGATAACATACCAATAGATAAGATTATGCCTGATGAACCGAGCCACAACGCTCTTGGTAACAGAAGCAAATGAGGCTGCCTCTACCCACTTCGTGAAGTAATCAATGGAAACAAGGATGAAGCGGTGTCCATTGGAAGTGGTAGGTCTAATCTCTCCAATTATGTCAATACCCCACATCGCGAACGACCAAGGAGCAGTCAAGATGTTTAAAGAAACCGGAGGCACATGTACTTTGTCAGCATAGATTTGGCATTTGTGACAAGTCCGAGAGTGATGATGACAATCTGTTTCCATAGTGGACCAATGGTAACCTGCCCTCAAAATCTTCTTAGCCATTGTATATCTGCTAGAATGAGCGCCAAAGATACCTTCGTGCATATCCTCCATGATCTTCTTAGCTTCTCTCTTGTCCATACACCGAAGTAAAGTGGAATCATGGTTGCGCTTATATAAGATTCTGCTACTCAGGAAGAACTTGGCAGAGAATCTTCTTAGAAACTTCTTGTCATTTATAGATGCTCCCTCAGGGTACTCTTGGGCTTTGAGGTACCTTTTCACCTCATAGAACCAAGGCCTTTCCTCTACTCCCTTAGTATCGATCTCATAACAGTATGCCAGTTCGTCTAACCTTTCAATAGTGATCTGAGGGGCTTCGTTATCCCATCTTACCTTAAACATGGATGACATGGTAGCTAGCGCGTCCGCTAACTGATTTTCTTCTCGTGGAACATGTTCAAAGGTAATCTTTTCAAAATATGGGATCAATGTTAATATATGCTCTCGGTAAGGGATGAGATTAGGATGCTTTGTGTCCCATTTTCCCTTAACTTGGCTGATCACCAAGGCTGAATCTCTGTATACTTGTAGGAACTTGATCCTCATATCAATAGCAGCCTTGATACCTATAATGCATGCTTCATACTCGGCTATATTGTTGGTGCAGTTAAAACATAGTCTGGCAGTGAAGGGTGTATGGAAACCTTCGTGGGAGATAATCACAGCACCAATGCCACTGCCGAGTGCGTTGGAAGCTCCGTCAAATACCATAGTCTATCAGGATCCTTTTTGAGGTCCTTCATCTGGTCCAGTTTCTTCACAGTCAGTTACTAACATAATGTTCTCGTATGGGAACTCAAAATTCATTGATTGGTAGTTGTCTACAGCCTGATGAGCCAAATGACCAGCTAGTACACTTCCTTTGGTTGCCTTTTGAGTAGTGTATTGAATGTCGTATTCGGTCAGAATCATTTCCCATCTTGCTATTCTTCTGGAGAGAGTAGGCTTCTCGAATATGTATTTGATAGGATCCACTTTAGATATCAATAAGGTAGTGTGAGTCAACATATACTGTCTTAGTCGGCGAGAAGCCCATGCCAAAGCGCATCAAGTTTTCTCAAGCAATGAGTATCTTGTTTCACAGTCGGTAAATTTTTTGCTAAGGTAATATATTGCATGCTCTTTTCGACCAGACTCGTCATGTTGCCCCAGCACACACCCCACCGAACTCTCTTACACTGTTAAGTACATAATCAGAGGTCTTCCTTCAACTGGTTGCATTAAAATTGGAGGTTCTTGAAGATATTCTTTGATTCTGTCAAAGGAGATCTTGCAATCGTCGTTCCACTTTACTACTTGATCTTTCTTTAGTAATTTGAAGATTGGTTCACACGTAGAAGTTAGGTGGGAAATGAATTTGGCAATATAGTTTAGACGTCCCAAGAAACCTCTAACTTCCTTCTCAGTGAAGGGAGTTGATATCTCTTGAATAACTTTAACTTTTGCAGGATCTACCTCAATACCTTTGCCACTGACGACGAAACCTAGGAGTTTACCAGATCTTACTCCAAAGGTGCACTTGTTCGGGTTCAGTCTTAACTTGTACTTCTTCAGCCTTTCAAATAGTTTTTACAAGTGATCAAGGTGTTCTTCTTCAGTCTGAGACCTGGCTATCATGTCGTCAACATAGACCTCTATCTCGTGATGGATCATATCATGGAATAATGCTACCATAGCATGCTGATAGGTTGCCCCGACGTTTTTCAACCCAAATGGCATAACTTTGTAATAGAAGGTGCCCCACTGTGTAACGAAGGTAGTCTTCTCCATGTCTTCAGGTGCCATTTTGATCTGATTATAACCAGAGAAACCATACATGAAGGAGAATATCTTATGTTGAGCGGTGTTGTCAACCAGAACATCAACATCAATATGAGGAAGTGGAAAGTCATCTTTGGGGCTCACCCTATTTAAATCCATGTAATCCACACACATGCACACCTGACCGCCCTTCTTAGGTACTAGCACCATGTTTGCAACCCATTGTGGGTAGGAAGTAACAGCTAAAAACTCGGCATTAAACTGTTTCATGACTCCAGCCTTAATCTTTTTTGACATTTCAGGATGCATACGACGAACCTTTTGCTTCACTAGAGGGCAGTCTTCTTTTGTTGGCAGACGATGAACCACAATATCAGTATCAAGCCCCGGCATGTGCTCGTATAACCAAGCAAAGATCTCAATATAGTCACATAACATTTGGACTAACCGTTCTTTGACATCATCCTCCAAGTTGGCACTTATCTTGACTTCATTTTTATTCTCCTCAGTACCTAAGTTTACCGCCTCGACCGACTCTTCGTGAGGTTGTATTGTTCTTTCCTTTTGCTGTAATAGTCTAGCAAGCTCTCCTGGTACTTCACAATCTTCCTCATCTTCGTTCTCGGCTTGGTAGATCGGATTTTCAAAGTCATAACTAGCAATAGCAGAACTGTTATCAATGGGATCCAGGGTGGATGTGGATCTGCAATTTGATATGTGGGTGTGTGTAAAAGAACATAACTAATTTGACCAATAAAGTAAAAAAGAAAGACAAAGAGTGTAAAATTTAAATGCAAAACGTCCACTGATTCATTAATGACATATGAAAATGAAGTATGATAACCCTCACAAATAGACCATTGTGCCTCGGGTAAAACACAAGGCTTAGAGTTTAATTTGTTCAAAAATTACATATCCCAAAAAACAGAAAAACAATTACTCCTGGATAAAAGAGATAGGCACAAAGTCTCTAGACGTCCAATTATTGGGTCCACCATTGATGGTAGGAAAGATCCAATCATCCAGGTCGCAGTCACCGCCAGTGTCCTCCACAACATTGACTCCATGATTGCTGATGCATAGTGGTGGTCCTCCGGCGCGACCACGACGAACAACTTTTTGAGCCCCTGAAGCGAAACCCAAATAAAATTTGTCAGACTTATATGGGATGTCAGGGAGTTGGCCCTAACTAGTACACCCACCTTATTCAATCACATCCTTGACATCCTTCGGAGAAGCCATCTTCATAGGGGGCCTGGTAATCTTAAGAACGACAGTAGCAACTTTGGTGACAATGATCGTCTGAGGAACCTCTTCAAAATTCGGACACAGTGTTTCAATGAATTCGCCGTCCATCTCGACATATCTAAAAGAATTCATGTGGCTTACCATATACTCTTCTTCACCGTAGACTGTAATAATCTTTCTGTTTACAAGGTATTTCAACATCTGATGTAATGTGGAGGTGACAACACCGGCCCCATGAATCCAAGGGCGTCCAATTAAGCAAGAGTAAGCTAGACGAGTGTCTATCACATAGTAAGTGGAGTCAAAGATTTGGGAACCAACTTTAATCACGATGTCCACCTCCCCATGTACCATTCTTTTAGAACCATCAAAGGCCCTCACTACAATGTTACTAGATTTCAATGTAAGTCCTTCGCAATCCAATCTGTCTAAGGCACCCTTGGGCAGGACATTCAGAGATGAGTCGGTGTCAACTAACACATGAGCTAGAGTAGTCCCCCTGCATTCAATGGAGACATGCAGGGCCTTGTTATGTTTTCTCCCCTCAGGAGTTAGATTAGCATCGGAGAATCCTAGTCCATTATCAGTAGTCAGACTAGCAACACAGTTCTCAAATTGGTCGGCAGAAGTCTCTTGTGGCACATGAGCAGACTTCATAAACTTCACCAAAGCCTTAACATGGGCCTCAAAGCATAACAACAAAGCTAGCATTGAAAACTCCGAGGGGGTCTGCCCTAATTGTTCCACGACATTGTAATCACTTTTCTGTATGATCTTCAAAATTTCCTCCATTTCTTGCTTGGAGGCCTCAGGAATGGCTTCTTTAGGTGCCTCTGTCCGGGCAAGCTCACTCAATACTTCTTTGCCCCGAGCCTCAGTTAACTCAACAGCAGGGACAATAATAGGAGTAGCAACAGTCTTTGGAGAGATTTCCAGATAGAAAATCCTTCCGCTCCTGGTAACCTTACTGGTCCCAACAATATTGTCAATGTTAGGATCAGTATCTTCAGCAACTTCATTCTTGATAGCCAATAGGTCTTGCTTGATGCCATGGTAGTAGGTGTCAGCTCCATAATTCCAAGGAACAACCTTGTCATGGGAATATGGTATTGGCCCTAGAGAGGTGATGATCAGGGGAGAAACTTTAGGGTTGGCGGTAATCCTTAAAGGACCTTTGGAGGAGACCCTTGTAGAATTATTGGAAATGGTAATAATTGACACGTCTTCACATATTACATCTTCATATAAGTTCTCCACAGAGGGAGTATTCTCAAACAGAATTTCCCTGTCGTTCATCAGACGTTGAACACCTATCTTCAGCAACATACAACCGTTGGACAGGGATGCACAAAGGTAGAAATCTTTATCGCAGCCTAGAAATAAACCGGCTCATAACAAATTCTTCTTAATAACTGGAAGGGGAGTAGCCATATCATTCACAAAAGAAACAAAAAGAACATCATCAACAACATTGATACCTTATCATGTTTGGGCATCATTGCGGTAATCATGTTAGGGGTCTCAGGAGGATCAAACTCAGTCTCCTTTGCATCAATAAGGTCTTGAACCTTATTCTTTAGCACCCAACAATCATTCATATCATGCCCCGACTGTTGGAGTGGTAAGCACACCGTGCATTTGGATTGTAACGGGGAGAGGAAGTGTTTGGGTTTTGAGAAGGATCCCTCAGAGTGACCAAGTCAGCCTTCACCAAATGTTGCAATGCCTGAGCTAAAGGCATGTTAACTCTGGTGAATTGCCTGGACTCTACCTGCAAGATCCCTCCACTTTTAGGCATAATTTTTGAAACCCTCACTAGAACCCATAGATAGGCTTTGGAGTTGCATGCGGGTTAGAGCGAGGTCAACATTATATTGATACTGCTTGTAAAAACAACAACCAAATCTTCCCAATTGCGGGTGTTGGTTCCTTCTAATTGATAGAACCACTCTAACTGCGTTCCCGACAAACTCTCCGGAAAGAAGTGAACCCATAATTTCCTATCAGTTGTATGGGGCTGGATCTTCCTGACATAAGACCTCAGATGAAGCTTGGGACATGAAACACCGTCATACTTTGCAAAAGTTGGAATTTTGAATTTATATGGGATGACCACTCCTGAGACCAACCCTAGCTCTTCAAAGTCCAAACCAGGTACCCTTTGAATCTCCATAGCATTGAGACAATCCTCCAGCTGTTTATACTTGTCATCAGCAGGAGGATATTGTTCCTAAGAATAGTCTTCTTCCTCTTCATCAGATCATGGGTTGTTATCTTCTTCTTTCACCTTCTTGTTATCCTCTTCATTTGATGGAGTTGTGAATTATAGAGCTCGCTTGGCTGGTCCTCTAAATATTCTCCCCATGTTTAGGATGCCAATTTGTTTCTTTACCTTATTCTTCTTCTCTTTAGTGATGAGAGCTTTCAGATCTTCTTGTCCTTTAGCCAGAGCCAGGAACATCTGTTAGAATTGAGCGTTTTGTGCTTGAAGATCCTTAATGTTTTGTTCAAGAGCCATTTCTTTTTGCTGAAATAAACAACGAAAAGATAAGAAACATGTCTTGCAATACCTACTTATGTAATGATATGCATGTCATGTTTATGCGATGTTTTCAAGGACCTCATAGGATTTAAACTCTTTTAAACAAAACATAAACAAAGATTTCTTTATTAGTAAGTTCAAATGAAACAAATGTTTACAAGGAAATAAAATTAAAAAACTTCTAAAACTTCTAGGTTTCCCATGGGTGCTTCCTCTTTGCGTTGAAATAAGCATTAAGGTTCTGCTCCTCCTAAAGCTGCTTCATCAGTTCCAACACTTTCTTCTCGCTGGCATAGAATTGGGTCTCAAAGGTGTCTCGTTCTTCCTTGAGTTGGATCCAAGACTTTTGTAGTTCTTCAAAGTTTGTTGGCATGTCAGGATGAAGAATAATGCAAGACTCGTCCCCTTGGACAATAGGCTTTAAGATCACTGGTAAGATGGTGGGATACGACATCATAAGACTTTGAGCACGAGTTCGTATCCATTTGAGGTAAGGCTCCAAAGGGATGGAATTCCTGTGTCGTAAAGTCTTACCATCAGCCTTCTTAACCATGCCCCAAGCGCGTACGAACCTTTGACGATAACCTTGCATATCATTGTTGTAGTCGAACATAATACCCTGGATGAGCATATCATGAGGACCGTCTCTTCATGCGTAACCAAACTGACGTAAGGATAAAGAAGGGTTATAAGTGATGCCTCCTCTAATGCCAAAGAGTGGCACATTAGGAAACTCTTTGCAACAATCAATAATAGAAATGTCTTCTTGAGAGCGAGAACACCAATATATATCAAAGTGAGAGAGAGTCATTAACCTTTGAGACCATCTTAAACCTAGCTCATTCTTCATTACCGGTCGAGGAAGGTGCGAAATAAACCACATATAGAGCAAAGGTATACAACACATAAGAGTTCCTCGTTTCTTCATAGTACGAATATGGAGGGAATGCAGAATATCCCTGAGAAATGTAGGTACTGGATTGTGAGTAAGGAAGATCTTGATGGCGCTCACATCTATAAGTTGGTACGAATTAGGGAACAATACCAAACCATAGATCAGGAAGGCCAAGATGTCCTCAAAAGCATGGATACTCATGGCGTTTAGGAACAACTGAGCTTTTTTTGTCAGAAACTTTGCAAGAAGACCTTTAACCCAACTTCTCCTTTCCCACTTAGATTCAATGTTAGATGGCTTCAAATGCAAGGTTGTGGCAACATCTTCAGACTTTGGATCCTGTTCTAAACCTGTGAAGGGTATCTACTCCAATATAGGCACTCCAAGTAGTTTAAGGAATTCTTCCAACGTGGGCACCAACTGATAATCGGGGAACATGAAGCAATGGTGTTTAGGATCAAAGAACTGGAACATGATGCTCATCATACCCTCGTTAAAACCTATAATAACCAAACTGAGCAAGTGACCATGTCTTCCGTTGAATTGGGAACTTTCTGGAACCTTTAAGACCAATTCCCTAAGCTTGGAAGGTATTCCTACGAAGTTGATCCAGATAGTATTTCTTTGATAGGAAGCCATAACCTACAAGACAGAGAAGAGATAAATCCCTAGGTCCTTGAAATGGTTAGTGAAAATGATATGTTATGATGTTTATGATGTCATGTTCATGCTTAAATCAAAATAGAAAACACAAGCAAGTCACACAAAGACCTTAGGTTTAAAGGCTTGCATGAGGTCCATAGGTGAGTACCCTTTTGAAGTTTTAGTTGGCTAAACCTGTCCTAGAAATAGTAACCAGGTTATAGGGATCTCATATCATTGATCTTTCTCTCAGGAATTGTTTCAGCTCAAGCATTTAAATTGCGACCAAAATATCCCGAAAGTCCAATCTCAATGAGTGTAGCATCGAGTATCAACCAACTTCACTCTACACCAAATCCGGCCATCTCACTACTTTTTAATGGCCAAGATGAGTCAATTTAAGGTTCTAAAGGTCAGTTAATGCTTAATGACACTATGTGGAAGCCTAATGTTATCCTTGACTGACTCAAGGAACACTAGTATAAGCCAAAGTATCGCACTAACATAGCCGTGATACGGTGGGAGAACTGACTTGAGGTTTTGCGTTTGTGTTCGCACTTGTGAGGTTTAGCAAGAGTGGCCACCGACTTTTTATTTTATCCAAAGGAAAGGTCAAAAAGCACAGGAAAGACCTTTGAGATGTTTTCTTGGGTTCGGGGGGTAGATCATGAAAAGGGAAGGTGCTAGCACCCTTTTCATCCATGGTTTTCCATGGGCTCTTAGTTACTTGTTTTAGATCACTTGCCTTTGCTTTTCAATTGTTTGAAATGGTGCTTTGTGTGTGGTTCTTTGAAAATGCTTTGAAAAAGAGGCCTTGTCTAGGCAATCTTAGTAATGATTCTTGTTTGAATATATACAAAGGTGCATGTCTTTTTGAAAAGATATTTCAATGTTTTGAAAGTTGTTTTGAAATTGTTTTGAAGTTGTGTTGTGAAGTGTGTTTGAAAAATGGCAAGGATGTTTTGCAAGCTTTTGATCAAGTAACTAAGAGTTGTCTACCCTATTTTTCTCAAAGATCTTTCTTATGTTTTTAACCCTTTTAACAGTGTTGTTTCACCATTGTATTTGATGAACAACCTTGTGTTAGGATGTTAAACGGGACAGGCGCGGGTCATCGTATACAATCATTGAAAGCAACTTGTGAGACGCTCTAGCAATTTTATAAGGGACGAGATCATTTTATCGAAGGCAACATCGAGGGTCATCGAGGGACTACGATCTTTATTTATCGAAGGGGCATTTGCTAGAGTGTCTCGTACTCGAGGGACATGATTGTGTTTCTGAAGCAACAAGCGAGGTTACCGTAGAGGTGCAAGTGTGCATTTTGTTTGTCATTTTCATGCATTTGTCTTGTATTAGGTCATCTAGCGATTGATTTTAGACTTTCACATACAAACCCTAATCTCTAATCATGGCATAATTTAAAAGCATAAAGTGCGAGAATTAAATTCTAAGCTATTACAAAAGAGTATTCGGGGATGGGGGTACAATCATTTACAAATGGGGATGAGTCTCTCAAGAATAATAATGTCCCAAATATTATGGGTTACAACCAAATCGAATCGTCGCCATTCAACATAAGATTATAACAATTTATAAGATAAAGAAAATCAAAGAAATATGAGATGCATGTATTTATTTACAAATGACCAAACAAAATTTAACCTAGTGAAGATTAAGTGTTATTATTATTTTTGTATTTTTAGGAATTTTGTGTAAAGAAAAGATTAATTACCTAAATTAATGCTTAAGATTATTCTTGTATTTTATTAATAAAAAAAAAGGTTAAAGAAAAACAAAAATGATTAAATCAAACTAACTATTCTTTTTTTGTATTTTTATTATATTAAACAATATTAATAAAGAAAAATAAAATTAGTTTAAAAGAAAGTAAAACAAAATTTAATTGGTGTTTTTATCAACTAAAAGAAAGAAAATAAATTAGTTTAAGTGATATTAATTAAAAAGTGTCAGTTTTAAAAAAACGGGCTTAGGATTATGGCCCAAAGAAGAAAATGAAGAAGGACAAGGATTAGGATAAAAAGGGGTTATGCGCTGGCAGAAGCGCTGTGGGCTTATGGTTTTGTTTGGGGCGAAGGCCCAATTGAAGTGTTGTGATAATTTTTTAGGGTTTGTTCATTTTAGGGTTTGTGAACTTTGGTTGCACAACGGCACCTCCTTCTTCTTTGTTTCTCTCATCTTTCTCAGGCCATGGTTCTGACACTCTTCCTAAGCCCAGCTACTGGAGCGCCGCCCCTCCCACTCTTTCATCCTCTCGCAGTGGTCCAAGCTTGGTGTTTTGAAAGGTGTGAATTGTTCATTCACATTTTTAGGGTTTCACAGTTATGTTTGTTTCTTGATTGCTTGCATGTTTTAATCTTATGGTTTTTTGATATTTACATGTAGTAAGAGCTTGAGGGACTTAACTTGAGCGTCTTGTTCTATAAAATGTAAGGAGAAGGATGTGAGACCGGCCGGTGGTGCTCCCAGGAGGCTAGGCGGAGGAGGAACGTGACGATGGTGCTTGGTAACCCTCTTTCTTTTCTTCTTTGAAGGTTAGTGATGAATCTTGATTCTGAGACCCTTTGAATGTTTGATGATGAAAACTGTTGTTTGCTTTTTTTCATTGTTGATGACGAGTATTTCTGAAAACTGTTATGTTTTTGTCCCTTCTGAACCTTTCTTCTTCCCTGTTAATGATGAGCTTAGCTTCTAAAACTTGTTTGCTTCTAGATCTCTTCCCTTCTTTTGGCTACTGATTGTTTGATGATGATATTATTCTAAGAACTGTTTGTTTGAACTGAACTTGATGATTTGTGGTTGTTTCTTTGTTAATGATGAAAATGTGTTCTGAAACTCTATATTATTTTACTTATAAAACTCCTCCTCTCTCCTTGTTGACCCTGATGGTTTGATGATGATGATTCTGAAATCTGAAACTGTTGTTAGTTTGTTCTTTGTTGTTTTGGCTAGCTTGGCTTAAATATATAGTTTGGACAGATTTGAGTAAGTTGCAGTTTTGCTATTTGATTTGCAGTTGGCATTTCAGGCTTGTTGAGCTTGTTTTATTTGTAGTTGGGCAGGCTGTTTATGCCGGTTTGATTAGTTATGTAGTTTGGTTTGTTGGCAAACAAGTTTGTGGTTTGGTTTGTTGACAAACAAGTTTGTAGTTTTGCAGACAGGTTTGCAACTGTGAGTTAACAGGTTTGGGTTGGCAGATTTGGCCTTTGTTCTGTTTGTGTTTGTTGAGCAGGAAGGTTTGGGCTAGCAGGTTTGGCAAGCTTGATGTTTCTTGTGTAGCTTGCAGGCTTGTTTTGGTTTTGAGATGCAGGCTATTGAGTTTGGCCTATGTGTTTGTAGTTTTTGCAAACAGGTTTGAGCTGTTTGATTTTGCAGTTTATGCAGGGGTTTTGGTGTTTGGATTTTTGACTGGTTTGTGTGAGCAGGTTTGTGGTTTGATATCTTGTGCAGGTTTGGCAAAACAAGTTTGTAGTTTTCAGCTTGCTCAATATTTCTCTCTCCCCTGGACTGTGATACAGTCTCTTCTCTTTATATCTTTTTTTTTGTTTTCTTTACTTTCTTTGACAGCCTGCCTTAGCCAAACTGCAAAACTTCTCACTTCAGGTCCTCTCTCTCTCTCTCTCTGTCTCTCTCTCTCTCTCTCTCTCTCTCTCTCTCTCTCTCTCTCTCTCTCTCTCTCTCTCTCTCTCTCTCTCTCTCTCTCTCTCTCTCTCTCTCATAAGCATTTTTGCTTATTATTTTAATTCTGAAAAGTTGGCTGTCTAGAAAATGATGAAATCCTTTTGACAAGTTTTGACTTGTCAAGTGAATTACCTCTTGCTTTCTTGCTTTTGCTTGCTGAATTTCTGTTTCCATGCTACATTACCATATTTATCCAATTTGTCTTGTAACTTGGTTTTGGGCAATTTGTTCTGTAGCTGAATATGGGACTTTGCTTGCTGCTGTATTATACATTTGTTTGACTCGTACCTTGGCAGTTTTGGTGCCTGTTTGTCCCTTTGAATTTGTGACTCAGTTTGGTTTGGCTGCCATGTTTGGTTTGCTTGGTTAGACAGTTTGTAACTCAGCATGCTTGCATTTTTTTTTCAATTTGTATTTTAATTTTCTCTTTGTGAACCATGAAGAGAAATCTTCTTGTAATTTGCAGAGAGAAAAATAAAGCGTGACAAAAATAAGCAATCTGATTCCAGACGGCCAATTTTAATGATGACTTTTTTCTTTCTTTTCATTTGAAAATTCTTGTGCTAATTTTCTTCTCTTTCTTCTTTTTCAGGTGAATGCATCCTGGGCAAATAGAGGAAGCAGTAGAAGCCAAAGATCTTAGGAGATTAGGCTTAGATTTATTTTTTTCATTTATTGTAAACAAATATTATTGTAAATACTGTAAGTTGTAAATTTACAATATTCAGATAAATTTTGTAACAACATTTGAAACGAATAAAAAAAAAGTCTTTGTCAAATATCTTCCAATCTTTCCTTGCATTGTTTATTTAATTATTTAAGACTCTTAAATCAAAATAATTGGAACTGTATCCCAATAATTTTAATTCAGATAAAATAAATAATCAACAAACTTTGCAGTCTCGTAACCTTGCATTACTCACAATACGCATGGTATTCCAATTAACACACACATTGTACAGTTAAACAAACAAAGCATTCCAATAAACGGTAAACCTTTCACTCCACTTAATCAAACAGATGCCTTAATGTTCCAAACAAAAGTCTCAGCTTTTATCCCAGATAACCAGGCCTTAAGAAACAACCAGTAAACTTGAACAAGCGTGAAAACAACGTAACAGTTAACTGAATTTTTGAGGATTCAGTTCCTTCTGAGAAATGCGAGCGAAAACCTTAATTCCGGATTTATTGCCAAAGAAAAGCCTGCTTGATCAATTCCTGAGCCAATCTTCAAAAAATCAGAGAAAACCCTAATTCTGGATTGACTGATAAAGAAAAGTCCGTTTGACCGATTCTTGAGCCAATCTCAAAAATCAAAGAAAACCCAGGGGTTGTGATTTCTCGTGAAAAAGGGAGGGCAAATTTTGGGGTACAACAGTTGCCCCTGTTCAATCTTCTTGACCTGAAGAGTTAGATTGGCGAGTTTGCCTTTCGCGACTCGAAGGTAAAAGATGATTGGACACTAGAGTGCCCATAAATTTGCACTCGTCAAAGCATAATTGAGGGAATGGGCTTAAAGATGCCATTTGGAGATGTGACAGAATCTTGTCGGAGATGGGCTTAAAGATGCCATCGGAGAATGTTGGTTGAACTGCATGTCGTAGGTAAAAGAATAAGTATCAGAAAGGTATCCGTGTTTGGAGCATCTCTGAGCCGGGGGTCTGAATAAGCAATAGATTAGCATCCGTGTTTGGAGCTTCCGTAAACTGTTTTCAGCGAGCTGAATCTGAACAAGCGATAGGTTGACATCCATGTTCAGAAGCACCCGTAAATTGTTTTCATGATTCTGGAGTTGAACAAGCAATAGATTAACATCCATGTTTGGAGTATCCTTAAACTATTTTCAAAAGTTGAATCTGAACAAGCGATAGATTAATCATCCGTGTTTGGAGAATCCGTAAACTGTTTTCAGAAGTTGAGTCGAAGCTTGCTAATCTTATCCTTGAAAAGGGTAAAATATTAGTTGAAACACAAAGTTATGTTGCATGAAATGTATGATGCAATATATGTGTTATGTCAATGTTTATGATATGTGAATGCAATGAATGCGCATGTAAGCTGATTAGCCGTCTTGCTGAGGAAAATAAATCCTGGATTGCTAGAGATAATAAAATCTTTGACCGTTATCGGGGAAAATAAATCCTTGACTGCTGTCGGGGATTGAAAATCCTTTGATCGTTGAAAATGAGAAGTCATGGGACCACTGTTGAAGAGTGTGTGTGTCTTCGAGCTTTTTGACAACCTCTGCGGGGAGAAGTTATACTGCTGGGGAAAGTCAGGAGTTTGGGTTGTATGCCAATCTACTGGGGGTTCCTATTTTGCTGTTTGAGGAGAACTCTGCTAGGGAATATCTGAAAACTCTACAGGAGATTTGAAATTATGTGGGGAATAGCCATACTGCTGGAGGGTAAGCTCGGGATTCTAGGAAAAGCTTATTCTTGTTTGGAAAAAGTTCAGTAGCTTAGGTTGTATGCCACTTTACCAGGGAAGCAAGAAGGAGGAACTCCGTTCTGTTAAGGATATCAGGGAAAAGCTGAATGGATTCCGCTGGGGATTGGTAGCTCCAAGTTTCCTCTCCGTTGGGGGTCCTAGTGACGTACTGATTTGATTGGCGACTTCACTGGGAAAAAGTTTAAAAATAACTTTCTGATGAATTATCTGGTTTGAAAGCAACTCTTCGGGAGAAGGGAGGAAACTGGATGATCTTTACTTGTGTTCACAGGTTGGAGTTTTGTCTCTGCTTGGGGAAGAAAGTTCCATTCTTACCGATGATTTGTAGTTCAAAGTTCTGCTCTGCTGTTGGCTGAGAATTTGGACACTCAACTCCGATGGGGATCCTTGAAATTTAACTCCACTGGGGATATGTCTTTCAAAGCTTTAGTTCTGCTTAGGATTCAGATGATGTATTTGCATGGGATTTCTTCTGGAATAGCCTAAAGACACTTTCCTACACTTTCATCCTATCAGTAATTATTCTTTCTCATTTTGTTTTACTTGTAAGCGGTGATTACATTCAAATGCATATGCTCATTTAATAAATCATTGGACATTTTCAAATAAAGCACAAGTGTAAAAAAGAAAGAAAAGGCATACATTTTTCTGTACTTTGAAGTAACTTTGTGTAAGTATTTGTACAAAGGGGACAGACACCCTAGTAAGAGAATGTTGTCAAAAAGCTGAGAAAAATTTTATACAAAGAAAGATGGCTATGTGTATCAATTCCATGGGGTTCCCAATCTGCTATAGCCTTCACAACTCTGAGTATCTTGTCCATTCGTTGCTTCGTCCGCAGATGATTGGATTGATCAGAAGCTTTGGAGCTTGTCGGCAAAGAGATTGTCCTTAAAGTGTCCGACGAGACATAGTCATACGCTTTGATTCTCTAACTTTTTCCTGGATCGCCTTTTCAGGTTTTCGATCCACCGGGAAACCCTTTTTTTCCCAAGTCGCCCTTTCGGGTTTTCAACTTGCCAGGTGTACAGATTTTTTCCGTTTATCCCTAATTTTTTCCTGAACCTCCCTTTCGGGTTTTCGATTCACCGGGATGCCCATTTTTGCCCAAGTCTCCCTTTCGGGTTTTCGACTTGTAGGGTCGTTTATGCGTAGTATCTTTTGACTATGTCTGTGTTCGCAGGGTGTGGCAGGTCGTCACCGTCCATGGTGGTCAGGATCATTGCTCCGCCAGAGAAGATGTTTTTGATCACAAATGGTCCTTCGTAAGTAGGAGTCCACTTGCCCCTGGGATCACTTTGCGGCAAGATAATCCGCTTGATTACAAGATCCCCGACTTGATATACTTGTCTCTTGACTTTCTTGTTGAAAGCCTTGATCATCCGTTTTTGATACGTCTGACCATGACAAACAGCAGTAAGTCGCTTTTCATCAATTAAGTTAAGTTGATCAAGCCGGGTCTGAATCTAATCGTCCTCATTCAAACCAGCATCCTTCATGATTCTTAAGGAAGGAATATGAACTTCTATAGGTAAAACAGCTTCCATGCCGTATACCAAAGAGAAAGGTGTTGCCCCAGTTGATGTTCGCGCCGTGGTACAGTACCCGTGTATAGCAAACGGTAACATCTCATGCCAGTCCTTGTAGGTGACTGTCATTTTTTGAATGATTTTCTTGATATTTTTGTTCGCAGCTTCGACAACACCGTTCATCTTTAGCCGATAGGGAGATGAATTGTGATGTTGAATTTTGAACTGTTCGCATAAAGTGGTGATCATAGTGTTGTTCAGGTTTGTACCGTTGTCCGTAATGATTCGGTCAGGAATACCGTATCGGCAAATGAGGTTCTGCTTGATAAAACGGGCAACCACATTCTTTGTAACAGAGGCGAAGGAAGCTGCTTCAACCCATTTGGTAAAGTAATCAATAGCTACCAGGATGAAGCGATGCCCATTGGATGCTGTAGGCTTGATCTCTCCAATCATGTCAATGCCCCACATTGCAAATGGCCAGGGAGCTGTTAGGACGTTGAGAGGAACCAGAGGAATATGCACCTTGTCAGCATAAACTTGGCATTTGTGACAAGTACGAGCATATTGATGACAGTCAGCTTCCATGGTAGACCAATAGTAGCCTGCCCTTAGGATCTTCTTAGCCATCATATGTCCGCTCAAATGGGTGCCGAATGTGCCACTATGCAGTTCAGTCATGATCTGCTCAGCTTCAACTTTGTCCACACAACGAAGCAGAACACAATCATGGTTGCATTTGTATAGGATGCCATTACTCAGGAAGAACTTAGCAGCAAATCTCCTTAAGAATTTTCTGTCATTGACTGAAGCTCCTTCAGGGTATTCTAGAGTCTCGAGATACCTTTTGATTTCATGAAACCAGGGTTGTTCCACTACTTCTTCGGTATTAATCTCATGACAATGTGCAGGTTCATCCATTCGCTCGATGGTGATTTGGGGAGCCTCATTATCCCAGTTAAGTTTAAACATGGAAGACATTGTAGCTAGAGCATCCGCTAGCTGATTTTCTTCTCGTGGGAAGTGCTCGAAGGCAATCTGCTCGAAATGAGGTAACAATGTCAGAACATGTTCTTTGTATGGGATGAGGTTAGGATGTTTAGTGTCTCACTCTCCTTTGATTTGACTGATAACCAAGGATGAATCTCCAAATACCACCAAAGATTTGATTACCAAGTCAATTGCAGCCTTAAGACCAAAGATACAAGCTTCATATTCGGCCATGTTGTTGGTGCAACAGAAACAAAGTCCAGCAGTGAAGGGTGTATGGCAACCTTCTGGAGAGATAAGTACCGCGCTGATACCGTTACCAAGTGCATTTGAAGCGCCATCAAAGTACAGGGTCCATCGGGATCCTTGTTCAGGTCGATCCTACGGTCCGTTAACTTCAATGTTATCCAATGTCATAATGTCCTCGTCAGGGAAGTCGAATCTCATAGATTGGTAATCTTCGACGGCTTGATGAGCTAGATGGTCAGCTAGTACACTCCCCTTTATAGCTTTTTGGGTTGTGTATTGAATATCATATTCAGTCAGGATCATTTGCCATCTAGCGATTCTTCTGGATAAAGCAGGCTTCTCGAAGATATACTCAATCAGATCCATCTTGGAAATCAGCAAAGTGGTATGAGTCAACATATACTGTCTTAGCCGGCGAGCAGCCCATACCAAAGCGCAGCAAGTTTTCTCGAGCAGTGAGTAACGAGTCTTACAGTCGGTAAACTTTTTGCTAAGGTAATAAAGGGCATGCTCTTTTTGACCAGACTCGTCATGTTGGCCTAGTACGCACCCCATTGAATTATCCAAAATAGTCAGATACATGATTAACGGTCTTCCTTCGACGGGTGGCATCAAAATAGGAGGTTCCAGCAAATACTCCTTGATCTTATCAAAAGCAACTTGACAATCATTGTTCCATTCAACCACCTGATCTTTCTTCAACAACTTGAAGATTGGCTCACAGGTAGATGTTAGGTGAGAGACGAACCTCACAATATAGTTTAAGCGTCCCAAGAAACCCCTAACCTCCTTTTCAGTGCGGGGGGCAGGCATTTCTTGTATAGCTTTGACTTTAGCAGGATCAACTTCAATGCCTTTGTTACTGACGATAAATCCTAAAAGTTTACCAGACCTGACTCCAAAAGTGCACTTGCTTGTGTTCAGTCTGAGCTTATACTCCTTCAATCTGACAAACAGCTTTTGCAGATGGTCAAGGTGCTCTTCTTCTGTCTGTGAACGGGCTATCATGTCTTCTACGTAGACTTCGATCTCATGATGTATCATATCATGAAACAAAGCTACCATGGCTCGCTGATAGGTTGCCCCGACATTCTTCAGTCCGAATGGGATCACCTTGTAGCAGAAGGTACCCCACTGCGTGACAAAAGTAGTCTTCTCGATGTCTTCGGGGGCCATTTTGATCTGGTTGTATCCCGAGAATCCATCCATGAAGGAAAATACCTTGTGTTGAGCTGTGTTGTCACCAAGATGTCAATGTGTGGTAGTGGAAAATCATCTTTAGGGCTAGCCCTGTTTAGGTCCCTATAGTCCATACACATTCTGACTTTGCCGTCCTTCTTAGGCACGGGCATGATGTTAGCAACCCATTGTGGATAGGAAGTAACAGCCAGAAAGCCAGCATTGAATTGCTTCATTACCTCAGCTTTGATCTTCTCAGACATGTCGGGCCTCATTCGACGAACCTTTTTCTTGTTCGGTGGACAATCTTCTCTTGTAGGGAGACGGTGGACCATGATATCTGTGTCTAATCCCGGCATGTCTTCATAGGACCAGGCAAAGATCTCAACATATTCGTTTAACAACTGTACTAAGAGCTCTTTGACACCTGGTTCTAGGTTGGCACCCACCTTTACCTCTTTCTTGTCTTCCTCTGTTCCCAAATTGATGGTTTCTAGCAACTCTTCATGGGGAAGAATAACCCTCTCTTCTTGTTGCAAAAGTCTGGCTAACTCTCCCAGCACTTCAAAGTCTTCGTCAACTTCGTACTCAACATGATTGACCAAATCTTCAGAGTCACCGAAGGCTAAAGCAGAATAGTCACCCATGGAATCTGGAGTGGATGGGTACCTGCATTTTGTGAGTGTGGGTGTGTGTAAGGGATAGCCATCCTTAAACAAAACAAGATGCAAAAGGAAAGAAAATGAACACAACAGTTTATAGATGAAAACGTTCAATGATTCATTAAAACATGGCATATGATAATGAAGAAAATCAAGCCATTACAAATGGACCTACATGCCTCGGGCAAGGCATAAGGTGAAAATAGTTTCGAATTGTTTAGTTATTACAGACCAAAATAGGAAATTATTCAAAGATAAATTACTGGTTGATGAAAGTGATGGGAATAAAGTCCTTTGCTTCCCAGTTGCTTAATCCTCCTTCGACGGTTGGAAAGATCCAATCTTCAAAGTTGTTTTCTTCATCATCATCTTCTAAGGCATTAATCCCATGGTGAGTGATTTTTACGGGTGGCCCTCCAGCCTTGAAGCGACCCATAGCTTTCTGGCCAGCAGCAGTAAAACCTAACCCAGACTTGTCCGTTTTGTGAGGAAAATCAGGCAGTTGCCCCCACACTGTACTCCTCCTTTCTTTGATTACAGCCTCTGCATCCTTGAGAGATGCCATCCTAAACACATGCTTGGAAACGATAGGCACATCAACTGTTGTTTTTGCAACTGCGACTTCAGGAGAAACTTCCTCACAATGTTGGAAAGGCGTTTCTATGAATTCGCCATCCTACTCCACATAGCGGAAGGAGTTGAGGTGACTTATCATGTACTCTTCCTCGCCGTGCACCGTTATAATCTTACACTGAACAAGATATTTTAGCATTTGGTGTAAAGAGGAGGTAACTGCCCCAACATAGTGGATCCACAGCCTTCCCAACAAACACGAATATGAAGGACGGATGTCCATCACATAAAAGGTGGAGTTGAAAACTTTTGTGCCCACTTTGATAGGAATGTCAACCTCTCCATGGACCATTCTTTTGGACCCATCAAAGGCCCTAAAAACGATGTTACTGGGTTTGAGGGTCAATCCATCGCAGTCCAAACGGTCTAACGCTTTCTTTGGCAGCACATTCAAGGATGAACCAGTATCAACTAAGACATGGGCAAGGGTGGTTCCTCTGCATTCTACTGAGACATGCAGCGCGTCGTTGTGCTTCCTTCCCTTGGGGGTCAAATCAGCATCGGAAAAACCAAGACCGTTATCAGTAGTTATGTTGGCCATGCACTCTTGAAACTGGTCGAGCGAAGTTTCTTGAGGCACATGTGCCGTCTTTAAGAATTTGATTAAGGCCTTATCATGGGCCTCAGAGCAGAGTAGAAGAGCTAACATGGAGATTTTGGAAGGGGTCTGCCCTAGCTGTTCCACGGCGTCGTAGTCGCTCTTTTTGATTATCTTTAGGATTTCTTCTATTTCTTTCTAGGTGGTTTCGGGGATAACCACATCATGAGCCTTCGTCCTGACAGGCGCTTCCAGTATCCCCTTACCCTTATTGGTAGTATCAACAGATGGTCTAACTTCAGGAGTATCCAATTCTTCAATTATCGGGCCTTGCACAAATGGCTTAACAGGCACAAAATCTTTTGAGGGTCCGAAGACTGCTCTGGGGGGAGCAATCTCCGGAGAGAAAATCCGTCCGCTGCGAGTTATCTTGCTTGTTCCTGCAATGTTCCCTATATTAGGGGTTTCATCATCAGAGTTCTCTTAGACTGATTCAATCTGTTTGATACCATGATATAAGATTTCTCCTCCGTAGTTCTATGGTATCTTCTTGTTGGATTGATACGAGACAGGCCCCGGCATGGTGATTTTTAATGGCACAATCTTAGGATCAGGCGTAATCTTGACAGGCCTTTTGCAAGCCTTGGGAAGATTGTCGGAGATGGATATTATTGCAATGTCATTGGTTGAAGTAACAAAAGTAGCAGGAGTAACAGGAATGAAGGTATCAACATGAGTCTTTTGGAAGAGTATCTCTTGGGTATCCATCAGGCGTTGGATGCCTGATTTCAATAGTGGGAAGTTAGCTCGTATGTTTAAACAAAAGTAACAGCCTTTTCCACAGCCTGGGAATATCCCGGCTCTCATCAAATTCACTTTAATCACTGATAAGGGAGTCAAAAGGTCAACAACATTGGTAACATGAAGGTCTTCAATAACGGCATGAACATTATGATCGTGCTTGGGCATCGAGGCATAAATCACATTCGGCTTTTCGGGCACATCAAATTCTACCTCCTTGGCGTCGATCAAGTCTTGGATTTTGTTTTTGAGGGCCCAACAATCGTTGGTGTCATGCCCTACACTGTCTGAATGGTATGCACATTTTGCATTGGGATGATAATGTGGAGAAGTGGTATTTGTATTCTTAGGTGCCTCTCTCAAATTAGCAAGGTTTAATTTCAGGAGATGTGGAAGGATCTGAGCGGGTGTCATATTTATCGGGGTATATTGCCGTGGTGGCCTTTCTACCCTTTGCTGATAGGTTATGGGCTGATCATTCCTCGGTTGACTGTTTCTAGGCCGGTCTGATGCGGACTTCTGAATTAATACGACCCCCACTGTTGGCCGACGTTCCTCCCTTTCCCGATTTCTCTAGGTGTAAACAGCAGAGCTCTCCTTTTTGGCTGGGAAAGTCTTTTTTATAGCAGCTGAAGCAGATGTATCCTTCTGAATCTTACCACTCTTAATACCAACTTCGACCCTTTCTCCTGTCAGAATTAATTCAGTGAACCCTGGAGATGAGCTCCCTATTAGGTGATTGAAGAATGGACCAGACAGGGTCCCCAAAAACATATCAACAAGTTCCCTTTCAGACAAAGGTGGCTGCACCCTTCCAGCCAAATCCCGCCACTTCTGAGCATACTCTTTAAATCCTTCATTAGAAACCATACTCATACTCTGTAGTTGAGTACGAGTGGGAGCTAAATATGCATTGTATTGGTATTGTCGGAAGAAAGCAGCAGCCAAGTCTTCCCAGTTATGTACGTCAGCCCTCTCAAGCTGATAGAACCAGTCTAATTATGTGCCCGACAAACTATCTTGAAAAAAATGGACCCACAGATCCTTATCAGAAGAGTGAGGTTGGATCTTTCTGACGTAGGATCTCAGATGCATCTTTGGACAGGACAGACCGTCGTATTTAGAGAATGTGGGTACTTTGAATTTGGGAGGAATGACGATCCCAACAACCAATCTCAGCTCTTCGAAATCCAATCCGAGAACCCTTTGCACTTCCATGGCTGCTAACTGCTCTTCCAGGTTTTTATACCTGTCGTCCGCAGGAGGGTACTGCTGCTCGGAGTAATCTCCATCCTCTTCAACTTCTTCCTCTTCAACCTCAGACTCAGAGGGTACTGCAGCTCCTTTTCCTTTGCCGGTCCCTTTTTCAGACGTCGAGGGGAACTCCAGAACTCTCCTAGCTTCGTTCTCAAATCTTCTTCCCAGCGTAGCTACCCCGATTCCTTTCTTTTTCCTTTTTCCTTTTTCCTGTTATTTCTTCTCTAACAGTGCTTTAAGATCCTCTTGACCCTTTGCCAAGGTCACGAGGAGTTGTTGGAATTGCGAATTCTGTGCTTGCAGATCTTTGACCGTCTGCTCAATATCCATCTTGCTGAAATAAACATCAGAAAGATAAGGAAACCTGGTGTGAAGACCTGTTTATGCATATGATGAATGATATGTTTATTCATGTAATGCATCCAAGGATTCAGAAATTCAAAGTTGTTGCAGACAAAAGAACACACGTCATATTAATAAGAAGAAATTTGTCAGTACATAAATTCCCCATGGGCCAAATATTACAAAGCTTCTCAAGGTAAAAAGATGTTGCGCATCCTCTTTGGCGCGATGTAAGTGTTAAGAGTCTCCTCTTCATGAAGTCGGCGGGTAAGCTCCAAAACCTTCTTCTCACTGGCATAGAAGCTGGCTTCAAAAGTGTTCCTCTCTTCCTTGAGCTGTATCCAACTCTTTTGTAATTCTTCCAATGATGTTGTCATGTCTAGATGTAGGAGGGTGTATGGAACCTCTCCTTCCCTAACAGTCTCTTTAATCACGGGGAGAATGTGGGGGTAAGGCATCATAAGACTCTGGGCGCGTGTTCGTACCCACTTGAGGTAAGGCTGAAGAGGGATGGAATTCTTGTGCCCCAGTGTCTTACTGTCCACTTTTATTGGGCATCCTCCATGCTCAGATAAGCCTTTGTCAAAGCCCTTGAGCGTCGTTGTCGAAGTCAAAAACCAAGTTAGGAATCAACATATCATGAGGGCCATCCCTTCTAGCATATCCAAACTGTCTAAGAGCTAAACATGGGTTGTAGGTAATGCCTCCCCTAATGCCAAGTAGTGGGACATTAGGGAATTCCCCACAACGATCAATGATGATGACATTTTCTCTGGACCGAGAACACCAATGAACATCAGAATGTGTGAGGGTCATCAACTGTTGTGACCACCTTAAACCCCGCTCATTCTTCAAAACTGACTGGGGAAGGTGAGAAATACACCACCTTGCAAGAAGAGGAGTGCAGCACATGAGAACACCTCTTTTCCTCATTGTTCATGTGTAAAATGAATGTAGGATGTCCCCAAGCAATGTAGGCACAGGATTCCGAGATATGAAAATCTTGACAGCATTCACATCTATAAGCTGATCAGGGTTTGGGAACAAGACCAACCCATAGATGAGAAGTGCTACAATTTCCTCAAAAGCTTGTAGATCTAAAGAATTCCAGCGGTCTTGTGCCTTCTCAAACATAAATTTTGCCAAGAAACCCTTGACACCACTTCTGGTTTCCCAATGTCCTTTGACATCAGATGGTTGCAAGCGTAAGGCTTGAGCAACATCCTCAGGCTTTGGTTCTTTTTCCGTACCGTTGTAGAGTAGTTGATGAAGAATAGGAATTCTCAGGAGTTGAGAAAATTCCTCCAAAGTAGGTACTAGTTGGTAATCAGGGAATGTGAAACAATGGTGTAGGGGGTCAAAGAACTGGAAGAGAACTTTCACCATGTCTTCTTCAATGTTGGAGTTGACCAAGCTAAGAAGTCTACCATGTCTTTCACTGAAAAGAGAATTCTCTGGAATCTTGGAAGTAAGCTCCTTGAGTTGAGGAGGGATTCTTACAAGGTTGACTTGAATTGTTTTCCTGCGAAGAGATTCCATGACCTACAAAACAAGAACAAAGATGAAGATCCAAACCCTTGAAATGGTTAGTGGATGCATATGATGCTTTATGATGTTCATGATGTATGCACAAGCATATGTACAAACAAGTCACACAAGATCCTAGTTTCAAGCTTGTATGAAGTTTCATAGGTAAGTACCCTCTTGAAGTTAGTTGGTTCATCCTGTCCTATAAATAGTAACCGGGTTCTAAGGAACTCAATATCACTGGATTATTTTCTGTTTTCATTGTTTCAGTTTAGCCACTTTACCGGCGACCGAAATATTCCAAGAAAATAACCCTCAATGAGTGTAGTATCGAGTATCTACCAACTTCGGACTGCACCAAAGCCGGTCATCTCACTACCCCTAAAAGAGGCCAAGATGGTCAAGTAAGGTTCTAAGAGTTCATTAGTGCTTCATGACATCACTCAGCGGCCCCGTATTCTCTTTGATTGACTCAAAGGCTACCGATACCCACAAATATGTCGCACTAATATAGCTATTGCTTCAACCGTGTCATTATACCCTGCACAGGTTCCACAACGTATTGCTATTTACCTATGAATGTTTCCCAAATCTGGGTAGAGGATTTCAAGCCCAAACAATAGAACCAAATGTAAAGCAATCAAGGCAAACAAGATAATCATGCAAAGGTGATCTAAAAAACCCTAAGGTAACCCCACTTTTGGAATATCTCCCCAGCAGAGTCGCCTGTTCTGTGATACGGTGGAAGAACTGACTTGAGGTTTTGAGTTTGTATTCGCACTTGTGCGGTTTAGCAAGAGTCGCCACCGACTTTTTATTTTATCCAAAGGAAAGATCAAAAAGTACAGGAAAGACCTTTGAGATGTTTTCTTGGGTTCGGGGGGTAGATTATGAAAAGGGAAGGTGCTAGCACCCTATTCATCCATGGTTTTCCACGGGCTCTTAGTTACTTGTTTTAGATCACTTGCCTTTGCTTTTCAATTGTTTGAAATGGTGCTTTGTGTGTGGTTCTTTGAAAATGCTTTGAAAAAGAGGCCTTGTCTAGGCAACCTTTGTAATGATTCTTATTTGAATATATACAAAGGTGCATGTCTTTTTGAAAAGATATTTCAATATTTTGAAAGTTGTTTTGAAATTGTTTTGAAGTTGTGTTGTGAAGTGTGTTTGAAAAATGGCAAGGATGTTTTGCAAGCTTTTGATCAAGTAACTAAGAGTTGTCTACCCTATTTTTCTGAAAGATCTTTCTTATGTTTTTAACCCTTTTAACAGTGTTGTTTCACCATTGTATTTGATGAACAACCTTGTGTTAGGATGTTAAACGGGACAGGCGCGGGTCATCGTATACAATCATTGAAAGCAACTTGTGAGACGCTCTAGCAATTTTATAAGGGACGAGATCGTTTTATCGAAGGCAACATCGAGGGTCATCGAGGGACTACGATCTTTGTTTATCGAAGGGGAATTTGCTAGAGTGTCTCGTACTCGAGGGACATGATTGTGTTTCCGAAGCAACAAGCGAGGTTACCCTAGAGGTGCAAGTGTGCATTGTGTTTGTCATTTTCATGCATTTGTCTTGTATTAGGTCATCTAGCGATTGATTTTAGACTTTCACATACAAACCCTAATCTCTAATCATGACATAATTTAAAAGCATAAAGTGCGAGAATTAAATTCTAAGCTATTACAAAAGAGTATCCGGGGATGGGGGTACAATCATTTACAAATGGGGACGAGTCTCTCAAGAATAATAATGTCCCAAATATTATGGGTTACAACCAAATCGAATCGTCGCCATTCAGCATAAGATTATAACAATTTATAAGATAAAGAAAATCAAAGAAATATGAGATGCATGTATTTATTTACAAATGAACAAACAAAATTTAACCTAGTGAAGATTAAGTGTTATTATTATTTTTGTATTTTTAGGAATTTTGTGTAAAGAAAAGATTATTTACCTAAATTAATGCTTAAGATTATTCTTGTATTTTATTAATAAAAAAAAAGGTTAAAGAAAAACAAAATTGATTAAATCAAACTAACTATTCTTTTTTTTTGTATTTTTATTATATTAAACAAGATTAATAAAGAAAAATAAAATTAGTTTAAAAGAAATTAAAACAAAATTTAATTGGTGTTTTTATCAACTAAAAGAAAGAAAATAAATTAGTTTAAGTGATATTAATTAAAAAGTGTTAGTTTTAAAAAAATGGGCTTAGGATTATGGCCCAAAGAAGAAAATAAAGGACAAGGATCAGGATAAAAAGGGGGTATGCACTGGCAGAAGCGCTGTGGGCTTATGGTTTTGTTTGGGGCGAAGGCCCAATTGAAGTGTTGTGATAATTTTTTAGGGTTTGTTCATTTTAGGGTTTGTGAACTTTGGTTGCACAGCGGCACCTCCTTCTTCTTCGTTTCTCTCATCTTTCTCAGGCCATGGTTCTGACACTCTTCCTAAGCCCAGCTACTGGAGCGCCGCCCCCTCCCACTCTTTCATCCTCTCACAGTGGTCCAAGCTTGGTGTTTTGAAAGGTGCAAATTGTTCATTCACGTTTTTAGGGTTTCACATTTATGTTTGTTTCTTGATTGCTTTCATGTTTTAATCTTATGGTTTTTTGATGTTTACATGTAGTAAGAGCTTGAGGGACGTACCTTGAGCTTCTTGTTCTGTAAAATGGAAAGAGAAGGATGTGAGACCAGCCGGTGGCGCTCCCAGGAGGCTAGGCAGAGGAGGAACGTGACGATGGTGCTTGGTAAACCTCTTTCTTTTCTTCTTTGAAGGTTAGTGATGAATCTTGATTCTGAGACCCTTTGAATGTTTGATGATGAAAACTGTTGTTTGCTTTTTTTCGTTGTTGATGATGAGTATTTTTGAAAACTGTTATGTTTTTGTCCCTTCTGAACCTTTCTTCTTCCCTGTTAATGATGAGCTTAGCTTCTGAAACTTGTTTGCTTCTGGATCTCTTCCTTTCTTTTGGCTACTGATTGTTTGATGATGATATTATTCTGAGAACTGTTTGTTTGAACTGAACTTGATGATTTGTGGTTGTTTCTTTGTTAATGATGAAAATGTGTTCTGAAACTCTATATTGTTTTACTTCTAAAACTCCTCCTTTCTACTTGTTGACCCTGATGGTTTGATGATGATGATTCTGAAATCTGAAACTGTTGTTAGTTTGTTCTTTGTTGTTTTGGCCAACTTGGCTTGAATCTATAGTTTGGACAGATTTGAGTAAGTTGCAGTTTTGCTATTTGATTTGCAGTTGGTATTCCAGGCTTGTTGAGCTTGTTTTATTTGTAGTTGGGCAGGCTGTTTATGCAGGTTTGATTAATTATGTAGTTTGGTTTGTTGGAAAACAAGTTTGTAGTTTGGTTTGTTGACAAACAAGTTTTTAGTTTTGCAGACAGGTTTGCAATTATGAGTTAGCAGGTTTGGGTTGGCAGATTTGGCCTTTGTTCTGTTTGTGTTTGTTGAGCAGGCAGGTTTGGGCTAGCAGGTTTGGCAAGCTTGATGTTTCTTGTGTAGTTTGCAGGCTTGTTTTGGTTTTGAGATGCAGGCTGTTGAGTTTGGCCTGTGTGTTTGTAGTTTTTGCAAACAGGTTTGAGCTGTTTGATTTTGCAGTTTATGCAGGGGTTTTGGTGTTTGGATTTTTGACTGGTTTGTGTGAGCAGGTTTGTGGTTTGATATCTTGTGCAGGTTTGGCAAAACACGTTTGTACTTCTCACTTCAGGTCCTCTATTTCTCTCTCTCTCTCTCTCTCTCTCTCTCTCTATCTATCTATCTCTCTCTCTCTCTCTCATAAGCATTTTTGCTTATTATTTTAATTTTGAAAAGTTGGCTGTCTAGAAAATGATGAAAGCCTTTTGACAAGTTTTGACTTGTCAAGTGAATTACCTCTTGCTGTCTTGCTTTTGCCTGCTGTATTTCTGTTTCCATGCTCCATTACCATATTTATCCAATTTGTCTTGTAACTTGGTTTTGGGAAATTTGTTCTGTAGCTGAATATGGGACTTTGCTTGCTGCTGTATCATACATTTGTTTGACTTGTACCTTGCCAATTTTGGCGCCTGTTTGTCCCTTTGAATTTGTGACTCAGTTTAGTTTGGCTGCCATGTTTTGTTTGCTTGGTTAGACAGTTTGTAACTCAGCATGCTTGCATTTTTTTTTCAATTTGTATTTTAATTTTCTCTTTGTGAACCAAGAAGAGAAATCTTCTTGTGATTTGCAGAGAGAAAAATAAAGCGTGACGAAAATAAGCAATCTGATTCCAGACGGCCAATTTTAATGATGACTTTTTTCTTTCTTTTCATTTGAAAATTCTTGTGCTAATTTTCTTCTCTTTCTTCTTTTTCAGGTGAATGCATCCTGGGAAAATAGAGGAAGCAGTAGAAGCCAAAGAGCTTAGGAGATTAGGCTTAGATTTATTTTTTTCATTTATTGTAAACAAATATTATTGTAAATACTGTAAGTTGTAAATTTACAATATTCAGATAAATTTTGTAACAACATTTGAAACGAATAAAAAAAAAGTCTTTGTCAAATATCTTCCAATCTTTCCTTGCATTGTTTATTTAATTATTTAAGACTCTTAAATCAAAATAATTGGAACTGTATCCCAATAATTTTAATTCAGATAAAATAAATAATCAACAAACTTTGCAGTCTCGTAATCTTGCATTACTCACAATACGCATGGTATTCCAATTAACACACGCATTGGACAGTTAAACAAACAAAGCATTCCAATAAATGGTAAACCTTTCACTCCACTTAATCAAACAGATGCCTTAATGTTCCAAACAAAAGTCTCAGCTTTTATCCCAGATAATCAGGCCTTGAGAAACAACCAGTAAACTTGAACAAGCGTGAAAACAACGTAACAATTAACTGAATTTTTGAGGATTCAGTTCCTTCTGAGAAATGCGAGCGAAAACCCTAATTCCGGATTTGTTGCCAAAGAAAAGCCTGCTTGATCAATTCCTGAGCCAATCTTCAAAAAATTAGAGAAAACCCTAATTCTGGATTGACTGATAAAGAAAAGTCTGTTTGACCGATTCTTAAGCCAATCTCAAAAATCAGAGAAAACCCCGGGGTTGTGATTTCTCGTGAAAAAGGGAGGGCAAATTTTGGGGTACAACAGTTGCCCCTGTTCAATCTTCTTGAACCTGAAGAGTTAGATTGGCGAGTTTGCCTTTCGCGAATCGAAGGTAAAAGATGATTGGACACTAGAGTGCCCATAAATTTGCACTCGTCAAAGCATAATTGAGGGAATGGGCTTAAAGATGCTATTTGGAGATGTGACAGAATCTTGTCGGAGATGGGCTTAAAGATGCCATCGGAGAATGTTGGTTGAACTGTATGACGTAGGTAAAAGAATAAGTATCAGAAAGGTATCCGTGTTTAGAGCATCTCTGAGCCGGGGGTCTGAATAAGCAATAGATTAGCATCCGTGTTTGGAGCTTCCGTAAACTGTTTTCAGCGAGCTGAATCTGAACAAGCGATAGGTTGACATCCATGTTCGGAAGCACCCGTAAACTATTTTCATGATTCTGGAGTTGAACAAGCAATAGATTAACATCCGTGTTTGGAATATCCATAAACTGTTTTCAAAAGTTGAATCTGAACAAGCGATAAATTAATCATCCGTGTTTGGAGAATCCGTAAACTATTTTCAGAAGTTGAGTCGAAGCTTGCTAATCTTATCCTTGAAAAGGGTAAAATATTAGTTGAAACACAAAGTTATGTTGCATGAAATGTATGATGCAATATATGTGTTATGTCAATGTTTATGATATATGAATGCAATGAATGCACATGTAAGCTGATTAGCCGTCTTGCTGAGGAAAATAAATCTTGGATAGCTGGAGATAATAAAATCTTTGACCGCTGTCGGGGAAAATAAATCCTTGACTACTATCGGGGATTGAAAATCCTTTGATCGTTGAAAATGAGAAGTCCCGGGACCACTGTTGAAGAGTCTGTGTGTCTTCAAGCTTTTTGACAACCTCTGCGGGGAGAAGTTATACTGCTGGGGAAAGTCAGGAGTCTGGGTTGTATGCCAATCTACTGAGGGTTCCTATTTTGTTGTTTGAGGAGAACTCCGATGGGGAATATCTGAAAACTCTGCAGGGGATTTGAAATTTTGTGGGGAATAGCCATACTGCTGGAGGGTAAGCTCGGGATTCTAGGAAAAGCTTATTCTTGTTTGGAAGAAGTTCAGTAGCTTAGGTTGTATGCCACTTTACCGGGGAAGCAAGAAGGAGGAACTCCGTTCTGTTAAGGATATCAGGGAAAAGCTGAATGGCTTCCGCTGGGAATTGGTAGCTCCAAGTTTCCTCTCCGTTGGGGGTCCTAGTGACGTGCTGATTTGATTGGCGACTTCACTGGGAAAAAGTTTAAAAATAACTTTCTGATGAATTATCTGGTTTGAAAGCAACTTTTTGGGAGAAGGGAGGAAGCTGGATGATCTTTACTGGTGTTCACAGGTTGGAGTTTTGTCTCTGCTTGGGGAAGAAAGTTTCATTCTTACCGATGATTTATAGTTCAAAGTTCTGCTCTGCTGTTCGCTGAGAATTTGGACACTCAACTCCGATGGGGATCCTTGAAATTTAACTCCACTGGGGATATGTCTTTCAAAGCTTTAGTTCTGCTTAGGAACCAGATGATGTATTTGCATGGGATTTCTTCTGGAATAGCCTAAAGACACTTTCCTACACTTTCATCCTATCAGTAATTATTCTTTCTCATTTTGTTTTACTTGTAAGAGGTGATTACATTCAAATGCATATGCTCATTTA
The DNA here is from genome assembly GCA_948472305.1 of Vicia faba. Taxonomy (NCBI): domain Eukaryota; kingdom Viridiplantae; phylum Streptophyta; class Magnoliopsida; order Fabales; family Fabaceae; genus Vicia; species Vicia faba. The sequence goes on along the minus strand of OX451738.1, from coordinate 209,704,831 downwards.
ATAAATCATTGGACGTTTTCAAATAAAGCACAAATGTATAAAAGAAAGAAAAGGCAGATATTTTTCTGTACTTTGAAGTAACTTTGTATTAACTTTGTGTAAGTATTTGTACAAAGGGGACAAATACCCTAGTAAAAGAATGTTGTCAAAAAGCTTACAAAATTTTTATACAAAGAAAGATGGCTATGTGTATCAATTCCATGGGGTTCCCAATCTGCTATAGCCTTCACAACTCTGAGTATCTTGTCCATTCGTTGCTTCGCCCGCAGATGATTGGATTAATCAGAAGCTTTGGAGCTTGTCGGCGAAGAGATTGTCCTTAAAGTGATCCGACGAGACATAGTCATACGCTTTGATTCCCTAACTTTTGCCTGGATCGCCTTTTCAGGTTTTCGATCCACCGGGAAACCCTTTTTTGCCCAAGTCGCCCTTTCGGGTTTTCAACTTGCCAGGTGTACAGATTTTTTCCGTTTATCCCTAATTTTTGCCTGAACCGCCCTTTCGGGTTTTCGATTCACCGGGATGCCCATTTTTGCCCAAGTCGCCCTTTCGGGTTTTCGACTTGTCGGGTCGTTTATGCTTAGAAATTCAAAGTTGCTCAATATGGACTTTGTGCATTTCACCAAAATTTCCCAATTTGAACTGGTCATAACTTGCTCAATTTTCATCTTTTGAAGACGGTCTTGAACTTTTTGGAAATATCAAGATGTCCCCTACAATCTATCTTTTAATAATTTTTGCATTTGGAGAATTTATCTTGATGTAATTTGCCTTGACAAAAAATTCCTTTTTGGTGACTTTTAAAAAGACCTGTAATGTTTTAGATCATATCTTTCCAATGATTTATTTTATGGACTTGAGAATAAAAACAAAGTTGTATAGGATTGGATTCTATTCAAAATGAGACTTGGTTGGGGAAAAATGGATGAAGCATATGAAAGTTATGCTTGGCCAAAGTTCAGTGTACTTTTCCTAGGAAACCCTAATTTAGTAACTTTAAATTCTTGATAATTTGAGTGCACTCCTTGAGGAATCATGATTAACCCTTGATCAAATGATGAATATCACTTCAAGATGTTAATATTGACCAAAAATCTTGAAGTTTGACTGTATATTGACCATAGTTGACTTTTGGCCTAATATAGTTGATTTTCAGTCATCTGAGCAATTGACTGAGCAAACTTGTGATGCAAGGCATGAAACCTGGCATGAGCATTCTTGAGGACATATTAGGAACCATGGAAACCACTTTAGGCCTTTGAAACCCAAAATTATTTGTGAAAAGTGAAACCCTAGTTATAAATTCATTGCTTAAGAGGAGAATTGTCTTGATCAATTCTTGGTCAACCTTGCACATTTGAGAACCCTAGGAGTATGTTTTGAATAAAATGAGAGGGAAAATTTTGGGGTACAACAGATGGGCCTGCATGTTTTCAGTAAGAGAGGGGGTGATAGTTAGAAAAAGACTGTGGCCCAACGTTGGAAGGCCCAGGCGCTAGCAAACAAAAAAGAAACAAGGAAAAATGTTAGGAAAAATTACAAAATATGGCGTTGGGGCTCGAACCCAGGTCACAAAGGTCATAGGCATGTGCTTTAACCACTAGGGTGGTGATACATTTGTTAACTTATGCACAACCAACATATTATATTACAAATTCCTTCCTGAATGCACTTCATCCCTAACCTCGCGCTAGTAACCAAGACAACAATTTTGAATTTCGTAACTTGCTCATTTCTTAACCATTTCAGAAGTTGTAAACATCAAACTTGTTAGAAATTTCACCATAATTTCAAATATGTAAATAACTTAAACTATGGATCAAAGATGAACACGAATTTCTGTTGGTACCAAATTTAACCTAATTTTTTCTATAAGTTCAACTTCAAAATTCTCTATGCTCTGGCAACATAAATGAAATCTAAAGGCATAATTAGTTTCAGGGCTATGATGACTACATTTTATCTTTTAAAATCAAAGCCAAATGATGCTTGTCTAGAGAGTTATAAATTTAGAAAACTCACCTTGCAGATGGAGATCGTGTTTTGAGTTTGAGCACACTTCAAGGTGTTGTAATGATCTGGTTAGCTTCACTGAACCTCCAGGAAGCTATTTCAATAGTTACTTTGAGCTGAGAGTGGATGAATCGTGCTAGAGAAGTCAATGTGCTGGTGACTAATTTTGGTTATGGAGGATAATGAAGGAGGTGTTACAGTTCCAAAAAAGGGACGGGGGTGAGTTATATTTGATGTAAGGAATCTTTAGGATTGATTTGGAGAAGAAATGCACGAGTGGATTATGAGATGGAAGTTTTTGGGCAGAAAGTGACAAGTTATGGAAGTTTGAATGCAATTCTGGCTTGAGAGTATTTGAGGGAGCTTTTAGGCTTGCAAATTCGTGTCTTTGGCTTGTAAACAATGTCTCAATTTATAGGAAAAGGTTTTAGGACTTGAGATGGTCAGAAAACAAAAATCACATGTTATGGATTTTTAACTTGTTTTTGAAGCAAGCTTGAAGAACATGGTTTCAAGGTGAAGTACCATGCCCTGTAGGGCGGATAGACACTTTAAACATGTTTCTTCTGATTGTTTATGTTGAGTGTGATCAGAACAAACAAGTTAGAGGCTCAAAAAGTTGACTTTGTGATTAAAGTGAACTTTTTCAAAATGGAAGTGTGACCTTTCTTCCCTAAATGGCAAGTCAATTTGGACAAAGCTTGAATCACTTGGACAATTGATCAATCAGCTGTGTAAAAATTAAATTAAGGAGTTATTTGCAAGTTAGAAGCTTGCAAAGCAAGATTTATGCAACATGGTTGGAGATTTGGTCAAGTGTTCATCATGAAAATGACTTGTAATTCAAGAATGGATGCCAACTTCTTGTTTTTGATTCTCTTAGATCAAGCATGATATCTTCAAGTTCCTTGACATTTTGGAAAGCTTTAAACATTGACTACGATCTTCATGTTGACCATTTTGGCTAAATCATCTTGGATCTAGGTGAAAATTGGCCAAGAAGTTAGGTTAAAAATCTGCCTAAACTTGTCAAAATTTTCACTAAGTGTTTTATGAAAAATGTCATGACTTCATGGGATTATATCTTCAAATATAAGAATTTTTTAGACATCAACCCTCTAATACAAATTTGTAGAATTCATCAATATCTACAACTTTCATGTTGAAAGTTTTCTTTGAATCATCTTGCATCTTGGTGAAAAAGGGTCATGAAGTAATGAATTTATCAAGTATAAAATGTACTTAGAAAATTTTCTAAGTCTTGAAAACTTTGACTTTTTTGAACTTTCTTGATTTTCTTGATTCTTGTTGACCAAGTTTAATATTTTTGAGTATCTTGATGAATCTTGATCTTTGAAACTCAATGTTGACCAAAAAGTCAAAGTTTGACTTTTGGTGTAACAATTGACTTTTTTCATCAATTGATCAAATTTCAACTATCAATTGTTTGATCTTGAGAAATGAATTGAGTCATGCGTTTAGGTCAAAATGATTTGTTTGAGCCCTTAAGATTATTCTTCAAGTCATTAGATCATGTATTAGGTCAAAAGTAAAAAAATCATCCATTCTCAGTCAAAATCCTAATTTTGACCATTTGCCCCTTTGATGATTTGAGCACTTTTCTTGAGGAATTGTGATCTAAGCTCGATCAATTGATGAATATGACTTAAAAATGTTGATATTGGCCAAAAATATTGAAGTTTGATTGTAAGTTGACCATAGTTAACTTTTTACCCAATACAATTGATTTTTAGTCATCTGATCAATTGATTGAGCAAAATTGTGATCCAAGACTTAAAACTTGGCATGAGTATTCTTGGAGGTCTATAATGAACTATGAAAGTCATTTGGGGCATTATAAGTCCAATTATCCTTGTGGAAATCAAAACCCTAATTTGGGGTCCCAATGCTTAAGAGGTGATTTGACCTAGTTAACATTTGTGCAAACTTGAGCTATTGAAGATCTTTGTGAGAAATGTCTTGAGAAAAGAGTGGGAAAATTTTGGGGCACAACATCTGCCCCTGTTCAATATTCTTAAACCTGAAGAGTTAGATTGGCGTCTCCGTCATTCGTGACTTGAAGGTAGAAGATGATTGAACACTAAAGTGCCCAGAAATTGGCACTCGTTTGTGCAGGAAGTAATGTTGTTGGTTGATTATCGGAAATGGGCTTAAAGATGCAATTTAGAGAGATGATGGAGAATTGTCAGAGACGAGCTTATAGATGCCATCCTAAGTAATTATTGATATATTTTAGACTAAATCTAAATTTGACTTCTACTGGAAAAAGCATCAGAGCAAACCTCGCGGTGATTTAAACTGATACAGCAGATGTCCTTTACCGGTTTTTAACTGGAAGAAATAAATCTAAACCAGAAGAGGTCTTTAGTTTGCCTGTCTTTAACTGGAAGAAGTAAATCTAAACCAGAAGAGGTCTTTCGTTCGCCTGTCTTTAACTTGAAGAAGTAAATCTAAACCAGAAGAGGTCTTTCATTCGCATGTCTTTAATTGGAAGAAGTAAATCTAAACCAGAAAAGGTCTTTTGTTCGCCTGTCTTTAACTGGAAGAAGTAAATCTAAACCAGTAGAGGTCTTTCGTTCGCCTGTCTTTAACTAGAAGAAGTAAATCTAAACCAGAAGAGGTCTTTTGTCCGTCTGCCTTTAACTAGAAGAAATAAATCTAAACCATAAGAGGTCTTTCATTCACCTGTCTTTAACTGGAAGAAGTAAATCTAAACCAGAAGAGGTATTTTGTCCGTTAATTGATTTTTCCTGTAAAGGAAAAGGGTTAACTGTATGCGATGAAATGCACTGCGTAATGATGTTCTCAAAATAAATGAGATTGTGCCATATGCATTTTGTATGCATATGCTATGGTGTATGGATGTGAAATGTTTGTCTAGGAAAAATAACTCCTTGACTGTTGCTGAGGATGAAGAGTAAGTGTATCTTCAATTATGTCTAGAAGGCTTCCGCTAGGGATTCTTGTTGATTTGTTTAAAGAAACTCCACTGGGGATGTACTGATTTCTATTTGGGAGTAAAGTTTAGGAACATTAGTCGTTCGTTTCTCTCCTGGAGAATTTAGTTCTTATATGCCTTGACTGAGGATAAAAGAGATACTTAAACTTCCAATTTGTTTGGGGAGGATAGTTGACTGGTATCTAGTTGAAATCCAGGCTTTGCATCAACTTTCTAGGGATAGTGACAACTCTATTGGGGAAGAGGAGTTTTGTCAGTGATTTGTTGCAGTCTAAGAAATAGACTCAGGCTAGGGAGATTGAAATCCGTTGGGGAAATAAATCCCGTTGAAGAAAGTATGGCGACCTTATTGGGGACATGAATTCTTTCATGGAAGAACATTTGCAAGGTTTCTTTCCCAGTTTTGGAAAGCCAAACTCGGCTGCGGAAGAGAATTTCCATGAGATATGCTGATTGGAATTCTGAAAGGAAGTTGTATGAATTTACTCTGTGGGGATTTATGGATAGCATGAGTATTTTCTTGGCTCCTTGAGTAAGCACTTATTTCGTTTCTTATGCGTACATTTGTTAACAGTTAATCATGTTCATATGTATATGTTCATTCAATTTTAGTCATTTGACGTTTTTGCAATCAAAACAGAAAAACAAAAAAGTTTGCACTCCAAAGTATATTGATAATTTGCCTATAAACAAACGTTTTTATACAACGAGACGAAAATCCTAGTAAGAGGAAGTCGTCGTGAAATGAAAAGAATACAAAGTGAAAATAAATATATATAGTCATGTGGAAGTGATCTCATCGTGTTCCAACTCTGCTATTCCCCCTATGTCAAACATCTCATCCTTTACTGTCAGAAGAAGTTGATTGAACCAATCTTGTATCATTTGAACTTTTGACCTTGGTAATAAAGCCGACTGTAGTGATCCAACAGGACATAGCCGTATGCTTTGATCCTTAACTTTTGCTTGGACCGCTATTTCGGGTTTTCAGTCCACCAGGATACCCTTTTTTTCCTAAGCCTCCCTCTCAGGTTTTCGACTTGCCGAATGTATGATCTTTTGTATATATCCCTAATTTTTGCCCAAACCTTTGTATTTTTCCGGTATGCCCTTATTTTTGCCTAGGTATATCAACCTAGCGGGTCGTTCTTATGCGTGGTATTTCTTGACTATGTATGCGTTCATTGGGTGCAGGAAATCCTCACCGTCCATAGTGGTTAACATCATAGCACCGCCAGAGAATACTTTCTTGATAACGAACGACCCTTTGTATATGGGAGTCCATTTGCCCCTGGGATCGCCTTGTGGTAGAATGATGCGCTTTATTACCAAGTCACTAGCCTGGTATACTCGAAGCTTGATCATACGTTTTTGATACATTTGACCATGGCAGATAACAACCAATCTTTTTTCATCGATCAAGTTCAACTGATCCAGCCTAGTCTGAATCCATTCGTCTTCGCCTAGATCGTCTTCTTTCATAATCCTTAGAGAAGGAATCTGAACTTCGACAGGAAGGACATCTTCCACGCCATAGACTAAAGAGAATGGAGTTGCCCCAGTTGGTGTTCACGCCGAGGTACGGTAGCCATGAAGAGAAAATGGTATCATCTCATGCCGGTCTTTATAGGTTACCACCATCTTTTGCACAATCTTATTTATGTTCTTGTTAGCAGCTTCCATTGCACCATTCATCTTAGGTTTGTATGGAGAAGAGTTGTGATGCTTGATTTTGAACTGCGTGCATAGTTCAATAATCATGGCATTGTTAAGATTGGTACCATTTGTTGTACCCCAATTTTTGCCCCTAAGATTCCTCTATCATATCATATCAACTCGATCATAACAAGATCACATTAGGGTTGGTTCTTCCTCTTTTTCTATCTCCTATATTTAAGTTTGCTCTTGAGGAATCTCCAAGCACGTTAGTTGTGTATTTTGTATATGTGTTGTTGACCAACTTCTAATCAAAATACAAAAAAATATTTGTCTTTGTCTTTGTATATTTTTGTTTTGTAGGTACCAAGTTGAAGCATCTGACAAATAAAGATTTCTGGTATTATTTTTTCTAAAATCTCTATTTGTAAAGGAAAAATTAACAAAAATTCATTTTTTTCACTGATTCAATCGATTGCTCTTAGAGTGCAATCGATTGCACGTAGTGCATTTTGCGCCATTTTTGAAAAAATACACTGTGCAAATCGATTTGCACAACGTGAAAATTTGAAAAAAAATCAGTAATTTTAAACTTGTCAAATTTTGGCTCCAATTTTTCTTCATTTTTGAAAGATATATCATTAATTCAAATTTTAGTGCCAATCTTTCATTTTTAAGAAGAATTATCATTAATTCAAATTTTGGCTCTAATATTTGAAAGAATTTTCATTAATTCAAATTTTGACTCCAAGAATCAATTACCAAATTACCACTAATCTCAATCCTAAAACTCTATAAATAGATCCCTCATTTCATTCAAATTTCAAGCTTTGGATAGCCAAATCCACCTTGCTAAAAAATCTCTCAATTCTCTCCATCTACCAAATTCACTCAAAGCTCAATTTTTAAAAAGTTAGTAAGCTTTGCATTGCAGCTTAGTAATCTTTGAGCTAAACCTTCATCCAAACACTTTTTCTTCATCAATTCTCTACATCCAAGTTTGGCAATTGATTCTTGTGGTTAATTGAAGCAAATTCTTGAAGTTGTTTTGATGATTCTCTAGATCTACCTTTGGTAAGTTGGATAATTAATCTTTCACAATATAATCTCTTGGTGATCTTTGGGATTGATTCATTGAGCATTATTTTGTGATTCCAATGGTGTTATTTTCTCATAATTTGATGGAATTTTCGTGCTCAATTGGATCCATGATCATAAGGTATTTGATGGAAAGTTTGAACAAGAATTTGGCCTTTTAAAATGATGTTTTGCTGTCTGTAACAGCGTGCAATTGATTGCAGTAACATTGCAATCGATTGCACATAAGTAATTTCGCGCAAATTTTTGAAAATTGTACTGTGTAAATTGATTTACATAGTAGTGCAATCGATTTACACAGGAACGTAATGCATTTTTTTGCCTTATTTTGGGGCAACTTTGATCCAAAATGCTTTTTCTACTCACTCCTTTTGATTGTTGGTTTGGATTGCAATTTTAAATGTCCAATTTCTCTTTAAACTCAATGGACTTTGTGATGTAGACGAAGTTGGATAAATGTTCATCAATTCAAATCTACCTAAGAGTGAATTATTTAATTCATTTTTGGTGCTTTGGATTAATGATATGTTTAGTGCTTTAATCCATCTAGAGGAGTGGTTGAATTTAAAGATGAAAGAATTTTGAGGTGGTAATCCAAATTAGCTTATCATTCCCCTCCCACTTCATCTTATCCCTTTATTTTTTAATTGTGCTACATGTTAAGGGATGATGATCTCTATATATCTTTTATCAGAACATGAAGTACATAGATTGCTATTGACCGGCCTCAAAATAGGTGCGACTTCTACATAAGTCCACTTACGATTGCTTAACATAGCGCTAAATTTTGTCCCAATTCGAATAAATGATCATTCGTGGCCCAAACTTATGATTGCAAGCCCAAGTATGTTAATTTCTCTTTGATCCAATAACCTTGAGATTCATTGTGTAGAGGCTTTGGTTCTACCAATCCTCTAGTGGATCTACAACACCTTTGGTCAACGCGGATCACTTAAACATCGTTAATCATTAAATGTTACTTTTGAGGATTCCAAAATGGATGATATACTTGACAAAAAGCAAATGCAACTTGTTGTGTGGAGGCTTTGGTTCTACCAATCCTCTAATGAGTTCCAAATGCAAGTTTCAAGATGGTCATCCAACTAACCACTAATTTCTAACAATTGACTTTATTTTATGCTTTTATTTTTATGCTTTATGTACCATTTACTTTTAGCATTTTACACTTCATGCTATTTTCATCTTTGCTCACTTGAGCATTTACTTTTATGTTATTTTTATTTTTGCTCACTTGAGCTTTTCTTTTCCTTTTGAAGACACTTAATAATCAACATGAACCATAAAAAACTTTAATGATACTTGGACTATTTGGTTACTATCCTTGGCATTATGGAGTATTGGACTTATTGGACTTAGGATTAGAAACCTTGGCCTATCTTGGAGACCTTGTGATCCTTAATTCATATTTTGTCTAGAGTTCTTGAGGTTTACCTCAAGACATTGGGTTGTTTGTTTGTTTTGTGTGCAGGTTATTGTGATTACATATTATGTTTGTAATATGGAATTCACCCGTATACAGCCGTTACTCAGCCCAATTTTTGCGAAGACTTAATACAATTGAAGTTTGGTTCTCTCAAGAGGTCTAGTATCTTTGCTTGCTTGGTTTCAATCCGAAGAATGGGAATTCTATATTGACTCATAATGTCAAGTATTGGCTTCTTGTTGGTTAGATGGTTCTTATCCCTAGCTTTTACCTTATGCTTTATGATAGTCTTTTCATCTCCTCCCATCTTCTTTAATTTCAAAAATCTTCTCCCTCATTTTGAAAACTCTTCTTGTTTTGAAGCTTGAACCACTTTCATAATAAACTTGGACTTATGTCCATGCATTTTCAAAGTATTTTCATAAATAAATTTCAATCAATTTAATAATACCTTGACATTTTTGTGAGAAGACTAAAAGTCAATCAATCTCATTTCAAACCATTTTTGCCACTTTGGCTTTTTATTTTAAAATCTTTCTCAAAAGATTAGACTCTTGTCAATCCTTGTAGTGATGCAAACAACTATACTTCTACAATATATAGTGAAGAGAGATATTTTCCACTTGGGTGTTAAGTGAGGCATTGTTGACTTTAAAATCCAAGCCATATCCTCCACTTTGAGATGATGCAAATTCTCCTTTCTCATGATTGTGGGTAGTAAGTATGTTTTCCACACGGACAATGACGATGATGTCTTATCTATTAAAATCAACCAACACACTTATGTTTTAAATTTTTAAAAGAGGAACTACGTGTACCCTGATCCCCTATTGCAGGAAAGGTGGTACGTAGGCACTAAAGGTTCGCAACCGCGGCGGGTGCAAAAATCATAAAAATATTTCTTTTCTCACCTCCACCATCCATTTTATATACAACACACTTTATATGCCAAACTATACAGATTTTACAAAGAGGTTCCTGCGGAGTACCGTAGATGTTTAGGGTGCTAATACCTTCCCTTTGCATAACCAACCCCCTTACCTTGAATCTTTTCCCTTCTTTTTGGGTTATTCTCTCTTTTCCCATTCCTTTGGAAACAATAAAGCGTGGTGGCGATTTTTATTTTAATTTGTATAAAGTCTACTAAATCCAATGGCTTAGTCTTGAACATTTCTACCACTACAGAAAAAATGGCGACTTCAGTGGGGAAAGATTGACCTCTTGCTGGTCCATCCCTAAGTGGGTTGAGCCTATCTTTGTTTATATTTGTATACGTGCTATTACTATTTATGTGTTATATGTTATATATATGTTTGTCTGGATTTTCCTGGTTTTCAGGATGCTTGGTGATTACTCATAAGTCCTATACTCGGACTTGGGCAAACTTTAAGATAGGACGGGCGATATAGTTATGTTAACTTTGAGGGAGTAATCCCAAAAAAGGAGGCATGAGATCCCCCACTCAGTGGAGGCCCCTTTGATTGTAGTGTCATTTGCCGAGTAATCGGGAAGACGTACGACTTTCGACCTGGGAGCCTGCTGAATCTGAGGACTGTAGAATACCAAACCCATCTTGGCCTTTTAGGTGTAATGCGGAAGCTATGGCGGAGTAATCCAGAAATAGTTGTCGCGCGAGACTACGCTCGGACGAGTCTTTCTTGAGAATATTACTAATTACTGAGTTAATCGGGAAGTTGGTAATATCCGAAGGAAGGATGTAGACTCTGGGAACCTTTAGAACATTATTCGACAGGTGATAACTTTTTAGACCAACACCTTATGGGTAGTACCTTCAGCCTCATGCTCGTGACGTTGAAACTTTGAACCCTATATGTGTGATCTTGTGTGTGATTGTTGCATCATGCATCCATGCACTCATAAGCATCTTTTGAAGAAAACAATATTTCAAGGGATTTAAAGGTTGACTATTTGTGAATATCTCAGGTACTTTTAACCATGGATTCTAGAAAGAGAAAGACCGGGAAATACAGTTTCAAGAATCCTAAGATAGATGAGTTGGTCAGTCTAATTCCAGAGATCAAGTGTTCTGCAGACTTTCGGAAGAAGTATGGATCCATTATTCCTCTCATGAAGCTGAAGATGAAGGAGGGTATTCTCTCGACCTTGGTCCAGTTTTATAATCTGGTGTATCACTGCTTTACTTTTCCCGATTATCAGTTGATTCCTACACTGAAGGAGTATTATTATTTATTGGATTTGCCCGTTACCGATCGTGTTCCTTTTAATGGTTTGAAGGGTGAGCCAAAACCACATGAGATTGCTGCTTTGATTCATCTAGGGAATTCTGAGGTGGAAGCCCATATGACTACCAAAGGAGGGATTAGAGGATTACCAGCTCAGTTCTTATTGGAGAAAGCTCGTTACTTTGCCAGGATGAAGAGTATGGTTGCTTTTGAGGCCATCTTCGCTTTACTTGCTTATGGATTATTCTTATTCCCAAATGTGGACAGGTTTGTTGACATTAACGCTATCAAGATTTTCATGATTGGAAACCCGATTCCTACACTATTGGGTGATGCTTATTACTCTGTTCATCTTCGGAATTCTTATCATGGGGGAATGATTATATGTTGCACGCCTTTGTTGTACCGGTGGTTCATATCTCATATGCCTCAGTCTGATGCTTTTTGGGATGTCAAGAAGGAACCCCGTTGGGCTCCTAAGATTATGGCACTTACTCACTCGGATATTGATTGGTATCATCGAGCTTACCAGGATGTGGAGATTATTGACAGTTGTGGTAGTTTCCCCAATGTGCCTCTTCTTGGTACAAAGGGAGGAATTAACTATAACCCTGTTCTTGCACGACGACAGCTTGGTTATCCGATAAGGGATAAACCAAACAGTATTCATTTGAGTAGTTTCTTTCTGAAGGAAGGAGAAAACCACAGGGAAGCTAGGGAGAAGATTGCGAAGACCTGGCGTCAAATTCATAAGAAGAGTACGAAGGATTTGGGACCTAGAGGTGCTGTTTCTTTGGATCCATATCTTCAGTGGGTCCGATCGAGAGCCATTCAGTTGAAGATGCCGTATACTCGGGAGACACCCATGTCTGATTTGTTTGTGAAGACCACTCCTCCCTTATTAGATGATCTAGAAGAGTTGCAACTCTCTTTGGTTAGGATGCAACAGGAAAGGGATGCTTGGAAGAACAAGTTCCAGACTTTAGAGAATTCCTACAGAGCAGACCTGAAGGAGAAAGATGATTTGATTGAGATCCTTGAGAGTCGAGCAGTGGAGTCTATGGAGAGGCAAGGGGATTTATTTTCCCCTAAGCCTTAAACAGATGCTGATTACTCACTTTTTGATCCAGATGATTGGAGGGAGGTTGCCATCAGACATTTGGAAGAAAACCAGAGGTTGAGGGCTCGGATTGCTAGGCTCACAGGGAAGCGCCAACGTACATATTGATCTCTATCAGTTCTTTTTCTCAGGATTTTAGATTGAATTTTCATCTTGTACTTGGGATAATTGAAGCTTGTAATCCAATTTGAAGTTATTATAATAAAATTTCAGTATTTCAAATGCGTTATTATTTTGATGTTTGCAATATGTCTATAAACGTTAAATCCCTTGAAATATTAAATGATAAAGTAAAAATAATCATATGCATTGCATATCATTCATCATATTTCACATATTTCTTGCATTTATTTTGCATATCCAGGTGCCTTACCCAGCTTCTTTACTTCGTTCAGCAAGCTGACTCATCACTACAACACTCTGGCTAATTTCAAAAAGAAGATGGACAACTTAGAACAGGAGAATCGCGAGCTACGCGAAGAAGTTTCCGCTTTGAAGGCTAGCTTGGCCAATTTGACTACTCTGATGGAAGCTCTGGTGGCTGCTCAGAATCAGCCACCGAGTGTTCAACCTCAACCAACAAGGGCAAGTACTGAAGTTCCGACTGTTCCTGTATCCGCTACTCCGGCTGTTGTTCAAAACCGTATGCCTCAAGGTTATCCCTGGGGAATGCCAGAAAATTTTGCACCTGAAGGTTTCAATTTGGGCCCCCCAAGATGCTCCAGTGGTTTAAAATGTTGTTACTTCAGCACCTCCTTTGGTGCATGCTGTTCCCGTTGCACCTCCTTCGGTGAATTTGGTTCCGTTTATTAATGAAGATGTGTTTCGTCCTTTCCCTCCGCCGAGTGAAGACTTGGGTCTTTATGACATAATGGATGATTTTCAAGAGCAGTTTGATAGAATGCAAAGAGAGATGAAGGCTCTTAGGGGAAACGAGTTATTTGGGCAGAATGTGAATGAGCTGTGTTTGGTCCTGAATGTTAAAGTGCCTGCTAAGTTCAAGGTCCCGAAATTTGAGAAGTACAAGGGCAACACTTGCCCTCGTGCTCACTTGGTGATATACGTGAGGAGAATGTCTACCCACACTGATGATCAACATCTGCTGATTCACTTTTTTTAGGATAGTTTGGCCGGTGCAGTGTTGAAATGGTATATGAGCTTGGACAACGCCAACATCCATACTTTTAATGATTTGGGAGAAGCATTCATTAAACAATACAAGTACAATGTGGACATGGCGCCCGACCGTGACCAACTTAGGGCCATGGTTCAAAAAGACAGAGAATCGTTCAAAGAGTATGCACAAAGATAGCGCGAAGTGGCTGCACAAGTGATTCCTCCCATGGAAGAAAAAGAAATGACTAAGATTTTTCTGAAGACGCTGGGCGCTTTCTACTACGAAAGGGTGGTAGCAAGTGCACCAAGTGATTTTACAGAGATGGTAGGAATGGGTGTCCGCCTAGAAGAGGCAGTAAGAGAAGGCCGTTTGACGAAGGGTGAAGGATCCAGAGGTGCGAAAAAGTCAGCTTATGGGTTTACCAAGAAGAAAGAGGGGGATACAAATGCTGTTATGCAAGAGAGAGAAGGGTAAACGCTCCTAGAAGGAATTATCAGCGTCATCATCAAGTCGCCTCAATTACTCCTGTTATGAATGCCGCTCCAACTGCCGTTGCTTATCAAAGACAGTCCCAACAAGGGAAGCAAGGGAATAATCAAAGAAGGGAGAACTATGACCCTATTCCCATGAGCTATGCAGAGCTACTACTAGCATTGATTCAGAAGAAGTTGGTCCAGACACGACCACCTCCAGCCATACCATCACCATTGCCTTGGTATTACAAAGCAGACCAGACGTGTGCCTTTCATCAAGGAGCACCAGGGCATAGTGTTGAAGATTGTTATCCTTTGAGGACTGAAGTGCAAAGGTTGGTGAAGTCTGAAATTCTATCTTTCAAAGACGTGGGTCCTAATGTGAAAGACAATCTTCTACCCAAGCACGGGGGGGTGAATGCTGTAAATATGGTGGCCGGTTGTCCAGGCGACTTCTGGATTTTTGACATTAATCTGGTTAGAGGGGATTTGGTGAAGACGCACACAGATCTCTGTGAATTCAATTATTATACGAATGACCACGTCGGTTATGCTATTTGCAGTACAGATATACAGGGTTGCGAGAAGATAAAGGTTGATTTACAAGAGATGATGGATGAGGGTTTAATCCATATAATCAGGCCTAGGGCAGAGTATGAAGAGGAAGTGAATATGGTTTCTGGATGTTTGGGTGTGTTGTACCCCAAAATTTTCCCTCCCATATTCCTCAAGATTTGTCAAGAATAATCCTCAAATTGTTCAAAATTGCTCAAGAGGTAGACAATCAAACCACCTCCTAAGCCAGCTGAAATTAGGGTTTTGTTTCTTTCAAGGAATTTGAGGTTTTCAATGGCTCAATCAAGTCTCATAGGCCTATATATATTCTCAAGCATCTACATACCAAGTTTCAAGACTCACAGTGCCAATTTGCACAGTCAAAAGCTCCATTTGATCTGCAGTCAACTGCAAGGGCAAATGGTCATTTTGCAGTCAAAAGTCAGAATTTTTGGTCAACATCTTATTTTGGGTTCACAATCATCATTTGATCAAGTCTTGATCATGGTTCCACAAGGATAACTCAAAAATTATCAAGGTGCAAAAAGTTACTATTTTTGGACAGTAGAAAAGTCAACTGTATCTTGACCAGGGCATAACTTTTTCATGTTTTGTTATAAAAATCCCATCCAATGCTCATTTTGAAGGGAATGCAATTTCATACAATCCATCTTCACACTCCAATTTCAAGAAATGCTCTCACAAAAAGTTATCAATTTCTATATTATAGGTCAAATTCAAAAGTCAACAAAAGTACACTTTGAGTCAAAGGCCATAATTTGAGATTGATAAATCCAAATGACATGGGACCAAAGGAATTGGTTAGAGGACCTCAAGACCTTTCCCAAATGTCCAAGAACATGTCCATATGATCAAAATTGAGCAAGATATGCATTGGAGAAGTTGGGAAATTTTCATGAATTTGCAAAAGTCAACTTTGCTCAAAACACCTTGTTTTTGCTAATGGGCCTCAAATCTCTTCTTGAAACTTTATCCATGGCCTATGCACGACCCATCAAGCTTAATTATTTTCTTATTTTTTATTAATTAATTGGATTTTTAATCAATATTAATTCATTTAATTAATTTAAATTGTAGGAAAATACAAGATTTGATTTTTTCAATCAATTTGTGAAGCAAATATGGTCAAGATATGCTGGCAATTTCGTGTACCAAGTCAAAGATGCAAAATCTCCAAAATTGGCAACTTTTTCCAATCATGAAAATGCAAAAAGATTTGATTTCCAATCAAATATTCAATCATCAATTCAATGGATTTTTGTTCAAGATTTTAACCTAATTCCATTCCTCTATATATATTCAAGCTAACCCTGATGCCACACACATGAGAAAGCTGCAGACAAAGGCCATAGCATATTGCAAAATTTCAAGAAAAACTCAAAACTGATTTCTATATTCCAGGGCGATTCAAATCTTTTTGTTAATTCTAACATCTTGCAGGAATTCCCAGGAGTGTGTGGCAATCAAATTCAAGCCTTGGAGCTCAAAAAATCGTCCTAAACAGAACCACGGTTTGAAGCTTTTTTTCAAAATCGTATTGTTGAATTCATGTGCATTTAACATATTTTCTTGGTTGTTTTGTGTTAATAGGAATCATCTGAAGCTATTGGTATATGTTAATTGAATTATAATGCATTGAATCACAAAATGCCATGGTTGAATTTTAGGGTTCATAAGCTTTGAAATTGGGGATTCCCAAACCAAGAAAAATTAGGACCAATGGTGCATATGGTTGGAATCGTTGAACCAAGACGAACATGACCAAACCCTCGCGAAACATTTATATAAATCACAGGGCTAATCGCTATTTTTCGCCACTGTAGTTTGTGGGGGTTAAAAACCCCCGCTATCTGTTTGTATTTTGCAGGAACAAATGAAGAAGACGATGACGTGTTGATGTCCTGTTGGACCATTTGAAAAATACGCGCGTTTTTTCTTTTGTTACAGCATATTGAATAATGTTTTAATATAATAATTGTTTGTTATTCTAATAATGACTAAAGCGTGATGGTGGAGTGGTTAGCGTACTGGCTTGGAAACGTTGGGACCTGGGTTCGAATCCCAGGTCCCCCAAAACCTTTATTTCATTTTCTTTCACATAATCACATGCAGATGTCAAAGGGTGTTCCACCATGTACTTCATCTCTCCAAGCGCCAGATGTCCCTAGACTCAAATCCAGTGGTCATTAGTGGAAGACTACCATGCTCCCTGGTCAACACACGCGTAGACAATCTCAATGGTCAAACAGGCTTGCAGCTTAATGGGCCACAATTTCCAAACTCACCTCCTGATTTGGGCCATCATCCCCACAAGTTTTATTTCTTTTCCTTTTTATTTTCTTTTATTAATTATTATTATTATTATTTAATTAACATAATTAATTATTTTCATAATAAAATCAGAAAATATAAAATGTAATATTTTTATTATTATTATTATTTATTAATTTCACCTTTAATTTATTATTTTTGTAAATAAATGTAATTAATTAATTTAGTCTTATAATTAGCTTAACTTCAATATTTTTTGCAATAAATAAAATAAATTAGAATTAGGGTTTTTACTAACTTTTGACTATTTTTTATTTATTTCCTCAAAAACATAAAAAACTCAAAAATATTTCTTTTTATTAATTAATTAGTTTTAGGTTTAATTTAATTAATTGCAAAATGACAAAAAAACTTCTTTCTTTCTCAAAAAGGGTCAAAACCCTAAAGACTTCACCAATTCAAATTTTATTCGCGCATATCAATTTTTGATCCAATTATGTAATTGCTCCGAGGATGTAATAGCTTTAATTAGGCCTTTTTATCGCTTTCTTTATTTTCTCGCATTTACTTTTTCAAAGGGTTTGCTTTTGGCGATGTAAATACCCGACACCTTGTAATAGCGTAGATTTACTTTCCGCACAACTATTAACTGTTAGATGTATGTTAACTAGGCTATGTATGACAAGATATCTCTGAAATTAAAATCAACCCGTAGCTCACCATAACATGTTCAAAGATAATTTAATTGAAACCTGACACACTCGCACATGCCACTCCTAGGGTACGCCTCACTTGGTTGCCTCGACGTGGTCATTGAGTATAGGGTGTTTTAGAGGTCGCCCTCCTGTCTAAAGATCCAAGTTGCCTCGAAACGGTTGCCTCGGATAAAAGGATCTAGGACATTAGGGTTACCGCTAAGGCGTCCTACTATTGGTTTGGTGACCACATGTCCCTATAATCGAATTGACCCGAAAAACTCCAACGACGGTGCTACCTACTTCTCAATAGTGGGATAGTACTGTCTAAAGGATATTTATACAGCTTAATTTCTTTTGAGTAGGTAGAGGTTCTCAGGTACTTGCTATTTCAAAAAACAAAAATACTTTTCGCACCTACACTTTTCAAACAAAAGTTTTCAAACAAACACTTCATACACTCTTGAGGACTGATACAAGAGTCAAACCGAAGTTTTCAAACAAACTTTTTCAAAACCCACAAACACAAGAAAAGCAAAACATTTTTGAAAACATAGTGAGCAAGTACCTAAGAGCCCGTGGATAACCACTGATAGAAAGGGTGCTAACACCTTCCCTTTCTATAATCTACCTCCCGAACCGAGAAACATCTCGAAAAGGAATTTTGCTGTGCTTTTGTCCTTTCCTTGTTGGAGAACATAAAAGACGGTGGCGACTCTTGCTTACCGCGACATTTCGCGAACCAGCATTTCAAAACAGTCAGTTCTATTTCCACCGATCACAGGGTGAATTCAAAATTTTTGATGTGGAGTATTTGAATGAGGATCTCGTGCAGTTGCATGCTACCTTCTACCGTACTGCTGTTCAGGTGGAATACCAATATGGGTCTTGCATAGTTTGCTGTCAAGACCCCCGAGGATGTGCTATTGTGAGAGAGGGTGTTCAATTGCTGTTAGACAATGGAACTATCAAGATCACATGTCAAAGGGATGATTATCATGAGATTGATATGGTTGAAGTTTGTTTAATGGAAGAAGAGTCAGTGGAAGAGTATGCTTCCGTGGATGAGTATTTCTCTTCAGACGAAAATTTGTTTGCCAGAAATGACCTTTTGATGGCTGATTGTGTTATGGAAGGGGTAAACGTCATTGTGCCTTGTTTTGGTGCACCCGCTCATCTTGAAGTGGAGTACCATAGCAAACCAGTTGTTGCCCCATTGGTAATTAGTCTGCCAGGTCCTATTCCCTACAAACAGATAAGGCTGTGCCTTACAAATACAACGCTACAATCTTAGAAGATGGGGTGGAAATTCCCATCCAGCCAATGCCAGATGTTGGAAATATAGCTGATAATAGCAGGGTGACCCGTAGTGGCCGTGTGTTTGCTCCGGTTATTCAAAGAGATGTTGTTGCTGGAAAGAAAATTGCTGAGAACGATAAGCCTAAGAAGGCTGCAGGAGAGACTAGTGGAGTTACATTAGAGAAAGAAGTGGATGATATTTTGAAGATAATTAAGATGAGCGACTACAAAATTGTAGATCAGCTATTGCAGACTCCTTCAAAGATATCCATCCTAGCTTTATTAATGAATTCCTCTGCTCATAGAGAATCACTGATGAGAGTACTAGACCAAGCTTTTGTGGAGAGTGACATGCCGTTAGATCAATTCAGCAGCGTAATTGGAAACATTACATCATGTAACAACTTGAGTTTCTGTGATGATGAATTACTAGATGAAGGGAGGAATTACAACCTGGCCCTCCACATATCCATGAACTGCAAGAATGATTCGCTGTCCAATGTGCTAATTGATAATGGATCTGCGCTGAATGTTATACCGAGGAGTACCATCATGAAGTTAAAGTATCAAGGAGTAACTATGCGCCCGAGTGGCATCAATGTGAAGGCTTTTGATGGGTCGAGGAAATCAGTCATTGGTGAAGTGGACTTGCCCATCCATATAGGACCACATTTGTTCCAAATAACCTTCCAGGTCATGGACATTATTCCCGCATATAGTTGTTTGCTAGGACGACCATGGATACACGAAGTAGGGGCTGTCACTTCAACTCTGCATCAGAAGCTAAAGTTTGTGCGCAAAGGGAAGGTGGTGATCATAAATGGGGAGCAGGCGTTGTTGATATTCCATCTATCCTCTTTCAGTATTGTAGAAGTTGATGCGGCTGCTGTTGGAACCCATTTCCAAGCCCTATCCATTGACAACATAAGGAGGAATGAGAATTCCATGGTTTCGTTGAAGGACGCGCAACAGGTTGTGCGCAATGGTCATAATGCAGTTTGGGGGCGAATTATGGATCCACCAGTGAACAAGAACATAACTGGTTTGGGTTTCTCTCCGAAGATTGGTAAAGGCGAAGGTTTGAAGTCAAAGTCTAATGTGAACAATTATCATGATGTTTTCTGCAACGGAGGCTACCTCCATCCAATTGGTTCTGGAATTAATGCTGTTGAAAAGGATGAAGCAGAGCATGAAGTACCAAATTATGTGACGCACGGAGTCAAGGTTCAGAACTGGGTCACCCTTGATGTTATTTCTTGCATACATGTTTCAAAGTAATTTGTTTTATTAATCTGTTTCTTTCTTTTGAAAAGCTTTCACTCTGCCCAAGGTGGGAGTATTAATGATGCAGGGCTTATCTGTTTGCTATGACTTTTAAGATCATTAAAAAAATTTGTCTTTGCTTCCCAAATTATGTCTTTATTTTCTGCTTTTCCTTGGGAAATGGTAATCAAATAAAAAATCCTTTCAAAATAATAACTGAAAATTAATCTGCATGATCACTTGTTATATGTGTCAGTCTCTAAAAACAATCACAAATCATATGTGCAGATTAATTAAAAAACCCGTTGAATATAATGACCCTGCACCCTCCCCCAACTTTGATTGTCCTGTGTTTGGGGATGAAGAAGAAGATTATGGTGAGATTCCAGAAGAGGTATCAAGGTTGCTTGAGCACGAGGAAAATACCATTCAGCCGTATAAGGAGCCTTTGGAAGTGATTAATTTGGGTTCAGAAGAATATCCGAAGGAAGTCAAGATTGGAGCATCGTTGCATCCTGATGTAAAGAGCGGGTTGATTGAGCTGTTGAAAGAGTATGTAGATGTTTTTGCTTGGTCTTATCAAGATACGCCTGGTCTAGATACATATATTGTCGAGCATCGTTTGCCGTTGAAGCCAGAGTGTCTGCTAGTTAAACAAAAGTTGAGAAGAACCCACCTGGATATGGCAGTAAAGATCAAGGATGAGGTCCTAAAGCAGATTAATGCTGGTTTTCTTGCAGCGTTAGTGTATCCTCAATGGATTTCCAATATTGTCCCAGTACCGAAAAAAGACGGAAAATTCCGCATGTGCATAGATTACAAAGATCTAAATAAAGCTAGTCCAAAAGATGATTTTCCATTGCCTCACATTGACATGTTAGTGGACAACATAGAAAAATTCAAAGTATTCTCGTTCATGGACGGATTTTCCGGGTATAATCAAATAAGAATGGCTCCAGAGGACATGGAAAAAACAATGTTTATCACACCCTGGGGAACATCCTGTTACAGAGGGATGCCCTTCGGGTTGAAGAACGCTGGTGCAACGTACCAGAGGGCTATGACAACCCTATTCCATGATCTGATGCACAAAGAAATCGAAGTATATGTTGATGATATGATTGCCAAATCCCAAACAGAAGAAGGGCATATAGAGGATTTGTTGAAGTTGTTTCAGCGTTTGAGGAAATATCGTCTTCGCTTGAATCCAAATAAATGCACCTTCAGAGTTAGATCGGGGAAATGGTTGGGTTTTATTGTTATCCAGAAAGGAATTGAAGTTGACCTTGATAAAGTCAAAGAAATTCAAGAAATTCCAGCACCAAGAACTGAAAAGCAAGTCAGGGGTTTCCTTGGGTGTTTGAATTATATCTCCAGATTTACTTCTCACATGACTACAACATGTGAACCGATCTTTAAGTTGTTAAAGAAAGATCAAGGTTGTGTGTGGACGGATGACTGTCAAAAGGCATTTGAGAGTATTAAAGAATATCTGCTTGAACCTCCTATCTTGCTCCCTCCCGTAGAAGGAAGACCGCTGATTATTTATCTAACAATGTTAGATAAATCCATGGGTTGTATTCTGGGACAATAGGATGAAACATGGAAGAGGGAGTTCGCCATTTATTATCTCAGCAAAAAGTTCACTGATTGTGAGTCGCGGTATTCCACGCTAGAAAAAATGTGTTGTGCTTTGGCCTGGGCGGAAAAGCGTTTGCGGCAGTATATGTTGAATCATAACACTTGGTTGATCTCCAAAATGGATCCAATCAAGTACATTTTTGAAAAGCCTACTCTTACTGGGAGAATTGCCCGCTGACAGATGTTGTTATCTGAATATGATATTGAGTACTGCACTCAAAAGGCTATTAAAAGTAGTGTGTTGGCAGATTACCTTGCTCACCAACCGGTGGAAGATCACCAGTCTGCAGAATATGAATTCCCCGATGAGGATGTGATGTTCCTGAAAGTGAAAGATTGTGATGAACCATTGCCTAAGGAAGACCCTGACCCTGAATCTCGTTGGAGTATGATTTTTGATGGAGTGGTGAATGCTTATGGTAAAGGAATTGGTGCTGTGATTGTCACTCCTCATGGATCACACATTCCTTTTACTGCAAGGTTAACATTTGATTGCACTAATAATATGGAAGAATATGAGGCTTGCATCATGGGTCTTGAGGAAGCTATTGATCTCAGAATCAAAATTCTAGATGTGTATGGCGATTCAGCTTTGGTAATAAATCATATTAAAGGAGAATGGGACACTCGTCACCCTGGCTTGATCCCTTACTGTTGTACCCCAAAATTTGCCCTCCCATATTTCTCAAAAATTCAGGTTCGGCTCAAGAGTCAATTCTTTAAAGAAGGTATCCGAATGTGCGAGTTTTCTTGAAGAAATATGGTGAAAAAGTGTGCTGAAAGTGCAGTTTTTACGCGCTAAAAAATTCATAACTTGAAGATCGTAGCTCGTTTTGAACCCGTTCCGGTGGCCAAAATTCCGTCTTGACATTATCTACGTTTTCATCTCTCACGGCTGGAAGCCAATTTCGATCAGAAGGTCTTCAAAAATGTGGATTTATCAAGTATTTTCATACAGAAAATTTGTGACAGAAGTTTATTTGCGTCATGTTCAGAAAATCATAACTTGGTCGATTTTCATCGTATCGAGCTGGTTCCGGCGCCAAAATTTCACAAATTGAGTTGGCTACATTTTCACAGAAGGTATTGAGTTCAAACGGTATTCAAAAGGCCTTCGTTTTTTGCTCAGAGTGCGTGACACGCTGAATATCCTGAATGCTGAATATTATTTCATCTGGGCCGAAACTTCGAAAATTCATAACTCGGTCAATTTTTATCGGATTGGGCTCATATTTTTACACAAGGTCCCTGACTCATAGATCTACAACTTTTCTTCAAAAGTCGAGACCGGATTATGCTCCGATCAATACTAGTTTTTTATTGAAGAACGTGTCAGAGTCGACACTGGAGCCCAAAATAAGTTTGTCTGAGCTGAAACTTCAAAAATTCATAACTAATTCACCGTTTATCCAATTGGGCCGATTTTTGGACAGGAGTTAGTTATCGATGTCGGCTACATTTTGTTTTCACATTTCAACTTCAAAAATTGCACTTAAGTCCCTGCGATTTAGCCTGGAAAGTGACGAACTCAAGTGAATATTGGAGGCCCAATTGCACATTCAAAGCCCATTTTCTTTACCCTAATTTCCATTATATAATCACCTTCTTTTCACACAAACCAGAGAGGAGAAAAAGAGAGAAAAAACCTTGCCACAACACTGTTAAAATATCAAATTCTTTCAAGAATCCTAAAACCTTGAAATCCTTATTACAAATCCCTCTCTCACTACAAACAAGTCATCACAATTACAAACCAACACCTCACTACTTCTTCAGTAAGGATAAGGCTGGCTTGATCTCCATGATCCAAAGGGCATAAAAGCATTCAGGTCACTAATTTTCCAGTAAGGGTAAGATTGATTTGATCTCCATGATCAAAAGGGTATAATCATTCATACATGCCATATTGTGCCTAAACATTAAATTTCTTCATATATTGGCTTTATTTACATTTTATGATTTTATTTAATGTGTTCATGAGATTCAACACAGCAGATTTAGACAGGATCCCATGCAGGTTCATTAAGGAACGTTGAGGCTAGAACACAAATGGCCAAAAGCCAAATGGCCAAAAAGAACAACTTATGCATGATAAGGCCAGAACACAAATGGCCAACAACCAGAACACAAATGGCCATGAAACCCAATCCAATGGCCAAAGAATGCAGACCACGGTACTCAGGAGTCAATGAACACGCACGTGATGCTAGAAAGTCAAACAAGGCTTTTTGTCTAATGGGCCAGAATACTTCAAAAAAACCTCCCCTTGGGCCTGAAACCCCCCTTGGTTTGCATCCTTTTAATTTTATTTTCTTTTCTTTTCTAATTCTTTTTTTAATTGTTTTGATTGTTTTTCTCACCATAAAATAATTTTCTATAATAAAAACAGAAAAATCAAAAATACAAATATATTTAATTATTACTAATTTCATCACTAACCTATTTTTTGTAAATAAACTCTAACAATTAACTTAGTTTAATTTAGATTTTTAAACTTTAATCTTTTTCTTAATAAGTAAAAAGTATCTAGAATTAGGTTTTTTTTGACATTTTCATCTTTTTCTTAAATAAATTATTAATCATCATTATTTATCATTATTATTAATTATCATTAATTTTGTAAATAAACATGTAAATAAATTAATTAACTAGTAAATTAGGTTAACTTTAATATTTTCATTAATAATTAAAATAATCTAGATTTAGGGTTTCCTTTTAATTCTTGTTCTTTATTTTTCATAAATACAAAAAAACACTAAAACACTTTCTTTTCTTTAATTAAATAATTAATTGGACTTTAATTTAATTTAATTTCATGCAAAGGGTCCAACGCCCTCGAACGTTCAATTTCAATTTCTATTTCGCACGTTATTTTATTTTCTTGTGAATATTATGTAATTGCTCAAGCCTTGTAATAGTAATTAGGTTTTACTTTCCGCATCTTTTATTAAAACGGGTCTTTGTAATTTGGCGATGTATAGACCCGCGCCTTGTAATAGCGTAGGATTTTACTTTCCGCATTTAAATTTCCTCACTTTTAAATTATAATTGCATGAAAGAATGTATGGCCTAAATTAAAAACAAGCGTAGATCACCATGATACATGTACAAGATAAAACATAACTGAAATAACACACAGATTCACACACCACTCTTAAGGTACGCCTCACTGTTGCCTTGCCTTCGAAACGTGGTCGTCGAGTATAGGACATTTTAGTAAGTCCTTATGTCCATGACATGATCCAGTTGCCTCGAAACGGTTGTCTCGGAATTAAAAAGGATCAATGGCATAAGAGTAGCTTCTAAGGTATCCTACTGTTACTCTGGTGACCACACTGTCCCTACAAACGAATTGACCCGAACACCTCCAACGGTGGTGCTACCTACCTCTCAATGGTGGGATGGCACTACCTTAAGGACATTTACACAGCCTAATTCCTTAGGGTAGGTAGATGACTCATAGATACTTGCTCTATTTCAAAAAACAAATCAAAAAACTCTTTTCACATTGACACTTTTCAAAAAGCCTTCAAAACAATTTTTCAAACACTCTTGAGGACTGATACAAGAGTCGATCTGAAATCTTTAAACGAAACTTTTTTCAAACCCACTCACAGTTGAAAAGCAAACACTTTTGAAAACACAATGAGCAAGTATCTAAGAGCCCATGGATGGATAGAAAGGGTGCTAACACCTTCCCTTTCTATAAATCTACCTCCCGAACCGAGAAACAATCTCATAAGGAATTTTGCTGTGCTTTTGTCCTGTCCATGTTGGAGAAAATAAAAGACGGTGGCGACTCTTGCTTACCGCGACATTTCGTGAACCAGCGTTAAACAGTCAGTTCCAGATCCACCGATCACAGAACTGGCGACTCTGCTGGGGAAAGAGAGGTACTTTTAAAGTGAGGTGTACCTTATGACTAAGATCACTTGTGTTTTCAATTGTTGTGCTTGTTTGCTTTATTATTGTGTTACTGTCTTGGGAGTTCTATAGATCCTAACCCGGATCTGGGGATACCTTCTTAGAAAGTAGCAACAAGGCTGTGAGGGAATTGTGTGGGGTATACCGACATGGTTGAAACAGTCTGCTACGTTGATGTGGCACTTTGGTGTGTACCGGTAACCCTTCAGTCCAGTCAAGGAGAGTACGGGGCCGCCGCGTGGTGTCGTGAAGCATCAACTGACCTTAGGAACCTTAATTGAACCATCTTGGCCTCTTTAGGGTAGTGAGATAACTGACTTTGGTGCAGTCCGAGGTTGGTTGATACTCGATACTACACTCAATTGAGGGTTGTTTTCTTGGAATATTTCGGTCGCCAGTTCAGTGGCTAAATCGAAACGATGAACAATGAAAGCAATCCAATGATATTAGGACCCTTAGAACCTGGTTACTTTGATAGGACAGGTTTGAGCCCACCAACTTCAAGAGGGTAATACCCAGACCCCATGCTGGCCTAAACTCTAAGGGCTGTGGTGTGACTTGTGTGCTTTCATACTTGACTACTTGCATGCTTGTTATCTGACACTTGAGTTTCTTGCAGGTTTTGTTTATAGTCCTTAATTGGGACTCATAACAGGGTTTACCTACATTACCCCATGCATAACATAACATCATACCATTGCATGCATCCCGCATAAGGACTAACCCATTTCAAGGATCTCAAGGGCTTGTGATGCAGGTCATGATGAACCAACATGTCTGGCAAGGGGCAAAGTGGATTTATTTTCCTCTAGCCAAGGTTGTCAGGGACTATGACCCACTGGATATGGTGAGCCTTTGACCCTTGAAGAAGGACTCTCTACGACACGAAGTTACTTCAATCAAGATACCAGATTCTAATTTTAACAAATTTTCTTGTTTACCCCGCGAGATCCATGAAAACATCGCATGTATACATACACATCATTGCATAACAGGTACCCTTTTTTCTACAGGTTGCTTACCTTCTTTGCTGTTTATTTCAGCAGTCTCATCATGAATCCGGAAACATCTACTGAGCAATCCATCAAGGCTCTCCAGGCTCAGAACGCCCAGTTCCAAGAGCTGATCATGAGTTTGGCCCAGGGGCAACAAGATCTGAAGACCCTGCTTTCGAAAAAGAAGAAGAAGAGGACGGTGTTGTTCAACCCTAGACGCAAATCTGGGAATGGATCACGAAATGAAGTTGAGCAGACTACCCCATCTGTTAGGAAAGACAGTCCCCAAGAAAGGGAGGTTCCTAGTCCAGTGGTCTCCGACAACGAGACCGATTACAATGATGAGCAGTACCCTCCAGCTGAGGACAGGTATAAACAATTGGAAGACCGGCTAAGTGCCATGGAGATACAAAAAGTGCCCCGCCTGGACTTCGAGGATCTAGGTCTGTCTTCTGGGGTAGTAATCCCGCACAAATTCAAGGCACCTGCCTTTGCAAAGTACGACGGGGCATCTTGTCCTAAGCTGCATCTCAGGTCTTACACAAGGAGGATCCAGCCCTACACGGCTGACAAGAATTTATGGATTCACTTCTTTCAGGATAGTCTGTCTGGAACCCAACTCGACTGGTTCTATCAACTGAATGGAGCTAACATCCGCAGCTGGGAGGATTTGGCCACTGCATTCTACAAGCAGTACCAGTACAATGCCGACCTTGCTCCCACGTGCACTCAGCTTCAGGGGATGTCTATGGGTACAGGCGAAGGCTTCAAAGAATATGCTCAAAAATGGAGGGACCTTGCTGGAAGGGTACAACCACCTCTGACTGACCGCGAGCTCATCGACATGTTCTTGGGGACCCTGTCTGGTCCATTCTTCAACCACCTGATTGGGAATTCTGCTGCTGGGTTTACGGATCTGATCTTGACCGGGGAAAGAATAGAAGCTGGCATCAAGTCGGGGAAAATACAGAATGGTGACTCCTCGAACATTGAGAAGAAACCATCCAAGAGAGAATCTAGTGCTGTCAACGCGGTAACTATTGCAAAGCCGGCCGGTGCTCCTCAGCGTCACAATCAACAAAGGGAAGAGAGACCTAA
This sequence comes from Vicia faba, assembly GCA_948472305.1. Lineage (NCBI taxonomy): Eukaryota > Viridiplantae > Streptophyta > Magnoliopsida > Fabales > Fabaceae > Vicia > Vicia faba. The sequence continues at coordinate 209,676,964 of OX451738.1, read as the reverse complement.
AAGGCAATTTACTCCCCTCAGCATGACCTTGTCACAGATATTGCCACAGCCGCTGGAAACCAAGTTGGTAACTCTCATGGACCCTCCAAAGAATCCCAACAAGACGCCTTCAAGGTATAACCCCAACGTTCGCTGCGCTTATCATTCTGACAGCCCGGGGCATGCTACAGATGATTGTTGGACTTTGAGAAACAAGGTTCAGGATCTGATCGACGCGAAGGAAGTCCAGTTCGACTCTCCAGAGACTCCGAATGTGACCACTGCTCCCTTGTCAAAACATGGCTAGGATTGGAAACTTTTGTTCATTTGAATGTTCAGATTGTAATTTTCTTTGATTGTTCAAACATTTTATTTCATGTCAAACTTGGTTATTTCATTAATGCATTACACATGTCTGTTTTGAAGTAATTATTTCGTATTCACTATATGCAAACTGTTTTCATATTTTTGTGATGATCAACTCTTGATTGAAAATTCTAAGCCTCTTGAGGGAGGATGACGAAAACGATACCACGATCTTTACAGTATGCTTTTGAACAGACCCCTCTGATGAGGTACAGGCATTGTTTCAATTCCTAAACACTGGAGTTATAAGGAAGATAATCCCTCGTCAACCCCTCTGAGCCAAAGAAGTAGGAGTTTTTCTTTTCGAAATTTAAAACCCTTAATCATAACCTGGGGCAGGGTAGTCTCTCAGTTGATCCAAGTGCATAACGAATGGCACCAAAGAGGTCCTTACAAAACAAAAGACAGTGATGGTTCCGAACAATCATACAGACAGGCAGTCATTACTTCTCAAAATAAAAACCCATTAAGTCAAAACCTACGAAGGAGACTTACAAAACTGGGGCATCTCGCTGACTGTAATTCCAAAAGAAATAGTTCAGGCAAAAAACAGGGATAATGAAATCAAAAAGGAAGAGGTCCAACAAACCCTCAACAAAAAAAGGAATGACTGCCTATTCAAAATAAACTATCAACATTCGAACCATCACGGGAATATCAGGACAAAAACTCAAATAAGGTCTAACGCATGATCAACTGAGTTTAGGTTTGAAGAACATCACGAAGAGCGGGTGGGTACAAATAAATTTTGAGCCTTTATCCTTTGTTTCTTAAACCGTGAACCAGGCCACGTCATAACCCTTAAAAGTCCTAGCTGAAGCATGGGTTAGTTCGAAAGCATACTGTTACAAATGTATCCTGACTCCTTAAGGCTTGCTGTAAAATACTGAGTTGACATCACAGTTTACAAAAAATTCACTTGTTTTTATGAAAAAATGCATTTTCAAAAAAAACTTCAAGACAGACATAAGCTTTGCATTCTTGATATAATACTGTTTGCGTATGACTATTTGTTCGAACAGTAGAGAAATTCGCACGAAGAATGTCTAGTGAACAAAAGAACTTCCAATCAAGGGGCATGGCCTGATCATGGTCCATCATCTGGGGCAGTTAAGTCAAGATTCAGATTATCTCTCAAAAGGCCAACCAGCTTAGGGCAAATCTTTGCCTGAGTCACTTGGGCCTTAATTCCAGTGACAAACCCGGTACGATCAAACATCTTCTGGGCACATGGAAACACAATAACAGGGGCACCTCCCTACATCCTGAGAGCATGGACATAGTCGGAAAAATACTACGCATAATCAAAGACCCGCTAGGTCGACTGGCCTAGGCAAAAATAAGGGCTTCCCGGCGAACCAAAAGGGTTCGGGCAAAAATAATGGATGAAGATAAAAAAAAATCTGTACACCCGGCAAGTCGAAAACCTGAAAAGGCGGCTTGGGTAAAAAGGGGTATCCCGATGGACTGAAAACCCGAAAGGGCGGTCCAGGAAAAAGTTAGGGATCAAAAGCGTACGACTATGTCCTGTCATCTCGTCACTTACCTACCAAAAGAAGATTTGTCACGCGGAAGTTATCAAGCACCTCATAGGCCTTCTTCTCCAACAGAAACTGGGGAAATAATGAGTTATCTAAATGATCCGGTTGCCATGTCCACCGAAGTGCCAAGGTAAGTTCAGCTGAAGAATGCGACCAAGATACCTTCATTTCCAACAGAGCACAACAACGAAATCCCCAACGGAGTTATCATCAAATCTCATCGAAGTATCCCTTCCCACAGAGTAATTCCCCGCAGAGTAATCTCTTCGCCAAGTTTATTCCCCAACGGAGTTATCTTCTCCGACCGGTATTCTTGCAATCATCATCCCCAATGGAAACGAAGAATCTCACTCTTCAACATCAGCCCAGGATTTGACTTCCCGGCATCCGTCAAGGATCTATTTTCCTAGACGCAGATACATTCATAAACATCACATTGTTATACATCATGATACATGCATATACGCATCATATCATACAATCTCATGTGTTGAAAAATATTATTGCTTGATCCATATCATGCATTGCATATGACTGACCTTTACCTTTCAGGAAGGATACAGTTAAAAGATCAGCTATGTAGACGAATACAGTCAAAAGAGACCAACCCAGTCAAAGAATACAAATCTAGTTAAATCAATGCCTAAAGATTTCTCTGATCCAACTCGTCGTTATAGACACTCGTCGCTATAGACACTCGTCGCTATAGACACTCATCGTTATAGACACTCGTCGTTATAGACACTCGTCGTTATAGACACTCGTCGTTATAGACACTCGTCGTTATAGACACTCGTCGTTATAGACACTCATCGTTATAGACACTCGTCGTTATAGATACTCGTCATTATAGACACTCGTCGTTATAGACACCCGTCGTTATAGACACTCATCGTTATAGACACCCGTCGTCATAGACACTCGTCGTCATAGACACTCGTCGTTATAGACACTCGTCGTTATAGACACTCGTCGTTATAGACACCCGTCGTTATAGACACCCGTCGTTATAGACACTCGTCGTTATAGACACTCGTCGTTATAGACACCCGTCGTTATAGACACCCGTCGTTATAGACACTCGTCGTTATAGACACTCGTCGTTATAGACACTCGTCGTTATAGACACTCGTCGTTATAGACACCCGTCATTATAGACACTCGTCGTTATAGACACTCGTCGTTATAGACACTCGTCGTTATAGACACTCGTCGTTATAGACACTCGTCGTTATAGACACTCGTCGTTATAGACACTCGTCGTTATAGACACTCGTCGTCATAGACACCCGTCGTCATAGACACCTGTCGTCATAGACACCCGTCGTCCTAGACACTCGTCGTCATAGACACTCGTCGTCATAGACACTCGTCGTCATAGACACTCGTCGTTATAGACACTCGTCGTTATAGACACTCGTCGTTATAGACACTCGTCGTTGTAGACACTCGTCGTTGTAGACACTCGTCGTTGTAGACACTCGTCGTTGTAGACACTCGTCGTTGTAGACACTCGTCGTTGTAGACACTCGTCGTTATAGACACTCGTCGTTATAGACACTCGTCGTTATAGACACTCGTCGTTATAGACACTCGTCGTTATAGACACTCGTCGTTATAGACACTCGTCGTTATAGACACTCGTCCATGAGGATAACCTGTCAGTAGAGACAACTCACTAACCTTACTAATTCCAGACTCGATTCCTGTATCTTGCCAGGACACGTCTGAAGAGTTCGAAGATCCGATTCCTGTATCTTGCCAGGGTGTATCTGTTGACGACTAACATTACCAGACTCGATTCCTGTATCTTGCCAAGGCACGTCTGAAGAGTTCGAAGATCCGATTCCTGTATCTCGCCAGGGTGTATCTGTTGACGACTAACATTACCAGACTCGATTCCTATATCTTGCCAGGGCACGTCTGAAGAGTTCGAAGATCCGATTCCTGTATCTCGCCAGGGTGTATCTGTTGACGACTATATTCCAGACTCGATTCCTGTATCCTGCCAGGGCACGTCTGAAGAGTTCGAAGATCCGATTCCTGTATCTCTCCAGGGTGTATCTGTTGACGACTATATTCTCCAGACTCGATTCCTGTATCTCGCTAGGGCACGTCTGAAGAGTTTAAAGATTCGATTCCTGTATCCAGCCAGGGCACATCTACATAAAGAGTTTGAAGACCAACTCCTGTAACATGCCAGGTAATTATTTTTCTTTCTCAGGTACGCAAGTTCTCGCTAAGAAATCTCTTACGCGATCGACAACCTCCCGATGGCATCTATAAGCCCATCTCCACAACTATCCATTGCAGTTCCAAATGGCATCTATAAGCCCATCCCCGACAAGGTTTTGTCACACTTTCAGATGGCATCTATAAGCCCATCCTCCTATCCATCATCTCTTCCAAATGGCATCTGTAAGCCCATTCCCGCCATCACGTTGCTGATACTCTACTATGCGAGTGCAAATTTCTGGGCACTCTAGTGTTCAATCATCTTCCACCTTCGGATTACGAAAGGCACGCAAGCCAATCTAAATCCTCAGGTCTAAGAAGATTGAACAGGGGCAACTGTTGTACCCCAAAATTTTCCCTCCCATATTTCTTAAAAATTCAGGTTCGGCTCAAGAGTCAATTCTTTAAAGAAGGTATCCGAATGTGCGAGTTTTCTTGAAGACATATGGTGAAAAAGTGTGCTGAAAGTGCAGTTTTTACGCGCTAAAAAATTCATAACTTGAAGATCGTGGCTCGTTTTGAACCCGTTCCGGTTGCCAAAATTCCGTCTTGACATTATCTACGTTTTCATCTCTCACGGCTGGAAGCCAATTTCGATCAGAAGGTCTTCAAAAATGTGGATTTATCAAGTATTTTCATACAGAAAATTTGTGACAGAAGTTTATTTGCGTCATGTTCAGAAAATCATAACTTGGTCGATTTTCATCGTATCGAGCTGGTTCCGGCGCCAAAATTTCAAAAGTTGAGTTGGCTACATTTTCACATAAGGTATTGAGTTCAAACGGTATTCAAAAGGCCTTCGTTTTTTGCTCAGAGTGCGTGACACGCTGAAAATCCTGAATGCTGAATATTATTTCATCTGGGCCGAAACTTCGAAAATTCATAACTCGGTCAATTTTTATCGGATTGGGCTCATATTTTTACACAAGGTCCCTGACTCATAGATCTACAACTTTGCTTCAAAAGTCAAGACCGGATTATGCTCCGATCAATACCAGTTTTTTATTGAAGAACGTGTCAGAGTCGACACTGGAGCCCAAAATAAGTTTGTCTGAGCTGAAACTTCAAAAATTCATAACTAATTCACCGTTTATCCAATTGGGCCTATTTTCGGACAGGAGTTAGTTATCGATGTCGGCTACATTTTGTTTTCACATTTCAACTTCAAAAATTGCACTTAAGTCCCTGCGATTTAGCCTGGAAAGTGACGAACTCAAGTGAACATTGGAGGCCCAATTGCACATTCAAAGCCCATTTTCTTTATCCTGATTTCAATTATATAATCACCTTCTTTTCACACAAACCAGAGAGGAGAAAAAGAGAGAAAGAACCTTGCCACAACACTGTTAAAATATCAAATTCTTTCAAGAACCCTAAAACCTTGAAATCCTTATTACAAATCCCTCTCTCACTACAAACAAGCCATCACAGTTACAAACCAACACCTCACTACTTCTTCAGTAAGAATAAGGCTGGCTTGATCTCCATGATCCAAAGGGCATAAAAGCATTCAGGTCACTAATTTTCCAATAAGGGTAAGATTGATTTGATCTCCATGATCAAAAGGGTATAATCATTCATACATGCCATATTGTGCCTAAACATTAAATTTCTTCATATATTGGCTTTATTTGCATTTTATGATTTTATTTAATGTGTTCATGAGATTCAACACTGCAGATTTAGACAGAATCCCATGCAGGTTCATTAAGGAACGTTGAGGCCAGAACACAAATGGTCAAAAGCCAAATGGCCAAAAAGAACAACTTATGCATGATGAGGCCAGAACACAAATGGCCAACAACCAGAACACAAATGGCCATGAAACCCAATCCAATGGCCAAAGAATGCAGACCACGGTACTCAGGAGTCAATGAACACGCACGTGATGCCAGAAAGTCAAACAAGGCTTTTTGTCTAATGGGCCAGAATACTTCAAAAAAACCTCCCCTTGGGCCTGAAACCCCCCTTGGTTTGCATCCTTTTAATTTTATTTTCTTTTCTTTTCTAATTCTTTTTTTAATTGTTTTGATTGTTTTTCTCACCATAAAATAATTTTCTATAATAAAAACAGAAAAATCAAAAATACAAATATATTTAATTATTACTAATTTCATCACTAACCTATTTTTTGTAAATAAACTCTAACAATTAACTTAGTTTAATTTAGGTTTTTAAACTTTAATCTTTTTCTTAATAAGTAAAAAGTATCTAGAATTAGGTTTTTTTTGACATTTTCATCTTTTTCTTAAATAAATTATTAATCATCATTATTTATCATTATTATTAATTATCATTAATTTTGTAAATAAACATGTAAATAAATTAATTAACTAGTAAATTAGGTTAACTTTAATATTTTCATTAATAATTAAAATAATCTAGATTTAGGGTTTCCTTTTAATTCTTGTTCTTTATTTTTCATAAATACAAAAAAACACTAAAACACTTTCTTTTCTTTAATTAAATAATTAATTGGACTTTAATTTAATTTAATTTCATGCAAAGGGTCCAACGCCCTCGAACGTTCAATTTCAATTTCTATTTCGCACGTTATTTTATTTTCTTGTGAATATTATGTAATTGCTCAAGCCTTGTAATAGTAACTAGGTTTTACTTTCCGCATCTTTTATTAAAACGGGTCTTTGTAATTTGGCGATGTATAGACCCGCGCCTTGTAATAGCGTAGGATTTTACTTTCCGCATTTAAATTTCCGCACTTTTAAATTATAATTGCATGAAAGAATGTATGACCTAAATTAAAAACAAGCGTAGATCACCATGATACATGTACAAGATAAAATATAACTGAAATAACACACAGATTCACACACCACTCTTAGGGTACGCCTCACTGTTGCCTTGCCTTCGAAACGTGGTCGTCGAGTATAGGACGTTTTAGTAAGTCCTTATGTCCATGACATGATCCAGTTGCCTCGAAACGGTTGCCTCGGAATTAAAAAGGATCAATGGCATAAGGGTAGCTTCTAAGGTATCCTACTGTTACTCTGGTGACCACACTGTCCCTACAAACGAATTGACCCGAACACCTCCAACGGTGGTGCTACCTACCTCTCAATGGTGGGATGGCACTACCTTAAGGACATTTACACATCCTAATTCCTTAGGGTAGGTAGATGACTCATAGATACTTGCTATATTTCAAATAACAAATCAAAAAACTCTTTTCACACTGACACTTTTCAAAAAGCCTTCAAAATAATTTTTCAAACACTCTTGAGGACTGATACAAGAGTCGATCTGAAATCTTTAAACGAAACTTTTTTCAAACCCACTCACAGTTGAAAAGCAAACACTTTTGAAAACACAATGAGTAAGTATCTAAGAGTCCATGGATAACCATGGATAGAAAGGGTGTTAACACCTTCCCTTTCTATAAATCTACCTCCCGAACCGAGAAACAATCTCATAAGGAATTTTGCTGTGCTTTTGTCCTGTCCATGTTGGAGAAAATAAAAGACGGTGGCGACTCTTGCTTACCGCGACATTTCGCGAACCAGCGTTAAACAGTCAGTTCCAGATCCACCGATCACACTTACAAAGACTATGCTAGAAGATTATTACCCTTCTTCAATAAAGTTGAATTCCATCACATCCCTAGAGATGAAAATTAAATGGCGGATGCTCTGGAAACTTTGGCTTCCATGTACCAAGTAAATACTTGGAATGATATACCCCGAATTACAGTTCGACGACTGGATAGGCCCGCTCATGTGTTTGCAACAGAGGAGGTAGCAGATGAAAAACCTTGGTATTATGATATCAAGCATTTTCTTCAGACTCAGGAATACCCGATTGGTGCGTCGAGGAAAGATAGAAAGACACTGAGAAGATTGGCAGGCAGTTTCTTCCTCAGTAAAAATGTGTTATACAAGAGAAATTATGACATGGTCTTGCTCAGATGCGTGGATAGACACGAAGCGGACATGTTTATGCATGAGATTTATGAAGGTTCATTTGGAACTCATGATAATGGACATTCAATGGCTAAAAAGATGTTAAGGGCAGGTTATTATTGGTTGACAATGGAATCTGACTGTTACAAATTTGCAAAGAAGTGCCATAAATGCCAGATTTATGCGGATAAGATTCATCTGCCTCTGACACTTCTCAATGTGATTTACTCCCCATGGCCTTTCTCTATGTGGGGTATTGACATGATCAAGATGATAGAACCCAAAGCTTCGAATGGGCACCATTTTATCTTGGTAGCAATTGACTACTTTACCAAATGGGTAGAGGTTGCTTCATATGCCAATGTTACGAAACAGGTGGTTGTGCGTTTCATAAAAAACAATCTTATATGCCGGTATGGTGTGCCGAGTAGAATCATCACTGACAATGGCTCAAATCTGAATAACAAGATGATGACAGAACTATGTGAAGAATTCAAGATTGTCCATCACAATTCATCTCCATACAGGCCAAAGATGAATGGGGCTATTGAGGCTGCTAATAAGAATATCAAGAGAATTATCCAAAAAATGGTTGTTACTTATAAGGATTGGTATGAAATGCTTCCTTTTGCTCTGCATGGATATCAGACATCTGTCCGCACTTCAACAGGAGCAACCCCATTCTCCCTAGTGTATGGAATGGAAGCTGTACTCCCTGTTGAGGTAGAGATTCCCTCGTTGCGTGTGATAATGGAAGCCAAGTTGACAGAGGCTGAATGGGTCCAGAACAGGTTCAACCAATTGAATTTGATTGAAGAGAAGAGGATGACAACTTTATGTCATGGGCAGTTATATCAGAAAAGAATGAAGAAAGCGTTTGATAAAAAGGTCAAACCTCGTGAATTCAGAGAAGGAGACCTCGTGCTCAGGAAGATCATGTCTTTCAACACTGATTCTAGGGGCAAGTGGACTCCCAATTTTGAAGGCCCGTATGTTGTCAAAAAAACCTTCTCTGGTGGTGCATTAATTCTTGAAACTATGGATGGCGAGGAGTTCCCACGTCCCATGAATGCTGACGCAGTCAAGAAATACTTCGCCTAAAGAAATAAAAGAACATCTCGCTAAGTTGAAAACCCGAAAGGGCGGCTTAGGAAAAAAGGAGCGTCTCGGTAGGCCGAAAACCAGAAAGGGCGGTCTAGGCAAAAATTAGAGACATAAACAGAATAAATTTCCCGCTAAGTTGAAAACCTGCAAGGGCAGCTTAGGCAAAAGTTAGGGATTTTCTTGGCAAGTAACTACGTCAGACAAGACTTGATCGTTGAAGCAACAATCTTCTCAGATTCTCACCATACTTCAACAAAAGCTACTGCTCAGGATTTCAAAAGTTGCTAGGGGGGATAGTGGTCATTGTATCTTTTCCATTATATATATTACCATTTCCCAAACTTTTTAATCATCCATGGAGTCTCTCCATTCGCAGACTACCATTTTACTAATAAAATTCGAGCTTTTAGCCAATTCTTTGTGTTCTTGTTTTATTTAGCTTGCAAAGACTCCATTTATTACTGATGATAACTTTCAAAGCAAAAAGATTAAAAAGAAAAATTGACTTTTAAAAAAAAAAGAGATTTTTACAATTTACTTTTACTTTGAGATTTATGATGAAACAATGACAACAAAAATGGTGATCCCAGGAATGAACAAACTCTGGTTGTTTTGAGAAGATTTACTTCCTTCTTGAAGGTTCTCTTAGGTCATTTTGCTGGTATGTGCACGATCTTTGTATGTTTCTCAGTTAGTTAAAGACGATACCAATCGGTGTAAGGTGCGGTATTGGGTTTGTGATCCCATTATCCCCAATCAAGTCTTGGTTCGCTTTTGATTTTGCGTTTGCATGGTCGGAAGCCTCCGTCCCAGATTCCCCAGTGAAGTTTTCCCTCGTATGATGAAAGGTTTTATTTCCTTGGTGTGCTAAGATATCGTTCTTTTTGCAGTATTGGCATTAGTGTTGACTTCTTGATTTCCCGGGAAGGCTATCCCAGGGCATCTTTTGTCGGAATAGGTTTTCATGATGAAAAGTTTCAATCCGCATCTTTCCCCAGGGGGTAGGCTTGAATTCCCAAGTGAGGTTTTTGATTGTTTCGGCGTCAGTCTGTTTTATTTGAGGCTGGTCTTGAAATCTCCAGTAGGCATGTTGCTTTTGAAAAACTGGTTTCTCCGATGAAACCGGAAGAAATATGTTCTATCCCGATATCTGTTTGATTTAGCTACATCTGGATTATGTTTCTCCTCAGTGAAGTTAGGACAGGCAATAGGTTTGGTTTCCGCAGTTGCTTTTACCTTTCTTGGATTGATCTTTCTGGTTGAAGTTTAGCCCAATATTGTTAGTACCTGAGGCGGTTTTGTTTGTTTGAACTGATCATGTATCCTTTTACCAGCATATGCACGATATCACTCATACATTCATACATACATCATGCATTGCTACAAATCATTTTTCATTGACATTGTGTTCTAACCTTCCTGCAGCGCTCCTTGATTAGGTGGATTTGGTTTTCCCTCTTGAGTTTATTTCTCAAAGGATGTATCTTCGTTGGTTGTCTTGCTCCATTTTATTTCTCAATTAGATTTGTGGTTGCAAGACAATATTATTTACTTTGGATTTCTGAGAACTTTGAGTTTTGGTTTGTGTATTTATTTTGCACGAGAAGACTTTATCTCATTAGCAGGAATATCGTCGCATTTCCCCAGGAAGTCATATCTCTTTCCCCATGAAGCCATATTTCTATCCCCAGAAAGTCGTTTCTTTTTGCAATCCTCCATGATAACAAGCAACAAGTATCTTTATTTGAGCAACTCGTGCTTCCCTGTACAAGTCGACGTAACTTTTTTTTTCTATTTCCTCTATGAGTGGTTAGTTTGCAGTCCGTCGTCAGTTTACGCCAGTGGATGGAAAGACTTTCAAATTCACATAAATTGCTCGTTGTGAAATCTTTGCAAGTGGAAGTCTCTTTATTTGAGACAACTTACATATTACCCTTTCCAGGCAGAATGCCTTGGTTAAAGAAGAAGTTGAGACCCGTTCTAGGTAAAATGCCAGAATTTTGGGATAACTTGATATGATATATTTTCTATTTCTACCTTCAGTGAACGTTGGTAGTACATCGGCAGTGAACGCCGGTGTTTGTTATCTTTTTGCTATCTTCAGTGAATGTTGATAGTTCATCGTCAGTGAACGGCGGTGATATGATATATTTTCTCTCTACCTTCAGTGAATGTTGGTAGTACATCGGCAGTGAACGTCAGTGTTTGTTATCTTTTTTCTATCTTCAGTGAGCGTTGATAGTTCATCGTCAGTGAACGGAGGTGATATGATATTTTCTCTTTCTACCTTCAGTGAATGTTGGTAGGACATCGGCAGTGAACGTCGGTGTTTGTTATCTTTTTGCTATCTTTAGTGAACGTTGATAGTTCATTATCAATGAACGACAATGATATGATATTTTATCTCTACCTTCAGTGAATGTTGGTAGGACATCGACAATGAACGTCGGTGTTTGTTATCTTTTTGCTATCTTCAGTGAACGTTGATAGTTCATTATCAGTGAACGACAGTGATATGATATTTTCTCTTTCTACCTTTAGTGAATGTTGGTAGTACATCGGCAGTGAACGTCGGTGTTTGTTATCTTTTTGCTATCTTCAGTGAATGCTGATAGTTCATCGCCAGTTAACGGCGGTGATATGATATTTTCTCTCTACCTTCAATGAATGTTGGTAGTACATCGGCAGTGAACGTTGGTGTTTGTTATCTTTTTGCTATCTTCAGTTAACATTGATAGTTCATCATCAGTGAACGGCGATGATATGCTATTTTCTCTCTACCTTCAGTGAACGTTGGTAGTACATCGGTATTGAACGTCGGTGTTTGTTATCTTTTTGCTATCTTCAGTGAACGTTGATAGTTCATCGTTAGTGAACGGCGGTGATATGATATTTTTCTCTCTACCTTCAGTGAACGTTGGTAGGACATCGACAATAAACGTTAGTGTTTGTTATCTTTTTGCTATCTTCAGTGAACGTTGATAGTTCATCGTCAGTGAACGGAGGTGATATGATATTTTCTCTCAACCTTCAGTGAACGTTGGTAGTACATCGGTAGTGAACGTCAGTGTTTGTTATATTTTTGCTATCTTCAGTGAATATTGATAGTTCATTGCCAGTGAACGGTAGTTATATGATATACTCTCTCTACCTTCAGTGAACGTTGGTAGTACATCGATAGTGAACGTCGGTGTTTGTTATCTTTTTGCTATCTTCAGTGAACGTTGATAGTTCATCATCAATGAACGGCGGTGATATGATATTTTCTCTTTCTACCTTCAGTGAACGTTGGTAGACCATCGGTAGTGAACGTCGGTGTTTGTTATCTTTTTGCTATCTTTAGTGAACGTTGATAGTTCATCGTTAGTGAACGGTGGTGATATGATATTTTTCTCTCTACCTTCAGTGAACTTTGGTAGTACATCGGAAGTGAACGTTGGTGTTTGTTATCTTTTTGCTATCTTCAGTGAATGTTGATAGTTCATCGTTAGTGAACGGCGGTGATATGATATTTTCTCTTTCTACCTTCAGTGACGTTGGTAGACCATCGGCAGTGAACGTCGGTGTTTGTTATCTTTTTTCTATCTTCAGTGAACATTGATAGTTCATCGTTAGTGAACGGTGGTGATATGATATTTTTCTCTCTACCTTTAGTGAACATTGGTAGTACATCGGCAGTGAATGTCGGTGTTTGTTATCTTTTTGCTATCTTCAGTGAATGTTGATAGTTCATCGTTAGTGAACGACAGTGATATGATATTTTCTCTCTACCTTCAGTGAACGTTGGTAGACCATCAACAGTGAACATCGGTGTTTGTTATCTTTTTTCTATCTTGAGTGAACATTGATAGTTCATCGTCAGTGAACAACGGTGATATGATATATTTTCTCTTTCTACCTTCAGTGAACGTTGGTAGACCATCGACAATGAACGTCGATGCTTGTTATTTTCCTCTCTGATTCAATTCTTTTGGTCCACCAGTTATTTATTTTCCCGGTGGGGTTGCTCCTTTGTTTCTTCATTTTTGTGGCATCCCTAGTGATATCTTGCGTCTCTTTAGATTTGTCCATCTGCATTCATATGCATAAGCATTTGCATGGCATCTTAGGGCCAAAAATAGGGTTTGTTTTATATTTAAGTATCTTCAATTGCATCGACACGAAGATTTTTATCCTTCGTATCTTCGGATAGAAGACACTTAAATAAGGGAAGCTGTTGTACCCCAATTTTTGCCCCTAAGATTCCTCTATCATATCATATCAACTCGATCATAACAAGATCACATTAGGGTTGGTTCTTCCTCTTTTTCTATATCCTATCTTTAAGTTTACTCTTGAGGAATCTCCAAGCACCTTAGTTGTGTATTTTGTATATGTGTTGTTGACCAACTTCTAATCAAAATACAAAAAAATATTTGTCTTTGTCTTTGTATATTTTTGTTTTGTAGGTACCAAGTCGAAGCATCTGACAAATAAGGATTTCTGGTATTATTTTTTCTAAAATCTCTATTTGTAAAGGAAAAATTAATAAAAATTCATTTTTTTCACTGATGCAATCGATTGCTCTTAGAGTGCAATCGATTGCACATAGTGCATTTTGTGCCATTTTTGAAAAAAATACATTGTGCAAATTGATTTGCACTATAGTGCAATCGATTGCACAACGTGAAAATTTGAAAAAAATCAGCAATTTTAAACTTGTCAAATTTTGTCTCCAATTTTTCTTCATTTTTGAAAGATATATCATTAATTCAAATTTTAGTGCCAATCTTTCATTTTTAAGAAGAATTATCATTAATTCAAATTTTGGCTATAATATTTGAAAGAATTATCATTAATTCAAATTTTGGCTCCAAGAATCAATTACCAAATTACCACTAATCCCAATCCTAAAACTCTATAAATAGAGTCCTCATTTCATTCAAATTTCAAGCTTTGGATAGCCAAATCCACCTTGCTAAAAAATCTATCAATTCTCTCCATCTACCAAATTCACTCAAAGCTCCATTTTCAAAAAGTTAGTAAGCTTTGCATTGAAGCTAACTAATCTTTGAGCTAAACCTTCACCCAAACACTTTTTCTTCATTAATTCTCTACATCCAAGCTTGGCAATTGATTCTTGTGGTTGAATTGAAGCAAATTCTTGATGTTGTTTTGATAATTCTCTAGATCTACCTTTGGTAAGTTGGATAATTCATCTTTCACAATGTGATCTCTTGGTGATCTTTGGGATTGATTCATTGAGCATTATTTTGTGATTCCAATGGTGTTATTTTCTCATAATTTGATTGAATTTTCGTGCTCAATTGGATCCATGATCATAAGGTATTCGATGGAAAGTTTGAACAAGAATTTGGCCTTTTAAAATGTTGTTTTGCTGTCTGTAACAACATGCAATCGATTGCAGTAACAGTGCGATCGATTGCACATACGTAATTTCACGCAGATTTTTGAAAATTGTACTGTGTAAATTGATTTACACAGTAGTGAAATCGATTTACACAGGGACATAATGCATTTTTTTGCCTTGTTTTGGGGCAACTTTGATCCAAAATGGTTTTTCTACTCACTCCTTTTGATTGTTGGTTTGGATTGTAATTTTAAATGTCCAATTTCTCTTTAAACTCAATGGACTTTGTGATGTCGATGAAGTTGGATAAATGTTCATCAATTCAAATCTACCTAAGAGTGAATTATTTAATTCATTTTTGGTGCTTTGGATTAATGATATGTTTAGTGCTTTAATCCATCTAGAGGAGTGGTTGAATTTAAAGATGAAAGAATTTTGAGGTGGTAATCCAAATTAGCTTATCATTCCCCTCCCTCTTCATCTTATACCTTTCTTTTTTAATTGTGCTACATGTTAAGGGATTATGATCTCTATATCTTTTATTCAAACATGAAGTACATAGATTGCTATTGATCGGTCTCAAAATAGGTGCGACTTCTACATAAGTCCACTTACGATTGCTTAACATATCGCTAAATTTTGTCCCGATTCGAATAAATGATCATTCGTGGCCCAAACTTATGATTGCAAGCCCAAGTATGTTAATTTGATATCTTTGATCCAATAACCTTGAGATTCATTGTGTGGAGGCTTTGGTTCTACCAATCCTCTAATGGATCTACAACACCTTTGGTCAACACGGATCACTTAAACATCGTTGATCATTAAATGTTACTTTTGAGGATTCCAAAATGGATGATATACTTGACAAAAAGAAAATGCAACTTGTTGTGTGGAGGCTTTGGTTATACCAATCTTCTAATGAGTTCCAAATGCAAGTTTCAAGATGGTCATCCAACTAACCACTAATTTCTAACAATTGACTTTACTTTATGCTTTTATTTTTATGCTTTATGTACCATTTACTTTTAGCATTTTACACTTCATGCTATTTTCATCTTTGCTCACTTGAGCATTTACTTTTATGTCATTTTTATTTTTGCTCACTTGAGCTTTTCTTTTCCTTTTGGAGACACTTACTAATCAACATGAACCATAAAAAACTTTAATGATACTTGGACTATTTGGTTACTATCCTTGGCATTATGGAGTATTAGACTTCTTGGACTTAGGATTAGAAACCTTGGCCTATCTTGGAGACCTTGTGATCCTTAATTCATATTTTATCTGGAGTTCTTGAGGTTTACCTCAAGAAATTGAGTTGTTTGTTTGTTTTGTGTGCAGGTTATTGTGATTACATACTTTGTTTGTAATCTGGAATTCACCCGTATACAGCCGTTACTCTGCCCAATTTTTGCGAAGACTTAATACACTTGAAGTTTGGTTCTCTCAAGAGGTCTAGTATCTTTGCTTGCTTGGTTTCAATCCGAAGAATGGGAATTCTATATTGACTCATAATGTCAAGTATTGGCTTCTTGTTGGTTAGATGGTTCTTATTCCTAGCTTTTACCTTATGCTTTAGGATAGTCTCTTCATCTCCTCCCATCTTCTTTAATTTCAAAAATCTTCTCCCTCCTTTTGAAAACTCTTCTTGTTTTGAAGCTTGAACCACTTTCATAATAAACTTGGACTTATGTCCATGCATTTTCAAAGTATTTTCATAAATAAATTTCAATCAATTTAATAATACCTTGACATTTTTGTGAGAAGACTAAAAGTTAATCAATCTCATTTCAAACCATTTTTGCCACTTTGGCTTTTTATTTTAAAATCTTTCTCAAAATATTAGACTCTTGTCAATCCTTGTAGTGATGCAAACAACTATACTTCTACAATATGTAGTGAAGAGAGATATTTTCCACTTGGGTGTTGAGTGAGGCATTGTTGACTTTAAAATCCAAGTCATATCCTCCACTTTGAGATGATGCAAATTCTTCTTTCTCATGATTGTGGGTAGTAAGTATGTTTTCCACACGGACAATGACGATGATGTCTTATCTCTTAAAATCAACCAATACACTTATGTTTTAAATTTTTAAAAGAGGAACTACGTGTACCCTGATCCCCTATTGCATGAAAGGTTGTACGTAGGCACTAATGGTTCGCAACCGCGGCGGGTGCAAAAATCATAAAAATATTTCTTTTCTTACCTCCACCATCCATTTTATATACAACACACTCTATATAGCCAAACTATACAGATTTTACAAAGAGGTTCATGCGGAGTACCGTAGATGTTTAGGGTGCTAATACCTTCCCTTTGCATAACCAACCCCTTACCTTGAATCTTTTCCCTTCTTTTTGGGTTATTCGCTCTTTTCCCATTCCTTTGGAAACAATAAAGCACGGTGGCAATTTTTATTTTGATTTGTATAAAGTCTAGTCAATTCAATGGCTTAGTCTTGAACATTTCTACCACTACACCATTGTCAGTGGTTATCCTCTCATGGATGCTGTATCGACAGATAAAGTTATGCTTGATGAACCGGGCTATAACATTCTTGGTAACTGAGGCAAATGAAGCCGCTTCGACCCATTTGGTGAAGTAGTCAATGGCGACGAGGATGAAACGATGTCCATTAGAGGCAGTGGGCTTGATTTCCCCGATCATGTCAATGCCCCACATTGCAAACGACCATGGAGAAGTCATAACATTTAAATGTATTGGAGGCACACGAACCTTGTCAGCATAAATCTGACACTTATGGCAAGTCCTCGTGTGATGGTGACAATCGGTTTCCATTGTCGACCAATAGTAACCAGCTCTCATAATCTTCTTGGCCATAGTATGTCCGCCAGAATGAGTACCAAAGATGCCTTCATACATGTCTTCCATGATTTTCTATGCTTCCTTCTTGTCCATACAATGGAGCAGAGTCGAATCATGGTTGCGCCTGTACAAAATCCCATTGCTTAGGAAGAACTTGGCTGAAAACCTTCGCAGGAATTTCTTGTCGTTGATTGAAGCTCCCTCAGGATATTCTTTTGCTTCAAGGTACCTTTTCACTTCATGATACCAAGGCTTCTCCTCATCAGTGTCAATCTCATAACAATGTGCCTGTTCGTCAAATCTTTCTATAGTAATTCTAGGAGCTTCGTTGTCTGAATTGACCTTGAACATAGATGACATAGTTGCTAAAGCATCTGCCAACTTATTTTCTTCCCTTGGGATATGTTCAAATGTGACCTCTTCAAATTATGGGATCAAGGTTAGTGCAAGATCTTTGTAAGGGATCCAATTTGGATGTTTGGTATCCCACTCTCCTTTAACTTGACTTATCACCAGGGCTGAGTCTCTGTATATGCTTAAGAATTTGATTCTCAGGTCAATAGCAACCTTAAGACCCAAGATGCATGCTTCATATTCGACCATATTGTTTGTACAGTCAAAGTAGAGTCTGGCAGTGAAAGGTGTATGGAAACCTTCGGGAGAAATGATTACATCACCAATTTCGTTACCCAATGCATTGGAAGCTCCATAAAAAATCATAGTCCATCAGGATCCTTGTTCAAGTCCTTCATACGGTCCAAGCTTTGCACAGTCGGTTATCAGCATGATATTATTGTCCGGAAATTCAAAGTTCATGGATTGGTAGTCATCAACAGTTTGATGCGCTAAATGATCCGCCAACACACTTCCCTTGACTACTTTTTGTGTAGTGTATTGGATATCATATTCAGTCAATATCATTTTCCATCTGGCTATTCGTCCAGAGAGAGCTGGCTTCTCGAATATGTACTTGACGGGATCCATCTTAGAAATCAAGAGAGTAGTATGAGTCAACATATACTGTCTTAGTCGGTGAGCAACCCATGCCAAAGCGCATCAAGATTTCTCGAGCAGTGAATATCTTATTTCACAGTCAGTAAAATTTTTTCTAAGGTAATATATTGCATGCTATTTTCGAACAGACTCGTCATGTTGGCCCGACACATACCCCATTGAATTCTCTAATGCGGTCTGTGATACGGTGGGAGAACTGACTTGGGATTTTGCGTTTGTGTTCGCAAATGTTTCGGTTTAGCAAGAGTCGCCACTGACTTTTTATTTTATCATAAGGAAAGGTCAAAAAGCACAGGAAAGACCTTTGAGATGTTTTCTTGGGTTCAGGGAGTAGATTATAGAAAGGGAAGGTATTAGAACCCTTTCTATCCATGGTTATCCATGGGCTCTTAGTTACTTGTTTAGATCACTTGCTTTGCTTTTCAATTGTTTGAAACGATGCTCTTCAATTGTTTGAAATGGTGCTTTGTGTGTGGTTTTGAAATATGTTTTGAAAAGAGGCCATCGTTGTGGCAACCTTTGTAATGATTCTTGTTTGAATGTATACAAAGGTGTTTTTGTCTTTTGAAAAGTTTTCAATGTTTGAAAGTAGGGTTTTGAAATTGTGTGGTGAAGTGTGTTTTGAAAGTAGCAAGGATATTTTTGCAAGTTTTTGATCAAGTAACTAAGAGCTATCTACCCTATTTTACTCAAAGATATTTCTTATGTTTTTAACCCTTTTAACAGTGTTGCTTCACCATTGTATTTGGTGAACAACCTTGTGTTGGGATGTTTAACGGGACAGGCGCGGGTCATCGTATAGACCATGATAGCAATTGTGTCAAGTATTTTTGGCAATTTTCCTAAGAGACTTGATCATTTTGTTTAGGCAACCTAGATAGCATCATCGAGGGACTATGATCTTTTGTTTTGTTTTTGTTTTGCCAAAGTACTTGACATGCATACCATGACCCATTTTTGAAGGCAACAAGTGGATTGTAACCCTAGGGGTGCAAGTGTGCACTGTGTTTGTTTTTCATGCATTTTTGTCCTTGATTAGGTCAAACTATTTGTTGGTTTTGATTTTGCATACAAACCCTAATTCTAATCATGGCATAATTGAAAGCATTTAAGTGCGTAAAAAATAAATCTAAGCTATTACAACTTTGATATAGGGAGGGGGGGGGGGGGGGGTACAATTTTGAATAGGGGATTATTTTGCAAGAAATATAAAACCCTAATTACTATTTTTTTTTGGTAAAGTACTTGACTTTGTATATTGATTTCAAAATCCGAATGCTATACAAAGGGTGATCAACCTTGGATCAGGCCCTCAAAAAAAATCTAGAACGACAAATAAAATAAAAAAAGACAGAGGATATTACATCATCATCCTCTTAGCTAAATGTTTTCTCAGCTTAATTCTACTCCACCCTCTATATACAATGTTTTCAATAATATCGTTCTCTATATTTCTAGATTTTGATTCCTTCTTGAAGATTGTTTCATTTCTGTGCTTCCAAACTGTGTACACCGTTTTTGTGGCTGCCAGCTTTAACAACATAGATTTCCAACTTTTTCTTTTCCCTTTTCTGCAATGCCACTCAAGTTCTTCATCCCATTCTGTAGGTTCATGTCTAATACGAATCCATGCAAGCACTTTTATCCAGATGGCTTTCAAAGTGTCGCATCCAAAGAAGAGATGTTGTATGCTCTCATCCTGTGCGCAGAAGCAGCAAGTGCTGTCCACTTCCATCCCGTACTTATGGAGTCTATCTCTAGTAGCCAGTCTTGAGTGACACGCCATCCACATCACGAATTGCGCGCGGGGTCTAGGCAAATTACTCACGAAAAGGTTCTTCCAACTCACTCCTTGACCGTCCTCCACAAACGATCTGTATAACCTCTTCATACTGAACTTTTCCTGTTGTAGTAGTTGTTCCCATACATAATTATTATGTAGCTTATTGCTGACCTGCACAATATAATTCATCACCCAAGAATAATTTGGTTTACTTGCCATACTCATCAGCTCCTCATTTTTTATATAGTAAGCATGTATCCATTGCACCCAAAGGTTATCTTTCTTCTTATTGATGTTCCAGAGCATTTTTGCCAGGTGGGTTTGCTTCCATATTTCCAAGTCAAAGATGTTAAGACCACCTTGATGTTTTGGTCTACACACCTTCCGCCAAGCTATTGGAGATTTCCTGCTAATCCCACAGCTGCCTGTCCAAACGAAACTTCTGCATCTAGTATCAATTTGCCTGATAATCGAATTTGGCAATGGAAGACACTGTAACCAGAAGTTTAGTGTAGAAAAAATCACACTTTGAACCAGTTGTACTCTACCTGCCTGACTCAAGAGTCTAGCGCTCCAATGGTTTACTTTTTTCAGAATCTTCTCAAGCAGACAGACGTATTGGTGCACTGCAACTCTTTTCGTGGTTAAAGGGATACCTAAGTATCGAAAAGGGAATCTCCCTTCATTGAAACCTGTTATCGTCTTTATCTCCGTCTTGCTGTTTTCATCGACCGAACCAAAGAAGATATTGCATTTATGTGGATTTTCTTTCAGCCCTGTAGACGCCTAAAATTGTCTGAACCTGTCCATCAGTAGTTGAACTGAGGTCTTGTCTCCTCTAGCAAAGAGCACGAGGTCATCAGCAAAAGTGAGGCTAGTGATTTTCAATTTTTCGCACTTAGAGTGCTAGTTGAAGTTATGGTTAAGCTGAAGCAGGTCCAAGGTACGGGTAAGGTATTCCATAACAATCACAAAAAGCATAGGGGACAGGGGGTCACCCTGCCTAACCCCCCTCTTCGCTGGCATACTCTTGGTGTATAATCCATTAATGTTGAATTTTTAGCTGACAGTGCTAACACACAACATTACCCAGTTTACAAATCTGTTTGGAAGCCCAATTTTCTGAAGTATTTTTCCAAAGCCCTCCAATCTATTGTGTCATAGGCTTTTTGTAAATCAATCTGCATCATGCACTTAGGGACTTGGCCTTTCCTCTCATACGCTCTCATCAGCTCAAAAGCCAGCAGCACATGGTTATGGAGGTTTGCTCCAGGTGTAAATGCATCCTGGTTTTTCTGGACTATATTTCCAATGACAACACTAAGCCTAGTAGTAAGGATTTTGGAGATTACCTTGTATATGGTTGAGCAGCAAGAGATTGGCATATAGTCTTTGATTCTTCTGGCTTCAGGGTTCTTGGGAATGAGCGTGACCATTATTCTGTTAATAGGATTGTGGAACCTGTTATGCAGAAAGAAATCCTGTATTGCCAGGATAACATCAGATTTCACAATATCCCACGCAACTTTGAAAAACAGGGCACCATAACCATCCTCTCCAGGGGCTTTAAGGTTTCCAATACTGAACATTGCCTCCTTGATTTCGTTCTCAGTAACAGGTCTCTCAAGGTTTGCCCTCTGATTGTGAGTTAGCTGCCCCCCCCCCCCCCCCCCCCCCGCATAGCAACAATATTTATCCCTTCAAGGTTTTTCTCAGCAGTGCCCATTAGGTCCTGATGGAACTGAATCACTTCCTTCTCTATATCCTCCTGATTATGCAGCATCTCATCATTTTCATTCCACAGTTTGTCCAAGCTTTTTTGATAGTTCTTCCCCTTTAAGGTGGCATGGAAATAGGCATTGTTCCCATCTCCAAGCTTAAGCCACTCAATTTTTGCTTTTTGGTGCAGGTCTTTTTCTTCCACTTCATTCCAATGCAGAACTTCAATAGTATGTTTTCTCACACTTTCAATAATCTGGCAGTTCATTCTATCCTTCTGCAAGCAGTCCTGAGCATAGCTGAGCTTCTCTCTAGCTTCCTTTAGTTTAATGGTGACATCATTTAGAGGTTGACTGAATTTTGTCAGAATGGGCTGCAATCTTTGAAGCTTCAAGCATACTTTGGCCATAGGATTTCCCCCACACTGCTTATGCCAACTACTGCCCACAGTTGTTTTGAATCCTTCCATGCTAGCCACCATGTTATTGAATTTGAATTTATAGTGCCTCTTGTGTGTTCTGTTCTTAGTCTGCAGGTACAGGATTGAATGATTAGAGATGTGAGAATTTAGAATTCTTAGGTGATTGTCCATATTTGCCTTAAGCCATTCCAAATTCCCAAGGACTCTGTCTATTCTAGAGTAAATAGGTGCATCAGTTTGTTTGTTGGTCCAAGTAAAAAAATCGCCCCTACTATCCTTCTCATGCAGCCCTGTTGATTCCATCATATTTCTCATGTCTTCATATTCCTTTGCAGTTACTGGCTTGCCACCAATTATGTCCTGGGGGCTCAACACATTGTTAAAATCTCCCATGAGACACCAAGGCCCTGACTGGGAATTGTGAATTTTCTTGATATCTTGCCATAGAATCCTTCTATCCTCTAGTTTGTTTGCTGCGTAGATGGAAGTTAGCCAGTACATAAACCTACCACTTCTATCATAAACCCCACAGTGCACAAGTTGACTAGTACAACTGGTGAGCTTAAGTTCATGCTTTTCCTCCTTCCAGCAGATCCACAGTCTTCCATTGTCATGCTTCTCATAATTATCAACATAGGTACCTTTCAGATTAAGTTTATTTCTAATAGCTACAACCTTACTGCTTTTTACCCTGGTTTCAGTCAGGATGATAATATCAGGTTTCAGATCATAGAGATGGGAGCTAATCTCCTTAATTTTACCTGACTTATTCATCCCCCGCACATTCCATGCTAGAATCATGTGACCTCCTTTCGATGCTCTAGTGACTCATTCAAAAGTCTCAGAACATCAAAACCATTAGCACTGTTTGCAATCCCTAGAGTATCTGCTATCATCCTCTCCTTTCCTTTGTCTTTTCTCTGCTTTCCAACAGGGGTCCATCCTTCTGTCTGCCTATTATCATGTTCCCTGCTAGGGGGTTCCCCTGGTTCCTCTTTTTCCGTCTCAACCTTCTTTGGCTTCCATTTTTTGGGAGGTAATTTCCCCTGTCTTTGATCACATTTGTGCCCTACTCTTTGACATCTTTCACAGTACAGTGGTTTCCACTCATACTCAACCTTCTGTTTCAGTTTGTTCCCCAGAGTATCGCGTATATTGATTTCCTGAGGTAGTTCTCGTGTAATGTCTATTTCCACAAGTATTCTCGCATAAGAGATGCACAATTTGTTTACAGTGCATTCATCAGTGACCACTAGTGTACCAAGCGCACTCCCTATCTTACTCAAACTCGTTGTCCCCCAGAGGTGTAACGACAGTTGAGGCAATTTCACCCATAGCGGGAGCGTACGAAGCATGTCCGTCTTCAGGTTGAAATCCGACTTCCAGTCGCATAATAGCATTGGCATATTGTGGATGGTGTATGGCCCTTTCATAAGAATGTCTTCCTTTTCTTTGATATCATGGAATCGAAGGATGAAGAAGCCTTCTTCATTATAGAAAATTTCCGGTAGCTTTACATGATTCCAAGTTCTGCACATAAACTGTTTGACGTTATTCATACTGAGATTGCCGCCTAGTACATACATGATAAGTGCTGATTCCCAATACTTGTCCTCATCATCAATGTCCTCCTCTTCTATTTAGATTTCGATTTCTCCGTCCACCAATTGTGGCGCAATAAATCCAATTGACTTTCCATTTGCCAGATTTCTATTCCCACTGATCACATCAGTCCATAGTTTTTGTTCTTTGTTCCTTGTTGCTTCAATCTTATTTTCTAGGGCTTCACCTGCATTTCCCCCACTCGCCTCCTTCAAAGGCTCTTGGGTCTTTCCCTCCTCTTGGTTGTGTCCCCCTTCATCTTCATGCTCATTCGAAAGTTTGGTATTACATATAGGGTTCTGCTCGCTGTTCTTCGCTGTCTTTGTTGTAGATTTTGGTGGTCTTCCTCTTCCTTTATTGCTTGTTTCCATGGCCCCTCTCAACAGTTGTATCAATCTGCGCTCCCTAATCCGAAAACTAGGAGTTTAAACCACAGTTCAATGCAGTTCAGAATGAGAGGAGACCTATCGCCGCCGCGCCGGGAATCACCATTTTCTTATTTGCCATTTTTGATTTAATATCAAATGCTTCAATCAAATTTAATTAAATGCAATCAAAATTTAAATGTACCATATTTAATTAAACAAGATGTATTATGCAAAAAAGTTTTTATTTGTATGTAAAGTATTTTTAATGGAAAGAAATGTAAAGAGTTAAAAAATAAAAAAAGTTAATTTTATTTATTTTTAGGGTAAACCCTAATTCTCCTTAAAGAAAATAAAATTGTATTATTTATATACAAAATATATTAATATGTACAAAAATAAGAATATATTATAAAAAATGTTTTTTAGTATAAAATAATAGTAAAAATATAAATATAATATTTTTGTGTTTTTTATTCTATTTATTTAGTAAAATATAGCATATATATATATATATATATATATATATATATATATATATATATATATATATATATATATATATATATATATATATATATATATATATATATATATATATATATATATATATATATATATATATATATATATATATATATATATATATATATATATATATATATATATATATATATATATATATATATATATATATATATATATATATATATATATATATATATATATATATATATATATATATATATATATATATATATATATATATATATATATATATATATATATATATATATATATATATATATATATATATATATATATATATTAAATATGTTAATTGTGTATAAAATAAAATAAAATAAAATTTACAAAAATGTGTATATTTCAAGAAAATATTTTCAAATGTGAATAAAATAAGAAATGAAAATAAAAATATATTTTACATTATTCAAATTTAAACAAATAATAAAATGGTATTAAAAGTGTTTTAATATTAGAAATAATTAAAATAAATACCAAATAAATGCAAAAAATTATGAAAATATTTTTTAGGCATTTTTTATGTTTGGAAATAAAATAATAAAGTCAGAGATGAAATAAAAATGTAAAAATAATAAAAATACAAAGAAATGGGCCAGGGGGTGTGAAAAGTAAGCTGGGAGGTGTTGGAAACAAGAAGGCCAGGCCCAACCTAGACTTCATCTTCTTCCCTGTGACAAACAGAAAAACGCGCGTGGCTAGTTCAAACCTGTATCTCCTGTTTCAGTGTTTTTTTGACAAAA
This sequence comes from Vicia faba, assembly GCA_948472305.1. Taxonomy (NCBI): domain Eukaryota; kingdom Viridiplantae; phylum Streptophyta; class Magnoliopsida; order Fabales; family Fabaceae; genus Vicia; species Vicia faba. The sequence goes on along the minus strand of OX451738.1, from coordinate 209,651,452 downwards.
CTCAAAACATGAAATTTGTAGAGCATCAAACAACGATTTCAACCATATAAAACATTAAATCTAACTCTCAAAGACCAGAGAGAATTTCTCTGGCCCTAATTTCTAACCTAGATTTTTCAGAAAGTTCATGGATGAAATTCTCCTTGCACGATTAATATAAATGAAAACTAAGCATATGTATTGTTTCAGGGCAATGAGTACAATATCTTTCATTCACAAACCTAAGGCTAAATGTTCCTAAATAGAGAGATAGAAGTTCATGAAATACCTGTTTCAGTTGAGTTCGAGTTGGACAATGTAACGACTTTCAATGAGGCCTAAGGTTCTTTTGAGCTTGCTTGATGTTCCCTGAACCTTTCCCAATGCTTGGTTTGTTTTGAACTGGCCTAAATCTCTCCACAGAACTCAACCTGCAAAGCTTTAAAGAAAAAATGGAGATGTGTGTAAATGGAGTTACAATAGCTTGTGAATGGTTTGGACAACTTAGGTGTATTGTTTGGAATGTGTTTGAAGTGATTTGGGACAAAACGCACGAGGGGATTTGATTGTGGCTTGTGATTTGCAGAACTGGCCCTGTTTTGGGCAGAAATGAAGATTTTGTGCTTAAGGGTGTTTGAGGGATGAAGGGCTCGTGTTTTTGGCTTACTAGGATGGGTGAAACTTGTTTGAAAACTTTGCTTCAGTTCAATATATCAGATGTGCCAGCTCTTGACTTTTTGTACAATGCATTGGTTTTGAAGCAAAGATGTGAAGTGACCAAGCTATGTCCTGTACAGGCTAGCTCCAAGCATGCTTAAGTTGGTTTACTATGCCTGAGATTAGGGAACTTGTTTGATGCAAGGAAATAAGTCCAAGGCTCAAGAAAATGCAATTTGACATAAAGTTGCCTTTATGAAAATGGAAGTGCCATCTTTATGCCAAAAATGGAAATGTTCAATGTACAATGCTCCCTTGATCAGAACAATGCCAATGTCCAATGTATTTGCATTCAATTTTTGAGTGTAAATTGGTTTAGAGGCCTGTAATCATGTACTAAGCCAGTTTGTTCAAATTTTGCAAGTGGTATGAACATGTTTTGGCCATGGTTACAAAGTGAGTTTTTTCCAACTTCAAGCATTCGATTCTCCCTAACCATAAATGTGTTTGAGGAGTTCTTGGACAATTTGGAAAGCTTGAAACATGTACTACAATCCATATTTGAAATTCAACTTGAGACTCCAAGTGGAACTATGTGAAAAATGTCCAAGAAGATGGGTCAAAATCCTGCTTAAACTAGGGCAAAATTTCTCTAAGTTAAAAGTTTTAGGGACCCTTGTTCCAAAAATAATAACTTGAGATCCAAGTTTCTTTTGAGAAAACTTTGTGAATAAAAGTTTTATACTTTGTGATGGACTACAACTTTCATGTTGCAAGTTTTGTTTGAATCCATTTGCATCTTGGTGAAAATGTGGGACAAAGTTAGGAAAAATTAAGAAACTTTTATAACTTAGAAAATTTCTAAGTTATGAAAATTTTCCATTTTAAACCCTAATTTGCAATTTTGGGTTTCTTGATGAACAATTTTCATAATTTGACATGTCTTGATGAAAAATGACTCTTGGCACTTGATTTTGACCAAAAAGTCAAAGTTTGACTTTTCAGTGTACAGTCAAATTTTGATCAGTTGATTGAAAAATTCATCTGTCAATCCTGTGCATTTGAGACCTTTTGAACTTGTTGAATAGGTCAATATGATGCCCTTGAGCCCATGGTTGAGCTTGATTTGCCATTGGCTAGGTCAAACAGTCAAAAATTGCCTTTGTACAGTCAAAACCCTAAAAATGACCATTTTGCCCTTTTTGTGATCTGATCAAATTTCTTGTGGAATTGTGATCCAAAGTTGATCAAATGGTTCATATGAGTTCATAATGTTGATGTGGGTCAAAATTCATGAGGTTTGACTGTCAATTGGCCACAGTTGACTTTTTCCCAATATCTGATTTCTAGGTCAACTGTCCAATTGACTGGGCAAAAATTTGATTCAAGGCTTGAAACTTGGTATGGACAAACTTGTGAGTCCAACACTTTGGGCATTGAAGGTCCAAGAATCCTTGTGCAAACTCAAACCCTAATTTCAGGTGAACAGTGCAAGGAGATGTTTTGAGCAGAGCAAACCCTAGCTTGGTCTTGAGTTCCAAGAGTCTTGTGATGAGAAATGTTGATAAAGTGAGAGGGCAAATTTTGGGGTACAATAGTTACCCTGTTCAATCTTCTTGAACCTGAAGAGTTAGATTGGCAAATTTGCCTTTCGTGACTCGAAGGTAAAAGAGGATTGGACACTAGAGTGCCCGTAAATTTGCACTTATCAAAATATTGTTGAGGGAATGCGCTTAAAGATGCCATTTGGAGATTGTAGAATCTTGCTGGAGATGGGCTTAAAGATGCCATCTAAGATTTGTTTGTTGAAAATCAGTAGAATGAACATCAGAATGGTATCCGTATTTGGAACGTATCTGAGTTGTATATAGAGATTGGGTTCGTATGAGCAAGGGAATGGCGTCCGTGTCTAGAGCGTATCCGAGCTGTAACTGTATTTGATTCTTGAATGAATATCAGAATAACTGCCGTGTCTGGAGTGTATTTGTATTCTAAATGGGTAACAGAGAAGCATCTGTATGTGGAGCAACTGTGTGCTGGGAGTAAGTTCTGAATGAGTGGCAGAATGGCAACCGTTTCTGGAGTGTATCTGGACTGTATCTGAAGTTGAGATCTGTATGAGTAGCAGAATGACTTCCGTGTCTGGGGTGTATCTGAAACAGTAAATGGGATCTGAATAAGTGACAGAGTGACTTCCGTGGCGACTGCACTGGGGAGAATCAAACCTCTGGTGTAAGGGCCAGCATGGCATCCGTGTTCGGAGTGTATCTGAACTTGAAGTTGATAGTTGAATCTGAATGAGAGATAGAATGACTTCCGTGTCTGGAGCGTATCTAGTCTGTATCTGATTACTGAAGTCTGAATGAGTAGTAGAATGACCTCCGTGTCTAAGGTGTATCCGTAATGTATTTTGTAATGTATTTTGACTTGAAATTCTGAATGAATAATAGAATGACCGCCATGTATGGGGTGTATCCGTACTGTATCAGAACAATTGTTAATGATAGCCTTTTAATCTTATCCTGAAAAGGGCAAAATGTTAGCTAAAACACAAAGTTATGTTGCATGATATGTATGATGCAATGAACTGTGTTTCATCAATGTTTATGATATATGAATGTAATGGATGCGCATGTAAGCTGAGTAGCTGTCTTGATGAGGAAAATAAATCCTTGGTAACTGGAGATAATGAAATCTTTGACTGCTGCCGGGGAAAGTAAATCCTTGACCGATGATGAGGATTCAAAACTCTTTGATTGTTGAAGACGAGAAATCCTTGCTAACTGCTTGGGGATTAAAGATCTTTGATTGTTGAGAATGAGAAATCCTGGGACCACTGCTGGAGATTGAAAATCCTTGGTGACTTTTAGGGATTAACAAGGGCTTTGACAACTTCTGCGGGAAATGAGAATCCTTCATGATTTTCCTAGGAAACAAGGAAAACTCTGAAAATATCTACCGGGGAGTTAAAACCTGGGAGGCTTCTGCTGGAGAAATGAGACCGAGAATCTTCGATCTGCTGGGAAATAACTCTGTGGGGAGAATGTTTACTCGACCGGTGAAATCAAGAGCTTGGGTTGTACGTAAATCTACTGGGGAAGCATCCTAGTTGGGGACCAACCAAGAAGTTAACTGTTATCAACTTGATTCTCAGGCTTTTAAGATAGCCTGCTGGGGAAATTGGGTTTAGGATATTCTGGCTCTGCTGGGGATATGTATTTTAGGGTTTTCGGGCTCCACTGGGGATCTTGAAATTTAACTCCGCTGGGGACACATACTCTAAGGCTTTAGCTTTGTTGAGGATATGAACGATGTACTGTAGGGGATTTCTTCTGGAATGGCACAAAGATATCTTCCTACACCTTCGACCTACCAGTAATTATCCTTTCTCAATTTCGTTTTTTTTGTAAGCAGTGATTATATTCAAATGCATATGCCTATTTAACAAATCTTTGGACGTTTTCAAATAAAACATAAGTGTAAAAAGAAAGAAAGGCAAGCAAATTTCTGTACTTTGAACTATCTTTGTATTAACTTTTGTAAGTATCTTTGTACAAAGGAGACAGACATCCTAGTAGGAGGATGTTGTCGTAAAAATTGAAAAGTTTTATACAAAAAAGAAAGATGGCTATGTGTAACAATTCCATGGGATTCCCATTCTACTATAGCCTTCACAACTCTGAGTATCTTGTCCATTCGCTGCTTCATCCGCTGATGATTGGATTGATCAGAAGCTTGGAGCTTGTCGGTGAAGAGATTGTTCTTGAAGTGATCCGACGAGGCATAGTCATACGCTTTAATTCCCTAACTTTTTCCTGGACCGCCCTTTCGGGTTTTCGATCCACCGGGAAACCCTTTTTTGCCCAAGTCGCCCTTTCGGGTTTTCAACTTGCCGGGTGTACATGTTTTTTTGTTTTATCCCTAATTTTTGCCTGAACCTTCCTTTCGGGTTTTCGGTTCACCAGGATGCCCATTTTTGCCCAAGTCGCCCTTTCGGGTTTTCAACTTGTCGGGTCGTTTTATACGTAGTATCTTTTGACTATGTCTGCATTCGCAGGGTGCGGCAAGTCGTCACCGTTCATAGTGGTCAGAATCATTGCCCCACCAGAAAAGACGCTCTTGATCACAAATGGTCCTTCGTAAGTAGGATTCCACTTGCCCCTGGGATCACTTTGCGGTAAGATTATCCTTTTGATTACAAGATCTCCGACTTGATATACTTGATGCCTGACTTTCTTGTTGAAAGCCTTGATCATCCGTTTTTGGTACGCTTGACCATGACAAACAACAGTAAGGCTTTTTTCATCGATTAAGTTAAGGATATCCAGCCGGGTCTGAATCCAATCGTCTTCACTCAAACCGGCATCTTTCATAATCCTTAAGGAAGGAATCTGAACTTCCATAGGTAAAACAGCTTCCATGCCATATACCAAAGAGAAGGGAGTTGCCCCTGTTGAAGTACGTGCCGTGGTACGATATCCATGCATAGCAAACGATTACATCTCATGCCAGTCTTTGTAGGTGACTGTCATCTTTTGAATGATCTTCTTGATATTTTTGTTCGCGACTTCAACATCACCATTCATCTTCAGCCGATAGGGAGATGAATTGTGATGATAAATCTTAAACTGCTCGCACAGAGCGGTGATCATAGTGTTGTTCAAATTTGTACCGTTGTCTGTGATGATCCTGTCGGGGATACCATACCGGCATATGAGGTTCTGCTTAATGAAGCGGGCAACCACATTCTTTGTAACTGAGGCGTAGGAAGCTGCTTCGACCCACTTGGTGAAGTAATCAATAGCCACCAGGATGAAGCGATGTCCATTGGATGCCGTAGGCTTGATCTCTCCAATCATGTCAATGCCCCACATTGCGAATGGCCAAGGAGCTGTCAGAATGTTGAGAGGAACAGGAGGAATATGTACCTTGTCGGCGTAGACTTGACATTTGTGGCAAGTACGGGAATATTGATGACAATCATCTTCCATGGTAGACCAGTAGTAGCCTGCCCTTAGAATCTTCTTAGCCATCGTATGTCCGCTTAAGTGGGTGCCAAATGTGCCACTATGTATTTCGGTCATGGTCAACTCTGCTTCAACCTTATCCATACAACGAAGTAGAACATAATCATGGCTGCGCTTATAAAGGATGCCATTGCTTAGAAGAACTTAGCAGCAAATCTCCTTAAGAACTTTTTGTCATTGACGGAAGCTCCTTCAGGGTATTCTCGAGTCTGGAGATACCTTTTGATTTCATGAAACCAGGGTTGTTCCACTACTTCTTCGGTATTAATCTCATGACAGTGTGCAGGTTCGTCCATTCGCTCGATGGTGATTTGGGGAGCCTCGTTATCCCAGTTGAGTTTAAACATGGAAGACCTTGTAGCTAGAGCATATGCTAGATGATTTTCTTCTCGCGGGAAGTGCTCGAAAGTAATCTGCTCGAAATGAGGCAACAATGTCAAGACATGTTCTTTGTATGGGATAAGATTAAGATGTTTAGTGTCCCACTCTCCTTTGACTTGACTGATAACCAAAGCCGAGTCCCCAAATACGACCAAAGATTTGATTCCTAAGTCTATAGCAGCCTTGAGACCAAAGATGCAAGCTTCATATTCAGCCATGTTGTTGGTACAACTGAAGCAAAGTCGGGTGGTGAAAGGTGTATGGCAACATTCCGGAGAAATGAGTATCACACCGATACCATTGCCAAGTGCATTTGAAGCACCATCAAAGTACAGGGTCCATAAGAATCCTTGTTCAGGTTCGTCATACGGTCCGTTACCTTCAATGTTGTCCAATGTCATGATGTCCTCATCAGGGAAGTCGAATCTCATAGATTGGTAATCTTCGACGGCTTGATGAGCTAGATGGTCAGCTAGTACACCCACCTTTATAGCTTTTTGGGTAGTATACTGGATATCATACTCAGTCAGGAACATTTGCCATCTAGCGATTCTTCCAGATAAAGCAGGCTTCTCGAAGATATACTTGATCGGATCCATTTTGGAAATTAGCAAAGTGGTATGAGTCAACATATACTGCCTTAGCCGGCGAGCAGCCCATACCAAAGTGCAACAAGTTTTCTCAAGCAGTGAGTAGCGAGTCTCACAGTCGGTAAAATTTTTGCTAAGGTAATAAATGGCATGCTCTTTTTGGCCAGACTCGTCATGTTGGCCAGTACGCACCCTATTGAGTTATCCAAAATAGTCAGATACATGATTAACGGTCTTCCTTCGACGGGTGGCATCAAAATAGGAGGTTCTAGTAAATACTCCTTGATCTTATCAAAAGCAACTTGACAATCATTGTTCCATTCAACTACCTGATCTTTCTTCAACAGTTTGAAAATTGGCTACAGGTAGATGTCAGGTGAGAGATGAACCTCGCGATATAGTTTAAGCGTCCCAAGAATCCCCTAACCTCCTTTTCATTGCGGGGGGCATGCATTTCTTGTATAGCCTTTACTTTAGCTGGATCAACCTCAATGCGTTTGTTGTTGACAATAAATCCCAAAAGTTTACCAGACCTAACTCCAAAAGTGCACTTGCTTGGGTTTTGTCTGAGCTTATACTCCTTCAACCTGGAAAACAGCTTTTGCAAATGATCAAGGTGTCCTTCTTCTGTCTGTGATCGAGCTATCATGTCGTCTATGTAAACTTCGATCTCATGATGTATCATATCATGAAACAAAGCTACCATGGCGCGTTGATAGGTTGCCCCTGCATTCTTCAGTCCGAATGGCATCACTTTGTAGCAGAAGGTACCCCATTGCGTGACAAAAGTAGTTTTCTCCATGTCCTCGGGGGCCATTTTGATCTGGTTGTATCCCGAGAATCCATCCATGAAGGAAAATACCTTGTGTTGAGCTGTGTTGTCAACCAAGATGTCGATGTGTGGTAGTGGAAAATCATCTTTAGGACTAGCCTTGTTTAAGTCCCGATAGTCCACACATTCTGACTTTTCTGTCCTTCTTAGGCACGGGTACAATGTTAGCAACCCATTATGGATAGGAAGTAACATCCAGAAAGCCAGTGTTGAATTGCTTCATTACCTCAGCTTTGATCTTCTCAGACATGTCGGGCCTCATTCGGCGGATCTTTTGTTTGATCGGTGGACAGTCTTCTCTTGTAGGGAGACGGTGAACCACAATATCTGTATCTAGTCCCGGCATGTCTTCATAGGACCAGGCAAAAATCTCAACATATTCATTCAACAACTGCACTAAGCACTCTTTGACACTTGGTTCCAGGTTGGCACCCACTTTTACCTCTTTCTTGTCTTCCTCTATTCCCAAGTTGATGGTTTCTAGCAACTCTTCATGAGGCAGAATATCCCTCTCTTCTTGTTGCAAAAGTCTGGCTAACTCTCCCGACACTTCACAGTCTTCGTCAACTTCGTACTCAGCATGATTGACCAAATCTTCAGAGTTACCGAAGGCTAAAGCATAATAGTCACCCAGGGAATCCGGAATGGATGGGTACCTGCATTTGTGAGTATGGGTGTGTGTAAGGGATATCCATTCTTAAACAAAACAAAATGTAAAAGGAAAGAAAATGAACACAACAGTTTACAGATGAAAACGTCCAATGATTCATTAAAGCATGGCATATGATAATGAAGAAAATCAAGCCCTTACAAATGGACCTATATGCCCCGGGCAAGGCATAAGGTGAAAATAGTGTACGAATTGTTTAGTTATTACAGACCAAAATAGGAAATTGTTCAAAGATAAATTTACTGGTTGATGAAGGTGATGGGAATAAAATCCTTTACTTCCCAGTTGCTTAAACCCCCTTCGACGGTTGGAAAGATCCAATCTTCAAAGTTGTCCTCTTCATCATCATCTTCTACATCATTAATTCCATGGTGAGTGATTTTGACGGATGGTCCTCCAGCCTTGGAGCGACGCATAGCTTTCTGGCCTGCAGCAGTAAACCCTAGTCCAAACTTGTCCATTTTATGGGGAAAATCAGGCAGTTGCCCCCACACTGTACTCTTTCCTTCTTTGATTACAGCCTCTGCGTCCTTGAGAGATGCCATCCTAGATACATGCTTGGGAACGATAGGCTTATCAACCATTGTCTTCACGACTGCGACCTCAGGAGAAACTTCCTCAAAATGTTGGAAAGGCGTTTTTATGAACTCGCCATCCAACTCCACATAACGGAAGGAGTTGAGGTGACTTATCATGTACTCTTCCTCGCCGTGCACCTTTATAATCTTACCCTGAACAGGATATTTTAGCATTTGGTGTAAAGAGGAGGTAACTGCCCTAGCATGGTGGATCCACGACCTTCCCAATAAGCACGAGTATGAGGGACGGATGTCCATCACGTAAAAGGTGGAGTTGAAAACTTCTGTGCCCACTTTGATAGGAATGTCAACCTCTCTGTGAACCATTCTTTTGGACCCATCAAAGGCCCTAACAACGATGTTACTGGGTTTGAGGGTCAATCCTTCGCAGTCTAAACAGTCTAACGCTTTCTTCGGAAGCACATTCAAATAAGAACCGGTATCAACTAAGACATGGGCGAGGGTGGTTCCCCTGCATTCAACTGAGACATGTAGCGCGTCGTTGTGTTTCCTTCCCTTGGGAGTCAAATCAGCATCGGAAAAACCAAGACCATTATCAGCAGTAAGGTTGGCCACGCACTCCTGAAACTGGTCAGCCGAAGTTTCTTGGGGCACGTGTGCCACTTTTAAAAATTTGATCAGGGCCTTAGCATGGGCCTCAGAGCAGAGTAGAAGAGCTAACATTGAGATTTTGGAAGGGGTCTGCCCTAGCTGTTCCACAATGTCATAGTCGCTCCTCTTGATTATTTTTAAGATTTCTTCCATCTCTTTCTGGGTGGTTTCGGGGATTACCACAGTCTGAGCCTTCATCCTGACAGGCGCTTCTAGTATCCCCTTACCCTTATCGGTAGTATCAACAGAGGGTCTAACTTCCGGTATATCAATTTCTTAAATTATCGAGCCTTGCACATATGGCTTAACAGACACATAAGCTTTCGAGGGTCCGAAGACTGCTCGAGGGGGAGCAATCTCCAGAGAAAAAATCCGTCCGCTGCGAGTTATCTTGCTTGTTCCCGCAATGTTCCCTATATCAGGGGTTTCATCTTCAGAGTTCTCTTGGACTGATTCAATCTGTTTGATACCATGATAGAAGATTTCTCCTCCGTAGTTCCATGGTATCGTCTTGTTAGATTGATACAGGACATGCCCCAGCATGGTGATTTTTAACGGCACAAACTTAGGATCAGGTGTAATCTTGACAAGCCTTTTGCAAGCCTTGGGAAGATTGCCAGAGATGGTTATTGTTGCAATGTCATTGGTTGAAGTAGAAAAAGTAGCAGGAGTAACAGGAGTGAATGTATCAACAAGAGTCTTTTGGAAGAGTATCTCTTGGGTATCCATCAGGCGTTGGATACCTGATTTTAACATTGGGCAGTCAGCTCGTATGTTCAAACAAAAGTAACAGTCTTTTCCACAGCCTGGGAATATCCCGGCTCTCATCAAATTCTCTTTAATCACTGGTAACGGAGTCAAAAGGTCAGCAACATTGGTAACATGAAGGTCTTTCATAACGGCATGAACATTACGACCGTGCTTGGGCATCGGAGCAGATATCACGTTGGGCTTCTTAGGAGCATCAAACTCTACCTCCTTAACGTCTATTAGGTCTTGGATTTTGTTCTTAAGCGCCCAATAGTTATTGGTATCATGCCCTACACTGTCAGAGTGGTAAGCACATTTTGCATTGGAGTGGTAATATGGCGAAGAAGTATTAGGGTTCTTTGGGCTTCCTTCAAATTGGTAAGATTCAACTTTAACAAATGAGGGAGTACTTGAGCTGGCGTCATATTGATTCGGGTGAACTGCCGTTGTGGCCTTTCTACCCGTTGTTGATTAGGTCTTGGCTGATTGCCGTGAGGTTGATCATTTGAAGAGTTTTGAATCATCACAGCCCCTACAGTTGGTCGGTGCTTGGTTCTTCTTGACTTTTCTGAGAATAAACGGCAGAAGCTTCCTTCTTAGCTGGGAAGGTCTTTTTAACAGCAACGAATGCGGAGGTATCTTTCTGAATCTTACCACTTTTAATGCCGGCCTCGACCCTTTCGCCGATCAAGATTAGTTCGGTGAATCTCGCGGAGGAACTCCCAATTAAATGATTGAAGAAAGGGCCAGACAGGGTCCCTAAAAACATGTCAACCAACTCTCTATCCGACAATGGTGGCTGCACCCTTCCAGCCAGATCACGCCACTTCTGGGCATACTCTTTAAATCCTTCATTGGAAGCCATCCCCATAATTTGTAGCTGAGTATGAGTGGGCGCCAAATCAGCATTGTATTGGTATTGACGGTAAAAAGCAGCAGCTAAGTCCTCCCAGTTATGAACCTCAGACCTCTCAAGTTGATAGAACCAGTCCAATTGTGTGCCTGACAAACTGTCTTGAAAAAAGTGTACCCAGAGGTCTTTATCAGATGAGTGGGGTTGGATCTTTCTGACATAGGATCTCAGATGCATCTTTGGGCAGGACAGACCGTCATACTTAGCAAATGTTGGTACTTTGAACTTGGGAGGAATGACGATCCCAGCGACCAACCATAGTTCTTCAAAATCTAAACCAGGTACCCTTTGCAACTCCATGGCTGCCAATCGATCCTCAAGATTTTTATATTTATCATCCGCCGGGGGATATTGTTATTCGGAGTAGTCTTCGTCTTCTTCCTCTTCTTCCTCTTCAACTTCAGATTCAGAAGGTACCGCAGCTCCTTTTCCTTTACCAGCCCCTTCATCAGACGTTGAGGGGAATTCAAGAACTTTTCTAGCATTGCTTTCAAACCTTCTTCCAAAAGTGTCTACTCCGGGCCTTTTCTTCTTTTTCTATTTATTTTTCTCCAACAGAGCTTTAAGGTCCTCTTGACCCTTTGCTAAGGTCATGAGGAGTTGCTGGAATTGAGAATTCTGTGCTTGCAGATCCTTAACTGTCTGCTCCAAATCCATCTTGCTGAAATAAACAGCAGAAAGATAAGGAAACCTGGTGTGAATACCTGTTTATGCATATGATGAATGGTATGTTATTCATGTAATGCATTCAAGGATTCAGAAATTCAAATTTGTTGCAAACAAAAAGGAACACACGTCATATTAAGAAGAAATTATTAGTACATAAGTTCCCCATGGGCAAAATATTACAAAATTCTTAATGTAAAAAGACATTGCGCATCCTCTTTAGTGCGATGTAAGTGTTGAGAGTTTCCTCCTCATGAAGAGGGCGGGTAAGCTCCAAAACCTTCTTCTCACTGGCATATAAGCTGGCTTCAAAAGTATTCCGTTCTTCTTTGAGTTGGATCCAAATCTTTTGTAATTCTTCCAATGATGTTGGCATGTCAGGATGTAGGAGGGTGTATGGAACCTCTCCTTCCATAACAGGCTCTTTGATCACGGGGAGAATGTGAGAATATGGCATCATAAGATTCTGGGCGCGGGTTCGTACCCACTTGAGATAAGGCTCAAGGGGGATGGAATTCTTGTGCCCCAGTGTCTTACTATCCACTTTGTTGGGCATCCTCTAAGCTCTGATGAACCTTTGTCAAAGTCCTTGCGCATCGTTGTCGAAGTCAAAAACTAGATCAGGAATCAGCATGTCATGAGGGCCATCCCTCCGAGCATATCCAAACTGTCTTAGAGCTAAACAAGGGTGGTAGGTGATGCCTGCCCTAATGCCAAGAAGTGGGACATTAGGTAATTCCCCACAACGATCAATGATGATGACATTTTCTCTAGACCGAGAACACCAATGAACATCAGAATGTGTGAGGGTCATCAACCGTTGTGACCACCTTAAACCCTGCTCATTCTTCAAAACTGATTGTGGAAGGTGAGAAATAAACCACCTTGCTAGGAGAGGAGTACAACACATGAGAACACCTCTTTTCCTCATTGTTCGTGTGTAAAATGAGTGTAGGATGTCCCCAAGCAATGTAGGTACAGGATTCCGGGATATGAAAATCTTGACAACATTCACATCTATAAGCTGATCAGGGTTTGGGAACAAGACCAACCCATAGATGAGGAATGCCACAATCTCTTCAAAAGCTTGTAGATCTAGAGAATTCCAACAGTCTTGTGCCTTCTCAAACAGAAACTTTTCCAAGAAACCCTTGACACCACTTCTGGTTTCCCAATGTCCTTTGATGTCAGATGGTTGCAAGTGTAATGCTTGAGCAACATCTTCAGGCTTTGGTTCTTTTTCCGTACCGTTGTAGGGTAGTTGATGAAGAATAGGAATTCTCAGGAGTTGAGAAAATTCCTCCAAAGTAGGTACTAGTTGGTAATCAGGGAATGTGAAACAGTGGTGTAGGGGGTCAAAGAACTGGAAGAGAACTTTCACCATGTCTTCTTCAATGTTGGAGTTGACCAAGTTGAGAAGCCTACCATGTATTTCACTGAAGAGAGAATTCTCTGGAATCCTGGAAGTAAGCTCCTTGAGTTGAGGAGGGATTCTCACAAGGTTGACTTGAATTGTTTTCCTGCAAAGAGATTCTATGACCTACAAAACAAGAACAAAGATGAAGATCCAAACCCTTGAAATGGTTAGTGGATGCATATGATGCTTTATGATGTTCATGATGTATGCACAAGCACATGTACAAACAAGTCACACAAAACCCTAGTTTCAGGCTTGCATGAGGTTTCATAGGTAAGTACCCTCTTGAGTTTAGTTGGCTCAAACCTGTCCTATAAATAGTAACCGGGTTCTAAGAAGCTCAATATCACTGGATTGTTTTCTATGTTCATTGTTTTGGTTTAGCCACTTAACTGGCGACCAAAATATTCCAAGAAAACAACCCTCAATGAGTGTAGTATCGAGTATCTACCGACTTCGGACTGCACCAAAGCCGGTCATCTCACTACCCCTAAAAAAGGCCAAGATGGTCAAGTAAGGTTCTAAGAGTTCATTAGTGCTTCATGACATCACTCAGCGGCCCCGTATTATCTTTGATTGACTCAAAGGCTATCGGTACTCACAAATATGTCGCACTAATATAGCTATTGCTTCAACCATTTCGGTATACCCCGCACAGTTTCCACAACGTATTGCTATTTACCCATGAATGTTTCCCAAATCCGGGTGGAGGATTTCAAGCCCAAACAAGAGAACAAAATGTAAAGCAATCAAAGAAATAAAGATAAGCATGCAAAGGTGATCTAAACCCTAAGGTTACTCCACTTTTAGAAATAATCCCCAGCAGAGTCGCCAGTTCTGTGATACGGTGGGAGAACTGACTTGGGATTTTGCGTTTGTGTTTGCAAATGTTTCGGTTTAGCAAGAGTCACCGACTTTTTATTTTATCCTAAGGAAAGGTCAAAAAGAACAGGAAATACCTTTGAGATGTTTTTTTTGGGTTCGGGGAGTAGATTATAGAAAGGGAAGGTATTAGCACGCTTTTTATCCATGGTTATCCATGGGCTCTTAGTTACTTGTTTAGATCACTTGCTTTGCTTTTCAATTGTTTGAAATGGTGCTCTTCAATTGTTTGAAATGGTGCTTTGTGTGTGGTTTTGAAAGATGTTTTAAAAAGAGGCCATCGTTGTGGCAACCTTTGTGATGATTCTTGTTTGAATGTATAGAAAGGTGTTTTTGTATTTTGAAAAGTTTTCAATGTTTGAAAGTAGGGTTTTGAAATTGTGTGGTGAAGTGTGTTTTGAAAGTAGCAAGGATGTTTTTACAAGTTTTTGATCAAGTAACTAAGAGCTATCTACCCTATTTTACTCAAAGATCTTTCTTATGTTTTTAACCCTTTTAACAGTGTTGCTTCACCATTGTATTTGGTGAATAACCTTGTGTTAGGATGTTTAACGGGACATGCGCGGGTCATCGTATAGACCATGATAGCAATTGTGTCAAGTATTTTTGGCAATTTTCTTAAGAGACTTGATCATTTTGTTTAGGCAACCTAGATAGCATCATCGAGGGACTGTGATCTTTTATTTTGTTTTTGTTTTGCCAAAGTACTTGACATGCATACCATGGCCCATTTTTGAAGGCAACAAGTGGATTGTAACCCTAGGGGTGCAAGTGTGCACTGTGTTTGTTTTTCATGCATTTTTGTCCTTGATTAGGTTAAACTATTTGTTGGTTTTGATTTTGCATACAAACCCTAATTCTAATCATGGCATAATTAAAAGCATTTAAGTGCGTAAAAAATAAATCTAAGCTATTACAACTTCGATATAGGGAGGGGGGTACAATGTTGAATAGGGGATTATTTTGCAAGAAATATAAAACCCTAATTACTATTACATCTAAATTGAATATCAAATGCAATCAAAATTTAAATGTACCATATTTAATTAAACAAGATAAATAAATATTAAACAAGATGTATTATGCAAAAAAGTTTTTATTTGTATGTAAAGTATTTTTAATGGAAAGAAATGTAAAGAGTTAAAAAATAAAAAAAGTTAATTTTATTTATTTTTAGGGTAAACCCTAATTCTCCTTAAAGAAAATAAAATTGTATTATTTATATACAAAATATATTAATATGTACAAAAATAAGAATATATTATAAAAAATGTTTTTTAGTATAAAATAATAGTAAAAATATAAATATAATATTTTTGTGTTTTTTATTCTATTTATTTAGTAAAATATAGCATATATATATATATATATATATATATATATATATATATATATATATATATATATATATATATATATATATATATATATATATATATATATATATATATATATATATATATATATATATATATATATATATATATATATATATATATATATATATATATATATATATATATATATATATATATATATATATATATATATATATATATATATATATATATATATATATATATATATATATATATATATATATATATATATATATATATATATATATATATATATATATATATATATATATATATATATATATATATATATTAAAAATGTTAAGTGTATATAAAATAAAATAAAAAAATATTTACAAAAATGTGTATATTTCAAGAAAATATTTTCAAATGTGAATAAAATAAGAAATGAAAATAAAAATATTTTTTACATTATTCAAATTTAAACAAATAATAAAATGGTATTAAAAGTGTTTTAATATTAGAAATAATTAAAATAAATACCAAATAAATGCAAAAAATTATGAAAATATTTTTTAGGCGTTTTTTATGTTTGGAAATAAAATAATAAAGTCAGAAATGAAATAAAAATGCAAAAATAATAAAAATAGAAAGAAATGGGCCAGGGGGTGTGAAAAGTAAGCTGGGAGGTGTTGGAAACAAGAAGGCCAGGCCCAACCCAGACTTCATCTTCTTCCTTGTGACAAACAAAAAAACGCGCGTGGCTAGTTCAAACCTGTATCTCCTGTTTCAGTGCTTTTTTGACAAAACTCAAAACATGAAACTTGTAGAGCATCAAACAACGATTTCAACCATATAAAACATTAAATCTAACTCTCAAAGACCAGAGAGAATTTCTCTGGCCCTAATTTCTAACCTAGATTTTTCAGAAAGTTCATAGGTGAAATTCTCCTAGCAGGATTAATATAAATGAAATCTAAGCATATGTATGGTTTCAGGGCAATGAGTACAACATCTTTCATTCACAAACCTAAGGCTAAATGTTCCTAAATAGAGAGATAGAAGTTCATGAAATACCTGTTTCAGTTGAGTTCGAGTTGGACAATGCAGCAACTTTCAATGAGGCATGAGGTTCTTTTGAGCTTGCTTGATGTTCCCTGAACCTTTCCCAATGCTTGGTTTGTTTTGAACTGGCCTAAATCTCTCCATAGAAATCAACCTGCAAAGCTTTAAAGCAAAAATGGTGATGTGTGTAAATGGAGTTACAGTAGCTTGTGAATGGTCTGGACAACTTAGGTGTATTGTTTGGAATGTGTTTGAAGTGATTTGGGACAAAACGCACGAGGGGATTTGATTGTGGCTTGTGATTTGCAGAACTGGCCCTGTTTTGGGTAGAAATGAAGATTTTGTGCTTAAGGGTGTTTGAGGGATGAAGGGCTCGTGTTTTTGGCTTACTAGGATGGGTGAAACTTGTTTGAAAACTTTGCTTCAGTTCAATATATCAGATGTGCCAGCTCTTGACTTCTTGTACAATGCCTTGGTTTTGAAGCAAATATGTGAAGTGACCAAGCTATGGCCTGTACAGGCTAGCTCCAAGCATGCTTAAGTTGGTGTACTATGCCTGAGATTAGGGAACTTTTTTGCTGCAAGGAAAGAAGTCCAAGGCTCAAGAAAATGCAATTTGACATAAAGTTGCCTTTATGAAAATGGAAGTGCCATCTTTATGCCTAAAATGGAAATGTTCAATGTACAATGCTCCCTTGATCAGAACAATGCCAATGTCCAATGTATTTGCATTCAATTTTTGAGTGTAAATTGGTTTAGAGGCCTGTAATCATGTACTAAGCCAGTTTGGTCAGATTTTGCAAGTGGTATGAACATTTTTGGCCATGGTTACAAAGTGAGTTTTTGCCAACTTCAAGCATTCGATTATCCCTAACCATAAATGTGTTTGAGGAGTTCTTGGACAATTTTGAAAGCTTGCAACATGTACTACAATCCATCTTTGAAATGCAACTTGATACTCCAAGTGGAACTATGTGACAAATGGCCAAGAAGATGGGTCAAAATCCTGCCTAAACTAGGGCAAAATTTCTCTAAGTTAAAAGTTTTAGGGACCCTTGTTCCAAAAATCATAACTTAAGATCCAAGATTCTTTTGAGAAAACTTTGTGAATCAAAGTTGTAGACTTTGTGATGGACTACAACTTTTATGTTGCAAGTTTTGTTTGAATCCATTTGCATCTTGGTGAAAATGTGGGACAAAGTTAGGAAAAATTAAGAAACTTTTATAACTTAGAAAATTTCTAAGTTATGAAAATTTTCCATTTTAAACCCTAATTTGCAATTTTGGGTTTCTTGATGAACAATTTTCATAATTTGACATGTCTTGATGAAAAATGACTCTTGGCACTTGATTTTGACCAAAAAGTCAAAGTTTGACTTTTCAGTGTACAATCAAATTTTGATCAGTTGACTGAAAAATTCATCTGTCAATCTTGTGCATTTGAGACCTTTTGAACTTGTTGAATAGGTTAAGATGATGCCCTTGAGTCATTGAGCCCATGGTTGAGCTTGATTTGCCATTGGCTAGGTCAAACAGTCAAAAATTGCCTTTGTATAGTCAATACCCTAAAAATGACCATTTTGCCCTTTTGGTGATCTGATCAAATTTCTTGTGGAATTGTGATCCAAACTTGATAAAATGGTTCATATGAGTTCATAATGTTGATGTGGGTCAAAATTCATGAGGTTTTACTGTCAATTGGCCATAGTTGACTTTTTTTCCCAATATAGCTGATTTCTAGGTCAACTGTCCAATTGACTGGGCAAAAATTTGATTCAAGGCTTGAAACTTGGTATGGACAAACTTGTGAGTCCAACATGAAGTACGAAAGTCACTTTGGGCATTGAAGGTCCAAGAATACTTGTGCAAACTCAAACCCTAATTTCAGGTCAACAGTGCAAGGAGATGTCTTGAGTAGAGCAAACCCTAGCTTGGTCTTGAGTTCCAAGAGTCTTGTGATGAGAAATGTTGATAAAATGAGAGGGCAAATTTTGGGGTACAACACGGTCAAATACATAATTAGAGGCCTTCCTTCAACTGGAGGCATTATGATTAGAGGTTCTTGTAAATACTTCTTGATCTTATCAAAAGATGTTTGGCAGTCATCATTCCATCTGACTACTTGATCTTTTTTCAGCAGTTTGAAGATTGGTTCACAAGTAGTAGTGAAGTGAGAGATGAATCGGGAAATATAGTTAAGTCGAACTAAGAAACCTATGACCTCCTTCTCAATATATGGAGTTGGAATTTCTTGTATGGCTTTGACTTTTGCACGATCGACCTTAATACCTTTTCCACTGACGACGAAGCCTAAGAGTTTTCCAGACCTCACCCCAAAGGTGCATTTGTTGGGATTCAACCTCAGCTTATATTTCTTCAGCCTTTCAAATAGCTTCTGCAAATGATCAAGGTGTTCTTCCTCAGTTTGTAACCTTGCAATAATGTTGTCAACATATACTTCTATCTCATAATGAATCATATCATGAAATAGAGCCACCATAGCCCGTTGATAAGTTGCGACTGCATTCTTCAAACCGAAAGGCATGACCTTATAATAAAAGGTGCCCCACTGTGTGACAAAAGTGGTTTTCTCCATGTCTTGAGGCGCCATTTTGATTTGGTTGTATCTGGAGAAGCCATCTATGAAGGAGAATACTTTATGTTGAGCAATGTTGTCAACCAAAACATAGATATATGGTAGTGGGAAATCATCTTTGGGGCTTTCTCTATTTAAATCTATGTAGTCTACACACATACAGACTTTACCATCTTTCTTAGGCACTAGGACCACATTTTCAACCCATTGGGGATATGATGTCACTAACAGGAAACCTACATTGAACTATTTCATTACCTTAACCTTTATTTTCTCAGACATATCTAGCCGCATGCGACGAACCTTTTGCTTGATTGGAGGACAACTTTCTTTCATTGCTAGACGATGAACTATGATATCGGTATCAAGCCCCGATATATCTTTGTATGACTAAGCAAACACCTCAACATAGTCATGCACCATCTGAAGCAATCTTCCCTTTACACTGTCTTCCAGGTTAGTGCCAATATTGACTTCTTTCTTATCTGCCTCAGTACCCAAGTTTATCACTTCAACTGGTTCTTCATGCGGTTGAATGGCCTTTTCCTCTTGTATCAGGAGTCTGGCGAGTTCTCTAGGTATTTGAAAATCTTATTCACCTTCGTCTTCGGCTTGACAGATTGGATTTTCGGAGTTATAAACGGAAATAGCAGAATTGTTATCAATGAGATACAAAGTGGATGTGAATATGCAAATGTGTGTGTGCATGTAAGGTCATATGTGTAATACGGCAGGAGAACTGACTTGGGTGTTTTACGTTTTATCACAATTATTGCGGATAGCAAGAGTCGCCACCGAATTTTCTTTTATCCAATAAAGGAAAGGGTGAAAAGAACCGGAAATACCTTTTGAGAATTTTCTTGAGTTCGGGGGGTAGGTTATGAAAAGGGAAGGTGTTAGCACCCTTTTCACCCGTAGTTATCTACGGGCTCTTAGTTGCTAGCTAGCTTACTTCTGAAATTGATTTGTTTAAAATGTGTTTGTGGTGGTTTTTGAAAGTATTTTTGAAAAGCGCCTTCGTTTAGGAAAACTTTGTAATGATTCTCGTCTCTATAAGAATGCATACAAAGTGTTAGACTTTTGAAAATATTTCATGTTTTGAAAGTGTTTGGTGTATTTTGAAATATGTTTTTGAAGATTGACTGTGAGTAAGCAACTAGGAACGTTCTACCTACTCAAAAAGTCTTAGTTCTTTTCCTTCTCCTTTAGATATTGCTATCTTACCATTGATTGGTAAGAAGCCCTATCATTGGATGTGAAGGGATGGGTGTGGGTCATCGTATAGTTATAAGATGCAATGTTGTGAGATACCTTAGCACTTTTCTTAAGGGTCTAAGATCATTTTGAAGGCAACATTCGAAGCGTCATCGAAGGACTATGTGAAGAAGTGAAAAACACAAGAAGGGGGGTTGAATTGTTAAAACTTGAAATCAATTGCAATGAACACGATATTTTTATCCTGGTTCGTTTGATCTCAAACTACTCCAGTCCACCCGTCAAGGTGATTTCGCCTCTCTCCAACGAGGTCTTAATCCACTATATTCAACTGAATATTACAATCTGCTTTAACAACTGCTAAAGCCTTCTTGATGCAAACCACAGACCGGTTTCTCAAGGAATCACTTTCTTACAAAGAATTGAAATCTAGGTGTGTGAATGTTTTCTACAAAACAGTTTATCACAACTGTGATATTACACAACTTAAGCTTATGAAAACTAGATTGCTAAAATAATTGAGTAGGGAATTTTGGAGCTTTTAGCAAACTGAGAGAATGAGAAGATGATGAATAGATTTTAGGCGTGTAAATTGATGTAGAGCATTAGCCAATTCAATCTTCATTGTCTTGTTTATATAGCATTGAAATTGATGAACGTTGGAGCAATAATCTTGATTCAATGCCAATTATAAACTTTCCTTATTAAGCAGATCTTGTCTGGAATGATGCTGTTGGTAATAACTCGTCTTGAATGCACAGTACCGTTACTGCTTAAAGCGTGTTCTGGCTTTGGCTCATTCTGACGCTGCTTAAGTGCTGATGAACTGTTGTTGTCTTTATCAGAGATCAGAGTGTTGAGCGCAGTTCTGTTCATCAAGCTTCAGCATAAGCGTGAGTTGTTCTTCTGATTCTGGTATCTGATATAGCATCTGCTGATGCTGATGTTGATAACCAATATTCTGATGCTGATTATGATGTACTCTTGCTGATACCTATCAGAGTTTCTTCAAAACAGAAAGTAATATTTTAGGTAGAAAATAGTTCTTACATGAATCACATAATTAATATATCTTTTCATTTTGTTATCATCAAAACTTAAACTTAGGGTAGCAGATTCAAACTTTGTTCTAACAATCTCCCCCTTTTTGATGATGACAAAAACTAGATATTTTTTAATTGAAAATAGCGTGAAAAAGTATCAGAGATAACTAAATGAGTTGCATCAGAATTAAATAAGGAGTTATCAAAGATAAGGGATAAAGAGATATCAGAGATAGGATCGGAGATACTCCCCCTAAATTTATTACTTCCCTTTTTTAATTCCAAGAGTTCTTCAGGATCAGATCTTTATTGAATTCTTGAACATCAGAATGTTAGAGTTTTGACTATCAGAACTTCAGATCAGAATATCAGAGCTTTATCAGAGCTTTGCTTTGGATCAGAGTATCAGGGCTTTGGTCTTCAGTGCATCAGAGAGCATTTTTGTACCTGTAGACTTATGCAAAAACAGAAAACATTCAAGTGTATCAGAGTTAGAATGTTTGAGACTTTTTGTCTCAGTAATCCGTTATTGAAAAATATCATTCTTGTTCTCCCCCTTTTTGTCAGCAATCAAAAAGTGTAAGTGATGTGCTAAAACGATTAGAGCAGAAAAACTTGTTATATTAAAATATTCAGAGCCAGACAAAACAGTACAACAGATATGCAAAGAAAAACATTGAAAATATCATGAATGAAAAACTAAGGTTGGGGAGGAAAGCGTGTGAACAGAGTCTCCAGCATTGCTTTAATCTGATCAGCAGTTTCAGTCTGCTTGTGCACCATGCTGACTACTGTATCTATCTTGCTGTCCTGCACATCAATCCTTTCCTTCATCTTCTGATTATTTTCATCCATTCTTTGCTGCAGACGAATATCATTCAGCTTCAGCTCTTCCAGAGTCTGCCTGTCCAAGGCAGCTTGAGAAACATCAGAAGCAGGGAGCTTCTGAGAGCTTTCTGCAACATCTTCAGCTTGTCTAACTTCAGCTTGAGCTGTCTGATCTTCTTCTGGCTGCACTTTTGAAGCTGGACGCTTCTCAGACCATGGATCACTATCCAGAAGGAGCACGTCTTCCTATGGCAGCTGACTTTCAACTTCCTTCAGCAGCTTGCTGAAGTTCTGTTGTGCCTGCTCATAGTTGATATCCTGCAACTTGAGGGCTTCAGCACGTACCCATATTCTAAAACGTGACCAGAGCTGGTCTGAGGCAGCAGGATCAATCATTCCAGGACAGACTTGCTTCAGAGAAGCAATCCATTGCTGCACACCTGTTTCAAAATTCACAATGCCAGAGCCAACATCTGGCTGTTTTGGTTTTGGAATGGCTATTTTATTTTTGAGATCAGCAAGACGGTCAAGGATTGTTAAATCGATGAAGGTCCTGCTGGAGTCATCTGTAGTTTGTTTGGGAGATGTTTGTTTGGGAGATGGAGTGGGAGAATCAGAAATAATAATTGGACTATGTGGGGTTTTTGGAGTATTTAGAGGGGTAGTTTCTGGCGAGGATGGCAGCTGGGCCATGGTTACAGTTGTTCCACATGGCAGCTGAATTGCCAGAGGTTGTGGCTCAGAGGATTGAGGAGAATGAGGTTCAGGAGATGGAGTTTCAAAATGGTGAAACTCAGGTTGAGGAGGTGATGGAGGAGGTGATGGTTGAGGTGATGGTGGATGAATTTCTGGTTGGGGAGAGGGAGGAGGAATTGCTGGTTGTGGAGAAGGAGGAGGAATTTGAGGTTCTTCTGGTATGGGTGAGAGAGGTTGTTCTGGTTGAAGAGAGTGGGCAATTTGTGGTTCAGTGTTTGGATTATTGGAGAGGTGATCAGAAACACGTTGATCAATGTCAGACAGAACTTTGTCAAGTTCTGATGTTGTTGAAGTTGTTGGTTTGGGATGTTTGGTGCGGGGTCTTCTGAGTTTTAGTGCCTCAGAAGGGTCATCTTCTGGTTCGGTTTCATCTATAGTTGGTATGGGGATTGGAATTTCATGTGAAGCTGGGGTTGGGATTGATGTTGGAATAGCAGAAGAATTTAAAACAGAAGCAGCAGATAAATTACCTCTTTTCTTGGGAGTCTGCTGGGATGTTCCTTCTGCAGTGGCCTTCCTTTTCTTCGTCTTCTTCAGTGTAACTTCTGGTTGAGGTTGGTGCAGATCTTTGATATTCAGCTTGGGATCTGTACCATCAGCCTTGCACGCGTCCAAGTATCTTAGAACCACCACTGGTTTAGATTCTATCTCAGAAAATAATGGAAAGTCGCTCAGTGGGACTCTTCTGCTGGTGATTTCAGCAATAGGAGTAACGCTGGGTTCCTTTCTGATATTCTCTATTAATTTCATTTTCTTCAGATTCTTCGCGTTCAGAGGCTTGCCAATAGTTGGTTCAATAGTGCTTAACTCCTGAGCTTCTATAAGGTGCTCTATCAGCCTATTCTCAGTCAGGATATCTGATATTAACCTTCTAAAGGGTATCCAATCCCTCTTTGTTCTTTCTTCTTCCCTGGTTTCCTTGACGCTTGTTCTGAGGTGGTTAAACAGAAGATGAGCCAAGTTGATTTTTACCTTATGATTAATAAAATAGATCAGAAACTGCTGATCTATATTTATATAATCAGGGGAACTTGTTGACTTCCTATGATTAAAGCACCCCAGAATGATCTTCGCCCAAACTCCGTGGTGATCCTTTAGGTCTCTGATTTTGCTGCTGGCACCCCAAGGGTGAAAATCTGTTGTGCTATGACACCAACTTCAGAGCATCTTTCAGCCATATCAATACAGCGGACGCCACCGCCACTGTAACCAATCAATTTTGTTATGTGATCCTCAGTGATCACAATCTTCTTTCCCATTATGTAGGAGGTGACTTGATGCGTTGAAGAGGACGCGTGAATCCAGAACTTCTTGACTAACACTGGGAACGTTGGTCCAACCAACCTGTCAAAATATCTCTCCCATTTATGTGCCCTAACTTCTTCTGTTAAGTCAAAACCATTCTCTTTCAGACTGCCAAAGTCAATAATCAGTTCAGACAACACTTCTAGATTCTTCACTGGTGTAAGGAGTGTTCTGAATGGAACTTGGTACTGTTCAGAGGAATCTTTCTTCTGAGAACCTGCAGAAGCACTGCTGGAGGTTGCCAAGTTCACACTTAGGGTTTTTCTGAGAAAACTGAGAAAATGGGTTTAAGTTTGAAAGGGATGAACATAGAGAAAATTCAGAAAATATTTGAGAGATTATGAGAAATGGTAAAGGATTAGTGTGAGAAGTTAAAGTGCTTAAATAGATTTAAGAAATTTTTTTGAAAGTGTAAACGGTTTCAAGAAAGAGAAAATAAAATCATGATTATGTTTTTAAAACATGATTGCTTTCATTTAATGCTTGCTGATTTTGGGGGATTTGAGAAAGATACTTGAAACGGTTACCATACATGTGTCTCAATGCACCCAATCAGCGTTTTGCCTTCTCAGAAGCGTGCACGCGTGTTCTGCTTCAGAGATTTGCTGATGATTGGATGACACTTGTTTGATTTAGTGAGCAACACGTCTATCCTTAAGCTGAAATGCTCAGATCTTTGAGACTAGCATCTGATACAATCTGCATGTTCTATCTTTCTGAAAGGAGATTGATCAGAAGTTCACAGTAAAACAAATACATTCTGAAGATAAATATATAGAATTAAAGCATTTTCACTCTGGGTAGATTTTCATGCTGAGATGTTTCAGAATGAAATTGAACCTATCTTCAGAAAGAGGTTTAGTGAAGATATCAGCCCATTGATGGTCTGTATCAATAAATTTTAAATTCAAAATTCTTTTCTGAATATAGTCCCTAATGAAATGATGTTTTATTTCTATATGCTTAGCCCTAGAATGTAAAATAGGATTCTTACTTAAGCAAATAGCAAAAGTATTGTCACAGAGTATAGGGATGTTACTCTCAAAAATCTGGAAGTCTTCAAGCTGACTTTTCATCCAGAGCATTTGTGTTCTACATCCTGCTGCTGCTATGTACTCAGCTTCTGCTGTTGATAGCGCAATTGTGGACTGCCTTTTACTGGACCAAGAGATCAGATTTTCTCCCAGAAACTGGCAGCTTCCAGAAGTACTTTTACGCTCTACTCTGTCTCCAGCAAAGTCAGCATCGCAGTAGCCTACTAAGCTGTAATCACTAGATTTTCTATAAAATAAACCCAGATTAGTAGTACCTTTCAGATACTTGAAAATTCGCTTAACAGCTGTTAAGTGAGATTCTCTAGGATCTGATTGGAATCTAGCACAAATACATACGCTGAATAATATATCAGGTCTTGAAGCTGTCAGATAAAGGAGAGAACCAATCATACCTCTGTAGACCTTCTGTTCTACCTTTTTGCTTACCTCTTCTCTTTCCAGAATGCACATGGGATGCATTGGAATCTTTGATGGCTTACATTCTGAGAGGTCAAATTTCTTCAGAAGATCTCTGATATATTTGCTCTGATGAATGTAAGTTCCCTCTGGAGTTTGATTGATCTGAATTCCTAGAAAGAATTTCAGTTCCCCCGTGAGACTCATCTCAAATTCTTCCTGCATACACTTAGCAAATTTTCTTCTAAGAGAAGGATTAGTGGATCCAAAAATAATATCATCAACATAAATTTGACAGACTAAGATGTCATTCTTAACTGACTTACAGAATAAGATAGTGTCCACTTTCCCTCTGGTGAATTCATTTTCTAACAGAAAGTTACTTAGTCTTTCATACCAAGCTCTAGGAGCTTGTTTCAAACCATAGAGTGACTTCTTTAGTTTGAAGACATGTTCTGGATGTTTTGTATTTTCAAAACCAGGGGGTTGGTGCACATAAACCTCTTCTTCTATATAACCATTTAAGAATGCACTCTTGACATCCATCTGATACAGAGTGATGCCTTTATTAACAGCAAACGAAATTAAAAGTCTGATAGATTCTAACCTGGCGACTGGAGCAAAGGTTTTTGTATAGTCTATCCCCTCTTGCTGACTATAACCTTGTGCTACCAGTCGTGCTTTGTTTCTGATGACTTCACCTTGTTCATTTAGCTTGTTTCTGAACACCCATCTTGTTCCAATGACGTTGAATCCTTTTGGTATGGGAACAAGATCCCATACGTCATTTCTGGTGAATTGATTCAGCTCTTCTTGCATTGCTAGAATCCATTCATTGTCCAGAAGTGCTTCATCAATAGAAGAAGGTTCAATCAGAGACACAAGTCCCATGAGGGTTTCTTCAGAGTTTCTGAAGCTTGCTCTTGTTCTGATTGGATCTTCCTTTCTTCCTAAGATAGTTTCTTCTGGGTTATCCAAGATGCTTCTGGGTAATCTCTTCTGAGGTTGATCAGTAGCTGTTGTAGGATTGCTAGTAGTTCTCCTTTCAGACGTTGAAGAAGTGTCTGTGTTAAGAGCTTCTGATGACTTGTCTTCAGAACCTGTAAATTCAATTTCCATACCTGCAAAAACTTCATTCTGCTTTGACTTTTCAGAGTCAAGCTTATCATCAAAACGAACACTGATTGATTCTTCCACAATCCGTGTTTCTGTATTGTATACTCTGTACCCTCTTGAGCGTTCAAAGTATCCTAACATAATACACTTCTGTGCTTTAGAGTCAAACTTGTTCAAATAATTCTTTGTATTTAACATAAAACAAGTACATCCAAATGGATGAAAATATGAAATGTTGGGCTTTCTGTTCTTCCACAATTCATATGGAGTCTTTTCCAGAATAGGTCTTATTGAGATTCTATTCTGAATGTAGCACGTTGTGTTTATTGCCTCTGCCCAGAAGATCTTAGCAACGTTTGTCTCATTGATCATGGTTCTGGTCATTTCTTGCAATGTTCTGTTCTTTCGTTCTACAACTCCATTTTGTTGGGGAGTTCTAGGACAAGAGAAATCATGCAGAATGCCTCTGTCATTAAAGAATGACTCAAAATCTTTGTTTTCAAACTCTCCACCATGATCACTTCTGACTTTAACGATTCTAAGATCCTTTTCATTCTGAACTTGATTACAGAAGGTAACAAACACAGAGTGTGACTCGTCCTTGTGTCTTAAGAACTTTACCCATGTCCATCTGCTATAGTCATCTACGATTACTAACCCATACTTCTTGCCACTGACTGAAGCAGTTTTAACTGGTCCAAATAAGTCAATGTGCAGAAGTTCTAATGGCTTAGAGGTAGAAACAACATTTTTAGATTTAAAAGAAGGTTTTGCAAACTTGCCTTTCTGACATGCTTCACACAGAGCATCTGAATTGAACTTCAAATTAGGAAGTCCTCTGACCAGATTGAGTTTGTTAATCTGAGATATTCTTCTCATACTAACATGTCCCAATCTTCTGTGCCAGACCCACTGCTTGTTGTTAACAGGCAGAAGACACTTTACATTCTGACTTTTCAGTTCAGAAAGTTTGATTTTATAGATGTTGTTTTTCCTCTTTCCATTAAACAGGATAGTCCCATCTTTCTGACTAACAACTTTACATGATTTTTGATTAAAGATTATATCATAACCGTTATCACTTAATTGACTTATGGATAATAGATTATGCATTAATCCATCTACTAGCAGAACATTATTAATAGAGGGAAGATTTCCATTACCTACAGTTCCAGAGCCAATTATCTTTCCCCTCTGATTGCCTCCAAAGCCAACGTGGCCTCCAGGCTTAAGTTCCAGGCTTTGGAACATATGCCTTCTTCCCGTCATGTGTCGCGAGCAGCCAGAGTCCAGGTACCATGACTGGTGTTTCTGATTTGCTGCTAAAGATATCTGCAACATGTATTATTTTATCCTTAGGTACCCAGATTTTCTTGGGTCCTGATTTGTTAGATTTACCAAAACTCTGGTTGAATTTTGGTTTCACAGAGTACTTACTGCTAGTGTATTTAATATCATGTGTGTGACCATACACAAAATGTGAATTCAGAGGGGTGTGTTTAATGGTTAAATCCATGACATTCTTTGGTGTAGGAACCTTACCTAGGTATCCTATTCCCTTCCTTCCGTTTCTGCTAACTCCATAGATCATTGAAGCCATTTTGCTTCTATCTATGCTTTTAGCAAGGAACTTCTGGAAACTGTGATCATACTCCTTGATGATCTCATCAGCACTGCTGGGAGTTTCAGAAATTGGTTCCTTCTGAGAGTTTTGTAAAACATTTTCTAATTTTGAAATTTTATTTCTTAGCTCAGAATTTTCCAATTTAAGACTCTTAGACTTATCAGAGTCAGATTCAAGATTCCTTTTCAGGTTTCTGAATTTAACTCTAATCTGCTGGTACCTTTCCAGAATTTCGTTAAGGCTTTCAGCAAGTTCAGCCTTGGTAAAATTAACAACAAAGTCAGGAAATACCTCTTCAGTATCTGATTCTGAGTCTGATTCAGAAGCTTCACTATCTTCTGAAATGTTGGCCATGAGAGCTATGTTGGCTCTCTCATCATCTGATTCTGAGTCAGCTTCAGACGAGTCAGAGTCATCCCATGTAGCCATGAGACTTTTCTTCTTTTCTCTTCCAAACTTCTTTTTGGGCTTTTCCCTCTGAAGCTTTGGGCAGTCACTCTTGTAGTGTCCTTGCTCATTACACTCATAGAAGATGATGTCCTTGGTGTTTGGCTTTCTGCTTCCTGAGGAGCCTTCAGATCTTCTGTATCCAGAGGAAGAATATGTCCTTCTGTATCTGGAAGAAGACTCGTTCTGATCAGATCTTCTGGTATTCCTGAACTTCCTTTGCCTCTGCTTCCACAGTTGATTCACTCTTCTGGAGAGGAGGGAGAGTTCGTCTTCTTCTGATGAGGATCCATCAGATGTTTCTTCAACTGCCTGCAAAACTTTAGACTCAGATTTTTTGTTAGATTTTAATGCTAAAGGCTTACCTTGCTTCTGGGGTTCATCAGCTTCTAGCTCTATCTCATGACTTCTGAGGGAGCTGATAAGTTCCTCCAGAGAAATTTTGTTGAGATCTTTTGCTAGCTTCAGAGCTGTAACCATTGGCCTCTACTGCTTAGGTAAGCTTCTGATGATCTTCTTGACGTGATCAGCAGTAGAGTAACCTTTGTCCAGAACCTTGAGACCAGCTACCAGAATCTGGAATCTTGAGAACATTGTTTCAATGGATTCACTTTCTTCCATTTTGAATGCCTCATACTTCTGAATGAGCGCCAAAGCTTTAGTTTCTTTGACCTGAACGTTGCCCTCATGCGTCATTCTGAGTGAGTCAAACATGTTCTTAGCTGTGTCTCTATTAGAGATCTTTTCATATTCAGCATACGAGATGGCGCTGAGAAGGATGGTTCTGGCCTTGTGGTGATTCTTGAAGTCACACTTTTGTTGGTCAGACATTGCTTTCCTATCAATCTTCTGACCGTTTGCATTCACAGGGTGCGTGTATCCATCTGTCACCATGTCCCACAGATCAGCATCATATGCCAGAAAGAAGCTTTCAATTCTGTCTTTCCAGTAATCAAAATTTTCTCCATCAAAGACTGGAGGTTTGCCGCTGAATCTGTCTCTGTCCTCATGGTTGTCATTGCTGGTGTGTGAATAAGTTCCTGCCATAGTGTTTTTCTGATGCTGGATCTTGTACTGACACGGTTAAGTGTTTTAGCTCAGAACCAGGCGCTCTGATACCAATTGAAGAAGTGAAAAACACAAGAAGGGGGGTTGAATTGTTAAAACTTGAAATCAATTGCAATGAACACGATATTTTTATCCTGGTTCGTTTGATCTCAAACTACTCCAGTCCACCCGTCAAGGTGATTTCGCCTCTCTCCAACGAGGTCTTAATCCACTATATTCAACTGAATATTACAATCTGCTTTAACAACTGCTAAAGCCTTCTTGATGCAAACCACATACCGGTTTCTCAAGGAATCACTTTCTTACAAAGAATTGAAATCTAGGTGTGTGAATGTTTTCTACAAAACAGTTTATCACAACTGTGATATTACACAACTTAAGCTTATGAAAACTAGATTGCTAAAATAATTGAGTAGGGAATTTTGGAGCTTTTAGCAAACTGAGAGAATGAGAAGATGATGAATAGCTTTTAGGCGTGTAAATTGATGTAGAGCATTAGCCAATTCAATCTTCATTGTCTTGTTTATATAGCATTGAAATTGATGAACGTTGGAGCAATAATCTTGATTCAATGCCAATTACAAACTTTCCTTATTAAGCAGATCTTGTCTGGAATGATGCCGTTGGTAATAACTCGTCTTGAATGCACAGTACCGTTACTGCTTAAAGCGTGTTCTGACTTTGGCTCATTCTGACGCTGCTTAAGTGCTGATGAACTGTTGTTGTCTTTATCAGAGATCAGAGTGTTGAGCGCAGTTCTGTTCATCAAGCTTCAGCATAAGCGTGAGTTGTTCTTCTGATTCTGGTATCTGATATAGCATCTGCTGATGCTGATGTTGATAACCAATATTCTGATGCTGATTATGATGTACTCTTGCTGATACCTATCAGAGTTTCTGCAAAACAGAAAGTAATATTTTAGGTAGCAAATAGTTCTTACATGAATCACATAATTAATATATCTTTTCATTTTGTTATCATCAAAACTTAAACTTAGGGTAGTAGATTCAAACTTTGTTCTAACACTATGATATTGTATTTTGATTGTTTTTGCTAAGGTGTCTCACATGCATAACATGACCATTTTCTTAAGGCAACAAGTGGAGCTAACCTTAGAGGTGCAAGTGTGCAAGTGTATTAATTTCATGCATTTTTGTCTTGAATTAGGGTTGTCTATTTTGTTGATTTTAAATCTTACCATACACACCCTAATTACTAGCATTTTATATAAAAGCGGTAAATTGCGGAAAATAAATGTCCTACACTATTACATCACTTGGGGATGAGGGTATACCAATTTACAAATGGGGGTGGAAAGCAATAAAAGTCCTAATTATTACAACCATATTGAATAACAATGAAGAAAACATATAGAAAATATAAAAAAACTGTGTAAAAGAAAGAAAAAAACATTTTTTACCATTATGTGTCGACACATGCATCTTTGCATCGACACATAAGTTTTCTTGTTCCTGTAAAACAAAATCAGCTTAGTATGAGTCTATACATAAGGGTATTTGTCGACTCATTTCTTGTTTGTGTCGACACATTCGTGTTTTATGTTGACTCATGCACCTTTTGTCTTTCTGTTTTTGGGTCTGGATAACAGTGTGTATCGACTCATAATGTCTTGTATCAACTCATAATGTCTTGTATCGACTCATGCCTGGTTCTGTAACTAAAATGTGTCAACTCATGTGAGTATGTGTCGACTCATACTGCAATTTTTTGCCTTGAACATTGTTTTATTGTTTGTACAAGTTAGTTCTCAACATATAATTGATAAAAATAATCAATAAGCATGTGATTAGCTTCAATGACAAAGATATCTACATTTTATCTTCACAAATGAACCATTAATGATGCTTTATACGAAGAGTTCAAAGTCAAGAAACTTACCTTGGAGCTGAAATTTGTATTTTGAGCTCGAACTGTTGTGTTGGCTGTTTTTGAGCTTAGGAAATGGTAGTAGTGATGTTACAAAAGTTGTTCTTGTGTTTGAACAACTCCTATAAGATGTTTGTGGAGTGTTTGGATGGTTTGTTTGGACAGAACTTTGCAAGGTGTGAGAGGTTCAAAGTTTTTTGACTTCAAAACTCAAGAGTGAAGGCTTTGTGGACAATTATGGCTTTTTGAGAGTATGAGATTTTAAGGGCTTGTCTACACAACAAAACTTATGACCTGCCTACACAATTAAAACTTCTTCTCTTATCTTGCAAATGGCCTCTCTATTTATAAAGAAGGTTTGAGACTTGAAACAACTCAGATTTTGAAATCACATGTTATGGCTATCTTGCTTATTTTTGAAGCAAGCATGAAGAACATATTTCCAATTTTTGTACCCAGCTATCTAAAGTGGTTGATCACTTTAAACATGTTTGTTCTGACTTGTAGAATTTGAGTGTGATCAGAACAAAATGTTAGAGGCTCAAGAAATTGACTTTGTGATTAAAGTGAACTTTTCAAGAATGGATATATTACTTTCTTCCAAAAATGGAATGATCAATTGGACAAAGGCTCAAACACTTGGATCATAGTTTGATTAGTTGTGTAAATATTTAATTAAGGAGTGATATACAAGTTTGAGGCCTGTAAAGTGAAGATTATGCAGCATGCCAATGGATTTGGTTCTTGTTCATCACAAAATCTGCCTTGTAATTCAAGAATGACACCCTAACTTCATGGATTTGATTCTCTTAGCTCAAGTATGACCTTAATGATTTCTTTGACATTTTGGAAAGCTTGTAACATCCTCTACAACCTTGACGTTTTCTATTTATGAAGAATACAATTGGAACTTGATGAAAATTGGCCAAGAAGTTGGGATAAAAACCTGACCAAACCTGCTGAAAATTTCTCTGTTTATACAAAAATGCCATGACTTCATGAATTTATAACTCAAAATCCATGAACTTCTAGGACTTGATCAGCAAAGAAAAGTTGTAGATATCATCATGATCTACAACTTTCATGTTGAAAGTTTTCTTTGAATCATCTTGTGTCTTGGTGAAAGAATGGCATGAAGTAATGAAATTATCATGTATAAATAATACTTAGAAAAATTTCTAAGTCTTGAAAAGTTTGACTTTTCACATTGACTTTTGAGTTTATTGATTTCTTGATGATCAAGCTTGATATTATTGAATTTCTTGATGAACTTTGATCTTTGAAACTCAAATTTGGTCCAAAAGTTAAAGTGTGACTTTTCAGTGTACAATTGACTTTTTCATCAATTGACCAAATTTCATATGTCAATCCAATGATCTTGAGAAATGAATTGATATATGAAATTAGGTTAAAATTATGCATTTGAACCTTTGATATTGTTCTTTAAGCCATTAGGTCATGTATTAGGTCAGAGGTCAATGATCAGTCGTTCTTAGTCAAAACCCTAATTTGTGGTCTCAGTGTTTCGGAGGTGATTTCGTCTAACCAATTCCTTGAGAATCCTTGAGCATTGGAGGTCCTTTGTGAAATGTCTTGAGAAAAGAGTGGGCAAATTTCGGGGTACAACAGCTTCCCTTGTTCAATCTTCTTAAACCTGAAGAGGTAGATTGGCGAGTCCGCCATTCGTGACATGAAGGTGGAAGATGATTGAACACTTAAGTGTCCAGAAATTTGCACTCGCTTGTGCATGAGGTGAACTCTTTGTTGATTACCGAGAATGAGCTTAGAGATTCCATTTGGAGAAGTGATGAAGAGTTTGTCGGAGATGGGCTTATAGATGCCATCCGGAGTGACCGTCGAGGGAGAAGTATCATAATAAATCTTTGGTCGATTTATACTGAAACTGTGGATGTCTTTTGCCTGTTTTTACCTGGAAGAGATAAGTCTAACCAGAAGAGGTATGTTGTTTAGTAACTTCACCCGGAAAAATATTCCTAAGCAGAAGAGATCTGTTGATTGCCTGTCTTTAATCTGGAAGAAATAAATATAACCAAAAGAGGTCTTCGTTCGACTGTCTTTAATCTGGAACAAATAAATCTAACCAGAAGAGGTTTTCATTCGCATGTTTTTAATCTGGAAGAAATAAATTAAACCGAAAGAGGTCTTCATTCGTCTGTCTTTAATATGGAAGAAATAAATCTAACCAGAAGAGGTCTTTGTTCGCCTGTCTTTAATCTGGAAGAAATAAATCTAACCAGAAGAGGTCTTCATTCGCCTGTCTTTAATCTGGAAGAAATAAATCTAACCAGAAGAGGTCTTTGTTTGCCTGTCTTTAATCTGGAAGAAATAAATCTAACCAGAAGAGGTCTTTGTTCGCCTATCTTTAATCTAGAAGAAATAAATCTAACCACAAGAGGTCTTTGTTTGCCTATCTTTAATTTGTAAGAAATAAATCTAACCAGAAGAGGTCTTTGTCACCTATCTTTAATCTGGAAGAAATAAATCTAACCAGAAGAGGTCTTTGTTCACCTGTCTTTAATATGGAAGAAATAAATCTAACTAGAATAGGTCTTTGTTCACCTGTCTTTAATCTGGAAGAAATAAATCTAACCAGAAGAGGTCTTTGTTCTCCTGTCTTTAATCTGGAAGAAATAACCAGAAGAGGTCTTTGTTCACCTATTTTTAATCTGGAAGAAATAAATCTAACCAGAAGAGGTTTTCATTCGCCTGTCTTTAATCTGGAAGAAATAAATCTAACCAGAAGAGGTATTTGTTCGCCTGTCTTTAATCTGGAAGAAATAAATCTAACCAGAAGAGGTCTTTGTTCACATGTCTTTAATCTAGAAGAAATAAATCTAACCAGAAGAGGTCTTTGTTCGCTTGTCTTTAATCTGGAAGAACTAAATCTAGCCAAAAGCGGACTTTGATTGATGATTGATTTTTCCTGTAAGGAAGAGGGTTTTTTGCATGCATATGTATGCATGGTGTAATGATGTTCTAAAAATAAATGAGATTATGCCATATGTATTTGTCATGTATGTGATATGATGTATGAACGTGATATGTTTATTGAAGTGCATCTTTGACAAATGCTGGGGAGCTTTGGGAAGTTAAATCCCATACTGCTTATTGGAGATGAAGAGCATGTGTATCTTCGAATTTCGTTTTAGAATGCTTTAGCTGGGGGATTCCCGTTTTGTTGAGGAGAACTCCTCTGGGGAACATTGACTTTGGCTCTTTGCTTGAGGAAACTCTACAAGGAATGTTGATATCTGCTTGGGGAATAGAGTTTAAGAGTTTTAGTTATCCATTGCTCTACTGGGGAATTATCTCTTGACTGGGGAGAACGGAAGTTAACTGTTATCTGGTTGAAATCTAGGCTTCACAACAACTTGCTAGGGATAAAGAAGTTAACTGTTTTCTAGTCGTATTCCAGGATTTGCAGCGACTTACTGAGGATAGTGGTGAACTCTACTGGGGAAGAGGAGTTTTGTTAGTGATTGAAGAAGTTAAACCAATATCTGGTCGAGTCTAGGTTTCATAGTAACTTGCTTGGAGAAATGGAGTCAACTGTTATCTGATCGGTTTCCAGGCTTCACAATAACTTTCTTGGAGAAATGGATCCAACTGTTATCTGGTCGGTTTCCAGGCTTCATAGTAACTTTCAGGGATAGTGACGACTCCGTTGAGGATTGCAATGACTCCGTTGGGGATTGCAATGAATTTACCGGGGATTAAGGGGTTTTGTCCATTGGTTTGTAGTAGTCTGAGAGAAAGACTCATATTGGGGAATTTGTAGTTTGTTGGGAATAAATCCTTTTGAAGAGCATATTTTGACGACCTACTGGGGGAGTGAATTTTTTAGGAAGAAACTCCACAAGGCTTCTTCTTTTAAGACCAACACAACTGGGGAGAGATTTTTTGAGATATTGAAACTCTGGTTGGGGATTGCATGAATCCGTCTCTATGGGGATAATCTTATTGAAGTATCTCTGTGGGGATATCCATGGAGTTGGCCTTGTTGGGATTTGTAGACAGCTTGAACTCTGTCTTCTACTTTGGCAAACATTGATCAGAGTGACAAATCTTTTACTGATAGACAAAATAATGAGATAACGAGACATAGTCCTATGCTTTAATCCATAACTTTTTCTTGGACCGTCCTTCTGGGTTTTCAGTCCAACGGGATACCCTTTTTTGCCCAAGCCACCTTTTCAGGTTTTCGACTTGCCGGGTGTACAATATTTTGCATATATATCCCTAATTTTTGTCCAAACCTTTTGGTTCAACGAGATGCCCTTATTTTTGCCTAGGCGTGTCAACCTAGCGGGTCTCTTTTATGCTTAGTATTTTCCAACTATGTCCGCGTGGAGAGTTGCCACTGTCTATGATAGCGAGTGTTGTAGAAATAACAGAAAATGTTTGCTTGGTCGTACGTGACCCTTTTCTAGAATTCATGTTCAATGCCCTAAGTGATTCAGATGGAGAACTGCCCTTGGTTATTCAGGATTTTATGAGAGATTTCTTGGAATCTTGACTTGACTGCCACAGATGAGTTGGACAATAACATGCCATGCCCCCTTGATTATGAGAGATTTGTCATTTGGAAGCGTCTTTCCGTTTGGAGTGATTTGATTTATTGAGAGAGTTTTTGTTCATTGGATATTCGTCGTGCGAATGTCTCTGTTTGTCAAACAATTAGCCATATGCAAACAGCGGTATTTAAACAATGCAAAGTTTATGTCTGTCTTGAGAAGAAATTTGAAAAATGCACTTTTAAAGAGCAACAAAATTTTGTAAGAATATGAATTCAACTCATGATTTACAGTAAACCTTACAGGAGTCAGGATACCTTTTGTAACAGTATGATTTCGAACTAACCCATGCTTCAATTAGGACTTTTAAGGGATTGTAACGTAGCCTGGTTCACGGTTTAAGAAACAAAAGACAAGGCTCAAAGTTTATTTGTATCCAACCTGTTCTCCATGATGTTCTCCAATTCTAAACTCAGTTAATTATACGTTTGAATTCCTATTGAATCTGGAATGATATTTTGGTGATGGTTCAGATATTGGAAGTTTACTTGAGAAGGCAGTCATTTTTTGCAACATTTTTTTGTTATCGAGGATTTGTAGCGACCTTTTTTTGATTTATTATCCCTAATTTTTGCCTGACTGTTTTCGTTTTGAGACTACAGTCAGTGGGATGCCCCAGTTTTTCTTAAGTCTCCCTCGTAGGTTTTGACTCAGTGGGCTTTTCTTATGAGAGATAACGATTACCTATTTTACAGGGAACCATCACCGTCTCTTGATTCAGAAGGATTTTTTTGATGTCATTCGTTGTGTACAAAGTGAGAGCTTGCGACTGAATGCGTATTTGAATTAATTGAGAAACTATCCTGCCCCAGGTTCTGATTAAAGGTTTCAATTTGTTTGAAAAAGAAAACACCTACTTCTTTGGCTCAAAGGGGTTGACTAGGGATTACCTTCCTTATAACTCCACTGTTTAGGGATTGAAAGAACGCATGTACATCATCAGCAAGGCCTGTCCAAAAGCATACTGTATGAGATTATGGTATTGTTTTTGTCATCCTCTCTCTAAAGGCTTTAAACTTGTAGTTGAGAGTTGAATATCATATAAAAGAGGTAAAAGCATAATTTCAGTATAGTGAAAATGAATGGATTAACTCAAGACAAACATATGCAATGCATTAATGAGAATAACCAAAGTCTGACATAAGGACAAATGTTTAAACAAACAAAGAAATTACAACTAAAAATTCGAATGAATAAAAAATTCTCTGCCTAAATTTGTCACTTCAGATGGTGTGTCTTTGAGGGATGACATAAAATTCAATCTGACCATCTTGTGCGAATTCCAATGCTCCTTCGTCGATCAGGTCTTGAATCTTATATTTCAACATCCAACAACTATCAGTATCATGCTCCGGACTGTTGGAGTGATATGTACACCTTGCATCAGGATTGTAGTTGGGAGCGGAAGTATTAGGATTCCGAGGAGGATCCTTCATTGTGACCAAATTCATCTTCAACATATGTTTCAAGTCTTGGGACATCGGCATGTTGAGTTTGGTATATTGCCTATTGGATGTATCCTGCTTATGCTGACTACCCTATCGTTGTTGGTGAGGTCGTTGTTGGGCTCGTGATGTAGCGGAAATTTAGAAAGGTCTACTCTCCACCAAGCCAACTTCTTGTCTCATCGAGGGATAATTAATGACTTGATCCCCAATCTTAACTGTTTGTTTCATAGGGTTGCATCCGTCTTGATGGAGCTTGTTGATGAGGGCTCTCAGCTCTTCTTGTCCCCGAGCTAAGTTTTGGATAAGAGCCACCTGACCCACCATTTGTCCCATCATCTGGATTTCCATTATTTCTATCTC
Source organism: Vicia faba (assembly GCA_948472305.1). Taxonomy (NCBI): domain Eukaryota; kingdom Viridiplantae; phylum Streptophyta; class Magnoliopsida; order Fabales; family Fabaceae; genus Vicia; species Vicia faba. The sequence goes on along the minus strand of OX451738.1, from coordinate 209,613,375 downwards.
AGTTTGTAACCATTCCAACTGTCCATCCCTGTCGTCTTCAGGATTCTTCTTGGTGATGCTCTCAATGAGGAGTGCCTTCACTTCTTCTTGCTCCTTGGATAAATTTAGGAACAAATCTTGAAGCTGATCATTTTGGGTCTGAGGATCCTGGACAGTCTGTTCTAAAGCCATCTCTACTAAAATAAACCTGTCATGATATGATGCATGGTATATATATGTAATGGTTTCAAGGATCTCGCAGGGTAAACACAAGAAGATGTTAGAAGTTTAATTATGATTACAACTTTGAAGAACTTTGAATGTCCTTCTACGAGAATCGAGCTCACCATGTCAAGTGGGTCATAGCCCTTGACTCATGTTATCGTGCTTTGGTCTTTGACGACATTTGGTTAGAGGAAAATAAATCCTCTTATCCCTTGATAGACGTATGGTTCAACATAACCCTGCATCACAAGCCCTTGAGATCCTTGAAATTCTTATTGAAAATGCTATGATATGGTGTCATGATGTTATGTACAAATACTCATACACGAACTAAGCAAACAAGTCATTATGTACATATAATCATATACAAACAAAGCAAACAAGTCCTTAGGTTTAGGCTTGCATGGAGTTTATAGGTAAGTACCCTCTTGAAGTTTAGTTGGTTCAACCTGTCCTAGAAAGTAACCAGGTTCTAGGGAATCTCAATATCATTGATCTTTTTTCATCGGGTATTGTTTCAGTGCAGGCCTCTTTATGGCGACCGAAATATCTTGAAAGTCTGATCTCAATGAGCGTAGAATCGAGTATCAACAAACTTTAGACTTCACCAAAGCCGACTATATCACTACTTCCTAATGGCCAAGTTATTTAATTAAAGGTTCTAAGATCAGTTAGTGCTCCTTGGGGCTTGCCCTGTTCAGATCTCTGTAGTCAACACACATCCGTAGCTTACCGTCCTTCTTAGGTACCGGAACAACGTTAGCAACCCACTGTGGATACGAAGTGACAACTAAGAATCCTGCATCGAACTGTTTCATGACCTCTTCCTTGATTTTCTCTGACATTTCGGGGCGCATACGACAAACCTTCTGTTTAACCGGAGGATAGTCTTCTTTAGTCGATAGGCGATGTACCACAATATCAGTGTCTAAACCAGGCATGTCTTCATAGGACCAGGCGAAGATCTCAACATAGTCGTGCAACATCTGTATCAACCTCTGTTTGATGCTAAGCTCCAGATTTGCACCTATTTTAACCTCTTTTCTGTCTTCCTCAGTACCCAAGTTCGTTGTCTCAACCGACTCTTCATGAGGCTGTATGGCCCTCTCTTCCTGCTGTAATAGTCTAGCAAGTTCTCCAGGCACCTCACTATCATCCTCACCTTCGTCCTCGGCTTGGTTGATCGGATTTTTGAAGTCATAACTGGAAATAGCAAAACTGTTATCAATGGGATCCAGAGTGCATATGGATCTGCATTATGATACGTGAGTGTGTGTAAGAGAATAGCTATTTTGATAAAGTGAAAAATAGAAAAGAAAAATAGAGAGCGCAAAATTTTTATGCAAGAAACGTCTAATGCTTTATTAATGATTATGAAATGACAAATAATAGCCCTCACAAGCAAAGCCAAGGTGCCCCGGGCAAGGCACTGGGCCGTAAAGTTTCAAATTATTTATTACAAATCTTAAAACAGATAAGTCAATTACTGCAGAATAAACGAAACAGGTATGAAGTCCCTAGCCGTCCAATTACTCGGTCCACCGTTGGTAGTTGGGTAGATCCAACTTTCGATGTCTGAGTCCTATTCGTTGTCTTCAATGGCATTAATTCTCCGATTGCTGATGTGTAGGGGAGATCTTCCATCCCGAGCGCGTCTAACAACCCTTTGAGCCCCTGTAGTAAAGCCCAAACCAAATTTGTCAATTTTATGAGTGAAATCAGGGAGCTGACCCCAATTGGCACACCCACCTTCTTCAACCATGGCCCTGGCATCCTTGAGAGAAGCCATCTTCAAAGGAGGTTTGTTGGTAGTAGTTTCAGTTGATGCCAAGATTTGAGGGACCTCTTCGAAGTTCTGACAAGGAGTTTCTATGAATTCCCCATCCATCTCTACGTAGTGGAAGGAATTGAGGTGGCTCACCATATATTCTTCTTCACCCCGTACCGTGACAATCTTTCCTTTCACCGAATACTTCAACATTTGGTGGAGTATGGAAGTAACTGCCCCAGCCTCGTGGATCCAAGGACGACCCAACAAACAAGAATACGACGGCCTGATATCCATTACATAGAAAGTGGACCCAAAAGTCTGAGAACCCACTTTGGTAGGGATGTCCACTTCCCCGTGCACCATTCTCTTCGATCCGTCAAAAGCCCTTACCACAATGTTACTAGGCTTTAGAGTTAAACCCTCGCAATCTAATCGGTCTAACACCTTCTTCGGAAGAACATTCAGTGAAGACCCAGTATCTACCAGCACATGAGCCATAGTGGTGCCCCTGCATTTAATCGAGACATGCAGAGAATCATTATGTTTCCTTCCCTTTGGTGTCAAATCCACATCTGAAAAACCCAGCCCATTATCAGCAGTCAGGTTGGCCACACAATCTTTGAACTGATCCCCTGAAGTTTCCTGCGGCACATGCACAGTCTTGAGAAATGCAATCAAAGCATTCGCATGGGCTTTAGAACACAACAACAGAGACAACATGGATATCTTTGATGGGGTCTGCCCCAACTGCTCGACCACATTGTAGTCGCTCTTCTTAATGATTTTCAATATTTCCTCCATTTCTTGCTTAGAGGCTTCCACAACAATTTTCTTAGGTGCCTTCGTCCGGACAGGCTCACCTATAACCTCTTTGCCGCAGGTATCAGACGATTCGCCGACTGGAGTAAGAACAAGAACAATAGTTGATGTACTAGTAGGAACAACAAATGTAATGACAATAGGCATGTTAACAGTATTAGGGGAAATCTTGGGAGAGAAGACCCTTCCACTTCAGGTGATTTTGCTGGTTCCGACAATGTTATTAATATCAGGATCAGCCTCTTCATCTTTCAGATCTTGTTTGATGCCATGATAGTACATATCAACACCATAATGCCATAGGACAGCTTTGTTCGAGACATGCGGGACAGGACCAGGAACAGTAATTATCAACGAAGCAACTCTTGGAGCAGATGTAATCCTAACAGGTCTTCTCGAGGAAACCTTAGAAGGATTGGCGGAAATGGTTATAATGGCAACGTCTTCAATTGGAACAACAGGAATAATAGTTTTCTCAAACAAAATCTCTCTGCTATCTATCAGGCGTTGAATACCTGACTTCAGCAAACGACAACCAGAAGGTAGAAACGAACACATGGGGCAACCTTCCCCACAACCCAGAAATAAACCGACCAACAACAAATTCTTCTTGACGTCATGAGAGGAGTAGATACTTCATCGACAGAGGTAACAAATAAATTAGTATCAATAGCATTGCCTCCACGGCTGTGCTTAGGCATGGAAGTAGTTATGACATTTGGCTTCTCCGGAGCATCAAAATATATTTCCTTGGCTTCAATCAAGTCTTGTATCTTATTCCTCAGAGCCCAAGAATCATTTGTATCGTGACCAGGACTCTCAGAATGATAAGCACACTGGGCATTCGGATTATATCGGGGAGATGTAGTATTTGGATTCTTGAGGGCCTCTCTCAAGGTTGCCAAGTTGGATCTCAGCAGGTGAGGTAGAACTTCAGCCAATGTCATGTTGATACGGGTAAACCGTCGTTGTGGTCTTTCCACCCTTTGTTGATTGTTACATTGTGGAGCAACTGCAGGTCTAGGTATCATCAAGACACTTACTGTCTGACATTGTTCAGCCCTGTTCTGACCCCTCGGGCTGTAGATAGCACTGGCTTCCTTCTTACCAACAAAAGATTTCTTTACTGAACTTGAAGAGGCATCCTTCTGTATTTTTCCGCTTCGAATCCCAGCTTATACTCTCTCTCCAGTTAGAATCAGCTCGGTGAAACCAGCTGATGAACTGCCGATCAAATGATTGAAAAATGGACCAGATAGAATCCCTAGAAACATATCAACCAACTCCCTATCAGACAACAGGGGTTGAACTCTCCCATCCAAGTCTCTCCATTTTTCTGCATAGTCCTTAAAACCTTCACCTGCACCCATGGACATACTCTGGAGTTGAGTACGAGTGGGAGCAAGGTCGGCATTATACTGATACTGCTTGTAGAAAGCAGCAGCCAGATCTTCCCAATTTCAGACATTGGCTCCCTCTAGTTGGTAGAACCATTCAAGCCGAGTCCCTGACAGACTATCTTGAAAGAAATGAACCCACAGATTTCTATCAGCGGCGTGGGGCTGGATCTTTCTAACATAAGAACGGAGATGGAGCTTTGGGCAGGACACTCCATCATACTTAGCAAAAACTGGAGCTTTAAACTTCTGCGGCATGACTACTCCCGACACCAATCCCAATTCTTCGAAATCCAATCCAGGTATCCTCTGAACTTCCATGGCACTCAGACGGTCTTCCAATTGTTTGTATCTATCCTCAACAGGAGGATATTGCTCATCATTGTAATCAGTATCATTGTCAGACACTGCAGGACTGAGGTCTTTCTCTTCTTCTTGATTATCCCCTTCCTTAGATGAAGAGGTCAGGTCGACTTGTCGCTTCAACCGCTCTCTAAAACTTCTGCCCATATTCAGAACACCGACAACCTTCTTCTTTTTCTTCTTCTCTTTCAAGATAAGGGCTTTCAGATCCTCCTGCCCTTTTGCCAGACTGATGAACATTTGTTGGAACTGGGCGTTCTGTGCTTGCAGGTCTTTAATGCTTTGTTCGAAAGACATTTCTGCTGAAATAAATAGCGAAGAAGATGAGAAACCTATAATGGTACCTGTAATGATGTGTATGATAATAGGATGCGTATGCAATGATTTCAAAGACTTTGGGAAATTTAAATTTGCAAACCAAAATAAACAAAAACTTTATTAGCTGAATTTGAAGTTCAAATGCCCTTTAGGTCTTACAATTAAAAATAAATCTAAAACTATAAAAGACATCAAAATTCCCATGGATGCTTCCTCTTTGTGCCAAGATAGTCATTCAATCCTCTTTCTTTATGCAGTTTCTTTGTAAGCTCTAAGACCTTCCTCACCTGAGCATGGAATTGATCCCTATAAGTATCCCGTTCCTTCATCAACTGAATCCAAGACCTCTGCAATTCCCCAAGATCAGTGGGCATATAAGGATAGAGAATCGTGTAAGGAATGCGTTCTTTAGTAGTGGGCTCCATAATTACTGGTAAAATGACCACACATGGCATCATAAGCTTCTGGGCACGGGCTCGTACCCACTGGAGGTAAGGTTCCATAGGAATGGAAGTCTTTGGCCCCAAAGCCTTGATGCCAGATCTGTTTACCATGCCCCAAGCTCGTATGAACCTCCGACGATACTCTTTAACATCATCCTCATAGTTGAACACAATGCCTTCGATTAGTAACTCATGGGGACCATCCCTTCGAGCGTGACCAAATTGTCACAGAGCTAAACAAGGATTGTAGGTTATACCTCCTCTGATACCAAGTAATGGGACATTAGGGTACTCCCTACAATGGTCAATAATAGCAGTGTTTTCCATAACTCGAGAACACCAAAGAATATCCGTATAAGCGAGCGACATTATCCTTTGCGACCAAACCAAACCCTCTTCATTCTTCAGTATGGACTTAGGGAGGTGAGAAATAAACCACCTCGACAGTAATGGCATGCAGCACATAAGAATCCCTCTTCTCTTCATGGTGCGAGTATGGAGAGTGTGCAAAATATCTCCGAGCAAAGTAGGCACTGGGTTGCGAGAGAGAAAGATCTTGATAGCATTCACATCTACGAATGAGTCCAGATTAGGGAAGAGAACTAAACCATAGATAAGAAGAGCCAAGACCTCCTCAAAAGCCTGAAAATCCATATCCTCCCAAAATAGCTAGGCCTTGTCTATCAGAAACTTAGCTAGAAAACCTTTAACTCTGCTTCTAGTTTCCCAATTGGATATCACGTCGGCCCGTTTCAGATGCAGAGCTGAGGCAATGACTTCTGGCTTAGGAACTTCTTCTAGACCTGTGAAGGGTAACTGTTCCAGAATGGGTATATCCAATAGCTGAGAGAATTCTTCCAAGGTAGGCACCAACTGATAGTCTGGAAAGGTGAAGCAGTGGTGCTTGGGATCGAAGAACTGAAAAAGTACACTCATCATCTTTTCATCAAAGTTTGAAGTAACCAGGTTGAGAAGTTGACCACGTCTCTTAGTGAACACAAAAGTTTCAGAAACCCTTGATGCTATCTCTTTGAGTTGGGAAGGTATCTTCACAAAGCTGATTCAGATAGTGTTTCTACGAACGAAAGCCATGATATTTAAAATAGAACAGAGATAAATTCCCTTGGTCTTTGAAATGGTTAGTGCAATAAGAATGGATGCCATGTTATGATGCATGATGTTATGATAAACCACAGGTATAGCAAACACAGGTATAGCAAACACAGGTATAGCACACACAGTCAAGTCACACCAAGTCCTTAGGTTTAAGGCTTGCATGAGGTTAAAGGTAGTACCCTCTTGAAGTTTAGTTGGTTTCAAACCTGTCCTAAAAAGTAACCGGGTTCTAGAGATTCTCAATATCACTAGCCATCCTTTATCGGGCATTATTTCAGCTTAATCAATCTTTTCTTGCAGCCAAAATATCCCGAAAGTCTGATCTCAATGAGTGTAGCATCGAGTATCAACCAGTTCTCAGCTCTACACCAAGGCCGACTATCTTACTACTTTCTAATGGCCAAGTTTGTTCAACTAAGGTTCTAAGGTCCGTTGGTGATTCACGACACCACGTGGCGGGCCCGTATTCTCTCGTTTCCCCATGAAGGATACCAGTACCAACCAAAGTGCCACACCAACACAACCATCGCTTAAACCATATCGGTCTACGCCGTACAGTCTCCATGATCTATTGCTGTTTACCTAATGAGTGCCCCCAGATTCGGGTGTAGGATCTATAGTAACCCCAAATAAACCCTCAAAAGTAAAGCAGTCAAGACAATCAAGAGAAGCAATTTAATGACCTAGATCCTAAGGTATACCGCACTTATTCAATCCCCAGCAGAGTCGCCAGTTCTGTGATACGGTGGCAGAACCGACTGTTAATACTGGTTTGCGTTTTTTGTTCACAAATGTCGCGGTAAGCAAGAGTCGCCACCGACTTTTATTTCATCCAATCATGGAAAAGGAAAAAGAACAGAAAAAACCTTTTTTCGAGATATTCTGAGTATAGGGGGTAGATTATAGAAAAGGAAGGTGTTAGCACCCTTTCTATCCGTAGTTATCTATGAGCTCTTAGGTACTTGCTCATTTTTCAAATTTCTTGTGTGTGTTTGTCTTGAAAATGCTTTTACTTCGTGATAACCCTTGTATCAGTCCTCAAGGATGTGACGAAGTTTGTTTTGAAAATTTGTTTTGAAAGGTGTTTGTGTGAAAAGTTTTTTTTGAGCAAGTACTTAAGATTCTACCTACTCGAAAAAAGATTGTTTGTTCTCGTTTCCTTTAGACAGCGCTATCCTACTATTAAGGAGTAGGTAGCACCGTCGTTGGAGTTGTAAGGGACATTCGAAAGGGACAAGTACAATCACCAAAGCAATAGTTAGAAAACTTTAGTAGTAACCCTAGAGTCTTAAGATCTTTCCGAGGCAACATTTCCGAGGCAACATTTTGATCTTTTAGACTGGAGGGCGACCACTAAAATTTCCTATGCTTAATGACTGTTTACTGAAGGCAACCGAAGTGAGGCAAACCCTAGGAGTGAACATGTGCATGTGAACTTTTTTAGTTATTTAGTCTTTGCACATTAGGTGGTCTACCATTTTAAATTTTAAGCATTCTTTTCATACAATCCTATTAGCCATGCATCTAAACAGTGAAAGATTGCGGGAATTAAAAGTGCAAAAATAAACCTAACTATTACAAGGCTTTGACAGTTACATAATTGTCTTGACGGGAAATAAAAGTGCAAAAGTTTAAAACCCTAATTACTATTACATCCTCAAAACATGTACAATAATAATAAAACAAATTAAAGCACGCGCGACAAATTAAATGCGAGGAGAAATTGAAAACCCTAAACCCTAATTGAAATAAAAAAGATTTTTTGGATTTTTTATTTGAGAAAATATTTGCAAATTAATTAAACCTAATTTCTAATTGTTTTTAATTGTGAAAGAAATTAAATTTATTAATCAAAGGAATAAATATTTATGAGAAAAATGCTTTTTGATGTATTTTTAAAGAAAATTAATTAAATTATGTACAACTAAAGTGCCAATTCTAATTATTTTTAATTGTATAAAAATAAATTAAATTACCCTAAATTAATTAAACTAATTAATTAAAAATATTTATTAAAAAAAGATCTTTTTTTGTGATATTTGTGTTTAATAAAAAAATAATTTGTGTTAATTAAAAGAAATAATTAAAGAAAAATAAACAAAGAAAATAAAAACAGAATATAAAAAAAATAATATGATGGGTCTGTATACTAGCTGAAAGGGGTGTGTGAAACTGAACTTCTTGGCCCATTAAGCCAAGCCCGGTCAACCGTGCTGGATCAGGTGTAGCATTGACCTGAACGTGTATCATGGACCTTCAGGCTGGAAGCGTTGGATCTGGATTGAGCGTATCTAGTGGCTGGATACTGGGGTTGTATGGAAGGCGCCTGGAGGGGTGGAGCACTAGATCTGTTGCAAGAAAAGAAAATAAATAAAGCGTTGGGACCTGGGATCGATCCCAAGTCCTTACGCCTTGTACCAATGCTACGCTGCCAGCTGAGCTGTTGTTGTTAGTTGTTATTACAGTAATAAGAATGTATAATATATAAAACACATTCAATGTCCCTAGAACAAAAAAAACCGCGCACACTGAATTCAAACGAACCAATGGGGTGATGACAAATCACCTTCTTCTACCTCCAGCCCGTCATTTTAGGTACACAACCTATACCTACAGACGTTGTCCATTGCTAAAAACCCATGTCATTCAAATATTCAGTACAAGCCAGATAAATCTATTGTGATGGTACCAATCAACTCATCTTGGTCTCACGAGTATCATGATACCTCATTCATGGCCCAATTTTTCCTATACCAGAAATCCCCAAATCGTGACCTTAAACCCTAACAATGGTAAATATGGATTCCTGCACTGTTAGTACAATTAAAGGATATAGAAAGCTTGCAAACATGATTATGAACAATAATATATGAATAGAATGGATTTATCATGCGTACAACATAGAAATCGAATTTGAGTTTGGGGTGCAAACCGTGATGTGTCTAGGCGATGATTCTTGACGTTTTGAAGGCTGCAAATGATGTTATTGGCTTCATGAGATGGCCAGGAAGTGATTAGAGTCCTTCAATCTCCTGGAATCATCCTCTAGGGCAGAAATTAAGTGCACACTTTTTATCCAAATAATGAGTTTTTGTTCTTGCTCCCTACGACTGCAAAACCTTTTTTTTTTTATCTACAATTGTTGTATACATATAGTAGACTGAATTAGGTTAATAAAATTGGCCAGTAACCAAGACAATAATTTTGAATTTTGTAACTTGCTCATTTCTCAACCATTTCAGAAATTGTAAACATCAAACTTGTTAGAAATTTCACCACGATTTCAAATATGTAAATAACTTAAACTATAGATCAAAGATGAACACGAATTTCTGTTGGTACCAAATTTAACCTAATTTTTTCTGTAAGTTCAACTTCAAAATTCTCTATGCTCAGGAAACATAAATGAAATCTAAAGGCATGGTTAGTTTCAGGACTATGATGTTTACATTTTATCATTTAAAATCAAAGCCAAATGATGCTTGTATGGAGAGTTAGAAATTCAGAAACCTCACCTTGCAGATGGAGATCGTGTTTTGAGTTTGAGCATACTTCAAGGTGTTATAATGATCTGGTTACCTTCACTGAACCTCCAGGAAGCTATTTCAAAAGTAACTTTGAGCTGAGAGTGGCTGAATCGTGCTAGAGAAGTCAATGTGCAGGTGACTGATTTTGGTTATGGAGGATAATGAAGGAGGTGTTACAGTTCCAAAACAGGGATTGGGATGAGTTATATTTGATATAAGTAAGCTTTAGGATTGATTTGGAGAAGAAACACATGAGTGGATTATGAGATGGAAGTTTTTGGGCAGAAAATGACAAGTTATGGAAGTTTGAATGCAATTCCGGTTTGAGAGTGTTTGAGGGAGATTTTAGGATTGTAAATTCATGTCTTTGGCTTGTAAACAATGTCTCAATTTATAGGAAAAGGTTTGAGGACTTGAGATGGTCAGAAAACAAAAATCACATGTTATGGATTTTTAACTTGTTTTTGAAGCAAGCTTGAAGAACATAGTTTCAAGGTGAAGTACCATGCCCTCTAGGGTGTCTAGACACTTTAAACATGTTTCTTATGATTGTTTATGTTGAGTGTGATCAGAACAAACCCGTTATAGGCTCAAGAAGTTGACTTTGTTATTAAAGTGAACTTTTCCAAAATTGAAGCGTGACCTTTCTTCCCTAAATGGAAAGTCAACTTGGACAAAGCTTGAATCACTTGGATAATTGATCAATCAACCATGTAAACATTAAATTAAGGAGTGATTTGCAAGTTAGAAGCCTGCAAAGCAAGATTTATGCGACATGGTTGGGGATTTGGTTAAGTGTTCATCAAGAAAATGACTTGTAATTAAAGAATGGATGTCCAACTTCTTGTCTTCGATTCTCTTAGCTCAAGCATGATCTCTTCAAGTTCTTGGACATTTTGGAAAGCTTGAAACATTATCTAAGACCTTCATGTTGACAATTTTTGTTAAATCATCTTTTATCTAAGTGAAAATTGGCCAAGAAGTTAGGTAAAAAATCTGCCTAAACTTGTCAAAATTTTCACTAAGTGTTTTATGAAAAATGTCATGGCTTCATGGGCTTATATCTTCAAATCTAAGCATTTTTTGGACATCAACCCTCTAATACAAAGTTGTAGAATTCATCAAGATCTTAAACTTTCATGTTGAAAGTTTTATTTGAATCATCTTGCATCTTGGTGAAAAGGGTTATGAAGTAATGAATTTATCAAGTATAAAATGTACTTAGAAAATTTTCTAAGTCTTGAAAACTTTTAGTTTTTTGGACTTTCTTGATTTTCTTGATTCTTGTTGACCAAGTTTGATATTTTTGAGTATCTTTATGAATCTTGATCTTTGAAACTCAATGTTGACCAAAAAGTCAACATTTGACTTTTGGTGTAACAATTGACTTTTTTCATCAGTTGATCAAATTTCAACTATCAACTGTTTGATCTTGAGAAATGAATTGAGTCATGCAATTAGGTCAAACTGATGTGTTTGAGCCCTTAGGATTATGCTTCAATTTATTAGATCATGTATTAGGTCAAAAGTAAAAAATCATTCATTCTTAGTAAAAACCCTAATTTTGACCATTTTACCCCTTTGATGATTTGAGCACTTTTCTTGAGAAATTGTGATCCAAGCTTGATCAGTTGATGAATATGACTTCAAAATGTTTATATTGGCCAAAAATATTGAAGTTTGACTATAAGTTGATCACAGTTGACTTTTTACCCAATATAGCTGATTTTCAATCATCTGATCAATTGATTGAGCAAAATTGTGATCTAAGACTTGAAACTTGGCATGAGTATTCTTGGAGGTATATATTAAACTATGAAAGTAATTTGGGGCATTAGAAGTCCAATTGTCCTTGTGGAAATCAAAACCCTAATTTGGGGTCCCAGTGCTTAAGAGGTGGTTTGACCTAGTCAACATTTATGCAAACTTGACCTATTGAAGATCTTTGTGAGAAATGTCTTGAGAAAAGAGAGGGAAAATTTTGGGGTACAACCCAAAGCAAGGCTATCGGCTGGAAATTTTGTAGAGCAACCTTCAATCAAGGTAAGGGTGGGGTTCTGACCGTATAATGGGATTGATGATGTGTATTATGTGGGAATTGGTCATTTGTATGACTGTTGTGCATTGATGGTTCTGAATCTGTTATTGAAGTTGCCCGTTTCCTCATGCTATGGTCATTTAGGGGGTTACCGTATGGCTGTTTAATGAACATGTTATAAGAAGTTCCTCGATTGTTATGTTATGGGCGTTATGAGTTGTCCGTATAATTGCCTGATATAATCGGTGATTAGGTTAGTGTAGAATTTACCTGTTGATTTGGTTGTTAGGATGTTGTGATATTTCGAGCGGTTGGCAGGAAAATTAGTAAATTGTTGCTATAGTCGTTATAGAAAGGGTTCAGTGTGACTGTCTTGTACTATTAGTGAATCTGTTGAAAGTAGATATAGTTGCCTGTTGCTGTGTTATTCTGAGAAGTTGGACGAAAATCATGGATTATATTGTGATGGTCGTTATGCTGTTGTATTATTCTATTCTGTTGGCCAAAATTAGTGGTCGAGGAGGATGCATATGGTGTTAGGTGCCGAGCGGCATGTAGGTTGCGAGGTGTGTCGGAGAATATATGTGTTGGATGTCGAGCAGTATTAGGTTGCAAGGCATGCTGAGGAGCACAATATTGATGTCGAGCTACACGAAGCTACAGGTTGTGCCGAGGAGCATAAGTTAGTTGTTATTATTCTTTGTTTCTGTGGGTGTCGAGGGGTATTGAGTTAGTTGTTATTCTGTTTTGTTGCTGTGCATGTCGAGGGTTGCGTAGTTATTCCTATTCCTTTTGCCCGTACACGTTGGTTTGGTCGATACCAGTACTGTATAAGTTGTCTGAGCTGAGAAAATGCAGGTTGATGAATTATGTTGAGATGCCTCTAATTATGGGCAAATATTATGTTGTAGGCTTATGGCCAAAGTTGAATTATGTTGATGTTGAATTGTTGTTGACGTTGTAGGCTTATGGCTAACATTGATTTATGTTGAGTTGTTGTTTGTTGTTGATTTTTTACTACATTCATGTTGTGTCACATACATCGTATATCATGTTGGAGCTGATGCTCGTTAAGATGGTCTGGATTGGCAAAATACTAAGTTAAAGGCTTATGCCTTGTTGATGCCTCTATTTATTGGTAGATTTTTATGTTGGGAGTTCTGCTCCATTGGTACCACATGCACTTGCATAAAGACAAGTTGCATTATGTGTTGCATTCTGAGTTGTTGTGTGGTTGATTTGATTATGCTTATGTTGTTAAGATCTGAGAAGTGGTGAATATGTATGAAATGATTATAATGTTTTATTTATCATACGTTCTATTATATTTTTCGATATCTCACACCTTCTGTTTGAATGTTACCCATATGTTGGTAACGTGCAGGTAATCCAGAGTGAAGGCAGTTTACCTTCAGTAGTTCGAGTCAGTGTCATTGCTCTGATACGTAACACTCGGGGGATGAACACTTGTTGTTTTATTGTTGTTATTATTTCAGTTGATTGAACTTTAAGTTGTTGTTCATTAAATACTTGTTATCTGAAGTTGTTTTAGTTGGATAAAGATGTTATATTCCTTTAAGTTGAATATTTGATTCCGCTGCGTAGTTATGAAAGTTATTGGATTTAAAAGATTAATTTATGTTGTTGTTGGTTCATCCAAGTTTAATGTGTTATGTATCTGTAATGAATGCCGTTGTTTTAAAGTTGAATTTGTAGCACACTGATTCGGTTGTCGAATTTTATAACTCTAATTTTATATAATTGTCGGGTAGAATTGGGGTGTTACACATATCATTTACTTCCAAAGGTATGAAAGTATTTGAATGTAGGCTTCTTTTCTTTCCATATCTTTAACCTTTTGGAAATACCATGAGTCAATTTTGTTTCCTATAGGCTCATTATCAAAAGCTGGATTATCAAAACCGACAATATCGATAGACTGATACTTCTTCACACCAGTATTTTCCTCTTTTTCAGACAGATCACCAGACACGCTTTCATCATCAGAATCATATTTCTTATCACCAGTAGATTCCTATCCAAATACAACCCCTTGGAGTTTTTTATCAAACATAACCTTTTGATATTTTTCAGGAGTCTCAATAGGAATAGACTCATTCTCAGCCTCATCTTATGGAGCACCAGTTTTGTGAAATGATGTTCCATCTTCCTTGGACATTAAAAAATATGGAGGAATTATAAGTTTCTTGAGGTATCCACAAATAAAATTTGTCTTTAGTCCTAACTCCCTTCATCAGCACATCATTCTTCTCATTTGTAACCAAACATTCAGACTTGGTGAAATTCACATTCAGACCTTGGTTACATAACTGAATACTGATCAGATTAGTAGTCGGTTCTTTCACAAGAAGCACATCATCTAGACTAGGAAGTCTAGTACAATTTAACCTTCTTATCCCTTTAATTTCACCTTTATCTCCTTCACCTAAAGTGAAAGACTAGTGGAATAATATTTAATGTCCACTTAATAATTCTTGACCTCTGTCATATGTCTAGAACATCCACTGTCAAAGTACCAGTCTTCTCTAGATGAAGATCTAAAAGAAGTATGGGCTATAAGATAAGTATCAACAACCTTAGGTTTCCATTCCTTTCTAGTTTTAACCATCACATGATTAGCCTTATAATACTTTGGCTGTTTAGGATAACCATACAATATGTAGCAGAAAGGTTTTATATGACCATATATTTACCATAATAATGAAATTTCCAAGGCCGAAACTTGGCTCTGGTCTGAGTTTTTTGAATCCTGACATAATGTTATAACATTTGATCTAACATTGTGCTCTCATCCTTCACTTCATCAGAAACAAATTTTGTCACATGGATTTTTCTTTTATTATTCAGAGACTGATAATTAAACCCTATACTAGTAAATCTTCTACCTCCTTCTCCAATTTTAATAATTTCATCCAACACATCAGACCCATTATTCAACATTCTTATGGACTTAGACATACTCTTAAGTTTTGAAGTTAATAGGGATACCTTACCTCGAAGCTTAGAGTCTATGGATAAAAATTTATCTTTTTCATCCTGAAATTCAGATATAACATTCTTCTTCTTTTCTCCTAACTTACACACTTCTTTACTTCTGATACAAAGTTCCTTGTAGGAAGCAACTAATTTTTCATAAGACAACTCCTCATCATATTAATCTTCATCAGATTCATATCTACCAGTCAGAACTATAACATGCTTAGCAGTTTTGTTGTACCCTAAAATTTTCCCTCCCATTTTCTCAAGATATGCCTTCAAGGGTTCTCAAATACTCAAGAATCTCAAGGGTTGGCTAAGTCAAGATGCTTCTCCTAAGCCAAGGGTCTACAACTAGGGTTTTGAGTTTCTCAAGGAAAATTGGGCTGCAAAGGTATCAAATGATTTCCATGGTTATTCATAGGTTTTCAACAATGTTCATGTCAAGTTTCAAGTCTTGCATCATAAGTTTGTTCAGTTAATGGCTCAGATGATTGAAAATCAATTGTATTGGGTAAAAAGTCAATTATGGTCAACATACAGTCAAACTTCAAGATTTTTAGTCAACATTAACATTTTGAAGTGATATTCATCATTTGATCAAGGGTTGATCATGATTCCTCAAGCAAAGCTCTCAAATCATCAAACGTCAAGAATTTTCAAATTAGGGTTTCTTTAGGAGAAGTCAACTGAACTTTGACCAAGCATAACTTTCACATGCTTCATCAACTTTCCCCCAAACAAAGCCCATTTTGAAGAAAATTTAATTCTCTATAACTTCATTTTTATGCTCAAGTCCAAAAATGCTTAATTTGAAAGATATGAGCTAATAAATTATAGGTCATTTTCAAAAGTCAACAAAAGACACTTTTTGTCAAGGCAACTTACATCAAGATAATGTCTCCAAATGCAAAAATGATCAAAAGAGAAAATGTAGAGGACATCTTTATATTTTCAAAAAGTCTAAGATCATCTTCAAAAAATGAAAATTAAGTAAGTTATGATTTGCACAAGTTGGGAATTTTTAAGGAAATTCATGAAATGAAAAATGAACAAGCTTGAGATTTTGAATTTATGGCCTAACTTTTTGAGCTTGATACATGCTCATGACCTTAAGAGAGACTCCTAAGTTCAATCATACTTTGCCCTATACCTTCTTATTATTTTATTTATATTTTATTTTGTTTTTATTCAAATAAATTCAAAATAAATTGAATAGAATTATAAAATTATGGGCTAATGCACATGGGCCTGGTTTTTGGTCAGCTTTAAGGCCCAAGTGCAAGCCAGCAACATGCCAACTCGTGCAAGGACCCAAGAAGGCAAGAATTCATCAAAATGGAAGGTTTTAAAAAAGTGTTTTATTTTGTTTGATGAGGGCCATCATGGCTTGATCTCTGCCCATATATGCTGAGCCATTCCATTTCTCTATATAATGCAAGCAAGGCAGGAGCAAAAGGACATGAAATATACTACCTAAGAGAGAGCTAAAAAATTCACAAAATTTCAAAGAAGTTGTAAGACTCATAACCATAGTTGCAACCTCCCTCACTCAAAACCAGCGTTCCAACCATCCTTCTGATACCTCCAGGAGGCGATCCACATCATTACTCAAGTCCCACCCATCCTAGAGTCACTTATACCATCCCACCAATTTTGTAAAAAAATTTTGATTGCAAATTCTTTGATCATATGTTTTAAATGAATTTTATGCATGCATTCATATTATTATTGATGTTTGGAGTAAATCTAACACATAACATGTGAGATGTAGCGCAGGAATATGTTTATGCAATTTCTAGGGCAACACGAAGCTGAGATCTTCGAATCCATGCATATAGGTGTTTTTAGATAACAAGAACCCCATCAATAGATTCACAATGTATGATTTAGTAGGATAGGGTACTTTTGGTTTTTGAAAATTGACGCTTTTACAAGTTTGGTACTTGGGGACGGTCGGAGAAGATGACCAGAGTTTGACTTTAGCATCCCTGAATATTATTGGCTCCAGCAGAGCCAGCGTGGCCTAATAAAGCCTTCTGAGTGGCTGATTTAAATTCCAGGGGTCCACGTAATACGCATGTGTTTTTTCTGTATAAGACTAGTTGGCCTTTTGTATTATATTATTTTTGTTTGATATATAAACCAGATGTATAAGCCACCCCAGTGGCATCACACTTGCACTTAAGTCTCTCATGCGCCTGATCCTAGGTTCGATCCAGGCTTGAGGCATTTTTATTTTTCATGTGATTTCCTTATAGATCCAATGCCATCAGGTCCAACACGGGCATGATACACCTCATCTTCAGACCATCAGATCTGAACTGATCTTGATCTAGTGGTCCCAAGTCAGCACCTCGTGATGCACCTCCTGAAGGCCACCATAGAGGATCATGCAGCACAACCTGGGCTCTTTAGCATGGGCCTAAAAAATTATGAAGCGCACCCCCCAATTTCTTTTTGCAGCGCAGACCCATTAACTTTTTTTGTTGTTTTAATTTAATTATTTCTTTTTAATTATTTATCATTTAATAAAAAAAGAATAATAACAAAAATCATAAAATCACAAAAATATTAGATTTAAATTTAATCACTTTGATGTTTTTTTATTAATTAAAAATTAAATAGAATTTGGTTTAAGAATTATTTCACATTCCAAACATTTTTCTAAATTAAAATATCAAAAATATTTTCTAACACTTAGAAATTTCTTTTTTAAGGTTTTTCACATCTTTCCCTTTTCCATCTCCGCGCGCTCGTTTACTCTTTCGCATTATTATTTTCATTAATAATTGTAACTGCCCAAAGGGATGTAATATTTTAAATTAGGTTTTTCTTTACCTTTTCCCCCATTTGAGGTTTTGTACTCCCCATCCTCGAAGCACTGTACTAGCGTAGATTCAATTTCCCGCATTTTTACTTTCCGCACTACTGTATGAATGCTTGTATATATTTAACTGCTAGCTTAATAGGATTGCATGGTAAGAATTAAAAGAAAATGTTAGAAAACCTAACATCCAAGATAAAGATAACTGAAACATAACACACTTTGCACACACGCACCTCTAAGGTACCCCCACTTGTTGCCTCCAAAAAACAACAGTCACGTCTCTCAAACGTGGGATGTTTTAGCAAAGATCCTTTGGTTAAAAGATCGTAGTACCTCGAAGACCCTTCGGTGATGTCTCGGTAAAAGATCTTAGTACCTTGGGATAATTTCTAAAGTGTCCTACGAGTTGCTTTTGTGACTGTACGATGACCCACATTTGTCCCTCAAAACATCCAATGATAGGGCTACCTACTAACTAATGGTAGGATAGCGCTATCTAAAGGAAAAGAGGAAAAGCACATAGACCTTTTGAATAGGTAGATAGCTTATATTTTCTTTCTCACAAAACAAAACAATTTCTCACATATATACTCTCTTTTCTAAATATTTTCAAAGACAAAACACTTTGTATGCATTCTCAACGATATGAGAATCATTATAAAGTTTGCCGCACTAAGGCATCTTTTCAAAATATTTTCAAAATACACTTACACAAAAAAGCACTTTAAAAGTGAGCTAGCAACTAAGAGCCCGTAGATAACTACAGATGAAAAGGGTGTTAATACCTTCCCTTTTCATAACCTACCCCCCTTACTCAAAAAAATTCTCGAAAGGTCTTTCCTGTTCTTTTCACCCTTTCCTTTATTTGATAAAAGAAAAGTCAGTGGCGACTCTTGATAACCGCAACATTTGTGATAAAATGCAAAAACCAAAAGTCAGTTCTCCCACCGTATTATAGAACTGGTGACTCTGCTGAGGAGTGGAACTAAAGTGGGGTTACCTTATAGATAGTTCACATTTAAATAATTTCATTGTTTGACTTGCCTGATTTATTCTTAAAGGGTTGCTTGGGTTATTTTTATAAAGATCCTATACCCGGATCTGGGGTATTTTAGGTAAGTAGCAATAGATTATGAAAACTGTACAACATACACCGATAAGGTTGAAACGATGGCTACGTTAGTGCGACACATTGGTTGGTGCCGGTGTCCCTTGAGTTAAGTCAAGGAGAATGTTGGGCTGCCGCATGGTGTCTTAAAGCACTAACTGACTGTAGAACCTTAGTTGACACAACTTAGCCATTAGAAGGTGGCGAGATAGACGGCTTTAGTGCAAACCGAAGTTGGTTGATACTCGATGCTACACTCATTAAGGTTGGACTCTCGAGATATTTTGGTTGCGAATCAGATGCTTGTGTTGAAACAATGCTTGAGAAAGATCGGTGATATTAAGACTCCTAGAACCCGATTACTTTCTTTTAGGACAAGTTGAGCCAACTAAAACTTCAAGAGGGTACTTACTTACAACTCCATGCAAGATTTAAACTAAGGCCTTGTATGTTTTTCTTGTGTATGATTAAATTGTTCGAACATAACATCATGCATCATAAGATTCATACCATTTCATTTTTGCTAATCATTTCAAGGACTAGGGAATTTATCTTTGTTCAGTTTTGCAGACTATGGCCTCCGCTCGCAGAAACACTATCCGGGTCAACTTTGTAAGGTTACCCCCTCAACTTAAAGATTTAGTATCAAGGGTTCCCGAAAGTTCTTCGTTTATCAAGAGGCATGGTCGACTACTCAGTCTGGTTACCCCAAGTGTTGACGAAGACATGATGAGTGTTCTATTCCAGTTCTTTGACCCTGCACATCATTGTTTCACTTTTCTTGATTATTAGTTGGTACCTACTATGGAGGAGTTCTCTCAATTACTTGGAGTGCCTATTCTTGATCAGATAACCTTCACCGATTTAGAGGAAGCTCCAAAACCAAATGTTATTGCAGTAGCCTTACATCTGAAGCGGTCAGACATTATATCTAATTGGGAAATGAGAAGCGGAGTAAAGAGTTTTCTGGCTAAATTTCTGTTTGAGAAGGCTCAAATATTCCTAGATACTATGAGTTTCCAGGATTTTGAGGATATCTAGGCTCTTCTAATCTATTGGTTGGTACTATTCCATAATCCAGACCAACTCATAGACGTGAGTGCCGTCATGATTTTTCTCGCTCGTAATCCCGTGCCTACCTTGCTCGAAGACAATCTGCATTCTCTTCACACTCGTATTATGAAGAGGCGAGGAACTCTCATATGTTGTATACCTCTGCTATCCAGGTGGTTTATTTCTCACTTTCCCCGCTCGATAATGAAGAATGAATAAGGTTTGAGGTGGTCACAAAGAATAATGTCACTTTCTCATACAAATATTTACTGGTGTTCTCGATCTCATGAGGATATCACTATCATTGATTTCTATGGAGAATTCCCTAATGTTCCAC
Source organism: Vicia faba (assembly GCA_948472305.1). Classification (NCBI taxonomy): domain Eukaryota; kingdom Viridiplantae; phylum Streptophyta; class Magnoliopsida; order Fabales; family Fabaceae; genus Vicia; species Vicia faba. Next base: position 209,593,054 of record OX451738.1, on the reverse strand, counting down.
TCCTTGGCATTAGGGGAGGTATTACTTACAACCCTTCTTTGGCTCTACGTCAGTTTAGTTATGCTCGAAGAGATGGTCCTCATGACACACTTATATAGGGTATTGTGTTCGATATCAAAAATGATCCTCAAGGTTATCGTCAGAGGTTTATACATGCTTGGGGCTTGGTAAGAAAGATTGATAGTAAGGCTTTAGGCCAGAAGAATTCCATCCCCCGGGAGCCTTATCTCAAATGGGTACGAGCTCGCACTCAAAACCTCATGATGTTATATCCAGCTATTTTACCAGTGATCATAGAGCCTGTTGTCGAAGGAGATGTCTCTCACACCATCCTTCATCCAGATATTCCCACTGACCTTAAAGAATTATAGAAGTCTTAGATTCAACTGAAGGAAGAACGTGACACCTTTGAGACTCAATTCTATGTGAGTGAGAAAAAAGTGTTGGAGCTTACCAAGAAACTTCATGAAGAGCAGAGTCTTAATGCATACATCAACACAAAGAGGAAGCGTCCATGGGAGACTTGAGTCTTAGGTTTTAGGAGTTTACCTTTGTTTTGTCTCTTTGAGACCTTGTTGATTTCATTGTAAGCCTAAAAGGCAATTGTAATTTGAACTCACTAATAAAATCTTTGTTTATGTTTACTCTTGGTTAGAAAATTTAAATCTCCTAAGATCCTTGAAATCATTGCATTTACGTATCATGCATTATTTCATAACAGGTTTGTCATACAGGTTTCTCATTTTCTCGTTGTTTAACTCAGCAGAAAATGGCCCTCGAACAAACAGTTAAGGATCTCCAGGATTAACATGCACAATTCCAAGAGACTCTCATGAATCTAGAACAGGGGCAGAAAGAGCTATTGGCGCTCATCGCTGTTGTACCCCAATTTTTCCCCCTAAGGTTCCCCTATCATATCATATCGATTCAATGCAACAAAATCACATTAGAGTTGGTTATTCCTCTTTTTCTATCTCATATCTTTAAGTTTTCTCTTGAGGAATCTCCAAGCACCTTGGTTGTGTATTTTGTATATGTGTTGTTGACTAACTTCTAATCAAAATACAAACAATATTTGTATTTGTCTTTGAATATTTGTGTTTTGTAGGTACCGAGTCAAAGCATCTGACAAATAAGGTTTTACGGTATTATTTCCTTAAAATCTCTATTTGCAAAGAAAAATATATAAAAAAAATCATTTTTTAACTGGTGCAATTGACTGCTCTTTGAGTGAAATCAATTGCACATAGTGCATTTTGTGCAATTTTTGAAAAAAATACACTGTGCAAATCGATTTGCAATATTGTGCAATCGATTTGCACAGAGTGAAAATTTGAAAAAATCAGCAATTTCAAGATTGTCAAATTTTGGCTCCAATTTTTCTTCATTTTTTGAAAGATATATCATTAATTCAAATTTTGGTGCCAATCTTACATTTTTAAGAAGAATTATCATTAATTCAAATTTTGGCTCTAATATTTGAAAGAGTTATCATTAATTCAAATTTTGGCTCCAAGAATTAAGTACCAAATTACCACTAATCCCAATCCTAAACTCTATAAATAGAGCCCTCATTTCATTCAAATTTCAAGCTTTTGATAGCCAAATCTACCTTGCTAAAAAATCTCTCAATTCTCTCCATCTCCCAAATTCACTCAAAGCTCCATTTTCAAAAAAAAGTTAGTAAGATCTACATTGAAGCTTACTAATCTTTGAGCTAAACCTTCATCCAAACACTTTTTCTTTATCAATTCTCTACATCCAAGCTTGGGCAGTTGATTCTTGTGGTTGAATTGAAGAAAATTCTTGAAGTTGTTTTGATAATTCTCTAGATCTACCTTTGGTAAGTTGGATAATTCATATTTCACAATGTGATCTCTTGTTGATCTTTGGGTTTGATTCATTGAGTATTATTTTGTGATTATAATGATGCTATTTTCTCATAATTTGATGGAATTTTCGTGCTCAATTGGATCCATGATCATAAGATATTTGATGAAAAGTTTGAACAAGGATTTGGCCTTTTAAAATGTTGTTTTGCTGTCTGTAACAGTGTGCAATCAATTGTTGTAACAATGCAATCGATTGCACTAAGTGAATTTAGTGCATATTTTTTGAAAAAAACACTGCAAATTGATTTTCTCTGTAGTGCAATCGATTCACACAGAAACATAATGCATTTTTTTCCTTGTTTTGGGGTTGTTTTAATCCATAAATGTTTTTCTACTCACTCCTTTTGATTGTTGGTTTGGATTGCAATTTCAAATGTCCAATTTCTCTTTAAATTCAATGGACTTTGTGATGTAGATGAAGTTGGATAAATGTTCATCAATTCAAATCTACCAAAGAGTGAATTATTTAATTCATTTTTAGTGCTTTGGATTAATGATATATTTAGTGCTTTAATCCATCTAGATGAGTGATTGAATTTAAAGATGAAAGAAATTTGAGGTAGTGATCTAAGTTAGCTTATCATTCCCCTCACTCTTCATCTTATCCCTTTATTTTTTAATTATGCTACATGTTAAAAGATGATGATCTCTATATCATTTATCCAAACATGAATTACATAGATTGCTATTGACCGGCCTCAAAATAGGTGCAACTTCTATATAAGTCCACTTACGATTTCTTAACATAGTGTTAAATTTTGTCCCGATTTGAATAAATGATCATTCGTGGCCCAAACCTATGTTTGCAAGCCCAAGTATGTTAATTTGATCCCTTTGATCTAATACCCTTGAGATTCATTGTGTGGAGGCTTTGGTTCTACCAATCCTCTAATGGATCTACATCACTTTTGGTCAACACGGATCACTTAAGCATCATTGATCATTAAATGTTACTTTTGAGGATTCCAAAATGGATGATATACTTGACCAAAAGAAAATGTAACTTGTTGTATGGAGGCTTTGGTTCTACCAATCCTCTAATGAGTTCCAAATGCAAGTTTCAAGATGGTCATCCAACTAACCACTAATTTCTAATAATTGTCTTTACTTAATGCTTTTATTTTATGCTTTATGTACTATTTACTTCTTGCATTTACATTTCATGCTATTTTTATTTTTGCTCACTTGAGCATTTATTTTTATGTCATTTTTATTTTGCTCACTTGAGCATTTACTTTTATGTCATTTTCTTTTTTGCTCACTTGAGCTTTTCTTTTCCTTTTAAAGACACTTAATAATCAACATGAACCATAAAAAAATTTAATGATACTTGGACTATTTGGTTACTATCCTTGGCATGATGGAGTATTGGGCTTCTTGGACTTAGGAATAGAAATCTTGACCTATGTTGGAGACCTTGTGACCTTAATTGATTTTTTGTCTGGAGTTCTTGGGGTTTACCTCAAGACATTGGGTTATTTGTTTGTTTTGTGTGCAGGTTATTGTGATTACATACTTTATTTGTAATCTTGAACTCACCCTTATACAACCGTTACTCTGCCCAATTTTTGTGAAGACTTAATAAATACACTTGAAGTTTGGTGTTATCAAGAGGTCTAGTATCTTTGCTTGCTTGGTTTCAATCCAAATAATGGGAATTCTATCTTGACTCATAATTTCAAGTATTGGCTTCTTGTTGGTTAGATGGTTCTTCTCCTTATCTTTTACCTTATGCTTTAGGATTGTCCCTTCATCTCCTCCCATCTTCTTTAATTTCAAAAATCTTCTCCCTCCTTTTGAAAACTCTTCTTGTTTTTTTTAAAACTTGAACCACTTTCATAATAAACTTGGACTTATGTCCATGCATTTTCAAAACATTTTCATAAATAAACTTCAATCAACTTAATAATACCTTGACATTTTTTTGTGAGAAGACTAAAAGTCAATCAATCTCATTTTAAACCATTTTGCCACTTTGGCTTTTATTTTAAAACTTTTTCTCAAAAGATTAGACTCTTGTCAATCCTTGTAGTGATGCAAACAACTATAATTCTACAATATGTAGTGAAGAGATATTTTTTCCACTTGAGTGTTGAGTGAGGCATTGTTGATTTTAAAATCCAAGCCATATCCTCACACTGGTGTTTTTAAATTTTTTAAAGGTGAACTACGTGTATCGTGATCCCCTATTGAAAGAAAGGTGGTACGTAGGCACTAAAGGTTCGCAACCGTGGAGGGTGCAAAAATCATAAAAAATATATTTCTTTTCTCACCTCCACCATCTATTTTACATACAACATTTTATAGCCAAAATATACAGATTTTTCAAAGAGGTTCATGCGGAGTACCGTAGATGTTTAGGGTGCTAATACCTTCCCTTTACATAACCAACCCCTTACCTTGCATCTTTCCCCCTCTTTTTGGGTTACTCGCTCTTTTCCCATTCCTTTGGAAACAATAAAGCACGGTGGCGATTTTTATTTTGATCTGTATAAGTCTAGTCAATCCAATGGCTTAGTCTTAAACTTTTCTACCGCTACAGAAAAATGACGACTTCACTGGGGACAGATTGACCTCTTGGTGGTCCATCCCTAAGTGGGTTAAGTCTATCTTTGTTTATATCTGAATATGTGCTATTGTTGTTTATGTGTTATATGTTGTATATATATTTGTCTGGACTTTCTTGGTTTTCAGGGTGCTTGGTGATTACTTATAAGTCCTATATCCGGACTTGGGCAAACTTTAAGATAAGACGGGTGGTATATTCATGTTAACTTTGAGGGAATAATCCCAAAAAAGGAGGCATGAGATCCCCCACTCAGTGGAGGCCCCTTTGATTGTAGTGTCGTTTACCGAGTAATCGGGAAGACGTGCTTCTTTCGGCCTAGGAGCCTGCAGAAGCTGAGGACCATAGAATACCTAACCCATCTTGGCCTTTTAGGTGTAGTGCAGAAGCTATAACGGAGTAATCCCGAAATAGTTGTCACGCGATACTACGCTTGGACGAGTTTTTCTTGAGAATATTACTAATTACAGAGTTAATCGGGAAGTTGGTAATATCCGAAGGAAGGATGTAGACTCTGGGAACCTCTAGAACCTTGTTCGACAGGTGATAACTTTTAGACCAACACCTTATGGGTAGTACCTTTGACCTCATGCTTGTGACGTTGAACCTATGAACCCTATATGTGTGATCTTGTGTGTGATTGTTGCATCATGCATCCATGCACTCATAAGCATCTTTTGAAGAAATCTTATTTCAAGGGACTTAAAAGTTGACCATTTGTGAATATCTCAGGTAATTTTTAACCATGGACTCTGGAAAAAGAAAGACCGTAAAATACAATTTCAAGGGTTCCAAGATAGATGAGTTGATCAGTCTAATTTTCGAGATCGAGTGTTATGCAGATTTTTGGAAGAAGTATGGATCCATCATTCCTCTTATAAAGCTTAGGATGAAGGAGGGTATTCTCTCGACCATGGTCCAGTTCTATGATCCGATGTATCATTGTTTTACTTTTCCCGACTATCAGTTGATGCCTACATTGGAGGAGTATTCTTATCTGGTGGATTTATCTGTTACCGATCGTGTTCCTTTTACTGGTTTAGAGGGTGAGCCAAAACCACATGAGATTGTTGCTTTGATTCATCTGGGGAAGTATGAGGTTGAAGCCCATCGGACTACTAAAGGAGGGATTAGAGGATTACCAGCTCAGTTCTTATTGGAGAAAGCTCGTTACTTTTCCAGGATGAAGAGTACAATCGCTTTTGAGGCCATCTTTGCTCTACTTTCTTACGGGTTGTTCTTATTTCCTAATGTGGACATGTTTGTTGACATTAATGCTATCAGGATCTTCATGATTGGAAACCTAGTTCCTACATTATTGGGTGATGCTTATTACTCTATTCATCTTCGGAATTCTTATCATGGAGGGATGATTATCTGTTGCACGCCTTTGTTGTACCAGTGGTTTATCTCTCATATGCCTCAGTCTGATGCTTTCTGGGATGTCAGGAAGGAACCCCGTTGGGCTCCTAAGATCATGGAACTTACTCACTCAGATATTGATTGGTATCATCGAGCTTACCAGGATATAGAGATTGTTGACAGTTGTGGTACTTTCCATAATGTACCTCTTCTTGGTACAAAGGGAGGAATTAACTATAACCCTGTTCTTGCACGAAGGAAACTTGGTTATCCGATGAGGGATAAACCAAATAGTATTCATTTGAGTAGTTTCTTCCTGAAGGAGGGAGAAGACCATGAGGAAGCTAGGGAGAAGATTGCGAAGGCCTGGCGTCACATTCATAAGAAGAGTAGGAAAGACTTGGGACCTAGGGGGGCTGTTTCTTTGGAACCATATCTTCAGTGGGTCCAGACGAGAGCTATTCAGTTGAAGATGCTGTATTCTAGGGAAGCACCTATGCCTGGTTTGTTTGTGAAAATAACTCCTCCCTTATTGGATGATCTAGAAGAGCTGCAGCTTGCTTTGGTCAGGATGCGACAGGAAAAAGATGCTTTGAAGAAAAAGTTCCAAACTTTAGAGATTTCCTATAGAGTAGACTTGAAGGAGAAAGACAACTTGATTGAGATCCTTGAGAGTCTAGAGGTAGATACTATGGAAAGGCAAGGGGATTTATTTTCTCCGAAGCCTCACTCGGATGCTAGTTGCTCACTTCCTGATTCAGGAGATTGGAAGGAGGTTGCCACCAAATATGTTGAAGAAAACCAGAGGTTGAAGGCTCAGATTGCCAGGCTTACAAGGAAGCGCCAGCGTATAGAGTGATCTCCATCATCTTTACTTCTCAGGGTTTTAGACTTTATTTTCATCTTGTACTTGGGATTGTTGAGACTTGTAACCTATTTTGAAGTTATTATATTAAAATATTTCAGTATTTCAAATATGTTATTACTTTGATATTTGCAACGTGTCTATAAATCTTTAAGTCCCTTGAAATATTAATAATAAAATAAATCATGTGCATCATATATCATGCATCATATTACACATACTTCTTGCATTTTTTCATATCCAGGTGTCTTACCAAGCTTCTTTACTTCGCTCAGCAAGCTATCTCACCACTACAACACTCGAGCTAATTTCAGAAGGAATATGGACAACTTAGAACAAGAGAATCGTGAACTGTACGAGGAAGTTTCTGCTCTGAAGGCCAGCATGGCCAATCTCACTACTCTGATGGAATCTCTGGTGGCTGCTCAGAATCAGCCACCGAGTGTTCAACCTCAACAAGCAAGGGTTACCATTGTAGTTCCGACTGTTCCTGTGTCTGCTACTCCAGCTGTTGTTCATAATCACATGCCTCAAGGTTATCCATGGGGAATGCCAGAGAACTGTGTGCCTGAAGGTTTCAATCTTGGTCCTCAAGATACTCCAGTTGTTTAGACTATTGTTACTCCTGCACCTCCTGTGGTGCATGCTTCTCCTGTTGCACCTCCTTCGGTGAATATGGTTCTGTTTGTTAATGATGATATGTGTCGTCCTTTTCCTCCACCAAGTGAAGACTTGGGTCTCTATGACAGAATGAATGATTTTCAAGAGCTGTTTGACAAGATGCAGAGGGAGATGAAGGCCCTTAGGGGAAAAGAGTTATTCGGGAAAAATGTGAATGAATTATGCTTGGTCCCAAATGTTAAGATGCCTGCAAAGTTTAAGGTCCCGGAGTTTGAGAAGTACAATGGCAACACTTGCCCTCATGCTCATCTGGTAATGTATGTAAGGAGAATGTCTACCCATACTGATGACCAGCGTCTACTGATTCACTTTTTTCAGGATAGTTTGACCAGTGCTGCACTGATGTGGTATATGAGTTTAGATAGTGTTAATATCCATACTTTCAATGACTTGGGAGAAGCATTTATAAGAAAATACAAATACAATATTGACATGGCGCCTGACCGTGATCAACTCAGGGCCATGGTTCAGAAAGACAGGTAATCATTCAAAGAATATGCACAAAGATGGCGTGAGGTAGCCGCCCAAGTGATTCCTCCCATGGAAGAGAAGGAGATGACTAATATTTTATTGAAGACTCTGGGTGCTTTCTACTGTGAAAGGATGGTAGCAAGTGCGCCAAGTGACTTTACTGAAATGGTAGGCATGGGTATCAGGTTAGAAAAGGCTGTAAGAGAGGGCTGTTTAACAAAGGGTGAAAGTTCTGTAAATACGAAGAAGCCATCTTATGGGTTTTCTAAGAAGAAGGAAGGAGATACATACACTATCATGCAATAAAGGAGGGTTAATCCTCCTAGAAGAAACTATCAGTGTCATCAGCAAGTCGCCTCAGTTACTCCAGTTGTTGGTATAGCTCCAACCACCGTTGCTTATCAGAGACCGTCCCAGCAGGGGAATCAAGGGTATAATCAGAGAAGGGAGGGTTATGACCCTATTCCTATGAGTTATACAGAGTTATACCGGCATTGATTTAGAAGAAGTTGGTGGAGACTCGACCACCTCCCATTGTACCATCACCATTGCCTTGGTATTACAAAGCAGACCAAACATGTGCTTTTCATCAGGGAGCACCAGGGCATAATGTTGAGAATTACTATCCTTTGAAGACTGAGGTGCAAAAATTGGTGAAGTCTGATATTCTATCTTTCAAGGATGTGGGCCCTAATGTGAAAGATAATCCTCTACCCAAGCATGGAGGAGCGAATGCTGTGAATATGGTGGCCGATTGTCCAGGCGACTTTCAGATTTTTGATATTCATCTGTTTAGAGGAGATTTGGTGAAAATGCATGCAGACCTCTGTGAATTTAGCTACTATACGCATGACCATTCTGGTTGTGCTATTTGCAGTACAAATATATAGGGTTGTGACAAGATAAAAGCTGATTTACAGGAGATGATGGATGAGGGCCTCATCCATATAATCAGGCCTAGGGAAGAGTATGAAGAGGAGGTGAATATGGTTTCTGGATGTCCTGGAGAGTTCAGAATTGTTGATATGGAGCACATGAATGAAGACCTTGTGCAATTTCATGCTACTTTCTGCCACTTGGCTGGTCAGGTGGAACATCAGTATGGATCTTGCCGAATCTGCTGTCGAGACTCCCGAGAATGTACAATCGTGAGGAAATGTGTTCAGTTGTTGTTCGACAATGGAACTATCAAGGTTACAGGTCAAAGGGATGATTACCATGAAGTTGATATGATTGAGGTTTGTTTGGCTAAAGTAGAGTCGGATGATGTGTATGCCTCTGCAAATGAGTATTTCTCCTCAGATGAGGTTTTGTTTTCCAGAGATGACTCAATAATGACCGATTGCATTGAATAAGGGGTAAACTTCATTGTGCCTTGTTTTGGTGCACCCGCTCATTTTGAAGTTGAGTATTATAGCAAGCCAGCTGTTACCCCATTGGTGATTAGTTTGCCGGATCCTGTCCCCTACAAGTCAAATAAGGCTGTACCTTACAAATATAATGCTACAATCTTAGAGGATGGTGTGGAAATTCCCATCTAGCCAATGCTTGATATTGGAAATATTGTTGAGACTAGCAGAGTGACCCGCAACGGTCGTGTATTTGCACCAGTTGTTCGAGGAGATGTTAGTGCTGGAAAGAAAATTGCTGAGAATGTTGAACCCAAGAAGGTTATGGGTGAGACTAGTGGGGCTATGTTAGAGAAAGAAGTGGATGATATTTTGAAGATAATCAAGATGAGCGACTACAGAATTGTAGATCAGCTACTGCAGACTCCTTCAAAAATATCTATCTTGGCTTTATTGATGAACTCCTATGCTCATAGAGAGTCTTTGATGAGGGTACTGGGTCAAGCTTTTGTGGAAAGTGACATGCCTATAGACCAATTCAGCAGTGTAGTAGGGAACATTACTTCATGTAATAACCTGAGTTTCTGCGATGATGAACTGCCCGATGAAGGAAGGAATCAGAACCTGGCCCTCCACATCTCTATGAATTGCAAGAATGATTCACTATCCAATGTGCTGATTGATAATGGACCCACTTTGAATGTTATACCGAGGAGCACACTTATGAAGTTGAAATATCAAGGAACACCTATGCGCCCAAGTGGCATTATTGTGAAAGTGTTTGATGGATCAAGGAAATCTGTTATCGGTGAAGTGGACTTGCCTATTCATATAGGCCCACATTTGTTTCAGATTACTTTCCAGGTCATGGATATTATACCCGCTTATAGTTGTTTGCTAGGAAGGCCGTGGATACATGAGGCATGGGTTGTCACTTCAACTTTACACCAGAAACTGAAGTTTGTACGTGAATGAAAAGTGGTAATCATAAATGGAGAACAAGCATTATTGATATCTCATTTGTCCTCTTTCAGCATTGTGGAGGCGGATGAAGCTGTTGTTAGAACCCAGTTCCAACCCTTATCTATTGATAATATAAGAGGAAATGAGATTTTATAGCTTCGTTTAAGGATGCGCAGCAAGTTATGCGTAAGGGTCATAGTGAATTATGGGGACAAATTGTGGAACCACCTGTAAACAAGAACAAAGTTGGCTTGGGGTTCTCTTTGAAGAATGACAGAGGTAAGAGCATGAAGCCGAAGTCTGCTGCAGGCAAGTATCAAGACATCTTCCCTAGCAGGGGTTATCTTCATCCAACTGTTTCCGGGATTAATGCCATTGTGGAAGATGAAGCAGAGCCAGAAGTGCCAAATTATGTGACGAATGGAGTTAGAGTTCAGAACTGGATGACCATTGATGTTCCCTCTTGCATACATGTTTTAAAGTAATTTGTTTTGTTAATCTTTTTGAAAAGCTTTCACTCTTCCCAAGGTGGAAGTATTAATGTTGTATGGGCTTATCTGTTTGCTTTGATTTTTAAAATCAATAATAAAAGTTGTCTTTGTTTCCCAAATTGTGTTTTTATTTTTTGCTTTTTTCTTGGAAAATGGTAATCATAAAAAAACTTTCAATATAAATAATAACTGAAATTCAATCTGCATGATCACTTGTTATATGTGTCAGTTTCTAAAAGCAATCATAAATCATATGTGCAGATTAATTAAAAAACACATTGAATACAATGACCTTGCACCCTTTCCTAACTTTGAATGTCCTGTGTATGGGGCCAAAGAAGAAGACTATGATGAGATTCTAGAATAGGTCTCACAGTTGCTTGAGCGCGAGGAAAATTCCATTCAGCCATATAAAGAGCCATTGGAAGTAATCAATTTGGGTTCAGAAGAAGATCCAAAAGAAGTCAAGATTGGAGCATTGCTGCATCCTAATATGAAGAGCAGGTTGACTGGGCTGTTAAAAGAGTATGTAGATATTTTTGCTTGGTCTTATCAAGATATTCCTGGTCTAGATACAGATATTGTAGAGCACCATTTGCCGTTGAAGCTAGAGTTTCTGCCAATCAAATAGAAGTTGAGAAGAACTCACCCGGATATGGCAGTGAAGATCAAAGAGGAGGTTCTAAAGCAGATTAATGCCGGTTTTCTTGTGACGTCAGTGTATCCTCAACGGATTGCCAATATTGTCCCAGTACCAAAAAAAGACGGAAAAGTTTACATGTGCGTAGATTACAGAGATCTAAATAAAGCTAGTCCAAAAGCTGATTTTCCATTGCCACACATTGATATGTTAGTGGATAGCACAAAAAAATTCAAAGTATTCTCGTTCATGGATGGATTTTACGGGTATAATCAAATAAGAATGGCTCCAGAGGACATGGAAAAAACAACGTTTATCACACCCTGGGGAACATTCTATTACAAAGTGACACCCTTCGGGTTGAAGAACGATGGTGCAACGTACCAGAGGGCTATGACAACCCTATTCCATGATCTGATGCACAAGGAAATTGAGGTGTATGTTGATGATATGATTGCTAAATCCCAGACTAAAGAAGGGCATGTAGAAGATTTGTTGAAGTTATTTCAGCGTTTGAGGAAGTATCGTCTCCGCTTGAATCCAAATAAATGTACCTTCGGTGTTCGATCAGGGAAGTTGTTGGGTTTCAATGTTAGCCAGAAAGGGATTGAAGTTGACCATGATAAATTCAAAGCAATTCAAGAAATGCCAGCGCCGAGAACTAAAAAACAAATCATAGGGTTCCTCGGGCGTTTGAATTATATTTCTAGATTCATTTCCCACATGACTGCAACATGTGAACCGATCTTTAAGTTGTTAAAGAAAAATCAAGGTTGGGTGTGGACAAATGATTGCCAAAGGGAATTTGAAAGTATTAAAGAATATCTGCTTGAACCTCCTATCTTGCTCCCTCCTGTTGAAGGAAGACCATTGATTATGTATCTGACAGTGTTAGATAATTCCATGGGTTGTGTTCTGGGACAACAAGATGAAACGAGAAAGAAAGAGTATGCCATTTATCATCTCAGTAAAAATTTTACTGATTGTGAATCGTGGTATTCCATGCTGGAAAAGACATGTTGTGCTCTGGCCAGGGCGGAAAAACATTTGCGGTAGTATATGTTAAATCACACCACTTGGTTGATCTCCAAAATGGATTTAATCAAGTACATTTTTGAAAAGCCTACTCTTACTGGGAGAATTGCCCGCTGGCAGATGCTGTTATCTGAATATGACATCAAATACCACACTCAAAAAGCTATTAAAAGTAGTGTGTTAACAGATTATCTTGCTCACCAGCCAGTTGATGATTATCAGTCTGTGATGTATGACTCCCCCGATGAGGATGTGATGTTTCTGAAAGTGAAAGATTGTGATGAACCATTTCCTGAGGAAGGTCCTGATCCTGAATCTCGTTGGAGTATGATATTTGATGGAGCTGTGAATGCTTATGGTAAAGGAATTGGTGTTGTGATTGTCACTCCACATGGATCACACATTCCTTTTACTGCAAGGTTGACATTTGGTTGTACTAATAATATGGCAGAATATGAGGCTTGCATCATGGGTCTCGAGGAAGCTATTGATCCCAGAATTAAAATTATAGATGTGAATGGTGATTCAGCTTTGGTAATAAATCAGATTAAAGGAGAGTGGGATACTCGTCACCCTGGCTTGATCCCTTATAAAGATTATGCTAGAAGGTTGTTATCCTTCTTTAATAAAGTTGAATTCCATCACATTCCTAGAGATGAAAATCAAATGGCGGATACTCGTGTAACTCTGGCTTCTATGTATCAAGTGAATACCTGGAATGATATACCTCGAATTATGGTTTGGCAACTAGATAGGCCCACTCATATGTTTACAACAGAAGAGGTAGAAGACGAGAAACCTTGGTATTATAATATCAAGCATTTTCTCCAAACTCAAGAATATCCGATTGGTGCATCGAATAAAGATAGAAAGGAATTGAGAAGATTGGCTGGCAGTTTTTTCCTCAGTGAAAACGTGTTGTACAAGAGAAATTATGACATGGTCTTGCTCAGATACATGGATAGACACGAAGCAGACATGTTGATGCATGAGGTTCATGAAGGCTCATTTGGAACACATGCCAATGGACATTTGATGGTTAAAAAGATGCTAAGGGAAGGTTACTATTGACTGACAATGGAATCTGATTGTTACAAATTTGCAAAGAAGTGTCATAAATGCCAGATTTATACGGACAAGGTTCATGTGTCTCCGACACTTCTCAATGTGATCTCTTCCCCATGGCCTTTCTCTATGTGGGGTATTGACATGATTGGAATTATAGAACCCAAAGCTTCGAATGGACATCGTTTTATCTTGGTAGCAATTGATTACTTCCCCAACTGGGTGGAGGCTGCTTCATATGCTAATGTTACTAAGCAAGTGGTTGTGCTCTTCATTAAGAATAATCTCATATGTTGGTATGGTGTGCCGAGCAGAATTATCACCGACAATGACTCGAATCTGAACAAGATGATGTCAGAACTTTGTGAAGAATTCAAGATTGTTCATCACAATTCATTTCCGTACAGGCCGAAGATGAATGGGGCTGTTGAAGATGCTAATAAGAATATCAAGAAGATCATCCAGAGGATGGTTATTACTTATAAAGATTGGTATGAAATGCTCCCTTTTGCTTTACATGGATATCAGACATCTGTCCGCACTTCAACAGGAGCAACCCCATTCTCCCTTGTGTATGGAATGGAAGCTGTGCTCCCAATCGAGGTTGAGATTCCCTCTTGAAACAACCGGCTGAAAATCACCAAACAATGAAGTCGCCATCGAAAGTCTTTTATCCCACATGCAGGGAAAGGTAAACATCGAGAAAACCTGAGAAGGGAGAAGTCACGGTCTTGCGACTGAGAGATAAGGGTAAGAGAGTCTTTTACGCGAGGGAAAGGTATTAGCACCCAACACGTCCGTAGTACTCTACGGTATCCACTCTTGTTATCTATCTTATGGGTGTGTTCAATCTATGCTTACTGTTTACTATACTACTGAAGGGAGAATGCATGTAAAAGAAAGGAGAAAAGAATGTAGGGAAAATAAAAGTTATGCTCGTTCGGGCCCTACCCCGATGCCTACGTATCCCTTTTTAGGAATCAGAGAAGCCGTAGTTCGGCTTACATGTTTTTATTGGTTTGTATTTTTTAATGAACAATATTAATTTCGCCTTCTGCCGCAACTCGAACTTTGGAGACTTACGCGTCAGCACAAAAGTGAATTAACATGCTCTTTTGAAAAGAGTTTGAGAGAAAAGGTGCTTGGGCGCACAAAAAGGTTTGAATTGGTTTGTGTTTTTTTAATGAACAATATTAATTTCGCCTTCTGCCGCAACTCGACCTTTGGAGACTTACACGTCAGCACAGAAATGAATTAACTTGTTCTTGTGAAAAGGTTTTGAAAGAAAGGCCCGAAGGCAAAAAGAGTTTTGTGTTGGTGTTTTTGCTTGTAGATAACAGCTAGTTAATAGCAAGAGAGAGATATTAGCCATTTTTCTACTTATTCATGAAATGAGTCTTTGAGACTTGAACCATGCCAAGGCATAGAATGGAAAAACGATAAGATCGAGAAGAGACCCGCTTATCATCTCCCATGTTCAACAAAGGCACGATTCTCATCAGTAATTTTTAAGTATTTTGAAGTTTGTAAGAAAGAAATTTTTTTGTTTTAAATGCATATGCGAAAAGTGGAAAGAAAAGTCAAAGGGGGACTAGCCTATTTCTAAACCTAATGTTATCATACTTCACACAATCTCTCGAAAGCACTAAAGTGAGAAAATGAGGAATAAAATGAAATTGCGATGATACCAAACGGAAAAGGTCCGTTGCCTCTTCAAAACCACACAAGCGATAAGAAAGCTCTACAGAAGCTGTTCCGCACGAGATATCAAAGAATTAGTCTCCAAGCATTCCATACTGCGAAAGTTACATCAATATAATATCACAAGATTTTAACTAAAAAACTGATAATGAAAACGATTGTTAAACATAAAATAATTGAAAGTTCTAATAAAATTCTAAAGAAAAGTCCTAAAGAATTCTAAAAAAAATGTTACTATTTTTGTATATCATTTTTATCATGTAAAGAAAAAGTTCAAACAAATTTAAATAATTATCAAAATCATTCAAAATAAACTACAAAATAGGAAAAAGAGGCCCAAGGGGTGCAAGTGGAATCCAGGAGGTGTGCTGAAGTAGTCTGGGCTCTAGACCCATTCCAGGAAAATCCAATAACCTATTTTTTGTTCGACAAGCATCATTCCAATGAAAAAAAAGTATTAGGCTTGAGGAGGCAAGATTCGGTCTAAATCCGCAACATGATCATACGTCCTATCTTATATCATTTCAGAATTTGTTCAGCCTTTCATGATTATAACAAAAAAACAATTAATAAAATCTAAATAATAAGACAAAAACAAGAAGAAAAGAAAAGAGGACTTAGGGTTAAGATGAGGCGACGATTTGGCCTCTCGATCGCCTTCTTCACTTGTAAATATCCATTCCGCACAATGCCATCCATCACTGGCGGTCTCAGATTTTGTTTCAGCACCTGTCCTCCCATCTCTTCTTCACTCATCTTCAACGGAATTCATCACTGTCTTATGCAATGGCGACTTCCGTTCGTTCACCTCATCTTTATTTGCTTCAATTTTCACCGCGAGATCCTTTTCTACCAGAAGAATTATCCGGTGCTCCTCTAAGAACGATGAGATCGACGAGAAATAGGGAGAAGCATGTTCAGGTATGCAATTCACTTCTGATTGCCTTCTTCTCTGATTTCTTCATGTTCTACATTTTTAACCTTTCGTGCATTTTTGTCACGTTGCAACAACGTGTTGATTATTGTGGAATTGAAGATGTTGCGGTATGAACAAGATGATGCAGATTGAAAGAAGATTTTTTGAAGGCGATTGAGGATGAAGAACAATGAGAATTGAAAGTGGAAGCTATATGGAGATGCACTGAAAATTGGGGAAGTTGCAGTGGAGAATTGAAGGTGTGCCAAGAGAGAAGAGGTTGAAGATGCAACGAAGATGAAGGTTATGCAGAGGGAACATGGGAGAGATTTTTCTATGGCTTTTATGGTGAGTTTTTTTTTCTAACTTTTCTGAGTTTTCTTGAGGTATATTTCTGTGTGCAAAATCATTCTGCCCCTTTCTTCTCTCTCATTTTCTGTTATATCCCTCTGGAAACTTTTTGAGATTTTGAGCAGTTAGTTCCAGGTTCTGTTAGAAACAGTTTCTGTTATAGGAAATTGAGAGATGAGTCGGGAAATCGGTTAGAGGGGAGTTAGTTATAGATTGTTTGGATGGAGGTTAGTTGGGGAATAGGTTAGGGGACTAGAAGAAGTTGGTTAAATGCTGTTAGTTTGTTATGAAATTCAGAAACTAGCTAGAAACTGTTATAAGGTTGGTTTTGGAAATCTGTTATGAGTTGTTAGAGGTTAGAGGATTGATTAGATATTCTGTTATGACAGTTGGTGATATTGAGGTCAGTTGCAAGCTGTTAGCAATTAGTTTTTGTAGGGAGATGGTTAAAAGGGATTTTGTTACAGTTATAGTTAATTTTTGTTGATGTTAGTTAACTCTGTTAATCCTACTGTTAGCAAATAGTTACTTCTAAAATATTTTTGTCTCAATGAGTTTGTGATCAATTTAAGCCTTGTGTTTCAGTTTAAAAACAATTAACAGAATTGGATGAAAGTTAGTTAGTTGAAAATTCAGCTTAGTTAGTTATAGGTGCCAAAATCTGTTGTTGTTGGATAGAGATAGTTAGTCGAATATCCCATTAGATGTTAAAAGTTAGTTATAAAACTAAACTAAACTAAAACTTCAAAATCTTAGTTATTTTATTTTCTGTTGTGAAAGTTAATTAAATGTTAGTTGTTAGAAGTTATTGATTTTCTGTTAGAAATTGTTAAGAGTCAGTTTTAGGAATTAGCTGAGTGGAAATCAGTTAGAAGGTTCTAAAAATCTGTTGCTTTTTTGTTTATGCTGAATGAATGATCCTCTTCCTGTTATATTTCTTATTACATCCTCTGTGAGTATTCTCTATCAATTGTGAATAAAAAATCGAGATTGAGTCTCCTTTTCCCTCTCTGGTTTTATTAATGCAGGCTGCATGTTGGGATAATCGATATAGAGCTGAACTATTGCATAAACCCTTTCTTAACGCACATGGTCGGTCTGTTGTATGCTTTAAACAGCAGGGCATTGCTTCTCTTTATGAATGTTTAAAGTTTCTTGATGTCGCATATGCGCTAATCTGGTTCTGAATGCTGTTAGAAGTTTTATTTGCAGGTTAAAAAATGGAAACGTTGGTAACGGTTAGAAATTGGTTAAAATAGGTTTTGTTGAATCGTTAGTTCTGTTAGGATAGAAACTGTTAGTTAGTAGCAGTTAGTTATCTGTTAGCTTATAATCTTATTAGAGCAATTAGTTTTATGAATTGCCTTTTTGTATTGTCTTGGCTTGGGTATATGGCTTTTCATGTACAGGCTATCATGTCATGATGAAGGTGATATTGCAGGCTTGGTGCATAATTAATGATCGGTTAACACAAGAAACCGTCACAGGTTCACGACACGACTGGCATTCCTTGGTAACATATATTTAGCTATATCTTTGAATTTTGTCATAACCTGAGCTTAACGACCTTACGGGAACATGACAGGGCAGCGATGCATATTAATTCCTTTGTGTTATACAGGTATGAGCGTGGCGCATGAGATGCTTATGGCTTACATACAGGCCCATCTGTTAGTTGACCCTCAGAGCTTTAAGGAGATCATGGACATTGGTTGAAGAATAAAAAAATTAGGAATAGGTTTAGGAGCAAAGAAGAACATAGGTTTAAATCTTAGTAAAATTTTGTGTATTTATGATATGATGTAATGCATTAGAACCTTGAATGGATTTGAACTTTAGCCTTGAATGATGTCATATATTTGTAAAAAAATGACGATGATTTGTACTTGAAGCTTGGAACTTTGATGACTGAGGTGTCTTTTTATAACTTCAGTGTAGTGATCTTAATTTGTAATGAACATGGTGTATTATAACACCTGAACTTTGAATGAGGAGGTTTTGGATGAGATTTGGATGGATTTTGAATGGTATTTGAATGATACTGAGAGTGATATCTTGAACCAAAACAATCACTTGAATGGAACTATAATGAATGACAATTATAATGAATGACTATGTCTTGCCATTTGTATCTCATCTTTTGCATTCCAAGAAACCCTTATGATTAAGGTCTCCCAACTCGCCTGAATCAAATTCTTGAAAATAAACCAATGCTTAGATTTCTTTAGTACCATTTGATTATCCTCTAAGCACTTCACTTCATGACTCAGTGAATGAATTCCAACCAACTTGCATATTCAATGAACTAGTACTGAACCCAAGATATGACATAACATTCAATCGAATCAATAATATTCATGAATGAACTCAGTCTAGAAAACAACCTCTCCATATTGAAATTGCCCCAAATCAAAGCCTTTATTCATATCCGTCTAACTCAATTAGCACTCTCCCGCATCATATCTTATATTGTGCTTTAACTTTTGTAATTCAAGTCACAAACATGTCTACTTGAAAATGTAAGGCTAAAATCCTTAAGAAATTCCCTTGAAGATGATAATTCCTGACGCACAATATAAGGCTTTCCGAGAAAGTCCCTTGATAAAAAACAAACCAATCTCATGATCTTCGATGAAAAACCCGATTGGAACATAATTACCGAAAACCTGGCTTTAATCGCATATAGGAAAATAAACCATGATAGCCTCGTGTCTTGATGAAGAAAGAAATTCTCAACGACCCAGGTCATAACCCTAATTACACTGCTCGCTGCCTAAATAAGAAATCAACCTTTATTAGACACGAACGCCTTAACCATTGCGAAACCCTAATATCGCACAACCATTAAACTTTGAACCTCAAGCGCTTTATTGAATGTAAATGTATGTTAATGACCTAATGGAATATATACATATGAATGCAAGAGTTTAAGCCAGATAGAAGAAATTAGGAGTGAAATTTTTTGGGTGGAACAGCTGCCCCTATTTAATCGCCTTCAACTTGAAGGTGAGATTGGCATCAGCCTTTTGAACTTTCAGGGTGGAAGAAGATTAAATACTAAAAGAACCCAAAAATTTGCGCTCCGAAGCCAGTCAGGTATACATTATATTTTTGGTTTTCTGTATTTTCTATTTTTTTTAGGTAAAAAGGGTTATCAGGGTTAAATGTATGTTTAACCAGAGTTTGACACATAGAAGAATAACTTGGTTATCGAGGAACACTCGTTGGGATTTAGTAACAAACACCTGTAAGAAAGATATCAAAAGGTATATGCCTGAAGTCTTTAGCATACATATGAAAAAAAAGGTATCAAAGATACATATCCGTGGTCGGTATCGGATATGAAAGAAAGAGACAGACCGAAGAAAGCTCTTACAAAGATATCAAGAACACATGTCTGGGATTGGTAGCAGACATATGAAACAGGTATAAAAAATACATATCTGTGGTCGGTATCGGATATGCATAAAAGAGACATCAAAGATACACATCCGGGGTTGGTAGCGGATACGTACGAAAAAGACATCAAAGATACATATCTGGGGTTGGTAGAGGATACACATGAAAGAGACAGAAAAGATATCAAGAACACATGTCTGGGATTGGTATCAGACATATGAAACCGGTATCAAAAATAGATATCCGTGGTCGGTATCAGATATGCACGAAAGAGACATCAAAGATACACATCCGGGGTTGGTAGCGGATACGTACGAAAGAGACATCAAAGATACATATCCGGGGTTGGTAGAGGATACGCACGAAAGAGACATAAAAGATATCAAGGACACATGTCTGGGATTGGTAGCAGACATATGAAACAGGTATCAAAAATACATATCCGTGGTTGGTATCGGATATGCATGAAAGAGACATCAAAGATACACATCAGGGGTTGGTAGCGGATACGTACGAAAGAGACATCAAAGATACATATCCGGGGTTGGTAGCGGATACGCACAAAAGAGACAGAAAAGATATCAAGGACACATGTCTGGGATTGGTAGCAGACATATGAAACAAGTATCAAAAATACATATCCGTGGTCGGTATCGGATATGCACGAAAGAGACAACAAAGATATCAAGAACACACGTCTGGGTTTGGTAGCAGACATATGAAAAAGGTATAAAAAATACATATTCGTGGTTGGTATCGGATACGCACGAAAGAGATAGAAAAGATATCAAGAACACACGTCTGGGGTTGGTAGCAGACATATGAAAAAGGTATAAAAAATACATATCAGTGGTTGGTATCGGATACACACGAAGACAGACCGAAGAAAGCTCTTACAAAGATATCAAGAACACATGTCTGGGATTGGTAGCAGACATATGAAACAGGTATCAAAAATACATATCCGTGGTCGGCATCGGATACGCAAGAAAGAGACAGATCGAAGAAAGCTCTTACAAAGATATCAAGAACACATGTCTGAGATTGGTAGCAGGCATATTAAACAGGTATCAAAAATACATATCTGTGGTCGGTATCGGATACGTAAGAAAGAGACAGACCGAAGAAAGCCCTTACAAAGATATCAAGAACACATGTATGGGATTGGTAGCAGACATATGAAACATGTATCAAAAATACATATTCGTGGTCGATATCGGATACGTAAGAAAGAGACAGACCGAAGAAATCTCTTACAAAGATATCAAGAACACATGTCTGGGATTGGTAGCAGATATATGAACAGGTATAAAAAATACATATCTGTGGTCAGTATCGGATACACACGAAAGAGACAGACCGAAGAAAGCTCTTACAAAGATATCAAGAACACATGTCTGGGGTTGGTAGCAGACATATGAAACAAGTATCAAAAATACATATCTGTGGTTGGTATCAGATATGTAAGAAAGAGACAGACCGAAGAAAGCTCTCACAAAGATATCAAGAACACATGTCTAGGGTTGGTAGCAGACATATAAAACAGGTATAAAAAATACATATCCGTGGTCGGTATCGGATACGTAAGAAAGAGACAGACCAAAGAAAGCTCTTACAAAGGAACACCAATCATAGACGAACTTACTGAGAAAAGAGACCAAACAAATGGGACTCCTGACAAATAATACCAGCCGAAGATGGGTTTAAGGGTAAGAAAACCAGCGAAAGGGGAATCTTCAATAAGTGATATCAACCGAAGGTGGATTTTAACAAATGATACCAGCCGAAGGTGGATTTTAAGGGTAAAGAAACCAGCCGAAGGGGAATCTTCTCCAAATGTTACCAGCCGAAGGTGGATTTTAACAAATGATACCAGCCGAAGGTGGATTTTCTACAAATGATACCAGCCGAAGGTGGATTTTAACAAATGATACCAGCCGAAGGTGGATTTTAACAAAGGATACCAGCCGAAGGTGGATTTTAACAAAGGATACCAGCCGAAGGTGGATTTTAACAAATGATACCAGCCGAAGGTGGATTTTAACAAATGATACCAGCCGAAGGTGGATTTTAAGGGTAAAGAAACCATCCGAAGGGGAATCTTTTACAAATGATACCAGCCGAAGGGGAATCTTCTACAAATGATACCAGCCGAAGGTGGATTTTAACAAATGATACTAGCCGAAGGTGAATTTTAACAAAGGATACCAGCCGAAGGTGTATTTTAACAAATGATACCAGTCGAAGGTGGATTTTAACAAAGGATACCAGCCGAAGGTGGATTTTAACAAAGGATACCAGCCGAAGGTGGATTTTAAGGGGAAAGAACGCCGATCAAGGGAGAACTTACAACTGATAAAGATATGCATATCTGGTCAGAATTAGACACACAAGAGATAAATTAAACATTTAAGAAACAAATGTTTGGAGTTAATAGTGAACACAAGAACGAGACTAACCGAAGAAAGCCTCAACAAGAAAGGACGCATTCGCCTAAACAAGGACGCTAGACAACAAGACTTTGAAGAGACACTGGAGGACTCTTAACATAAAAGGTTATCTAAGCTAACGAAAGGAGGACCTGACTAATGCGGATAAACCAAAACAAGGAACCGACTAAGCAGGACCTTTAAATAGCACTGATCGAAGGTGAACTCTACAAGAGAAAGAGACTGGTCAAAGCAGACTCTAACAAGGATTTCCAAAACACGTTGGAGTTTCGGTAGGTTGCAAATACGCAAGAACTACAAAATCCCTCAGGCCAAAGGCGGGATGTAATTCTTTAAGAGTGGCAATTATCTGAATTACCATACACCAAGTATGGATACTGAAATACTTAAGAAATAAGAAAGCTTATACACCAACTCTTACTCACACTCCAACGGTAAAGTAAACACGGGTAAAATAACCAAAGGCTTGCAAGGGCAAGCGCAAACCACAAACTTACTAGGGAAATGGAGAAATAACAAAGTGAAAAGATATAGTATTTATAAGTTTCATGTATGAACTATCTGCTGCCTAAAATTATTATGTTCTGACTTGCAGATACTCTGATTGATATAAGCAAGATCACATCTATTCAGCATCAGAACTTGATTTCAGACACCAGCATCAGAAGTTGCCATATCAGAATGTCAGAATCAGATGATCAACTCACGTACATGCTGAAGCCTGATGAACAAGACTGCGCTCAACACTCTGATAAAGAAACACAACAGTTCATCAGCAGCGAAGCAGAGTCAGAATGAGCCAAGCCAGAACTTGCATTAAGTAAGCAACGGTACTGTGCATTGAAAGCAAATTAATTCCAACGGCCTCATTCCAGACAAGATCTGCTCAATAAGGAAAGTTTGTTATTAGCATTGAATCAAGAATATTGCATCCAACGTTCATCATCTCAGTGCTATATAAACAAGACTTTGAAGATTGAAATGGCTAATGCTCTCCAAATCTCTACACGCACAAAAGCTAATCATAATCTTCTTTCTCTCAGTTTTGCTAAACCACATATTCTGATATTCTATCATTGTTTAGCAATCTAGTTTCTAAGCTTCAATTTGTGTATACATCACAGTTGTGATACAGTTTTGTAGAAAACATCCATACACTTAGTTTTATCTCTTTGTAAGAAAGTGTTACCTTGACAAACCGGGTTGTGGTTTGGATCAAGAAGGCTTTAGCAGTTGTTAAAGCAGTCTGTAATATTCAGTTGAATATAGTGGATTAAGACCTCGTTGGAGAGAGGCGAAATCACCTTGACGGGTGGACTGGAGTAGTTTGAGATCAAACGAACCAGGATAAAAATATCTTGTTCATTGCATTAGATTTCAGTTTTACAATTCAACCCCCCCTTCTTGTGTTTTTCACCACTTCAATTGGCATCAGAGCGCCCGGTTCTGAGCTAAAACACTTAACTGTGTCAGTACAAGATCCAGCGTCAGAAAAACACAATGGCAGGAAACAATTCTCACATCAGCAATGACAACAATGAGGACAGAGACAGATTCAGTGGCAAACCTCCAGTCTTTGATGGAGAAAACTTTGATTACTGGAAAGACAGAATTGAAAGCTTCTTTCTGGCACATGATGCTGATCTGTGGGATATGGTGACAGATGGATACACGCACCCTGTGAATGCAAGTGGTCAGAAGATTGATAGAAAAACAATGTCTGATCAACAAAAGCGTGACTTCAAGAATCACCACAAGGCCAGAACCATCCTCCTCAGCGCCATCTCCTATACTGAGTATGAAAAGATCTCCAACAGAGACACATCAAAGAATATTTTTGACTCACTCAGAATGACGCATGAGGGCAACGTTCAGGTCAAAGAAACAAAAGCTCTGGCGCTCATTCAGAAGTATGAGGCGTTCAAAATGGAAGAATCTGAATCCATTGAAACCATGTTCTCTAGATTCCAGATTCTGGTAGCTGGTTTCAAAGTTCTGGACAAAGGATACTCTACTGCTGACCATGTCAAGAAAATCATCAGAAGTTTACCCAAGCAGTGGAGACCTATGGTTACAGCTCTGAAGCTAGCTAAAGATCTCAACAAAATCACTCTGGAGGAACTTATCAGCTCCCTCAGAAGTCATGAGATAGAGCTAGAAGCTGATGAGCCTCAGAAGCAAGGTAAGCCTTTAGCATTAAAATCTAACAGAAAATTTGAGTCTAAAGTTTTGCAGGAAGTTGAAGAAACATCTGATGGATCCTCATCAGAAGAAGACGAACTCTCCCTTCTCTCCAGAAGAGTAAATCAACTGTGGAAGCAAAGAGAAAGGAAGTTCAGGAATCCCAGAAGATCTGATCAGAACGAGTCTTCTTCCAGATACAAAAGGACATATTCTTCCTCTGGATACAGAAGATCTGAAGGCTCCTCCAGTAGCAAAAAGCCAAACACCAAAGACATCATCTGCTATGAGTGCAATGAGCAAGGACACTATAAGAGTGACTGCCCAAAGCTTCAGAGGGAAAAGCCCAAAAAGAAGTTTGGAAGAGAGAAGAAGAAAAGTCTCATGGCTACATGGGATGAATCTGACTCGTCTGAAGCTGACTCAGAATCAGATGATGAAAGGGCAAACATAGCTCTCATGGCTAACATTTCAGAAGATAGTGAAGCTTCTGAATCAGACTCAGAATCAGACACTGAAGAGGTATTTCCTAACTTTGCTGTTAACTTTACAAAGGCTGAACTTGCTGAAAGCCTTAATGAGATTCTGGAACGTTATCAGCAAATTAGAGCTAAATTCAGAGACCTGAAAAGGAATCTTGAATCTGACTCTAATAAGACTGAGAGTCTCAAATTGGAAAATTCTGAGCTGAGAAATAAGATTTCAAAATTAGAAAACACTTTACAAAACTCTCAGAAGGAACCAATTTCTGAAACTCCCAGCAACGCTGATGAGATCATCAAGGAGTATGATCATAGTTTCCAGAAGTTCCTAGCTAAAAGCATAGATAGAAGCAGAATGGCTTCAATGATCTATGGAGTTAGCAGAAACGGAAGGAAAGGAATAGGATACCAAGGTAACGTTCCTACACCAAAGAATGTCATGGACTTAACCATTAAACACACTCCTCTGAATTCACATTTTGTATATGGTCACACACATGATATCAAATACACTAGCAGTAAGCACTCTGTGAAACCAAAATTCAACCAGAGTTTTGGTAAAACTAACAAATCAGGACCCAAGAAAATCTGGGTACCTAAGGATAAAATAATACATGTTGCAGATATCTTTAGCAGCAAGTCAGAAACACCAGTCATGGTACCTGGACTCTGGCTGCTCACGACACATGACGGGAAGAAGGCATATGTTCCAAAGCCTGGAACTTAAGCCTGGAGGCCACGTTGGCTTTGGAGGCAATCAGAGGGGAAAGATAATTGGCTCTAGAACTGTAGGTAATGGAAATCTTCCCTCTATTAATAATGTTCTACTAGTAGATGGATTGATGCATAATCTGTTATCCATAAGTCAATTAAGTGATAACGGTTATGATATAATCTTTAATCAAAAATCATGTAAAGCTGTTAGTCAGAAAGATGGGACTATCCTGTTTAATGGTAAGAGGAAAAACAACATTTACAAAATCAAACTTTCTGAACTAAAGAGTCAGAATGTAAAATGTCTTCTGTCTGTTAACAACGAGCAGTGGATCTGGCACAGAAGATTGGGGCATGTTAGTATGAGAAGAATATCTCAGATTAACAAACTCAATCTGGTCAGAGGACTTCCTAATTTGAAGTTCAATTCAGATGCTCTGTGTGAAGCATGTCAGAAAGGCAAATTTGAAAAACCTTCTTTTAAATCCAAAAATGTTGTTTCTACCTCTAAGCCATTAGAACTTCTGCACATTGACTTATTTGGACCAGTTAAAACTGCTTCAGTCAGTGGTAAGAAGTATGGGTTAGTAATCGTAGATGACTATAGCAGATGGACATGGGTAAAGTTCTTAAGACACAAGGACGAGTCACACTCTGTGTTTGTTACCTTCTGTAACCAAGTTCAGAATGAAAAGGATCTTAGAATCGTTAAAGTCAGAAGTGATCATGGTGGAGAATTTGAAAACAAAGATTTTGAGTCATTCTTTAATGACAGAGGCATTCTGCATGATTTCTCTTGTCCTAGAACTCCCCAACAAAATGGAGTTTTAGAATGAAAGAACAGAACATTGCAAGAAATGGCCAGAACCATGATCAATGAGACAAACGTTGCTAAGACCTTCTGGGCAGAGGCAATAAACACAGCGTGCTACATTCAGAATAGAATCTCAATAAGACCTATTCTGGAAAAGACTCCATATGAATTGTGGAAGAACAGAAAGCCCAACATTTCATATTTTCATCCATTTGGATGTACTTGCTTTATATTAAATACAAAGAATTATTTGAACAAGTTTGACTCTAAAGCACAGAAGTGTATTATGTTAGGATACTCTGAACGCTCAAGAGGGTACAGAGTATACAATACAGAAACACAGATTGTGGAAGAATCAATCAGTGTTTGTTTTGATGATAAGCTTGATTCTGAAAAGTCAAAGCAGAATGAAGTTTTTGCAGGTATAGAAATTGAATTTGCAGGTTCTGAAGACAAGTCATCAGAAGCTCTCAACACAGACATTCCTTCAACGTCTGAAAGGAGCACTGCTAGCAATCCTACAACAGCTGCTGATCAACCTCGGAAGAGATTACCCAGAAGCAGCTTGGATCACCCAGAAGAGACTATCCTAGGAAGAAAGGAAGATCCAATCAGAACAAGAGCAAGCTTCAGGAACTCTGAAGAAACACTTATGGGACTTTTGTCTCTGATTGAACCTTCTTCTATTGATGAAGCACTTCTGGATAATGACTGGATTCTGGCAATGCAAGAAGAGCTGAATCAATTCACCAGAAACGACGTATGGGATCTCGTTCCCAGACCAAAAGGATTCAACGTCATTGGAACAAGATGGGTGTTCAGAAACAAGCTAAATGAACAAGGTGGAGTCATCAGAAACAAGGCACGACTGGTTGCACAAGGTTATAGTCAGCAAGAGGGGATAGACTATACAGAAACCTTTGCCCCAGTCGCCAGGTTAGAATCTATCAGACTTTTAATTTCATTTGCTGTTAATAGAGGCATCACTCTGTATCAGATGGATGTCAAAAGTGCATTCTTAAATGGTTATATAGAAGAAGAAGTTTATGTACACCAACCCCCAGGTTTTGAAAATACAAAACATCCAGAACATGTTTTCAAACTAAAGAAGTCACTGTATGGTCTGAAACAAGCTCCCAGAGCTTGGTATGAAAGGCTAAGTAACTTTCTGCTAGAAAATGAATTCACCAGAGGGAAAGTGGACACTACTCTATTCTGTAAATCAGTTAAGAGTGACATCTTAGTCTGTCAAATTTATGTTGATGATATTATTTTTGGTTCTACTAATCCTTCTCTTGGAAGAAAATTTGCTAAGTGTATGCAGGCAGAATTTGAGATGAGCCTCATGGGGGAACTGAAATTCTTTCTAGGAATTCAGATCAATCAAACTCCAGAAGGAACTTACATTCATCAGAGCAAATACATTAGAGATCTTCTGAAGAAATTTGACCTCTCAGAATGTAAGCCATCAAAGATTCCAATGCATCCCACGTGCATTCTGGAAAGAGAAGAGGTAAGCAAAAATGTAGAACAGAAAGTCTACAGAGGTATGATTGGTTCTCTCCTCTATCTGACTGCTTCAAGACCTGACATATTATTCAGTGTTTGTATCTGTGCTAGATTCCAATCAGATCCTAGAGAATCTCACTTAACAGCTGTTAAGCGAATTTTCAAGTATCTGAAAGGTACTACTAATCTGGGTTTGTTTTATAGAAAATCTAGTGATTACAGCTTAGTAGGCTACTGTGATGCTGATTTTGCTGGAGACAAAGTGGAACGTAAAAGTACTTCTGGAAGCTGCCAGTTTCTGGGAGAAAATCTGATCTCTTGGTCCAGCAAAAGGTAATCAACAATTGCTCTATCAACAGCAGAAGCGGAGTACATAGCAGCAGCAGGATGTAGCACACAAATGCTCTGGATGAAAAGTCAGCTTGAAGACTTCCAGATTTTTGAGAGTAACATTCCTATACTTTGTGATAATACTTCTGCTATTTGCTTAAGTAAGAATCCCATTTTACATTCTAGAGCTAAGCATATAGAAATAAAACATCACTTCATTAGGGACTATATTCAGAAAGGTATTTTGAACTTAAAATTTATAGATACAGACCATCAATGGGCCGATATCTTTACTAAACCCCTTTCAGAAGATAGGTTTAATTTCATTCTGAAACATCTCAGCATGAAAGCGTGTCCAGAGTGAAAATGTTTTAATTCCATATATTTACCTTCAGAATGTAATTGTTTTACTGTGAACTTCTGATCAATCTCCTTTCAGAAAGATAGAACACGCAGATTGTATCAGATGCAAGTCTAAAGATCTGAGAGTCTAAGCTCAAAGACAGACGTGCTGATCACTACATCAAACAAGTGTCATCCAATCATCAGCATATCTCTGAAGCAGAACGCGTGCACGCTTCTGAGAAGGCAAAGCGCTGATTGGGTGCATTGAGACACATGTCTGGTAACCGTTTTTAAGTATCTTTCTCAAATCCCCCAAAATCAGCAAGCATTTAATGAAAAGTAATCATGCTTTTAAAATGCAATCATGATTTTTCTCTCTCTTAAAAAACGCTTATCTTTTCAAAATAGTTTTGAAAACTCTATTTAAGCACATTAATCTCTCATTCTCATTCTTTATGTTTTCTCACTGATACTCAAGCATCTTCTGCATATTTCTGTGTTCATCTCTTGCAAAACCTATTTTCCTCAGTTTATTCTCAAAACCCTTTTAGTGTGAACATGGCAACTTCCAGCAGTGCTTCTGCAGGTCCTCAGAAGAAAGCATCATCTGAGCAATATCAAGTGCCATTCAGAACTCTCCTCACTCCTGTGAAGAATCTTGAAGTGCTTTCTGAATTAATCATTGATTTTGGAAGCTTGAAGGAGAACGGATTTGACCTAACTGAAGAAGTTAGGGCTCAGAAGTAGGAAAGGTATTTTGACAGGTTGGTTGGACCAACATTCCCAATGCTAGTCAAGGAATTCTGGATTCACGCCAAGGCTTCAACACATCTAGTCACCTCCTTTGTTATGGGGAAGAAGATTGTGATCACTGAGGATCACATTGCAAGGCTAATCGGTTACAGTGGCGGTGGTGTCCGTTGTGTGGACATGGCTGAAAGATGTGCTGATGTAGGTGTGATAGCTGTAAGGATTTTCACTCATGGGGTGCCCAGCAGCAAGATTAAAGATCTGAAGGATCATTACAGAGTGTGGGCTAAGATAATTCTGGGGTGCTTCAACCACAGGAAGCCAACCAGTTCTCCTGATTACATAAATGTGGATCAGCAGTTTCTGATCTACTTTATTGATCAGAAGGTAAAGATCAATCTGGCTCACTTCCTGTTCAACCACCTCAGAACAAGTGTGAAGGAAACCAGGGAAGAAGAAAGAACCAAGAGGGATTGGATACCTTTTGGAAGGTTGATATCAGATATTCTGACAGAGAATAGGCTGATTGAGCATCTGATAGAAGCTCAAGAGCTAAGCACTATTGAACCAACAGTTGGGAAACCTCTGAATGCAAAGAACTTGAAGAAGATGTTGCTGAAAGCTCTCAGAAGCTTCCTGCTTCTGATGCTTCTCAAGCTGCCTTGGACAGGCAGACTCTGGAAGAACTAAGGCTGAATGACATGCGTCTGCAGCAGCGGATGGATGAAAGCGATCATAAGATGAAAGAGAGAATGGATGTGCAGGATAGCAAGATTGACACTGTTGTCAGCATGGTGCACAAGCAGAATGAGACTGCTGAAAAGATCCAAGCCATGCTGGAGAACCTGTTCACACGCTTGCCTCCTCAACCTTAGTCTCTTTTTTCATTC
The DNA here is from genome assembly GCA_948472305.1 of Vicia faba. Lineage (NCBI taxonomy): Eukaryota > Viridiplantae > Streptophyta > Magnoliopsida > Fabales > Fabaceae > Vicia > Vicia faba. Next base: position 209,562,842 of record OX451738.1, on the reverse strand, counting down.
ATGTCCTTTTTCATGTTTTCCTTGATTTTCTGATGTACTGTTTGAATATGTTTTGTACTATTTTCTTGTTTTGATTTTGAACTCTCTTAATAATATTAGTTTTTCTGATCTTAATTGTTTTAGCACATCACCTACACTTTTTGATTGCTGACAAAAAGGGGGAGAACAAGAATGATATTTTAATCAATAACGGCTAACTAGACAGAAATTCTCAAACATTCTAACTCTATTACTTGAAAATGTTTTTTCTGTTTTGCTTAAAGTCTACAGGTACAAGGAAGCTCCTGGACACTCTGAAGACTAGAAGCTCTGAAGTTCTGATCACTATGAAGTTCTGATCCGCTCTGATATTCTGATCCAAAGCAAAGCTCTGAAAAGAAAAGCTCTGAAGCTCTGCTCTGACATAAAGCTTCTGATAAGTCAAAGACTCTGATACTCTGATGTTCAAAGAAAGGCAAAAAGATCTGATCCTGAAGAACACGTGTAATCAAAGGGAAGTAATAAACTCAAGGGGAGTATCTCTCAACTCTGATATCTCTTTACTCCTTATCCTTTTACTTCTTACTCTGATACATATCTCATATACCTTTTCACGTTATTTTCATTTAAAAATATCTAGTTTTTGTCATCATCAAAAAGGGGGAGATTGTTAGAACAAAGTTTGAATCTACTACCCTATATTTAAGTTTTGATGATAACAAAGTGAAAAGATATAGTATTTATAAGTTTCATGTATGAACTATCTGCTGCCTAAAATTATTATGTTCTGACTTGCAGATACTCTGATTGATATAAGCAAGATCACATCTATTCAGCATCAGAACTTGATTTCAGACACCAGCATCAGAAGTTGCCATATCAGAATGTCAGAATCAGATGATCAACTCACGTACATGCTGAAGCCTGATGAACAAGACTGTGCTCAACACTCTGATAAAGAAACACAACAGTTCATCAGCAGCGAAGCAGAGTCAGAATGAGCCAAGCCAGAACTTTCATTAAGTAAGCAACGGTACTGTGCATTGAAAGCAAATTAATTCCAACGGCCTCATTCCAGACAAGATCTGCTCAATAAGGAAAGTTTGTTATTAGCATTGAATCAAGAATATTGCATCCAACGTTCATCATCTCAGTGCTATATAAACAAGACTTTGAAGATTGAAATGGCTAATGCTCTCCAAATCTCTACACACATAAAAGCTAATCATAATCTTCTTTCTCTCAGTTTTGCTAAACCACACATTCTGATATTCTATCATTGTTTAGCAATCTAGTTTCTAAGCTTCAATTTGTGTATACATCACAGTTGTGATACAGTTTTGTAGAAAACATCCACACACTTAGTTTTATCTCTTTGTAAGAAAGTGTTACCTTGACAAACCGGGTTGTGGTTTGGATCAAGAAGGCTTTAGCAGTTGTTAAAGCAGTCTGTAATATTCAGTTGAATATAGTGGATTAAGACCTCGTTGGAGATAGGCGAAATCACCTTGACGGGTGGACTGGAGTAGTTTGAGATCAAACGAACCAGGATAAAAATATCTTGTTCATTGCATTAGATTTGGTGCCCACCCATTCTCCATGATGTTCTCCAGTCCTAAATTTAGTTAAACCAATACGAGCACTCATCCCTCAAAAGGAGTTTACCATGGTTTAGGAGGATATGGCAGTCACTCACCTCTTTCATTTTTGGCGTTCGATCACACGACTTTATTCTTTGTGGAGGATCTTTATTTGGTAATCCCCTTTTTCTCTTTTCGCGCTTTTTGTTTTTTTTTGTATTCCCTAACTTTTTCCTGGACAAATTCCTTTTGAATTTGACTTTGAAGTCCAGCGGGATGCCCTGACTTTTGCCTAAGCGACTTATTTTTTCAAGTTTCGGCTTAGCGGGGCTTTTTGTCTCTTTTTTTTTAATCATTTCATTTTGTTTGAACCCATCATGTGACTTTGAATCGTTCTTTGACTTGCTGAAAAAGGTGTAACTGCCTCGCTATTTGGTTGACAAGGAATAATCATTGTGGTATCGTCGTCTTTCGACCTCCTGGTGTGTGAGAGATACTCTTTGGGATATCATTCTCGTTGATGCACGCTGCTGATAGATGAGAGTTAACCATTGTGGTTTTATTCTTTCTCAACCTTATGAAGGATAACCTTTGTTGTATCCTTTTATGCGCACTCTTAATGAGTTTTGAACGCCCAATCAGATTAACTGAAATCTACCCTACCCCGGGTTAAATGTGAGGGTTTTTCTAAAAAGAAAATAAACTCCTACTTCAAGACTCAAAGGGGTTGACGAGGGTTTCACTCCCTTATATCTCTGGTGTTTGGGGATTGAAACAAGGCCTGTACATCGTCAGCAGGGTCCTATTCAAAAGCACACTGTTTGAAATTTTTGGCACCTTACTCATCATCCTCCCTCCAGAGGTTTTTGCTTTATTTAACAAGAGCTAAATACCAAAGAGTAAAAAACATTAATGAGTGAATACGGATGGACTAATTCAAGACAAACATATTCAATGCATTGTGATTAATATTCAAAAATAGGCAAGTTTTGCATACAAGAAAGTACTGAACCAAAACAAGAAAGATTACAAATGAGAATGCGAATGTAATTTGAAAATGCCATATTGAGGAGACTAGTCTCCATATGGACTTGTTGCTTCAGAAAGTACGCTTGGTAACCTCACTTCTTATCTATGGATGCTTTATATTCTTGATTTGAGAACGAATATCCATCATATCTTTAGTAAGAATATCCTTAGGTCGTGAGATCCTGTTCTGCGGAGGTGAACCTTATAACAACACGTCTTGAGCATGGACTGGTTTCCATACCTGATATTTGAGTGATCTGATGCCACTTGATGTAAATCTTTTAATGTTTTTTTCATTATTTTATTAAAAACGTTGAACGTCTTTTGTTTATCAAAACAACAATAATGAAGACAACTTGGCGTAATTTGAACAAACACTTTTATTGAATGATTGGCCTGTAAATAGGCATTTACAATGAAAAGTAATTATCGAAAAGGAACAATTGCACGCGAAACATATGGGGAGGAAGAAGAAAAGAAAGAAAATGAATGCAGACTTTGTCAAGTACAACTCTGCTACAACTCTCATGACCTCTGAATTCTTCAATACTTGCCTTCCGCATGACTGGTTGGACCAAACCTTCGTCCTGTTCCGATCAAACCAATGACCTCTTACGCGAAATATTTCTTTACCACATCTGCATTGACAGGGTTAGGGAAATCCTCTCCATCCATGGTTGCGAGCATCATAGACCCTCCCAAGAAAACTTTCTTTACAACAAAAGGTCCTTCATAATTGGGAGCCCATTTACCTCTAGCGTCCATGTTGTTAGGAGGTAAGATCCTTTTTAGCACCAGATCACCAGTTTGAAAATTTCGTGGATGTGCCCTCTTGTCGAAGGCTTTCTTCATCCTCTTTTGTTATAACTGTCCGTGGCAAATCGACGTTAATCTTTTCTCCTTAATGAGATTCAGCTGATAGAATCTATTCTGGACCCATTCGGTCTCATCTAATTGTGCATCCGTCATTATCCTCAAACAAGGGATTTCCACTTCCACTGGTAGGACTGCTTCCATGCCGTAAACAAGCGAAAAAGGGGTTTCCCCAGTCGAGGTACGCATGGTGGTACAATAACCATGTAAAGCGAATGGTAGCATCACATACCAATCTTTATAAGTGATGACCATTTTCTGCACAATCTTCTTAATATTTTTGTTTGCTGCTTCAACCGCGTCATTCATCTTAGGACGGTAAGGAGAGGAATTGTGATGTTTTATCTTAAAGTTTTCACACAACTCTTTCATCATCTTATTATTGAGGTTCGACCCATTATCAGTAATAATATTTTCGGGAATGTCGTATCGACAGATTATGTTATGTTTGATGAAACGTGCTACCACCTGTTTAGTGAATTGGCATAAGATGCTGCTTCAACCCACTTAGTAAAGTAGTCGATAGCCACCAAGATAAAACGGTGTCCATTGGAAGCGGTTGGCTTGATTCGGCCTATCATATCAATTCCCCACATCGCGAAAGGCCAAGGTGAAGTTAGGATATTCAAGGGATTGGGCGGCAGATGAATCTTGTCGGCATAGATCTGACACTTGTAGCAGATCCTGGAATGCTCGTAGCAATCATTTTGCATCGTTGACCAGTAATAACCTGCCCTCAAGATTTTCTTGGCCATAGTATGCCCGCTAGAATGTGTCCCAAAAGACCCTTCGTGCACTTCTTCTATGATCCTACTTGCTTCGTGTCTATCCATGCATCTGAGCATAATGGAATCATAATTCCTCTTATACAGAATATCGCCGTTGAGGAAGAATTTGGCGGCAAACCTCCGTAAAGTCTTCCTATCTGTGACAGAAGCATCTTTTGGATATTCTTGGGTTTTAAGATACTTTTTGATGTCATAGAACCATGGCTTCTCATCAACGTCATCTTCTCCTATTCCATAACAGAATGCCAGTTCATCCAACCTTAGGATGGTGATAGAAGGAGCTTCATTTGCCCATTTAACCTTAAACATGGATGATAGAGTAGCCAAAGCGTCTGCCAAGTTATTCTCCTCCCTTGGAATATGATTGAAAGTAATCTCATCAAAATAAGGGGTTAGCTTTAATACATGATCGCAATACGAAATCAGATTTGGGTGATGAGTCTCCCAATCTCCGTTGATTTGGCTAATTACCATAGCAGAATCTCCATATAATTCTAAGATTTTGATTCGTAAATCAATGGCAGCTTCTAACCCAAAAATACAAGCTTCGTACTCAGCCATATTGTTCGTACAATCAAAGCAAATCCTGGCGGTAAGAGGGGTATGAAAACCTTCAGGAGAAATAATTACCACACCGACACCATTACCTAATGCATTGGAGGCACCATCGAACACCATCGTCCATCGCGATCTAGGTTCAGGTCCTTCCTCTGGGCCTGGGATGTTACATTATCGTATGTACATGATATCTTCATCAGGAAACTCAAACTTCATTGGCTGGTAGTCATCTTTCACAGGTTGGTGGGCAAGATGATCTGCCAATACACTACCCTTGATAGCCTTTTGAGTGGTATATTGGATGTCGTATTCAGTCAAAATCATTTGCCAACGAGCTATCCTTCCCGTGAGGGCTGGTTTTTCGAAGATGTACTTGATTGGGTCCATCTTAGAGATCAGTAAGGTGGTATGAGTCAACATGTACTGCCTTAGTCGGCGAGCAGCCCATACCAAAGCGCATCAAGTTTTCTCGAGCAGTGAGTATCTTACCTCACAGTCGGTAAACTTTTTGCTAAGGTAATATATTGCGTGCTCTTTTCGACCAGCTGCATCATGCTGCCCTAATACATACCCCATTGAGTTCTCTAATACCGTTAGGTACATTATCAAGGGACTACCTTCCACCGGGGGCGAGAGAACTAGAGGTTCCATCAAACACTCTTTAATTTTATCGAATGCTGCCTGGCAATCGTTATTCCACCTGTCTGTCTGGCTCTTCTTTAACAATCTAAAGATTGGTTCACAAGTGGCTGTAAGGTGGGAGATAAATCTAGAAATGTAGTTCAATCTCCTGAGAAAGCTGCGAACCTCTTTTTCTGTTTCCGGCACGGGCATATCTTGTATAGCCTTTATTTTGCTAGGGTCAACTTCAATTTCTTTCTCGCTTACGATGAACGCTAACAATTTCCCTGATCTTACTCCGAATGTGCAGTTATTTCGATTCAACCTTAGCCTGAACTTCTATAACCTTTCAAACAATTTCAACAAATGAACCAGATGTTCCTCTTCTGTCTGGGATTTCACAATCATATCGTCGACATATACTTCAATCTCTTTATGCATCATGTCATGAAAGAGAGTGACCATCGCACGTTGATAAGTTACCCCGACGTTTTTTAGACCAAATGGCATCACCTTATAACAAAACGTTCCCCAAGGAGTAATAAAAGTAGTCTTTTCCATGTCTTCTGGTGCCATCTTAATCTGGTTATATCCAGAAAAACCATCCATGAAGGAGAACACTTTGGCTTGAGCCGTATTGTCAACTAGAACATCAATATGTGGTAACGGGAAATCATCTTTAGGACTTGCTCTGTTCAAGTCCCTATAGTCCACACACATCCTGACCTTTCCATCCTTCTTAGGCACGGGTACGATATTCGCGATCCACGGCGGGTAAGATGTTACTTTCAAAAAACCAGCATCAAATTGTTTCTGAACTTCTTCTTTGATCTTCTTAGACATCTCGGGATGAGTCCTTCGAAGCTTTTGTTTAACAGGAAGACACTCTTCTCTGAGAGGTAGCTTGTGCATAACAATGTCTGTGTCTAACCCAGGCATGTCTTCATAGGACCAAGCAAAGATATCTGCATACTCACGGAGCATTTTGATTAATTTGTGCTTGATATTGTCTCTTCTAGAGCAGCCCCGATCCAAACTTCATTTTGGACCTCTTCGGTTCCTAAGTTGATCAACTCAGTGGTTTCTTGGTGCGGCTGGATGGCCTTTTCTTCTTGCCTTAGTAACCTAGCCAACTCTTCAGGAAGTTCGCCGTCCTCCTCAGTTTCTTCTTCAACTTGATATATTGGCTTTTCAAAGTCATAGAGAGTCATAGCAGAATCATTCCCGACATTTTCTGGGATTAATGAGGGACACAATCTGCATGGTTATTTTTTTATCTTTATTTTAGTTTTAGATGTAAAAGAAAACAAAGTCTTGAATCTCATAAAAAAAACTTTCGGGAAGACAAAGAGTGAAACATTTGAAAACAAAAGACGTTCTTTATTGACGAATAAACTTGTAATTGAAAAACATTGTGGCCTTACAGCATGTCCGCTATGTCTTAGGCAGGACATAGGGATTATTGCATGATAACAGAAAATAAAAGAAATTTACTCTTCAAAACGGGTGACTTCGATGATATCCTCGGTGAACCAGTTGGTAAGCTTTTCATTCGGCCTGGTCGGATGAACCCACTTATCCATCTCACAATCACTGTCATCTCCTTCACTTACTGCATGAGCTTCTTCCCGGATGGTTCCGCCGCTGGCGAATCGAATTGGTGGAGGAATACTTTGACCTTCAAGAGTAGTGACTGACCTTCCCTGATTAGCGGCGAAGCCTAAACCTTTCTTGTCCTTCTGAGTAGGGAGATCCAACACTCTTCCCCAGCCTTCTGGATGACCAGACTGAACGATTGCTTGTGCCTGGCGATAGGATGACATGGGGACCTCTAACCTCTTGTCTTCTTGATAAGGAGTTCTAACAACCTGTACAGTTTCGAAAGCTTGACACGGAGTCTCATGGAGTTCTTCTTCCACTTCAACATAGCGGAAAGAACTCAGGTGACTGACAATGTAATCTTCTTCGCCGTAGACAGTGACCACTTTTCCATTCAACAAAAACTTCAGCTTCTAGTGTAGAGTGGAGGTAACGGCGCCAGGTCCATGGATCCATGGGAGTCCAAGCAAACAACAATAGGAAGGGTTTATATCCATGATAAAGAGGGTTGCTTGAAATGCTTGAGGTCCTATCTTGATTGGCAGGTCGACTTCCCCGAACACAGTCCTTCTTGATCCATCAAAAGCCTTAACAACCAAATCACTTGGTCTCAATGAAATCCCCTCATAATCCAGCTTCAAAAGAGCAGACTTAGGTAATACGTTGATAGAGGAACATGTATCAACCATCACACGAGATAAGGTAGTTTTTTCAATTTCCATAGAGATGTGTAATGCTTTGTTATGCTTCCTCCCCTCAGGGGGTAGGTCGAAGTCCGTGAAACCCAGCCCATTACTTGCAGAAATACTAATCACAATTCCCTCAAATTGATTCACTGATATTTCTTGGGGGACAAAAGAGGTTCCTAACAGCTTCAATAGTACATTTTTATGGGATTCCGAGTCTCTGAGCAAGGCGAGGATGGATATCTTTGAGGGTGTTTTACTTAACTGGTCAATGATTTTGTAGTCACTCTTCTTGATGTACCGTATTAACTCGGCTGCATCCTTAGACATTTCATCATCAAAAATAGGAATAGGGGGACTCTGCCCCGGCTTATCGCTATTGACCATGATTTGTTTTCCTTTAGCCTTAGCTGCAACATCTGTACTACTTTCAGGTCGCTCTGGCGGGGAGAAAATTCGACTGCTGCGAGTAATTCTACTTTCATTGACAATATCGAGCACTGCAGGTTTCTCTTCTTCAGACTTATCTTTCTCAAACCTCTGAGTAGTAACCTTCTTCCCTTGATAGTAAAGTTAACCACCATAATTCCAAGGTACCGCTTTGTCGCTAACGTATGGTACTGGACCAGGCGTAGTGATAAGTAGTGGAGACTTCTTAGCAGGTACCAAGATTGTTACAGGTACTCGAGTAGCTTTTTGTTTGACCAGAATGGTTATCACATTAACTTCATTCTTATCGATCTCAGGCTTCATGATTTTGCGATTAAACTGAAGAAACCCCTTTGTAATCAAATCTTGAACTGCATATCTCAACAAATGATAACCCTCTGGATGTTTTAAACAAGCAGTACAATCCATTCTGCAGCCCAAGAATACACCTTTGCTCGTCAACTGCTCTTTCACGAATAACAGGGGGTAGTTAACTGATCAACATCCATAACTAGATCTAGTCTTTCGTCTTCAATGATGGCACTGACAGTGGAACCTCCGTGAGTCGGTAGTGGTTGATTTGTAATATTAGGTGTTGGCCCAAAATTAATAGCTTGAGAGTCTAATAGGTCTTGGACCTTATGCTTGAAAGCATATCAATTCTCGATAGTATGTCCCTGTTCGCCAGAGTGGAAATCACACCGGGCATTAGCGTTAAAGTGAAATGGCAACCTTTCGGGGTCAACTTTCAATGTACGTAACTCAATCAATTTTAGGTCGAGTAACTGGGGAAACAATTCTGCATATGTCATTGGAAGTACATCAAACTTCCTAAGGGGGAGTCTTGGTTTTTGTTGATTACTCTGCCGGGGTGTATATGTTGGACGTTGAGGGGGAGCTATTGGAATTTTTACAGTAGCAGCCCGGTGGTCGTAATCTTGATATCTGCCCTTCCCCTTCTGAGGATAGATCGCACCGGATTCTCCTTCCTTTTTCTTTGGGTGGCCCCCGAAAGGCTTCTTAGTATTGCCAGCACTATTCCCAACCGGGACATCTTGGATTTTCCCCAATTTAATTCCGATCTCGATCCGTTCCCCATGTGTTACCATCTCATCAAAAGTACCTGATATGCTACATGTTGTGTAATACTGGCCTTGCAGCATACTACTAAACATCTCTACCATTTCTTGTTCTAACATGGGAGGTTGCACTTTTGCAGCCATCTCTCGCCACCTCTGGGCATACTCTTTGAAAGACTCATCTCATTTCTGGGATAAGTTCTGCAGTTGGGTTCTTGTGGGCGCCATGTTAGTGTTATACTGATAGTGAAAAACAAATGCTTCAATCAATTCTCTCCATGTGCGGATACGACTACTTTCCAGCTGCATGTACCATTCGAGTGGACCACCTGTCAAACTATCTTGATATTAGTGCATCAACAGTTTCTCGTTGTTGGAATATGCAGACATCTTCCGATAGAAAGACTTAACATGGGTTTTTGGACAGGACGTGCCTTTGTACTTTACGAAATCAGGCACCTTGAATTTTGGGGGAATCTTTACTCCGGGCACCAAGCCTAAGTCAGACATGTCAAAGCCTACTGCACCTTGACTTTCAAACTTGTGCATCCGTTCTTCAAGCATATGCAACTTCTTGCTATCTTTAGTTGGTTCTTCCATATTAGTCATCCAGTCTTCCCAATTATCTTCTTCCACCGGCCTAACAGGAATGCGAACAAGCCTTGGTAGTATAGTAGGTTGTTAAGTGTTCTGATGAGCGGGAGTGAGTGGGGGAGGGTTTCCCACAACTTGATTCCCAAGGATGCCTTGGTTACCTGTAAGATTGCTGAAATTTGCATGCTGACCATTTTGGGTATTCAAACCGATATTCATATTTCGATTTCCTCCTGTATTCTCCACTGCGTTCTGAGTCCCTGGAATACCGTAAGGGTTATTGATGACGACCCCTGGTGGACCAGCGTTCGGATTTTCACCCCCATTATTCAATGCTTCAGCAGGCCTCACAATCATGGCCCTCATTTCCTCCTGTTGACGAGCCATATTCTGAATAATCTCCATTAACTGATCGACTCGAGTATCCATCCTGGTTCCCATAGCCACAATATCTGCTTGAATTTGTTCAATCTGTCTTTTGGCGGTGCTTCGAGTATTATAACGATGGGAATTCGTAGTGGATATTTCTGCAAAGGGGAGGCCCAAATCAAGGAATAAGAAGACCTGCCATAATTATTTCTCATATTATGATATGCATGAATGCATGATTGTGTATGCGATGTTATATCATTTCCAGGACATCCAAAGTTTTATTACCACTAGGAATTTTAAACAACATGATAAGAGAGACAAACGGTGGGAAGAAATTTTGATTAACAATTGATCTCATTAAAAACATCATTCATATGATCCAATGGTAACTTCTTACAAGCATGATTCAGAAACTGCAATGAAATCTAAATGACCCCATCCAACAAGACTGGTGGTGATCAAAAGACAAAAATAAAATAAAAGGGGAGAACAAGATAATCAACGGGGTGGATCTCTAATCTCTGTGTAGTACAATGGTCCTCCTTTCCAGAAGCACTCCTCACTCCATTCCTTAGTTTCTTCAAATAATTTCTTTGTCTTTTCACGATCCCGTCCACGAGCGAAGCTATCGATCACCACATCTTTCTGATGTAGTTGTCCCTCTAAGTACACACATTGCTTTGGGAAGCGATCACATTCTTTACATTCTGGTAAAGGTATAGGCACATGCGCTTCTTCCATTTCCTTGATCTTGTCTCGGAGTCTTGCATTCTCTTTCAGCACTTCGGTCATTTGATCTTCTTTTGCTTCCAACTCCATCCTAGCAATTTTGAATTGGTTTTCCAATTCCTTGACTTTGGCTTTGTTCCTATTGTTGGCCATCTGAAATTTCAAAGTTTCTTGACGATTCCTTTCTGCATCAGCGAGGGCTATCTGATATTCTTCCGTAGACACAAAAAAGTTTTCAGCTCTGGGTTGTTTCTTGGAACTACTTTCCCCTTCATACTCTTTTAGCTGACGGGCCAAGTCCCTTTTCTTTTCTGTTAAGAAATATATTTCCATTTTTTTGTCTTCCAAATTCTGGCAAAGGTCCTTATTCTCCAATTGTACTTGATAGAAGCGTTCCTTAGGCACATCGTGTTGCAACTCATTGGGTTGAAGATACAAGGAGATTTCTCTTTCAAAAGGAAACATAAGAGTTTTGACTCTTTCCTTCAACCAATCCACATAAGGATCGAAAGCTAATACCTCTTTTAGCTCGAATAATTCTTTTCCTTTCCTTCCAACACGCGCCCAGGCAATATCCACCTTCTTCAATAATTCTAGATCTTCTCCTTTTTTGCAATACATAGGTTTGACCTCCTTGGTCGTGGATGGACGCCTCATGGTATAACCTAATTGGCGAAGAGAGAGTACTGGATTGTAGTTGATAACCCCTTTTGTTCCCATGAGTGGAACATTAGAGAAACCTGCACAGTGAGAGATGACTTTGGAGCTATCCACCTTAAGTTTGTACCATTGGATATCGAAAGAGGTGGGTGTCATTACTTTGGATGCCCATGAACGAGGATCTTCTTTGAATGGCCCTTTGGTGGGTAACTGTGCCATGAATAATTTGTAAAGCATATGTGTACAGCATACCACTACTCCTTTCTTTCCATGCCTGGAGTGGATGGCGTGGTAAGTATCTGCTAATAGCGTAGGTATAGGATTCTTATTCATGAAGACGCAAAGAGAATCCAAGTCTACAATTTCTTTAATCTCAGGGAATAAGACAACTTCGTAAATGATAGCAGCCAATAGAGCATAATAAGCATCCCAATTTCCCGCGTTTGCCATTTCCTTAGCCTTACTTACCAAGAAATCTACAGGAAGACCACAAGTGACTTTGTTACGTCTCCATTTCCCTTCTACATTGTTAAGGCTCAAATAAAGAACCTTAGCAATGGCCTCAAAGTCAGGCTTAATAGGGACTCGAACAAATGGAACATGACTGGTGAGCTTAATGTGGAGAAGATGAGCATACTCCTCAAGAGTAGGTGCTAACTGGTAGTCTTGAAATGTGAAACAACGCAACTATGGATCATAAAATTGTAACAAAGTCTGTACGGCCTTATCGTCAACCCGAGCATCCAATAAAGATAGGAGATTCCCATATCTTTCACCAAAAATGCCCATTTGTTGACAATTCATGAGGTCTCTGAGCTCTTCAAGAGAGGGCCAAATACTAGGACGAAACTGATAACTGAAGTTATCCCTCTTTGTCTTTAGGATGATATCAATGTTGTTTTCCATTCTTTTAGAGGAAGGAAACCCTAGATAGATCCTGGAAATGACAATGCGCATGCGAATTAATTACCGACATATATATATTTTTTGAAAAGTAAATATGCTATGATGTGTGTGCAAATGATCATGGGGTTACTACTTTCATGATACTGATTCCTATTGTACTGCCTCTTCATATTCTGTTAATACCGAGATCACAGGTCTGAAACGTAACCGGAAGAAATCCATGAAGATCATAGTTGGATCCTCAGAAAATAAATCTGAGAACCTCATAATTATTGGCAGAAATCCATGACATAACCAAAAGTAACCGTCTGGATATAGTCACCAACTGTACCTGTGATAAAAATTCGCTCCCCACTCACGGGTGAAAACTAGGTTAGGGTAAGACAATGGTAACTCGAAAATCACGGGTTCACCTGAAAGTAAAAATCACCGCAACACAGACGTGCATGATGAAAGTACCTCCAATTGAACCTCATCCGAGCATGGTATATGACATGACTGCACTAATCGGACCACATCCTATAGCCTTCATTCCCCCACTCTATTCCTAGGTGTCCTAGTGCACTCTGGCCTGGGTACTGGGCCTTTTACCTCAATAGTAACATTCCCACCCAAACAAGAAGCAGATCCGGTACAACAACAGTATATGGAAGACAGTAAAGTGTAATGCATACATATGCTCAAGTATATACCAACTGAATAGATAAACTGAAAGCATAAAAAATAAACACCCAAAGAAAGAGAAAGCAAGAGCTAGGAGTGACTCAGGGATGGACCAGCATTTGGTCGACCTGTCCCCAGTGAAGTCGCCAGCTGAAACAACCGGCTGAAAATCATCAAACAATGAAGTCTCCATCGAAAGTCTTTTATCCCACATGTAGGGAAAGGTAAACATCGAGAAAACCTGAGAAGGGAGAAGTCACGGTCTTGTGACCGAGAGATAAGGGTAAGCGAGTCTGTTACGCAAGGGGAAGGTATTAGCACGCCACACGCCCGTAGTACTCTACGGTATCCACTCTTGTTATCTATCTTATGGGTGTGTTCAATCTATGCTTACTGTTTACTATACTCTTGAAGGGAGAATGCATGCAAAAGAAAGGAGAAAAGAATGTAGGGAAAATAAAAGTTATGCTCGTTCGGGCCCTACCCCGATGCCTACGTATCCCTTTTTAGGAATCAGAGCAGCCGTAGTTCGGCTTACATGTTTTTGTTGGTTTGTATTTTTTAATGAACAATATTAATTTCTCCTTTTGCCGCAACTCTACCTTTGGAGACTTACGCGTCAGCACAGAAGTGAATTAACATGCTCTTTTGAAAAGAGTTTGAGAGAAAAGGTGCTTGGACGCACAAAAAGGTTTGAATTAGTTTGTGTTTTTTTAATGAACAATATTAATTTCGCCTTCTGCCGCAACTCGACCTTTGGAGACTTACGCGTCAGCACAAAAGTGAATTAACTTATTCTTGTGAAAAGGTTTTGAATGAAAGGCCCGAAGGCAAAACGAGTTTTGTGTTGGTGTTTTTGCTTGTAGATAACAGCTAGTTAATTGCAAGAGAGAGATATTAGCCATTTTTCTACTTATTCATGAAATGAGTCTTTGAAACTTGAACCATGCCAAGGCTTAGAATGGAAAAACGATAAGATCGAGAAGAGACCCGTTTATCATCTCCCATGTTCAACAAAGGCACGATTCTCATCAGTAATTTTTAAGTATTTTGAAGTTTGTAAGAAAGATTTTTTTTTGTTTTAAATGCATATGCGAAAAGTGGAAAGAAAAGTCAAAGGGGGACTAGCCTATTTCTAAACCTAATGTTATTATACTTCACACAATCTCTCGAAAGCACTAAAGTGCGAAAATGAGGAATAAAATGAGATTGCAATGATACCAAACGGAGAAGGTCCGTTGCCTCTTCAAAACCACACAAGCAATAAGAAATCTCTACAGAAGCTGCTCTCCACGAGTGATCAAAGAATTAGTCTCCAAGCATTCCATATTGCGAAAGTTACATCAATATAATATCACAAGATTTTAACTAAAAAAAATGATAATGAAAACGATTGTTAAACATAAAATAATTGAAAGTTCTAATAAAATTCTAAAGAAAAGTCCAAAAGAATTCTAAAAAAATATGCTACTATTTTTGTATATCGTTTTTATCATGTAAAGAAAAAGTTCAAACAAATTTAAATAGTTATCAAAATCGTTCAAAATAAACTAAAAAATAGGAAAAAGAGGCCCAAGGGGGTGCAAGTGGAATCCAGGAGGTGTGCTGAAGTAGTCTGGGCTCTAGACCCATTGCAGGAAAATCCAATAAGCTATTTTTTGTTCGACTAGCTTCATTCTAATGCAAAAAAAAGTATTAGGCTTGAGGAGGCAAGATCTGGTCCAAATCCACAACATGATCATACGTCCTATCTTATATCATTTCAGAATTTGTTCAGCCTTTCATGATTATAAAAAAAAAATCATAAAATCTAAATAATAAGACAAAAACAAGAATAAAAGAAAAGAGGACTTAGGGTTAAGATGAGGCGATGATTAGGCCTCTCGATCTCCTTCTTCACTTGTAAATATCCGTTCCACACAATGCCATCCATCACCGGCGGTCTCAGATTTCATTTCAGCACTTGTCCTCTCGTCTCTTCTTCACTCATCTTCAACAGAATTCATCATTGTCGCCTGCAACGGCGACTTCCCTTCGTTCACCTCATCTTTATTTGCTTCAATTTTCACCGCGAGATCCTTTTCTACCAGAAGAATTATCCGGTGCTCCTCTAAGAACGACGAGATCGACGAGAAATAGGGAGAATCAAGTCCAAATATGAAATTCACTTCTGATTGCCTTCTTCTCTGATTTCTTCACGTTCTAGATTTTTAACCTTTCGTGCATTTTTGTCACGTTGCAACAACGTGTTGATGATTGTGGAATTGAAGATGTTGCAGTATGAACAAGATGATGCAGATTGAAAGAAGATTTGTTGAAGGCGATTGAGGATGAAGAACAATGTGAATTGAAAGTTGAAGCTATATGGAGATGCACTGAAGATTGGGGAAGTTGCAGTGGAGAATTGAAGGCGTGCCAAGAGAGAAGAGGTTGAAGATGCAACGAAGATGAAGGTTATGCAGAGGGAACATGGGAGAGATTTTTCTCTGGCTTTTGTGGTGAGTTTTTTTTCTAACTTTTCTGAGTTTTCTTGAGGTATATTTCTGTGTGCAAAATCATTCTGCCCCTTTCTTCTCTCTCATTTTCTGTTATATCCCTCTGGAAACTTTTTGAGATTTTGAGCAGTTAGTTCCAGGTTCTGTTAGAAACAGTTTATGTTATAGGAAATTGAGAGATGAGCCGGGAAATCGGTTAGAGGGGAGTTAGTTATAGATTGTTTGGATGGAGGTTAGTTGGGGAATAGGTTAGGGGACTAGAAGAAGTTGGTTAAATGTTGTTAGTTTGTTAAGAAATTCAGAAACTAGCTAGAAACTGTTATAAGGTTGGTTTTGGAAATCTGTTATGAGTTGTTAGAGGTTAGAGGATTGGTTAGATTTTCTGTTATGACAGTTGGTGATATTGAGGTCAGTTGCAAGCTATTAGCATATAGTTTTTGTAGGGAGATGGTTAAAAGGGATTCTGTTACAGTTATAGTTAGTTTTTGTTGATTTAGTTAACTTTGTTAATCCTATTGTTAGAAAATAGTTAGTTCTAAAATATTTTTGTCTCAATCAGTTTGTGATCAATTTAAGCCTTGTGTTTCAGTTTAAAAACAATTAACAAAATTAGGTGAAAGTTAGTTAGTTGAAAATTCTGCTTAGTTAGTTATAGGTGCCAAAATCTGTTGTTGTTGGATAGAGACAGTTAGTCGAATATCCCATTAGATGTTAAAAGTTAGTTATAAAACTAAACTAAACTAAAACTTAAAAATCTTAGTTATTATATTTTCTGCTGTGAAAGTTAATTAAATGTTAGTTGTTAGAAGTTATTGATTTTCTGTTAGAAATTGTTAAGAGTCAGTTTTAGGAATTAGCTGAGTGGAAATCAGTTAGAAGGTTCTAAAAATCTGTTGCTTTTTTGTTTATGCTGAATGAATGATCCTCTTCCTATTATATTTCTTATTACATCCTCTGTGAGTATTCTCTATCAATTGTGAATAAAAATACGAGATTGAGTCCCCTTTTCCCTCTCTGGTTTTATTATTGCAGGCTGCATGTTGGGATAATCGATATAGAGCTGAACTATTGCACAGACCCTTTCTTAACGCATATGGTCGGTCGGTTGTATGCTTTAAACAACAAGGCATTGCTTCTATTTATGAATGTTTAAAGTTTCTTGATGTCGCATATGCGCTAATCTGGTTTTGAATGTTGTTAGAAGTTTTATTTGCAGGTTAAAAAAATGGAAAAGTTGGAAACGGCTAGAAATTGGTTAAAAGAGGTTTTGTTGAATCGTTAGTTCTGTTAGGATAGAAACGGTTAGTTAGTAGCAGTTAGTTATCTGTTAGCTTATAATCTTATTAGAGCAGTTAGTTTTATGAATTGCCTTTTTGTATTGTCTTGGCTTGGGTATATGGATTTTCATGTACAGGCTATCATGTCATGATGAAGGTGATATTGCAGGCTTGGTGCATAATTAACGGTCGGTTAACACAAGAAACCGTCGCAGGTTCACGACACGGTTGGCATTCCTTGGTAACATATCTTTAGCTTTATCTTTGAATTTTGTCATAACCTGAGCTTAACGACCTTACGGAAACATGACAGGGCAGCGATGCATATTAATTCCTTTGTGTTATGCAGGTCTGAGCGTGGCACATGAGATGCTTATGGCTTACAGGAAGGCCAATCTGTTAGTTGACCCTCAGAGCTTTAAGGAGATCATGGACATTGGTTGAAGAATAAAAAAAATTAGGAATAGGTTTAGGAGCAAAGAAGAACATAGGTTTAAATCTTAGTAAAATTTTGTGTATTTATGATATGATGTAATGCATTGGAACCTTGAATGGATTTGAACTTTAGCCTTGAATGATGTCATATATTTGTAAAAAAATGACGATGATTTGTACTTGAAGCTTAGACCTTTGATGACTGAGGTGTCTTTTTGTAACTTTAGTGTAGTGACCTTAATTTGTAATGAACATGGTGTATTATAACACCTGAAGTTTGAATGAGGAGGTTTTGGATGAGATTTGGATGGATTTTGAATGGTATTTGAATGATACTGAAAGTGATAACTTGAACCAAAATAATCACTTGAATGGAACTATAATGAATGACAATTATAATGAATGACTATGTCTTGCCATTTGTATCTCATCTTTTGCATTCCAAGAAACCCTTATGATTAAGGTCTCCCAACTCGTCTGAATCAAATTCTTGAAAATAAACCAATGCTTAGATTTCTTTAGTACCATTTGATTATCCTCTAAGCATTTCACTTCATGACTCAGTGAACGAATTCCAACCAACTTGCATATTCAATGAACTAGTCCTGAACCCAAGATATGACATAACATTCAATCGAATCAATAATATTCATGCATGAACTCAGTCTAGAAAACAACTTCTCCATATTGAAATTGCCCAAAATCAAAGCCTTTATTCATATTCATCTAACTCAATTAGCACTCTCCCGCATCATATCTTATATTGTGCTTTAACTTTTGTAATTCAAGTCAAAAACATGTCTACTTGAAAATGTAAGGCTAAAATCCTTAAGAAATTCCCTTGAAGATGATAATTCCTGACGCACAGTATAAGGCTTTCTGAGAAAGTCCCTTGATAAAAAACAAACCAATCTCATGATCTTCGATGAAAAACCCGATTGGAACACAATTACCGAAAACCTGGCTTTAATCGCATATAGGAAAATAAACCATGATAGCCTCGTGTCTTGATGAAGAAAGAAATTCTCAACGACCCAGGTCACAACCCTAATTCCACTGCTCGCTGCCTGAATAAGAAATCAGCCTTTATTGGACACGAACGCCTTAACCACTGCGAAACCCTAATATCATACAACCATTGAACTTTGAACCTCAAGCGCTTTATTGAATGTAAGTGTATGTTAATGACCTAATGGAATATATACATATGAATGCAAGAGTTTAAGCCAGATGGAAGAAATTAGGAGGGCAAATTTTGGGGTGCAACACCTCTTTGCGTGTGATAATGGAAACCAAGTTGTCAGAGGATGAATGGGTCCAAAACAAGTTTGACCAATTGAATTTGATTGAAGAGAAGAGAATGACAACTTTGTGTCATGGGCAGTTATATCAGAAGAGAATGAAGAAAGCTTTTGATAAGAAGGTCAAACCTCGTAAATTCAGAGAAGGCGACCTCGTGCTCAGGAAGATCATGTCTTTTAACGCTGATTCTAGGGGCAAGTGGACTCCCAGTTTTGAAGGCCCATATGTTGTCAATAAAGCCTTCTTGGCGGTAATTAATTCTTGAAACTATTGATGGTGAGGAGTTCCCACGTCCCATGAATGCTGATGCAGTCAAGAAATACTTCGCCTAAAGAAATAAAAGAACAACTCGCTAAGTTGAAAACCCGAAAGGGCCGCTTAGGCAAAAAAGAGCGTCTCGGTAGGCCGAAAACCTGAAAGGGCGGTCTAGGCAAAAATTAGAGACATAAACAGAATAAAGTTCTCGCTAAGTTGAAAACCCGTAAGGGCAGCTTAGGCAAAAGTTAGGGACTTTCTTGGCAAGTAACTGCATCAGACAATACTTGATCGTTGAAGCAACAATCTTCTCGGATTCTCATCATACTTCAACGAAAGCTGCTGCTCAGGATTTCAAAAGTTGTTAGAGGGGACAGTGGTCATTGTATCTCAATGTATCTTTTCCATTATATATTACCATTTTCCGAACTTTGTAATCCTCCATGGAGTCTCTCCATTCGCAGACTACCATTCTATTAATGAAATTTGAGCTTTTACCCAATTCTTTGTATTTCTTATTTTATTTAGCTTGCAAAGACTCCATTTATTATTGATAACAACTTTCAAAGCGAAAATATTAAATAACAAAATTGATTTTCAAAAAGAATTTACAATTTGATTTTACTTTAGAATTAGTGATGTAAGAGAAAAACAAAAGTGGTGATCCTAGGAATGGACGAACTCCAGTTGTTTTGAGAAGTTTTTGTTTCCCCCGGGAAAGTTTACTCGGGATATTTTTGCTGTATTGGGTTTGTGGCTCCAGTGTCCCCAGACAAGTTTTGGTTCATTTTTCTTCTTTTTTTGAGTTTACATGATATGAAGACTCAATCCAAGATTTCTTCAGTGAAGGTTTCACTTGTTTGATAGAAGTTCTTTCTTCCCAGAGAAGTTGGTACAATGATTACTCTCGAAGAGCACATGTCTCTGGTTTCTCCAGTGAAGAACATATATGGGTTTTCCCTTTGAGAATGTGGTGTTGACCTCCCCAAGGAAGTCAGCACGAAATCCCCAGTTAATGTCTCGACGATGGGACATTATATGCCTTAGCGAAGTTTGTATGCTTTTTCCTCCTTCAAAATGGGCCTGAATTCCCCAGTGAATGTTTTGATGATTTGGTCGCCACCTGCTTTACTTGAAATTGATTTTTGCAAACCCCAGTATAAGCGTTACATTTGAAAACATTTGTTTCCCTTGTTGAAGTCTGAGTGCTATTCCCTGGTAAAGCCTGGGGAAGGATGTTATATCTCTGTATCTGTACTGTTTTGTCGCTATGTTTTGTTTATTTCCGGATTACATTTCTCCCCAATAAAGTTAAACCATGCAGTGGGTTTTGTTTCCTCAGTTGGCGCTTACCTTTTCTTGGATTGTTCATCTTGGATGTAATTTAGCCAAGTGTTGATTGTGCCCGAGTCGGTTTTGCCTGGTTACTCCCAGTGTTGTATATCTGTTTTGTCAGCATACCCACGATAACACCCATACATTCATACATACATCATGCATAGCTAAAATTGCCAAATCATTGCTCATTCACATTTGTTAATATTTTGTTGACATATTACCCTGTTTTGTAGAGTTATGTTGTCCTCTCTCCAATAGAGTGTTGGCCTTAAGTAGAAAGTGTATATTCTTTCAATTTCCCCACTGATTTATCCCTCGTGGAAGATTTTTGCTTTAGCCTTCTTGTACAACTCTTTGTCTGGATGATTTGGGTTTCCCTCTTGAGTTTATTTCTCAAAGGATGTATTTTGGACGACTGTCTCATTCCAGTTTATTTCTAGTTTGAATCTTTGATCCTCGGTAATATTATTACTTTTGATCTCTACAAGCTTCGAGCCTTGGTTTGAGTGTGCATTTATTTTGCACGAGAGGACTTTATCTCCTCAGCAGGAATATGTTGGAATTTCCCCAGGAAGCCATTTTGTTTTCCCCATGAAGATATTTTGTTTTCCCCAGGAAGCTATACTGCCTTCCCCGTGAAGTCATAATTCATTCCCCAGAAAGTCATGACATTTTCCCCATGAAGTCATTTTACACCTCCATAACAACAAGTAGCATGTCTCTTTATTTGAGCAACTTGTGCTTCCCTGTAAAAGTCGACGTAACTTTTTGCTATCTTCTCTATGAGTGGATAGTTTGCAGTTTGTTTTTGTTGTACCCCAAAATTTTCCCTCTCACTTATCAAGAATTTGCTCACAAGATCTCCCTTGACCCAAGACTGCGCTAGGGTTTGATCAGCTTAAGACATCTCCTTAAGCACTGATGACCAAAACTAGGGTTTAAGTTTGCACAAGGATTTTTGAACTTACAATTCCCCATATGACTTTCATGGATCATTATGGACCCCCAAGGTTTCTCATGTCAAGTTTCAAGCCTTGGATCACATTTTTGCTCAGTCAATTGAGCAATTGACCTAAAAATCAACTGTATTGGGGAAAAGTCAACCATGGACAATTTACAGTCAAACTACATAATTTTTTATCCACATCAACATTTTAAACTCATATGTATCATTTTATCAAGCTTGGACCAAAATTCCTCAAGAAATTTGATCAAATCTCCAAAAGGGAAAAATTGTCAAAATTAGGGTTTTGACTGGGAAAGGGCAATTTCTAATTTTTGACCTAGCAAATGATCAATTGGTTTAAGGAATGATCTCAAGAGTCCAATTTCATCATTTTGACCTAATGGCATAGTTCAAAACATTGCAAGTCCATTGGATTGACAGATGAATTTTTCAGTCAACTGATCAAAAGTTAATTGTATATTGAAAAGTCAAACTTTGACTTTTTGGTCAAATTCAAGTGCCAAAGATCACAATTCATCAGAACATGTCAAAATATGAAACTCATTCATCAAGAAATAAAAAAGTCAAGATTTCATTTTGAAAAGTCAAAATTTCTAAACTTAGAAATTTTTTATAAGTGTTGGAAATTTCATGTTTTTTCATAACTTTGAGCCAAATTTTCACCATGATGCAAGATGATTCAAGAGAAACTTCCAACATAAAAGTTGTAGATCTCCATGAAATATACAACTTTTCTTTACACAACTCCTTCCAAAAATGCTTGGATCTCAAGTTATAATTTTATGAACATAGGGTCATGAAACTAAACAGTTAGTGAAATTTTGGCCTAATTTGGTCAGGATTTTGACCTAACTTCATGGAACTTTTTCATATATCTCCAAGGGGAATCTTCAAAAGAAATTCAAATATGGGTTGTATATCACATTTTAATCTTTCCAAAATGTCCAAGAACTCCTTGAGATCATTCTTGAGGAGGGAGAATCGAAGATATGAAGTTAGGGTTTTGTCACTTGAATTACAAGGCATTTTGTGATGAACAAGAATTCAATTTCAAACCTATGCTGCACAATCTTGTTTTGCAGGCCTCTAAACCTCAAGATCTATCCATAATCAGAAGATTACACTTACTTTTGAGCTATTATCCACCTGATTCAAGCTTTGTCCAAGTAAATTTTCCATTAATGGAACAAAGTTCACACTTCCATTTTGGAAAAGTGACTTTAATCACAAAGTCAAATTGTATGGAGCTTTGCACCTGTTCTTTCTGCATAAGCATTCTCTATAAACTTAGAACAGACATGTTTAAAGTGTCAAGCCACCCTGCAAGACATGTACCTTACATTGAAACCATGTTTTTCAAGATAACTTCAAAAACAGGTCAAAAACTCATAACATGTGATCTTTGTCTTCTGATCACCCAAGCTCTCAAAACCTTTTCCTATACATTGAGACACTATTATGCAACTTAGGACACGATTTTTGCAAGCCTGAAACTCTCTCAAATTCCCTCTAGCCAGAAATTGCACACAAACTCCATTTTTGTGTAGGTTCTGACCTTGAACTTGTATCTTCTATTTCCATCGTGCGTTCTTTGGCCTTTTAGTTCCTAAAGCTCCTATACATCAAATATAACGTGTCCATGTCCCTGTTACACGACTGTAACACCATTTGCATCAAACTCCATAACCAAAAATAGAGCATTACACATTGACTTCTCCAAGTCATTTCATCCACTCTCAACTCAAGCAAACCATTGCATTAGTTTCCTAGGACCTCAAGGAAGCTAACCTGATCATCACCATCACTTGAAACAAGCTCAAACTCCAAACACGATTTCCAATTTTGAGGTAAGTTTTCTCAACTTGGAACTCTTCATACAGGCATCATCAATAGTTTATTTGTGAATAAAACATGTAGATATCATTGCCCTGAAGCTAACCATGTCCTTAGTTTCCATTAATTTTGCTTGACCTTAGAGAATTTTGAAACTGAAATTTCTGAATTTTTTAGGGTTCAGATTAGGGCCATTAAAATTCTTGCTTATCTTTGATTTATAGTTTTAATACTTTACATTTCTGGAATCGTGAGAAAATTTTCTACAAGTTTCATGTTTACAATTTTCATTTTTTATGAGAAATAAGCAAGTTACAGTTGGTCTGGCTGGAGGTTGAAAATGAAGTCTTCAGAACACATTTTGCCTTACATATTTATTGTTTCATTTATATTAACGGATGTATAGCCACCCCAGTGGTAGAAGCGCGCTCCTGTAACCTATGGGACCTGAGTTCGAGTCCCAGTGGTACCCTTTTCATTTTTCATATTTTTACAATTCTGACTTTTTTTGTTTGCAGGGCACTGGGCCTGGCTTATTTTTATTTTTTATTTTTTGCTGACTGACCTCCCTACTTCCTCTTGGAACCCCCTGGCCCAAGTTTTATTATTTATTTATTTATTTCATTTTTCTTTTCTTAAATACATTTTCTAAATACTAAAAAATCATAAAAATACAAAAAATGATATATTTATATTTTGACTTAGTTTATTTTATTTTTTTCACAAAAATATTTTTATTAATTATACGTTATTTAATTATTTACTTATTATCTTGTAAATATAAATAAATTTAGGTTATTAGTTATTTTCTTCATACTAATTTAAATGCATTATTTTTTATATAAAAAAGGGACTAAAAATAATTTATAATGCTATAAATATTTTCAAGATAAAAAATTACCAAAAATACTTTTCTTAAAATTATTTTGATTTGATTAATTAATAGAACTAGGTTTTCATTTAAAATCTTTTCTTAATAAATTCATACTTAATTAACTATTTTCTTTATTTAATTAGGTTAAGACAAAATCTTTTTTCATGAAAACCAAACAAAATTCATTTTTTCTACATTTTGCATCCTTGTACATTTGTTCATTTTTATACTTTGTATTTATTCAATTCCTTGTATATTCATATCAATTCAAGGGTTGTAATAGACTAATTAGGTTTAAATTCTTGCAATCCCCATTCATGAATTTTTACACCCCCTCCCCACAAATGTTGTAATAGCGTAGTAACTTTAAATTTCGTAATTTATCGCTTTTATATAATATGCTAGTAATTAGGGTTTGTATGGAAAGACTAAAATCAATACTTAGAAAACCCTAATTCAAGACAAAATCAAGCATGAAAACAATACATTTGCATACAAACACCCCTAGGGTTATCCCACTTGGTTTCCTTATACAAAATGGCCATATTACGCATGTAAGGTTTCTTAGCAAAAACAAGCAAATACAAGATCATAGTCCCTCGATGACGCTATCTAAGTTGCCTTACAAATGATCTTAGTCCCTAAAAAATAATGCTAACATACCTTGCAACATTGCTAATCATGGCTATACGATGACCCATGCCCGTCCCGATTACAACCAAAGATAGGGTTGCTTACCAAATCAATGGTAAGACAATAATGTCAAAGGAAAAGAAAATGAACAAGAAATACATTTGAGTAGGTAGATTGCTCCTAATTACTTTCTCCCTTTCAAAACAAACATCCTTGCTATTTTCAAAAACAAACACTTACACTTTCAAAGCATCTCACAAAACTTGAAAACATTTTCAAAAGATCAACATCTTTGTATACATTCTTACGAACGAGAATCATTACAAAGGCTGCCTAAACAATAGCCTCTTTACAAAATACTTTCAAAAACTACACAAAGCACAATTTCAAACAAAAAGCAAGTGATATAGCAAGTAACTAAGAGCCCATGGAAAACCATGGATGAAAAGGGTGCTAACACCGTCCCTTTTCACAATCTACCCACTGAACTCAAGAAACAATCTCAAAGGTCTTTCCTGTGCTTTTTCACCTTTCCTTTTGGATAAAAAAAAAGTCGGTGGTGACTCTTGCTAACCACAACATTTGCGATAAAACACAAAACCTTCAAGTTAGTTCTCCCACCATATCAGAAAATTGGCGACTCTGCTGGGGATAATTTTAAAAGTGGGGTTACCTTAGGGTTAGATCATATTTACTTGCTTTTATTGTTTGACTTGTATGCTTTACATTATGGTTCTTTTTTTGGGTTTGAATCCTCTACCCGGATTTGGGATACAATATAGCTAAGTAGCAATACATTGTGGAAACTGTGCGGGGTATACCGACATGGTCTAAGTAATAGCTACGTTAGTGCGACATATTTGTGGGTACCGGTAGCCTTTGAGTTAATCAAAGAGAATACAGGGCTGCTGAGTGATGTCATGAAGCACTAATGAACTTCTAGAACCTTTACTTGACCAACTTGGCCTTTAGGATGTAGTGAGATGACCGGCTTTGGTGCAGTTCGAAGTTGGTAGATACTCGATACTACACTCATTGAGGTTTGGTTTCTTGGGATATTTTGGTCGCCATTAAAGAGGCTTGTGCTAAAACAATGACCAAAGAAACAAGCCAGTGATATTGATCTCCTTAGAACCCGGTTACTATTACTAGGAAAAGTTTGAGTCAACTAAACTTCAAGAGGGTACTTACCTATAAAGCTCCATGCAAGCCTAAACCTAGGAACTTGTTTGTTTTGTTTGTATACATATACTTGTACATAACATCATGAACATCATAACATCATACACATTAACTAACAGTTTCAAGGATTTTGGGATTCATCTTTGTTCTTGTTTTGTAGGATATGGATTCTCTTCGCAGGAAAACTATTCAAGTCAACCTTGTAAGGATCCCTCCACAACTTAAGGAGCTAGCTTCAAGGATTCCTGAAAACTATCCATTCACCGAGAGACATGGTCGCCTACTCAAATTGGTCACCTCCAACACAGATGAGGACATGATAAAGGTGCTCTTTTAGTTCTTTGATCTTTTGCACCATTGCTTCACATTTCCCGACTATCAACTTGTGCCTTCTTTGGAAGAATTCTCCCGACTCTTGAGAATTCCCATTCTCAATCAACTACCTTTCAACGGTATGGAAAGAGACCCAAAGCCAGAAGAGATTGCTCAAGATCTACACTTGCACTCATCTGATGTCACAACTCATTGGGAAACAAGGAGTGGTGTCAAGGGTTTCCTAGAAAAGTTCTTGTTTGAGAAAGCCCAAAACTGTTGGAATTCCTTGGATTTGTAAGCCTTTGAGGAAATTGTGGCTCTCCTCATCTATGGGATGGTTTTGTTTCCAAATCCTAACCAACTCATAGATGTGAACGCTATCAAAATCTTCATATCCCGCAACCCGGTGCCTACATTGCTAGGGGATATCCTATACTCTTTTCACATTTGCACAATGAGGAAAAGAGGTGTCCTTATGTGTTGCACTCCTCTCTTGGCAAGATGCTTTATTTCACATCTTCCCCAATCTGTATTAAAGAATGAGCAAGGTCCAAGGTGGTCACAAAGGTTGATGACGCTCAAACATTCAGACATTCATTGGTGCTCCCGATCCATAGAGAATGTTACTATTGTCGACCGTTATGGAGAATTTCCTAATGTACCTTTACTTGGCATTAGGGGAGGTATCACCTACAACCCCTATTTAGCCTTAAGAAATTTTGGTTATGCCCGAAGGGATGGACCGCACGAGATGCTGATTCAAGGATTGGTATTTGACTACAACAACGACGATCAAGGTCTTCGCCAGAGATTTATCCGAGCTTGGAGGATGTTAAACAAGGTAG
The DNA here is from genome assembly GCA_948472305.1 of Vicia faba. Classification (NCBI taxonomy): domain Eukaryota; kingdom Viridiplantae; phylum Streptophyta; class Magnoliopsida; order Fabales; family Fabaceae; genus Vicia; species Vicia faba. The sequence goes on along the minus strand of OX451738.1, from coordinate 209,535,946 downwards.
ATAGCAAGACTTTGGGGCATACAAATTCTATCCCTCTTGAGCCTTACCTCAAATGGGTACGAACTCGTGCTCAGAGTCTTATGATGCCTTATCCCTCCATTCTCCCAGTAATCATAGATCCTGTCATGGAAGAAGATGTTCCATACACTATCCTACATCCTGACATGCCCACCTCTCTTGAAGACCTACAAAGGGATTGGATACAACTCAAGGGGGAGCGAGATACTTTTGAAGCCCAATTCTATGCAAGCGAGAAGAAGGTTTTGGAACTCACTAGGCTACTTCATGAGGAGCAGACTCTGAATGCTTAAATTGCACCAAAGAGGATGCGTACTACCTTTCTATCTTAGAGTTTCTTGTATTTGTTTTGCCCAAGAAGGCATTGATGTAATCGAGCTTTAATCTATTAATATAACCTGTGTTTCATTTTTGTCTAAAACAAATTTGAATATTAAGATCCTTGAAATCATTGCATACGCATTTATCATTCATCATAACATAAGAAGGTTTCTTGCAACAAGTCTCCTCATCTCTATACTGTTTATTTCAGTAAGATGGATCTCGAGCAAACAGCGAAAGACCTCTAAGCTCAGAATGCACAGTTTCAACAGTTGTTCTTAACTCTAGCCAAAGGACAAGAAGAGTTGAAGACCTTGCTGGTGGAAGAGAAGAAAAAGAAGACGAAGAAAATAACCGGAATTCTGAACATGGGAAGAAGATTCCAAGGGCAGACAAGAAGGGCCTTAGACTTTGCCACGACACCCGGTGAGAAAGACAACCAAGATAGGAAGGGCAAGGAAACAATTGTTCAGTCTAATTCAGAAGAGGGAGAGGAAGAAGAAGACTATTCTGAAGAACAATATCCTCCAGCCAATGAAAAGTATAAGCGTCTAGAAGAACAGTTAAGTGCGATGGAAATCCAAAAAGTGTCTGGATTGGACTTTGAGGAGTTGGGCTTAGTATCAGGGATTGTCATTCCTCCAAAATTCAAAGCACCTGTGTTCGCCAAATATGACGGAGTCTCATGCCCTAAAATGCATCTCCGGTCCTATGTGAAGAAAATCCAGCCCCATACCGTTGACTAGGATTTATGGGTACACTTCTTCCAAGACAGTCTGCCTAGAACTCAACTTGATTAGTTTTATCAGTTAGAAAGAGCCAATGTTCACAACTGGGAAGATCTTGCTGCAGACTTTTACAAACAATACCAATACAATGCTGATCTTGCGCCTACCCGTACTCAACTCCAGAGTATGGTCATGGTTTCAAATGAAGGCTTCAAGGACTATGTGCAAAAATGGAGAGACTTGGCCGGAAGAGTTCAACCTCCTCTATCTGAAAGAGAGTTAGTAGACATGTTTTTGGGCACCTTGTCTGGTCCCTTTTTCAATCACTTAATTGGGAGTTCATCGGCGGGTTTTACTGAATTGATATTGACCAGAGAAAGGGTAGAAGCCGGGATAAAAAGTGGAAAGATTCAAAAAGATGCATCCTCTGCCGTTGTAAGGAAGCCATTCATCGGAAAGAAAGAAGTGGTTGTTGTGTATCCTCAGAGAAATCAAGATAGGGCTGAACACCGTCCAATGGTGGAGGCCGTTATGATTCCTAAACATGCGCCTGATCAGCAAAGAAATAATCAGCCAAGAATGGAAAGACCAGTCAGACAGTTCACCAGAATTAACATGAACCTGTCTCAAGTATTTCCTCATTTGTTAAGATATAACCTAGTGACCTTGAAAGAAGCTCCAAAGAACCCTATTACAACGTCTCCTCACTATCATCCTAATGCCCGTTGTGCATACCACTCTGAGAGTCTCGGCCATGACACTAACAATTGTTGGGCTCTAAAGAACAAAGTACAAGACCTCCTTAAAGCTAAAGAGATTGAATTCGATGTGCCAGAAAAGCCCAATGTCATTTCTTCCCTTATGCCCAAACATGGCCATAATGCCCATGCTATTAAGGAAGATATGTTTGTTACTTCAGTTGATGAACTTATGATCCCACTCCTGACTATCAAAAAGAACTTATTGAATGCCAGTGTTTTCCCATGATGTGATGAAAGCTATCATTTTTGTTTGTCCTCACCAATCAGCTGTCCTTTGTTGAGAGCAGGCGTTCAGTGCCTAATAGATAACAAGGAAATTTTGTTCGAAAAGACTTTTGCTCCACCTGTTTCTTATAATGATTTTTCCATTGTGACCATTTCCGAAAATTCTTCCAAGGTCTCCACCAAAAGACCCGTTAGAATTACATCAGTTTCCAAAGTAGCTCCTTTGATAATTACAATGCCTAGACCAGTCCCGTATTTGTCAGACAAAACCGTACCATGGAATTATGGAGGGGATGTCTACTACCACGGTATCAAGCAAGATTGGCCAGCTGCCGAAGATTTAATTTTTGAGAAGATTGACTCTGATGTCAGTAATATTGCAGGGACTAGCAAGATTACCCAAAGCAGAAGGATATTCTCTCCAGAAATTTCTCCCCCAAAAGCAGTTTCTGGACCCGTAATCATTCCTGTCATTGTTACTCCTCGGAAGGCTGTTCCCAGTCCTACAATCATCTCCACTAATACTCCAACTGACAAAGTTGTTACGACTCCTGTTATCACTCCTACTGACACTCTTGTTGCCAAGTTAACCGAGACTCGAGGAAAAGGTGTTCTCGTTGAGTCTGTCAAGACGAAGACACAATCATTATCTATCCCCGAGACCTCCCGGAAAGAGATGGAGGAAATCCTAAAGATCATAAAAAGAAGCGACTACAATGTAGTCGAGCAACTGGGGCAAACTCCATCTAAAATTTCCATGTTGGCTTTACTACTATGCTCCGAGGCACATGCAAAGGCCTTGGTAAAATTCCTGAAAACTGCCCATGTACCCCAAGAAACATCTACCGATCAGTTCCAAGACTGTGTAGCCAGCTTAACTGCAGATAATGGTCTAGGTTTTTCGGATGCTGATTTAACGCCAAGAGGAAGGAAGCATAATGAGGCATTGCATGTCTCAGTGGAATGTAGGGGCATAACCTTGGATCATGTTTTGGTGGACACTTGCTCATCTCTGAATGTATTGCATAAAAAGGCTCTTGTTAGGCTTGACTGTGAGGGATTGACATTGAAGCCAAGTAACATAGTAGTGAGGGTCTTTGACGGCTCAAAAAGGATGGTGCATGGGGAAGTGGATATCCCCATAAAGGTTGGAACCCAAACATTTGATTCAACTTTTTATGTAATGGATATCTGCCCTTCATATTCCTGCTTGCTAGGCCGACCATGGATCCATAATGCTGGCGCTGTTACTTCTACGTTACACCAAATGCTGAAGTATCCAATTCAAGGGAAGATTATCACCGTTCATGGAGAAGAAGAGTATATGATCAGCCATCTCAATTCCTTCAGATATGTGGAATTAGATGGTGAATTTATTGAAACTCCATTCCAACACTTTGAAGAAGTCCCACAAGATGTGGCAGTGACCAAGGTTGTTCCCAAGATCACAAGGCCTCCACTCAGGATGTTATCTTTGAAGGATGCCAACACAGTGATAGAAGAAGGTGGGTGCACTATCTGGGGACAACTCCCAGATATCCCATATAAATCTGACAAGTTTGGCTTGGGTTTCACTTCAGGTGCTCAGAAGACTGTACGCCGCGCTCGTGCTGGAGGACCACCCCTGAAGATCAACAACCGTGAAGTCAACGCGGTAGAGGATGATGAAGAGGGTTGTAACCTGGAGGATTAGATCTTCCCAACTGTCAGTGGAGGGCTCAGCAACTGGGAGGCTAGAGATTTTGTCCCGATCACTTTTATCCCATAGTAATTTGTCATACATTTTGTTGGATCGGTAATATTAAAACAATTCAAACTCTTAAAACCTTGTGTCTTACCCGAGGCACAATGGTCCATTTGTAAGGGTTATTATCTCATTTCCATATGACATCAATGAATCATGGACGTTTTTACATACAGACTTTGTGCTCATTGTTTTTTTTCCTTTTTACATTTTTCATTTCTTTCAAAGATAGCTATACCCTTACACACACTCACACTCACAATGAAGGTCTACATCCATTCGGGATCCCATGGGTAACGATTCTGCTATGGCTTTTTGTGACTCTGAAAATCTAATCTACCAAGCTGAAGACGAAGGTGAGGAAGATTGTGAAGTACCAGGGGAACTCGCCAAGTTACTGCAATAAGAAGAGAGAACCATTCAGCCCCACAAGGAACCCGTGGATACAATCAAACTAGGTACCGAGGAGGACAAAAGAGAAGTCAAGGTGGGTGCCAATCTGGAACCCAGTGTCAAGGAGCGTCTGATTCAGTTGCTACACGAGTATGTTGAGGTATTTTCCTGGTCGTATAAAGACATGCCAGGACTTGATGCATATATCGTGGTACATCGTCTAACAACAAAAGAAGACTTTCCACCGGTAAAACAAAAGGTCTGTCGCATGCGACCAGACATGTCAGAGAAGATTAAAGTAGAAGTCATGAAACAATCCAACGCTTGATTCTTGGCTGTCACCTCCTATCCAAAATGGGTTTCCAATGTTGTCCCCGTGCTCAAAAAGGATGGCAAGGTACGAATGTGCATGGACTATAGAGATTTGAATAGGGCAAACCCTAAGGATGATTTCCCACTTCCCCACATTGATATCCTAGTTGACAATACTGCACAACACAAAGTATTTTCCTTCATGGACGGTTTCTCAAGTTACAACCAAATCAAAATGGCGCCTGAGGACATGGAGAAGACAACCTTTGTCACACAATGGGGCACATTCTGCTACAAGGTGATGCCGTTCAGACTGAAGAATGCTGGGGCAACCTATCAGTGTGCCATGGTAGCTCTATTTCACGACATGATACATCACAAAATAGAGGTCTATGTGGATGGCATGATAGCTAGATCTCAAACAGAAGAAGATCATCTTGATCATTTACAGAAACTATTTGAGAGGCTAAAGAAATACAAGCTGAGGTTGAACCCAAATAAATGCACGTTCGGGGTAAGGTCTGGAAAGCTCCTAGGCTTTGTCGTCAGCAATAAGGGTATTGAAGTAGATCCTGCCAAGGTGAAAGCAATACAAGAGATGCCCGCTCCTCGTACTGAGAATGAAGTCAGAGGATTCTTGGGATGCTTGAACTGCATTTCCAGATTCATTTCTCACCTGACAGCTACTTGTGAACCAATCTTCAAACTACTGAAGAAAGATCAAGTAGTCAAATGGAATGATGAATGCCAAACTGCTTTCAAGAAGATTAAAGAGTACCTGCAAGAGCCTCCTGTGTTGATGCCACCAGTCGAGGGAAAACCATTAATCATGTATCTGACTGTTTTAGAAAATTCAATAGGGGTGTGTACTGGGGCAGCATGAAGAGTCTGGCCGAAAAGAGCACGCCATTTATTACCTGAGCAAAAAGTTTACCGACTATGAAACAAGATATTCACTGCTCGAAAAAACTTGCTGCGCTCTGGCATGGGCTGCTCGCTGGCTAAGACAGTATATGTTGACTGTTGTACCCCAAAATTTTTCCTCCCATATTCTTCAAAGTTTTGACAAGCATCACCTCAAATGGTTCAAAGTCTACTCAAGGGCTACACAGTCAACCACTCTCCTAAGCCAGCCAAATTAGGGTTTTGGTTCTTGTAAGGAAGTTGAGGTTTTCAAGGGCTCAATCAAGTCCCATATGCTCATACACATTGTCAAGCACCTACATGTCAAGTTTCAAGGCTCACAAGGTCAAGTTGCACAGTCAAAAACCCTAATTGCTCCACAGTCAACTGTAGGGGCAAAATGGTCATTTGGCAGTCAAAAGTCAAAATTTTTGGTCAACATCTTATTTTGAAGCCACAATCATCATTTGGTCAAGTCTTGACCATGATTTCACAAGAATGGCTCAAAAATCATCAAGGTGTCAAAAGTTTCTATTTTTGGACAGTTGAAAAGTCAACTGTAACTTGACCAAGGCATAACTTTTTCATGGTTCATCAGAAAAATCCCATCCAATGCTCATCTTGAAGGGGAAGACATTTCCTACAACTCATCTTCACATTCCAAGTCCAAGAAATGCTCTCACAAAAAGTTATCAATTTCAACATTATAAGTCATTTTCAAAAGTCAACAAAAGGGCACTTTAAGTCAAAGACTGTGATACGGTGGGAGAACTGACTTGGGTTTTGCGTTTGTATTCGCAAATGTTGCGGTTAGCACGAGTCGCCACCGACTTTTTATTTTATCCTAAGGAAAGGTTAAAAAGCACAGCAAAAACCTTTTGAGATGTTTTCTTGGGTTCGGGGAGTAGATTATAGAAAGGGAAGGTATTAGCACCCTTTCTATCCATGGTTATCCATGGGCTCTTAGTTACTTGCTTTAGATCACTTGCCTTTTGTTTTCAATTGTTTTAAATGGTGCTTGAGTGTGTGGGTTTGAAAATGTTTTGAAAAGAGGCCAATGTGGTGGCAACCTTTGTAATGATCCATGTGGGGACGTATACAAAGATGTATATCTTTTGAAAAGGTTTTCATTTGTTTTTTGAAAGTTATTTTGAAAGTGTAGTGATGTGTGATTTTGAAATTAGGCAAGTGTTTTGTTTTGCAAGTTTGATTCAAGTAACTAAGAGGTTATCTACTCCTAAATTTCTCAAAAGACTATTGCTATGTTTTAACCCTTTTAACAAGTTTGTTCCACCATTGAATTTGGTGGACAACCTTATGTTAGGATGTGAAAGGGACGGGCGCGGGTCATCGTTTAGACCATAATTGCAACGGCGTTAAATGTCTTTCGGCAATTCTCTTTAAGGGACTTGATCATTTGTTTTTGTTTGTTTTGAAAAGTTTTATCGAGGGACTATGATCATTCAAATTGCTTGCTTTGCCCAAAGACATTCAACATACAATATGGCCCATTTATTTGAAGGCAACAAGTGGAATACCCTAAGGGGTGCAAGTGTGATTTGTGTGTCCATTTTCATGCTTGTTTATCTTGTATTAGGTCGAACTATTTTTTATCGTTTTTTGCATACAAACCCTAATTCTAACATGTTATCATTAGAAAGCAATAAAGTGCGAAATTAAAATTACTAAGCTATTACAAAACCAAATATGGGAAGGGGGGTACAAATGTTCAAATGGGGATATTGACAAGAATTTAAATCTAAATTATTACATCATTTTGAATATTTGCAATTTAAATAATGTACAAAAATTAAATAAAAATGCAAGATGCACAAAAATGTTTTGTATATGTGTGCAAAAATATTATTTATGTAAAAGAGAAAAGAAAATAAAAATGTATTATTTTTTGGAGTATTTTGAATTTAGGACACAAACCCTAATTTTTAAAGAACATGCCTTATTATCTAATTTAATACAACTATTTATTTATCATTTATAAAAATAAAAAAATAAAATAAAATGAGGTATATTGTAAAAAAAGTATTTTTGTATCAAATATTAATAAAAATGAAAAATTCAAGTATTTTCACATTTTAGCTTAAATGTATTAATAAACATATATATATATATATATATATATATATATATATATATATATATATATATATATATATATATATATATATATATATATATATATATATATATATATATATATATATATATATATATATATATATATATATATATATATATATATATATATATATATATATATATATATATATATATATATATATATATATATATATATATATATATATATATATATATATATATATATATATATATATATATATATATATATATATATATTAAACCCTAAATATGTATTATACACAAAATAAGTATTTATTTAATATTTTAATAAAATAAAAGAGTATTTTTTTGTGTGAAATATTTTCAGAAGGTAAATAAAAATAAAAATGTATTTACACTATTTTTTCTATTTATTCTAATAATGGTATATATATATATATATATATATATATATATATATATTATGTATGAATAAAGAAACAAATCAAATAAATATGCCATAAATTCAGAAAATGATGGAAAAAATATTTTTAATTTTTTAATGCCATGAGAAAAAATAAACAAAGTCAACCAAAAAAGAAAAAGTCAAAAATGTTAAAAAATGAACAAATGGGCTCAGGGGGGTGTGAATCAAAAAAGATGGTGTGAAAAGCAAAATAACACAGGCCCAGCCCACTCCACTCCTTCTTCAACCTTCAGCACAAATATTTGAAAAAACGCACGCCCCTGTTCTTCAATGTCTAACTCCTGATTCTTGGCTTTTCAGCAAAAACTCATAACACAACAAATGTTCAGCATGAAGAGACGGTTCTAACCATATAAAGAACTTGACCTATCTCTCTAAGATGAGGGAGAATTTCTCCTCCCCCAAATCCTAACCTAATTTTTCTACCATTTTCAAACTCCAAATTCTCTCTACTCAGGCAAAAGAAATGAAATGTAAAGATATGTACATGTTCAGGGCTATGAGTAGGACCTTGTTTCTTCACAAACTTAAGACTAAAGATGCATGATAAGAGAGATACGAGTTCAAAATTTTACCTGTGCAGTTGAACTTCTATGTGGAGAATGAGGGACTTTCAGTGCAATGTAATGATTGGAAAAGCTTCCTTGAGGTCCAGGGATGCTTTTTCAATGCTTACTTTGTCTTGAACCTTCTTGTATCAAGCTGTAGAACTTCAACTGCAAAAGGAGAAATTAAAAATGGTGGAAACTGTTAGAGTGATTACAGGTCAGGTTTTAGGCCATGGTTAGCTTGCATATGTTGTAAGGAGGGTGTATGAATTGTTTTTGGTGAGAATGCTCGAGGGAAGTGGGAGTTTGCACTCAATCTGCAGGGGTTCCCCTGTTTGTGCAGTTTCAAGGTGATTAGAACAATGGGAGTGTTTCAGATGGCAAGGGCTCGTGTGTTAGCTTGGATTTGGTCTATGGAATGTGTTTGATAACTTCTCTCTTGTGTTTCTAAGCTGAGATGAGATATGTGATAAGTTATGCAATGTTACTTGAAAATGAAGCAAGCAATGGTCACTTTTGTTTTTAGGTCAGTAGGGGCCTCTAATCCTGCTGCATAATCTTCTCTTGATCAGAGCAACTTGTCCATAATCTTGTGCCAAGAGGATTTTGCTTGTACTTGCTTGGATTTCAAATTGACATAAAGCTAGCTTTTTACAAAAATGGATAAAGCACTTTATCTAGTTTAGGATTAATCCACTATGCAATGTTAGAACACAAAGAACATGGCCTCAACTCATTGAATATGCATTAAATTATTGAGTATGGAATGGTTCAAGGACCTGTAATTAAGCATAAAGCAAACTGAATTCAAATTTGCAAGTTTGTGAACATGTTTGGATGAAGAACAAAAGTGGATTTTTGCCAACTTGTGAAATTCGAATCTCTCAAGTTATGAGGTTGTTTGATGAGTTCTTGGACATTTTGGAAAGCTTGGAATGTGTACTACAATCCATCTTTGAAATGCAAATTAAAATTCCAAGTGGAAGGGTATGAAAAGTGGCCTTGAAGTGGGGTAGAAAACCTTGTCAAAATAGGTTAAATTTCACTAAGTTAAAAAATGGTTTAGTGCCCTTATTCAAAAAATTGTAACTTGAGATACAAGCTTCAAATGAGAAAACTTTGTGAATCAAAGTTGTAGATTATGCAACAAACTACAACTTTCATGTTTTGACTTTTGTTTGAATCCAAGTGGATCATGGTGAAAAGATGGGGCAAAGTTGGGAAAAAATTAGGGTTTTTCATAACTTAGAAAAAATTCTAAGTTATGAAAAATTCCATTTTCAAACCCTAATTTGCATTTTGTGATTTCTTGGTGAACAAGTTTCATGATTTGGCAAGTTTTGATGAAAAATGAATCTTGACTTTTGATTTTGACCAAAAAGTCAAAGTTTGACTTTTCAGTGTACAGTCAAAATTGATCAATTGACTGGGAAATTCAACTGTCAATCTTGTGTACTTGGGATCTTTTGAGATTGATGAATGTGTCAAGATAATTCCATGGGGTCCTTTAGTCCATATGTGAGCTTGGTTTGTCATTGGCTAGGTCAAACAGTCAAAAATTTCCTTTGTGCAGTCCAAACCCTAAAAATGACCATTTTGCCCTTTTGGTGATCTGATCAAATTTCTTGTAGAATTGTGATCCAAACTTGATCAAATGGTCCATATGAGTTCATAATGTTGATGAGGATCAAATTTCATGAGATTTGACTGTAAATTGGTCACAGTTGACTTTTTCCCCAGTACAGCTGATTTCTAGGTCAACTGTCCAATTGACTGGGCAAAACTTGGAATCAAGACTTGAAACTTGGTATAGGTAAACTTGGGAGTCCAATATGAAGCATGAAAGTCATCTTAGGCATTTTAGGTCAAAATATCCTTGGGCAATCACAAACCCTAATTTGAGTCCATAGTGCAAAGGGGAAGTCTTGAACAGAGGAAACCCTAACTGAATCTTGATCTTTAAAGGTCTTGTGATGAGAAAATGTTGTGGAAATGGGAGGGCAAATTTTGAGGTACAACAGTTGCCCCTGTTCAATCTTCTTGAACCTGAAGAGTTAGATTGGCAAGTTTGCCTTTCGTGACTCAAGGGTAAAAGGAGATTGGACACTAGAGTGCCCGGAAATTTGCACTTGCATGTTGGAGTCTCAACAGTGTGTTGTCGGGAATGGGCTTATAGATGCCATTTGGAAGTGTCGACTGCATAAGAGATTCCTTAGCGAGAACTTGTGTATTTGAGAAAGACAGATGTTTTCCTGGCTTGTTACAGGCGTTTGATCTTCAGTCTCCTTATGTAGATGTGTCCTGGCTAGATACAGGTATCGAACCTACAATTGGTTGCTCACAGATGTGCCCTGGCTGGATACAGGAGTCGAATCTAGAAATAGTCGTTAATAGATGTGCCCTGGCTGGATACAGGAGTTGAATCTTCGGACTCTTCAGACGTGCCCTGGCTGGATACAGGAGTCGAATCTAGAAACGTGGTCAGCAGATATGCCCTGGCTGGATACAGGAATCGAATATGGAGATTTTGTAGTTGATAGATGTGCCCTGGCTGGATACAGGAATCGAATATGGCGTTGCGATAGTTGCTAGATATGCCCTGGCTGGATACAGGAATCGAATCTTCGGACTCTTCAGACGTGCCCTGGCTGGATACAGGAATCGAGTCTGGAAACGTGGTCAGCAAATATGCCCTGGCTGGATACAGGAATCGAATCTGGAGATGTTGTAGCTGATAGATGTGCCCTGGCTAGATACAGGTATCGAATCTGGAATTGTGACAGTTGAAGGTAGTTGTTTTTGGGATTGTCTTTTTCCTGAAAAGGCAAAAACGTAAGTTGTATGCAATGTCATGATGCATGAAATGCATGGTGTTATAATGTTCAATCATGAGATAGTGTTGTATGCGCTTTATCATGTATGTAAGCAAGATGTATGAAAACGTGGAATGTTTATGAATGCAATTTTGTCTTAGGAAAATAAATCCTTGACAAACGGCCGGGGAGCTGCTCCGTGGTAGAGATACTTGGCCGAGGTTTTGCTGAGAGGCCTGTTGAGGACTTTAAAGATGGATTCCGCTGGGGATGATGATAAACTCCGCTGGGGATTTGAAGGAACTTCGCCGAGGGCGGTCTTCCGTGGTTTTTAGCTGAGGATAACCCAGTTATAAGTCCTTGTGAGGAAATAACTCTAAATAAAACTCGGGAGAGACGTCCGTGCTCCGCAGGGGATAAGCTTCCAGAATCTACTGGGGATGAGCTTTAAGACCTGCCGGGGAATGTTGTGTCCTTTTCAAGGTTGACGGGGAACCAACTCCGCTTGGGGAAAGTACTACTGGATCTTGTTTTACTCTGCGGGGAGTTGAGATGATTTGGCCACATTCTTCAGTTGAACCTACCTTGGTACCTTGGTGGATGAAAACAACCAGACTGCATTAGACAACTTCACATTGCCCCTGTTTCTGATGTCACCTGTGATCAATCTCTTGTTCTATGTGTAAACATTTATGAATCAATAATTTTAATGTCAAATGCATATATCAAAAATGAACATTGGACGTTCTTCGCAAGACAAAACAGAAAAAGAAAACAATTGGCACTTTCAACTGAAAAATATATTTGTATTGATTTAAACTTTGCCTGTGAATAGGCGTTTTTGTACAAGAGGCTGATATCCTAGTAAGAGGACATCGCCAAATAGTATAGAGTTTACAATTTTGAAAAAGGAAACAAAACAGCTATGTGAACAATCCCACTGGGTTCCAACTCTGCTATTGCCTTTATGTCTTCAAATATCTCATCGCTTTGCTGCCTAGTTGAAGATGAAGCTGATTGGTCGATGCCGGAACCTGGAGCCAGATAGTTGATGCCGAATTCCGGATGCGAAATGATCCAATGAGACATAGTGTTACGCTTTTATCCCTAACTTTTTCCTGGACCGCCCTTTCGGGTTTTCAGTCCACCGGGATACCCATTTTTGCCCAAGCCGCCCTTTCGGGTTTTCGACTTGCCGGGTGTACAGATTTTTTTATTCATTTCATCCCTTATTTTTGCCCGAACCCTTTTGGTTCTCCGGGAAGCCCTTATTTTTGCCTAGGTATGTCAACCTAGCGGGTCTTTTATTTATGCGTAGTATTTTTTTACTATGTCTGCATTGGCGGGGTGAGGAAGATCGTCACCATCCATGGTGGTTAGGATCATGGCTCCTCCTGAGAAGATACGTTTAACCACAAATGGCCCTTCGTACGTAGGGGTCCATTTGCCCCGGGGATCACTTTGAGGAAGGATGATGCATTTGATTACCAAGTCCCCGACTTGATACTCTTGCGGTCTGACTTTCTTGTTAAATGCCCTGATCATCCGTTTTTGATACGTTTGACCATGACAGATAGCAGTGAGCCTCTTTTCGTCAATCAGATTTAGTTGATCAAGTCGAGTCTGGATCCAATCATCTTCATTCAAGTCTGCATCCTTCATTATTCGGAGAGAGGGTATCTGGACTTCAATTGGCAAGACTGCCTCCATGCCATAGACCAAGGAGAAGGGAGTTGCCCCGGTTGACGTCCTTGCTGAGGTGCGGTACCCATGGAGAGCGAACGGTAACATCTCGTGCCAATCTTTATAGGTCATTGTCATCTTCTGCACAATTTTCTTGATATTTTTATTGGCCACCTCTACAGCCCCATTCATCTTCGGTCGGTAGGGAGAAGAATTGTGGTGCTGTATCTTGAATTGTTCACAGAGTTCAGTGATTATTTTGTTATTGAGATTGGTACCATTGTCCGTAATGATTCTTTCTGGGACGCCGTACCGACAGATCAAATTATGCCGGATGAAACGTGCCACGACGCTCTTGGTTACCGTGGCATAGGAAGCTGCCTCAACCCATTTCGTGAAGTAATCGATCGCCACCAAGATGAAGCGATGCCCATTGGATGCCGTCGGTCGGATTTCACCGATCATATCGATGCCCCACATTGCGAAAGGCCAAGGTGCCGTCAGGACATTTAAAGGAACCGAAGGGATGTGCACCTTGTCAGCATAGATCTGACATTTATGACAAGTTCGGGAGTGCTGGTAACAATCGGCTTCCATTGTGGACCAAAAATATCCTGCCCGAAGGATTTTCTTAGCCATGGTGTGTCCACTGGAATGGGTTCCAAATGTACCTTCATGCAGTTCTATCATGATTTTCTCTGCTTCTACCTTATCCACACAACGTAGCAGAGTTGAATCATGATTCCGTTTGTAGAGAATGCCGTTGCTGAGGAAGAATTTTACAGCAAACCTCCTCATGAACTTCTTATCATTGACAGACGCACCTTCAGGGTATTCCTGAGCTTCCAAGTACCTCTTCACCTCATGATACCAGGGCTTTTCAATAACCTTCTCAGCCTCGAGCTCGCAACAGTATGCCGGTTCATCCAACTTCCAGATGATGATTCGGGGAGCCTCATTGTCCCATTTAACTTTGAACATTGAAGACATCGTAGCTAGGGCGTCCGCTAGCTGATTCTCCTCTCTAGGGAAGTGCTCAAAAGTTATCCCTTCAAAGTGGGGGAGCAAGGTCAACACATACTCCTTGTAAGGAATAAAATTCGGGTGTTTCGTATCCCACTCGCCTTTGATCTGATTGATCACGAGAGCGGAATCTCCGAAGACACTTAGAAATTTTATCCTTAAGTCGATTGCAGCTTGTAAACCCATGATACATGCCTCGTATTCTGCCATATTGTTGGTGCAGCTGAAACATAATCGGGCGGTGAGGGGAGTATGAGTTCCTTTGGGAGATATGATTACAGCGCCGACGCCGTTACCCAAAGCATTGGAGGCTCCATCAAAATGCATAGACCATCGAGATCCTTCCTCAGGTCCTTCATCTGGTCCAGGTACTTCACAGTCAGTTACCACCATGATGTCTTCGTCCGGAAAATCAAAGTTTAATGATTGGTAATCGTCCACAGGTTGGTGTGCCAAATGATCCGCCAGTACACTTCCCTTAATTGCTTTCTGAGTTGTATAATGGATATCATATTCCGTCAAGATCATTTGCCATCTCGCTATTCTTCCAGACAGAGCGGGCTTTTCAAATATGTACTTGATGGGATCCATCTTTGAAATCAATAAGGTAGTGTAAGTTAGCATATACTGTCTCAGCCGGCGAGCAGCCCATACAAGAGCGCAACAAGTTTTCTCAAGCAGTGAGTAACGAGACTCACAGTCGGTAAACTTTTTGCTCAAGTAATAAATAGCGTGCTCTTTTCGGCCAGACTCGTCATGCTGCCCCAGCACACACCCCATTGAATTATCAAGCACTGTCAAGTATAGTATCAGAGGTCTTCCTTCCACCGGTGGCATAAGAATGGGTGGCTCTTGGAGATATTCCTTTATCCTTTCAAAGGCGGCCTGACATTCATCATTCCAGCGTACTACTTGATCTTTCTTCAGCAATTTGAAGATTGGCTCACAAGTAGCGGTCAGATGTGAGATGAATCGGGCAATGTAATTCAGTCGTCCTAGAAAACCTCTGACTTCTTTCTCTGTTTTTGGAGTCGGCATCTCTTGTATGGCTTTTACCTTGGCAGGGTCCACCTGAATACCTTTATCACTTACAATGAAACCTAGCAATTTTCCGGATCTTACCCCAAAGGTGCATTTGTTGGGATTCAACCTTAGCTTGTATAACTTGAGTCGGTCAAACAACTTCCTCAGATGGTCAAGGTGCTCCTCCTCAGTTTGAGACCTTGCAATCATATCATCAACGTATACCTCAATCTCGTGATGGATCATATCATGAAACAAAGCAACCATGGCACGTTGATAGGTTGCCCCAGCATTTTTCAATCCGAATGGCATGACCTTATAACAGAAGGTGCCCCACTGAGTCACGAATGTAGTTTTCTCCATATCCTCTGGAGCCATCTTGATCTGATTATACCCCGAAAAACCATCCATGAAGGAGAACACCTTGTGTTGAGCTGTATTGTCAACAAGGACATCAATGTGAGGTAGGGGGAAGTCATCCTTGGGTCTGGCCCTGTTCAGATCCCTGTAGTCAACACACATTCTGACCTTACCGTCCTTCTTTGGTACCGGCACTACGTTGGCAACCCACTGAGGGTAAGAAGTCACTGCAAGGAACCCGGCATCGAACTGCTTCATAACCTCGGCCTTGATCTTTTCGGACATCTCTGGACGCATTCGTTGGACCTTTTACTTTACCGGAGGGCAATCTTCCTTGGTTGGCAGGTGGTGAACTACAATGTCGGCATCCAAACCAGGCATATCTTCATAGGACCAAGCAAAAATCTCCATGTAGTCTTGTAGCATCTGGATCAATCGTTGCTTCACGCTGAGCTCTAGATTGGCACCAATCTTGACCTCTTTCCTATCTGTCTCAGTACCCAGGTTAATTGTCTCCACCGGCTCTTCATGTGGCTGAATAGTCCTCTCTTCCTGGAGTAGCAGTCTTGCGAGTTCACCAGGCACTTTGCAATCCTCTTCACTTTCATCTTCGGCCAAGTTGATCGGATTTTCGAAGTCATAACTGGCGGTAGCAGAGCTGTTACCAGTGAAATCCAGAGTGGATTGAAACCTGTATAGGTGAGTGTGTGTAAATATAGCTGTTCTGCAATATATATAACATAGAAAGGAAAAGAGCACAAGATTTGAAATGCAACAAACGTCCAATGTTTTGATTGATGATATATGAAAATGTCATACAAAAATCCCTCACAAATGGAGCTACGATGCCCCGGGTAGGGCACCGAGCCAACAAAGTTTTAACATATTGTTTGTTACAAATTTAGAAATCAAAGGAAATCAATTACTGCGTGATAAATGTGATAGGGGTAAAATCCTTTGCCGTCCAGTTGCTTGGTCCGTTGCTGGTAGTCGGGTAGATCCAACTGTCAAACTCTGCTTCCTCTACATCCTCCTCGATAGCATTCACCCTTGAGCTGGAAATAAACATCGGAGCCTTTCTGATCTTCTCTTTGCGCACATCCCTCTGAGCTTCCGCAGTAAAGCCTAGCCCAAACTTGTCGTTCTTCTGAGTGAAGTCAGGAAGCTGACCCCAGTTTGCACAATTGCCTTTCTGAACCACAGCCCGGGCATCCCTTAGGGAACCCATCTTCAAGGAAACATTTTCTTCGACCGCCGTCTCTGCTGCTGCTGAAATTGGATGTACCTCCTCGAAATGCTGAAAGGGGGTTTCAATAAACTCCCCATCCATCTCAATGTATCTGAAGGAATTCAAATGGCTCACCATATACTCCTCTTCTCCTTGCACAGTGACGATCTTCCCCCTGACGGGATACTTCAGCTTCTGGTGCAAGGTGGAGGTCACTGCCCCAGCTTTATGGATCCAAGGTCGACCCAGTAGACAAGAGTACGATGGACGTATATCCATCACATAAAAAGTAGAGTCAAACACTTGAGAGCCCACACGAATAGGGATGTTAACCTCTCCATGAACCATCCTTTTGGAACCGTCAAAGGCCCTGACGATGATATTGCTGGGTTTCAACTCCAGGCCTTCATAATCCAGACGATCTAAAGCCTTTTTCGGTAGAACGTTCAAGGAAGAACCAGTATCCACCAATACATGCGCCAGAGTAGTGCCCCTGCATTCGATAGAGACATGCAGAGCATCGTTATGGTCTCTTCCCTTCGCGGTCAGGTCAGCATCTGAAAATCCCAAGCCATTGTCCGCTGTCAGATTCGCTATGCAATCAGTGAACTGGACTGCAGACGTCTCCTGCGGCACATGGGCTGTCTTGAGAAATGAGATTAAGGCCTTAGCATGGGCCTCGGAGCATAGCAATAAGGAGAGTAGGGAGATCTTGGAGGGCGTATGCCCCAACTGCTCGATAACATTGAAATCACTTTTCTTTATTATTTTCAGAATCTCCTCCATTTCTTGTCGGGAGGCCTCAGCATTTATGGGTATCGGTGCCTCCATCCGGGCAGGCTCTTCTGCAATCCCTTTGCCCCGAGCATTTAATGACTCGGCAGCAGGGGACACAACTTGATCAGCAACAGGAACGGGTATACTTGCAGATTTTATAAGGAGGGGTTTTCGAATAGCGGGCGGTGCAATGTCAGGCGAGAAAAGCCTGCCACTACGGGTAACTTTGGCTGGACCAGTGATATCGCAGATACTGGCGCCAGTGTCAAATTCTTGTTTGATTCCATTCACATACACGTCTGCCCCATAATGCCAGGGGACAGCTTTATCAGATACGTAGGGGAGAGGCCCCGGAACAGTAATAATCACAGGTGCAACAGTCATGATTTGAACAGGCTTCTTCGGGAGAGCCTTGATTGGATTTTTGAAGATGGTAATCACAGAAACTTCTTTCATCGGAACCAATTGAACAGCAGTCTTCTTAAACAGAATCTCCTTGCTATCCATTAGGCCTTGGATGCCTAACCTCAGCAAGGGACAATTAGATAGGGAAACAGCACAGAACAGGCAACCTTCACCGCAACCCGGAAATAAACCGGCCCGCAGTAGGTTCTTCTTGACAGTCTTCAGAGGGGTAACAACTTCATCTACCGAAACAGCATACATTTCTTCCTCAATGGCATTTACTCTATGCTGGGGCATAGGAGCAGTTACAACATTTGGTCTTTCCGGCGCTTCAAACTGAATTTCCTTTGCGTCAATCAGATCTTGTACTTTGTTTCTCAAGGCCCAGCAATCGTCAGTAGTGTGCCCGGGACTATCAGAATGATAAGCACACCGAGTATTTGGGTTATACTTAGGAGACGCAGTGTTGACGACCTTAGGAGCTTCTTTGAGGGTCACCAGGTTGGTGGATAACAGTTGGGGTAAAATTTGAGATAAGGTCATACTCAGTCGAGTATACTGCCTCTTGGGCCTTTCGCTTCTTTGTTGATTGTACTGCTGAGGAGCAGCAACAGGTTTGGAGATGACCAAAGCATTGACGGCTTGGCGACTTTCGGGCTTGACTTGTCTTCTAGGACCATAGACGGCACTTGCTTCTTTCTTAAACTGCCTCTTCTCAGCACTTGTAGAGGCAGCCTTCTGTATCTTGCCTGACCTGATGCCAGCTTCAATTCTTTCTCCCGTCAATATCAAATCTGTAAACCCAGCGGAGGAGTTACCAACCAAATGATTGAAAAACGGACCAGACAAAGTCCCAAGGAACATATCAACCAGCTCTCGATCACTTAATGGAGGCTGCACCCTGCCAGCCAAATCTCTCCATTTTTGAGCGTACTCTTTGAACCCTTCACCCGTTCCTAGAGACATACCCTGAAGTTGGGTACGCGTGGGAGCGAGATCAGAATTGTATTGGTATTGTCTGTAGAATGCGGTTTCCAAATCTTCCCAGTGTCGGATGCTAGCTCCATCCAATTGGTAAAACCATTCAAGCTGTGACCCTGAGAGGCTATCTTGGAAGAAGTGAATCCAGAGGTTCTTGTCCGCCGTGTAAGGTTGGATCTTCCTTACGTACGACCTTAGATGTAGCTTTGGACAGGAGACCCCATCATACTTGGCGAAGGCAGGCGCCTTAAACTTGTGTGGAATTACTACCCCAGAAGATAATCCCAAATCTCCGAAATCCAGTCCCGGCACATTCTGAATTTCCATGGCGCTCAAGCGGTCCTCCAATTGCTTGTATCTGTCAGCAGCAGGTGGGTATTGTTCGTCATTATAGTCCGTCTCGTTGTCGGAGACTGCGGGACTAGGAGCTCCTCCCCCTTGGGGACTGTTTTTCTCAGCAGAAGAAGTAGTTGGATCAGCTTCATTGTGGAGTGTGTTCCCAAATCTGCGTCCGGTGTTGAACAGCGCAGTCCTCTTTTTCTTCTTCTTCTTCATGAGTAGAGTCTTCAACTCTTGCTGACCTTGGGCTAGGCTTAGGACCATCTCTTGAAACTGTGCACTTTGGGCCTGAAGGGCCTTGATTGCCTGCTCACTGGATGAGTCTGGATTCATGATGACTGTGCACACAAACAGCGAAGAAAATTAAGCAACCTGTGAAATAGGGTACCTGCTATGCATATGGTGCAATGGAATGCGTATGCTTTATGTTTTCAAAGACAAACAAGATTCAACTTTGTAGACAAAAAGGGAAACACACTTCATTAGATTAAAATTTCAATTGTTCAACAACTTGCCCTTAGGCATTACAGGAATGAAAAATACTGAAAAAGGAAATAAAACTACAAAAGGAAACATCCAAAGCTCACCAATGCTCCCATGGCCTCTTCTTTTCAGTGCTGATGTAGTTGTTCAGGACCCGTTCTTCTTCCAATTGCTTAGTCAGCCTCTGAATCTTCCGTTCCTGCTCGTTGAACTTCTCTCGATAGAAATCCCGTTCTTCCTTTAGCTGCGCCCAAGATCTCTTCATGGTGTCAAAATCAGTAGGTATCTGAGGAGGGAGGACAGTTGGAGGAACCCCATCTTCATCAGTAGATTCAAGAGTGAGAGGTCTAACAGCTTCGTAGGGCATGCCTAACTTCTGAGCACGGATGCGGACCCATTTGCAATAGGGCTTCAATGGCAGGGAAGTCTTTGGTCCCAATTCATGTGGGTCGGCTTTGTGAATTCTGTCCCAAGCTTTAATGAATCCCTAGCGTAGTTTGTCACTGTCTGCCTGAAGCTCAAAATGGAAGTGAGGAACCAGCATTTCATGAGGCCCATCTCCTCTGGCTCTTCCAAACTGACGGAGAGCTAAGCATGGATTGTAAGAGATTCCTCCTTGGATACCAATCAACGGAACATTGGGGTATTCCCCGCATCTATCAATAACAGCTATCTCATCCAAACCTCTGAGAGTCCAAGTAATGTCACTATCAGTGAGAGACATTAACCTCCGAGCCCAACCTTTTCCTTCTTCATTCTTCAGCACGAACTTAGGAAGGTGCGAAATAAACCACCTTACTAGCAAAGGAGCACAACACCACGGAGTTCCCCGTTTTCGAGCAGTACGAGCATAGAGTTGTTGTAGAATATCACCCAAAAGAGTGGGTACCGGATTCCGAGACATGAAGATCCTTATGACATGGATACTGATAAAGGTGTCAGGGTTGGGAAACAGTACCAGACCATAAATCAAAAGAGCTAGAACATCCTCATATGCCTTGAAGTCCAAGTCATTCCAGAAATCATTAGCCTTGCTAACCAGAAATTTGACCAAAAAGCCCTTGATCCCATTTCTAGTTTCCCAGTTAGACAATACCTCCTCTTTGGTCAAGGGGAGAATTGCAGCAATCTCTTCAGGCCTAGGAGTCCTTTCCAAACCAGTGAATGGAGTTTTCTCCAAGACAGGGATCCCAAGCAAATAAGAAAATTCTTCCAGGGTAGGAACCAGCTGGAAGTCTTGAAAGGTGAAACAGTGGTACAGAGGGTCATAAAACTGGGTCAGAACACTTATCAGTTGCTGGTCCCATTTTGCAGTGACCAAGCCAAGGAGAGAACCATGTCTGTTGATGAAAGAGGTAGTGTTTGGAATCCTCCCAACCAAATCCTTGAGTAAAACTGGTGGTTGAACAAAGTTGAGCCGGACAGTATTTCTACGCACGGGCAACATGATGTCCTACAAAACAGAGCAAAGATGAAACCTTTTTTGTCTTTGAAATGGGTTAGTCCTTTATACAGGATGCATGCAATGGTATGATGGCATGATGCTATGATGAAGCACACCACAAGTATTCACATAGACAAATAAGGCACACAAGTCACACAAGACACCCTTAGGTTTCAGGCTAGCATGAGTTTCAGGTATTACCCTCTTTTGGTTTTTTTGGTTAAAACCTGTCCTATCAAAAGTAACCGGGTTCTAGAGGATCTCAAATCATTGGCTACCCTCAATCGGTCATAACTCCAGCATCGCAATCTTTTCTCGCGGCCAGAACCATCTCGAGAGTTTAGCCTCAATGAGTGTAGCATACTGCTACTGTCCTAATAGCCAAGTTGGTCAATTTAGGGTTCTAAGGTTGGTTGGTGTTTAATGACCCCTTAGAAGACCTATATTCTCCCCGTTACAACACAAAGGATATAGGTACAGACTAAGATGCCACACCAACGTAGCCACTGCTTCACCCATGTCGGTCTACGCCGGACAGGTCCCTCACAGATTATGCTACCTAAAAAGGGTATATCCCAGATCCGGGTTAGGATCTATGAACTCCGATGCAAAGCCCACAAATGTAAAAGCAAACAAGACAATCAATTGAAAACAAAGGTGATCTAAGCCCTAAGGTTACTCCACTTTTAAGTTTTTCCCCAGCAGAGTCGCCAGTTCTGTGATACGGTGGGAGAACTGACTTGGGTTTTGCGTTTGTATTCGCAAATGTTGCGGTTAGCACGAGTCGCCACCGACTTTTTATTTTATCCTAAGGAAAGGTTAAAAAGCACAGCAAAAACCTTTTGAGATGTTTTCTTGGGTTCGGGGAGTAGATTATAGAAAGGGAAGGTATTAGCACCCTTTCTATCCATGGTTATCCATGGGCTCTTAGTTACTTGCTTTAGATCACTTGCCTTTTGTTTTCAATTGTTTTAAATGGTGCTTGAGTGCGTGGGTTTGAAAATGTTTTGAAAAGAGGCCAATGTGGTGGCAACCTTTGTAATGATCCATGTGGGGACGTATACAAAGATGTATATCTTTTGAAAAGGTTTTCATTTGTTTTTTGAAAGTTATTTTGAAAGTGTAGTGATGTGTGATTTTGAAATTAGGCAAGTGTTTTGTTTTGCAAGTTTGATTCAAGTAACTAAGAGGTTATCTACTCCTAAATTTCTCAAAAGACTATTGCTATGTTTTAACCCTTTTAACAAGTTTGTTCCACCATTGAATTTGGTGGACAACCTTATGTTAGGATGTGAAAGGGACGGGCGCGGGTCATCGTTTAGACCATAATTGCAACGGCGTTAAATGTCTTTGGGCAATTCTCTTTAAGGGACTTGATCATTTGTTTTTGTTTGTTTTGAAAAGTTTTATCGAGGGACTATGATCATTCAAATTGCTTGCTTTGCCCAAAGACATTCAACATACAATATGGCCCATTTATTTGAAGGCAACAAGTGGAATACCCTAAGGGGTGCAAGTGTGATTTGTGTGTCCATTTTCATGCTTGTTTATCTTGTATTAGGTCGAACTATTTTTTATCGTTTTTTGCATACAAACCCTAATTCTAACATGTTATCATTAGAAAGCAATAAAGTGTGAAATTAAAATTACTAAGCTATTACAAAACCAAATATGGGAAGGGGGGTACAAATGTTCAAATGGGGATATTGACAAGAATTTAAATCTAAATTATTACATCATTTTGAATATTTGCAATTTAAATAATGTACAAAAATTAAATAAAAATGCAAGATGCACAAAAATGTTTTGTATATGTGTGCAAAAATATTATTTATGTAAAAGAGAAAAGAAAATAAAAATGTATTATTTTTTGGAGTATTTTGAATTTAGGACACAAACCCTAATTTTTAAAGAAAATGCCTTATTATCTAATTTAATACAACTATTTATTTATCATTTATAAAAATAAAAAAATAAAATAAAATGAGGTATATTGTAAAAAAAGTATTTTTGTATCAAATATTAATAAAAATGAAAAATTCAAGTATTTTCACATTTTAGCTTAAATGTATTAATAAACATATATATATATATATATATATATATATATATATATATATATATATATATATATATATATATATATATATATATATATATATATATATATATATATATATATATATATATATATATATATATATATATATATATATATATATATATATATATATATATATATATATATATATATATATATATATATATTAAACCCTAAATATGTATTATACACAAAATAAGTATTTATTTAATATTTTAATAAAATAAAAGAGTATTTTTTTGTGTGAAATATTTTCAGAAGGTAAATAAAAATAAAAATGTATTTACACTATTTTTTCTATTTATTCTAATAATGGTATATATATATATATATTATGTATGAATAAAGAAACAAATCAAATAAATATGCCATAAATTCAGAAAATGATGGAAAAAATATTTCTAATTTTTTAATGCCATGAGAAAAAATAAACAAAGTCAACCAAAAAAGAAAAAGTCAAAAATGTTAAAAAATGAACAAATGGGCACAGGGGGGTGTGAATCAAAAAAGATGGTGTGAAAAGCAAAATAACACAGGCCCAGCCCACTCCACTCCTTCTTCAACCTTCAGCACAAATATTTGAAAAAACGCGCGCCCCTGTTCTTCAATGTCTAACTCCTGATTCTTGGCTTTTCAGCAAAAACTCATAACACAACAAATGTTCAGCATGAAGAGACGGTTCTAACCATATAAAGAACTTGACCTATCTCTCTAAGATGAGGGAGAATTTCTCCTCCCCCAAATCCTAACCTAATTTTTCTACCATTTTCAAACTCCAAATTCTCTCTACTCAGGCAAAAGAAATGAAATGTAAAGATATGTACATGTTCAGGGCTATGAGTAAGACCTTGTTTCTTCACAAACTTAAGACTAAAGATGCATGATAAGAGAGATACGAGTTCAAAGTTTTACCTGTGCAGTTGAACTTCTATGTGGAGAATGAGGGACTTTCAGTGCAATGTAATGATTGGAAAAGCTTCCTTGAGGTCCAGGGATGCTTTTTCAATGCTTACTTTGTCTTGAACCTTCTTGTATCAAGCTGTAGAACTTCAACTGCAAAAGGAGAAATTAAAAATGGTGGAAACTGTTAGAGTGATTACAGGTCAGGTTTTAGGCCATGGTTAGCTTGCATATGTTGTAAGGAGGGTGTATGAATTGTTTTTGGTGAGAATGCTCGAGGGAAGTGGGAGTTTGCACTCAATCTGCAGGGGTTCCCCTGTTTGTGCAGTTTCAAGGTGATTAGAACAATGGGAGTGTTTCAGATGGCAAGGGCTCGTGTGTTAGCTTGGATTTGGTCTATGGAATGTGTTTGATAACTTCTCTCTTGTGTTTCTAAGCTGAGATGAGATATGTGATAAGTTATGCAATGTTACTTGAAAATGAAGCAAGCAATGGTCACTTTTGTTTTTAGGTCAGTAGGGGCCTCTAATCCTGCTGCATAATCTTCTCTTGATCAGAGCAACTTGTCCATAATCTTGTGCCAAGAGGATTTTGCTTGTACTTGCTTGGATTTCAAATTGACATAAAGCTAGCTTTTTACAAAAATGGATAAAGCACTTTATCTAGTTTAGGATTAATCCACTATGCAATGTTAGAACACAAAGAACATGGCCTCAACTCATTGAATATGCATTAAATTATTGAGTATGGAATGGTTCAAGGACCTGTAATTAAGCATAAAGCAAACTGAATTCAAATTTGCAAGTTTGTGAACATGTTTGGATGAAGAACAAAAGTGGATTTTTGCCAACTTGTGAAATTCGAATCTCTCAAGTTATGAGGTTGTTTGATGAGTTCTTGGACATTTTGGAAAGCTTGAAATGTGTACTACAATCCATCTTTGAAATGCAAATTAAAATTCCAAGTGGAAGGGTATGAAAAGTGGCCTTGAAGTGGGGTAGAAAACCTTGTCAAAATAGGTTAAATTTCACTAAGTTAAAAAATGGTTTAGTGCCCTTATTCAAAAAATTGTAACTTGAGATACAAGCTTCAAATGAGAAAACTTTGTGAATCAAAGTTGTAGATTATGCAACAAACTACAACTTTCATGTTTTGACTTTTGTTTGAATCCAAGTGGATCATGGTGAAAAGATGGGGCAAAGTTGGGAAAAAATTAGGGTTTTTCATAACTTAGAAAAAATTCTAAGTTATGAAAAATTCCATTTTCAAACCCTAATTTGCATTTTGTGATTTCTTGGTGAACAAGTTTCATGATTTGGCAAGTTTTGATGAAAAATGAATCTTGACTTTTGATTTTGACCAAAAAGTCAAAGTTTGACTTTTCAGTGTACAGTCAAAATTGATCAATTGACTGGGAAATTCAACTGTCAATCTTGTGTACTTGGGATCTTTTGAGCTTGATGAATGTGTCAAGATAATTCCATGGGGTCCTTTAGTCCATATGTGAGCTTGTTTTGTCATTGGCTAGGTCAAACAGTCAAAAATTTCCTTTGTGCAGTCCAAACCCTAAAAATGACCATTTTGCCCTTTTGGTGATCTGATCAAATTTCTTGTAGAATTGTGATCCAAACTTGATCAAATGGTCCATATGAGTTCATAATGTTGATGAGGATCAAATTTCATGAGATTTGACTGTAAATTGGTCACAGTTGACTTTTTCCCCAGTACAGCTGATTTCTAGGTCAACTGTCCAATTCACTGGGCAAAACTTGGAATCAAGACTTGAAACTTGGTATAGGTAAACTTGGGAGTCCAATATGAAGCATGAAAGTCATCTTAGGCATTTTAGGTCAAAATATCCTTGGGCAATCACAAACCCTAATTTGAGTCCATAGTGCAAAGGGGAAGTCTTGAACAGAGGAAACCCTAACTGAATCTTGATCTTTAAAGGTCTTGTGATGAGAAAATGTTGTGGAAATGGGAGGGCAAATTTTGGGGTACAACAAAGACCATAACTTGAGATTGGTAAATCAAAATGACATGGGACCAAAGTCATTGGTTAGAAGACTTCAAGACCTTTCCAAAATGTCCAAGAACATGTTCATAGCTTCAAAATTGAGCAAGATATGCATTGGAGAAGTTGGGAAATTTTTGTGAAATGGCCAAAGTCAACTATCCTTGAAACTTCATTTTTGACAAAAGGGGCCCACTTTTTCCACTTGATTCAGCTTTTCCATACCTCCCACGTGTCCCATGTTTTATTTCAAGAATAAAAATTAATTTTTCTAATTTTGTTTAATTTTATTTGATTTAATTCATTTTAAATCTTTAAAATTCAAATAAAAATCAAGAGAATTAATTAGGGGATATTTTGTGGTTTGAATAGCTTTGATACTCCATAAAACATATACCAAATTCGTGCAAGACCTATTTCAAGCATAAAAATTCAAATTTTGACAAGAAAGGCAAGTTTCTTCAATGGAGGTTATGGCAAAATCCAAAACATAATTGCAAGGCTTAAAGGTGCATTATAGTGACTGATTCTCATTGACTAACATATATGCAAGCCTTCCCACCCTCATGGACGAAAAAAAGGCATCCCTAAAATGGCAGAGCAAAAACTCAGAATTTGTCAAAAAAGTGTGAGATCTAAAGCAAGGTTGCAGGCAGTTTCAGACAAAACAAAGCACGTGAGATCCTTCATTGCCATACCCTGAAACTAAAGAGACCTTTACCACGCCCTGAGACTCCATATCAAGCATTGTAAGTCATCACAAACTCACCCCCGCTATCTGCTTTATGTTTTTACAGGAAACAAAGAAGATGAAGGACGTGCCTCCATGTGATTGGCTAATTCAAAACGGGCGCGCGCTTTTTCCTTTTTTCAGCATATAGTGCGCTTATTTTATATTATGTTTCTTTTCTATTTTACTAACAAATACGCAGGATTGGTGTAGTGGTTGGAAATATACTTGGTGATCTCTGGGACCTGGGTTCAATTCCCAGGTCCCCCCATAATTCCAATATTATTTTTTCTAACGCTTTCCAGTGCAGCGTCTCATTAAATAACTCACCATAAACCTCACAGACCCAAGCGCCAGGTGGCCTCTCTCATAGATCTGATGGCCAGGAGGTGGTCCTCACCATGTTCAGGAGTCAACACACAAGCATTGGATTCCAGAAAGTCAAACGAGCTGGATTCAAATGGGCCTCAAATCTCAATCAAACACCCCTCCATCTGGCCCAATACCCCTCATGGTTCTTGCATTTTTTTCTTTTCTTTTCTTTTTTTATTTACTAATTATATTTATTAACCATTAACATAATTAATATTTTCATAAAAAAATCAAAAAAAAAAGAACTAACATTATTATTATTATTATTATTTTATTTTTGTAAATAAATACTAAATAATTGAATTAGCTTTAATTAGGCAATTTTAACTTTTTTAGATAACTAAAATAATTTAGAATTAGGTTAACTTAGAATTTTAATTCTTTTATTTTATTTTCATAAAAACACAAAAAATATTTTCCTTTAATAAATTAATTAATTAGTTTGATTATTAGTTATTAATTCCATTTAATCACAAAAAAGACAAAAAAAAATTCAATTTCTTTTCTTAAAAGGGTCAACACCCTTAGAACATTCTCGATTCATTCTTTCGCGCGCATTTTAGTTTTAATTCTTTATTTTTGATTATTTCTGTAACTGCCTCCGGATGTAATAGTAATTAGGATTTTACTGCTTTATTTACTATTTCTCGTACTTATTTACCAAAACGGGTCTTTGTATTTTTGGCGATGTATAGACCCGCGCCTTGTAATAGCGTAGAACTTTATATTTCTGCAATTTACTTTCTGCACCCCCTAACTGTTAACAATGCATGAAAGAATGTATGTAAATAAAATCAATCCGTAGCTCAAAAATAACATGTACAAAGACAATTAACTGAAAAACAACACACAAAGCACATGCCACTTCTAGGGTACGCCTCACTGGTTGCCTCGAAACGTGGTCATCAAGTATAGGACGTCTTAGAGGTTTCCCTTTGTCTAAAAGATCCAGTTGCCTCGAAACGGTTGCCTCGGATACAAAGGATCTAGGACATTAGGGTTACCACTAAGATGTCCTACCATTGCTTCGGTGACCACATTGTCCCTAATCATCGAATTGACCCGAACACCTCCAACGATGGTGCTACCTACCTCTCAATGGTGGGATAGCACTATCTAAAGGACTCTTACACAGCTTAATTCCTTAGGGTAGGTAGACTTCTCTTAGATACTTGCTCTTTTCAAAACAAACAAAAACAACTTTTCACACTGTTGTACCCCAAAATTTGCCCTCCCATATTCTTCAAGAAATTGCCAAGTCATGCTTCAAAGTTCCCCAAGGGTTGCACAGTTCAAGAGCCTCCTGAACAGTCAAAATTAGGGTTTTGGTTCTGATCAAGAAAATGGAGTTTCCAAGGGTCCAATCAAGTCCCACATGCCTATAAATATGGTCAAGCATCCTCATACCAAGTTTCAAGACTTTCAGCACAAAATTGCACAGTCAAAACCCTAATTGCACTACAGTCAACTGTAGGGGCAAAATGGTCATTTGGCAGTCAAAAGTTCAAATTTTTGGTCAACATCTCATTTTGAAGCCACAAACATCATTTGATCAATGCTTGATCATGATTCTCAAAGCTTGGCTCAAAAATCATCAAGATGCAAAAGTTACCTTATTTGGACAGTTGAAAAAGTCAACTGTAAATTGACCAAAGCATAACTTCCACATGGATTATCAGAAAAATTCCATCCAAAGCTCATTTTGAAGAGAAAGACATTTCCTACAACTCATATTCATACTTCAAGTCCAAGAAATGCTCTCACAAAAAGTTATTAATTTCAACATTATAGGTCATTTTCAAAAGTCAACAAAAAGGGACTTTAAGTCAAAGGCCATAACTTGGAATTGGTAAATCAAAATGACATGGGACCAAAGACATTGGTTAAAGGACTCAAAGACCTTTCCAAAATGTCCAAGAACATGAGCAAAGCTTAAGAATTGAGCAAGTTATGCCTTGTGGAAGTTGGGAAATTTTTGGATATTTTGAAAAGTCAACATTGCTTCAAATGACCTAAAATTGCTAATGGGCCTCTTTTTCTTCCACAATTCATCATCCAAGGCATGTGCACGACCATTTGGCCCAAAGGGAAGTTTTTCTTCATTTTTATTTATTTATTTGGATTTTTATTATTAATAATTCATTTAAATTAAAATAAATGCATGAAAAATACTAAACCTAGGTTTTAAAATCTTTTTATGCATATTATATACTCAATATTTCGTGCATAGCTGGATTTGGAAAGAATTGAAGACAATTGGCCATGATTTGTACCAAATAGGCATGAAAAATATTTGAAAAGATTTTTGGAAATCAAATCTTGCAAGACATGAATGCCAAGGATTTTGATTGTTTTCTTTGACCTAATTCACTCCATACATAAGCTGGATCAAGACCTAATGCCTCCTAACCAAAAAGCTGCGCAGAAAACACCATTTGAAAACTTGAAATTTATCAAGAAAACTCAAATTCTGAAAACCTAGTTCTAGGACGATTCAAGGCCAAGTAATTGTTCCATTAGCTTCCTGAGGCGTCAAGGGAAGTTTTCCAATCAAAATCAATCATCCCAACACCCAGAATTGGTATACAGAAATCAAGTTTTCTCACTTTTTTCTCATAATCGTGTTTTACAATTCAGGCATATTCATTGCATTTTATTTGTGGATTCATGCTAATTAAACCTTCCTGAAGCTAACCAAATAGTTTAATTGTGTTTTTGCGCATTATTGGAGAATTCACCATTAACAATATTTAGGGTTTTGTAAGCTTCAATTTGGGCATTTCCAGACGCGGTAAAATTAGACCACCATAGTACCATGAATGGATTCAGCACGATTGGACGATCAATAAGCAATCCTCGCGCCTAATTTATGAAGCCCCAGGGGCTATTCGCTATTTTTTAATATAGTGTCTACAGGGACGTTTAAAAGCCGTTGCCTATGTTTTGTTATATTTTCAGGAAAAATAAGCCAAGGAAGAAGAAGGATGCGTGGCCATCAGTAATTGGCTGGTTCAAAAATTCGCGCTAAAATCCACTAACGTTTTTGTTTTATTTGATATTAATTGTTTGTTGTATTACATACAAAACGCGTAACATGGCTCAGTGGCAGGCGTACACGCTGGTAATCTCTAGGACCTGGGTTCGAGCCCCAGGTCCCCACCCCCTTTCATATTTTTCTTCATTTAATATTCATGTGCAGTTTCAGTGTAAAGACTCATCATACACCCTCAAAATCAAGCCATCCACGCGTATGCCAGGACCAATCAAAGGGTCACGATTGAAGGACTATGATGAACGTCAGTCAACGCCTGGACATCCTAGTGGAAAAGTCAAAGAGGCCAAGGTTGATGGGCCCAGATTGCTAAAAGAAAACCTCCATATTAGGGGCAGACCCCCTAGGTTTGCAAGTTTTTTATTATTCTTTATTTTTTTCATTATTGTTTTTTTATCAATTTAATATTTCCATAATATATAAAAAACACCAAAAAAAATCAGAAAAGAGAAAAAAAATAATAAATACTTTTATTTTAGTATTTTTGTAAATAAATAACTTTAATTGATTAGTTTTAATTTAGGAGAAAACCTTAATATTTTCTTAATTAATTTAAAATTGGTAGAATTAGGGTTTAATTAATTTTTTATCCTTTTTTTTCTTCTCTCATAAATAATTAAATATTTACTATTACTTATTTTTTGATATTAAATTGCATGTAAAATAATTAGGGTTAATTTTAGGTTAAACTTTAATATATTTTCATAATAAAATAAAAATTGTAGAATTAGGTTTAATTGCGTTAAATTCTCCTAAATACCAAAAAATACCAAAAAATACCAAAAACTAATTTCTTTTTAATTTTATTAATTTAATAGTAATTTAATTTAATTTCGCAAAAAGGGTCCAACGCCCTCGTTTTTAATTCTTATTTAATTCGCATGTTTATTTCTTTTTTTCTTTTAATATTTATGTATCTCTCCCAAGGCCATGTAACATTTTTATCTGTCGCGCTTTTAATTCTTTATTTTTCTGTCAAATCGGGTTCTAGAATTTTGGCGATGTGGACCCGCGCCTTTTGTAATAGCTTAGAACTTTACTTTTCTCGCACTTTTAATTGTTAATCAAGGCATGCAAGAATGAATGGACAAAAGTAAAAACAAACGCTAGATCACCTATACCATGACAAGATAAAATGCAAATGAACATGACACACAAATCACACACCACCCCTAGGGTACGCCTTACTGTTGCCTTGCCTCGAAAGGTGATCGTCGAGTAGAGGATGTCTTGGTAAGTCCTCATGATCCGGGAACCTGGCATGAGGGTAGCTTCTAAGGTGTCTTCCCATTGCTCTGGTGATCACCATGTCCCGAACCTCGAATTGACCCGAACACCTCCAACGGTGGTGCTACCTACCTCTCATTGGTGGGATGGCACTACTTTAAAGGACATCTACACAGACGAATTCCTTAGGGTAGGTAGACGACTCTAGATACTTGCTCTAATTTCAAAAACAAATCAAAAATACTTTTCACACCGACACCTTTTCAAAAAGCTTTCGAAAGCAATTTTTCAAACACTCTTGAGGACTGATACAAGAGTCGAACTGGAATTTTCAAAGAAACTTTTTAAAACCCACAGTTGAAAAGCAAACAAACCATTTTTGAAAACACAAATGAGCAAGTATCTAAGAGCCCATGGATAACCATGGATAGAAAGGGTGCTAACACCTTCCCTTTCTATAATCTACCTCCCGAACCGAGAGCAATCTCTATAAGGAATTTTTCTGTGCTTTTGTCCTTTCCATTTGGAGAAAATAAAAGACGGTGGCGACTCTTGCTTCCGCGACATTTCGTGAACCAGCGTTAAACAGTCAGTTCCAGATCCACCGATCACAAAACTGGCGACTCTGGTGGGGACTTAACTTAAAGTGAGGTGTACCTTAGGGTTAGTTCATAACTGTGTTTTCAATTGCTTTCCTTGTTTGCTTTAAATTGTGGGACTGTCTTGGGAGTTCTATAGATCCTAACTCGGATCTGGGGATACCTTCTTAGAAAGTAGCAACGAGGCTGTGAGGGAACTGTGCGGGGTATACCGACATGGTTGAAACAGTCTGCTACGTTGATGTGGCACTTTGGTGTGTACCGGTAACCCTTGAGTTCAGTCAAGGAGAGTACGGGGCCTCCGCGTGGTGTCGTGAAGCATCAACAGACCTTAGGAACCTTAATTGAACTATCTTGGCCTCTTTAGGGTAGTGAGATAACTGACTTTGGTGCAGTCCGAGGTTGGTTGATACTCGATACTACACTCAATTGAGGGTTGCTTTCCTGGAATATTTCGGTCGCCAGTTCAGTGGCTAAATCGAAACGATGAACAATGAAAGCAATCCAGTGATATTGGGACCCTTAGAACCCGGTTACTTCTAATAGGACAGGTTGAGCCCACCAACTTCAAGAGGGTAATACCCAGACCCCATGCTGGCCTGAACCCTAAGAGCTTTCTCTTGTATGACTTGTGTGCCTTCGTACTTGACTACTTGCATGCTTTATCTGACACATGAACTATTTACAGGTTTTGTTTATAGTCCTTAATTGGGACTCACAACAGGGTCTACTAAGTTTCTTGCAGGTCTTGTTTATAGTCCTTAATTGGGACTCATGACAGGGTTTATTAAGTTTCTTGCAGGTTTTAGTTTGCAGTCCTTAATTGGGACTCATAACAAGGCTACTCACATTACCCCATGCATAGCATAGCATCATACCATGGCATACATCCTAACCCATTTCAAGGATCTCAAGGGCTTGTGATACAGGTCATGGTGAATCAACTATCCCAGCAAGGGGCAAAGAGGATTTATTTTCCTCTAGCCAAGGTTGTCAGGGGCTATGACCCACTTGATATGGTGAGCTTCGACACTTGAAGAAAGTTCCCCGAGCCAAGGTTGTCAGGGGCTATGACCCACTTGATATGGTGAGCTTCGACACTTGAAGAAAGTTCCCCGAGCCAAGGTTGTCAGGGGCTATGACCCACTGGATATGGTGAGCCTTTGACCCTTGAAAAAGGACTCTCAACAAATATGAAGTTCCTTCAATCAAGCCACCGGACCCAAATTCTAACAAATTTTCTTGTTTATCCCGCGAGGTCCTTGAAAACATTACATGCATGTCATACACATCATTGCATAACAGGTACCCTTGTTGCAGGTCACTTACCTTCTCCGCTGTTTATTTCAGCAATGGCTTCCCAACAAGAGAACCAGGAACCTCACACTCAAGAGATTCAGTTCAAGGAGATCCTCCTAAATCTATCCAAGGGGCAGGAGGAGCTAAGGACACTTCTCATGGAAACTTTGGTCAGGAACAACGCTGATGACGAACGACTGAAACATTTGCAAGCTGAAGTGGATGCAATAAGAGCCCAGATGCTGGGGCAGGTGACTGCCATTCAAGGGTTAGCTCAAAGACAAGATGAGCTCTGGTTTCTCGTCAACCAACTGCTTCAGGGTAGCCAACTGGGGCAAAAGTCTAAGGGTAAAAAGCAGTCATTGTTCAACCACCTTTAAGACAAGGAGGTAAGGGGAGAGCTCCTCAAATGGCTCCAGTGTCACAAATTCAACATCACAACCAACAAAAGAGCGAGAGAAGGCAGTTCACTCGGCTCAGCATGACCTTATCCCAGATATTGCCACAGTTGCTGGAGACCAAGCTGGTAACTCTAAAAAAAAACTTCGAAGAACCAAAATATAACGTCACCGAAGTATAACCCCAACGCCCGCTGCGCTTATCACTCTGACAGCCCGGAGCATACTACAGATGATTGTTGGAGCTTGAAAAATAAGATCCAAGACATGATCGACGCTGGAGAGATTCAGTTTAAAATACCCAAGACTCCCCACGTGATCACTGCTCCCTTGCCAAAACATGGCTAGGATTGGGAAATTTTTGTTCATTCGAATGTTCAAGTTGCAATTCTCTTTTGTTCAAACATTTACTCATGTTAAACATTGTTATTTCATTAATGCATCGCATATGTCTGTTCTGAAACAATATATTCGTATTCACTAAATGCAAATTATTTTCATATTTTTTCTGATGATCAACTCTTAAATAATGATTCTAAGCCTCTTGAGGGAGGATGACGAAAACGATACCATAATCTACAGTATGCTTTTGAACAGACCCCGCTGATGAGGTACAGGCATTGTTTCAATCCCTAAACACTGGAGTTATAAGGATGATAATCCCTCGTCAACCCCTCTGAGCCAAAGAAGTAGGAGTTTTTTATTTTCGAAAATCAGAACCCTTAATCATAACCCGGGGCAGGGTAGTTCCCTCAGTTGATCCAAGTGCATAACAAATGGCACCAAAGAGGTCCCTACAAAAAAAAAGAAGACAATGATGATTCCGAATGATCATAAGGATAGGCAGTCATTAACAAAAAAAAAACTAAAGCCCAATAAGTCAAAACCTATGAACGAGACTTACAAAACTGGGGCATCCCGCTGACTGTAATCACAAAAGAAACAGTTCAGGCAAAATTTAGGGATAGCGAAATCAAAAAGAAAGAGGTCATACAAACCCTCAACAAAAACAAAAAAATGACTGCCTATTCAAAATAAATCATCAATATCTGAACCATCATTGGAACATCAGGACAAAGACTCAAACAAGGTCTAACGTATGATCAACTGAGTTTAGGTTTGAAGAACATCACGAAGAGCGGGTGGGTATAAATAAAATTTGAGCCTTTATCCTTTGTTTCTTAAACCGTGAACCAAGCCACGTTATAACCCTTAAAAGTCCTAGCTGAAGCATGGGTTAGTTCGAAAGCATACTGTTACGAAAGGTATCCTGACTCCTTAAGGCTTACGGTAAATACGGAGTTGACATCACGTTTTACAAACATTCACTTGTTTTATGAAAAATAATGCATTTTTAAAATCTTCAAGACAGACATGAGCTTTGCATTTTTAACATAACTTTGTTTGCATATGACTTTTTGTTTGAACAGCAGGAAAATTCGCACGATGAACACCTAGTGAACAAAAGCACTCCAATCAAGGGGCAGACATGACCATGGTCCATTATCTGGGGCAGTCCAATCAAGATTCGGAGAATCTCTCAAGAGGCCAAACAACCTGGGGCAAATCTCCGCCTGAGTCACTTGGGGCACTCCAGCAACGAATCTTGCCTGATCAAACACCTTCTGGTGGCATGACAAAGCACTTCTAGCAGGAGCAACTCCCTACATTCTGAGAACGTGGACATAGTCGGAAAAATACTACGCATAATCAAAGACCCGCTAGGTTGACACACCTAGGCAAAAATAAGGGCTTCCCGGCGAACCAAAAGGGTTCGGGCAAAATGAAGGGATGAAATGAAAAAAAATCTGTACACCCGGCAAGTCGAAAACCTGAAAAGGCGGCTTGGGCAAAAATGGGTATCCCGGTGGACTGAAAACCCGAAAGGGCGGTCCAGGCAAAAGTTAGGGATCAAAGCGTACGACTATGTCCTGTCATCTTGTCACCTGCCTACCAGAAGAAGCTTGGTCTATCAACAACTATCAGCCCCCCACAGGTGCCTTCTCCCATAGAAACAGGGGCAATAAAGAATTGTCTAAAAGCAATCTAATTGTTCTGTCCTCCAAGGTACCAGAGTAGGTTCAGCTAAAGAACGTAACCAGTACACCTTAATTCCCCAGAGAGTGAGCCAGCAAGTCAATGCACTCTCCTCAAGCAAAGTTATCAAGCTTAAAGAAGTTGGGTATCCTCCAGCAGATCTCAACATTCCCCAGCAGCATATATACATTCTTAACAAGCATCCCCGGCAGTCTTGGCCTAAAGATTATTCCTCGGCGGTATATCCGACTTTCAAAGGAATCACTTCCCCCGCAGTTCAAAACTTCCCCAAGAGAATCCAATCCAGCTCCCCCAGGAAAGTTGGAATCCATCTCCCCAAGCAGCAAGCTTATCCCCAGTAGGTTCTGGAAGCTTATCCTCGCAGAGCACGAACGCGCCGCCCGACTTTATTCAAAGAGTTATTCCCTTACCAGGATATAACTGGGTTATCCTCAGCCAAAAGCCACGGAAAGGTCGTTGTCAACACAACTCTTTCTTATCCCCAGCGAAGTCTATTAACACTTCCAACACAGCAAAGATATCCCCAGCAAGTTATTTTCGACACTCAACAAAGTCTCTCTCCCCACAGAGTATCGCTTCCCAGCAAGATGGCTAGAGTACTTTGCTCCCTGCAAAGTATCCCATTCGCCAAGTTTATTCCCCAACGGAGTTATCTTCTCCTACCGGTATTCTTGCAACTATCATCCCCGGCGGAAGCAAAATCTATTCACCAAAATCAGCCCAGGAGTGACTTCCCGGCACCCGTCAAGGATTTACCTTCCTAGACAAAAAAAATACATTCATAGACATCTTCGTACATTATAGCATGCATATACGCATCATGAACATACAATCTCACGTATTCAGAGAGCATCTCGCATGTCATATCACATGACATCGCATACAACTAACGCTTGTCTTTTCAGGACAAAAGTACAAAAATGATTACCATCAATGGTCGCAACTAAAGATCCGATGCCTGAATCTTGCCAGGGTGTATCTGTTGATGACCAATTACTAGATCCGATTCCTGTATCTTGCCAGGGTGTGTCTGAAGAGTTCGAGGATCCGATACCTGAATCTTGCCAGGGTGTATCCGTTGAAGACTAGCATTACCAAATCCGATTCCTGTATCTTGCCAGGGTGTGTCTGAAGAGTTCGAGGATCCGATACCTGAATCTTGCCAGGGTGTATCCGTTGAAGACTAACATTACCAGATCTGATTCCTGTATCTTGCCAGGGTGTGTCTGAAGAGTTCGAGGATCCGATACCTGAATCTTGCCAGGGTGTATCCGTTGAAGATTAGCATTACCAGATCCGATTCCTGTATCTTGCCAGGGTGTGTCTGAAGAGTTCGAGGATCCGATACTTGAATCTTGCCAGGGTGTATCCGTTGAAGACTAGCATTACCAGATCCGATTCCTGTATCTTGCCAGGGTGTGTCTGAAGAGTTCGAGGATCCGATGCCTGAATCTTGCCAGGGTGTATCCGTTGAAGACTAGCATTACCAGATCCGATTCCTGTATCTTGCCAGGGTGTGTCTGAAGAGTTCGAGGATCCGATACCTGAATATTGCCAGGGTGTATCCGTTGAAGACTAGCATTACCAGATCCGATTCCTGTATCTTGCCAGGGTGTGTCTGAAGAGTTCGAGGATCCGATACCTGAATCTTGCCAGGGTGCATCCGTTGAAGAATAGCATTACCAGATCCGATTCCTGTATCTTGCCAGGGTGTGTCTGAAGAGTTCGAGGATCCGATACCTGAATCTTGCCAGGGTGTATCCGTTGAAGACTAGCATTACCAGATCCGATTCCTGTATCTTGCCAGGGTGTGTCCGAAGAGTTCGAGGATCCGATACCTGAATCTTGCTAGGGTGTATCCGTTGAAGACTAGCATTACCGGATCCGATTCCTGTATCTTGCCAGGGTGTGTCTGAAGAGTTCGAGGATCTGATACCTGAATCTTGCCAGGGTGTATCCGTTGAAGACTAGCATTACCAGATCTGATTCCTGTATCTTGCCAGGGTGTGTCTGAAGAGTTCGAGGATCCGATACCTGAATCTTGCCAGGGTGTATCCGTTGGAGACTAACATTACCAGACTCGATTCCTGTATCTCGCCAGGGCACGTCTGAAGAATTCTAAGTTCCGATTCCTGTAACCAGTCAGGACATATCTACACAAAGCATCTGAAGACCAGATCCTGCAACATGTCAGGTACTCTTTTTTTTCTTTTGCAGGTACGCAAGTTCTCGCTAAGGAATCTCTTACGCGATCAACATCCAGATGGCATCTATAAGCCCATCATCCTGTTCACCAACCTCTAAATGGCATCTATAAGCCCATTCCATCATCACACATCTACTATGTGAGCGCAAATTTTTTGGCACTCTAGTGTCCAATCATATTCCACCTTCGGATTACGAAAGGCACGTCAGCCAATCTGCATCCTCAGGTCTAAGAAGATTGAACAGGGGCAACTGTTGTACCCCAAAATTTGCCCTCCCATATTCTTCAAGAAATTGCCAAGTCATGCTTCAAAGTTCCTCAAGGGTTGCACAGTTCAAGAGCCTCCTGAACAGTCAAAATTAGGGTTTTGGTTCTGATCAAGAAAATGGAGTTTCCAAGGGTCCAATCAAGTCCCACATGCCTATAAATATGGTCAAGCATCCTCATACCAAGTTTCAAGACTTTCAGCACAAAATTGCACAGTCAAAACCCTAATTGCACTATAGTCAACTGTAGGGGCAAACTGGTCATTTGGCAGTCAAAAGTTCAAATTTTTGGTCAACATATCATTTTGAAGCCACAAACATCATTTGATCAATGCTTGATCATGATTCTCAAAGCTTGGCTCAAAAATCATCAAGATGCAAAAGTTTCCTTATTTGGACAGTTGAAAAAGTCAACTGTAAATTGACCAGGGCATAACTTCCACATGGATTATCAGAAAAATTCCATCCAAAGCTCATTTTGAAGAGAAAGACATTTCCTACAACTCATATTCATACTTAAAGTCCAAGAAATGCTCTCACAAAAAGTTATCAATTTCAACATTATAGGTCATTTTCAAAAGTCAACAAAAAGGGACTTTAAGTCAAAGGCCATAACTTGATATTGGTAAATCAAAATGACATGGGACCAAAGACATTGGTTAGAGGACTCAAAGACCTTTCCAAAATGTCTAGGAACATGAGCAAAGCTTAAAAATTGAGCAAGTTATATCTTGTGGAAGTTGGGAAGTTTTTGGATATTTTGAAAAGTCAACATTGCTTCAAATGACCTAAAATTGCTAATGGGCCTCTTTTTCTTCCACAATTCATCATCCAAGGCATGTGCACGACCATTTGGCCCAAAGGGAAGTTTTTCTTCATTTTTATTTATTTATTTGGATTTTTATTATTAATAATTCATTTAAATTAAAATAAATGCATGAAAAATACTAAACCTAGGTTTTAAAATCTTTTTATGCATATTATATACTCAATATTTCGTGCATAGCTGGATTTGGAAAGAATTGAAGACAATTGGCCATGATTTGTACCAAATAGG
The DNA here is from genome assembly GCA_948472305.1 of Vicia faba. Lineage (NCBI taxonomy): Eukaryota > Viridiplantae > Streptophyta > Magnoliopsida > Fabales > Fabaceae > Vicia > Vicia faba. Next base: position 209,496,589 of record OX451738.1, on the reverse strand, counting down.
CATGAAAAATATTTGAAAAGATTTTTGGAAATCAAATCTTGCAAGACATGAATGCCAAGGATTTTGATTGTTTTCTTTGACCTAATTCACTCCATACATAAGCTGGATCAAGACCTAATGCCTCCTAACCAAAAAGCTGCGCAGAAAACACCATTTGAAAACTTGAAATTTATCAAGAAAACTCAAATTCTGAAAACCTAGTTCTAGGACGATTCAAGGCCAAGTAATTGTTCCATTAGCTTCCTGAGGCGTCAAGGGAAGTTTTCCAATCAAAATCAATCATCCCAACACCCAGAATTGGTATACAGAAATCAAGTTTTCTCACTTTTTTCTCATAATCGTGTTTTACAATTCAGGCATATTCATTGCATTTTATTTGTGGATTCATGCTAATTAAACCTTCCTGAAGCTAACCAAATAGTTTAATTGTGTTTTTGCGCATTATTGGAGAATTCACCATTAACAATATTTAGGGTTTTGCAAGCTTCAATTTGGGCATTTCCAGACGCGGTAAAATTAGACCACCATAGTACCATGAATGGATTCAGCACGATTGGACGATCAATAAGCAATCCTCACGCCTAATTTATGAAGCCCCAGGGGCTATTCGCTATTTTTTAATATAGTGTCTACAGGGACGTTTAAAAACCGTTGCCTATGTTTTGTTATATTTTCAGGAAAAATAAGCCAAGGAAGAAGAAGGATGCGTGGCCATCAGTAATTGGCTGGTTCAAAAATTCGCGCTAAAATCCACTAACGTTTTTGTTTTATTTGATATTAATTGTTTGTTGTATTACATACAAAACGCGTAACATGGCTCAGTGGCAGGCGTACACGCTGGTAATCTCTAGGACCTGGGTTCGAGCCCCAGGTCCCCACCCCCTTTCATATTTTTCTTCATTTAATATTCATGTGCAGTTTTAGTGTAAAGACTCATCATACACCCTCAAAATCAAGCCATCCACGCGTATGCCAGGACCAATCAAAGGGTCACGATTGAAGGACTATGATGAACGTCAGTCAACGCCTGGACATCCTAGTGGAAAAGTCAAAGAGGCCAAGGTTGATGGGCCCAGATTGCTAAAAGAAAACCTCCATATTAGGGGCAGACCCCCTAGGTTTGCAAGTTTTTTATTATTCTTTATTTTTTTCATTATTGTTTTTTTTATCAATTTAATATTTCCATAATATATAAAAAACACCAAAAAAAATCAGAAAAGAGAAAAAAAATAATAAATACTTTTATTTTAGTATTTTTGTAAATAAATAACTTTAATTGATTAGTTTTAATTTAGGAGAAAACCTTAATATTTTCTTAATTAATTTAAAATTGGTAGAATTAGGGTTTAATTAATTTTTTATCCTTTTTTTTCTTCTCTCATAAATAATTAAATATTTACTATTACTTATTTTTTTATATTAAATTGCATGTAAAATAATTAGGGTTAATTTTAGGTTAAACTTTAATATATTTTCATAATAAAATAAAAATTGTAGAATTAGGTTTAATTGCATTAAATTCTCCTAAATACCAAAAAATACCAAAAAATACCAAAAACTAATTTCTTTTTAATTTTATTAATTTAATAGTAATTTAATTTAATTTCGCAAAAAGGGTCCAACGCCCTCGTTTTTAATTCTTATTTAATTCGCATGTTTATTTCTTTTTTTCTTTTAATATTTATGTATCTCTCCCAAGGCCATGTAACATTTTTATCTGTCGCGCTTTTAATTCTTTATTTTTCTGTCAAATCGGGTTCTAGAAATTTTGGCGATGTGGACCCGCGCCTTTTGTAATAGCTTAGAACTTTACTTTTCTCGCACTTTTAATTGTTAATCAAGGCATGCAAGAATGAATGGACAAAAGTAAAAACAAACGCTAGATCACCTATACCATGACAAGATAAAATGCAAATGAACATGACACACAAATCACACACCACCCCTAGGGTACGCCTCACTGTTGCCTTGCCTCAAAAGGTGATCGTCGAGTAGAGGATGTCTTGGTAAGTCCTCATGATCCGGGAACCTGGCATGAGGGTAGCTTCTAAGGTGTCTTCCCATTGCTCTGGTGATCACCATGTCCCGAACCTCGAATTGACCCGAACACCTCCAACGGTGGTGCTACCTACCTCTCAATGGTGGGATGGCACTACTTTAAAGGACATCTACACAGATGAATTCCTTAGGGTAGGTAGACGACTCTAGATACTTTCTCTAATTTCAAAAACAAATCAAAAATACTTTTCACACCGACACCTTTTCAAAAAGCTTTCGAAAGCAATTTTTCAAACACTCTTGAGGACTGATACAAGAGTCGAACTGGAATTTTCAAAGAAACTTTTTAAAACCCACAGTTGAAAAGCAAACAAACCATTTTTGAAAACACAAATGAGCAAGTATCTAAGAGCCCATGGATAACCATGGATAGAAAGGGTGCTAACACCTTCCCTTTCTATAATCTACCTCCCGAACCGAGAGCAATCTCTATAAGGAATTTTTCTGTGCTTTTGTCCTTTCCATTTGGAGAAAATAAAAGACGGTGGCGACTCTTGCTTCCGCGACATTTCGCGAACCAGCGTTAAATAGTCAGTTCCAGATCCACCGATCACACACACCTCACACTTTCTAAAAGTTTTCAAACAAATCTTTCACACACTCTTGAGGACAGATACAAGAGTTACTTAGAAATTCTTCAAACGAAACTTTTTCAAAACCCACACACACTTGAAAAGCAAACAATTTTGAAAACATAAGAGCAAGTACCTAAGAGCCCATGGATAACCATGGATAGAAAGGGTGCTAACACCTTCCCTTTCTATAAATCTACCTCTCGAGCCAAGAAACATTCTCGAATAAGGAATTTTTCTGTGCTTTTTCCTTTCCATATTGGAGAACATAAAAGACGGTGGCGACTCTTGCTTACCGCGACATTTTGCGAACCAGCTTAAAAAACAGTCAGTTTTATTTCCACCGATCACAGAACTGGCGACTCTGCTGGGGATATATTAAAAGTGAGGTGTACCTTAGGATTAGACCAATCTTATGTTTTCAATTGCTTGTTTTGTTTGCTTTAAAATTGTGGGCCTGTTTCGGAATTCTATAGAGCCTAACCCGGATCTGGGGATACCCTTTAGAAGTAGCAACAAACTGTGAGGGAACTGTGCGGGGTATACCGACACGGTTGAAGCAGTTTGCTACGTTGATGTGGCACTTTGGTGAGTACCGGTAACCCTTGAGTCAAGTCAAGGAGAGTACGGGGCTGCCGCGTGGTGTCATGAAGCATCAACTGACCTTAGGAACCTTACTGAACCATCTTGGCCTCTTTAGGGGTAGTGAGATGACCGACTTTGGTGCAGTCCGAAGTTGGTAGATACTCGATACTACACTCATTGAGGGTTGTTTTCTTGGAATATTTTGGTCGCCAGTTCAGTGGCTAAATCAAAACAATGAACATAGAAAACAACCCAATGATATTGAGCTCCTTAGAACCCGGTTACTTTTGATAGGACAGATTTTGAGCCCACCAACTTCAAGAGGGTAGTACCTAAACTTCATGTTGGCCTAAACTCTAAGGGTTGTTTTGTGTGACTTGTGTGCCTTCATACTTGAACTACTTGCATACTTGTTATCTAACAACACGAGTTCCTTGCAGGTTTTGTTTACAGTCCTTAATTGGGACTCATTACAGGGCCTATTTACATCACTCCATGCATAGCATAACATCATACCATTGCATACATCCTGCATAAGGACTAACCCGTTTCAAGGATCTCAAGGGCTTTTGATGCAGGTCATGATGAACCAATGTCTAGCAAGGGGAAAAGGGGATTTATTTTCCTCTAGCCAAGTTGTCCAGAGATCAAAACATGACAACTCGAGTCAGGGGCTATGACCCACTCGATATGGTGAGCCTTGACTCTTGAAGAAGGATTCTCAACAACACGAAGTTCCTTCAATCAAGCTACGGAATTCAAATTCTAACAAATTTTCTTATTTACCCCACGAGATCCTTGAAAACATTGCATACATATATCATACATATCATTGCATAACAGGTACCCTTGTTACAGGTCACTTACCTTCTTCACTGTTTATTTCAGCAATGGCTTCCCAACAAGACAACCAGGATCTTCATGCTCAAGAGACTCAGTTCGGGGAAATCCTCCTAAATCTATCCAAGGGGCAGGAAGAGCTGAGAACACTCCTCATGGGGACTTTGGTCAAGAAGAGTCCTGAAGAAAATAAGGACGAACGGCTGAAACATCTGCAAGCTGAGGTAGATACTATGAGAACCCAGATGCTGGGGCAGATGACTCTCATTCAAGACTTAGCTCAAAGACAAGAAGAGCTCAGGGTTCTCGTCAACCAACTGCTTTGGGATAACCAACTGGGGCAAACATCTAAGGTTGAAGAGCCAATCATCATTAAATTCCCTTTGAGACAAGAAGACAAGGGAAAAGCTCCTCAACTTGCCTCAGGGTCACAAATTCAGCATCAACCTCACCAGCTTCAGCAGCACAGTATGAAGCAAGTAGTCAGGGTTGAGGACCAAACCGGTAATCAGCCTCCAAGAAGTCAAAGGTTTGGTTCAATGAATAGACCTCTCCAAGCTGCTACTACTTCACAGGTCCAACAACGACCTCGCCAAGAACAACAGGTTGATCAGAGCAAGCCAGACAAGCCTAGGAGGCAATTTACCAAGCTCAACGTGTCGCTGTCTCAAGCTTTACAACACCTGTTGAGGTTGAATTTGGTAACTCTAAGGGCTCCTCCCCGGAATCCCAACATCTCTGCTCCTACTTATCATCCCAATAGAAGATGTGCATACCACTATGATGGTCCGGGACATGACACAAACGACTGTTGGTCTCTGAAGAACAAGATCCAGGACCTGATTGATGAAGGAGCAGTGGAATTCACCCAAGATGGCCAGGCTGAGTTCTTCTACTATCCCTGCAAGATTCACCATTTGAAGTGACAAGTCCTGAGACGAGAAGACCTTTTGTTCATTGGAAGTTTCAAGTTATATTTTTCTTTGCTTGTTCAAATATTTGTTCATGTCAAACTCTTTTACTTTATCAATGCATTGCATATGTCTGTTTTGAATCAATATATTCGCATTCGCTATATTCAAACTGTTTTCATATTTTGTGATGTTCAACTCTCTAAAAAATTTCTAAGCCTCTTGAGGGAGGATGACGAAAACGATACCACAATCTACAGTATGCTTTTGAACAGAACCCGCTGATGAGGTACAGGCATTGTTTCAATTCCTAAACACTGGAGTTATAAGGAAGATAATCCCTCGTCAACCCCTCTGAGCCAAAGAAGTTGGAGTTTTTATTTTCGAAATTTAAAACCCTTAATCATAACCTGGGGCAGGGTAGTTTTCTCAGTTGATCCAGGTGCACAACGAATGGCATCAAAGGAGTCCTTCCAATACAAAAGACAGTGATGGTTCCAAATAATCATAAAGACAGGCAGTCATCATCTCTCAAAGAATGAAAACCCATTAAGTTAAAACCTATGGAGGAGACTTACAAAAACTGGGGCATCCCGCTGACTGTAAATACAAAAAGAAACAGTTCAGGCAAAAAACAGGGATAACGAAATTAAAAAAGAAAGAGGTCCTATAAACCCTCGACAAAAAAAAAAGAAATGACTGCCTATTCAAAATAAATTGTCAGTATCCGAACCATCACCGGAATATCAGAGCAAAGACTCAAACAAGGTCTAACGCACGATCAACTGAGTTTAGGTTTGAAGAACATCACGAAGAACGGGTGGGTACAAATATACTTTGAGCCTTTATCCTTTGTTTCTTAAACTGTGAACCAGGCCATGTTATAACCCTTAAAAGTCCTAGCTAAAGCATGGGTTAGTTCGAAAGCATACTGTTACCAAAGGTATCCTAACTCCTTAAGGCTTGCAGTAAAATGACGAGTTGACATCACAGTTTACAAAAAATTCACTTGTTTTTATGAAAAAAAATGCATTTTCACAAAAACTTCAAGACAGACATAAGCTTTGCATTTTTAATATAACATTGCTTGCATATGACTATTTGTTTGAACAACATAGAAGTTCGCACGACGAATGTCTAATGAACAAAAGCACCTCCAATCCAGGGGCAGACGTGATCATTGTCCATCATCTGGGGCAGTTAAGTCAAGATTCGGAGAATCTCTCAAAAGGCCGACCAACTTGGGGCAAATCTCCATCTGGATCACTTGGGGCATTGAACGATCAAACGAAGATCTTCTGGTGGTATGGCGACACAACACTACTGACAGGGGAACCTCCCTACATCCTGAGAGCATGGACATAGTCGAAAAATACTGCGCATAATCAAAGACCCGCTAGGTTGACTCACCTAGGCAAAAATAAGGGCTTCCCGGCGAACCAAAAGGGTTCGGGCAAAAATAAGGGATGAAAAGAAAAAAAATCTGTACACCCGGCAAGTCGAAAACCTGAAAAGGCGGCTTGGGCAAAAAAGGGTATCCCGGTGGACTGAAAACCCGAAAGGGCGGTCCAGGCAAAAATTAGGGATCAAAGCGTACGACTATGTCCTTCATCTCGTCACTTGCCTACCAGAAGAAGATTTGTCAATCAGCAGTTATCAAGCACCTCCACAAGGTATCTTTTTCTCCCACATCAGAAACAGGGGCAATAATGAGTTGTCCAAGCGATCTAGTTGCTCTGTCCACCAAGGTACTAAGGTAGGTTCAGCTGAAGAACGTGACCAAGATACCTTCATTCCCCGCAGAGTAAGATAAGATTCAGCAATACTCTCCCCCGAGCAGAGTTGGTCTCCCGTCAGCCCTGACAAGGTACAGTATCTCTAGCAAGTCGTCAACTCTCTCCCCAAGTAGAGTTAATCTACTGTCAGCCTTGAGGAAGTTGGACATCCCCCAGAGGATCTCAACATTCCCCGGCGGAGTATACAGATATCCCAAGCAAGCATCCCCGGCAGTCTTGATATAAGATTGTTCCCCGGCGGAATAGAAGACACCCCAATGGAGCCATTTCCCCAGTACAGTCCAAAAGTCTCCCCAGGAGAGTTGAATCAATCTCCCCAGTAGATTCTGGAAGCTTATCCCCAACAGATTCTGGAGGCTTACCCCTGCAGAGCACGAACACGTCTCCCGGACTTTATTCAAAGGTTATTCTCCACCAGAGCTTATAACTGGGTTATCCTCAGCTAAAAACCACGGAAAGATCGTCCTCGGCGAAGTCCTTCCTATCCCCGGTGGAGTTCATCGGATCTTCCAACATAACTCATCAACAGAGTCCCCAGCGGAGTTATCATCAATTTCAAAACCTCAGCGAAGTATCTCTTCCCACAGAGTATTCCCTGCAGAGTAATCTCTCCAACAAGTTTATTCCCCAAACAGAGTCATCTTCTCCTACCGGTTTATTCTTGCAACTATCATCCCCAGCGGAAATGAAGAACTCTGTTCTTCAACATCAACCCAGGATTCAACTTCCCGGCATGCGTCAAGGATTTACGTTCCTAGACGAAAATACATTCATAAACATCACATCATGATACATGCATATACGCATCATGTCATACATTCTCATTTATGTCAAGAACATCATTACTTGATCCATATCATGTATTGCATACGACTGACCTTTACCTTTCAGGAAGGATACGGTTAAATAATCCGCTATGTCAAAAAAGACAAATCCAGTCAAAAAAGACAAATCCAATCAAAGAAGACAAATCCAGTCAAAGAAGACAAGTCCAGTTAAATCCCAAAGGTTTTTCTGATGCTCATCCAGTCAAAGAAGACAAGTCCAGTTAAATCCCAAAGGTTTTTCTGATGCTCATCCAGTCAAAGAAGACAAGTCCAGTTAAATCCCAAAGGTTTTTCTGATGCTCATCCAGTCAAAGAAGACAGGTCCAGTTAAATTACTTCCTAAAGTCAAAGAAGACAACTCGTCATTGAAGACAATCCGTCAGTATAGACACCCGTCATTTAAGATAACCCGTCACTGAAGACATCTCGTCATTGAAGACAACTCGTCATTTAAGACAACCCGTCACTGAAGACATCTCGTCATTGAAGACAACTCGTCATTTAAGACAACTCGTCATTGAAGATAACTCGTCATTGAAGACAACTCGTCATTGAAGACAACTCGTCATTGAAGATAACTCGTCATTGAAGACACCTCGTCATTGAAGACATCTCGTCATTGAAGACAACTCGTCATTGAAGATAATCTGTCAGTATAGACACCCGTCATTTAAGACAACCCGTCACTGAAGACATCTCGTCATTGAAGACAACTCGTCATTTAAGACAACTCGTCATTGAAGACAACTCGTCATTGAAGACACCTCGTCATTGAAGACATCTCGTCATTGAAGACAACTCGTCATTTAAGACAACCCGTCAGTATAGACACCCGTCATTGAAGACACCTCATCATTGAAGACTACTCGTCATTTAAGACAACTCGTCATTGAAGACAACCTCGTCATTGAAGACATCTCGTCATTGAAGACAACTCGTCATTTAAGATAACCCGTCAGTATAGACACCCGTCATTGAAGACATCCCGTCATTGAAGACATCCCGTCATTGAAGACAACCCGTCATTGAAGACAACTCGTCCTTTAAGACAACACGTCATTGAAGACAACCCGTCATTGAAGACAACTCGTCATTTAAGGCAACTCGTCATTGAAGACAACTCGTCATTTAAGATAACCCGTCATTGAAGACAACCCGTCATTGAAGACAACTCGTCCTTTAAGACAACTCGTCATTGAAGACAACCCGTCATTGAAGACAACTCGTCATTTAAGACAACTCGTCATTGAAGACAACTTGTCATTTAAGACAACTCGTCATTGAAGACAACTCGTCATTGAAGACAACTCGTCATTGAAAACGACTCGTCATTGAAGATCACTCGTCCATGAAGACAACCCTTCCAAAGAGACAACTTGTCAAGAAAGACAAAACCTCCTCTGGTTCAGTTAGATCCTAAAGATTTTTCTGAGATAACCTGTCAGTAGAGATAACCCATCAACCTTTTGAAGTTCCAGATTCGATACCTGTATCTAGCCAGGGCATGTCTGTGAGCGACTGAGTGAGGATCAACACCTGTAACAGGCCAGGAAATTTTTTTTCTCAGGTACGCAAGTTCTCACTAAGGAATCTCTTACGCGATCGACACCTAGATGGCATCTATAAGCCCATCCACATACCAACAGTCTCTAAATGGCATCTATAAGCCCATTCCCGACAAGGCTCCGTCACAGCTCCAGATGGCATCTATAAGCCCATCCTCCTATCCATCATCTCTCCAAATGGCATCTGTAAGCCCATTCCCGCCATCATGCTGCTGATACTCTACTATGTGAGTGCAAATTTCTGGGCACTTTGGTGTTCAATCATCTTCCACCTTCGGATCACGAAAGGCACACAAGCCAATCTACATCCTCAGGTCTAAGAAGATTGAACAGGGGCAATTGTTGTACCCCAAAATTTGCCCTCCCATATTCTTCAAAGTTTTGACAAGCATCACCTCAAATGGTTCAAAGTCTACTCAAGGGCTACACAGTCAACCACTCTCCTAAGCCAGCCAAATTAGGGTTTTGGTTCTTGCAAGGAAGTTGAGTTTTTCAAGGGCTCAATCAAGTCCCATATGCTCATACACATTGTCAAGCACCTACATGTCAAGTTTCAAGGCTCACAAGGTCAAGTTGCACAGTCAAAAACCCTAATTGCTCCACAGTCAACTATAGGGGCAAAATGGTCATTTGGCAGTCAAAAGTCAAAAATTTTGGTCAACATCTTATTTTGAAGCCACAATCATCATTTGGTCAAGTCTTGACCATGATTTCACAAGAATGGCTCAAAAATCATCAAGGTGTCAAAAGTTTCTATTTTTGGACAGTTGAAAAGTCAACTGTAACTTGATCAAGGCATAACTTTTTCATGGTTCATCAGAAAAATCCAATCCAATGCTCATCTTGAAGGGGAAGACATTTCCTACAACTCATCTTCACATTCCAAGTCCAAGAAATGCTCTCACAAAAAGTTATCAATTTCAACATTATAGGTCATTTTCAAAAGTCAACAAAAGGGCACTTTAAGTCAAAGACCATAACTTGAGATTGGTAAATCAAAATGACATGGGACCAAAGGCATTGGTTAGAGGACTTCAATACCTTTCCAAAATGTCCAAGAACATGTTCATAGCTTCAAAATTGAGCAAGATATGCATTGGAGAAGTTGGGAAATTTTTGTGAAATGGCCAAAGTCAACTATCCTTGAAACTTCATTTTTGACAAAAGGGGCCCACTTTTTCCACTTGATTCAGCTTTGCCATACCTCCCACGTGTCCCATGTTTTATTTCAAGAATAAAAATTAATTTTTCTATTTTTGTTTAATTTTATTTGATTTAATTCATTTTAAATCTTTAAAATTCAAATAAAAATCAAGAGAATTAATTAGGGGATATTTTGTGGTTTGAATAGCTTTGATACACCATAAAACATATACCAAATTCGTGCAAGACCTATTTCAAGCATAAAAATTCAAATTTTGACAAGAAAGGCAAGTTTCTTTAATGGAGGTTATGGCAAAATCCAAAACATAATTGCAAGGCTTAAAGGTGCATTATAGTGACTGATTCTCATTGACTAACATATATGCAAGCCTTCCCACCCTCATGGACGAAAAAAGGCATCCCTAAAATGGCAGAGCAAAAACTCAGAATTTGTCAAAAAAGTGTGAGATCTAAAGCAAGGTTGCAGGCAGTTTCAGACAAAACAAAGCACGTGAGATCCTTCATTGCCATACCCTGAAACTAAAGAGACATTTATCACGCCCTGAGACTCCATATCAAGCACTGTAAGTCATCACAAACTCACCCCCGCTATCTGCTTTATGTTTTTACAGGAAACGAAGAAGATGAAGGACGTCCCTCCATGTGATTGGCTGATTCAAAACGGGCGCGCGCTTTTTCCTTTTTTCAGCATATAGTGCGCTTATTTTATATTATGTTTCTTTTCTATTTTACTAACAAACGCGCAGGATTGGTGTAGTGGTTGGCAATATACTTGGTGATCTCTGGGACCTGGGTTCGATTCCCAGGTCCCCCCATAATTCCAATATTACTTTTTCTAACGCTTTCCAGTGCAGCGTCTCATCAAATAACTCACCATAAACCTCACAGACCCAAGCGCCAGGTGGCCTCTCTCATAGATCTGATGGCCAGGAGGTGGTCCTCACCATGTTCAGGAGTCAACACACAAGCATTGGATTCCAGAAAGTCAAACGAGCTGGATTCAAATGGGCCTCAAATCTCAATCAAACACCCTTCCATCTGGCCTAATACCCCCCATGGTTCTTGCATTTTTTTCTTTTCTTTTCTTTTTTTATTTACTAATTATATTTATTAACCATTAACATAGTTAATATTTTCATAAAAAAATCAAAAAAAAAAAAGAACTAACATTATTATTATTATTATTATTTTATTTTTGTAAATAAATACTAAATAATTGAATTAGCTTTAATTAGGCAATTTTAACTTTTTTAGATAACTAAAATAATTTAGAATTAGGTTAACTTAGAATTTTAATTCTTTTATTTTATTTTCATAAAAACATAAAAACACAAAAAATATTTTCCTTTAATAAATTAATTAATTAGTTTGATTATTAGTTATTAATTCCATTTAATCACAAAAAAGACAAACAAAAATTCAATTTCTTTTCTTAAAAGGGTCAACACCCTTAGAACATTCCCGATTCATTCTTTCGCGCGCATTTTAGTTTTAATTCTTTATTTTTGATTATTTCTGTAACTGCCTCCGGATGTAATAGTAATTAGGATTTTACTGCTTTATTTACTATTTCTCGTACTTATTTACCAAAACGGGTCTTTGTATTTTTGGCGATGTATAGACCCGCGCCTTGTAATAGCGTAGAACTTTATATTTCTGCAATTTACTTTCTGCACCCCCTAACTGTTAACAATGCATGAAAGAATGTATGTAAATAAAATCAATCTGTAGCTCACAAATAACATGTACAAAGACAATTAACTGAGAAACAACACACAAAGCACATGCCACTTCTAGGGTACGCCTCACTGGTTGCCTCGAAACGTAGTCATCAAGTATAGGACGTCTTAGAGGTTGCCCTTTGTCTAAAAGATCCAGTTGCCTCGAAACGGTTGCCTCGGATACAAAGGATCTAGGACATTAGGGTTACCACTAAGATGTCCTACCATTGCTTCGGTGACCACATTGTCCCTAATCATCGAATTGACCTGAACACCTCCAACGATGGTGCTACCTACCTCTCAATGGTGGGATAGCACTATCTAAAGGACTCTTACACAGCTTAATTCCTTAGGGTAGGTAGACTTCTCTTAGATACTTGCTCTTTTCAAAACAAACAAAAACAACTTTTCACACCTCACACTTTCTAAAAGTTTTCAAACAAATTTTTCACACACTCTTAAGGACAGATACAAGAGTTACTTAGAAATTCTTCAAACAAAACTTTTTCAAAACCCACACACACTTGAAAAGCAAACAATTTTGAAAACATAAGAGCAAGTACCTAAGAGCCCATGGATAACCATAGATAGAAAGGGTGCTAACACCTTCCCTTTCTATAAATCTACCTCCCGAACCGAGAAACATTCTCGAATAAGGAATTTTTCTGTGCTTTTGTCCTTTCCATATTGGAGAACATAAAAGACGGTGGCGACTTTTGCTTACCGCGACATTTCGCGAACCAGCTTAAAAAACAGTCAGTTCTATTTCCACCGATCACATTGACCCATACTACCTTGTTAATATCCAAAATGGATCCAATAAAATACATCTTCGAGAAACCTGCTCTCTCTGGGAGAATAGCAAGATGGCAGATGATCCTGAAAGAATATGACATACAGTATACTACCCAAAAAGTAACAAAGGGCAGTGTACTAGCTGATCACCTTGCTCACCAAGCTGTAGAAGACTACCAGTCCATGAAGTTCGAATTCCCAGATGAAGACATCATGATGGTAAACAACTATGAAGAATTCAGACCATATGACTGACCTGAACAAGGATCCCGATGGACCCTGGTTTTTGATGGGGCATCTAATGCACTCGACAATGGTATTGGTGTTGTGCTCATATCTCCTGAAGGATGTCATACTCCTTTTATGGAAAGACTATGCTTCAATTGTACTAATGACATGGCAGAATATGAAGCGTGCATCTTTGGTCTCAAAGCTGCCATAGACTTGGGGATCAAATCTTTGAATGTATTCGGAGATTCAGCTTTGGTTATTAGCCAGATCAAAGGGGAATGGGACACCAAACACCCTAACCTTATCCCTTACAAAGAACATGTTTTGACATTGCTCCCACATTTTGAAAAGATTACCTTCGAGCATTTCCCGTGAGAAAAAAATCAGTTAGCAGACACACTAGCCACAATGTCATCCATGTTTAAACTTAAATGGGATAACGAGGCTCCCCAGACCACCATTGAACGAATGGATAAACTAGCTCTCTGTCACGAGATTAATACTGAAGAAGTAGTGGACCAGCCTTGGTTTCACGAAGTCAAGAGGTATCTTGAGGTTTAAGAATATCCGAAAGGAGCTTCATTCAATGATAAGAAGTTCTTAAGGAGATTCTCTACTAAATTCTTCCTTAGTAATGGCATTCTTTACAAATGCAACCATTACTCTGTGTTACTTCGGTGCGTAGACAAGGTTGAAGCTGAAAGAATCATGGTTGAGTTACATGAAGGCACTTTTGGCACCCATTCCAGTGGGAATATGATGGCAAAGAAAATCCTACGAGCAGGCTATTACTGGTCTACCATGGAAGAAGATTACTATCAACACTCTCGAACTTTCCATAAGTGTCAGATCTACACTGACAAGGTGCACGTACCTCCGGTTCCTCTGAATTTCTTGACGGCTCCTTAGCCCTTTGCTATGTGGGGGATTGATATGATTAGGGAAATCAAGCCTACCGCCTCTAATGGACACCGCTTCATCTTAGTGGTCATTGATTATTTTACAAAGTGGGTGGAGGCAGCTTCTTTCACTTCCGTTACCAAGAATGTTGTTGCACGGTTCATCAAGCAGAATCTCATTTGTCATTATGGTATCCCAGAGAGGATCATTACAGACAATGGTACAAACTTGAATAATACTATGATCACCGCCTTGTGCAAGCAATTCAAGATCCAACATTACAATTCTTCCCCTTACTAGCCAAAGATGAATGGTGTCGTCGAAGCTGCGAATAAGAACATTAAAAAGATCATACAGAAAATGACAGTCACGTACAAAGACTGGCATGAGATGCTACCATTCGCTCTCCACGGATATCGTACCACAGCTCGCACATCAACCGGGGCAAAACCCTATTCTCTGGTATACGGCATAAAATTTGTCTTGCCTATTGAGGTTCAGATCCCCTCTCTAAGAATCATGAAGGATGCAGGTTTGAATGAAGACGATTGGATCCAGACTCGACTTGATCAGCTGAACTTAATTGATGAGAAAAGACTTACTACTGTCTGTCATTGTCAAATGTATCAAAAACGGATGATCAAGGCTTTCAACAAAAAGGTCAGACGACAAGTATATCAAGTTGGAGATCTGGTGATCAAGCGCATCATACTTCTGAAAGGTGACCCCAGGGGAAAATGGACTCCTACATACGAATGACCATTTGTAATCAAAAACACATTCTCTGGTGGAGCAATGATCTTGACCACCATGGATGGTAATGACCTGCCGCACCCTGCAAACACAGACATAGTCAAAAGATACTACGCATAAGAGACCCGCTAGGTTGACACACCTAGGAAAAACAAGGGCATCCCGGAGAACCAAAAAGGTCCGGGCAAAAATTAGGGATAAAACAAAAAAATATGTACACCCGGTAAGTTGAAAACCCGAAAGGGCGACTTGGGAAAAAAGGGTTTCCCGGTGGACTGAAAACCCGAAAGGGCGGTCCAGGAAAAGGTTAGGGAATTAAAGCGTATGACTATGTCCCGTTAGATCACCTTATGGACAACCTTTGGCTTCAACTGACAAACTCAAAGGTTCTGATCAATTCAATCATCTTCAGACAAGGCAACAAATAGACAAGATGCTCGGAGATACAAAGGCTTTAGCAGAATGGAAACCCCATAGGATTATTGCACATAGCTATCTTTTCTTTGTATTAAAATTTTCATTTTTTTACGACAGTATTCTCAAACCAGAATATTTGTCTCATTGTACAAAAATACTTACTCAGAGTCAATACAAAGATATCCCTTTAAAAGTGCAAAACTATCTGTTTTTCTTTACGCTTGTGTTTTGTTTACAAAAACGTCCCATGATTCATTGTTGAACATATGCATTTGAACATAATTACTGTTTACAAATAAACAAATAGAAAGACAATCACTGATGGCTTTAATAGGTAGGGAAATCTATCTATGCTATTCCCAGAATCCCCCGTAATGTGCAGTTCAATCCCCAGCGGAACCGAGCTTCCAGTTATCAATCCCCATTAGAAGTCGTCAAATTTCTCCGAATTCCCCAGACAGGATTTTTCAAACAGTACACGACATTCCCCTTACAATAGAGTTTATTCCTCTAAAGCAGAAATTTATCAACACTTAGACTTCAGAACATGAAGACTTATACTCCATATCCTCAGCAGCAGTCAGGGTTTTACTTTCCCCAATCCAACAACAACGCAACAGATTAGCTCACATACGCACACATTGCATCCATATATCATAAACATTGATGACACAAATGCATTACACTATGCATTTCATACAAGATAACATTGCATATTAGCTAACATTTTATCTTTTACAGGATAAGATTAATCAACGGCTACCATTAACAATGTTCAAAGTCTTCAGATACAGTTCAGATACGCTCCAGACACAGATGCCATTTTGATACTCATTTAGATTCAACTTCTCAGATACAGTTCAGATATGCTCCAGACAACGGATGCCATTTTGATACTCATTCAGATTCAACTTCTCAGATACAGTTCAGATACGCTCCAGACACGGATGCCATTCTGATACTCATTTAGATTCAACTTCCAAATACATTAAAGATACGCTCCATACACGAATGCCATTCTGATACTCATTCAATTCTCAACTTCCAGATATAGTACAAATACGCTCCAGACACGGATGCCATTCTGATACTCATTCAGATTCAACTTCTCAGATACACTCTAGACACGGATGCCATTCTGATACTCATTCAGATTCAACTTCTCAGATACAGTTCACATACGCTCCAGACACAGATGCCATTCTGATACTCATTCAAATTCAGCTTTCAGATACGCTCCAGACATGTAGGCCATTCTGATACTCATTCAGATTCAACTTTTAGATACAGTTCAGATACGCTCCAGACACGGACGCCATTCTGATACTCATTCAGATTCTCTTTCAGATTCAACAATCACTCTTGGATGGAATCTACAAGCCCATCTCCAACAACTTTCTATCACCTCTTCAAATTGCATCTTTAAGCTCATTCCCTCTACCATCACATCACTGAGTGCAAATTTCTGGGCACTCTAGTGTCCAATCATCTTCCACCTTCGAGTCACGAATGGCAAAACATGTCAATCTAACTCTTCAGGCTTAAGAAGATTGAACAGGGGAAGCTGTTGTACCCCAAAATTTTCCCTCTCACTTATCAAGAATTTGCTCACAAGATCTCCCTTGACCCAAGACTGCACTAGGGTTTGATCAGCTCAAGACATCTCCTTAAGCACTGATGACCAAAATTAGGGTTTGAGTTTGCACAAGGATTTTTGAACTTCCAATGCCCCATATGACTTTCACGGATCATTATGTACCCCCAATGTTTCTCATGTCAATTTTCAAGCCTTGGATCACATTTTTGCTCAGTCAATTAAGCAATTGACCTAAAAATCAACTGTATTGGGGAAAAGTCAACCATGGCCAATTTACAGTCAAACTTCATAATTTTTTATCCACATCAACATTTTAAACTCATATGTATCATTTGATCAAGTTTGGACCATAATTCCTCAATAAATTTGATCAAATCTCCAAAAGGGCAAAATGGTCAAAATTAGGGTTTTGACTGGGAAATGGCAATTTCTGATTTTTGACCTAGCAAATGATCAATTGGTTTAAGGCATGATCTCAAGAGTCCGATTGAATCATTTTGACCTAATGGCATGGTTCAAAACATTATAAGTCCATTGGATTGACAGATGAATTTTTCAGTCAACTGATCAAAAGTCAACTGTATACTGAAAAGTCAAACTTTGCCTTTTTGGTCAAATTCAAGTGCCAAAGATCACAATTCATCAAAGCATGTCAAAATATGAAACTTATTCATCAAGAAATCAAAAAGTCAAGATTTCATTTTGAAAAGTCAAAATTTCTAAACTTAGAAATTTTTTCTAAGTGTTGGAAATTTCATGTTTTTTCATAACTTTGAGCCAAATTTTCATCATGATGCAAGTTGATTCAAGAGAAACTTCTAACATGAAAGTTGTAGATCTCCATGAAATCTACAACTTTTCTTTACACAACTCCTTCCAAAAATGCTTGGATCTCAAGTTATGAAACTAAACACTTAGTCAAATTTTGCCCTAATTTGGTCAGGATTTTGACCTAACTTCATGGCACTTTTTCATATAGCTACAAGGGGAATCTTCAAAAGAAATTCAAAGATGGGTTGTATAGCACATTTCAAGCTTTCCAAAATGTCCAAGAACTCCTTGAGATCATTCTTGAGGAGGGAGAATCGAAGAGATGAAGTTAGGGTTTTGTCACTTGAATTACAAGGCATTTTGTGATGAACAAGAATTCAATTTCAAACCTATGTCGCACAATCTTGCTTTGCAGGCCTCTAAACCTAAAGATCTATCAATAATCATAAGATTACACTTGCTTTTGAGCTATTATCCACTTGATTCAAGCTTTGTCCAAGTAAATTTTCCATTAATGGAACAAAGTTCACACTTCCATTTTGGAAAAGTGACTTTAATCACAAAGTCAACTTGTATGGAGCTTTGCACCTGTTCTTTCTACATAAGCATGCTCTATAAACTCAGAACAAACATGTTTAAAGTGGCAAGCCACCCTACAAGACATGTACCTTGCATTGAAACCATGTTTTTCAAGATAACTTCAAAAACAAGTCAAAAACTCATAACATGTGATCTTTGTCATCTGATCACCCAAGCTCTCAAAACCTTTTCCTATACATTGAGACACTATTATGCAACATAGGACACCATTTTTGCAAGCCTGAAACTCTCTCAAATTCCCTCTAGCCAGAAACTGCACACAAACTCCATTTTTGTGCAGGTTCTGACCTTGAACTTGTATCTTCTATTTCCCTCGTGCGTTCTTTAGCCTTTTAGTTCCTAAAGCTCTTATACATCAAATATAACTTGTCACTATCCCTGTTACACGACTTTAACATTATTTGCATCAAACTCCATAACCAAAAATAGAGCATTTCACATTGACTTCTCCAAGTCATTTCAGCCACTCTCAACTCAAGCAAACCATTGCATTAGTTTCCTAGGACCTCAAGGAAGCTAACCTGATCATCACCATCACTTGAAACAAGCTCAAACTCCAAACACGATTTCCAGTTTTGAAGTAAGTTTTCTCAACTTTGAACTCTTCATACAGGAATCATCAATAGTTTATTTGTGAATAAAACATGTAGGTATCATTGCCCTGAAGCTAACCATGTCCTTAGTTTTCATTAATTTTGCTTGAGCTTAGAGAATTTTGAAACTGAAATTTCTGAAATTTTTAGGGTTCAGATTAGGGACATTAAAATTCTTGCTTATCTTTGATCTATAGTTTTAATACTTTACATTTCTGGAATCGTGAGAAAATTTGCTACAAGTTTCATGTTTACAGTTTTCATTTTTGATGAGAAATAAGCAAGTTATAGTTGGTCTGGCTGGAGGTTGAAGATGAAGTCTTCAGAATATGTTTTGCCTTACATATTTATTGTTTCATTTGTATTAACAGATGTATAGTCGCCCCAGTAGTAGAAGTGCGCGCCTGTAACCTATGAGACCTGGGTTTGAGTCCTAGTGGTACCCTTTTCATTTTTCATATTTTTACAATTCTGACTTTTTTTTGTTTGCAGGGCGCTGGGCCTCTTTGGGCCTGGCTTATTTTAATTTTTTATTTTTTGCCGACTGACCTCCCTACTTCCTCTTGGAACCCCCTGGCCCAAGTTTTATTATTTATTTGTTTATTTCATTTTTATTTTCTTAAATACATTTTCTAAATACTAAAAAATCATAAAAATACAAAAAATGATATATTTATATTTTGACTTAGTTTATTTTATTTTTCTCACAAAAATATTTTTATTAATTATACTTTATTTATTTTTTTACTTATTATCTTATAAATATAAATAAATTTAGGTTATTAGTTATTTTATTTCATACTAATTTAAATGCATTATTTTTTATATAAAAAAGGGACTAAAAATAATTTATAATGCTATAAATATTTTCAAGATAAAAAATTACCAAAAATACTTTTCTTAAAATTATTTTCTTTTGATTAATTAATAGAACTAGGTTTTCGTTTAAAATCTTTTCTTAATAAATTAATACTTAATTAACTATTTTCTTTATTTAATTAGGTTAAGACAAAATCTTTTTTCATGAAAACCAAACAAAATTCATTTTCTCTACATTTTGCATCCTTGTACATTTGTTCATTTTTATACTTTGTATTTATTCAAGTCGTTGTATATTCATATCAATTCAATATGGTTGTAATAGACTAATTAGGTTTAAATTCTTGCAATCCCCATTCATGAATTTGTACACCCCTCCCCACAAATGGTGTGATAGCGTAGTAACTTTAAATTTTGCAATTTATCCCTTTTATATAACATGCTAGTAATTAGGGTTTGTATGGAAAGACTAAAATCAATACTTAGAAATTTTAATTCAAGACAAAATCAAGCATGAAAACAATACATTTGCATACAAACACCCCTAGGGTTATCCCACTTGGTTGTCTTATACAAAATGGCCATATTACGCATGTAAGGTATCTTAGCAAAAACAAGCAAATACAAGATCATAGTCCCTCGATGACGCTATCTAAGTTGCCTTACAAATGATCTTAGTCCCTCAAAAAGAATGCTAAGATACCTTGCAACATTGCTAATCATGGCTATACGATGACCCACGCCCGTCCCAATTACATCCAAAGATAGAGTTGCTTACCAAATCAATGGTAAGACAACAATGTCAAAGAAAAATAAAATGAACAAGAAATACATTTGAGTAGGTAGATTGCTCCTAATTACTTACTCCTTTTCAAAACAAACATCCTTTCTATTTAAAAAAAACACTTACACTTTCAAAGCATCTCACAAAACTTGAAAACATTTTCAAAAGATCAACATCTTTGTATACATTCTTACGAACGAGAATCATTACAAAGACTGCCTAAACAATGGCCTCTTTACAAAATACTTTCAAAAACCACACAAAGCACAATTTCAAACAAAAAGCAAGTGATCTAGCAAGTAACTAAGAGCCCATGGAAAACCATGGATGAAAAGGGTGCTAACACCTTCCCTTTTCATAATCTACCCCCCAAACTCAAGAAATAATCTCAAAGGTCTTTCCTGTGCTTTTTCACGTTTCCTTTTGGATAAAATAAAAGTCTGTGCAGACTCTTTCTAACCGCAACATTTGCGATAAAACACAAAACCTTCAAGTCAGTTCTCCCACCGTATCACAGTTGTCAAATTACTCCAGTGGATGGCAAGACTTTCAATATCGCAGAGACAATTCATTGTGAAATCTTTGTAAGTGGTAGTCTCTTTATTTGAGACAACTTATATATTACTCTTTCCAGGCAGAATGCCTTAGTTAAAGAAGAAGTTGAGACCCGTTTTAGGTAAAATGCCATAATTTTGGGGAAACTTGTTATCTTTTTGCTACCTTCAGTGAACGTTGGTAGTTCATTGTTAGTGAACGGAGGTGCTATGATATATATTCTCTCTACCTTCAGTGAAAGTTGGTAGGTCACCATCAGTGAAAGTTGGTGATTGTTATCTTTTTGCTACCTTCAGTGAACGTTGGTAGTTCATCATCAGTGAACAACGGTGCTATGATATATTTTCTCTCTACCTTCAGTGAAAGTTGGTAGGTCACCATCAGTAAAAGTTGGTGATTGTTATATTTTTGCTACCCTCAGTGAACGTTGGTAGTTCATCGTCAATGAACGGCGATGCTATGATATATTTTCTCTCTACCTTCAATGAAAGTTGGTAGGTCACCATCAGTGAAAGTTGGTGATTGTTATCTTTTTTCTACCCTCAGTGAACGTTGGTGTTCATCGTCAGTGAATGGCGATGCTATGATATATTTTATCTCTACCTTCAGTGAAAGTTGGTAAGTCACCATCAGTGAAAGTTGGTGATTGTTATCTTTTTGCTACCTTTAGTGAACGTTGGTAGTTCATCGTCAGTGAACGACTGTGCTACGATATATTTTCTCTCTACCTTCAGTGAAAGTTGGTAGGCCACCATCAGTGAAAGTTGGTGATTGTTATCTTTTTACTACCCTCAGTGAATGTTGGTAGTTCATCGTCAGTGAACAGCGGTGCTATGATATATTTTCTCTATACCTTCAGTGAAAGTTGGTAGATCACCATCAGTGAAAGTTGGTGATTGTTATCTTTTTGCTACCCTCAGTGAACATTGGTAGTTCATCGTTAGTGAACGAAGGTGTTATGATATTTCTTTTCTCTCTACCTTCCGTGAAAGTTGGTAGTTCATCGTCAATCAACGTCGATGTTTGTCTCTCTACCTTCAGTAAACATTGGTAGCTCACCGTCAGTGAACGTCGGTGTTTTTATTCTTTTCTCTTTCTACCTTCAGTGAGCGTTGGTAGTTTCGCCTTCAGTAAAAGTTGGTGTATCCTTTGACTTTTTTACCATCCTCTATGAGTCGGGTCTTTTGATCCACCAGTGATTTATTTTCCTGGTTGGGTTTATCTTTTGTTTTTTTATTTCCTTTGCTACATCCCCAATGGTGACTTGCGTCTCTTTAGATTTATCCATCTGCATTCATAATCATAAGCATTGCATGGCATCTTAGGGCAAAAAATAAGGCTTGTTTTATATTTAAGTATCTTCAATCGCGTCGACATGAAGATTTTTAACCTTCGTATCTCCGGATAGAAGACACTTAAATAAGGGCAGCTGTTGTACCCCAATTTTTGCCCCTAAGATTCCCCTATCATATCATATCAATTCAATGCAACAAAATCACATTAGGGTTGGTTACTCCTCTTTTTCTATCTCCTATCTTTAAGTTTTCTCTTAAGGAATCTCTAAGAACCTTGGTAGTGTATTTTGTATATGTGTTGTTCACTAACTTCTAATCAAAATACAAAAAATATTTGTCTTTGTCTTTGAATATTTGTGTTTTGTAGGTACCGAGTCAAAGCATCTGACAAATAAGGTTTTACGGTATTATTTCCTTAAAATCTCTATTTGCAAAGAAAAATATAAAAAAAAATCATTTTTTCACTGATGCAATCGATTTCTCTTAGAGTGCAATCGATTGCACGTAGTGCATTTTGCGTATTTTTTGAAAAAATACACTGTGCAAATCGATTTGCATTATAGTGCAATCGATTTGCACAAAGTGAAAATTTGAAAAAAAACAGCAATTTCAAGCTTGTCAAATTTTGGCTCAAATTTTTCTTCATTTTTTGAAAGATATATCATTAATTCAAATTTTGGTGTCAATCTTGCATTTTTAAGAAGAATTATCATTAATTCAAATTTTGACTCTAATTTTTGAAAGAGTTACCATTAATTCAAATTTTGGCTCTAAGAAGCAATTACCAAATTACCACTAATCCCAATTCTAAACTCTATAAATAGAGCCCTCATTTCATTCAAATTTCAAGCTTTTGATATCCAAATCTACCTTGCTAAAAAATCTCTCAATTCTCTCCATCTCCCAAATTCACTCAAAGCTCCATTTTCAAAAAAAAAGTTAGTAAGCTTTGCATTGAAGCATATAATCTTTGAGCTAAACCTTCATCCAAACACATTTTCTTTATCAATTATCTACATCCAAGCTTGGGCAATTGATTCTTGTGGTTGAATTAAAGCAAATTCTTGAAGTTGTTTTGATAATTCTCTAGATCTACGTTTGGTAAGTTGGACAATTCATCTTTCACAATGTAATCTCTTATTGATATTTGGGTTTGATTCATTGAGCATTATTTTATGATTCCAATGGTTCTATTTTCTCATAATTTGATGGAATTTTCGTGGTCAATTGGATCCATGATCATAAGGTATTTGATGGAAAGTTTGAACAAGGATTTGGCCTTTTAAAATGCTGTTTTTCTGTCTGTAACATCGTGCAATCGATTGCTGTAACAGTGCAATCGATTGAACTAAGTAAATTTAGTGCAAATTTTTTGAAAAAAACACTGTGCAAATAGATTTGCACTGTAGTGCAATTGATTTGCACAGAAATAGAATGCATTTTTTGCCTTGTTTTAGGGTTGTTTTGATCCATAAATGTTTTTCTACTCACTCCTTTTGATTGTTGGTTTGGATTGCAATTTCAAATGTCCAATTTCTCTTTAAATTCAATGGACTTTGTGATGTAGATGAAGTTGGATAAATGTTCATCAATTCAAATATACCAAAGAGTGAATTATTTAATTTATTTTTGGGATTTTGGATTAATGATATGTTTAGTGCTTTAATCAATCTATATGAGTGATTGAATTTAAAGATGAAAGAAATTTGAGGTAGTGATCCAAGTTCTTATCATTACCCTCCCTCTTCATCTTATCCCTTTCTTTTTTAATTGTGCTACATGTTAATGGATGATGATCTCTATATCATTTATCCAAACATGAAGTACATAGATTGCTATTGACCGGCCTCAAAATAGGTGCGACTTCTACATAAGTCCACTTACGATTGCTTAACATAGCGCTAAATTTTGTCCCGATTCGAATAAATGATCATTCGTGGCCCAAACCTATGTTTGCAAGCCTAAGTATGTTAATTTGATCCCTTTGATCCAATAACCTTGAGATTCATTGTGTGGAGGCTTTGGGTCTACCAATCCTCTAATGGATCTACATCACTTTTGGTCAACGTGGATCACTTAAACATCGTTGATCATTAAATGTTACTTTTGAGGATTCCAAAATGGATGATATACTTGACAAAAAGAAAATGCAACTTGTTGTGTGGAGGCTTTGGTTCTACCAATCCTCTAATGAGTTCCAAATGCAAGTTCCAAATAAAAATGACAAAAAGCAAATGCAACTTGTTATGTACTATTTACTTCTTACATTTACATTTCATGCCATTTTTATTTTTGCTCACTTGAGCATTTATTTTTATGTCATTTTTATTTTTCTCACTTGAGCATTTACTTTTATGTAATTTTTATTTTTGCTCACTTGAGCTTTTCTTTTCCTTTTAAAGACACTTAATAATCAACATGAACCATAAAAAACTTTAATGATACTTGGACTATTTGGTTATTATCCTTGGCATGATGGAGTATTGGACTTCTTGGACTTAGGAATAGAAACCTTGGCCTATGTTGGAGACCTTGTGACCTTAATTGATATTTTGTCTGGAGTTCTTGGGGTTTACCTCAAGACATTGAGTTGTTTGTTTGTTTTGTGTGCAGGTTATTGTGATTACATACTTTGTTTGTAATCTAGAATTCACCCGTATACAGCCGTTACTCTGCCCTATTTTTGTGAAGACTTAATACACTTGAAGTTTGGTCTTCTCAAGAGGTCTATTATATTTTCTTGCTTGGTTTCAATCCAAAGAATGTGAATTATATCTTGACTCATAATGTCAAGTGAAGGCTTCTTGTTGGTTAGATGGTTCTTCTCCTTATCTTTTACCTTATGCTTTAGGATAGTCCCTTCATCTCCTCCCATCTTCTTTAATTTCAAAAATCTTCCCCCTCCTTTTGAAAACTCTTCTTGTTTTTTTTTAAAACTTGAACCACTTTCATAATAAACTTGGACTTATGTCCATGCATTTTCAAAACATTTTCATAAATAAACTTCAATTAACTTAATAATACTTTGACATTTTTTTTGTGAGAAGACTAAAAGTCAATCAATCTCATTTCAAACCATTTTTCCGCTTTGGATTTTATTTTAAAACTTTTTCTCAAAAGATTAGACTCTTGTCAATCCTTGTAGTGATGCAAACAACTATACTTCTACAATATGTAGTGAAGAGAAATATTTCCCACTTGGGTGTTGAGTGATGCATTGTTAATTTTAAAATCCAAGCCATATCCTACACTTTGAGATGATGCAAATTCTCCTTTCTCATGATTGTGGGTAGTAAGTATGTTTTCCACACGGACAATGACAATCATGTCTTATTTCATAAAATTAACCAACACACTTGTGTTTTTAAATTTTTTAAAGGTGAACTACATGTACCTTGATCCCCTATTGCACGAAAGGTGGTACCTAGGCACTAAAGGTTCGCAACTGTGGCAGGTGCAAAAATCATAAAACATATATTTCTTTTATCACCTCCACCATCTATTTTACATACAACATTTTATAGCCAAAATATACAGATTTTTCAAAGAGGTTCCTGCGGAGTACCATAGATGTTTAGGGTGCTAATACCTTCCCTTTGCATAACCAACCCCCTTACCTTGAATATTTCCCCCTCTTTTTGGGTTACTTGCTCTTTTCCCATTCTTTTGGAAACAATAAAGCACAATGGTGATTTTTATTTTGATTTGTATAAGTCTAGTCAATCCAATGACTTAGTCTTAAACATTTCTACCGCTACAGTCACCAAGAAAAAGAAGACCAAGAAGCCAATTGATGTCCTCAATATGGGGAGAAGGTTTAAAGGTCTTGCTCAACCAGTCCAAGTGGAAGATTTCTCTTCTAAAGAAGACGACAACCAAGATGAAGATGGTAGAAGCATCAAGAATGAAGGCAGGAACAATCAGGGTTATGAGGATGCTCCTGAGGATGAAGACTTTTCTGACGAACAGCATCCTCCTGCGGATGACAAATATAAGCAGTTGGAGGACATACTCAAGGATATGAATATCCAGAAGGTACATGGATTAGATTTTGGTGAATTAGGTCTAGTTCCGGGGGTGGTCATCCCACCTAATTTCAAGGCCCCTGTCTTTGCTAAATACGATGGGGTCTCTTGTCCTAAACTCCATTTGAGGTTGTATGTTTGGAAGATACAGCCTCACACTGCTGACCGAAAGTTATGGTTCCATTTCTTCCAAGAAATTTTTTATGGCACTCAACTGGAATGGTTCCATCAGCTAGAGGGAACCAATAATCATACACGGGAAGACTTGGCTGCTGCTTTCTACAAGCAGTATCAATATAACACTGACTAGGAACTGACTCGAGTGCAGCTGCAGAATATGTCCATGGGCTCTAAAGAAGGGTTCAAGGAATATACACAGAAATGGAGTGACTTGGCTGGAATGGTGCAACCTCCCTTGACTGATAAGGAAATAGTGGATATATTCATGGGCACTTTGACAGGCCCTCTCTTTAATCTATTGATTGGAAGCTCGTTGTCTGGTTTTACATAGATGATTTTGACAGGGGAAATAATTGAAAGCGGTATCAAGAGAGGGAAGATCCCGATGGCTACATATTCTAATGTTGTGAAGAAGCCATTTGGAGGTAAAAAGGAAGTCAATGTTGTCTATGGCCACAAGAGCCATAACAAAAATAACCGCCATCAGTCTGTGGGAGCAGTGTTGATTTCCAACCTGGCGCCTGTTCAGCAACAACAGCAGGGTAATCAGCGAAGGCCAGACGCTCCTCCGAGGAAGTTTACCAAAATTGGCATGCCTTTATCTCAGGAATTACAACATTTGCTAAAGGCTAAACTCATTTCACTGCGGGATCCGCCTCAGAATCCCAACACCTCCTCTCCAAAGCATAATCCAAACGTGAGGTATGCTTATCATTTAAATAGTCCTGGTCATGACACCAACAATTGCTGGGTTTTGAAGAGCAAGATTCAGGACATGATCGATAATAAAGAAATTGATTTTGATCCTCCGGAGACTCCAAATTTGATTACCGCGCCTATGCCCAAGCATGACAAGGGCATAAGTGTTGTTAAAGATGTGTTATACATTACCTCTATAAATGATGTGGTTACTCTCCTCTTTACAATCAAGAATAATATGTTACAGACCGGTTTATTTTTGGGCTATGTTGAAGGATATTATTATTGTGCGGTCCAACCCAACGACTGCGGGTTGCTGAAAGAAGGTGTTCAATGTCTGTTAGATGAACACCTGATTTTGATTGAAAAAGTTCCGCCTGTTGAGAATGTGTACCAAGATTTGTCTGTTATCTCCGGTACTCCTTTCAGGATCTCTTCCAAAGGTCCTATAAGGATTACCGCCAATCCAAAAGCTGCTCCTTTAGTTATTACAACGCTCGGTCCTATCCCATATTTCTCATAGAAGGCTATTCCATGGAATTATTGGTCCGATGTCTATTACTATGGCGTTAAACAAGAGTTGTCTGATGAAGATAATGAATAAGATGATCCAAGCATTGCCAATATTGTGGGGACTAGCAAATTTACCAGAAGCGGAAGGATTTTCTCTCAGGAAATCTCTCCACCTGCTTAAGTTACGGTTAACAAGACAACTGTTGAGGCTCGGGGTGAAGAGCCAGTGATAGATCCTATCCGGACGGAGGCACCAAAAGAAGCTTCGGTTAAGGATACCTCTAGGCAGGATTTGGAAGAGGTTTTGAAGATCATTCGCATAAGTGATTATAAAATTGTGGAACAGATGGGGAAAACCCCGTCTAAAATCTCCATGTTATCTTTACTATCATGTTGTGAAGCCCATGTGAAGGCTTTAGTAAAGTTCTTGAAGAATGCCAATGTGCCGCAAGATATTTCGGCTGATCAATTTGGAAGATACATGGCTAGTCTAACAACTGATAATGGTTTGGGTTTCTCCAATGTTGACTTGACTCCGGAAGGGAGAAATCACAATAGGGCTGTGTATGTCTCCATTGAATCCAGGGGCACTACGTTGGCCCATGTGTTAATTAATACGAGATCTTCCCTGAATGTTATGCCAAAGGGCGCTCTTGAACAACTAGATTTTGAAGGGCTTGTGCTGAAGCCCAGCAATATCATAGTCTGAGCCTTTGACAGGTCCAAAAGAATGGTGCATGGAGAAGTGGACCTCCCAATCAAGGTGGGTTCCCAGATTTTTTAGTCCAACTTCTATGTGATGGACATCTGGCTAGCTTACTATTGTTTATTGGGACGCCCTTGGATCCATGGGGAAGGTGCTACCACCTCCACCTTGCACCAGAAACTGAAATATCCGGTAAAAAGGAAAGTTGTTACTGTTTGTGGAGAAGAGGAGTATATGGTCAGCCACCTCAATTTGTTCCGATACGTAAAGATGGACGGGGAATTTATGAAAACACCATGTTAGACCTTTGAAGTGATCTCCCCTACTGCTGTTGAAGATGTTTCTGCCATTCCGATGATCACTAAAATTCCATACAAGATGGCCTCCTTGAAAGATGCTAAGGCTGTTATAGAAGAAAGTGATAGTACTATTTGGGGCCAGCTTCCTGATATCCCTTATAAATCTAACAAGTTTAGTCTGGGCTTTACTGTAGAAGGTCAGAGGGTTATTTGTCGTGATCGGTTTGGAAGACCTCTATTCCGTATTAGCAACAATGGAGTTAATGCTATAGAGGATGTATACAATGATTGTAACTTCAACAGTTGGATATTCCCTACCGTTGGTGATGGACTGGATAATTGGAAGGAAGAAGACATCTTTCCCATCTCCTTTAGTTAGGAGTAACAGCTTCATTCCTTTCTTATTATTTTCAAAAGTTTTTGGTTATGTAATAAACAATGACTTTAAAACCTTGTGTCTTACACGGGGCTCAATGGTTCATTTATTAAGGGTTGTTAATTCATATACATTGTTCATTCAATAAAAATATTGGACGTTTTGCATGCAAATTTTATGCTCTTTGTCTTTCTTTTATCTTATTTAATTTTTAAAATAGTTATGTATTCTTAGACACACCCACACACTACATTGCAAATCCTCATCCACTCTGGATCTCATTGATAATGATTCTGCTATTGCCGCATATGACTTCGAAAATCTAATCTACCAAGCCGAGGACGAAGGTGAGGAAGATTGTGAAATACCTGGAGAACTTTCCAGATTCTTAATACAAGAAGAAAAGGCTATCCAACCACATGAAGAGTCGGTCGAAGTTGTAAACTATGGTACCGAGACAGACAAGAAAGAGGTCAATATCGGCGCCAACTTAAAGATCAGTGTCAAAAGCAGATTAATCCAGATGTTGCATGAATATATTGAAATCTATGTTTGGTAAAATGAAGACATGCCAGGGATCAATATTTATATTGTGGTTCATCGTATGCCAATGAAAGAGGGTTGTGCTCCGATAAAATAGAAGGTTCGTTGCATGCATCCTGAAATGTCAGAAAAGATCAAACCCGAGGTTATGAAGCAATTCAAAGCAGGTTTCTTAGCAATAACGTCATATCATCAATCGGTTGCTAATGTTGTTTCGGTTCCAAAGAAAGACGGCAAGGTACGCATGTGCATAGATTACAGGGATCTGAACATGGCAAGCCCTAAAGATGACTTCCCACTTCCACGTATAGATGTTCTAGTCGACAACACCGCTCAGCATAAGGTATTCTCTTTCATGGATGGTTTCTCAAGTTATAATCAGATCAAGGTGGCGCCTAAAGACATTGAGAAAACTACCTTCGTCACACAGTGGGGAACTTTCTGCTACAAGGTTATGCCTTTTGGGCTGAAGAACGTTGGGACAACTTATCAGTGTGCCATGGTAGCCTTATTTCACGACATGATTCACCATGAGATAGAGGTCTACATTGACAACATGATAGAAAGGTCAGAAACTGAAGAAAAGCACCTTGATCATCTGCATAAACTGTTTGAAAGAATGAGGAAGTACATGCTAAGGCTAAACCCGAACAAGTGCACCTTTGGGGTAAGATCCGGTAAACTCCTGGGTTTCATCGTCAGTGGTAAGGGTATTGAGGTCGATCCTGCAAAAGTTAAAACCATACAAGAAATGCCAACTCCTCGTACCGAGAAGGAGGTCAAAGGTTTCTTAGGATGGTTGAATTACATTGTCCGTTTCATTTCTCATCTAACTACTACTTGTGAGCCAATCTTCAAGCTGTTGAAGAAAGATCAAGTAGTAAAATGGAATGACAACTGTCAAATAGCCTTTGATAAAATTAAGGATTACTTACAAGAACCTCCAATTTTGATGCCACCAGTTGAAGGACGACCTCTAATCATGTACTTAATAATGCTAGAGAACTCAATGGGGTGTGTCCTGGGGCAGCATGATGAGTCTGGTTAAAAATAGCATGCAATATACTACTGTGATCGGTGGATCTGGAACTGACTGTTTAACGCTGGTTCACGAAATGTCGCGGAAGTAAGAGTCGCCACCGTCTTTTATTTTCTCCAATTGGAAAGGACAAAAGCACAGAAAAATTCCTTAAAGAGATTGCTCTCGGTTCGGGAGGTAGGTTATAGAAAGGGAAGGTGTTAGCACCCTTTCTATCCATGGTTATCCATGGGCTCTTAGATACTTGCTCATTTGTGTTTTCAAAAATTGTTTGTTTGCTTTTCAACTGTGGGTTTGAAAAAAGTTTCTTTGAAAATTCCAGTTCGACTCTTGTATCGGTCCTCAAGAGTGTTTGAAAAATTCCTTTCGAAAGCTTTTTGAAAAGGTGTCGGTGTGAAAAGTATTTTTGAATTGGTTTTTGAAGTTAGAGCAAGTATCTAGAGTCGTCTACCTACCCTAAGGAATTCGTCTGTGTAGATGTCCTTTAAAGTAGTGCCATCCCACCATTGAGAGGTAGGTAGCACCACCGTTGGAGGTGTTCGGGTCAATTCGAGGTTCGGGACATGGTGATCACCAGAGCAATAGGAAGATACCTTAGAAGCTACCCTCATGCCAGGCTCCCGGATCATGAGGACTTACTAAGACATCCTCTACTCGACGATCACCTTTCGAGGCAAGGCAACAGTGAGGCGTACCCTAGGGGTGGTGTGTGATTTTGTGTGTTGTTTTCATTTATTTTTGTCTTTTGTCATGTATGGGTGATCTACACGTTTGTTTTTATTTTTTGTCATTCATTCTTGCATGCATTTATTAACAGTTAAAAAGATGCGGAAATTAAAAGTTCTAGACTATTACAAAGGCGCAGGTCCACATCGCCAAAATTAAAATCCAGGACCCGATTTGACAGAAAGTAAAGAAATAAAGTAAAGTGCGAGAAACAAAATGTCCAAGTTTAAAAGGCTTTGGGAGAGGTACATAAATATTATAAGAAATAGAATAAAATGCGCGAATTGAATTGAAATTGAAAGCGAGGGCGTTGGACCCTTTTTAACGAAATTAAATTATGATTATTAAATTAATAAAATTAAAATGAAAAAGAAATTATTTTTGAGGTTTTTTATATTTATGGTTTTTTATGTGAATTAAATGAAATTGAGAAATTAATTAATTAACCCTGATTCTACAATTTTTATTTATTAAGAAAATATGTTAAGGTTGCATATAAAATTAACCTAATTAATTAATTCAATTTTTATTTACAAAAATAATATTAAATAATTAATAATGATAAAGGAAAAGAAAAAAGATAAAAATAATTAAAACCCTAATTCTACCAATTTTTTAAGTTTATTGAAAATATTAAAATTAATCCTAGAATTTAAAACTAAGTTAATTAATGATTTTTATTTACAAAAAGATTAATTAAATAAAATGTATTTTGATTTTCATGATTTCTGGTTTTTTTTATTATTTTTATGTTTTATGAAAAATAAATTAATTTGAAGAATTAAATTAAAAAACTAATTAAAACAAAACTAGAAAAATATGAGAAAAAGAATTAGGAAAGCAAACCATGGGGGGTCTGTCCCCAAATTGGAGGATTTTGTCCAGCAATCAGGCCCATTAAGCCTTTGGCCTAGTTGACTTTTTGGCTAGCGTGTGGGATGGTTGACTGGTGCACATCATGGTCTCTGAATCCTGGCCCTTGGTTGAATGCAGTAGGACGTGTGGCGCGTTTGATTGAGGAGCGTATGGTAGACGCTTTGGACTGAAGCTACACAAGAACATGATTAAGAGAAAAATATAAGGAAAGGGAGGGGGACCTGGGATCGAACCCAGGTCCTGTTGGTTACCAATGTTATGCTTGCCACTGAACCACCAACGCGTTTTGGTTATATAATAGGAAATAAATAATATAAGATAAATCAATGGTTAGTGGAACTTTTAGCGCGAAAATTCAAATAACCCAATCAGGTCTTGACACTTCATCATCTTCTCCATTTTTCCTTTTTCCCTGAAATATAAAAGAGGTTAACGGGGGTTTTAAACCCCCCCCCCCCCCAAATATGCATTTTTTAATAATAGCGAACAGGCCATGGTATCACATAAATTAGGCGCGAGGGTTGCTTTAGAATCGTCCAAGCATGCTGAATTCAACCATGGTATTATGGTGTCTCAATTTTACAGCATTCATAAATGCCCAAATTAAAGCTTGAAGAACCCTAACCTGTATCAATGGTGAATCCTCTAATTTGGCACAAAAACTCAATTAAAATATGCAGTTAGCTTTAGAATCAATCACTCAATGTAAATCAATAAAGAAAACATACGAAAAATGCATGAAATTCATGATTCGATTATGGAAATTTTCGTGAAAAGCTTGACTCTGATATACCAATTCTTGATGTTTCAGGCTATGATATTGATCCAGGCACCTTCCTTGATGTCTCAGCAAGACAATGGAACAATTATTTTGGCTTGAATCGCCCTAGAACCTAGTTTTCAGTTTTGGAACTTTTGTCAAAAAACTCAAGTTTTGTTATGGATTTCTGGTGCAGCTTTGTGGTCATGAACATTAGGGTTGGCATTGGTATATATGTGTGAATGATTAGGGTTGGAAATTTGATCCAAAGAATCCTTGAATTGATGAGAAAATATTTGATTTTCCATGCCATAATTTTCCAATCTTTTCATGCATATTTGCTACCAAATCATGTCCAATTACCAAGATTTTTTCCAAATCTGATCATGCACGAAATATTGAAGTTATCCCATGCATAAAAAGATTTGATTGACTTGCTTTAGTATTTTTCACATATTTATTTTAATTAAATGAATTATTAATAATTAAAAATCCAAATAAATAAATAAAAATGATAGAAAACTTCCCTTTGGGCCAAATGGTCGTGCACATGTTTTGGATGATGGATTTTGAAAGAAAAAGAGGCCCATTAGCATTTTTAAGACTTTTGAAGCAATGTTGACTTTTCAAAATATCCAAAAATTTCCCAACTTCCACAAGGCATATCTTGCTCAATTTTTAAGCTTTGCTCATGTTCGTGGACATTTTGGAAAGGTCTTTGAGTCCTCTAACCAATGCCTTTGGTCCCATGTCAGTTTGATTTACCAATCTCAAGTTATGGCTTTTGACTTAAAGTCCCTTTTTGTTGACTTTTGAAAATGACCTATAATGTTGAAATTGATAACTTTTTTGTGAGAGAATTTCTTGGACTTGAAGTATGAAGAGGAGTTGTAGGAAATGTCTTTATCTTCAAAATGAGCTTTGGATGGAATTTTTCTGATAATCCATGTGAAAGTTATGCCCTGGTCAAGTTACAGTTGACTTTTTCAATTGTCCAAATATGGAAACTTTTGCATCTTGAGACTTTCTGAGCCAAGCTTTGAGAATCATGATCAAGCATTGATCAAATGATGTTTGTGGCTTCAAAATGAGATGTTGACCAAAAATTTGAACTTTTATCTGTCAAATGACCATTTTGCCCCTACAGTTGACTGCTGAGCAATTAGGGCATTTGACTGTGCAATTTTGTGCTGTAAGTCTTGAAACTTGGTATAAGGATGCTTGACCATGTTTATAGGCATGTGGGACTTGATTGGACCCTTGGAAACTTCATTTTCTTTGTCAGAACCAAAACCCTAGTTTTTGACTGTTAGGAGGCCCTTGAATTGTGCAACCCTTGGGGAGATTTTGAAGCTTTGACTTGGCAAATTTTGAAGAATATGGGAGGGCAAATTTTGGGGTACAACAGTTGCCCCTGTTCAATCTTCTTAGACCTGAGGATGCAGATTGGCTGACGTGCCTTTCGTAATCCGAAGGTGGAAGATGATTGAACACTAGAGTGCCCAGAAATTTGCGCTCACATAGTAGCAGTGTGATGTGGGGAATGGGCTTATAGATGCCATTTGGAGATTGATGGACAGGATGATGGGCTTATAGATGCCATGCTGAGAGATGATGGACAGGATGGGCTTATAGATGCCATCTGGATGTTGATCGCGTAAGAGATTCCTTAGCGAGAACTTGCGTACCTGCAAAAGAACAATGATTACCTGACCTGTTGCAGGAGCTGGTCTTCAGACTCTTTGTGTAGATGTTCCCTGACTGGTTACAGGAATTGAATCTGGAGCTTCAAACAGTGATGAATGAACCAGGGATGGTTACTACCTCAACAGGAATGCCGAGAGAACCTTGGACGATTACCACCTCAACAGGAACGCTGAGAGAATCTTGGACGATTACTACCTCAACAGGAACGGGGAGAGAACCATAGGCGACTTCAACCTCAACAGTAATCATTGAGAGAATCTAGGGACGATTACTACCTCCGCAGTAACAGGGAGAGAACCATGGGCGACTTCAACCTCAACAGTAATCATTGAGAGAATCTTGGGCGACTTCAACCTCAACAGTAATCATTGAGAGAATCTTGGGCGACTTCAACCTCAACAGTAATCATTGAGAGAATCTTGGGCGACTTCAACCTCAACAGTAATCATTGAGAGAATCTTGGGCGACTTCAACCTCAACAGTATCATTGAGAGAATCTTGGATAACTTCTACTTCAACAGTAACGCTGAGAGAATCTTGGGGCGATTACTACCTCCGCAGTAACGGGGAGAGAACCACAGGCGACTACAACCTCAACAGTATCGTTGAGAGAATCTTGGATAACTTATGCTGAGTCTTTATCAGGGAAATCTGTTAGGGATTGATTTAACTGGACTAGAGAAGGCCTTGGACTGGATAAGAAACAGAGAAATCTTAGGGTCGATTTAGCTGAACCGGTCTAGGTCTTGAAATGTCTTCAACTGGATAAGAAACAGGGAGATCTTAGGGTCGATCTGACTGAACCAGAGAAGGCCTTGGATGGGATAAGAAACAGAAAAGTCTTAGGGACGACTTAGCTGAACCGGTCTAGGTCTTGAAATATAGTTGAGAACTTAACTGAATCTTTCCTGAAAGGTAAAGGTCAGTCATATGCAATGCATGATATGGATCAAGCAATGATGTTTTCAACATAAATGAGATTTGTAGGATAGGATGCGTATATGCATGCTATAATGTATGAAGATATGATGTTTATGAATGTATGTTTTTTCGTCTAGGAAAGTAAATCCTTGACGGGTGCCGGGAAGTCACTCCTGGGCTAATGTTGAAGAATAGCTTTTGCTTCCGCTGGGGATGATAGTTGCAAGAATACCGGTAGGAGAAGATAACTCTGTTGGGGAATAAACTTGGCGAATGGATTACTCTGCAGGGAGGAAAGTACTCTAACAATCTTGCTGGGGAGCAATACTCTGTGGGGAGAGAGGTACTTCGCTGAAATGTTGATGGTAACTTCGCTGGGGATACCCTTGTTGTGTTGGAAGTGTTAATAGACTTCGCTGGGGATAAGAAGACTTCGCCGAGGACGATCTTCTCATGGCCTTTGGCTAAGGATAACCCAGTTATATCCTGGTAGGGAAATAACTGTTTGAATAAAGCCGGGAGACGCGTTCGTGCTCTGCGAGGATAAGCTTCCAGAATCTACTGGGGATAAGCTTACTGCTTGGGGAGATGGATTCCAACTTTCCCTAGGGAAACTGGATTGGACTCTCCTGGGGAAGTCTTGAATTGTATCAGGGAAGTGACTCCGTTGAATGTTTGATATACCGCCGGGGAACTATCTTTAGACCAAGATTGCCGGGGATGCTTGTTTAAGAATGTACATATGCTGCTGGGGAATGTTGAGATCTGCGGGGAATACTCAACTTCCTTAAGGTTGATAATATAGCTTGGGGAGAGTGCATTGACCTGCTGGCTTACTCTCTGGGGAATTAAGATATCTGGTTATATTCTTTAGCTGAACCTACCTTGATACCTTTGGAGAACAGAACAATTAGATGGCTTAGACAACTCTTTATTGCCCATGTTTCTAATGTTACCTGCAATTAATCCTTTGTTTCGTATGCAAATATTTATGAGTTAGCAAATTATTGTCAATGCATATATCACAAATTGAACCTTGGACGTTCTTCGCAAAACAAAACAGAAAAAGGAAAAACAATTGGCACTTTTAACTGAAAAGTATATTTGTATTGATTTTTGAATTGCCCGTAAATAGGCGTTTTATGTACAAGAGGCTGACGTCCTAGTAAGAGAACGCCGCCGAACAAAAGAGTTTATACAAATTTTGTACAAGGGAAAATAAAACAGCTGTGTGAAATGAATGATCCCACTGGGTTTCAACTCTGCTATTGCCGTTATATCTCTGAGCGTCTCATCACTTGATGATCTTAGTTGAAGATGAAGCTGACTGATCGATGCCGTCTGAACTTGAAGTAGATACCGGATTCTGGATGCAAAGTGATCCAATGAGACATAGTATTACGCTTTATCCCTAACTTTTGCCTGGACCGCCCTTTCGGGTTTTCAGTCCACCGGGATACCCATTTTTGCCCAAGCCGCCTTTTCAGGTTTTCGACTTGCCGGGTGTACAGATTTTTTCATTTCATCCCTTCATTTTGCCCGAACCCTTTTGGTTCGCCGGGAAGCCCTAATTTTTGCCTAGGTATGTCAACCTAGCGGGTCTTTTTCATGCGTAGTATCTTTTTACTATGTCTGCATTGGCGGGGTGAGGAAGGTCGTCACCATCCATGTTAGTTAAAATCATGGCTCCTCCTGAGAACACATGTTTAACCACAAACGGCCCTTCATACGTAGGGGTCCATTTGCCCCTTGGATCACTCTGAGGAAGGATGATTCGCTTGATTACCAGATCCCCAACTTGATACTCTTGTGGTCTGACCTTTTTGTTAAATGCCCTGATCATTCGTTTCTGATATGTCTGACCATGACAGATAGCAGCAAGTCTTTTTTCATCAATGAGGTTTAACTGATCAAGTCGTGTCTGGATCCAATCATCTTCGTTCAGATTTGCATCCTCCATTATCCGGAGAGAGGGTATTTGCACTTCGATTGGTAAGACTGCCTCCATACCATAAACCAAGGAGAAAGGAGTTGCCCCGGTTGACGTCCTGGCCGAGGTACGGTACCCATGTAGAGAGAACGGTAACATCTCGTGCCAATCTTTATAAGTCACTGTCATCTTCTACACGATTTTCTTGATATTTTTATTTGCTGCTTCTACAGCCCCATTCATCTTCGGTCTGTAAGGAGAAGAGTTATGGTGCTGTATCTTAAACTGCTCGCAGAGCTCAGTGATCATCTTGTTATTAAGATTGGTACCGTTGTCCGTAATGATTCTTTCTGGGACGCCGTACCGACAGATCAGATTATGCCGAATGAACCGTGCCACAACTGTCTTGGTTAGCGTAGCGTAGGAAGCTGCTTCGACCCACTTTGTGAAGTAATCAATCGCTACCAGGATGAAGCGATGCCCATTGGATGCCGTAGGTTTAATCTCACCGATCATGTCTATGCCCCACATTGCGAACGGCCAGGGCGCAGTCTGAACATTCAAAGGAACTGGAGGAACGTGCACCTTGTCTGCATAAATCTGGCATTTATGGCATGTCCGGGAATGTTGGTAGCAGTCAGCTTCCATGGTGGACCAGAAATACCCTGCCCGAAGGATCTTCTTCGCCATAGTGTGTCCACTGGAATGTGTACCGAAGGTCCCTTCATGTAGCTCTTCCATGATCCTTTCTGCTTCAGTCTTATCCACACAACGCAGTAAGGTCGAATCATGGTTTCGCTTGTACAGGATGCCGTTGCTAAGGAAGAACTTCGCTGCGAACCTTCTCAAAAACTTCTTATCGTTGACAGATGCACCTTCAGGGTATTCCTGAGCTTCCAAGTATCTCTTTACCTCATGGTACCAAGGCTTCTCAGTTACCAACTCAGTCTCGAGATCACAACAGTATGCCGGTTCGTCCAGTTTCCAGATGATGATCCGGGGAGCCTCATTATCCCATTTGACCTTGAACATAGAAGACATTGTAGCTAACGCGTCCGCCAGCTGATTCTCCTCTCTTGGGAAATGTTCAAAGGTTATCTTCGTGAAGTGGGGGATCAAGGTCAACACACATTCTCTGTAAGGAATAAGATTCGGATGTTTCGTATCCCACTCTCCTTTGATCTGATTGATCACAAGAGCGGAATCTCCGAAGACACTCAGAAACTTGATCCTTAGATCGATCGCCGCTTGAAGACCCATGATGCATGCCTCATACTCTGCCATGTTGTTGGTACAGTTGAAACATAGCCGGGCAGTGAGTGGAGTATGAGTGCCTTGAGGGGATATGATCACAGCGCCGATGCCGTTACCCAAAGCATTGGAGGCTCCGTCAAAGTGCATAGACCATCGGGATCCTTCCTCAGGTCCTTCATCCGGTCCAGGTACTTCACAATCAGTCACTATCATGATGCTCTCGTCTGGAAACTCGAAGTTCATTGGCTGATAGTCGTCTACTGCCTGATGTGCCAAGTGGTATGCCAATACACTTCCCTTGATGGCTTTCTGAGTCGTGTATTGAATGTCGTATTCTGTCAAGATCATCTGCCATCTTGCTATTCTCCCAAACAGAGCAGGCTTTTCGAATATGTACTTTATAGGATCCATCTTTGAGATCAACAAGGTAGTGTGAGTCAGCATATACTGTCTCAGCCGGCGAGCAGGCCATACCAAAGCGCAGCAAGTTTTCTCAAGCAGTGAGTATCGGGTCTCACAGTCGGTAAACTTTTTGCTAAGGTAATAAATGGCATGCTCTTTTCGGCCAGACTCGTCATGCTGCCCCAGCACCCACCCCATTGAGTTGTCAAGTACTGTTAGGTATAGTATCAGAGGTCTCCCTTCAACCGGTGGCATAAGGATGGGTGGTTCTTGGAGATACTCCTTGATTCTGTCAAAAGCAGCCTGACATTCATCGTTCCAACGTACTACCTGGTCTTTCTTCAGCAGCTTGAAGATTGTTTCACAGGTAGCAGTTAGGTGTGAGATGAACCGAGCAATGTAATTCAGGCGTCCT
Source organism: Vicia faba (assembly GCA_948472305.1). NCBI lineage: Eukaryota > Viridiplantae > Streptophyta > Magnoliopsida > Fabales > Fabaceae > Vicia > Vicia faba. The sequence continues at coordinate 209,457,069 of OX451738.1, read as the reverse complement.
AAAAAGCCTCTGACCTCTTTCTCTGTCTTAGGGACTGGCATTTCTTGAATAGCTTTGACCTTGGCAGGGTCCACTTGAATACCCTTGTCACTTACAACGAAGCCTAGAAACTTTCCAGATCTTACCCCGAAGGTGCACTTGTTCGGGTTCAACCTCAGCTTGTATAGTTTTAACCGGTCAAACAACTTCTGCAGATGATCTAGGTGCTCTTCCTCAGTCTGGGACCTTGCGATCATGTCGTCAACATACACTTCTATCTCATGATGGATCATGTCATGAAATAAGGCAACCATGGCACGTTGGTAGGTTGCCTCAGCGTTCTTCAGTCCAAAGGGCATGACCTTGTAGCAGAAGGTGCCCCACTGAGTAAAAAAGGTAGTCTTTTCCATGTCCTCAGGTGCCATCTTGATCTGATTGTAACCTGAAAAACCATCCATGAAAGAGAACACCTTATGCTGAGCCGTATTGTCAACAAGGACATCAATGTGAGGTAGAGGGAAGTCATATTTGGGGCTGGCCCTGTTCAGATCCCTGTAGTCGACACACATTCTGACCTTACCGTCCTTCTTTGGTACCGGCACCACATTAGCAACCCACTGAGGGTAAGAAGTCACTGCAAGGAACCCAGCATCAAACGGTTTCATAACCTCGGCTTTGATCTTCTCCGACATCTCTGGACGCATACGGCGGACCTTTTGCTTAACCAGAGGGCAGTCTTCCTTGGTAGGCAAATGATGGACCACGATATCGGTATCCAACCCGGGCATGTCTTCGTAGGACCAGGCAAAGATCTCCATATAATCATGTAGCATTTGAGTCAACCGTTGCTTCACGCTGAGCTCTAGGTTGGCACCAATCTTTACCTCTTTCCTGTCTGCCTCAGTACCCAAGTTTATTATTTCCACTGGCTCTTCATGTGGTTGAATTTCCCTCTCTTCCTGGAGTAACAGTCTTGCAAGCTCGCCAGGCACTTCGCAATCATCTTCACCTTCGTCTTCGGCTAAGTTGATCGGATTTTCGAAGTCATAACTGGCAGTAGCAGAGTCGTTACCAGTGAGATCCAGAGTGGATTGAAACCTGTATGAGTGAGTGTGTGTAAATACAGCTGTTTTGAAGTATATAAAGAAAGGAAAGACAGAAAAGGAGCATAAGATTTGAAATGCGAGAAAACGTCCAAGATTTTTATTTATGATATATGAAATGACAATTTATATGCCCTCACAAATGAAACCACGGTGCCCCGGGTAAGACACCGGGCCATAAAGTTTTAATTGTTTATTACAAATAACAAAACAAAGAAGTTTATTACTGCGTAACAAAAGTAACAGGTAGATTGTCCTTTGCACTCCAATTGCTAGGTCCACTGTCGGTTGCCGGGTAAATCCAGCTGTCGAACTCAGCTTCATCCACTTTATCCTCATCCCCGATAGCATTCACTCCATGAGCAGGCAGGGGAGCTGTCACTACATTAGGCTTCTCAGATGCCTCAAATTGTACCTCCTTGGCGTCAATAAGGTCCTGCAGCTTGTTCCTTAAGGCCCAACAGTCATCAGTGGAATGCCCCGGGCTATCGGAGTGATAAGCACAGCGGGCATTTAGATTGTATTTGGGGGAAGCAGTGTTTACAACCTTCGGGGCCTCCCTGACAGTCACTAAATTGGTGGATAGCAACTGTGGCAAGATCTGCGACAAAGTCATGCTCAAACGGGTGAATTCTCTTCTAGGTCTTTCAGCCCTTTGAGGATTGGTTTGCCGAGGAGCGGCAGCAGGCTTAGCAATCATCACCGCGTTGACAGATTGGCGGCGCTCAGGTTTCTCTTGTCGTTTGGAGCCATATACAGCACTGGCCTCCTTCTTGAAGGGTTTATTCTCAGAACTTGTAGATGCACCCTTCGGAATCTTACCAGACTTCAACCCAGCCTCAATTCTCTCTCCAGTCAGAATAAGATCAGTAAACCCTGCAGACGAGTTACCGATAAGATGGTTGAAAAATGGCCCAGATAGGGTCCCCAAGAACATGTCTACCAACTCCCGGTCAGTCAACAGAGGCTGCACCCTGCCATCCAGATCCCTCCACTTCTGAGCGTACTCTTTAAAACCTTCGCTTGAACCTAGCGACATACCCTGGAGTTGGGTGCGCGTAGGGGCAAGGTCGGCATTATATTGATACTGCTTATAGAAAGCAGTAGCCAACTCCTCCCAGTTACGAACCTTGGTCCCATCCAACTGATAGAACCATTCGAGATGAGTCCTTGAAAGACTCTCCTGGAAGAAGTGGATCCACAAGTTTTTGTCCACTGAGTACGGTTGAATCTTCCGCATGTAGGATCTGAGGTGTAGCTTGGGACAAGATGCCCCGTCATATTTGGTAAAGGATGGTGCTTTGAACTTATGAGGGATGATCACACTAGTAGACAAACCCAAATCTCCGAAATCCAGTCCAGGTACCTGTTGGATCTCCATAGCATTCAATCTGTCCTCCAACTGCTTGTATCTGTCTTCTGCAGGAGGATACTGTTCCTCATCAAAATCAGTCTCGTTGTCGGAGACTACCGGACTTGGACCTTTTTCCCCTTGAGGGGTACCCTTGCCTATAGAAGAACCAGCCTCTTCATTCTGCAGAGTATTGCCAAACCTTCGGCCCGAGTTGAAAAGAACAGTTCTTCTCTTCTTCTTCTTTTCCTTCTTCAGGAGCAGAGCCTTCAGCTCTTCTTGGCCCTGAGCCAAACCCATGATTAGTTCCTGAAATTGCGCATTCTGCGCCTGAAGAGCCTTGATGGACATCTCGGTTGATGATGAGTCAGGATTCATGATGCTGAAATAAACAGCGAAGAACTGTAAGCAACCTGAAAAGAAGAAAACCTGCTATGCACATGATGAATGATATGTGTTTATGCAATGCATTCAAGGGTTCGAAAGTTCAAATTTGTTGTAGACAAAAAGGAACACATGTTATCATTAAGGAAATAATTGTTCAGTACATCAAGGCCTCGTGGGCACAAATTACAAAGCAAATCAATCCCAAAAGACACTACGCGTCCTCTTTGGAGCTATGTAGGTGTTGAGATTCCTCTCTTCATGCAGTAAGCGGGTGAGCTCCAAGACCTTCTTTTCACTAGCATGTAGACTGGTCTCAAGAGAATTCCGTTCTTCCTTAAGCTGGATCCAGCTCTTCTGCATCTCTTCCCAGGACGTGGGCATGTCAGGATGCTGAATGGTGTAGGACACCTCTCTTTCCAAGACTGGCTCTTTGATCACAGGGAGCATATGAGGATATGGCATCACTAACTTCTGGGAGCGGGCTCGTACCCACTTAAGATAAGGTTCCAACGGGATGGAGTTCCTGTGCCCCAGTGTCTTACTGTCTATCCTACTTGGCATCCTCCAAGCTCTGATAAATCTCTGGCGAAGTCCTTGTGCATCGTTGTCGAAGTCAAAAACTATGTCAGGAATTAACATGTCATGAGGACCATCCCTCCGAGCATAACCAAACTGTCGCCAAGCCAAGCATGGGCTGTAAGTAATACCTCCTCTGATTCCAAGTAAAGGAACATTAGGGTACTCCCCTCAACGATCAATGATAGTGACATCCTCTCTGGACCGAGGGCACCAATGTATATCTGCATGTGTGAGAGTCATCAACCGTTGTGACCACCTCAAACCCCGCTCGTTCTTCAAGACTGATTGTGGAAGGTGCGAAATAAACCACCTTCCCAGGAGAGGAGTGCAACACATAAGGACACCTCTTTTTCTCATGGTTCGAGTGTAACATGAGTGAAGGATGTCCCCCAGCAACGTAGGTATAGGATTCCTGGACATGAAGATCTGGACAACACTGATATCTATAAGTTGATCTCGGTTAGGGAACAACACCAAACCATAGACAAGGAGGGCCACAACTTCTTCAAAAGCTTGTAAGTCAAGGGAGTTCCAACATTCATGGGCCTTCTCAAACAGAAACCTGGCTAAGAACCCTTTGATACCACTTCTAACTTCCCAATGTCCCTTGAGGTCAGATGATTGTAAGTGCAAGGCTTTAGCAATCTCTTCCAGCTTGGGTTCCTTTTCCATACCGTTGTAGGGTAGTTGATCAAGGATAGGGATCTTCAGGAGCCGTGAGAACTCCTCCAAGGTAGGTACCAGCTGATAATCCAAAAAGGTGAAACAGTGATGCAGAGGGTCAAAGAACTGGAATAGGACATTTATCATATCTTCCTCAATGTTGGTATTGACCAAGCTGATGAGTCTTCCATGTCTTTCACTGAATGAAGAGCTCTCGGGAATCCTGGATATAAGTTCCTTAAGCTGAGGAGGGATCCTTACAAGACTGACTTGAATTGTCTTTCTGCGAACAATTTCCATATCCTACAAAACAAGAACAAAGATGAAGATTTGAACCCCTGAAATGGTTAGTCAATGCATATGATGCTGGATGATGTCATGATGCTAGGATTAAACACACCACAGATATTTACAAAGACAAACATGTAAGGCACACAAGGCACACAAGACAAGCCCTTAGGGTTTAAGGCCAGCATGGGGTCTGGGTAGTACCCTCTTGAAGTTGGTGGGTTCAACCTGTCCTATTAGAAGTAACCGGGTTCTAAGGGTCTCAATATCACGGGATTGCTTTCATTGTTCATCGTTTCGATTTAGCCACTGAACTGGCGACCGAAATATTCCAGGAAAGCAACCCTCAATTGAGTGTAGTATCGAGTATCAACCAACCTCGGACTGCACCAAAGTCAGTTATCTCACTACCCTAAAGAGGCCAAGATAGTTCAATTAAGGTTCCTAAGGTCTGTTGATGCTTCATGACACCACGCGGAGGCCCTGTACTCTCCTTGACTGAACTCAAGGGTTACCGGTACACACCAAAGTGCCACATCAATGTAGCAGACTGCTTCAACCATGTCGGTATACCCCACACAGTTCCCTCACAGTCTTGTTGCTACTCTCTAAGAAGGTATCCCCCAGATCCGGGTTAGGATCTATAGAACTCCCGAGACAGTCCCACAACAATAAAGCAAACAAGCACAACAATTGAAAAGACAAGTGATCTTAGTCCTAAGGTACACCTCACTTTGTAAGTATCCCCAGCAGAGTCGCCAGTTCTGTGATCGGTGGATCTGGAACTGACTGTTTAACGCTGGTTCGTGAAATGTCGCGGAAGCAAGAGTCGCCACCGTCTTTTATTTTCTCCAATTGGAAAGGACAAAAGCACAGAAAAATTCCTTAAAGAGATTGCTCTCGGTTCGGGAGGTAGGTTATAGAAAGGGAAGGTGTTAGCACCCTTTCTATCCATGGTTATCCATGGGCTCTTAGATACTTGCTCATTTGTGTTTTCAAAAATTGTTTGTTTTCTTTTCAAATGTGGGTTTGAAAAAAGTTTCTTTGAAAATTCCAGTTCGACTCTTGTATCGGTCCTCAAGAGTGTTTGAAAAATTGCTTTCGAAAGCTTTTTGAAAAGGTGTCGGTGTGAAAAGTATTTTTGAATTGGTTTTTGAAGTTAGAGCAAGTATCTAGAGTCGTCTACCTACCCTAAGGAATTCGTCTGTGTAGATGTCCTTTAAAGTAGTGCCATCCCACCATTGAGAGGTAGGTAGCACCACCGTTGGAGGTGTTCGGGTCAATTCGAGGTTCGGGACATGGTGATCACCAGAGCAGTAGGAAGATACCTTAGAAGCTACCCTCATGCCAGGCTCCCGGATCATGAGGACTTACTAAGACATCCTCTACTCGACGATTACCTTTCGAGGCAAGGCAACAGTGAGGCATACCCTAGGGGTGGTGTGTGATTTTGTGTGTTGTTTTCATTTATTTTTGTCTTTTGTCATGTATGGGTGATCTACACGTTTGTTTTTATTTTTTGTCATTCATTCTTGCATGCATTTATTAACAGTTAAAAAGATGCGGAAATTAAAAGTTCTAGACTATTACAAAGGCGCGGGTCCACATCGCCAAAATTAAAATCCAGGACCCGATTTGACAGAAAGTAAAGAAATAAAGTAAAGTGCGAGAAACAAAATGTCCAAGTTTACAAGGCTTTGGGAGAGGTACATAAATATTATAAGAAATAGAATAAAATGCGCGAATTGAATTGAAATTGAAAGCGAGGGCGTTGGACCCTTTTTAACGAAATTAAATTATGATTATTAAATTAATAAAATTAAAATGAAAAAGAAATTATTTTTGAGGTTTTTTATATTTATGGTTTTTTATGTGAATTAAATGAAATTGAGAAATTAATTAATTAACCCTAATTCTACAATTTTTATTTATTAAGAAAATATGTTAAGGTTGCATATAAAATTAACCTAATTAATTAATTCAATTTTTATTTACAAAAATAATATTAAATAATTAATAATGATAAAGGAAAAGAAAAAAGATAAAAATAATTAAAACCCTAATTCTACCAATTTTTTAAGTTTATTGAAAATATTAAAATTAATCCTAGAATTTAAAACTAAGTTAATTAATGATTTTTATTTACAAAAAGATTAATTAAATAAAATGTATTTTGATTTTCATGATTTCTGGTTTTTTTTATTATTTTTATGTTTTATGAAAAATAAATTAATTTGAAGAATTAAATTAAAAAACTAATTAAAACAAAAATAGAAAAATATGAGAAAAAGAATTAGGAAAGCAAACCATGGGGGGTCTGTCCCCAAATTGGAGGATTTTGTCCAGCAATCAGGCCCATTAAGCCTTTGGCCTAGTTGACTTTTTGGCTAGCGTGTGGGATGGTTGACTGGTGCACATCATGGTCTCTGAATCCTGGCCCTTGGTTGAATGCAGTAGGACGTGTGGCGCGTTTGATTGAGGAGCGTATGGTAGACGCTTTGGACTGAAGCTACACAAGAACATGATTAAGAGAAAAATATAAGGAAAGGGAGGGGGACCTGGGATCGAACCCAGGTCCTGTTGGTTACCAATGCTATGCTTGCCACTGAACCACCAACGCGTCTTGGTTATATAATAGGAAATAAATAATATAAGATAAATCAATGGTTAGTGGAACTTTTAGCGCGAAAATTCAAATAACCCAATCAGGTCTTGACACTTCATCATCTTCTCCGTTTTGCCTTTTTCCCTGAAATATAAAAGAGGTTAACGGGGGTTTTAAACCCCCCCCCCCCCAAAATATGCATTTTTTAATAATAGCGAACAGGCCATGGTATCACATAAATTAGGCGCGAGGGTTGCTTTAGAATCGTCCAAACATGCTGAATTCAACCATGGTATTATGGTGTCTCAATTTTACAGCATTCATAAATGCCCAAATTAAAGCTTGAAGAACCCTAACCTGTATCAATGGTGAATCCTCTAATTTGGCACAAAAAATCAATTAAAATATGCAGTTAGCTTTAGAATCAATCACTCAATGTAAATCAATAAAGAAAACATACGAAAAATGCATGAAATTCATGATTCGATTATGGAAATTTTCGTGAAAAGCTTGACTCTGATATACCAATTCTTGATGTTTCAGGCTATGATATTGATCCAGGCACCTTCCTTGATGTCTCAGCAAGACAATGGAACAATTATTTTGGCTTGAATCGCCCTAGAACCTAGTTTTCAGTTTTGGAACTTTTGTCAAAAAACTCAAGTTTTGTTATGGATTTCTGGCGCAGCTTTGTGGTCATGAACATTAGGGTTGGCATTGGTATATATGTGTGAATGATTAGGGTTGGAAATTTGATCCAAAGAATCCTTGAATTGATGAGAAAATATTTGATTTTCCATGCCATAATTTTCCAATATTTTCATGCATATTTGCTACCAAATCATGTCCAATTACCAAGATTTTTTCCAAATCTGATCATGCACGAAATATTGAAGTTATCCCATGCATAAAAAGATTTGATTGACTTGCTTTAGTATTTTTCACATATTTATTTTAATTAAATGAATTATTAATAATTAAAAATCCAAATAAATAAATAAAAATGATAGAAAACTTCCCTTTGGGCCAAATGGTCGTGCACATGTTTTGGATGATGGATTTTGAAAGAAAAAGAGGCCCATTAGCATTTTTAAGACTTTTGAAGCAATGTTGACTTTTCAAAATATCCAAAAATTTCCCAACTTCCACAAGGCATATCTTGCTCAATTTTTAAGCTTTGCTCATGTTCTTGGACATTTTGGAAAGGTCTTTGAGTCCTCTAACCAATGCCTTTAGTCCCATGTCATTTGATTTACCAATCTCAAGTTATGGCCTTTGACTTAAAGTCCCTTTTTGTTGACTTTTGAAAATGACCTATAATGTTGAAATTGATAACTTTTTGTGAGAGCATTTCTTGGACTTGAAGTATGAAGAGGAGTTGTAGGAAATGTCTTTATCTTCAAAATGAGCTTTGGATGGAATTTTTCTGATAATCCATGTGAAAGTTATGCCCTGGTCAAGTTACAGTTGACTTTTTCAACTGTCCAAATATGGAAACTTTTGCATCTTGAGACTTTCTGAGCCAAGCTTTGAGAATCATGATCAAGCATTGATCAAATGATGTTTGTGGCTTCAAAATGAGATGTTGACCAAAAATTTGAACTTTTGACTGTCAAATGACCATTTTGCCCCTACAGTTGATTGCTGAGCAATTAGGGCATTTGACTGTGCAATTTTGTGCTGTAAGTCTTGAAACTTGGTATAAGGATGCTTGACCATGTTTATAGGCATGTGGGACTTGATTGGACCCTTGGAAACTTCATTTTCTTTGTCAGAACTAAAACCCTAGTTTTTGACTGTTAGGAGGCCCTTGAATTGTGCAACCCTTGGGGAGATTTTGAAGCTTTGACTTGGCAAATTTTGAAGAATATGGGAGGGCAAATTTTGGGGTACAACAACTACCTTAGCAAAAAGTTTACCAACTGTGAAATAAGATATTCACTGCTCGAGAAAACTTTCTGTGCTTTGGCATGGGCTACGCGCCGACTAAGACAATATATGTTGACCCATACTACCTTGTTGATCTCTAAAATGGATTCTATCAAGTACATATTTGAGAAGCCAGCTCTCTCCGGAAGAATAGCCTGATGGCAAATGATCTTAACAGAATATGACATCCAATACACCACTCAAAAAACAACCAAAGGAAGTGTATTGGCCGACCATTTGATGCATCGGGCTGTAGACGACTATCAGTCTATGAATTTCGAATTCCCGGATGAGAACATTATGCTAGTAACAAATTATGAAGAGCCTGGACCGAATTAAGGACCTGAGCTAGGATCTCGATGGACTATGGGTTTCAATGGATCTTCCAATGCACTTGGCAATGGAATCGGTGTTGTGATCATCCCCATGCAGGTATCCATATGCCTTTCACTGCCAGACTTTGCTTTGACTGCACCAATAATATGGCTGAATACGAAGCATGCATCATGGGTCTTAGAGCTGTTATTGAATTGAGAATCTAGCTCTTAAGTGTATATGGTGACTCAGCCTTGGTGATCAGTTAGGTTAAGGGAGATTGGGATAGAAGCATCCAAACCTTATCCCTTATCGAGAACATTTGTTAACCTTGATTCCGTATTTCAAGGAGATCACTTTTGAGCATATACCAAGATAAGAGAATCAGTTGGCGGATGCATTGGCTACCATGTCATCCATGTTCAAGGTTAGATGGGACAATGAAGCTCACAAAATTACCATTGAAAGATTCGACAAACTAGCACATTGCTATGAAATTGACACTGATGGAGTAAAGGAGAAACCTTGGTTTCATGAGGTGAAAATATACCTTGAGGCTCAAGAATACCCTGAAGGGGCATCCGTAAATGACAAGAAGTTCCTACGGAGGTTCTAGGCTAAGTTCTTCTTGAGAAATGGAAATCTATACAAATGTAATCATGATTCGACTCTGCTTCGTTGTATGGACAAGAAGGAGGCAAAAGAGATTATGCAATATATGCACCAAGGTGTCTTCGGTACTCACTCCAGTGGGCATACTATGGGTAAAAAGATTTTGAGAGCTGGTTACTATTGGTTGACTATGGAAACTGACAGTCGTCGCCACTGGAGAACTTTTCATAAGTGCCAAATTTATGCTGATAAAGTTCATGTGCCTCCAGTACCTTTGAATGTCATGACTGCTCCTTGGCCATTTGTAATGTGGGGCGTTGATATGATCGAAGAAATAAATCCTACTTCCTCTAACGGACATTGCTTCATCCTTATCGCCATTGATTACTTTACAAAATAGGTAGAAGCAGCTTCACTCGCCTCTGTTACCAAGAATATAGTCGCCCGGTTCAAGAGCATAACCTTATCCGTCAGTATGGAATTCCCAAGAGGATCATCATAGACAACGGTACTAATCTCAACAATACCATGATCACTGAACTCTGCATGCATTTCAAGATCAAGCATCATAATTCTTCTCCGTATCGACCTAAGATGAATGGCGCAGTGGAAGCCTACAATAAGAACATAAAAAAGATCATACAAAAGATGGTTTTAACATACAAATATTGGCACGAGATGTTACTGTTCTCTCTTCACGGCTATCACACTTCGGCTAGAACATCAACTGGGGCAACCCCATTCTCTCTGGTTTATGGTATGGAGGTTGTCCTACCTGTCGAGGTTCAAATTCCTTCTCTAAGGATCATGAAAGATGCAGACTTGGAGGAAGACGAGTAGATTCAGACCAGGTTGGATCGGTTAAATCTAATCGACGAGAAGAGGCTTGCGACTGTTTATCACGGTCAGATGTATCAGAAGCGCATGATCAAAGCATTCAATAAGAAGATCAAGCATCGGGTATATCAGGCTGGCGACTTGGTAATAAAATGAATCATTCTTCCGCAAGGTGATCCCAGGGGAAAATGGACTTCCACTTACGAAGGGCCATTTGTAATTAAGAAAATATTTTCTGGAGGAGCTATGATAGTAACCACCATGGACGATGAAGATTTCCCATATCCTATGAATGCGGACATAGTAAAATAATACTACGCATGAAAACGACCCGCTAGGTTAACTGGCCTAGACAAAAATAAGGGTATCCTGGTGAACCAAAAGGGTCGGGCAAAAAAATTTGGGATATATATAAAAGAATGTACACCCGACAAGTCGAAAACCTGAAAAGGCGGCTTGGGAAAAAATGGTATCCCGGTGGACTGAAAATCCGAAAAGGCGGTCCAGGCAAAAATTAGGGATTAAAGCATACGACTATGTCCCTATTGGATCACTTACAACAAGCTTTATTACCGAAGACAAAGTTCAAACTGTATAGATCAATTCAATCCACTTCTTCCAACAACAAGGGATGAGATGCTTAAAGACATAGGGGCAATAGCAGAGTTGGAACCCGACGAGATTATTTCCACATAGCTATTTATTTTGTTTACACTTTGTACTCTTTTTATTTCGTGACGATTTCCCCTTATTGGGATCTCTGTCTATTTGTACAAAGTCGCCTGTTTATGGGCAAATTATCAATAAAATACAAATTCAGAATTCAAACTTTTTCGTTTTTAATTTTTCTATTTTGTTCGCAAGACATCCAATGACTAATTTTGAATGAGCATATGCATATGAATATAATTGACTGTTAACAAATATATGCACAAAAACAGAAATAAGCGTTTATTCAAGACTCTAGGAGTTGGGATATTGTTCGAGCCATCCATAAATCCCCACAGAACCACTTCCATGGGATTATCCCCACAGGGTAGTCTTATCATACTCACCAGCAAATTCCCCCAGCAGATAAAAGAATATGGTCTTTTTCCCAGCAATATCATCCACCTACGGGGTCCCAATCATTACAGTTTATGGAATTTCTCTTCTGCAGCTGAGTTTAATCTTCTAAGAACTGTAAAATCCCATGTAGATTTCTTCCCACCAGTAGAGCTCATCTCCTCAGCAAAGATGTTCCCTCAACAAGTATTCCTCTGTCAAAAGAGTTTATTTCCCCAGCGGAGTTCAATCTCCCCGGCTTATGTCTGTTTCTACCATAGATTACCACCAGGATTCATGTCTCCAGTAAAGGACAGCCCAGATTGCTATCCCCAGAGAGTTGATACTAAATCTAGAATTGGATTAGATATTTTTCAACCTTAGTCTCTCCGGACAAGTCGGTATCCGTATCAAAAACTCGGTCAAACAGCACCTTGGAGTAATATCCATCTCTTTTATCCCCAGTCAGGGTATACAAGAATTATAATCCCCGGTAAAGCAAGGAACACCAATGTCCCTCAACTCTTATTCCCAAGCAGAAATCAACATTCTCCAGTGGAGTTCCCTCAAATAGAGAGCAGGAATCCCCAACAGAAACAATCCCAGAAGATCGAAGATATATCAGTCTCAGAGAAATGTCTTCCAGGCGTATTTCGCTTACACCGATTACCATGTTGATGCTGGCGAGGTTGATGTTGGGCTTGTGACCCTGAAGCAAGCTGAGGAGCTTTTCCCTTGTCTTCTTGCCCCAAAGGTGGTTGAATGATGACTTGATCTTCAATCCTAGTTGTTTGCCCCACTTGGTTATTTTGAAGCAGCTTGTTGACGAGGACCCTGAGCTCTTCTTGTCTTTGAGCTAAGTCTTGAATGAGAGCCATCTGGCCCACCAGCTGTCCCATCACCTGGATCTTCATTGTTGCCAACTCAATTTGTAGCCCTTCCAACTGATCATTCCTGATGCCTCCTGGATTCCCTAGGACCAAGCCCCTTGTGAGGAGAGCTTTTATTTCTTCTTGCCCCTGGGATAGGTTCAAGAACATTTCTTGAAGTTGGGCGTTTTGAGCCCGGAGATCTTGGTTGCCTGGTTGGAAAGCCATTGCTGAAATAAACAGCGAGAACATGAGAGACCTGTATTGGAAGACCCGTTATGCAATGATATGTATGATATATGTATGCAATGTTTTCAAGGATCTCGCGGGGTAAACAAGAAACTGTTAGAATTTGAATCTGGTAGCTTGATTGAAGGAACTTCATGTTGCTGAGAGTCCTTCTTCAAGAGTCAGGCTCACCATATCGAGTGGGTCATAGCCCCTGACTCAAGTTATCATGCTTGGATTTCTAGACAACTTTGGCTAGAGGAAAATAAATCCCCTTTGCCCCTTGCTAGACTTTTGATGTACCATAACCTGCATCACAGACCCTTGAGATCCTTGAAATGGTTAAGGAAATGTTGAGGTATGATGTTATGATGTGTATGCTATGCGGTTAAGCACAAGTGTGAGGTGATGTGATTAAGCCCTGTAATAAATCCAATTTGTTGGATAAGGACTGTAAACAAAACCTGCAAGGAACCCCTGTTGTCAGATAACAAGTAGTTCAAGTTTGAAGGCACACAAGTCACACATATAGCCTTAAATTTAGGCTGGCATGGAGTTTAGGCATTACCCTCTTTCAGTTTAGTTGGTTTAAACCTGTCCTAAAAAAATAGTAACCGGGTTCTAGAGGATCTCAATATCACTGACTACCCTCAATCGGTCATAATTCCAGCTTAGCAACCTTTTCTTGCGGCCGGAACCATCGCGAGAGTTTAGTCTCAATGAGTGTAGCATACTGCTACTGTTCTATGGCCAAGTTGGTCAATTTAAGGTTCTAAGGTCAGTTGGTGCTTAATGACTCCTCAGAAGACCCATATTCTCCTCGTTTCAATACAAGGGATATAGGTATAGACAAAGGTGCCACACCAACGTAGCTACTGCTTCATCCGCGTCGGTCTACGCCGGACAGATCCCTCACAGTTTATTGCTACTTACCTAAAAAGGGTACCCCCAGATCTGGGTTAGGATCTATAGAACTCCGATACAAGCCCACAAAATTAAAAGCATACAAAGCAATACAATTGAAAACACAAGTGATCTAATCCCAAGGTATACCTCACTTATTAATCTTCCCCAGTAGAGTCGCCAGTTCTGTGATCGGTGGGAACGAGAACTGACTGTTTTGGAATGCTGGTTCGCGTTTGCGTTTGTTTTTGCAAAATGTCGCGGTTAAGCAAGAGTCGCCACCGTCTTTTATTTTATCCAACAAGGAAAAGGACAAAAGCACAGAAAAATTCCTTTTCGAGATGTTTCTCGGGTTCGGGAGGTAGATTATAGAAAGGGAAGGTGTTAGCACCCTTTCTATCCGTGGTTATCCACGGGCTCTTAGGTACTTGCTCACTATGTTTTCAAAAGTTTGCTTTTCTTTGTGTTTGTGGGTTTTGAAAAGAGTTTTGTTTTTGAAGAGAGTGTAAGTGCGAAAAGTTTTGTTTTATTTTTAAAATGAGCAAGTACTTAAGAACATCTACCTACTCAAAAAGGAATTAAACTGGGCTAATGTCCTTTAGACAGTGTTATCCCACTATTGAGAAGTAGGTAGCACTGTCGTTGGATTTTTCGGGTCAATTCGATTTATGGGACGTGTGGTCACTAAAGCAACGTTAGGACGCCTTAGTGGTAACCCTAATGTCTTAGATCATTTTTATCGAGGAAACCATTTCGAGGCAACTTATGATCTTGGGACCAAAGGACGACCTCTAAAACATCCTATACTTAATGACCATATTCGAGGCAGCCAAATGAGGTATACCCTAGGAGTGGCATGTGCAAGTGTGTCAATTTTTAGTTATTTTATTCTTGAATGTCATGGTGAGCTACTGTTGATTTTAAGTTAAGAGTTAATCTTGTCATGCAATCCTAGTTAGCATACATCTAAGCAATTAATATATGTACAGGAATTTAAAGTGCGGGAATTGTAAATCCTACGCTATTACAAGGCTTTCGGGGAGGGGGATTATTTACATGTCCAAAATTGGGGGAATAAAAATCAGTAAAGTAAAAGTCTTAGTTTAAGCTATTACAAACCAGTAAGCAGTTACAATAAAATAGACACGCGTAAAACAAGGAAAAGAGACGTCTAAGAAATTTCTAAGTAAATAAGAAAATCTTTTTGGTTGTTTTTGATTAAGAAGATATTTGAATTAAATACTCCTAAGTCTAGTTTATTTTAAATTGATAAAATGAAGTTAAAATAATTAATTAATTTGCTTACAAAATTAATTTGAATAAAAAACTAACCTAATATTTTTGTGGTTTTTTGATTTCAATGTTAATTAAAAAGATAAAAAGAAGTCTATGAAAAACAAAAATAAAATACAAAAGGGATCCTTCGATCCAAGGAAAAAGAAAGTTTCGACCCAGGGAGGGGATGGAAGCTTCGATCCAGAGAGGGTGACTTTCGATTGGGCCAGACAGTAAGGCGTGAGTAGCCTTCGATCCAGGGAAGAGGATTTCCATTCGATCATGGAGGTCATGGCTTTCGATCCAGGGATGAGATGCCTCTTTCGATCCAGCACGCTAATGGGTTCGATCCAGAGAAGGGCTCTCCTTCGATCTGGGATGTTATACCTGCAAAAGTATGTGAGCAAAACAAAAATGCAGGGCCTGGGTATTGAATCACAGGCCCTTCGATCCTGCACTTGTTGGGGTCTCTTCAGGCTAAATCTGCAGCAAATGTTAGCACATGAAAAAAACATGACCTGGGTGCCAAACCCAGACCCTTTGATCCTGTCTAGGATGGCAAATCGAAGGTAACAACAAGTAATGATGTGTTATGCAAAAAAACAAGGTTGAATAATTTACCCTCTCTTACCAGTAGATTGGAACTTCGATTTGGGTACTGGCTGGATGAATACCTTCGATCTGGGATTTCTGGGCGTGGAGGTGTTCACTGGGTGGCAGCTTTGGCTTGTGCAAGGATTGGGTATGGCTTCCTAGAAGTGCTGATGACTTTTGGCAGCGTAACTCCAATGCTTTTTGTTCTCCTGTTGAGTTTTGTGTGTATAATTTTCGTGTGTGATTTTCGTCCCCCCTGTAATGTGTATGTTGGCCCTGTATTTATAGGGGTGTGAAGGTGCAGTAATGGCAGGAGACAGCCATTAAACAGGCCATTAAATGCCATGAGACAAGAAACAGACACATTAAAAGTTTTCCTCTTTTGAAACATTTGTGTCTCTTGAATGAACCTGGACGCTTTTGACTTGAGTGCCCTCTTGATGACCTCCTTCGAATGGTCCCTTTCGAATGGGTTGATGGCCTCCTTCGAATGCTTTTCGAAAGCTTCTTCGAATGGACCCTTTGAATGCTTCTTCGAGTGGGCCTTTTTGGAATTCCAATCGAAGGACACTGTTATAATGCCAATCGAAGTACTTGTCCATAATGCCAATCAAAAGGCTCCTTCAGAATACCAATCGAAGGGTCTTTCAGAATGCCAATCGAAAGCCTTGACATAATGCCAATCGAAAGGCTCCTTCAGAATGCCAATCAAAGGGTCTTTCAGAATGCCAATCGAATTGCTCCTTCAGAATGCCAATCGAAATGCTCCTTCAGAATGCCAATCTAAGTGCTCCTTCAGAATGCCAATCGAAGGGTCTTTCAGAATTCCAATCGAAATGTACTTAAAGCACCACTCAAAAATTTTCCTTTTCCTTAGGCAAGGGTTTATGATCAACCATGCAGGGGGAAGACTTTGGAAAACATGAGAGGGCAAATTTTGGGGTGCAATAGTTACCCCTGTTCAATTTTCTTAAACCTGAGGATATAGATTAGCTTTCGAGCCTTTCGTGATCCGAGGGTGGAAGATAATTGAACACTAGAGTGCCCAAAAATTTGCACTCGCATGGTGTAGTATCAGCATTGTGATGTCGGGAATGGGCTTACAGATGCCATTTGGAGATTGTTGGTAGGAGGATGGGCTTATAGATGCCATCTGCAGGAGTGTCGATCGCATAAGAGATTCCTTAGCGAGAACTTGCATACCTGTTGTTGTAGAAGATTCCACTGGGGAAGTCTGAATTCGTTGAGATTTAGGAACCCGCCTGTACTTCAACTGAAAGAATGCTCCAGCTGAGTTTTAAGAACCTGTCCATAATTCAACTGGGGGGAAACATCTTCGTCAAGATCTAGGAACTGTCTCGTGCCCACCGGGAGTACACTGCTGAGGTTATAGAACTTGTCCACACTATGACGGAGGAGAACATCAAGATCTAGGAACTGACTCGTGCTCAATAGAGTATACCATTGAAGTTATAGTACTCATCCATACTATGACGTAGGGGAGTGTGATGTTTTAGCTGGGAAAATAAATCCCGGAGCTGCTGGAGAATAGAGTTGAGTCTGGATGATTGTCAGAATTGCGTCTGCATCTGGAGCGTATCTGAAATGTATTTGAATGAGTGACAGAATGACATCCGAATCTGGATCGTATCTGGACTGTAATTTGAATGAGTGACAGAATGACATCCGAATCTGGATCGTATCTGGACTGTATTTTGAATGAATATGGAATAAGTATAAGAATGTCAGCCATATCTGGATCGCATCTGAACTGTCTCTAGAAGGAATCTGGAATAAGTATCAGAATGTCAGCCATATCTGGGTCGCATCTGAACTATCTCTAGAAGGAATCTAGAATAAGTATCAGAATGTCAGCCATATCTGGGTCGCATCTGAACTATCTCTAGAAGGAATCTGGAATAAGTATCAGAATGTCAGCCATATCTGGGTCGCATCTGAACTGTCTCTAGAAGGAATCTGGAATAAGTATCAGAATGTCAGCCATATCTGGATCGCATCTGAACTGTCTCTAGAAGGTGTCTGGAATAAGTATCAGAATGTCAGCCATATCTGGGTCACATCTGAACTGTCTCTAGAAGGAATCTGGAATAAGTATCAGAATGTCAGCCATATCTGGGTCGCATCTGAACTGTCTCTAGAAGGAATCTAGAATAAGTATCAGAATGTCAGCCATATCTGGGTCGCATCTGAACTGTCTCTAGAAGGAATCTGGAATAAGTATCAGAATGTCAGCCATATCTGGGTCGCATCTGAACTATCTCTAGAAGGAATCTGGAATAAGTATCAGAACGTCAGCCATATCTGGGTCGCATCTGAACTATCTCTAGAAGGAATCTGGAATAAGTATCAGAATGTCAGCCATATCTGGGTCGCATCTGAACTATCTCTAGAAGGAATCTGGAATAAGTATCAGAATGTCAGCCATATCTGGGTCGCATCTGAACTATCTCTAGAAGGAATCTGGAATAAGTATCAGAATGTCAGCCATATCTGGGTCGCATCTGAACTATCTCTGGAAGGAATCTGGAATAAGTATCAGAATGTAAGCCATATCTGGGTCGCATCTTAACTATCTCTAGAAGGAATCTGGAATAAGTATCAGAATGTCAGCCATATCTGGGTCGCATTTGAACTATCTCTAGAAGGAATCTGGAATAAGTATCAGAATGTCAGCCATATCTGGGTCGCATCTGAACTATCTCTAGAAGGAATTTGGAATAAGTATCAGAATGTCAGCCATATCTGGGTCGCATCTGAACTATCTCTAGAAGGAATCTCAGAAGATGATGATCTTTGCCTGTTGATTGATCTTTCCTGAAAAGGTAAAGAGTTAGTTGTATGCAATGTCATGATGTTCTCAAAATAAATGAGATTTGTGTTGTATGATGCGTATGCATATGTTATGAATGTTGTTGAAGTGCAATTTTGTCTTGGACTTTGCTCAAAATGTTTCCATCGGAGATCCCTGCTTTGTTGTTTAAGGAGAACTCCGTTGGGGGATATTGAAAATTCTGTGGGGAGTAGGTTTATTTCTGCTTGGGAAAAGAGTTTAGGAGTCCGTTGCTCTACTGGGGAGTCGAAGTTGAACTGATATTTGGTCGGGTCTAGGTTTCGCAATAACTTGCTGGGGATTTTGATGATGAACTCCGCTGGGGGTAGAAAGAACTTCATTGGGGATAATCTTTCAGTTGCAACTTGGAGAGGATAACCTTCTGAAATTGGCTGAGGAGACTTATTTGTGCTTCGCAGGGGACAAGCTTCCAGAGTCTACTGTGGAAGAGGAGTTGTGGTCCTTTGATTTGTAGTAGTCGGAGGGGCAAACTCAAGCTGGGGAGTCCTGGTCTTGTTGGGGAAATAAACCCTGTCGTCAGTCCGCTAGAGAGGTGACATCTTTGTTGGGGGAAGTCCTCGGGGATTCTTGAGGTTGATGTAACTGGGGAAAGGTTTTCAGAGATTAAACCCTTGCTGGGATATCATTCTATGAGCAGGATCTGGGGAGATTTGTCATTGTCCCTAGTAGCAGGTGTTTGTGGCACTGCCTGTAAATGTTGGACTGTATGTAACCCTTCACTGAGATTGATGTTCAATGCCCCAAGCGACGGAGATGGAGACTTGCCCCTAGTTACTCTGCACTTCTTTGAGAGATTTCCTGGAATCTTGACTGGGCTGCCCCAGGTGTGCTAGATAGTGACATGTCATGCCCCCTTGTTTATAGGAGATTTGCCAATGGAGGCGTCATCCTTTTTGAAGTGATTTTGTTCACTGAGAGGGCTTTCGTTCATCGGATATTCGTTGTGTGAATTTCTCCGCTGTCAAACAAATAGCCAAATGCAAACAGTGATATTCAAATAATGCAAAGTTTATGCTTGTCTCGAAGTTTTGAAAAGTGCGTTTTTTAGCAGAAAACTTTTTTTTTATAAGACAAATTCAACACAAGATTTAGGGCAAAGCCTTACGGGAGTCAGGATACCTTTTGTAACAGTATGCTTTCGAACTAACCCATGCTTCAGTTAGGACTTTTGAAGGGTTGTAACATGGCTTGGTTCACAGTTTAAGAAACAAAGGATAAAGGCTCAAAGTATATTTGTACCCACCCGCTCTTCGTGATGTTCTTCAATCCTAAACTCAGTTAATTGTGCATTTGAACTCCAAATGAGTCTGGAACGATGTTTTTGGTGATGGTTCACACAAGTTGAATTTGTTGGAAGGCGGTCATTTTTGCAACATTTTTCATGTTATTGAGGATTTTTAGCGACCTCGTTCTTTTGATTTGTTATCCCTAACTTTTGCCTGACTGTTCTTGTTTTCTAGATTACAGTCAGCGGGATGCCCCAACTTTCTTAAGCCTCCTTTATATATTTTGGCTCAGTGGGCTTTTTTTCTTTTGAGAGATTGACTACCTATGAAATAAGGAACCATCACTGTCTTTTGATTCCAAAGGAATGCTTTTGATGTCGTTCGTTGTATTATTAACTGAGAGTTTTGCGACTTCAATGCGCATCTTTTGAATTAACTGAGAGACTACCCTGCCCCAGGTTTAAATCAAAGGTTTCAATTTGTTTAAAAACAGAAAACTCCTACTTCTTTGGCTCGAAGGGGTTGACTAGGGATTATCTTCCTTATAACTCCAGTGTTTAGGATTTGAAAGAAATGCCTGTACATCGTTAGCAAGGTCTGTCCAAAAGCATATTGTATGAGATTATGGCATTGTTTAGTCATCCTCCCTCTAAAGGCTTGTAACTTTTAGCAAGAGTTGAATGTCATAAAATTAGTAAAAAGCATAATTTAAATGTAATTAAAATGATTGGATCAAATCAAGACAAACATATGCAATGCATTAATGAAACAAAGTTTGGCATTAATAGATAATTGTTTGAATAACAAAAGAAAAATACAACTTCAGAATTCAAATGAACAAAAGTCTCTTAGTTTGAACTAGTCATCTCAGATGGAGAATTCTCAGCGGAAGATTTTCATCTCGCCATCCGGCATGAACTCCAGCACCCTTCCATCAATCAAGTCTTGGATCTTGTTCTTCAGAGTCCAACAGTCGTCGGTGTCATGTCCCGGACTGTCAGAGTGGTATGCACACCTTTCATTGGGATGATAGGTAGGAGCAGAGGTGTTGGGATTCCGGGGAGGTTCCTTTAAAGCAATCAGATTGACCTCCAACAAGCGTTTCAGTATTAGAGATGATGGCATATCAGTCTCAGAGAAATGTCTTCCAAGCGTATTTCGCTTACGCCGATTACCCTGTTGATGCTGGCGAGGTTGATGCTGGGCTTGTGACCCTGAAGCAAGTTGAGGAGCTTTTCCCTTGTCTTCTTGCCCCAAAGGTGGTTGAATGATGACTTGATCTTCAATCCTAGTTGTTTGCCCCACTTGGTTATTTTGAAGCAGCTTGTTGACGAGGACCCTGAGCTCTTCTTGTCTTTGAGCTAAGTCTTGAATGAGAGCCATCTGGCCCACCAGCTGTCCCATCACCTGGATCTTCATTGTTGCCAACTCAATTTGTAGCCCTTCCAACTGATCATTCCTGATGCCTCCTG
Organism: Vicia faba; assembly: GCA_948472305.1. Classification (NCBI taxonomy): domain Eukaryota; kingdom Viridiplantae; phylum Streptophyta; class Magnoliopsida; order Fabales; family Fabaceae; genus Vicia; species Vicia faba. The sequence goes on along the minus strand of OX451738.1, from coordinate 209,435,938 downwards.
GATTCCCTAGGACCAAGCCCCTTGTGAGGAGAGCTTTTATTTCTTCTTGCCCCTGGGATAGGTTCAAGAACATTTCTTGAAGTTGGGCGTTTTGAGCCCGGAGATCTTGGTTGCCTGGTTGGAAAGCCATTGCTGAAATAAACAGCGAGAACATGAGAGACCTGTATTGGAAGACCTGTTATGCAATGATATGTATGATATATGTATGCAATGTTTTCAAGGATCTCGCGGGGTAAACAAGAAACTGTTAGAATTTGAATCTGGTAGCTTGATTGAAGGAACTTCATGTTGCTGAGAGTCCTTCTTCAAGAGTCAGGCTCACCATATCGAGTGGGTCATAGCCCCTGACTCAAGTTATCATGCTTGGATTTCTAGACAACTTTGGCTAGAGGAAAATAAATCCCCTTTGCCCCTTGCTAGACTTTTGATGTACCATAACCTGCATCACAGACCCTTGAGATCCTTGAAATGGTTAAGGAAATGTTAAGGTATGATGTTATGATGTGTATGCTATGCGGTTAAGCACAAGTGTGAGGTGATGTGATTAAGCCCTGTAATAAATCCAATTTGTTGGATAAGGATTGTAAACAAAACCTGCAAGGAACCCCTGTTGTCAGATAACAAGTAGTTCAAGTTTGAAGGCACACAAGTCACACAAATAGCCTTAAAATTAGGTTGGCATGGAGTTTAGGCATTACCCTCTTTCAGTTTAGTTGGTTTAAACCTGTCCTAAAAAAATAGTAATCGGGTTCTAGAGGATCTCAATATCACTGACTACCCTCAATCGGTCATAATTCCAGCTTAGCAACCTTTTCTTGCGGCCGGAACCATCACGAGAGTTTAGTCTCAATGAGTGTAGCATACTGCTACTGTTCTATGGCCAAGTTGGTCAATTTAAGGTTCTAAGGTCAGTTGGTGCTTAATGACTCCTCAGAAGACCCATATTCTCCTCGTTTCAATACAAGGGATATAGGTACAGACCAAGGTGCCACACCAACGTAGCTACTACTTCATCCGTGTCGGTCTACGCCAGAAGATCCCTCACAGTTTATTGCTACTTACCTAAAAAGGGTACCCTCAGATCCGGGTTAGGATCTATAGAACTCTGATACAAGCCCACAAAATTAAAAGCATACAAAGCAATACAATTGAAAACACAAGTGATCTAATCCCAAGGTATACCTCACTTATTAATCTTCCCTAGTAGAGTCGTCAGTTCTGTGATCAGTGGGAACGAGAACTGACTGTTTTGGAATGCTGGTTCGCGTTTGCGTTTGTTTTCGCAAAATGTCGCGGTTAAGCAAGAGTCGCCACCGTCTTTTATTTTATCCAACAAGGGAAAGGACAAAAGCACAGAAAAATTCCTTTTCGAGAAGTTTCTCGGGTTCGGGAGGTAGATTATAGAAAGGGAAGGTGTTAGCACCCTTTCTATTTATGGTTATCCACGGGCTCTTAGGTACTTTCTCACTATGTTTTCAAAAGTTTGCTTTTCTTTGTGTTTGTGGGTTTTGAAAAGAGTTTTGTTTTTGAAGAGAGTGTAAGTGCGAAAAGTTTTGTTTTGTTTTTAAAATGAGCAAGTACTTAAGAACATCTACCTACTCAAAAAGGAATTAAACTGGGCTAATGTCCTTTAGACAGTGATATCCCACTATTGAGGAGTAGGTAGCACCGTCGTTGGAGTTTTCAGGTCAATTCGATTTATGGGACGTGTGGTCACTAAAGCAACGTTAGGACGCCTTAGTGGTAACCCTAATGTCTTAGATCATTTTTATCGAGGCAACCATTTCGAGGCAACTTATGATCTTGGGACCAAAGGACGACCTCTAAAACATCCTATACTTAATGACCACATTTGAGGCAACCAAATGAGGTATACCCTAGGAGTGGCATGTGCAAGTGTGTCAATTTTCAGTTATTTTATTCTTGCATGTCATGGTGAGCTACTGTTGATTTTAAGTTAAGAGTTAATCTTGTCATGCAATCCTAGTTAGCATACATCTAAGCAATTAATATATGTACATGAATTTAAAGTGCGGGAATTGTAAATCCTGCGCTATTACAAGACTTTCGGGGAGGGGGATTATTTACATGTCCAAAATTGGGGGAATAAAAAGCAGTAAAGTAAAAGTCTTAGTTTAAGCTATTACAAACCAGTAAGCAGTTACAATAAAATAGACACGCGTAAAACAAGGAAAAGAGACGTATAAGATATTTCTAAGTAAATAAGAAAATCTTTTTGGTTGTTTTTGATTAAGAAGATATTTGAATTAAATACTCCTAAGTCTAGTTTATTTTAAATTGATAAAATGAAGTTAAAATAATTAATTAATTTGCTTACAAAATTAATTTGAATAAAAAACTAACCTAATGTTTTTGTGGTTTTTTGATTTCAATGTTAATTAAAAAGATAAAAAGAAGTCTATGAAAAACAAAAATAAAATGCAAAAGGGATCCTTCGATCCAAGGAAAAACAAAGTTTCGACCCAGGGAGGGGATGGAAGCTTCGATCCAGAGAGGGTGACTTTCGATTGGGCCAGACAGTAAGGCGTGAGTAGCCTTTGATCCAGGGAAGAGGATTGCCCTTCGATCATGGAGGTCACGGATTTCGATCCAGGGATGAGATGCCTCTTTCGATCCAGCACGCTAATGGGTTCGATCTAGAGAAGAGCTCTCCTTCGATCTGGGATGTTATACCTGCAAAAGTATGTGAGCGAAACAAAAATACAGGGCCTGGGTATTGAATCCCAGGCCCTTCGATCCTGCACTTGTTAGGGTCTCTTCAAGCTAAATCTGCAGCAAATGTTAGCACACGAAAAAAACATGACCTGGGTGCCAAACCCAGGCCCTTTGATCCTGTCTAGGATGGCAAATCGAAGGTAACAACCAGTAATGATGTGTTATGCAAAAAAACAAGGTTGAATAATTTACCCTCTCTTACCAGTAGATTAGAACTTCGATTTGGGTACTGGCTGGATGAATACCTTCGATCTGGGATTTCTGGGCGTGGAGGTGTTCGCTGGGTGGCAGCTTTGGCTTGTGCAAGGATTGGGTATGGCTTCCTAGAAGTGCTGATGACTTTTGGCAGCATAACTCCAATGCTTTTTGTTCTCCTGTTGAGTTTTGTGTGTATAATTTTCGTGTGTGATTTTCGTCCCCCCTGTAATGTGTATGTTGGCCCTGTATTTATAGGGCTGTGAAGGTGCAGTAATGGCAGGAGACAGCCATTAAACAGGCCATTAAATGCCATGAGACAAGAAAAAGACACATTAAAAGTTTTCCTCTTTTGAAACATTTGTGTCTCTTGAATGAAACTGGACGCTTTTGACTTGAGTGCCCTCTTGATGATCTCCTTCGAATGGTCCCTTTCGAATGGGCTGATGGCCTCCTTCGAGTGCTTTTCGAAAGCTTCTTAAAATGGACCCTTTGAATGCTTCTTCGAATGGACCTTTTTGGAATTCCAATCGAAGGACACTGTTATAATTCCAATCGAAGTACTTGTCCATAATGCCAATGGAAAGGCTCCTTCAGAATACCAATCGAAGGGTCTTTCAGAATGCCAATCGAAAGCCTTGACATAATGCCAATCGAAAGGCTCCTTCAGAATGCCAATCGAAGGGTCTTTCAGAATGCCAATCGAATTGCTCCTTCAAAATGCCAATTGAAATGCTCCTTCAGAATGCTAATCGAAGTGCTCCTTCAGAATTCCAATCGAAGGGTCTTTCAGAATGCCAATCGAAATGTACTTAAAGCACCACTCAAAAATTTTCCTTTTCCTTAGGCAAGGGTTTGTGATCAACCATGCAGGGGGAAGACTTTGGAGAACATGAGAGGGCAAATTTTGGGGTGCAACACAAAGGTATCAAATAACTTCCATGGTTCTCCATAGGTCTTCAACAATTTTCATGTCAAGTTTCAAGTCTTGCATCATAAGTTTGCTCAATCAATGGCTCAGATGATTGAAAATCAACTGTATTTGGTAGAAAGTCAACCATGGTCAACATACAGTAAAACTTCAATATTTTTGGTCAACATCAACATATTGAAGTGATATTCATCATTTGATCAAGGGTTGATCATGATTCCCCAAGGAAATCTCTCAAATCATCAAAAGTCAAGAATTGTCAAATTAGGGTTTCCTTAGGAGAAGTCAGTTGAACTTTGACCAAGCATAACTTTCACATGCTTCATCAACTTTTCCCCAACCAAATCCCATTTTGAAGAAAATTAATTCTCTGCAACTTTGTTTTTATGCTCAAGTCCAAAAAATGCTTCATTTGAAAGATATGAGCTAATACATTATAGGTCATTTTCAAAAGTCAACAAAAGAAACTTTTTGTCAAGGCAGCTTACATCAAGATAATGTCTCCAAATGCAAAGTGATCAAAAGAGAAAATGTAAAGGACATCTTGAGATTTTAAAAAAGTCCAAGATCATCTTCAAATGGTGAAAATTAAGCAAGTTATGAGTTGCACAAGTTGGGAAATTTTGAGGAAATTCATGAAATGCAAAATGAACAAGCTTGAGATTTTGAACTTATGGCCTAACTTTTTGAGCTTCATACGTGCTCATGACCTTAAGAGAGACTCCTAAGTTTAATCATACTTTTTGAGCTTCATACGTGCTCATGACCTTAAGAGAGACTCCTAAGTTTAATCATACTTTTCCCTATACATTCAAAAAAAATTTAATCAAATTATAACAATTTGGGCTGATGCATATGGGTCTAGTTTTTGGTCAGCTTTAAGGCCCAAGTACAAGCCAGCAACATGCCAACTCGTGCAAGGACCCAAGAAGGCAAGAATTCATCAAAATGGAAGGTTTTAAAAAGTTTTTATTTTCTTTGATGAGGGCCATCATGGCTTGATCTCCTTCCATATATGTTGAGCCATTCCATTTCTCTATATAATGCAAGCAAGGCAGGAGCAAAAGGACACGAAATATATTTCCTAAGAGAGAGCTCAAAAATTCAAAAAATTTCAAAGAAGTTGTAAGACTCATAACCACAGTTCCAACCTCCCTCACTCAAAACCAGTGATCTAACCATCCTTCTGAGACTCCAGGAGGAGATCCACATCATTGCTCAAGTCCCACGCATTCTAGAGTCACTTATACCATCCAACCAGTTTTGGTAAAAAAAATTTGATTGCAAATTCTTTGATCGTATGTTTTAAATCAATTTTATGCATGCATTCATATTATTATTGATGTTTGGAGAAAATATAACGCATAACATGTGAGATGTAGTGCAAGAATAGGTTTATGCCATTTCTAGGGCAATACGAAGTTGAGATCTTCGAATCCATGCATAGAGGCATTTTTAGATCACAAGAACCCCATCAATAAATTCACAATGTCTGATTTAGTAGGACAGGGTACTTTTGGTTTTTGAAAATTGACGTCTTTGCAGGTTTGGTACTTGGGGACGGTCGGAGAAGATGACCGAAGTTTGACTCCGGCGTCCTTGAATATTATTGACTCTAGCAGAGCCAGCGTGGACTAATAAAGCCTTCTGAATGACTGATTCAAATTCTAGGGGTCCACTTAATGCGCACATGTTTTTTCTGTATAAGATTAGATGGCATTTTGTATTATATTATTATTTTTTGATATATACATCGGATGTATGAGCCACCTCAGTGGCAACACACTTACACTTAAGTCTCTCATGCGCCTTATCCCGGGTTTGATCCAGGCATGAGGCGTTTTTATTTTTCATGTGATTTCCTTACATATCCAGTGCCATCAGGTCTAACACGCGCATGATACACCTCATCTTCAGACCATCAGATCTCGACTGATTTTGATCCAGTGGTCCCAAGTCAGCACTCCGTGATGCACCTCTTAAAGGCCACCATAGAGGATCACGTATCGCAGTCTGAGCCTCTTTAGCATGGGTCTAACAAACTCTGAAGCGCACCCCCAAGAACATAGACCTTTTGATTAGGTAGGTAGTTTATAGTTGCTTTATCATAAAACAAATCAATTTCTCACACATACACTCTCTTTTCTAAATATTTTCAAAGACAAAATACTTTGTACGCATTCTCAATGATACGAGAATCATTACAAAGTTTGCCACACTAAGGCATCTTTTCAAAATACACTTACACAAAAAAGCATTTTCAAAGTGAGCTAGCAACTAAGAGTCCGTAGATAACTACAGATGAAAAAAGTGCTAATACCTTCCATTTTCATAACCTACCCCCCTTACTCAGAAAAATTCTCGAAAGGTCTTTCCTGTTTTTTTCACCCTTTCCTTTATTGGATAAAAGAAAAGTCGGTGACGACTCTTACTAACCGCAACATTTGCGTTAAAACGCAAAAACCAAAAGTCAGTTTTCCTGTCGTATTACAAGTTTCATTATCAGTTTCACCTTCAGAATCATCAGTCCAGGAAGTAGTCAATCCATTATTCTATTTCTTGAGAAACGTGGGACATTCTTGCCTCATGTGACCAAAACCCTGATATTCATGCCAATGCATGTATTTTCCTTGATTTGGCTTATCCTTTGTTCTTACTTTTCTTTGATCATCATTGTTCTTGCTGATGTCAGGAAAAATGTTCTTGACATTTGGTCTTGACTTCATACTATTCAGCACCTTATTGAATTTCCTCCCAAGAAGCACAATGGCATTAGAAATTCCTTCATCAGTATCCAGGTCACATTGATTCTCTTTATCTTCAGTGTTGGATACAAAAGCTATGCTCTTTCTTGTTCTTCTTTTCAGATTTTTCATTAATAGCTAATTCAAAAGATTGAAGTGATCCAACAAGTTCATCAACCCTCATGTTGCTGATGTCAAGAGCTTCTTTAATGGTTGTCACCTTCATGTCAAATCTCTTAGGTAGAGACCTGAGAATCTTTCTAACAAGCTTTTTTTCTAACATCTTCTCTCCCAAGGCACTAGTTGCATTTGTTATTTCAAGAACATTCATGTGAAAGTCTTGAATGCTTTCATCATCATTCATATTTAGATTCTCAAATTTAGTAGTGAGAAGTTGAAGTCTTGTCATTTTTACTTTAGATGTACCTTCATGAGTTCTTCTGAGAATTTTCCAAGCATCATTGGCTATAGTACAAGTACTAATCAACCTGAAAATATTCTTGTCCACTCCATTGAATAGATTATTCAAAGCCTTGTAATTTCCAATAATTAATTTATCATCCTCATCAGACCAATCTTCCTCTCCCTTCAAAGACACATTCCCATATTTGTCCTAACTAACATGATGATCCCATCCTTTCAACACAGCCATCCAAGCTTTGATGTCCATAGATTTTAGAAAGGCCACCATTCTAACCTTCCACCAGTCATAATTTGAACCATCCAACATAGGTGGATCTCACCCAATAAATAAGGAACCAGCTCTTGATGCCAGTTGAAATTCCGGTACTTAAAAACAAATGTTAAAACTGATGTTTCAACATAAAACACAATGTCATGACATATGTTATAACATCACATGCTGACAGAAAAATAATTGATTGTGCAGAAAGATGAATTCCAGAAATTTAAATAACACAATCAATTGTTAACCCAGTTCGGTGCAACATCACCTACTCTGGGGGCTACCAAGCCATGAAGAAAATTCACTATGATAGTATTAGTTGAAAGCTAAATCAACCCTAGTTTACAACTTCTCACTTAATCCCTGCCCAATGCAATTTCTATCTATGAACCTCCTAGATATGAGATCCCCCCTGACTTCCGATCACCGCAATGATATACCTACAACCATAAACCTTGCGACTAGACTTTAAAAAAACCAAAAGAAGATTACACTTCCAATAAATAATACTTAGTCAAGACTCTTAACTAAGAACAATACTTGGTTTTTCTTAAAAGCTTCAATCAAGAACAATACTCAATTCTTTGCTTAAAAGCTCATGAGAGAGAATAATAGCTTGATAAACAAGCAACAATCAGTGAATTCAATGCATCAAAGATATATGAGTGACATATAAAGAACACAAACACTATAAACCTAAAATACTACCAAACCCTAAACTCTTATATTGCACCCACAATTTCTTCTTATGAATGCTTGCTATTTTAGATCTAACAAGTCCTTATTTATAGACTCTTATAGTATGGGCTTGGACTCTTTAAAAGATCCAATCTTCACGTTTTAAATCAGTTGCAAGATCTTCACATAAGAATAGAAAAAAATATATTTTTAAGTCTTCCTAAAAGGTCTACAATATTCTTTTTAAGAAATCCAATTAAATATGAATTTTGTTCATAAATAATCTCCTCGACCTGCGTATAATGATGAGAAATATTCAAAAGGATCTCATCAAATTAAATTAAATTTGTCAAGAGATAACCAACAGCAGCGCCTGATGTACACAGGCCAGGATGTCATGACATTTGTCTTCGACATGTCGATGAAAACTCATAAAAGCTAAACTCTCATGACAGTTTATGAAGTTGTTATAACATCTTGCTCAACATCGGTATAGAACTATGTTATACCAAAATTTAGCAATCATAAAACCATGGAATTAATAGTAAGAGACAAGTAACCACAAATATACACAATCTCATGAACCTTAATTGTAACATTCAATTCCAAATATCACGAAACAGGTGGCTAAAAGAAGGAGATGCAAACTCTAAATATTTCCATGGTTGTATCAACAAGAGAAAGAAAGACAAATAAATTATTGCTTTAGAAGTAAATGAGAGAATATCAAAGGAAGAAAACGAGATTAAAAGAGAACTTGGTGATCACTTTAAAAGCATTTTTGTGTGGAGAGGTGTGAGATCTATTTCAGCCAACATCGAGCTCATAAATTTAGGCGGTTCAGACAAAAAATCATTGGTTACCTATTTGGGACTGCGAAAGTTCTAAAAGTACAGGTCCATATGGAGTCAACTTTGGGTTCATAAAAGAGTTTCGAGAGATCATCAAAAGAGATTTCATGAGGGTCATGATTGAATTTCATAGGTATGGATGAATGGTTAAAGGTGTCAAATGCTCTTTCATGGTACTCATTCCAAAGAAAAGTAACCCAACAAGGATCTCATAATACAGGCTGATATCTCTGATAGGATGTATTTACAAAGTTATATCAAATATGTTGGCTAATTGATTTAAAAAAGTGATAGATACCATCATTACAGAGACTCAATTGACATTTATTTCAGGCAGGCATGTTCTTGATGGGGTACTCATGGCTAATTAAATTGTTGATGAGGCTTGGAGGAAAAATAAAAAAGTTATCCTATTTAAAGTGGACTTCGAGAAAGCATACAACTTGGTTGATTTAAATTTCCTGTTACTTATGATGGAAAAAATGGGATTCCATGAGAATGGCAGAATTGGATTGCCGAATGCTTAAGAACCTCTTTAGTCTCGGTGCTTGTAAACAAAAGTCCTACTAAGGAATTCATGATAGGCCGAGGATTAAGGAAAGGAAACCCTTTCTCACTGTTCCTTTTTCTTATCGTATCGAAAGGATTTAGCGTTCTGATGAAGAAATCAACCAACTTGGGGAAACTGGTGGGTTTTATGTTTGAAAGAAGAAATGGACGTTTCTCTCATTTACAATATGCCGATGACACTATGATCATCTGTGAGACGAGTTGGTCTAACATTCGATCTATAAAGTCAATTTTTCTCATTTGTAAATTTTCTTAAAAGCTTGATTGTTGGGATCTACGTTTCTCGCAGTGGGACTGTTGAGGCAGCAAAGATTCTGAATTGTAGAGTTGGCGAGTTACCGACATATTATGTTGGTTTTCCAATTGGGGCAGATTCGAACAGAATTGAAACATGGAATTGAGTATTAAAGACAGTGACATCGAGGCTGAATCTTTGGAAGAATAAGCTTTTATTGATAGGAGGGAGCGTGGTAATTATGAAATCTGTCATGTATGTGATCCCAATCTACTTTCTCTCTTTCTTCAAGGCTCTGACAAGTATCATCTCTAAACTTGAATCTATTTTTAAACAGTTTTATGGGGGAGGGGGGTCTGAGGAAAAGAGGAAAATCAATTGGGATAAGTGGGATAAGGTTTATAGCTCGATTGAAAAAGGGGGTTTGGGGATTAAAAATTTCAGACTGTTTAAATTTGCTCTGTTAGGAAAGTGGGATTGGAAAGTCAAAACTGAGAGAAGGGGCAATTGGTTTGAAGCTCTAGTGAATAAATATGGTGTAAATAATGGGACTTTAAACATGTGAGAAAGGGGAGCTTCTAGGTGGTGGAAGAATATAAGTGAATTATATATAGATAGGCATGTTTCATCAAACGAGGATTCAGTGAAAGAAATGTACAAGAGTCTAGTGTCGAACGACCAACCTCGATCTAATCAATCATGGACAAAGATTTGGAATAAGGCAACTCTATCATAAGTTTCTAGCATGGTTTGGAGAATGCTTCAAAACAAAATTCTTATAAAAGATAATCTAGTTAAGATGGGTGTTTTTGCTCAGGGGCAAGTTGGGTGTAGCAGAGAGTGTGGTAGTGAGGAGTCGGTTACTCGTATATTTTTTTAGTGTTCCAAATTTGAAGGTGTTTGGAGCTTCATTTGCAAGTGGATTGGAGTGCTAGCGGTATTACATAATGATGTCTGGAAGCTTATGGATCAATTCAAAAACCTTCTATGTGGAAGCAGGTCGATTACTTTGAAAATAGATGTCATTTGGCTTGCTTGTGTGTGGAATATATGAAAGAGTTAGAACGACACAGTCTTCCGAAATAAGGGACCTAACATTGAGGAAATAGTATAAGAATAGAAAATTACAGCATGGAAATGCCCCAAAATAAAAGCAAATCTCATTAAGGAAGATTTAGTTATGTGGTGCTTGAATACCAAATCTTATCTCGGCTTATTGGACAATGTCTCGCAACATCACTAATTTTCTTTCCTATTTACTGTCATCCGAGTGTTGGCACTTTGGAATCGGGTAGGTGGATGGATTAAGTTTAGTCAGGGAGTGTTGAGGTATGTTAGGATAATGGAATTCTAATTTTCTGGTTAGTCTGGAATTTGTTTTCTTGAGATTCTGGTGGTGCATAATCTTTGTGTTCGGAGTGTGCTATGTTTTTGCATGTGTCAAAAGTTTTGTTTTTGATCGAGTTGGTGTTGTTTATAGCTAATTTTTGTGCAGAGGTGGTGGGTTGGTAAGGTGGATGTTGGCTGCTGCAGTACCTAGTTTTCCCTATGTTTCTTTGCACGGTCGTGCATTGTCGTTTCTAGTGGAGTTCTGTTAGTATTGTAACACCCTCTAAAACCCCATAAAATAATATGTCATAAATCATAGTAATATAACATGCATATCAATCGAGGGTGTCACACATAATTCAAACATCACACATACACCTATCATGCTCAATAATACTTAGTTAAAACTCATGCTTTCATACACTTTCACATATACATGTGATCAGTCACCATTTACATCATGTTTTTGTTACTTGTCTGATGATAATCCAGGTATTCTGCATTATTTTGTGTCATATTTTTGTTCTCTTTAAATGATTTCATATTTATTAAGTTTTTCCGCATTTTATGTTTTCGTAAGTTTATTTCAAGTTATTTTTTATTTTATGCTTTGATTGGTTGTTGCTACTGTTTTAGGTGCAGGTGAAAGATCCAAGGGACTCAGGACGAGAAGAGTCAAGAAATCGAGAGTTTTAAAGAAGTTTTCAGAAAATTACAACAAGTCTAACACGGCCACCCATGTCGCTTGACACAGGCCGTGTCAGGATGATAGCCAGGACGAAGCCAAAAATAGGAGAATTCAGAGGTGTGACATGGTTGCTCGTGTCACCTGACAAGGCCCATGTCAGCAGGCCCGATACTTGGTAACTTAAATTAAAAAGGAAGAGGGCCAACACGGGTGCCCGTGTCACCTGACACGGGCCATGTTGCTAGGCACGATAATAATTCTGATTTTTAGAGTTTGATGTGTTCTTGGATCATTAAGGGTACTTTGGACTTTTTGCACTGCTGGGTGATGATCTGATACTACTTAGGTTTGTTTCTAAGAAGAGGGAAGGGACTTTTTGCCACATGAATAATTGAGTATTGAAGATTGAAGATTGAAGCCTACGTAAGTGTTGGAGAACAGAGACCTTTCATGATCGGAAGCGATTGAAGGTCAAAGTTCACCATCTATTTGTAATGTTTAATTTTTATTCTGAAATTACTTTGAACAATATGAGTAGCTAAATTCCCCAATACTAGGGGGTGTCCCTGATTTGACTTTGTAAATGATTTTGATTCCTGAATTTCTTTAATACAATAGTCTTCTCTATTCAATTTAATCATGCATTGTTTTCATGCTTTCCTGATCGGACCAATTATGATTGATTTACGGTTAACAACCAGTTAGACTGCAATTGTTAAGGTTTTGTACGATTAGGCTATGGTAGATATCACCTAGGACTAGGGATACCCTATAGTTACCGGATTTAACCCTTGATAAAACAAAGGCTTGATTTCATCATAATTCTCTAAGGAATTAGGATTTAGGATGAAGGTTCAGAGGTTTTTCCACTAAGGACTAAGGGGAAGATAACCTAAAGGGCTGGTAATTGAAAGATATGAACTTATTGAAGAGGTCGGGATTCAAGGTAGTTACAGGGAAAATTATACACATTACCCTATCATGCTCCTCTTATCTATGAAAAAGCCATTTTATATTTATGCTATTTGTTAAGTTACGATATCAAAACCAAAACCCAAATTAAGTTTTTGTTTAATTGAGCGTCAAATGAACTCGATAATTGTACGCAGTCCTTGAGATCGACATTTGGGGAATTTTACTTATTATTACTATATCGGTGAAAATAGTACACTTGCTATTTTTCCCATCAAGTAGAAGCAGAATCACTTTCATTCATAATGAATATAATAATTAATCTCATAATCAACTCATTCATTTCACTACATAGGCATAAAAGCCAATTCACCATATAATTCAAATAAATCATAATAACTTAAAATATCTTTGGAGAGATCAAGATTAATGCCAAAGAAACCTTTCCTACCCTTAAGCTTATGCATACTATGCAAAACTTCATTATCCACCACTATATTATCTTGAATACTCTACGTAGGTATGAACCCTGTTTGGAAAGGAGAAACAATTTCATCAATGACAACTTTCAACTTATTAACCACTACTTTGTTCAGGACTTTATAAATCGTATTCCAAAGAGCAATAGGGTGGAGCTGTAGCACATCTTGAGGATTCTTCACCTTAGGGATGAGCAAATATCAGTGTAGTTCATCTCCTTAATACCTTTATGACAGTTGCATAGAGATTTAAGAAACTCACACACATTATTACCAATAATACACCTGGACTTTTGATAAAAGCCAGTAGGATAACCATTTGGCCCAAGGGATTTCTAAAGCGCTATATCGAACAAAGAAATCTTCACTTCCTTATCCTGGATATCAACACTCAAATTATGCTTCCAAAAATCTTCTAGCATAAGATACCTATGTTTGGTGTGCCTCCAAATTCCAGGACTACAATCTAAGGTGCAGAGGTTTTGAAAGCTTATACAAAACAAACCTTTAATATCCTCAGACTTATTAAGCCACTCACCATGCCAATTCTTTATCATGGAAATGTTCTTCCTTCTTTTTCTATTGATGGCCTTAACATGATAAAGCCTTGTATTGCAATCACCTTCAACGATCCAATATGCTTTGGACCGTTGAAACCACATTAGCTCCTCTTGGTGCAAAACCTTTAGCAAATCCAATTGCAACTTTTTCTCTGGCCGGTGGAGGCTCCCATGAGCTCTAACTTCCACCATAGCTATATGGACTCCAGTAATCTTGCACATGAGCTTATTCTTCAGTTGGACAAGACCCTTTACTATCACCATGTTCCACTAAGTGATTGAATGAAAAATATTCAAAAGGTTCCTAACCACCCCATCATCATCATTCTAAACCTCAATTATCTTCCCGTCGTAACTCTCTTCTAGAGTCAAAGCACATTCAAATTGAAGAAACTTATTATTCCTTTCTATCTTCCCCTCACTAAGGCTCACCAAAATAGGATGGTGATTAGAAAAGTCCACCATAGTTATAACTTTGGTGTGAGCCTCAGAAAAAAAGATCATCCATTGATCATTACAAAACATGCACGATCGAGTCTCTCATAGACCCTTAAACCCCTTGTTGCATAGGACCCCTCCAATTGAATTTGTGACCATCTGCACCCATATCTATTAGCTGGAAAGCATCAGTATGATTTCTGAAAATAACATTTCTTTTTGCAGAAATCGGTAACCTGTTAGTGCGTGAGGCACTTTAGTGAGGAGAGAAAGAGGGAATAATAAAGGAAATAAGGATTTATATTATTGAATTGTACAAATAATGATACATACTAGGACTATTTATATATAACCTAATTGGGCTTGGGTCTACACAACTTGGATTATATTTAAACATTAAATATAATCAAATCTAATCAAATCTAATCTAATCTAATATTTTAACAAATCTAATTTAATATTTCAACACACCCCCATAATCCAAGTTGTCGAACATCCTCAAAAATAATCAATCTCCTAATTTCTTTCTCAAATTCAGGAATTCGTCAATCTTCAATCCTTTGGTGAAAATGTCGGCTAACTGTGCTTCACTTGAGAAATGCCTTACTTCAAGTTCACCTTGATTTACCTTTTCCCTTAAGAAGTGAAACCTTGCTTTAATATGTTTACTTCTTCCATGCATAACTGGATTCTTTGCCAGATTTATGGCTGACTTGTTGTCGATTTGCAATACAAGAGGTTTCTTCACTTCGACCTTCATTTCTTCAAGTATAGATCTGATCAAAATTGCTTGGCATGTAGCATATGATCCTGCTATATGTTCAGCTTTACAAGATGATAATGCCACCACAAGTTATTTCTTCGAACACTGTGAGATTGGGGCACCAAATACTTGAAATAAATATTCATTTGTGCTTCTTTGATCTTCCTTATCTCCACACCAATCAACATCTAAAAAAAATTAACTATTACTTCTTTGTCTTCAGAATATCGTTGAAATAGTATTCCACAGTTTATCGAATCCTTCAAATATCTCAAGATTCTTCTTGCAGCCTTGATATGTGACACTCTTGGTTCCTTCATATATCTGCTTACTAATCCTACAACGAAACCTATATCAGGTCGAGTTTTGCACACATACTTCAGAGATCCCACAATTTGCTTGAACAAAGTTACATCGACTTTGTCTTCCTCTACATTCTTCTCCAATTTTACATTTGGTTCGACAGGTGAGGATGCAGGATTTAAATCATCCATTCTGAATCTCTTGAGTATTTCTTTGACATAATTCCTTAGATGTAGCACCATACCTTGCTTCGACATTTGAAATTCCATACCTAAGAAATAAGACAATTTTCCCAGATCAGACATTTCAAATTCCTTCATCATCAGCTCTTTGAACTTCAAAAAGTTCTCCAAGCTATTTTCAGTTACTAGAAAGTCATTGACATATAAGCAGATGATTGTTATATCTTGTGCTATAACTTGAACATAGACACCATACTCATATTTGCATTTGAAAAGTCCCAATTTGACTAAGTATGAGTCGATCTTCTTGTTCCATGTCCTAGGTGTCTGCTTGAGGCTATATAGCGCTTTGTGAAACTTATATACTTTACTCGCTTCCTTCAGAATCACAAACCTTGGAGTTTGTGTTACATAGACCTCTTCGTCTAAAGGACCATCCATAAATGCGGATTTCACATCTAAATGAAATGTCGACCAACCTTGGTTACATGCCAATGATACCACTAGTCGAACATCCTTCAATCTTGCTACTAGAGCAAATACTTCAAAGTATTCGAGTCCTTCTCTTTGAAGAAACCCTCGAGCTAATAATCTTCCTTTATGTCTTGCTACCGAGCCATCAACATTATGTTTCAACTTGAAAACCCACTTTACTTCGATAGCTTTTGTATGTGCTAGCAATTCGACTAACTCCCATGTGTTGTTTCTTTCGATTGCCTGTAACTCTTTGACCATAAACAAATTCCACTATTTAGTCTTCAAAGCTTCGCTATAGTTAATTGTTTCAGCACCTGCAAGTAAAGCAAAATAAAATAATTCTCCACCTGGTGTGACTTGATCATCACCCATCACTTCATAATCATGAAGTCTTGTTGGAAGAACTTTATTTCTTTGAGGTCTTTGGCTTGTTTCAGCCACAACCTCTTCGACTTCGACTGTGTCGGGAATGTCAGTAACTGCTTCTTCTTTGACTTCAACTGGATTCTCAACAATTCCTTTGACCTCTACTTCATTAGTTTCTTCATCGACACCAGAACTCATCAATGGTTTGTTAATTGAATTGATAGAATTCCTATCCCAGGCATAATTTTCATTAATCACAATATCTTGACTCAACACAATCTTCTCATTAACTAGATTGAATAGTCTATATGCACCAGTTTTGATCTTACCAGTTGATCAGAACCTGAGAAGTGGCCGGAAGATGATCTGCAGTCGAGCTGTGAAGTCGAGGAGAAAAAGGGGTTATACCTGCAAGGCACTCCGAAGATCAAGTAGAGTTGGAACAAGGAGATACAAGCAAAGTATTAGGTGGTGAATAGTAAGTATTCGATACATGGATCTCACAAGTGTGAGGTTATATATAATACCCCTGGCGCGTGGCCATTGGTTCCTGAATTCACGCTTGGATATGCAGATCTGTAAAATCAGGTAACTGCCAGGACTTAGTCAAACCGGGAAGATATGCTCGTAACTAGTCGTTGGTCCCGAAGAGGGGGTCAGCTACGGGTATCTCTCTTGTCGGTTCCTGGATGCCTGTACGACGTGGTGTCGGGAACATCGAGAGGATACTCGCT
This sequence comes from Vicia faba, assembly GCA_948472305.1. Lineage (NCBI taxonomy): Eukaryota > Viridiplantae > Streptophyta > Magnoliopsida > Fabales > Fabaceae > Vicia > Vicia faba. The sequence continues at coordinate 209,419,082 of OX451738.1, read as the reverse complement.
AATCATCCTGGGCCGATGCAGGTTTGGGAGAGCAAATGGTTGACATTGCTTGATAGGGTCGTGCGGGCCGTATCGAAGGAAATGTCTTAGACTGGGCCTAGTCAAGATGTCGGGCCAGTCCAGAAAAGTATATTTATTCTGGGTGCAAGAGTGATGACTTTAACATCTGCTCGTGGAATTGGGCGTGTCTTATGGGGAAATTAGTGTTGCTCATTACGCCTTGCTTGTGAGGAGACGAGGAGTTGGTATTTAGGACTTTTGAATTTGGAGAGGTATCATGTTTTGGGAAGCGTGCCAACGAAGCGGTGCAATGATGACCCAGGGCTAGGGTGTAATGATGACGACCCTAAGGTTCCCCAGGTGCATGTCTTGTACGCGCGGATTGTTTCAGCTATAAATATGAGAGGAATAGGGCATTTAGTATTTTTCGATTTTTCTCTCAACTGCTCGTATTAGCTTGACTGTCGACCATCATTGTTCGTTGAGTTTTTCTGCTCGCAGTTGCTTACTTCCATCCTTTCTTCTTCTATTAATTGGTAAGTTTCCAATCCTTCATAGTTGCTCGCTTTCAATAGTTTGAATTTTCACTTTTTGCTTTCTAGAAATGCATGCGGTTAGGATTTAGGGCTCTGTTTGCGAGGAAGCCGTTGGAGAGTGTTGGCGGTAGACGATGTTTCTGTAGTTTAGAATCGCCAGAGCCGCCATGGAGTCTCCTCGGGGACCTTGTGGTGTGTTGTAGATGACTCTTTAGGGATTAGGGTTTTTTCTGCAACTCCTGCCTATTGATACGCCTCAGTGAGGGTTCTGGTTAGGGATACGATCATCGTTTCCCAACGCCCTTTTGCTTGTTTATCGGTGGAAGGGTGGTTCTGGAATTGATGTCGAGCTCATCTTTTTCCTCTGTTTTTCAGGTGCTATGGTTGATAATGCTCGGGTCGATATTTAGAGCGAATCTACACAGTCTTCTGGGAGTTCCTCAGATGAGAAAAGCAGCTCGTCGAGCATCCTGGAAATTTCCAGGGATGCAAGAATCAAATGGAGCAGCAAATGGGGTAAGGTGATATGGAGATGACTTTCACCAACCAGGGTTGTCTGTTTCCTCCTGGGAACGAGGAGGAGCCTCAGGATTGGGTTGTGAGCGATCCCTGGGACTCGCCGTCGTATTTTTATTTGCACCTGGAAGATGTCTTTATGGACGTATACACTCACGAGGAGGGGGCCCGAGAGGAATGGTCATTATACATCCCTAGGAAGGAGAGCAGAATCTGCTCAAAATATGATAGAAGGCAGATCCCAATTGTTGTACCCCAAAATTTTCCCTCTCGTTTCTCAAGGCATTTCTCACAATGATTCTCAAAATTCAAGCTTGCACAAATATATTTGGATTTTCCATTACCAAGTTAAAAAGGAAACTGTCAAAAAGGAGGAAAACAGATAAAAATAATCTTTTTTACAAAAAATGGAGAAAAACAAGCCTCTTCGATTCAGCTCCCTCGATTGGCCTTTTGGCCTCTTTCGATGCAAGCTTGGCTTGTATCCTTCGACTAGGCATAGGCCTCTAGTACGTTGGCTTTGGTTCACAAGGCAGGAGTTTCTTGTACGCCACCTTTGATTGCACCTTTGGCCTCACAGGGTTCACCATGCAATGGCTGCCTATGTGTCTGCTTCGATTGGATGTTTGATGTGTGCATGCCTATGTTGACTGGACAAATGTTCCCCCATACTTGCTTTAATCCACAAGTTGATAACTAGCTACGTACAAGCCTTTGTTTGAGCCATGAATTATTTCTTGCGTGCAAAAGGCTTCCCCCATGTTAACATGCACAAGGCACAAAGCCTCCTGTAGCTTCCTTCGATTCCAAGGCAAAAATCTCTCTTTTGGCATCCTTCGATTGCACTTTTTTTCTTCCTGCATGCCTCTTTCGTTTGGGCATCTTTGCAAGCCGAGCATGCCTCTTTCGTTTTGGCATCTTTGTAAGCCTACCATGCCTCTTTCGTTTGGGCATGAGGGACCTTGTTGCAAGCTTTCGTTTGGGAATATGACTCCCTTCGTTCTTTCTTTGTTTGGGCGTATGAATCCTTCAGTACAAGCTTTTGGTCACACCTTTCGTTTGGGCATGGGGTTCCCTTAATGCAAGCCTTCGTTTTAAAAAAGATCTTTTGCATGTTTGCATGAAGTCACAAAGCAGGGACCCCCTACATACACTCCTTTGTTTAGCCACATGGACCTTTGGCAGACAAGCTTTTGACTGGACAAAAACCACCTTCACAAGGTTTCAATTGTAACTTTGATTCCCTTCGAATCAGCATCTTTCGAACCCAACTCTGGGCCCTTCGAAGCAAGTTTGTTTAAAGAACTTTGAGCAAATCTCATAGCCTTACCCTATTTGTCAGGCTATATTGCTTCCAAATCTTTATATGATCAGAGGCTTGTACAAAGGTTGAAGCTTTGTCTATTGGATAATATCATTTTTGGTTAAAGTAGCAAAAGGCTACGTACCCTTTTTTCATAAAGGTTATTTTTATCATAAAATCAGCTTCCAACCTGATTCAGGTCTGAACGAAAAGCAGTTCCAGAAGCATATGTCAAATCTCCTGCCAGGAGCCCCCCCCCCCTCCCACTTGTATTGGAAACTGGGGACCAACGAAAAGGACAAGACTTGTTTCACCCTTAACTAAACCATAGGTTGTCATCATACAAACCTGGTTACTTCAAACATATTGATTCTTTTCTCTATAAATAGAGAAGCATTTGCAAGCTCAAAGAGAGGACTTTTTTGGCCAGGGGAACGAATCTTCAAAAAACTCTCAAACACCATAAAGCTCTCAAACACTTAAACACTCATCAAACACAAACCCATAATCCAAACACTTGTCCCCTTCGAATCTGAAACATCCCCACACCTTGTTACCCTTCGAATCCAGTAGGAAGAACCTCACACTTGTTCTTCTCTTTCAAATCCAGTATCAAAGGCATAACCCTTATTTTATCCCTTCGAATCTAGAAGCATTCAAGGCAACCACTTAAAAGCCCATCACATGTCCCGGCCTCAAGCAAGGTAAGTCACTCTTAACCTTAGATCCTTCGTTTCCAGCATAACATGTAAATAAAATTTCTTTTCGTTTCAAACATGTACATACCATTGTTCTTCTTTTCGTTTCCACCATTTTAATATGTTTTCAGAGCTAATCCTTTTGTTTTTGCTTCTTGTTTACCTAAACATGCTTTAAGTACTAACCTGGCCATAAGGAAATACTAGCATGGCCTTAGGCCATGTTGCTTTTCAAGAGTTCAAACGAAAGAAACAGGAAACAGGAAGTAGGAAATGAAGCCTTTGGCTTCCACACTAACCTCCAGGTTAAAATGAAAGAGGCAGCCAGAAGGCACACCATGCTGACTTCCAGTCCCAGACAAAAGGCACACCTACACTGATTCCAGCCCCCAGTCGAAGGAGGCAGAAAGGAAAATCGAAGGGCATGACTTCACTGACTCCAGGCCCCAAATTGAAGGAGGTTAAAAAGTGCATAATCAAAGGGTGTTTCTGCCTAAATCGAAAGACCTGTTTTTCTTGCTTTTATTCTATTTTTGCCTTTATATTTTCATGCTATTCAATATGGTTGTAATGGTGTAGGATTTTATCTTTCTGCATTTTATTACTTTTGTATGATTGCTAGTAAAATAGGGTATGTATGGAAAGATAAAAACAACAAGTAGATAACCCCTAATCAAAGACTAAATGCATGCAAATCAAACACACTATCCACACATGCACCCTTAGGGTAATCTCACTTGTTGCCTCGGAAAAATAGTCATGTCCCTCGAATATGAGCATTTTAGCAAAGACCCTCGATAAAAGATCATAGTCCCTCGATGTTGCCTTCGGTATATGATCTAGTCCCTAAGCGACATTGCTAAAACGTCCCATAGGTTGCCTTTTATGACTACACAAACGTTCCACACCCGTCCCTTCACATCCAATGATGGGGCTTCTTACCAAATCAATGGTAATACAACAACATCTAAAGGAGGAGGAAAAGAACATTAAGATCTTTTGAGTAGGTAGGATGCTCCTAGTTGCTCGCTTTCTCACAACAAAAACATTTTATACACCCACACTCTCACTTGAAACATTTTAAAAAGACAAAACTCTTTATACGCATTCTGATAGAAACGAGAACCATTACAAAGAAACTTTTCAAAATCACTTTCAAAAACACATTCCACGAACACCTCTTTGAACTATTTTCAAAACAACACTTTGTATGCGTTCTTATAGAAACAAGAACCATTACCAAGACGTTTTCAAAATATTTTCAAAAACCACACCACAAGCACACTTTCAAACAAAAGCAAGTGATATAGAAAGCAACTAAGAGCCCATATATAACTACGGATGAAAACGGTGCTAATACCTTCCCTTTTCATAACCTACCCCCCGAACTCAAAAAAACATCTCTAAAGGTCTTTCCTGTTCTTTTCACCCTTTCCTTATTGGATAAAAGAAAAGTCAGTGGAGGCTCTCGCTATCCGCAACAATTATGATCAAACGCAAAACCAAGTCAGTTCTCCCACCATGTTACACCAATGTATGACATCGTATTTCGAGAGATGGGTCTTCGCCTTCCTTTTTCTGACTTCAAGGTGGCAGTATTCAGGCACTTGCGTGTGGCTCCCTCCCAACTACATCCGAGCGACATCACGTTCATGCAAGCATTCGAGATAGTCTGCGACCATTTGAAGATATGGGCCACCATTCCCTTGTTCTTCTACTGCTTCCACCTTTATAGGATAAAGGTCAATGGAAAGTGGGGATGGGTTTCCCTGAAGCAAGGCAATGGGAAGCTGTTTAAAGCCTATTTGGAGTCTGTCTGCCATTTCAAAGATAAATACATTTTGGTGCAGCCTTCTTCGGCCATGGAGATGTTGAACATCTTTAAGATCGTGCCTTCACTGAACAAGGACGATACTCCCCGACTGAAATCTCTAGGAGATCCCGTTGCAAAGTTGGTTTATAATTTCCCATTCCAATGGACGAGGAAGCATTTTGATAGCGAATTGGGCTCCTATGTTTGGAGAGAAGGGGAGCTTTGACACGAGGATCTAGAGAGCTTCACTGTCCTGACCGCGTTCATGGCTCAGATCCCTCGTATCCAGTGAGTTGGTCGGGGAGGTAGACCTGTGTTGGACAAATACGGGCAGCCCGTATACGAGCCGGGCCCCATAAACGTCAAGGAGTTCCTCAGAAGCGAGGACCCCATTAGATACTTGGGTATATATATATATATATATATATATATATATATATATATATATATATATATATATATATATATATATATATATATATATATATATATATATTTGTGTGTGTGTGTATGTGTATGTGTATGTTTCTAATAGTAGTAAGTGGTCATCATTTGTTTGACTCCTTGTTTACTGACTATATTTATTTTTGTTTGTTTTGTAGAATGCATGAATCCTGCTCAGAAGCGCTTGGCTAAGACTCTTGCTGCCAGAGCGACAAGGGCCTTGAAAGACGCACAAACTGGCTCGGGGCCAGCTCCTACCTCGGAGTCGGGCAACTCATCTTCGGCTCAGGCCACAATTTCTCTTTCTCCTGTTGTTGTTTCATCGAAGGTGAAGAAGCCGCGAGCCGAGGGGAGTGTCGGCCTGACCTGGGAAAACGGGAAAGGAACGTACAACCTGCCTCCCTGTTGGGTGGAGAAGTCTTTTTTAATGGTGCAACTCTCCATCTTCCCCGAGATGAATCTCTCCATCTCGAGGGAATGGGCCGTCTGGAGAAGAGGGTGATGCTGGCACAGGATGCTGGCGGCTTGATGCTGATCTTGAAGATGGAGGTCGCTTACACTGAGGGAAGTTCCTATCAGGTGGCAGAGATGAAGAATCTTTGGGCCAAGCTGGCTGCGAGCGAGAAGGCCTTGGTCGAGAAAGATAAAGCCCTGAAGTTGTTTGAGGAAGAATCAGGGAGGATCTTTGAGGAACGCAGGTTTCTCTTGCTCGAGAAGAAGGACCTTGAGGGAAAGGTGACAACTATGATTGTCGAGGTTACACCTGCTGAAGACGAGCTGGAGGATACTAAGGATCTGAAGACTCGAGCCGAGCTAGTTGCTCATTTTCAACTGGTCGTGGATGATGCTCGGGCTGCTTCTAAAGGGAGCTTAAAAAATGATGTGAATCATAAGCGTGTGTTGAACCCCGGTGTTGAGCTCAACACCTCAGGAATATGGGTCAATTATTATGTGGCTGCCAGTCAGATTCTGGTCCCTGATTATCTCAAGGATATTGTCGCTCAGCCGATTGGGGGTCCCGCCCAACTATCGCCCATTGTTGAAGGGGAAGCGGAAGGATGATTGTTTTATGTTTATTCTGGTCTGCGTGCCATATTCGTTGTATTTGTATTTTCGGGCTATTGCCTATTTATGTAATATTCGCATATTATCAGCCCAAGTGGTCGTTTTATTTAAGTTTCGGCCAATGGTCGCTTGCTATGAATATTTAAGTTGTGTTTTTTGCATGTTTGTTGACAAAATAGCCCGTTTAGGACGTTTTTTATTTTGCTAAGAGTTTGTAGTGGGGATTTACTCATTTGGTATGTTTGTCAGTGTGGGGAAACTGATCAAATGACCAGGGTGAATATCGGGCGAGGGTCGGAACTCAGGTCTCGTTTCGAGGGACCCGAATTCGGCAGCGTGAACTTCCCATCGTAAGTCGGGCATTCTGCCATCGTGGCACAAGGACTATGGAGCTCGGTCAAGTTATCCACGTCCGAATGAAGGTGCGCTCATCAATAGAGCGGAGCCTCGCCTCCTCTGAATATCTTGGTGTTATGCTTGTGCCTAGGCATGCACGCGTGGTCGGGGCTGGGTGAGTTTGTCTTTTTCGACCAAACTCGTTGACCGATCAATGTCTTTAACTGTAATATTGTTTTAGCTTTTCAGCGTTCCATGATCAAACTAGATGTTCCCCTTGTAATTTTTCCAAGTAATACGCTCCAGTCCCCGTTTTCGCGTAGACGCGATAAGGACCTTCCCAGTTTGCCGTGAGCTTGCCCTCGCGAGATTCTTTATGATTTCTCTTTAAGACAAGGTCTCCGACCTCGAACTCTCGTCGTATGACCTTGGCATTGTAGCGCATGGCTATTTTTTGTTTGAGCGAGGCCTCTTCTAGGGCCGCTCCTGTTCTGATTTCTTCCACCAGATCCAGTTCTTCACAGAGGGCGGTGTTGTTCATCTCCTCGTCGGAAGGTGCCTCAATTCTCCTAGAAGGTTACTCGATCTCTACGGAAATGACGACCTCTATCATGTACGCTAGTCATAAAGGAGTCTCCCCGATGGACAAATGCGCAGTCGTTCGGTATCCCTAGAGAACACTGTGTAACTCCTCGACCAATCACTTCTTGGTTTCGTCCAACCTTCGCTTGAGTCCCCTGAGCATTACTCTGTTCGCAGACTCGGCTTTGCCGTTTGTCTGGGGATGCTCGACAGAAACAAAGTGTTGGGTGGTGCTCAGTTTGGTGACGAATTCTTGAAAGGTGTAGTCTTTGAACTAGGTCCCGTTCTCGGCGACTATCGCTTGTGGGATGCCAAAGTGAGAGAGGATGTTTCTTTTATAGAAGCGAAGGACGTTTTGGGTGGTAATTTTGGCCAAAGCTTCGGCTTTTATCCATTTGGTGAAGTATTCGACCGCTACGATTAGGTATTTATTCTGATTGGTTCTGACCAGGAATGGACCAAGGAGATCCAATCCCCACCATGTGAAGGGTCGGGGAGAGGAGAGGTATTTAAGCTCGTTAGGAGGAGCTAAATGCATGTCCCCGTGTCGCTGGTATTTATCTCATTTCTTCACGTGCTCTTTCGCATCATGCTGCATGGTAGGCCAGTAATATCCTACCTGCGAGACTTTTCTCGCAAGGGATCTCCCGCCTAGATGTTGGCTGCTGATACCCTCGTGGATTTTGAGCAAGACGTGCTCTGCCCCGCTTCGGTCGATGCATTTGAGAAGTGGAATGGAAAATCCTCTTCTGTAAAGTTTGCCTTCGACCAACACGTAGGAGTAAGCTCTTCTCCTGACAACATCCGCTTCTTTCGGGTCGTCAGGGAGTTTTACCTTAGTGAGATAGTCGTGTATGGGGGTCATACAACAATCGCTGTCCCTAATGGTGAACACTTCTAAGGCAGAACATGGATTTTGGGTGCTCGGTCGGGGAAGTATTTCCTAAATCACCGATTTATTCCCTCATTTTCTCTTCGTGCTCACCAACTTAGACAAGATATCTGCACGGGCGTTGTGCTCGCGGGGAACATGTTGTACGTCCATAAATTTAAATTTCCTTTTCCTCTCCTGGACCAGGGACCAATATTCGGAGAGTTGGTCATTTTTGACCTGATATTTGCCTCGTACTTGCGAGGCGACCAATTGAGAGTTGGTGAAGATTTTCACGTCCTCGGCTCCCAGATCTTCAGCCAGTCGTAGACCTGCAAGGAATGCCTCGTATCCATCCTGATTATTGGAGGTTGGAAAAGACATGGCGAGGGAGACTTCGATTAGGGTCCCTTCCTCGTTTTCCAGTATGATACTCGCGCCACTTCTGGTCGAACTAGAGGCGCGTCGATAAAGATCGTCCAATGACACGATCCGTCGGGATCTGCAGGAGAGGTCATTTAAGCTACGAAGTTGGTCAAGGCCCGCACCTTAAGGGCTTTCCTTCTCTCGTATTGGATATCAAATTCACAGATCTCCAAGGACCATTTCAACATTCTGCCGGCCCTGTCTGGTCTTCCAAGCAGTTGTTTTATTGGTTGATCTGTCTGGACCACTATGATGTGGGCCAGGAAGTAGTGTCTGAGTCTCCTTGCTGCATTAACGAGTGCTAGAGCTACTTTTTCAATTTGTTGATATTTGTCCTATGGGCCCTGCAGGGCCTTGCTCGTGAAGTAAATTAGCCTTTGCCCTTCTCGATTTTCTCTTATCAGTGTCGCGCTTATTGCCTCATGGGCGATGGCCAGATAGAGGTAGAGGACCTCGTCTTTATCGGGCCGAGAGAGGATGGCGGCTGTGACAGCGCTAGTTTCAAATGAACGAGGGTTTGTTCACATTCGGGTGTCCACTTGAAGGTGGCTTCCTTGCACATGAGTTTGAACAAGGGAAGCGCGTGGTGGGCGGACTTTGCAACAAATTGAGAGAGAGAAGTGAGCATGATGTTTAAGATCTAGATGGACTTTTGAGGTGGGCGTCAGAAATTCAGAAAATGCCCGACACTTGTCGGGGTTTGCCTCAATGCCTCGTTCAGTTAGATAGAATCCGAGGAACTTTCCTACCCGTACACCGAAGGTACATTTTTCTGGGTTGAATCACATCTAACACTTTCGAGCTTGCTCGAATACTTTCTTTAAGTGGGCGGAATGGTCGAGCTCTTCAGTGGACTTGACGATCATGTCGTCCATATAGACTTCGAGCATGTCGCTTATCTCGTTGTGAAATACTTTGTTCATCATGCGCTGATATGTAGCGCCCATGTTTTTCAGACCGAAGGGCATTACATTGTAGTAATAGTTTCCCGACTCGGTCATTAAAGTGGTGTATTTTTTGTTCATTTTTGCCATGGGGATTTGGTTATAACCAGAGTATACATCCATGAATGATAGCAATTTAAAACTGGTCGAATTGTCGACCAGTTTGTCAATATTGGGGACGAGATAAGCATCTTTCGAGAAAGCCCGATTGAGATCAGTATAATCAATACACATGTTCAATTTTCCATTAGAATTTTTCATAAGAACTACATTTGAGATTCAAGTTGTGTATTGGGCTTCAGAAATAAAATGTGCCTCTAAGAGATATTTTATAGGTAGTTCTGTAACATTTGTTTTCTTGGACGAATGCTTTATTCTGCATGGCACGACCTCCTTGAGGGCAAGATCTATAGTCAAGTGATGGCATGCGATCTATTGATCTAAACTGGGCATCTCAGTCGCACTCCAGGCGAATAAATCAACGTTCTCCCTTAGGAAAGCTTTGAGTTGCCTTTTTTCCAGGTCGGGGAGGTCTGCTTCGATCTTTACTTCTCTGGTGGGGTCTTCTTTGAGGGGAACTAGCTCGAAGTCACCGTCCGGGATGGTATGCGCGTGACACAAGAGTTCATTATGATCAGCAGAGGAGATCACCGTCCGGGATGGTATGCGCGTGACTCAAGAGTTCATTATGATCAGCAGAGGAGGTCACCCTTCGTCTTTGACCATAGGCTCCTATAGAGGTCAATGGTATCAACCCTCGAAAGAGGCTTGACTTCCTCGGAGCTAGAGGGCAGTATGGCTCCAGTGCTCATTCGAGGTTGAACGTTGATGGAACTGAGGCCCTTGGCTGAAGCTTCGAGACACCTTATGGCTACTTGGATGTCCCCGTGGAGGGTGGTGACCAAGCCTTCAATGGTGTAGTACTTCATCTTGAGATGCATGGTAGAAGGGACCGCGATGAGTTCAGCGAGAGTGGGTCTCCCTAAGATGCATTGATGGAGAGACGGGAAATCTACCACCAAGAATTGGGTCTTGATGGCTCTGGCCGTTACCCCTCTCCCGAATGTGACGATCAACTCCACATATACTCAGGGTTTTGTGATGGCTCCGTTGAAGCCCTGGAGATCAGATCCCATGTAAGGGGTTAGGTGGCTCTCGTTCAGCTGCAAGGTGGTGAACAGCTGGGCGTACATGATGTCCACCGAAATTCCCTGGTCGACCAGAATGTAATGCATATCAAAATTAGCCATGCGAGCTCTCACGAGTAGTGGGATGCTTGAATTCGGGGGCCCTCCTGACAATTCTTCCCTGTAGAAGGCGAGGGGATGAGATCCTCCTCGGAATTTATGGAGCGTGGCATCCATATCTGAGTTGGCTTCGATGAGTTGGTCGAATCCCCTCTTCACCGACCAAACTGTGTTCCTGTTGAATCCTCCGCCGGAGATGACCAGGTTACGGGGAAGGTTTCTCAATGACTATGGGAGGGAAGTAAAGGGGGACGTTCTCCATGTCCGGATAATAGAAATCTCCCGCCGTGAGATGCTCATGGCAAGCGGAACATCGTCAAGGTCGGGGGATTTCTTCCCTTCCTCGACGTTTTTAGTTTCTGATGCTTCTTCACAAACACCCTCCTTCTTTTTATATTGCTTGAGGTGCCCGTATCTGATTAGTATTTCGATTGCATCTTTGAGATGAATGTAATCCTATGTATTGTGCCCATGACTCTTATGGAACCTACAATATTTTCTCTTGTCGGTTCCCAGCTTGGACGATGTTTGTCGAGGGAAGTGCACCCCAGCTTGCTTAAACTCAGAATTAGTGCATTCAGAAAGAATACGCTCCATTGAGGTTGTCATAGGGGTGTATTCATGGAAATAACCGGCTGACCCTTTGTAGTCTTTGGAATCACGGGACTTGTCCTCCAATTTCTTCTCTCCCCGACGGGATGTCAAGGGCTCTTCGTTCTTCGAGGACTTTCACTCTCTTTATGCCTTGATTCCCTGGCCCTGTTGGCCGCTTCCTTCTCCTCGTACTGTATGTACGCCTGGGCCTTGAGGAGGAGGGAGTCGAGCATGGCCGATGTCTCTATATCAACAGATTTGGAAAAGTCACTGCAGGGACGGAGCCCGCGCTCGAGGAGCTACTTCTTCATGTTGTCCATCGTTGAGACTTGGACCGCTTCCTTGTTGAAGCATTCAATATATGCCCGCAGAGACCCGTCCCTTCCCTATATGATTTCTTCGAGCGAAGCCTCCGATTTTGGGTGCCGACAGAAGGCGGTAAAATGCCTCTAAAATATCCTTCTGAGCTTCTTCCATGAGGTGATGGATTTGTCGGGGAGGCTCTTGTACCAAAACATCGGCCCCTTCCTGAGACTGGTTGGGAAGAGTCTGCATTTGATGGCCCCCTTTTACTCCTCGGTAGTCGAGGAGAGCGTCAATGTTCTCGATGTGCTTGTCAGGGTCTCTTGTTCCGTCATAGGTCCCCAATGGAGGCGGCTTCTCTAGGCCGACAGGGAGTGGGGCTTTGGTGATCTCCCTCGATAGCAGGCCATGAGGCTCATCATCCTCACTATCTATGGGAGATGGAGAAGGAGAGTGATAGTTTCTTCCCCGTCGGTCGTCACGATCTCGTCAGGGGAGGGGCTCCTCCATTTCTGTTTTGGCTCGGGGGAAGGCAGTCGAGCATGGTCGATTTTCCTGTTGTCTTTCCTCTTCTTGAATGAAAGGGAGTCTTGATCTCTAGCAGGAGGTGTGCGGCTGCGTTTATTAAAGAAATAAACGTCACGCCTCTCCTTTCTTGGTGGCAGGCCATACCTGGGCGGAGATATACTAGGGGAGTTTCATCGTCGGGTTCTCTGAGGAGGAGATCTTGATCGCCTATTCTCCCAGGCCCATATCCTTTGATTTTGTTATAGGATGAGGGCGTTGGTTTGATTGATATCAGTGAGCGGTGTTGCCATGGCTGGGTCGGCATTGAGAGGGATGGGAACTTGTTGCATGACTTCTAGAAGTTCCTCGATGATATTCTTGGGGTGTCCCTTGCCCAATAATTGTTTGTCACCGTGTCGGGCATCCGTTGAATCTGGAGACGTGGTATGTCTGTCCGAGAATCCCAGGTTGTCCTCGAGGTGAGGATGTTCCTGACTTCCGTCGATTTTGCAAGCAGGGGAAATAATGGTCTTTTCGGGCATATGAAGATCATCATGGTCGGCCATGATTAGAGAGAGGAATCTTGAAAAAGTTGCTTTGATCTTAAGTTTCGAGGAAAGAAAGATGGGGAGAGCAGATTCTCACAGACGGTGCCAGTAATCTTACCGGTTGATCAGAACCTGAGAAGTGGCTGGAAGATGATATGTAGTCGGGTTGTTAAGCGGAGGAGAAAAGGGAGTTGTACTTGCAAGGCACTCTGATGATCAAGTAAGAGTGGTAACAAGGAGATACAAGCAAAGTATTAGGTGGTGAATAGTAAGTACTCAATACCTGGATCTCACAAGTGTGAGGATATATATAATTCCCTTGGTGCATGGCCATTGGTTCCTGATTACACGCCTGGATATGCAGGTCCATAAAATCAGGTAATTGCCAGGACTTGGTCAAACCGGGAAGATGTGCTCGTAACTAGCCGTTGGTCCCGAGGAGAGGTTCAATTACATGCATCTCTCTGGCCAGTTCCTGGTGGCCTTCACGACGTTGGTGTCGGGCAGGCCGAGAGGATGCTCGCTGATCATCCTGGGTTGGTGCAGGTTTGGGAGGGCAAATAGATGACATTGCTCGACAAGGTCGTGCAAGCCGTATCAAAGGAAATGTTTTAGACTGGGCCCAGTCAAGCTGTCGGGCCAATCCAAAACAAGTTTTATGATATCCTATCAGAATCATAGGTTCACTCTTGTCATTAAGCTTCCTTCTTCTTGCATCAGGAACATGCTTGTAACACATAGAGCCAAACACCTTCAAATGACTCATTGATGGTCATTTACCACTCCATACTTCTTCAGGAACTTTGTTCTTCAATATCTTGGTAGCAAACCTATTCAAAATATAAACTGCATTCGAAACAACTTCTCCCCATAAAGACTTTGGCAAATTCTTTTGCTTCAGCATGCATCTCTCCATATCTAATATGGATTTGTTTCTTCTTTCATCAATTCCATTATGCTTTGGTGTATAAGAAGTAGTTACCTCATGATCAACACCATGTTCTGCATAGAAATATTCAAACATCTTGGATGTGTATTCTCCACCTCCATCTGTTTGCAGAACTTTGATCTTCTTCTCACTCTGGTTTCTGACAAGCATCTTGAATCTCTTAACAATTTAGAATACTTCTTCCTTTCGTTTGATCACACAGATCCACAACTTTCGACTAAACGCATCGACAAACAAAACAAAATAACTATTTCCACCAATTGTATGTTCTTCAAATGGACCACATACATCTGAATGTACCACTTTGAGTATGCAAGATGATCTCATTGCCATAGTCGAAACGAAAAAAATTCTGGATTGCTTTCCTACTAAACAACCTTCACAAAGTTTTTTAGGCATCTCAAGACTTGGAATTCCAATAACCATATCTTGAGTGATCAAAAATTCAAATGTCCAAACCTCAAATGCCACAACCAACTATCCTTGTGGTCAACAACAGTTCTCAAACATTGAACTTCAGCAGAACTGATCATAGTCTTAAATTTCCCTTTCTTCGACAACGGAGATTTTAAGACCAAATTGTTCTTGGTGTCGAAAAATTTCAAAACTCCATCTTTCATGACAACTTAGAAACCTCTTTCAACTAATTGTCCAACACTTAGCAAGTTGCACTTTATTCCAGGTACATAAAGCACATATTTGATCATAGCTTTCCATCCATTACTCATTTGAAAGACTATATTTCCGATACCTTCTGCTTGCAACGAACTATTATCAGCAAGTTTTACCTTGCTCTTCTTCGACTCGTCAAAATCTGCCAACCACTCCTTTCGAGAAACCATATTTTGGATTCGACATGGTTATCTTCAACTGCAGCCATAACCACCATACCACCTTCAGAATCATCTAAATCTTAGCGTGAAAGGTTCACTCCTTCGTTCTTGCTTGTCGGTCCCTTGTCTTTTCTGTACCAATAATTCTTGGCTACGTGACCCCACTTTTCACAGTTATAGCACTGCACACCTTTTTTATCTTCTTTGTCCTTTCGATAGTTTCCTCCTCCTCCTTTAGAGGATTTAGAAGCTCCATCTTTGACCCGATGTTTGTGAGGTTTCGACCAAGACTTATTTCCCTGAGTCTTGTCAAACTTGCCTTTGAATTTGTTAGAACCACCATCCTTTTTCCATGACTGAGCTTGCAGAGCCTGTATCGAGTTTTCACTCCTTTCCTTTCGACAATCCTCATCTCATGCGCCTCCAACGAACCAACAAAATCTTCCACTTTATTGGTTTCAAGATTGTTGGATTCTTGATTAGCTACGATAACGTGATCAAAGTGAGAGGTCAACATTCTCATTACCTTCTTAACTATCATCTTATCATTTATGATTTCACCATAACCCTTCATGAGATGGACGGGTTTTTGAACCTTCGACACATATTCTGCAACTTTTTCATCTTCTCCCATCGACAACAACTCATATTGTTGATGCAAGGTTTGTAACTTGACAACTTTGACTTTCTCACCTCCTTCATAATACATCACCAAACTATCCCATACCTACTTCATTGTTTCAGCATGAGAGACTCTGTCGAAATTAGCAGCATCGACCGCCGTCTGAATGCAATAAGCAGCCTTGAAATATTTCTTCTTGACTTTGTTGTGGACTTTTTTCAGTTTGTTGGTTGCATTTGTAGCCAACTCAGGAACACCGTCAGTAACCACTTCTAGGATTTCATGGAAGCCAAACAAGGATTGCAGCTGTTTTTTTCCATTGGATTCAATTCTTTCTTTCAAGTATTGGAAGAGAATTCGGAATGCCCTTATCACTATCCATCTTTGCAGCGGTTGATTCACTTGCCCTAGAAACACGATCTCTGACGTGAAATTCTTGAAAACTTGATCAAGAACAATAACCGGAAGCTCTGATACCAATTTGTTAGTGCGTGAGACACTTTAGTGAGGGGAGAAAGAAGGAATAATAAAGGAAATAAGGATTTATATTATTGAATTGTACAAATAATGATATAGACTAGGACTATTTATATACAACCCTAATTGGGCTTAGGTCTACACAACTTGGATTATATTTAAATACTAAATCTAATCTAATCTAATATAATCTAATATTTTAACAAATCTAATTTAATATTTCAACATAACCCACCTCTCTTGTATTTACTATCCAATAGATCATTAAAGTTACCTCCCAACATCCAACCATGATGCATACTGTTAGCTATAAGCATGAGGTCTTCCCAGAGATCCTTATGCCCCTTTTCTCTAGGACTAGCGTAAGCCATAGTAAAGAACCAAAACATGTTGTCTTCTTCACTAATACTCATGTGTATAAACTGCAGGTGCTTTTACACAATTTGAATCTTCACTTTGTCTTTCTTCCACCCAAGAGAAATACGTCTAGAGTGACCTATGTTATCCATAAAGTATTACCCATCAAAACCTAATTTAGAAAAAATTATTCTGAAGCTTCTCTAGATCCGTCCTTGTCTCCATAACCACAAAAATATCTGGAAGCACCATGCTCACATAATTCTTACAAACTCTAACAAATGCGTTACTCACTGCACCTCTACAATTCCAAACAAAGATCTTTGGGGATTCATGAATCATGAAGACACCGTTAAATGAGTCTCTCCTTGATCTTAGCTTGGATTTCCCACATCCAAAATCTCTTCGTCTTCTGTATCCTCCATTTCTCGATAAGTCTTACTAGCTTCATACCCCTCTTGAGACTTTCCCACTAAAGGATAATCTTCCCCTTTCTCAACACTCAAAAGCTATTGAGAAATATGACATTTGTTACTTTGGGTAGATGCCCCTTGGGCCCTCAACGTCTTTGGACCAAGTTGATCCAACTAGGAGCCTATTATCCTATTAACAGTACACGCTATAATGCTAGCGGTATCTTGGCCTACCTTGGTTGGTCGTTGGTCCATCAAATTCTCTTTCAAACTCAGCCCATTGATCCAATCTTCCACACCTATTTCCTCTATCCTTTTTTCTACCATTATTATCCCTTTTCCACATGCTCCCTTTTTCTTACAATCCTTAACAATGCCTTTGGATACCATATCAAGTCTTGCCATGTGTTGTTTCCCCATTCACATATTCTTATTCTCCCTACAACCCTTCTTTGTCATATTTCTAGTGGTGTTCATCTGATTAACTTTCACGTCACTCATATCCGCAAACTCTTCTTCTTTCATAGTATCTAAAAAGGGTACACGAAAATAGTTGGCTCCAATAGATAGAGGAAATAGAACTTATCTGCCTCCAGCATGTCACACTCTATCTAAAAAGGAAAAGAAAATTTTCTGCGAGTGCTAGCATGATATCAAAGTTCCCCAAGGTTACTCATTAAACATAAAAAAACTTGTATCAATGAAATATCTCAAGTTAATTGGTTTAAAATCTCATGATTGTCCTGTATTGATGCAAAAACTTCTACCAGTGGCTATCCATGGGATCCTACCAAAAAATTTGAGAGTAACTATAACCAGATTGTGCTTATTATTCAATGCCATGTGTAATAAAGTTATTAATTTCAAAAAATAAGATGAATTAGAAGATGAAGCTGCCATAATCTTGTGTCAATTAAAGATATACTTTCCTCCATCATTTTTTGACATTATGGTTCACTTACTTGTTCATCTAGTCAGAGAAATCCGATTTTATGGTCCAGTTTATTTAAGGTGGATGTATCCAATAGAGCGATATATGAAGAAGATCTTTAAAGGATATACAAAGAATAAACACCTACCAGAAGCTTCAATTGTTGAAAGGTACATCATTAAAGAAGTCGTTGAGTTTTCTACAAACTATTTTCGGAAGTAGATTCTATAGGTATTCCAAAGTCTCATCATTCCAAAATATTTTAATTGTTAACTTAATGGCTCGGGCTGTAGTTATTCGAGCACATTTTTATATATTGAAAACTACTGATAAAGTGAAACCTTACGTAGATACTCACAAAATGATTTTGAAGAAAAAATATCCCCGAATGAGTGACAAGTTGTTGTTGATAGAGCATAACAAGAGATTCTTAGATTGGTTTAATACAAGGGTATCTAATGATCGTAGTGCCTCCGAGATACTTAAGTGGTTGTCGTACAAGCAAAAATTTAATGTCAACTTGGTTTACATACAACATTGGTCATTATACCTTTTATACACAGTCAAAAGATGATCGTAGTATAATGCAAAATAATGGGGTTATAATTTAAGCTGAATCAATGTATTTATCTAGTCTGAAAGATAAGAATCATATATTGGCAACTACTTCTTTCTATGGTGTCATTGAAGAGATTTGAGAGATTGATTATGTTATTTTCAAAGTAACTTTAGTTAAATGTAAGTGGAATCCCAATAATAGTAATGGTGTACACATTGATGACTTAGGATTCACACGGGTTGACCTTGGCAAAGCATCTTTTAAGACCGAACCATCCATCAGGGTTTCTCAAGCAAAACAAGTTTTCTTTGTGACTGACTCTTCCGACATATCAGGGAAATGATAAATCGTTCTTCAAGGAAAACACATTCCTCTTAATGATAAAAGTCTTGATATTCGGACCACTCCTTCTTACACAACACAAGTTCCTACCTCATTTGATGAAGTTCATGGAGATGGTGTGCATGCATTCGAATCGACCATGAAGAAGACGTATGGGAAAATTAACAAGTATGTTATTATTAATTTATAATATATTAATTGTATGTTATAATTTCTATGTATTTTTACTAATGCAAGTATGATTATTTGAAATCATATGTATTTATGTCAAGACACCAAGAGATAAGACACCTAGAGATATGAAACCAAAACATCAAGATACATTTATGTGATGTTTTATAATGTGTAAACTGAAGGTTGTTTTAATTGTGACATTTTGGTTCTGAAGTAATATATAATTTTTAGTTCTTAATTCAATTTTTATTGTTATTATGATACAATTATTATCATTATTATTATTATTATTATTATAACTATATCATAAATTCAAATTGTCTGTTTTGTTGGGATTGTTCTGTTGTAATATGATCCACAAAATACAAGTTAAAAAATGGGTAAAATAATAAAATCATGATTAAATTTATTACTTCAGCAGAAAGTTTCACAATAATTAAATAACACAACTGTTATAATATCTCACGCATTGTCTAGAATAATATAAATATCAAAACGGCACTGCTGAGAATCAAACCATGGGCCTTTATGTATATCACAATGGTTCTTTAGATCAACTGTTATGATAGGACGCGTGTTTTCCATTTTTCTACAACGGTCTCTGAATCGTAATTGTAAATAACACATATACAATCTCACGCTATATAACCACACCTAGTCCTGTGTGATTATGTATATTAGAAACTATTGATGAAGTGCAACCTTACGTAGATATTCACAAAATACTTTTGAAGAAAAAATATCCCCGAATGAGCGACAAGTTGTTGTTGATAGAGAATAACAAGAGATTCATATATTGGTTTAATACAAGGGTATCTAATGATCGTAGTGCCTCCGAGATACTTAAGTGGTTGTCGGACGAGCCAAAATTTAATGTCAACTTGGACTGCATACGACATTGATGATTATACCTTTTATACACAATCAAAATATGATCGTAGTACAATGCCAAATAATGGAGTTACGGCTGAAGTCGAATCGATGTATTTCTCTAGTTCAAAAGATAAGAATCATGTATTGGCAACTACTGTTTTCTATGGTGTCATTGAGGAGATTTGGGAGATTATTATGTTATTTTCAAAGTGTCATTATTTAAATGCAAGTGGGTTCCCAATAATAGTAATAGTGTACACATTGATGACTTAGGATTCACACGGGTTGACCTTGGCAAGGCATCTTTTATGACTGAACCATTCATCATGGTTTCTCAAGCAAAACAAGTTTTCTATGTGACCGACTCTTCCGACATATCAGGGAAATGGTCAATCGTTCTTTAAGGAAAACACATTCCTCTTAATGATGAAAGTCTTAATATTCCGTCCACTCCTTCTTACACAATACAAGTTCCTACCTCATATGATAAAGTTGATGGAGATGGTGTGCATGCTATTTGAATCGATCATGAAGAAGACATATGGGAAAATTAACAATTATGTTATTATTATTCATAATATATTAATTGCATATTACATTTCTACGTATGTTTACTAATGCAAGTATGATTATTCGAAACCATTTGTATTTATATGTCAAGATACCAAGAGATAAGACACCTAGAGACATGAAATCAAAACACCAAGATACATTTATGTGATGTTTTATAATGTGTAAAATGAAGGTTGTTTTAATTTTGACATTTTGGTTTTGAAGTAATATACAATTTTTAGTTCTTAATTCAATTTTTATTTTTATTATGATACAATTAATATTATTATTATTATTAATATTATTATTATTATTATTATTATTATTATGATAACTATATCACAAATACAAATTGTCTTTTCTGATGGGATTGTTCTGTTGTGATATGATCCACAAAATACATGTTAAAAACTGGGGAAAATAATAAAAGCGTGATTAAATTTATTACTTCAGTAGAAAGTTTCACAACAATTAAATAACACAACAGTTGTAATATCTCGCATGCTGTATAGAATAATATAAATACCAAAACGATGCTGCTGAAAATCGAACCATTGACCTTTATGTATATCACAATGGTTCTTTAGATCAACTGTTGTGATAGGACGCATGCTTTCTAATTTTCTACAACGGTCTCTAAACTGTAATTTTAAGTAACACATATATAACCACATTATTGTACCCCAAAATTTTCCCTCCCATTTTTGAAGACAATTGATTCAAGACACCTACTCATGCTTCTAGGGTTCTCAATTGCTCAAGAATACTCAAGGGTTTGAGCATGCAAGCACCTTCTCCTAAGTAGTGGCCTACAATTAGGGTTTTAGTTTTCTCAAAGAAAATTGAGCTTCTAATTCCTCAAGTGAGTTTCATGGTTCCTCATATGCTTCAAAGAATCCTCATGTCAAGTTTCAAGCCTTACATCATAAATTTGCTCAATCAATTGCTCAGATGATTGAAAATCAATTGTATTGTGTATAAAGTAAAGTTTGGTCAACATACAGTCAAAACTCAAGATTTTTGGTCAACATCAAGATTTTGAAGTCACATTCATAATTTGATCTAGGGTTGATCACGATTCATCAAGAAAACTCAAGATTCATCCAAAGTCAAAAGTTACTAAATTAGGGTTTTCTTTAGGAGAAGTCAACTGAACTTTGACCAAGAATAACTTTCACATACTTCATCAGTAAATTCTCAACCAAATCCCATTTGGATGGAAATTCAATTATCTACAACTTTGCCTCTTTAAGCTCAAGTCAAAAATGCTTCATTTGAGAGATATGAGTCAAGACATTACAGGTCATTTTAAAAGTCAACAAAAAGATAATTTTTGTCAAAGCAATTTACATCAAGTTAAATATTTCAAATGAAAAAATGACCAACGTGAGAGTTGTAGGAGACATCTTGAGCTTTACAAAAATTCCCATATTATTTTCATATGATAAAATTTGATCAAGTTATGAATTGCACAAGTTTGGAAATTTTGGAGAAAATGCATGAAGTGCAAATTGAGCAAACTTGAAAGTTTGGACTAGTGGACCAATCTTTTAAGGTATAAACATGCTCATGACTTTATAGATGGTTCCTAAACTCATTCATGATTTACCATAATTTTTATTTATATTTATTTTGATTTTTATTCAATTAAATACAAAATAAATTAAACAAATTAACAAACGATGGACCAAGGCATGTGGGTTTGGTTTTGGATCAGATTTGAGGCCCAAGATCACATATCCAACCTACCAAAACTGCATGGGATGGATTTGGTAAGAAATCTTCAAATTTGGAAACTTGAAAACATGTTTTATCATGTTTGATTCACACTTAACTCCTCATGATTTATATCCATTTTTGTTGACATAATATGATGCTTATAAATAAAGGACGTCATTAGTGAACAAAGAGGACGAATTTGCAGCCACAAGAACTAGGGTTAAGTCACAAAAAAATTTCAAAGAAATTGCACCATTAAATCTCAAGTTTCATCTTGATTCAGTCCAAACCACCACCTCAAATCACTTCCAAAACATCTCCAAGGTAAGAATAGGTATCTTTTCATTCCCATTTGCACCTAAAACTTGCGTACATGTCATGTCCGATTTACTTTGTTTTTGATTATTCGTATTTCAAATTATATACATTGTTAACTGATTCTAACAACTCAGATTGCTTAACATGATTGTTTAAAATAGGTCTGAAGCCTTAAATGCAAGTTCTAACGCAGAGAATGAGAATTGCCATTGTTAGGGCATAAATATACGTTTGCTTCAAATCTCTGTTTACAGGCACATTCAGGCCAAAAGAACCATGCCATTGGATTCGTAGCCCTTAATTTAGGGGGATAGGGTCCTCTTTTCTTTCTAACATGCATAATTTTTGCAGATCCATGAAGCACCTAGCTAGAGAAGACGACCGGAGCTAGGGCTCCAACGCTTCTCTGGTTCATTGATGTTGTTTTTTATATAATATATTGTTTGTGTTTTAACAACAGAAAATAAGCATGGCTCAGTTGGCAAACAAGCGCGCACGTATCAGGAAGGGCATTGGTTCAATCCCAGCCTTTTGACATTTTTTTGTTTATTTCACAAATTAACATACAGGTTATCATATCTTAACTGTTTCCCATTCCTAAATACCAAAGCAACAATGCCCAGTGGAAGGATAGCACGGCTGTGAGACAAAGTGGGTGGGTTCAAGTCCCACCTCATGCATTTTCTTTTGTTTTCTTTTTCTAACCTTTACTTACTTTTTTTCTCTTATTTTATTTAAGTAATTTATTTAATTTTTTTAATCAGAATTAAATCAGAAAAATAAAAAATTAGTCTTAGGGTTTTTATTAATTAATCTAATTTTGGATATATTCTTTAGTTTAATTTTATTAGACTTATTTTTTTAATTAATTAACCTTTGTAATTAATTTAGAACTAGATAACTAATTATTTTCTAAATGCTTAAAATCAATCCAATTTTTTTTTAAAATAGGACATTTAGATTCTTAGGATATTAAAAAATAATTTACTAACATTTTATTTTATTTTTCTATTTATTTTATTAGACAAATTGTATAGGATGTACAAACTTTGTAATAACCTAGTTTAAATTCCCGCACAATTTCTTTATCATGTAACTGCCCCAAGGCCTTGTAATAGCGTAAGGCTTTACTTTTTCGCACTTATACTTTATGCCTTGTATATATAAAATTGTGTAGTAATTAGGCTTATATGGAAATATCTAAAATAAGATGTTAGAAAACCCTAATTCAAGATAAGATAATTGAACTGAATCACTTTGCACAGATACACCTCTAGGGTAATTCCCTCTGCTGCCTTCGGAAAACATGGTCATGTCCCTCGAAAGTAAGGGCAACTTAGCAAAGAACCCCGATTAAATCATCAGAGTCCCTTCAAATAAATATCATAATCCCTTGATGACCCTTCGAGTTGCCTATGAAAAGATGATCTAGTCCCTTGTTGTCTACGAATAATATGATGACAGTCCCTTCGAATTGCTAAAGTATCCTAACAAGTTACTTTCTATGACCACACGACGATCCTAGACATTTCCCTTCACATCCAATAGATAGGGCTACCTACCAACTAATGGTATGGATATCACTGTCTCTAACGGAGAAGGAAAAGAATAAGAACTACCTTTAGTGGGTAAGTAACTTTTAATCGCTTGCTTATAACCTTTTTCAAAAACAAAACACCTTTACACATCACACTTTTTCAAATAAAATATTTTCAACACTTATTACGAATTCTTGAGGACTTATACAAGAATCATTACAAAGTTAGCTTTTTAAAATATTTCCAAACAAATCACACACACAAAGCAAAATTTCAAAAATTGAGCTAGCGATTAAGATCCCGTAGATAACTATGGATGAAAAGGGTGCTACCACCTTCCCTTTTCATAACTTACCCCCCGAACTCAAAATCTACAAAGGTCTTTCATGTTCTTTTCACCTTTCTTTATTGGATAAAAGAAAAGTCGGTGGCGACTCTAACTAACCACAACATTTGTGATAAAACTCTAAACAAGTCAGTTCTCCCACCGTATTACAGAACTGACGACTCTGCTGGGGAGATAATTAAAAGATGGGTTACCTTAAGAGTTTAGATAACTTTACTTGCTTAAATTGTGTGCTTTGTCTGCTACAACTTTAAGGGCTTTCTTGGATTGATTATTTGAAAGGTCCTACACCCGAATCTAAGGATGCCTTAGGTAAGTAGCAATAGATCATAAAGACTATACAGCATAGACCGATATAGTTAATATGATGGCTATAATTAGTGTGACACTTTGGTTTGTACTGATGTTTCTTAAGCCAGTCAAGGAGAACATTAGGCTTCCGCATGGTGTCATTAACACTAACTTACTTTTAGGACCTTAATTGACCCATCTTGGCCATTAAAAGGTAGTGAGATGACCGACTTTGGTGCATTCCAAGGTTGGTTGATACTAGACACTACACTCATTGAGATTCGACCTTCAGGATGTTTTGGCGGCAAGCCAGTTGCCTTGCTAAAATAAAACCTATGAGAAAGATCTGTGATATGAGATTCCTAGAACCCGATTACTATTTTTGGGACAGGTTGAGCCAACTTAACTTCAATAGAGAAGGGTACTTACCTATGGACCTCATGCAAGCCTTTAAACCTAAGGCTCTTGTATGATTTATTTGTGCTTTCTACTTGTTTAAACAATGAACATAACATCATGACATCATAACATTTTCACTAACCGTTTCAAGGACCTGGGGATTTATCTTTGTCCCTTGTTGTAGGTCATGGCTTCCCCTCGCAAAAATACTATATGAGTCAAATTTGTAAGGGCACCTTCCAAGCTTATGGAGCTAGTATTAAAGGTTCCTGATAACTCTCATTTCATCAAAAGGCCTGGCTATCTACTCAGTTTGGTTACCCCCGGTTTCAAATAAGACATGATGAGTGTTATGTTCCAATTATTTGATCCTAAGCATCATTGTTTTACCTTACCAGACTATCAGTTAGTGACCATAATAGAAGATTTCTCTAAGATACTTGGAGTGCATATTCTTGATCAGACACCCTTCACCAGTCTAGAGAAAGTTTCAAAACCTGAAGATAATGCAACAACCTTACATCTGAAGTGGTCAGACATTGTATCTAATTGGGAAACAAGAAGGTATTTTGGCTTTGCTGATCTATGGTTTGGTACTATTCCCTAATCTGGACCAACTCATAGATGTGAACACCATCAAAATATTTCTTACTCGTCACCTTGTGCCTACTGTAATACCCCAAATCTATCCTACCCTTTTACTTTTATCTGGCTTATGCATCTCTCACTTTTCTCATGTATATAACCTTCACTAGGTCAGCTAACACATCATGCATCATTAATTAATAAAATTTTGGCATTGGATCAGGGATTTCGAGGAATTAGGGTTGTTGTATGGCTTTAAGACTCTCATCTTCGCACAAGTTTGTTTCAATTGATTTCTCCATCAATCACTTGTGTGAAGTTGGGGATTTATTTTATGGACTCCTTTATCATCAAGCTACGGGGCTATTCTCTTCATCTCAACATCAAGTTGCAAGGCTTCTTTCTTCAAGGCTTAAGAATTAGGGTTTTAATCTATTATGCTTCAATTGGGGATCATTGGATTAGGGCTGGATCTTATGGTTTTCTTGAGCCTCTCTTTCTTCAACATTATGGACTTGTTTTGAATGATATAGTTTTTGGTTCTCATCAAATACTTGCCACCTCAATTACAAGTTAACTTGGATTACTGAGAAATGATTATTGATTTGGATTTGTTGAAACTTCTGATCGAGATCAGATTTAATATTGATTGAAGGTCTTATTAAGCTCATGATTTGTTAATGGTCAATTCAAGATAGGGTTGGGAGATTCGTTCATTTGGTTTCAAGGAAGATTCATTCATTCAAGTATTACTCAAGAAGGATATCTCTTGTTAAGATTTTGACCATTACAAGTTAGGGTTTTCAATTGACCTTCTTCCATCAAGAGAAGCTTAAATTTTTATTTGACTTACATGTTTGGTCTTTTCCATATATGGGTGCAAAGTCAAAGGAAGTTGAGAGTTCTAGTCCTAAACTTAGAAAGGAAAATCACGTTGAATCTTTTGAAAGAAGTACCATGTGATTTCAAAGATTCATGAGGCATGCTTTTAGATCAAAATACCATGGCTTCAAATATCCAAAACATCATACATATTCAAATTGCCAATTAAAATAAAAACCCATGGCAATTTCAAGTTGTTACAGAATATCATGGTTCATCCAAGTTCACCATGTTGCATTCTAAGTCTCGATCGTAATTCCATTCACACATTAGAAATGATCCAGAACCATTTTAATCTACCAATAAAAAACCATATTTCCATTATAAAGCCAGTACAAATACACTATTGTTAATTTAACCATTCCATTACAAAATACACATTGAAATACCCAAAGTCTACGTATCCTAAACCTAAGGATCTAAGCATTAAATTTTCCAATCTTCATGGCCATGTACATGTTGCTTCATTAATCTTCATGCCTCATATTGCAAGCTGCCAATATCGCGCCTTCCTTGCCACAAATTTGTCTGAAACATCACAAAAACTTGCATAAATATCACTAACAGAAAATCAGAAGGAGAGCTTGTTTCAAACCAATCTAGCAATATGGACTCAGAATCAAAGCATGTTTAGTTTACAAACAAAAAATTGGTGGAAAAATAAATAAACAGAAAACAAAATTCTATCTGATTTCCCCACCTCTGACTGTCAAAACAAAAGTATAGCTAACAAAATCTCCAGCTGGAATTAACAAATTCGAATTTCACAACAGAATTTCTAACTGTTTTGAACGGCCAGCTTGTAAATAACCATAACAGAAAACTCTCGTTCTCTCACAATGATAACGGAACCTCACTCTTTCTCTCTCACTGGACTGCAGCTCCTCTCGCTCTCTTCCATGCAACAACCTGATTCTTTTTCTTCTCTCTCATAATTTCACAAACACAAAAAACACTACTCTAGATTCCCTCTCAAGTGCAAGAAGATCAAGGCAACTTTTCTCTCATGTTTACTCAAGAACACAAAGGAAGTTGAAGAAATCTCTCTCTCTCTCTCTCTCTCTCTCTCTCTCTCTCCTCAAGAATTTCGCCCCCTCCCTCTCTTGTTAGAGTTCTCCGATCTTCGATCCGACATCGACGATCTCTTCTCCTCAACCTCCTCTTCGATTCCACAGTTGGTTTTCTTGATTTAAGCACTCTTGCATAATTAATTCTTGAAATAAGCACTTTTCTAGAATTGGTAATTGAAGTGAGTTTTGAATAGAGAATTGAATTATGATTGTGGATCTAGTGGTGGAATTATAAACTGATTGATCAAAATGCTTAGATCTGGAATTGGATGATCAATAATCACTTTTATAATTAATCGATTCTCAAGAAAAGTGCTTATTCATGTTGTTTAACATTGTTGCCTTTGAGAATTGATGAGAAATCCGAATTTGCATGTGATTTGACATAGACTAGAGCCTTGCTTTGTGAATCAAAATCCATGTGCAATCTTGTGTAGATTATGTGCTCGACAAAATGCTCGAGTCATGACATCTTGGCCTTAAGGCATGAGATCACAAATTTTTGAATGCACATAAATCCCCTTTACTATGATGATTGCATAGTTGGTGTGAATTTGGTTTTCTAATCTGGTAAAAACATGTTGAAACATGTCGAAACTCATAAAAATGGATTATGAGTTCATACTTTGGTTATGCAACGATCAAGGAGAATTTTTCATGTGTGCATTCCTCGATTTGGTTTCTGTTTCATGTTGTGGATATTCTACAATTTTCAAGCTTTCCAATGATTCAAACCACGCACGAAATGGATACTTAATGCAAAAGTTATGTTGCTTAAAAGTTACAAATTGCATAAAATTGTACTATCAGGCAGTTTGAGTCGACTCAAACTTCGCTCCGGTCGACACAAAAATGAACAAAAACCATTTTTCCACCTGCGAGAAGTGTCACGCTGACCCTATGAGTCGACTCAAACCTGTGCATCGATGCATACAGTGCTTTGAGTCGACGCAAACTGAACAAAAACCAATTCTAGCCACTTGCAGGAAGTGTCGCACTAACCCTTTGAGTCGAATCTTTTTTTTTTAGTCGACTCATCCCATCTTTGAGTCGACTCAAACTGCCAGCATTGCTTTTTTTCAATTTCTTTTGCCTTGCTTTGGCCTTGTTTTCTCTAGGCACTCTTCTACTCTTTCTTCCATATACTTTCCTTGTTATTTTTAACATGTTTGTTAATTGTGGAAGGTACATTTTTGTGCTTTCGATCATGTAACATAATAGGTAATTAGGTGATCGAAGCATACAGATTATGCTCTCTTCCGATGCAACACGCCTTATTTCTCATCGTCCTGAGAAATTCATATCGTATTATATGTTGTCCTGATGCATGTGATACTTTATGATACTTTGTGCAAGAACTTTTGATTACGCGTACATTTGCAACACGCGTTTGCTTTTATCTTAGTTGGATACTATTTCTGAATTTGTTTGCTTCTTGGTGAAGCTTGCTCGATGCGTACTCCATGCTTCTCTGTTGCTTTCATCTGCTCTTGACGATTTACTCGCTTTTGGTAGTGGCCGCTACTACCTTTGTACTTCTTTGCACTTTATCATACTTCTTTACTGCTTTTCTAGAGATCATGAGAAGTAGGGATTTACTGCTTTCTGATGCCATGAGAAGTAGGGTAGAGATGTATGACAAGGTCTCTGTTGCTGATCATCTCAGGAGCCTCTTTGGTTTATTTAAAGACTCGTTTAGGGAAATTCCGCATTGTTTGCCATTGTGTGCTACTTGTGTGTGGTTTGTTTAAAACCCTACCTTTGTGTAGGTATTCTGCAGGTGTGTTTATATTTGTTCCCACATTATTCCCCCTCCATTATTGAAGTCCTCAAAAGGAGCCGAGCGGGGAGGGTTCGCAATCAACCCCCGCAGTTTCGTCTGTGTCTTCCTTAGCTCGTGACGCACCATGATGCTTCGGAGTTGTGCCTTCTCATGTGTATAGAGTCGTCAAGTTGGGAAGGGTTCAGCAATCGAACCCCGACACTTTGTTAGGAGTTTGCATTTCCTGATGTTGATACTCTATGATTATTCATATTTCCTTCTATCGCCTACCTTGATCTCCTATATCTTGGTTAGGTGCTCAGTCGCTTTGGACATCACATTTTATTTTTTTCATCTCACTCCCGCTTGTTTGTCTCGGGTGATATGCTCCCCTTGACTAAAGCATTTCATTTATTTTCCTTACTCTTTTATATGTGTGCTCTTTCAAGGTTTCTTGTTATCCTTGTACATACCATGTTCCCTTAGGATGTGCTTATTTCTTCAGAAGCAAGTTATACCTTAGGTTGCAAGCCATGCATGCTAACATTAGGTAGACGTTTCCCTTTTGTTAATTCAAATCACAGGGCTACCATTGTATGATAACATTAGGTTAAAAATAGGCTATTCCCCCGTAGACTCTTTTCTTCCCCTCTTGCATATGCATTTAAAACTAAAACATTTTCTTAGCAAATCACAAAAAGATGTTAATCACACTCAAACCCTTTTTCAAGGTAACAAAATATAAACCAATCAAATGTGGCATCTTTCCTCAAGGGCGTAACTCGAAATCATTTTCAGCAAGGACATGATTAATTTACTTTTATGCCAACGCGTGAGTCTCCAAAGGTCGAGCTGCTGCAGAAGGCGGGATTACCATTGTTCATAAAAAACATAAAACAAACAAAAACATGTTAGCCGAACTATTGTAGCTCTAATTCCTAAAAAAGGATACGTAGGTATTGGGGTAGGGCCTAAGCGAGTACAACTTTATTTTCCCTACATTCTTTTCTCTTTTCTTTTGCATGCATTCTCCCTTTAGCATTAATAAACAGTAAGCATAGTTTAAACACACCAATAAGATAGATAACAAGAGTGGATACCATAGAGTACTACGGGCGTGTGGTATGCTAATACCTTCCCCTTGCATAACATACTCCCTCACCCGATCTCTCAGTCGCAAGACCGTGACTTCTCTCTTCTCAGGTTTTCTTAATGTTTACCTTTCCCTTTATATGGGATAAAAGATGTTCGATGGCGACTTTATTGTTTGATGATTTTCAGCCGGTTGTTTCACCTACTTTGCTTGGAGATATTATGCATTATCTTAACACTCGTACTATGAGGAAGCTAGGGACTCTCATGTGTTGCATACCTTTACTTTCCAAGTGGTTTATTTCGCACCTTTCCCGATCAGTGATGAAGAAAGAACCAGGTTTGAGGTGGTCCCAAGGGTTGATGTCAGTCGCTCATTCAGATATCTATTGGTGTTCCCAATCTCAAGAGGTCATCACTATTATTGACCGTTGTGGCGAATTCCTTAATGTGCCACTCCTTGGCATAAGGGGAGGTATCACTTACAACCCTTCTCTAGCTCTATGCCAGTTTGGTTATGCTCGAAGAGACAGTCCTCATGATATGTTTATCTAGAGTATTATATTCGACTACGAGAACAATCTTCAAGTTTACCGTCAAAGGTTTATCTGTGTGTTGTACTCAAAAATTTTCCCTCTCATTTTTATTCAAAACATACTCCTACAGGTCCCCAAATGCTCAAGGTTGACTAAGAAATCACCAGACAAATTCTCCTCCTAAGCAATGGACTTCCAACTAGTGTTTCACTTTTCACAAAGAAGTTTAGGTTTCAAAGGCCTCAAGTGATTTCCATGGTTCCTAATATGTCCTCAAGAATATCCGTGCCAAGTTTCATGCCTTACATCACAAGTTTTCCCAGTCAATAGCTCAAATGTTTGAAAATCAACTATATTGGTCAAAAAGTCAACTGTGGTCAATATACAGTCAAACTTCAAGATTTTTGGTCAACATAAACATTTTGAAGTGATATTCATCATTTTATCAAGGGTTGATCATGATTCCTCGAGGAATGCTCTCAAATCATGAAGAATCCAAAAGTGCAAAATTAGGGTTTCCTAGGAAAAGTCAACTGAACTTTGACCAAGCATAACTTTCACATGCTTCATCCATTTTGCCCAAAACAAAGCTCATTGTGAAGAAAATTAAATTCCCTACAACTTTTCTTTGTCCTCAAGTTCAAAAAATGCAGCATTGGAAAGATATGAGCCAATACATTACAAGTCTTTTTGAAAGTCAACAAAAAGGCATTTTTTGTCAAGGCAAGTTACATCAAGATGAATCCTCCAAATGAAAAAATGGCCAACATAGAGATTGTAGGGGACATCTTTAGATTTCCAAAAAATCAAAGATCATATCCAAAATATATAAATTGAGCAAGTTATGACTAGTAAAAATTGGGCAAATTGGTGAAAATGCAAAAAAGTCAACTTTGAGCAAAATGCATTTTTAAGTTCATAGAACTATTTTGGGGGATTCAAATATGTTTATGACTTACTCAAGGACCCCTAAATTTACTCTCACCTTGCTTTGTATTTTTTCTCTATTTTATTCATATTTATTTTGTTTTTATTCAAATAAACACAAAATAAATTGCATAAAATAATAAATAAAAAGTATGGACACATGGACTGATGATTTGGGTTGATATTGGGCCTTAGAATTCGTGCAAGGCATGAGGAAAAAGACCAGGTTTATTGCATCTCAAGAAGGGCAGGTTTTTCAAAATATTGGAAGTATTTTAATATGTTTGATATTGCTTTGAAAGGGGGCCATTATGTGTGGATTCTTGCCATGTATACTCACCATTCCATCCCTTTATAAATACAAAACAAAATCATAAGCCAAAGAGCATGAAATCCCTCTTCAAAAATCTCTCCAATTGCCTAACAAAAGCTCTACAAAATTTTCAAAAAAAATCTCAAACTACTGCAACGTCGTATCAGCATTTCAAAGCCCCAACAATCCAAACAAGTGATCGAATTACCTCTCTGAGGCATCCAGGAATTGAATCCAACTCATAATTGAGTCCCTTCACGTTCAGAACAATCACTACGATCATCATCGGTTTGGTATAGTTTCCTTGGATTCCATCTGTTAATATATACATTGTTAAATCTAACGCATGCATATATGTTTATGAAAATGATTAGAGCAGGTTTAATGTATCATATGTGAGTTTATATGATTAAATCACAGGATGTCATTGTTAGTGTAGCGGTAGAAATATTCAAGACTAAGCCATTGGATTGACTAGACTTTATACAAATTAAATTAAAAATCGCCACCGCATCTTATTGCTTCCAAAGGAATGGGAAAAGAGCGAATAACCCAAAAAGAGGGGGAAAGATTCAAGGTAAGGGGGTTGGTTATGCAAAGGGAAGGTATTAGCACCCTAAACATCTACGATACTCCGCATGAGCCTCTTTGTAAAACCTGTATATTTTGGCTATATTAAAAAATGTTGTATATATATAAAAAAAATTGATGGTGGAGGTGAGATAAGAAATATATTTATTTTATAATTTTTGCACCCGCCGCGGTTGCGGAACTTTAGTGCCTACTGTGATACGGTGGGAGAGAACTGACTGTTTTTGGAATGCTGGTTTGCGTTTTGCGTTTGTTTTCGCAAAATGTCACGGTAAGCAAGAGTCGCAACCATCTTTTATTTTATCTAACAAGGAAAGGAAAAAAGCACAGAAAAATTCCTTTTTCGAGATGTTTCTCGAGTCCGGGGGGTAGATTATAGAAAGGGAAGGTATTAGCACCCTTTCTATTCGTGGTTATCCACGGGCTCTTAGGTACTTGCTCAAAGTGTTTTCAAAATTTGTT
This sequence comes from Vicia faba, assembly GCA_948472305.1. Taxonomy (NCBI): domain Eukaryota; kingdom Viridiplantae; phylum Streptophyta; class Magnoliopsida; order Fabales; family Fabaceae; genus Vicia; species Vicia faba. The sequence goes on along the minus strand of OX451738.1, from coordinate 209,386,436 downwards.
TTTCTGTGTTTGTGGTCTTAAAAGAAGTTTTTATTTGAAAGGTGTAAGTGCGAAAAGTTTTGTTTTGTTTTGAAATAGAAAGTACTTAAGAACCATCTACCTACTCGAAGAAGGAACCAATTTGTGCTAATGTCCTTTAGACAATGCTATCCCACTATTAATGAGTAGGTAGCGTCGTCGTTGGAGTTTTAAGGGTCAATTCGATTAAGGGACGTGTGGTCACTAAAGCAATGTTAGGACGCCTTAGCGGTAACCCTAATGTCTTAGATCATTTTTCCGAGGAAACCGTTTCGAGGCAACTATGATCTTTGGACAAGAGGGCGACCTCTAAAATTTCCTATACTCAATGACTACGTTCGAAGGCAACCAAGTAAGGTGTACCCTAAGAGTGCGCAGGTGCGAGTGTGTTGTTTTCAGTTAATTTGTCTTTGTACATGTCAATGGTGATCTAGATTGATTTTAGGTTTAAACATTCGATCTTGTCATGCATCCCCTATTATCAAACATCTAACAGTTTATAAGTTGCGGAAATTAAATTGCGGAAATTAAACTAACTATTACAAGACGTCGGGTATTTACATCGCCAAAAACAACCCTTGAAATTAAAATGCGGAAAATAAATAAAGCGATAAAATAATTAAAGTCCTATTAAACTATTACATTCCGGGAAGCAGATACAATATTTGAAATAAAATGGATCGCGTGCGAGAAATTAAATCGGGCGAGTTCTAGGGTTTTGACCCTTTGTTTATTAAAGAAAAGATTTTTGGTTTTTTTGAATTTATGGAAAAAATTAAATTAGGTTAAGCATTAAATTAACAAATTAATTAATTAATAAAAATGATATTTTTGGATTTTTGATATTTAAAGAAATAAAAATAAATTAATCAAAGTTAATAAAACCTAATCGTCTAAATTAATTTTAATTATTGCAAAAGATATTAAAGTTATTTCCTAATTAAACTAAATTAATTAAATTAATATTTATTAACAAAAATAAAATACTGAAATTAAATTTAATAAATAAAATATTTTTTAGTTTTAATTTTATTAAGAAAAAAGTTTTAATTGGTTAGTGGTTAAAAATAATAAAACAAAAACAATTAAATAATTAAAAGAAGAATGAAATAGAAAACAAAACTCAGGGGGGGTCTGGGCCCAAATTGGAGGTGAGAATGGCAATTTTCAAGGCTCATTTGTGCAGGCCTATGTTGAATTTTCTGATTCTCCACGCGTCCTTTGACTTGATCCCACCATAGGCCTTCATTATGGACCACCAGATCTAGCCTGGGGCCATCTGGCAGATGATTGGGTGATGGTGTATGGTGAACCACACGCTTGGTTGTGTATTGAATAACCTGAAGAAAAATATTAACAAATGCATGGGGGACCTGGGATTCGAACCCAGGTCCTGTGAGTCATTGCACAACGCTTCCACCACTCAACCAACGCGCTTCATTTGTATACCTATTGGACAATAATTATAATATGGGGAAAAACAATAATATGCCAAAATTAAAACAAAAATGCACGAACATTTGAACTATCCAACTTGGGAGGGCCACGTCTCCATCTTCTTCGTTTGACCCTGGATATTTACCTGCGGATATACATCCGCAGCTAAATTCTCATGTGTCTCCTAAAATCAATTCTAGGCCATGGAAATTGATTCCAAGCACATGGTCATACTCGTCTGCCTCCCCTGGTTACATCCATGTCCATTAATGGGGCTGATTTTGCCTGAAAAAGAAACGCATAAAAACACAAACCAAGAACCCTAGATTCTGCTAGGGGGTTACAGGCTATATAAATGCAATCAAATAATGCAGAAAGCTTAGAAATTGCATGAGCATCTTGAATATACCAAAGATTTGTCAAAAAAGTGCAAGAATATGAGGATACGATTTTGAATACAAGGCAGTTTTTTGAGAGACTTACAGCGCGATTGAGAGGGTATGAGAGCGTGCTTTTGATTGCTTCTGACTCAGTGATTGCCCAACAATGGAGTGGTGTTGAGATTTGCTTCTGAATTGGCCTCTATGCACGATTTCAGTTTCAAGCTTTTTGATAATTTTTTCAAGTTTACTTTTGATGATTCTACAGCCTCCGACCTCTAATTCGTGTGCCTTTCACTTGTATGTGTAATAAGCAATGCATTAGGTTAACTTTTGTGGACTGAATCCTTGTGCATCAATGCTTGGAGATTTGATTTGATCCTCCATTGATAACCTTCCAATTTTGCCAAAAATCCAATCTTTTTGCACATGTAATGGTTGATACGAATTTGATTCAATTGATGATGATGATTAGGTCCTGAAATAGCCAAAAAGAGATCAAATAATCAATGTTTGGATTTTATTTGATTTAAATTGATTTAAAATGAAATAATTCATTAAAAAATCAAATTAAATAATAAAATTGACAAATGGTCACAAGGATGAATCTAGGACACGTGTGTAGTGTGACAAGATCAAATCAAGTGGAAAAGAATGGGCCCATTTGAAAAAATTTGAAGTTTTGGGGATAGTTGACTTTTGGCAATTTTGCAAAAATGCCCAACTTCAACAATCCATAACTTCTTCATTTTTGAACTTTTGGAAGGGTTCTTAGTCTTTTTAGAAATATTGAGATCTCCTATAACAAACCCTTTTGGCCTCATCTCATTTTGATATTCCATGCTCAAGTTATAAGCTTTGGAAAAAAAGGTGTTTTTGTTGACTTTCAAAAATGACCTATAATGTCCAAATTTGTAACTTCTTGTGAGTGCATTTCTTGATCTTGGGGGTGTGAAGATGGATTATAGGAAATTGCATCCTATTCAAAATGAGCTTTGGATGGGTCATTTCTCATGAAGTATGAGAAAGTTATGCTTGGTCAAAGTTGAGTTGACTTTTCCTACAAAACCCTAATTTAGCAATTTTGAGTCTTGAGGAATTTTGAGCAATCCTTGATGAATCATGATCAACCCTTGATCAAATGATGAAATATCCTTCAAAATGAGAATGTTGACAAAAAATCTTGAAGTTTGACTATTTGTAGGTCACAATTGACTTTTGCCATAGCATAGTCGATTTTTGGACCCTTTGAGCAATTGATTGAGCAAACTTCCTCTGCAAGGCTTGAAATTTGACATGGATGAACTTGAGAACATATTAGGGAATTGGGGAGAACTTGAGGTCATTTGGATGCAAGGACCTTGATACAACACAAAACCCTGGTTTGGGATTGACTGCCTTAGGAGATGACTTGACTGTCCAACTCTTGAGCAATCTTGAGCCTCTTGGAGATTATTCTTGCAATGTCTTGGGAAATATGAGAGGGAAAATTTTGGGGTACAACAGCTGCCCCTGTTCAATTTCTTAAACCTGAGGATATAGATTTGCTTTCGGGCCTTTCATGATCCGAAGGTGGAAGATGATTGAACACTAGAGTGCCCAGAAATTTGCACTTGCATGAAGTGGTATCAGCCTGATGATGTCGGGAATGGGCTTACAGATGCCATTTGGAGACTGCTGATAGGTGGTCTGAACTTTGGCTAGAATAGGAATCAGGGAGATCTTATCGGCGATCTGACTGAATCAGAGGAGGTCTTGGATTAACTTTGACTGGATCGGCATCAGGAAAATCTTCGCATCGATTTAACTGGACCAGACAAGAATCTTGGAATAACTTCAACTGGAGTACGAATTAGGGAGATCTTATCGGTGATCTAACTGAACCAGAGGAGGTCTTGGATTAACTTTGACTGGATCGGCATCAGAAAAAATCTTCGAATCGATTTAACTGGACCAGACAAGAGTCTTGGAATAACTTCAACTGGAATACGAATCAGGGAGATCTTATCGGCGATCTGACTGAATCAGAGGAGGTCTTGGATTAACTTTGACTGGATTGGCATCAGGAAAATCTTCGCATTGATTTAACTGGACCAGACAAGAATCTTGGAATAACTTCAACTGGAGTACGAATCAGGGAGATCTTATCAGCGATCTGACTGAACCAGATGAGGTCTTGGATTAACTTTGACTGGATCGGCATCAGAAAAAATCTTCGAATCGATTTAACTGGACCAGACAAGAGTCTTGGAATAACTTCAACTGGAATACGAATCAGGCAGATCTTATCGGCGATCTGACTGAACCAGAGGAGGTCTTGGATTAACTTTGACTGGATCGGCATCAGGAAAATCTTCGCATCGATTTAACTGGACCAGACAAGAATCTTGGAATAACTTCAACTGGAATACGAATCAGGGAGATCTTATCGGCGATCTGACTGAACCAGAGGAGGTCTTGGATTAACTTTGACTGGATCTGCATCAGAAAAAATCTTCGAATCGATTTAACTGGACCAGACAAGAGTCTTGGAATAACTTCAACTGGAGTACGAATCAGGGAGATCTTATCGGCGATCTAACTGAACCAGAGGAGGTCTTGGATTAACTTTGACTGGATCGGCATCAGAAAAATCTTCGAATCGATTTAACTGGACCAGACAAGGTCTTGGATTAACTTTGAATGGATCGACATCAAAAAAATCTTCGAATCGATTTAACTGGACCAGACAAGAGTCTTGGAATAACTTCAACTGGAATACGAATCAGGGAGATCTTATCATCGATCTGACTGAACCAGGGAAGGTCTTGATATAGCTGAGAACTTAATTGCATCTTTCCTGAAAGGTAAAGGTCAGTTGTATGCAATGAATGATATGGATCAAGCAATGATGTTATCAAAATAAATGGGATTTGTGTTATATGATGCATATATGTATGTATCATGATGTATGGAAATGTGATGTTTTAGATGGGGAAAATAAATCCCGGATAGCTGCTGGAGGCAAGAGTTGAATTCTTCGCTTCCGCTGGGGATGGTTAACAAAGAGAATAAACCTGCAGGAGAAGATAACTCCGTTGGGGAATAAACTGATGAGGAGATTACTCTATGGGGAAGAGATGCTCTGTTGAGGATTCCACTGATAAACTCCACTGGGGATGGATTACCGTTGCTGGTGATACTGAATCTGTTGAGGACTGAATTCCTGTTTGTGAAAGGAAAGAACTTTGCTGGGGATGATCTTTCGGTTTCAACTTGCTAGGGATAACCTTTTAGACTCTTGTGGGGAATGATCCTTTGAACTTGGCTAGGGAGATTTATTTTTGTACTCCGCTGGGGATAAACTTCCAGAGTCTACTGGGGATGATGCTTCAACTCCGTTGGTGAAGCTTTTTCAGACCGTGCTGGGGAAATATTGACTCCACTGGGGGTATCTTATATTCTGTCGGGGAACATTCTTATACTCTGCCAGGGAATATTAAGACTGCCGGGGATATCAAGCCTCTTTAGTGCTGATGGTAGATCAACTCTGCTTGGGGAGAGCATTACTGATTCGTTCATAATTGTAAGTCTCAGCTGGGGGAGAGCTACCATTACTGTCTTGCTTTGCGGGGAGTGAAGGTATCTTAGCCATATTCTTCAGATGATTCTACCTTGGTACCTGGTGGACAGAGCAACTGTATAGCTTGGACACTTCTCATTGCCCCTATTTCTGATATTATCCGTGATCGTCTTTTGTTTCGCATGTAAATATTTATGAGCAGCAATTAATGTCAAATGCATATATCAAAAATGAACCTTGGACGTTATTTGCAAATCAAAACAAATAAAGGAAAAACAGTTTGAAATTTGTCTGAAATGAATTTGTATTGATTTTGAAGTTTCGCCTGTAAAATAGGCGTTTTTGTACAAGAGGCTGACGTCCTAGTAAGAGAAAGCCGCCGAATAATAGCATTTACACAATTTGTGAAAAACTAAACAAAACAGCTATGTGAATAATCCCACTGGGTTCCAACTCTGCTATTGCCCTTATGTCCTCAAGCATCTCATCACTTTACTGCTTGGTTGAAGATGAATCAGATTGATTAGTGTTGTCCGAGCTTGATAGTTGATACCGAAGTCTGGATGCAAGATGATCCAATGAGACATAGTGTTACGCTTTGATCCCTAATTTTTGCCTGAACCGCCCTTTCGTGTTTTCAGTCCACCGGGATACCCTTTTTTGCCCAAGCCGCCTTTTCAGGTTTTCGACTTGCCGGGTGTACAGATTTTTTCATTTTCATCCCTTATTTTTGCCCGAACCCTTTTGGTTCACCGGGAAGCCCTTATTTTTTCCTAGGCCAGTCAACCTAGCGGGTCTTTGATTATGCGTAGTATCTTTTCACTATGTCTACATTGACGGGGTGAGGAAGGTCGTCACCGTCCATGGTGATTAGAATCATAGCTTCTCTTGAGAAAATGTTCTTAACCACAAATGGCCCTTCGTAAGTAGGGGTCCATTTACCCCTGGGATCACCTTGAGGTAGTATGATGCGCTTGATAACTAGATCCCCAACTTGATACTCTTGTTGTCTAACTTTCTTGTTAAATGCCTTGATCATCCGTTTTTGGTACGTCTGACCATGAAAAATAGCAGTAAGTCTCTTTTCGTCGATTAGGTTCAGCTGATCAAGCCGGGTCTGAATCCAGTCATCTTCGCTTAAACCTGCCTCCTTCATGATCTGAAGAGAGGGTATCTGAACTTCAATGGGCAAGACTGCCTCCATGCCATATACCAAGGAGTAGGGTGTTGCCCCTGTTGACGTCCGTGCTGAGGTACGGTACCCATGAAGAGCGAATGGTAACATCTCGTGCCAATCTTTGTATGTCACTGTCATCTTCTGCACGATCTTCTTAATGTTCTTATTGGCCGCTTCTACAACCCCATTCATCTTCGGCCGGTAGGGAGAAGAGTTATGATGTTGTATCTTGAATTGCTCACAGAGCTCGGTGATCATCTTGTTGTTGAGATTAGTACCATTGTCCATAATGATCCTCTCTGGTACACCATATCGACAGATTAGATTGTGCTGAATGAGCCATTCCACGATGTTCTTTGTTATAGTAGCAAATGAAGCTGCTTCAACCCATTTCGTAAAGTAATCAATTTCTACCAGGATAAAACGATGCCCGTTGGATGCCGTAGGTCTGATCTCGCCGATCATATCAATGCCCCACATTGCAAAAGGCCAAGGTGCCGTCAAGACGTTCAGAGGAACTGGAGGTATGTGCACCTTATCAGCATAGACCTGGCACTTGTGACATATCCGAGAATGCTGATAACAGTCGACTTCCATTGTGGACCAATAATATCCTGCTCGAAGTATTTTCTTTGCCATGGTATGTCCACTGGAATGAGTTCCGAAAGTACCTTCATGTAAATCTGCCATGATCCTTTCAGCTTCATTCTTATCCACACAACGCAGTAAGGTCGAATCATGGTTACGCTTGTAAAGAATGCCACTGCTGATGAAGAATTTCTCCGCGAACCTCCTCAGAAACTTCTTATCATTAACAAATGCACCCTCGGGGTATTCCTAAACCTCAAGGTATCTCTTCACCTCATGAAACCAGGGTTTATCTGCTACCTCTTCAGTCTCAATGTCACAGCAATGTGCAGGTTCGTCCAACCTCTCAATGATAATCCGGGGAGCCTCGTTGTCCCAATTGACTTTGAACATAGAAGACATCATAGGCAGCGCGTCCGCCAACTGATTCTCCTCTCTAGGGAAGTGTTCAAAGGTTATCTCCTCGAAATGGGGAAGCAAGGTTAATACATACTCCTTGTAAGGAATAAGGTTCGGGTGTTTCGTATCCCACTCGCCTTTGATCTGACTGATCACAAGAGCGGAATCTCCGAAGACACTTAGAAACTTAATCCTTAGGTCAATTGCTGCTCGAAGACCCATAATGCACGCTTCATACTCCGCCATATTGTTGGTGCAGTTGAAACATAGTCGGGCTGTAAATGGAGTATGAGAGCCTTTAGGAGATATGATCATAGCGCCAATGCTGTTACCCAAAGCATTCGAAGCTCCATCAAAGTACATAGACCATCGGGATCCTTCCTCAGGTCCTTCATCCGGTCCAGGTGTCTCATAATCAGTTACCAACATGATATTCTCGTCCGGGAATTCAAAGTTCATAGATTGGTAATCATCCACTGCTTGATGTGCCAAATGGTCTGCCAACACACTTCCCTTGATTTCCTTTTGAGTCATATACTGGATGTCATACTCAGTCAAGATCATCTGCCATCTTGCTATTCTTTCGGACAAAGCAGGCTTTTCGAAGATATACTTGATTGGATCCATCTTTGATATCAACAGAGTAGTGTGAGTCAACATATACTGTCTCAGCCAGCGAGTATCCCATGCCAAAGCCCAGCAAGTTTTCTCGAGCAACGAGTATCGGGTCTCGTAGTCGGTAAACTTTTTTCTAAGGTAATAAATAGCGTGCTCTTTTTGGCCAGACTCGTCATGCTGCCCCAGCACACACCCCATTGAGTTGTCGAGTACTGTCAAGTATAAGATCAGAGGTCTCCCTTCAACTGGAGGCATCAGAATAGGTGGCTCTTGGAGATACTCTTTGATCCTTTTGAAAGCGGCATGGCATTCATCGTTCCAACGTACTACTTGATCTTTCTTCAGTAGCTTGAAGATTGGCTCACAAGTAGCAGTTAGGTGCGAGATGAATCGGGCAATGTAGTTTAGTCGTCCCAGAAATCCTCTGACTTCTTTCTCTGTTCTGGGAGCTGGCAACTCTTGTATGACCTTCACTTTTTCTGGATCCACTTGAATACCTTTATCGCTTACGACGAAACCCAACAGCTTACCATATCTCACCCCGAAAGTGCACTTGTTCGGGTTTAACCTCAGCTTGTACAACTTCAACCTGTCAAACAGCTTATGCAGATGGTAAAGGTGTTCTTCCTCAGTCTGGGACCTTGCAATCATATCGTCAACATATACTTCAATATCATGATGGATCATGTCATGAAACAAAGCCACCATGGCACGCTGATATGTTTCCCCAACATTTTTCAATCCAAAAGGCATGACCTTGTAGAAAAAGGTACCCCATTGAGTAACAAAGGTTGTTTTCTCCATGTCTTCGGGAGTCATCTTAATCTGATTATAACCGAAGAAACCATCCATAAAGGAGAATTCCTTGTGTTGAACGGTGTTGTCAACCAGAACGTCGATATGAGGTAGAGGGAAGTCATCCTTGGGGCTTGCCCTGTTCAGATCCCTATAGTCAACACACATTCAAACCTTACCATCCTTCTTCGGCACAGGAACCACATTGGCCACCCACTGAGGGTAAGAAGTAACTGCTAGAAAACCGGCGTCAAACTGTTTCATAACTTCAGCCTTGATCTTCTCAGACATCTCTGGGCGCATTCGGCGGACCTTCTATTTCACGGGAGCACAGTCTTCCTTGGTAGGTAGGCGGTGAACCACAATATCGGAATCCAACCCAGGAATGTCTTCATAAGACCAGGCAAAGATCTCAACATGGTCACGCAGCATCTGAATCAACCGTTTCTTTACACTAAGCTCCAGATTTGCACCGATCTTGACTTCCTTCTTGTCCTCTTCTGTACCCAGATTCACTGTTTCCAGTGGCTCTTCATGTGGTTGTATAGCCCTCTCCTCTTGGAGTAACAGTCTAGCAAGTTCACCAGGCACTTTGCAATCATCTTCACCTTCGTCTTCAGCTAAGTTAATCGGATTTTTGAAGTCATAACCGGCAGTAGAAGAGTCATTACCAGTAGGATCCAGAGTGGATGTAGACCTGTATATGTGAGTGTGTGTAAAATAGCTGTTTTGCAATATATAATAAAGAAAAACAAGGAGCGCAAAATATGAAATGCAAGAACGTCCAATGCTTTTATTAATGATATATGTAAATGACATACATAAAGCCCTCACAAATGAAGCCACGGTGCCCCGGGTAAGACATCGGGCCATAAAGTTTAAAACATTGTCTGTTACATATTCAAAACAAAAAGTTTCATTATTGGGTAACAAAAGAAATAGGGATGAAGTCCTTTGTTGTCCAGTTGCATTGTCCACCGTTGGTCGTAGGATAGATCCAACTGTCGAACTCAGACTCTTCCACATCGTCTTCAATGGCATTCACTCCCGAGTTGCTGATGAACACGGGAGGTCTTCTGATTCGTGCATTCCGAACAACCTTTTGAGCTTCTGCAGTGAAAACCAAACCAAACTTGTTAGTCTTCTATGTAAAATCAGGGAGTCAGCCCCAATTTGCACACCCACCTTTCTCAATAACAGCCCGGGCATCCTTAAAGGAAGCCATCTTTATAGGAGAATCTTCAACAACAGTCTCAGGTGATGCCAGTGTCTGGGGAACCTCTTCAAAATGCTGAAATGGGGTCTCAATGAACTCCCCATCCATCTCTACATATCGGAAAGAGTTGAGGTGGCTTACCATGTACTCTTCCTCTCCTTGCACTGTCACAATCTTCCCTTTCACTGGGTACTTCAACTTCTGATGGAGCGTTGAGGTTATGGCCCCAGCTTTGTGGATCCATGGATGACCCAGCAAACAAGAATAAGATGGCCGAATATCCATCACATAGAATGTAGAGTTGAAAACCTGAGAACCAACCTTAATCGGGATATCAACCTCTCCATGCACCATTCTCTTAGACCCATCAAAGGCCCTGACGATGATGTTGCTTGGTTTCAACTCCAACCCTTCACAATCTAACCGGTCTAGAGCTTTCTTAGGCAAGAAGTTCAATGAGGAACCAGTATCCACCAATACATGAGCAAGAGTGGTGCCCATGCATTCAATGGAGACATGCAGGGCATCGTTGTGATTCTTCCCCTTAGTAGTTAAGTCGGCGTCAGAGAAACCCAACCCATTATCAGCAGTCAGATTGGCCACGCAATCTTTAAACTGATCAGCCGATGTCTCTTGTGGTACGTGTGTTGTCTTCAGAAATGTAATCAGAGCCTTGGCATGGGCCTCTGAGCATAACAGCAATGACAGCATAGAGATTTTGGACGGGGTTTTCCCCAACTGTTCAACTATATTGTAGTCACTCTTTTTGATAATCTTCAGAATCTCTTCCATCTCTTGTTTAGAAGCTTCAACAGTAATTGTCTTTGGTGCCTCCGTCTGGGCAGGCTCACAGGTGATCCCTTTTCCCCGAGTGTCAGATGACTCGGCGACAGGGGTAAGAATAGGAACTTGAACAGGAATAGTAGATGGTACACAAGCAGGTGTAATAACAACAGGTTTTCGGGCAGTTGGTGGATAAATATCAGGTGAGAAAAGTCTTCCGCTGCAGGTGACTTTAGTAGGTCCAACAATATTGCTGACGTCAGTATCAACATCCAACTCTTGTTTAACTCCATGAAAATAAACATCGGCCCCGTAATGCCAAGGGACAGCTTTATCAGAGGTGTAGGGGATAGGCCCAGGAACAGTGATGATCAATGGTGCGGTTCTTGGAACATATGTAATTCTAACAGGCTTCCTCGAGGGAGCCTTGGAAGAATTGTCAAAAATGGTAATGATAGCGACTTCTTCAGTATGAACTAAGGGAACAACAGTCTTCTCAAACATAATTTCTTTACTATCCAGCAGGCGTTGGACACCTGATTTCAAAAGTGGGCAACCAGTTGGTAGGGCAGAACACACATGGCAACCTTCGTCACATCCCGGAAATAAACCGGCTAGCAAAAGGTTCTTCTTCACAGTCATCAAAGGGGTAACAATATCATTCACAGAAACCACAAACGAGTCTTCATCTATAGGATTCACTCCATGCTTAGGCATAGGAGCAGTCACAACATTAGGTCTTTTGGGCGCCTCGAACTCAATCTCCTTAGCATCAATTAAGTCCTGTATTTTGTTCTTCAAAGACCAACAATCATCTGTATTATGTCCCGGGCCATCAGAGTGAAAAGCACAGCAGGCGTTAGGGTTGTACTTTGGTGAGTTAGTGTTGGGATTCTTCGGGGCATCCCTTGGAATCAGTAGATTGGTTTTCAACAACTGTGGCCGAATCTGGGACAGGGTCATGTTGAGATGGGTGAATTGCCTTCGAGGTTTCTCGTCCTTTTGTTGATTGTTGTGCTGAGCAGCGCCAGCAGGTCTTGAAATAACAACCGCATTCACAGCTTGGCGGCGTTCGGGTCTATTATGGCCTTTCAAATTGTAGACATCACTGGACTCTTTCTTAAAAGGCTTTTTCTCGATGCTTGATGAAGCACCCTTCTGTATATTACCAGCCTTAAAACCAACCTCAATCCTCTCACCGGTCTTAATTAGCTCTGTAAACCCAGACGAAGAGCTTCCAATCAGGTGGTTGAAAAATGGACCAGACAAGGTCCCCAGAAACATATCCACAAGCTCCCGATCAGCCAAGGGTGGTTGCACTCTTCCGGCGAGGTCCCTCCACTTCTGAGCATAATCTTTGAAACCTTCACCCGTTCCCATTGACATACCCTGGAGTTGAGTACGCGTGGGAGCGAGGTCGGAATTGTATTGGTACTGCCTGTAGAAAGCAGTAGCCAAATCCTCCCAACTGCGGATACTGGCTCCGTCCAACTGGTAAAACCATTCAAGCTGAGTCCCTGAGAGACTGTCTTGAAAGAAGTGGATCCATAGGTTCTTATCAGCGGTGTACGGCTGAATCTTCCTTACATATGACCGGAGGTGCAACTTCGGACAAGAAACTCCGTCATACTTAGCAAAGGCTGGTGCTTTGAACTTGTGGGGAATCACCACCCCAGATGATAGACCCAGATCACCAAAGTCCAGACCAGGTACTTTCTGAACTTCCATCGCACTCAAGCAATCTTCCAGTTGTTTGTACCTATCCTCGACCGGAGGATACTGGTATTCGTCGAAGTCCGTCTCATTGTCTGAGACCACAGGGCTAGGAGCCCTTCTTTCCTCTTGACTATCTTTCCCTCCAGATGAGGTGGTCAAATCAACTTCATCCCGTAGCCTGTTTCCAAACCTGTGACCTGTATTAAACAGGATTGTCCTCTTCTTCTTCTTCTTCTTTTTCAGAATCAGGGTCTTCATATCTTGCTGACCCTTAGCTAGATTCATGAACAGCTCTTGAAATTGGGCATTTTGGGCCTGTAGGGCCTTGATGGCTTGCTCAGTTGATGGTTCAGCAGACATGATGAGTGCTGAAATAAACAGCGAAGAAGATAAGAGACCTGTAATGGGTACCTGTTATGAAGTGCATGGGATGAAATGCATATGATATGATTTCAAAGACAATCGAGAGATTAAAATTTGTAAACCAGAAAGGAAACACACTTTATTAGATAAGCTTTGGAATTCAAATTGTTCAACTGATGCCCTTAAGGCGTTACATGAAAGGAAATACTGAAAAGTAAACAAAAACTGGAAAGGAAATAATCAAGGGACAATCAGTGCTCCCATGGTCTCTTCTTGTCGGTGCGGACATATTCATTGAGAATCCACTCATTCTCCAGCTGCCTAGTCAACTTCTGGATCTTCTGCTCTTGGTCGTTGAACCTTTCTCGGTAAGCATCCCGTTCTTCTCTCAGCTGCATCCAAGACCTCTTTAGTGCCCCGATGTCAGTGGGCATGTAAGGATGGAGGATGGTAGGAAGAACCCCCTCCTCATTAGCAACTTCAACAATGATAGGCAGGACGGCTTCATATGGCATACCCATCTTTTGGGCACGGATACGAACCCATCTGAGGTATGGCTCCATCGGAAGTGAGGTCTTTGGACCCAGCTCATGTGGATCAGATCTGTGAACTCTATCCCAAGCCCTTATGAATCTGCGGCATTGCTCGTCGCTATCCCCTTGAAAATCAAAGATGATACTAGGCATTAGTAGCTCATGAGGTCCTTCTCTTCTAGCACGCCCAAATTGACGTAAGGCCAAGCACGGGTTGTAAGAAATTCCTCCATTGGTTCCTATCAGTGGAACATTGGGGTACTCCCCACAACGATCAATGATAGCCACCTCGTCCATACCCTTGAGAGTCCAGATGATGTCATTATGAGAGAGAGACATAACCCTATAAGCCCATCCCATGCCTTCTTTGTTCTTCAGCACTGATTTGGGGAGGTGCGAAATAAACCACCTTGCCAATAATGGAGCACAACACATCAAGGTTCCCCACTTTCGGGCAGTACGGGCATAAAGCTGATGAAAGATATCACCCAAGAGAGTGGGTACAGGATTACGAGAGATGAAGATTTTCACCGCATTCACATCAACAAAGGAGTCAGAGTTCGGAAACAATACCAAGCCATATATCAAAAGAGCTAGAATATCCTCGAATGCCTTGAAGTCTAGACTATCCCAGAAATAATTAGCCTTACCAACCAAGAACTTAGTCAGAAAGCCCTTGGCTCCACTTCTAGTTTCCCAATTAGCCATTACCTCATCCTTGGTTAAATGAAGGGCTGCAACAATCTCTTCCGGCCTAAGAAATTTCTCCCAACCAGTAAACGGGGTCTGCTCCAGAATAGAGATACCGAGCAAATCAGAGAACTCTTCCAAGGTGGGAACCAACTGGTAATCCTGGAAAGTAAAGAAATGGTACAGCGGATCATAGAACTGGACCAAAACACTCATCATCTGCTCTTCCAATTTGGAGGTGACCAAACTGAGAAGATACCCATGTCTTCTGATGATGGAAGCAGTATCAGGCATCTTTGCAACCAACTCTTTAAGCATAGTGGGAACCTGGACAAAGTTGATCCAGATGGTATTCCTACCCATGGGCATCATGACCTACAAAACAGAACAAAGATGAATCCTTCCTGTCTTTGAAATAGGTTAGTCCAATGCAAGATGTATGCAATGTTATGATGTCATGATGTCATGATAGTAAGCACACCACAAGTATCCACAAATAGCAAACATGGTAAAGGCACACAAGTCACACAGAGAGCCCTTAGATTTCAGGCTCGTAAGGAGCTTAGGTACTACCCTCTTTCAGTTCAGTTCGTTTAAACCTGTGCTAAAAATAGTAACCAGGTTCTAGAGGATCTCAATATCATTGACTACCCTCAATCGGTCATAATTCCAGTTTAGAAACCTTTTCTTACGGCCGGAATCATCGCGAGAGTTTAGTCTCAATGAGTGTAGCATACTGCTACTGTTCTATGGCCAAGTTGGTCAATTTAAAGGTTCTAAGATCAGTTGGTGCTTAATGACCCCTTAGAAGACCCATATTCTCCTCGTTCCAACACAAGGGATATCAGTACAGACTAAAGTACCACACCAACGTAGCTACTATTTCAACCGTATCGGTCTACGCTGTACAGTTCCCTCACAGTTTATTGCTACTTACCTAAAGGGTATCCCCCAGATCCGGGTTAGGATCTATAGTAACTCCGATACAAGCCCACAAATATAAATCATACAAAGCAAACAATTGAAAACACAATGATCTAATCCTAAGGTACACCCCACTTATTAAGTTCCCCAGTAGAGTGGCCAGTTCTGTGATACGGTGGGAGAGAACTGACTGTTTTTGGAATGCTGGTTTGTGTTTTGCGTTTGTTTTTGCAAAATGTCGCGGTAAGCAAGAGTCGCCACCGTCTTTTATTTTATTCAACAAGGAAAGGAAAAAAGCACAGAAAAATTCCTTTTTCGAGATGTTTCTCGGGTCCCGGGGGTAGATTATAGAAAGGGAAGGTATTAGCACCCTTTCTATCCGTGGTTATCCAGGGGCTCTTAGGTACTTGCTCAAAGTGTTTTCAAAATTTGCTTTTCTTTGTGTTTGTGGTCTTGAAAGAAGTTTTTGTTTGAAAGGTGTAAGTGCGAAAAGTTTTGTTTTATTTTGAAAGAGCAAGTACTTAAGAACCATCTACCTACTCGAAGAAGGAACCAATCTGTGTTAATGTCCTTTAGACAATGCTATCCCACTATTAATGAGTAGGTAGCGTCGTCGTTGGAGTTTTAAGGGTCAATTCGATTAAGGGACGTGCGGTCACTAAAGCAATATTAGGACGCCATAACGGTAACCCTAATGTCTTAGATCATTTTTCCGAGGCAACCATTTCGAGGCAACTATGATCTTTGGACAAGAGGGCGACCTCTAAAATTTCCTATACTCAATGACTACGTTCGAAGGCAACCAAGTGAGGTGTACCCTAAGAGTGCACAGGTGCGAGTGTGTTGTTTTCAGTTAATTTGTCTTTGTACATGTCAATGGTGATCTAGATTGATTTTAGGTTTAAACATTCGATCTTGTCATGCATCCCCTATTATCAAACATCTAACAGTTTATAAGTTGCGGAAATTAAATTGCGGAAATTAAACTAACTATTACAAGGCGTCGGGTATTTACATCGCCAAAAACAACCCTTGAAATTAAAATGCGGAAAATAAATAAAGCGATAAAATAATTAAAGTCCTATTAAACTATTACATTCCGGGAAGCAGATACAATATTTTAAATAAAAAGGATCACGTGCGAGAAATTAAATCGGGCGAGTTCTAGGGTTTTGACCCTTTGTTTATTAAAGAAAAGATTTTTGGATTTTTTGAATTTATGGAAGAAATTAAATTAGGTTAAGCATTAAATTATAAAATTAATTAATTAATAAAAATGATATTTTTGGATTTTTGATATTTAAAGAAATAAAAATAAATTAATCAAAGTTAATAAAACCTAATCGTCTAAATTAATTTTAATTATTGAAAAAGATATTAAAGTTATTTCCTAATTAAACTAAATTAATTAAATTAATATTTATTAACAAAAATAAAATACTGAAATTAAATTTAATAAATAAAATATTTTTTAGTTTTAATTTTATTAAGAAAAAAGTTTTAATTGGTTAGTGGTTAAAAATAATAAAACAAAAACAATTAAATAATTAAAAGAAGAATGAAATAGAAAACAAAACTCAGGGGGGTTCTGGGCCCAAATTGGAGGTGAGAATGGCAATTTTCAAGGCCCATTTGTGCAAGCCTGTGTTGACTTTTCTGATTCTCCACGCGTCCTTTGACTTGATCCCACCATAGGCCTTCATTATGGACCACCAGATCTGGTCTGGGGCCATCTGGCAAATGATTGGGTGATGGTGTATGGTGAACCACACGCTCGGTTGTGTATTGAATAACCTGAAGAAAAATATTAAAAAATGCATGGGGGACCTGGGATTTGAACCCAGGTCCTGTGAGTCATTGCACAACGCTTCCACCACTCAACCAACGCGCTTCATTTGTATACCTATTGGACAATAATTATAATATGGGGAAAACAATAATATGCCAGAATTAAAACAAAAACGCGCGAACATTTGAACTATCCAACCAGGGAGGGCCACGTCTTCATCTTCTTCGTTTAACCCTGGATATTTACCTGCGAATTTACATCCGCAGCTAAATTCACATGTGTCTCCTAAAATCAATTCTAGGCCATGGAAATTGATTCCAAGCACATGGTCATGCTCGTCTGTCTCCCCTGGTTACATCCATGTCCATTAATGGGGCTGATTTTTCCTGAAAAAGAAACGCCCGAAAACACAAACCAAGAACCCTAGATTCGGCTAGGGGGTTACAGGCTATATAAATGCAATCAAATAATGCAGAAAGCTTAGAAATTGCATGAGCATCATGAATATACCAAAGATTTGTCAAAAAAGTGCAAGAATATGACGATACGATTTCGAATACAGGGAGGTTTTTTGAGAGACTTACAGCGCGATTGAGAGGGTATGAGAGCATGCTTTTGATTGCTTCTGACTCAGTGATTGCCCAGCAATGGAGTGGTGTTGAGATTTGCTTCTGAATTGGCCTCTATGCATGATTTCAGTTTCAAGCTTTTTGCCAATTTTTTCAAGTTTGCTTTTAATGATTATGCAGCCTCCAACCTCTAAATCGTGTGCCTTTCACTTGTATGTGTAATAAGAAATGCATTAGGTTAACTTTTGTGGACTGAATCCTTGTGCATCAATGCTTGGAGATTTGATTTGATCCTCCATTGATAACCTTCCAATTTTGCCAAAAATCCAATATTTTTGCACATGTAATGGTTGATACGAATTTGATTCAATTGATGATGATGATTAGGTCCTGAAATAGCCAAAAAGAGATTAAATAATCAATGTTTGGATTTTATTTGATTTAAATTGATTTAAAATGAAATAATTCATTAAAAAATCAAATTAAATAATAAAATTGACAAATGGTCACAAGGATGAAGCTAGGACACGTGTGTAGTGTGACAAGATCAAATCAAGTGGAAAATAATGGGCCCATTTGACAAAATTTGATGTTTTGGGGATAGTTGACTTTTGGCAATTTTGCAAAAATGCCCAACTTCAGCAATGCATAACTTCTTCGATTTTGATCTTTTGGAAGTGTTCTTGGACTTTTTAGAAACCTTGAGATGTCCTCTAACCAACACTTTAGGTATCATCTCATTTTGATATTCCATGTTCAAGTTATAAGCTTTGGAAAAAAAGGTGTTTTTGTTGACTTTCAAAAATGACCTATAATGTCCAAATTTGTAACTTCTTGTGAGTGCATTTATTGATCTTGGGGTGTGAAGATGGATTGTAGGAAATTGCATCCTCTTTAATATGTGCTTTGGATGGGTCATTTCTCATGAAGTATGAGAAAGTTATGCTTGGTCAAAGTTGAGTTGACTTTTCCTGCAAAACCCTAATTTAGCAACTTTTGAGTCTTGAGGAATTTTGAGCAATCCTTGATGAATCATGATAAACCCTTGATAAAATGATGAAATATCCTTCAAAATGATAATGTTGACAAAAAATCTTGAAGTTTGACTATTTGTAGGTCACAATTGACTTTTGCCCTAGCATAGTCGATTTTTGGACCCTTTGAGCAATTGACTGAGCAAACTTCCTCTGCAAGGCTTGAAATTTGACATGGATGAACTTGAGAACATATTAGGGCATTGGGGAGAACTTGAGGTCATTTGGATGCAAGGACCTTGATACAACATAAAACCCTAATTTGGGATTGACTACCTTAGGAGATGACTTGACTGTTCAACTCTTGAGCAATCTTGAGCCTCTTGGAGATTATTCTTGCAATGTCTTGGGAAATATGAGAGGGAAAATTTTTGGGTACAACACCTACGTACCACCTTTTCAGGAAATAGGGGATCAGGGTACACGTAGTTCCTCTTTCAAAAATTTAAAACCCAAGTGGAAAACATCATCGTCATTGTCCGTGTGGAAAACACACCTATTACCCACGATCATGAGAAAGGAGAATTTGCATCATCTCAAAGGGGAGGATATGGCTTGGATTTAAAAATCAACAATGCGTCACTCAACACCCAAGAGGAAAAATATCTCTCTTCAATACATATTGTAGAAGTATAGTTGTTTGCATCACTACAAGGATTGACAAGAGTTTAATCTTTTAAGAAAAGTTTTAAAGATGAAAAGCCAATGTGGAAAAATGGTTTGAAATGAGATTAATTGAATATTAGTCTTCTCACAAAAAATGTCAAGGTATTATTAAGTTGATTGGAGTTTATTTATGAAAATGTTTTGAAAGTGCGTGGACATAAGTCCAAGTTTATTATGAAAGTGGTTCGAGTCCAAAAACAAGAAGAGTTTTCAAAAAGGGAAAGAAGATTTTTGAAATTAAAGAATATGGGAGGATAAGAAGGGACTATCCTAAAGCACAAGGTAAAAGCTATGGATAAGAACCATCTAACCAACAAGAATTCAATACTTGACATTATGAGCCAATATGGAATTCCCATTCCTTGGTTTGAAACCAATCAAGCAAAAAAATACTAGACCTCTTGAGAGAACCAAACTTCAAGTGTATTAAGTCTTCAAAAAAATTGGGCAGAGTAACAGCTGTATACGGGTGAATTCCAGATTACAAACAAAGGGTGTAATCATTAAAAACCTGCACACAAAAACAAACAAACAACCCAATGTCTTGAGGTAAACCTCAAGAACTCCAGACAAAATAATCAGATAAGATCACAAGGTCTCCAAGATAGGCCAAAGTTTCTAATTCTAAGTCCAAGAAAAGTCCCATGCTCCACAATGCCAAGGATACTAACCAAATAGTACAAGTATCATTAAATATTTTTAGGGTTTATGTTGATTATTAAGTATCTTAAAAAGGAAAAGGAAATCTCAAATGAGCAAAGTAAAAATGGCAAGAAAGTAAATGCTCAAATGAGCAAAGATGAAAATGGCATGAAATATAAATGCTAAAAGTAAATGGTACATAAAGCATAAAAAAAAATAGAAGCATAAAGTAAAACAAGTCAATAATTAGTGGTTAGTTGGATGATCATCTTGAAGCTTGCATTTGGAACTTATTAGAGGATTGGTAGAACCAAAGCCTCCACACAACAAGTTGCATTTTCTTTTTGTCAAGTATATCATCCATATGGAATTCTCACAAGTGCCATTTAATGATCAACGATGTTTAAGTGATCCGCATTGACCAAAGGTGTTGTAGATCCATTAGAGGATTGGTAGAACCAAAGCCTCCATACAATGAATCTCAAGGTTATTAGATCAAAGAGATCAAATTATCATACTTGGGCTTGCAATCATAAGTTTGGGCCACGAATGATCATTTATTCGAATCAGGAAAAAATTTAGCACTATGTTAAGCAATCGTAAGTGGACTTATATAGAAGTCCCACCTATTTTGAGGCCGGTCAATAAAAATATATGCACCATTTGTTTTGAGACATGATATAGAGATCATGCTCTAACAATATCTAGTGCAATAAGAAGGGGATGAGATGAAGAGGGATGGGTAAAAAATGTACAAACCACATTTGAATTAAATTTTAATCAAACTATTATTAAAATCATTCATCCATTTTTGTGGAGTCAAACTCAAAACCATGGATCCAATGATGTTAATAAAGTTCATGATCCAAAATCTAACCCAAGATCAGCCAGAAAATAGTCACAAAATAATATCACATTTTAATATACATAAAAGGGTTTGAAAATAATGTTTAAAAAAATAGAAAATAAAGAAAAAAATATCAACTATGTTCAAATTAATCAATAAGTAAAAAGTAAGACCATAGAAAAATAAGAAAAAACGCTCAAATAATTTACAAATTTTTTGGTAATTTTTTAAAGTCAGAAACTATTTCTAAAATTAAAATAAATGGGTAAAATAAAAAAAAATGGTAAAAAATAGTAAAATCAGCAACAAAAATAAAATAAGGTCACCAATATTTGTCACAATATCATTGGATCATTCCATAATTTTTTCAGAATTTTAAAAAGTATAAAAGTATTTTTTTAACATTTAAAACAAATCAAATAAGTGCAAAATTTATAAAAAATACCAAAACACAAAATTAAATTGTGAAAAAATAAAAATCAGAAAGAGAATAATCAAAAATATTTTTCATAATTTTTTCATATTTTTTTGACTAAAAATGAATTTTCTATGATTTTTTGAAATTTAAAACAATTAAAAATATAAAATCAGAAAAAGAAAATAATAGTAAAATATGTGGACCATTGGATGAGAGTCAAAACGCGTTAGTAATCAAATCCAAGGGATTTGGCGTGTTGTGCATATCATGGTTGTTGTACCCCAAAATTTGTCCTCCCATATTCTTCAAGATTTGTCAAAAGCATGCTCCAAAATTCCCCAAGGGTTGCACAGTGTAAGGGCCTCCTAACAGTCAAAATTAGGGTTTTGGTTCTGACAAAGAAGATGAAGTTTCCAAGGGTCCAATCAAGTCTCACATGCCTATAAAGATGGTCAAGCATCCTCACACCAAGTTTCAAGACTTTCAGCACAAAATTGCACAGTCAAAACCCTAATTGCACTACAGTCAACTGTAGGGGCAAAATGGTCATTTGGCAGTCAAAAGTTCAAATTTTTGGTCAACATTTCATTTTTAAGCCACAAACATCATTTGATCAATGCTTGATCATGATTCTCAAAGCCTGGCTCAAAAATCATCCAGATGCAAAAGTTTCCTTATTTGGACAGTTGAAAAAGTCAACTGTAAATTGACCAGGGCATAACTTTCACATGGATTATCAGAAAAATTCCATCCAAAGCTCATTTTGAAGAGAATGACATTTACTACAACTCCTCTTCACACTTCAAGTCCAAGAAATGCTCTCACAAAAAGTTATCAATTTAAACATTATAGGTCATTTTCAAAAGTCAACAAAAAGGGACTTTAAGTCAAAGGCCATAACTTGAGATTGGTAAATAAAAATGACATGGGACCAAAGGCATTGGTTAGAGGACTCAAAGAACTTTCCAAAATGTCCAAGAACATGAGCAAAGCTTAAAAATTGAGCAAGTTATGCCTTGTGGAAGTTGGGAAATTTTTGGGATATTTTGAAAAGTCAACATTGCTTCAAATGACCTAAAATTGCTAATGGGCCTCTTTTTCTTCCACAATTCATCATCCAAGACATGTGCACGACCATTTGGCCCAAAGGGAAGTTTTTTATCATTTTTATTCATTTATTTGGATTTTTAATTATTAATAATTCATTTAATTAAATTAAATATGTGAAAAATACTAAACCTAATTTTTTGAATCTTTTTGTGCATAAAATAATCTCAAGATTTTGTGTATAATCAGATTTGGAAAGTATCTTGGTGATTGAACATGATTGAGACCAAATATGCATGAAAAGATTGAAAAAATAATGCATGGAAAATCAAATATTGTATCATCAATTCCTTGATTCTTTGGCTCAAATTCTTTGACCTAATCACTCACATACATATACACAAGCAAACCCTCGTACAAAAGAACTCCCAGCTGCGCAAAAAAGCCAAGAACAAAACTTGAATTTTCTCAAAAAAACTCAAATCTGAAAATCATCTTCCAGGTCGATTCAAGCCACCATACTTATTCCATTGTGTTCCTGAGGTTTCAAGGAACGTATACAGATCACAATCATCATCCCTAACACAGGAAATAGGTAGCACGACCTTGACCGGTTCAAGTTTTTTTTCAGATTCGTGAAACATAATTCATGCATTATTTGTAAATTCTAACATTGGATTTGTATTCATTATATCATTCTGAAGCTAACGGTGTACTTTGATTGAATTTTTATGCACCACACGCGATTTCACCATGAACAAGACCTAGGGTTTTCAAAACTGTGAATTGGGGTTTCCCAGTTAAGGAAAAATTGGGACATGAGGCTTGGACCATTAGAACCAGAAGACCATGGCCAATCAATTCCATATCTCGCGCCTAATTTATGAGCCAAGAATCTCTAATCGTTATTTTTCATGATGTTGCTTTTGGGGACGGTTCAAAAACCGTTGCCAATTTCTTTTTATTTTCAGGAAAAAACAAGCCAAGGAAGGGGACGATTAGGTGGCCATCAGCAATTGGTTGGTTTGAATCTCGCGCGAAAAAGAAGCACTAACATTTTTTTTGTTTTATTATATTTGTTAGTTATATGATATACAGATAAATGAAGCAGCTCCACTGGTTAAAGGACACGCTGGTAACCCCTGGGACCTGGGTTCGAATCCCAGGTCCCCCACCCCTTCAATATTGTTTTCCTATTAATGATTCTATGCAGCTTCAGCACTAAGGACCACCATGCGTCCACAATCTCCAACACGCCACCTGGCCAATCTCACCAATCCAAGGGACCAGATCTGGAGAGCATGGTAAACCTCAGTCAACGCACTCACACGCTAGCATGGAAAGTCAGCCAGGCCAAAGGCCATTGGGCCCAAATTGCTAAACAAAAACCTCCTATTTGGGGACAGACCCCCCTAGAGTTTGTTTCTTTTACTCTTTTTATATATTTTTCTTTTCTTTATTTTAATTAATTTCTTTAATTCTTTATAATTATTATTTTCATAATATAAAAAACACAAAAAAATCAGATAGGACAAAATTAAAATATATTTATTTAATTAATATTTTTGTAAATAAAATTCATTAATTAACTTAGTTTTAAATCTAGGATTAATCTTAACATTTTTCAATAAAAACCTAAAATTTGGTAGAATTAGGGTTTCAAATCTTTTTCCATCCTTTTTTCCTTTTTACCACATTAATTATTAATTCTTCTTATTATTTTTATAAATCAAGATTGCATATAAATAATTAGGTTAATTTAGGTTTAAACTTTAATACTTTCTTAATAAACTAAAAACAATTAGAATTAGGGTTAGTATTTAATTCTCATTAAAAAACCATAAATACAAAAATACCAAAAATAATTCCCTTTCATTTTAATTTTCATTAATTTAATCATTTAATTTAATTTCGTTAAAAGGGTCCAACGCCCTCGTTTCTAATTTAGATTTCAATTCGCGTATTTATTTCTTTTCCTTTTAATATTTATGTACCTCTCCCAAAGCTTTGTAAACTCGGACATTTTAATCTTTCACACTTTACTTTATTTATTTTCTGTCAAATCGGGTCCTGGAAATTTTGGCGATGTGGACCCGCGCCTTTTGTAATAGTTTAGAACTTTTAATTCCCGCATCTTTTTAACTGTTAAATAAATGCATGCAAGAATGAATGGCCTTAAATTAAAAGCAATGCGTAGCTCACCAAATGCATGATCAAAGACAAATATTAACATGAAAACAACACACAAATCCACACACCACCCCTAGGGTACGCCTCACTGTTGCCTTGCCTCGAAAGGTGATCGTCGAGTAGAGGATGTCTTAGTAAGTCCTCATGATCCGGGAACCTGGCATGAGGGTAGCTTCTAAGGTGTCTTCCCATTGCTCCGGTGATCACCATGTCCCGAACCTCGAATTGACCCGAACACCTCCAACGGTGGTGCTACTTAAATCTCAATGGTGGGATGGCACTACTTTAAGGACATTTACACAGACGAATTCCTTAGGGTAGGTAGACGACTCTAGATACTTGCTCTAATTTCAAAAACAAATCAAAAATACTTTTCACACCGACACCTTTTCAAAAAGCTTTCGAAGGCAATTTTTCAAACACTCTTGAGGACCGATACAAGAGTCGAACTGAAATTTTCAAAGAAACTTTTTTAAAAACTCACAGTTGAAAAGCAAACAAAACATTTTGAAAACACAAATGAGCAAGTATCTAAGAGCCCATGGATAACCATGGATAGAAAGGGTGCTAACACCTTCCCTTTCTATAATCTACCTCCCGAACCGAGAGCAATCTCTATAAGGAATTTTTCTGTGCTTTTGTCCTTTCCTTGTTGGAGAAAATAAAAGACGGTGGCGACTCTTGCTTCCGCGACATTTCGCGAACCAACGTTAAACAGTCAGTTCCAGATCCACCGATCACAATGGTCATTAGTGAATATTGTACAGAATCATTAATTAAATCAGGATTTAAAAAATACAGATGGCGCACCTTCATTGGTTAGAAGATGACACGTTGGTCATCTTCAACCTCCAGCCATCATGAATTGCAGGTCTCTCAAACTGTAAAATCAAAAGCTCAAACCTATGCCATTCGCTTCGTCTCTTCAAGACGAAGACAACCACACCCTCGCGCCAAATTTATATAAATTGTAGCTCAAGCAATTTGGAAGGAAAGTTTTGAAAAGGGATTTGAAATTTCATGGTAAAAACGTGTTTCCAATGAAATGTAAATGTTGCGACTAGAACCAGGGCAATGAGAGCAACACAATGATATCAGAGTTTTGAAGAATTGATGAAGGAATCTACCTATTGAAGTTGAGTTACAGAGCTCTGAAACTGGACTTCTATGGAACAGTATAGGGCACGATTCTTGAATGTAATTATATGGTTAGCTTCAGGGAAGATCAAGGAAGGTGAATTGAGGGAAAAATTGGATTGAAAAAGGGTCGATAATGGATTTTGAAGTTGCTGAATTCTGAGTTGTGAAATAAGTTTGGCAGGGTGATTCTGGCTATCCAAGCTTGGGAAATTGAATGGGATAGTTCATGTATTTATAGGAGAAGCAAATGGGATAAAAAGGAAGAGTGAATGATGCGTTTTGGAGGGAAATCATGCACACCTGATACACGAGTGAAGTGTGATACAAACTTGATCAAAACTCATCCAATTCTTGCGTTTTGATGTGCTAAACAAATCTGGAACTTCACTAAACATGTTTAGAGGAAAAAATGCATGGAAAAATTGTGATTAAAGGCCACATTATGGATTTCAAAATTCTGACTTGGTGAGAAATTCAATTTCAAAGTGCCAACTTCTGACCAATGGCATTTTCAACCCAAGGGGTCTTAGGGCATGATTCTTGATGCTTTAGAAAGATGAGATTACAAGCTCTGTAATGGAAAAATAATGGAATCAAATGGATGCTTGAGCTGAAAGTTGCATTGATTCAAAGTTGAAGAAAAAGGATTGACTTTCCATACTTAGAAATATTTCAAATTCTTCTTCAAAAAATGACCTATAATTTCTTGCATCCAAACAAGGCCTTTCACTTGGAATTTGCTCTTGACCAAAAAATATGGCATGAAGTAGATCTCTTGAATGACATTTTGGGACTTGAACCATTCAAAATATCCAAAAATTGGGAGAGTTATGAATTGTTGAAGTTAGCAAAAAATCATGAAATGACCTATAATCTTTTGCATCTTTAAGGCAACTTACATCCATTTTCCAACTTTGCACATAAAAGAAGGCATAAAGTTCACATCTTCAAGATCATTATGGAAAAATAATGGACTCAAGGTGATACAAATTGACCAAGTTATGATCATTTGAAGTCACTTATGTAAAATTGTGGATTCATCTAGATGACTTGTAATCTTTCTTCTTTATCAAGGCTCTTCAACATGTAAACTCCTTGGAACTTTTGAAGTGATTTGTTGATAACCCTTTGAAGAGAATGATGTCTTTAGAATCACTCAAAAATACCAAAAGGTGAGAAAGATATACTCCTTTGAAGTTCAAAACCCTTGCTTCTAGATCAAGAAAATGCCTTGAGGAACTTTGACAAGTTTGAACAAACTTCTTGTACCAATACTCTTGATTTATGAACAGAAGTTGTTGAGGATGATAATGAGGACTCATAGCCACCAAAACCACTTCCATATCTTGAAATTGAAGATAAATATGATCTTGTGACCAATAGGAACAAGGCCTTGTCCAAACATAACAACTTCTCCAATCAACCCCTTGTACTTTTGAGTGACATCTAATAACCTTGAAATGTGATGAATCAAAATAACCTTGCCATGCCAATTCTTCCAAAACCACTCCAATGGTGAGGTTTGAACTTCTAAAGCTTTTATTGGCTAGGGCATGGAAATAAACTCATGAACCCATGGGGTAGCTTGTTAAATCTCATTGCCTTCACCTACATGGATAACAAGCAAGACAAACCAACATTGCATTTTATTAGTTAAACAAAACAATATTCATGATCATAAAAGGAACATAAGTCAAGGTGCTTGGTAATCCCTCAGAAAGGCAAAATTAAATGTAGGGAGGGGAACCAAGAATCCTAGTGTGATCTTGTTGTGAATGAATCAACACGGTATGATGAAGGGATCTTAGGGGGAAAAATTGGGGTACAAAAGTTAGGGCCCAAGAACTTTTGAGCTTCGTGATTCAAAATGCAGGGACTTTTAGGCCAAACTAAAGCCAGATCTAAAGACTCAAAGGCCTGTTCCTACCATACATCCTTCATGGGCCATACGTACAGGATTCTGTGCAAATACCCGAGTTCTGATTTATTGGGCTTAGGACACAAATTGAAACCTTTAATCATAATCGGGGGCAGAGCAGTTTCTCAGTTAATTTAATGGTGCATTCAATCGCAAGCTTTCGCATCATACATGACGAGTAGTGTCGGAGGTATCCTTCCAAAACAAAAGATGGTGATGGTTCCACATAATCATTAAAACAGTAAGTCATTATCTCTTATAAGAAAAGCCTGATAAGCCAAAACCTATGAAGGAGACTTAAGAGAAAAATGGGGGCATCCCACTGACTGTAATCATAAAAGAAACTGTTCAGGAAAAAGGTAAGGATAATAAAATCAAAAAAGATGTCGATACAAATCCTCAACAAAAATAAAAGGTTACAAAAAATGAATGCCTCCTCAAAATAAACTTTCAGTATTCGAACCATCACCAGAATATCAGAGCAAAGATTCCAGACTCAATCGGGATTTAAACACACAATTAAGTGAGTATAAGACTGGAAAAAATCACGAAGAATGGGTTGGGTACAAATAAATTTCGAGCCTTTATCCTTTGTTTCTTAAACCTTGAACCAGGCCACGTTACAACCCTTACAAGTCTTAGCTGAAGCATGGGTTAGTTCGAAAGCATACTGTTACAAAAAGGTATCCTGACTCCTGTAAGGTTTACTATAAATCCTGAGCTGAATTCATATTCTTACAAAATTCGGTTTGTTTACTAAAAATACATTTTTCAAAACTTCAAGACAGACATAAGCTCTGCATTCTTTAAATGTCATTGTTTACATATGACTAATCATTCGACAACAGAAAATTCGCACGACAGAAATTCAATGAACGGAAATCCTCTCAATAGACAGAATCACCTCAGTTGGAAAGACATTTCCAGTAACATGCCTTTCATAATCAAGGGGCACAACATGGTGTCTAACTAATCTGGGGAAGTCAAGTCAATATTCAAGGAATCTCTCAAAAGTGCCGAATAGCCAGGGGCAGATCTCCATCTGAATCACTTGAGGCATTGAACATGAATTCTAGAAAAGGATCCCGTACGATCGAGCAAACCTTTTTCTGGAAGTGCTACAACACTTACTACTATGGACAATGACAATTTTATGCACCCTATGAATGCAGACATAGTAGAAAAATACTACGCATGAAAAAAGACCCGCTGGGTTGACTGGCCTAGGAAAAAACAAAGGCATCCCGACGAAACAAAAATGTTCAAGCAAAAATTAGGGATATATAAATAAAACTGTACACCCGAAAATTCGAAAACTTGAAAAGGAGGCTTGGGCAAAAAGGGGTATTCCGGTGGAATGAAAATCTGAAATGACAGTCCAGGAAAAAGTTAGGGATTAAAGTGTACGACTATATCCCATCATTTCTTCACCTGTCTATGAGTAGAATACTTATCACCCTGATCAGCATTTACTCAAGACTCTGGGAGTTATAGCAAAGTTCAAGTTGTCCACACATCCCCACATAATCACTTCCATGGATTATCCCCACAATTTCCCCGGCAGATCGCTCTGGCAGATAAAGGAGTATGATATTCTTCCTAGAAATATCACCAACCTAAGGAGTTTCAATCGGTAAAGTTCATGGAGTTTCTCTTCCCCATGAGCTGATGATTTGGGTTGATATTGGGCCTTAGAATTCGTGCAAGGCATGAGGAAAAAGACCAGGTTCATTGCATCTCAAGAAGGGCAAGTTTTTCACAATTTTGGAAGTATTTTAATATGTTTGATATTGCTTTGAAAGGGGGACATTATGTGTGGTTTCTTGCCATGTTTACTCACTGTTCCATCCCTCTATAAATACAAAACAAAAGCATAAGCAAAAGAGCACAAAATCCCTCTTCAAAAATCTCTCCAATTGCCTAACAAAAGCTCTACAAAATTTTCAAAAAAAATCTCAAACTAGTGCAAAGTCGTATATGCATTTCAAAGCCCCAACAATCTAAAAAAGTGATCGAATTACCTCTCTGAGGCATCTAGGAATCCAATCCAACTCATAACTGAGTCCCTTCATGTTCAAACGATCACTACGATCATCACCAGTTTGGTATAGTTTCCTTGGATTCAATCTGTTAATATATATATATATATATATATATATATATATATATATATATATATATATATATATATATATATATATATATATATATATATATATATATATATATATATATATATATTGTTAAATCTAACGCATGCATATATGTTTATGGCAATGATTAGAGCAGGTTTAACGTATCACATGTGAGTTTAAATGATTAAATCACAGGATGCCATTGTTAGGGCTCAAGAACTTTTGAGTTTTGTAATTCAAAATGCAGGGACTTTCAGGCCAAACTAAAGTCAGATCTAAAGACTCAAAGGCGAGTTCCCACCATACATCCTTTAAGGGCCATACGTACATGATCCTGTGCAAATACCTGGGCTCTGATTTATTAGGCTTGGGACGTTTTCAGACTCTCACCCCCTATTTGCTTATTGTAACATGGTCCATATTATCCTTTGTCTTATTTAGTTTCTTTTGTTTTAATTAATTCCTTTTTCTTTTTATAACAAAAATATCATAAAAAATCAAAAAAATCAGAAAATCACCAAAAATTTAGATTTAGTTTTTTTTTATTAAATTTAATTTTCATGAATCAATTAGTTAGTTACTTTGACTTATTTCCGTAATTATAAAATCAATTAGAATTTAGGATTTAATTAATTTCAATTCTTTTTTTTAATACAAAAAAATATAGAATTAGTTTTCTTTTTATTAATTTTAATTCTCATTAATAATTAATATTTTTCTTTAAGATTAGATCTACTTTAGTTAATTTTTTTATTATTTAAACATTTTTGTTAAAATAAAACAAAAACAATACAAAGTTTTCTTAAATTACTTAGACCTTTCTTATGGTTTCGAACATTCTTTTAACCCTGGCGCGTTCATTTTACTTTCTGCATTATTATTTCCTTATTATTGCATCTGCTTATCGTTTGTAACAGTTAAAAATTAGGATTTTATTTACCGCTTTTATCCCTAGTATTTGGACTTGTAATTTTCCCCCTCCCCGAAGCCATGTATTAGTTAGATTTAATTTTCGCACTTTAATTTCCCGCCCTGATATTCAACTGTTAGATGTGTGCCTAATAGGATTTCATAACAAGAATATAAAAAACAAAACGTTAGCAAACCTAACATCAAAGAAAAATAATTGAATACAACACACTCGCACGTGTACACCTCTAGGGTATCCCACTTCGGTTGCCTTTGGAATAAAACGGTCACGATTCTCAAATGTAAGAGATTTTAGTGGCTACCCTTTGGTTTAAAAAGATTATAAGTCCCTCGATGACCCTTTCGACGTTGCCTCAATGAAATGATCTTAAAACCTTAGGGTAATTACTAAGATATCTTACTAGTTGCCCTTGTGACCATACGACGATCCTCGATTGTCCCTCAAACATCCAACGATGGGGATACCTACTCCCTAATAGTAGGATATCACTGTCTAAAGGAAAAGAGGAAAAGAACAAACCTTTTCGAGTAGGTAGATAGTTCTTAGATGCTTGCTCAAAACAAAACATTTTCCACACCTACACTCCTTTCCAAAAATATTTTCAAAAACACTTTGTATACGTTCTCAACAATACGAGAAACATTACAAAGTTCATCGCACTAAGGCGTCTTTTCAAAATACTTTTTTTTCAAACACACAAGCACAAGGTATTTTCAAATGAGCTAGCATCAAAGAGGCCGTAGATAACTACGGATGGAAAGGGTGCTAACACCTTCCCTTTCCATAATCTACCCCCTTACTCAGAAATAATCTCAAAAGGTCTTTTTTTGTTCTTTTCACCCTTTCCTTTGTTGGATAAAATAAAAGTCGGTGGCAACTCTTTCTTACTGCAACTTTTGTAAATACAAACGCAAAACCAGTATAACAGTCAGTTCTCCCATCATATTGCACTGTGCTTGGGGCATGATCAATAAGATTGATAGCAAGACTTTGGGGCATAAGAACTCCATCCCTTTGGGGACCTACCTCAAATGGGTGGGTCTCGTGCTCAAAATATTATAATGCCATATCTTGCTATTCTACCAGTATTGTGGAGCATGTTGTTGAAGGAGATGTTCCTCGTGCCATTCTTTATCCTGATATGCCTACTGATTTTAAAGAACTACAGAAGTCTTGGATTCAACTCAAGGAAGAAAGGGATACCTTTGAGACTCAATTCTATGCTAGTGAGAAGAAAGTATTGGATCTGATGAAATGACTCCACGAAGAGCAAAGACTTAATGCATATGTCAACACAAAGAGGAAGCGTCCATGGGAGGCTTAATGCCTTAGGCCTTAGGATTTTCATAATTTAACTATCTTGCTTTCATTGTAAGCCTAAAAGGCAGTTATAATTTGAACTTACTACTAAGTTTCTTTATTTCCTTTTTTGATTAACAAATTTACATCCCACGAGGTCCTTGAAAACATTGCATATGCATATACATTTACATACCATGTCATTGCATAACAGGTATTCTCAAGATAGGTTTCTCATCTTCTTGCTATTTATTTCAGCATAAAATAGCTCTCAAACAGACAATCAAGGATCTCCAAGCTCATAATTCCCAATTCCAATAGATGTTCCTGAACTTAGCTAAGGGGAAGGAAGAACTGAAGGCACTCATCACCAAAGAGAAGAAGAAAAAGACAAAGAAACCAGTCGGAATCCTTAACATGGGAATAAGGTTCAGGGGTCCAGTCAAGCAAGTTCAGGATCCCGATACCCCATTAGACTAAGACGACGAACATGATAAAGATGATAAGAGTGGTGAAACTGAAAAAAGCAACCATGGTCCTGCCAAATACTCTGATGAAGAGGAAGAAGATTATTTGAATGAATAATATCCCCCTTCTGATGAAAAATACAAGCATCTAGAAGATTTTCTAAATTCTATGGAGAACCAGAGAGTGCCTGGGTTGGATTTTGAGGATTTGGGTTTAGTCTCAGGAGTTGTCGTTCCTCATAAGTTCAAAGTCCCCACTTTTTCAAAGTATGACGGTGTTTCTTTCCCAAAGCTTCATTTGAGGTCTTATGTCCGGAAGATTCAACCACACACTGCTGATAGGAAGTTGTGGGTGCATTTCATTCAAGAGAGCCTGTCTGGAACACAGTTGGAATAGTTCTATCAACTAGAAGGGGCCAATATCCATACCCGGGAAGATTTGGTTGCTTCTTTCTATAAGCAATACCCGTATAATGTTGATCTTGCACCAACCCGTATGTAACTACAGAGTATGACCATGGGCTCTAGTGAAGGCTTTAAAGAGCATGCCCAGAAATGGAGAGATCTAGCAGGAAGAGTTCGGCATCCCTTGTCTATAGGGAATTGGTTGACATGTTTACGGGTTCACTGAGTTGATATTAATAGGGGAACATGTTGAAGGTGGAATTAGAAGCATAAAAACTCAGGTGACTGCATCTTCAAGTACTGCGGAGATGTATTTCAACGGGAGGAAAGAAGCTAATGATGTGTGCGGCCAAAAAGGTCGTAGTAAAGGTGACCTTCATCAATCTGTAGGGACAGTAATGATTTCCAATCCCGCACCTAAGCAACATCAATAACAAGGCAATCAACATAGGCCGGATGCACCCAGGAGACAATTCACCAAAATCAATATGCCGTTGTCTCAAGCATTACAACACAACTTGAAGGCAGAGTTGATTACATTGAGAGATCCTCCTCAAAATCCCAACACTTCCTCTCCCCGGTACAATCCCAATGTAAGATGCGCCTATCATTCCAATACTCTCGGACATGACACAAATGGCTTCTGGGCTCTGAAAAATAAGATCCAAGACATGATTGACGCTATGGAGATTGAATTTGACCCTCCTGAAACTCCTAATGTGATCACTGCACCTATGCCTAATCATGACAAGGGAATTAATGTTATTGATGATGTTTCTGTTGTGGGAGACGCTGATAGCAACTGTGACATAGACAGTTGGATTTTCCCTACTATCGGCGGTGGAATTAACAATTGGAAGGCTAAAGAATTTATACCAATCTCCTTTAGTTAGGAGGAAATGCTATTTTCTTTTTTCTTGCTCTCAAGTTTTTTGGATATGTAATTTAAATAATAACTTTAAGCCTTGTGCCTTACCAGGGGCATAACGGTCCATTTGTTAGGGTTGTTATCTTTCATCCACATATTTTCATATAATAAATCATTAGACATTTACATTCAAATTTTGTGCTCTTTGTCTTGATTCTACTTTATTGCTTTCAAAATCGCTATGTGTTCTTATACACACCCACACAACAAATTGCAGATCCATATCCACCCTGGATCCCATTGATAATAATTCTGCTATTGTCAATTATGAAATACTTGGAGAGCTTGCTAGGCTATTAGAGCAAGAAGAAAGAGCTATAGAACCACATGAAGAGCCAGTCGAGATTATGAACTTGGGTACTGAAGACGACAGAAAAGAAATCAAGATAGGTGTCGACCTAGAAGAAAGTTTCAAACAAAGGTTAATCCAGATGTTGCGTGACTATATTGAGATTTTTTCTTGGTCGTACGAAGACATGCCAGGGCTTGATACTAACATTGTGGTTCACCGTCTACCGTTGAAGGAAGGTTGTCCCCCTATAAAGTAGAAGGTTGATCGTATATGTTGTACCACAAAATTTGTCCTCTCATTTCTCAAAGGATCATCCTGGAACCTGAGGTTTGCTTCTATCGAGTTTCAAGTCTTGAATTACAACTTTTCAAGAAAATCATTCACAAGGGCAAAATGGTTAAAAGCACACTGAAAAGTCAAACTTTGACTTTTAGATCAAAAATCAAGTTTCAACAATTATATTTCATCAAGACATGAAATGGGTTCATCAAAAATCAGAAGTCAGAAATTACGTTGAAAAAGTCAAATTTCTAAACATTTAGAAAATTTTCTAAGTGTTAAGAGAATATGATACTTCAGAACTTCTGAGCCAGCCTCCACGCAAGTGCAGTCAGAATTTGAAAACATGGTTCAGAACATGATTCTTCAATCAGAACATGGCTCTTCAGCATATTCTTCGATCAGAGAATCACCCTTCGAGTTTCACTCTGGTCTTCTTCGATCAGAACATCACAAAGCCCCCAAAACCTTGTTTGAGCAGCCTGCTGCACTACTGTAGCACAGTCCTGCAACCAGCTGCCACAATGCTCCAAATTGCTTCTGATCTAGTCCACGCCTGCATTTTTATCAAACCCTATATCTGCACCAAATTAGTGTACAAAAACTGTGATTAAAAAGAAATGGAGCAGTATACCAAAAAGGTTTGAATCCCATTTGTTTTTCCCCCGAAAACCACAACAAACCCATCTAAAAATAATTAGCTTCATCACACGTTCAAGGGGCTGGTTTTTGGAGAGAGAGATTTGTCAAAAGAGAGAAAAGAAAACTGTGAAACTTTCGTAAAAAATCCAGAATTCCCAAATAGAAAACTAAATTTTTGTTCTTCCCTTTGAACAAAGAACTTAGCATTTTCTCTTCCGTTGCTCTTGGTGACTCCATAACATCTGAAGGCAGCAGTTCAAGTTCCAAGCACACACTCTAGGTTTAAGGTAAGTCTTTTTGACTTTGCATATTTCATTCAGAATATCATTAAATATGTAAATATCATAGTATTGATGTTGTCTATATCATTGCATAAGTAGAAAAACTGTGGATCAGAACTTCTTGATTAAGGCTAGGCTCAGAATCAGGATTAGAACTTCTATAAATTGTTGTGCTTTTATCCTTCTGATTTTCTGTTGTTAAGAACTGAATAAATTGTTGATGTGCTGATTAATATGAGGAAAGAGCTGAAATATAGCACATAACTTCTGATTTTCACTCACGGTTTTAGCACAACATAGAACTTCTTAGTTCTCCTCACGGTTTTATGACAACACAAAACTTCTGAGTTCTCTTTACTATTTTAACGTACAGAACCTCTATGATTTTCTCACTGTTTAAACACACTGAACTTCTGATATTCACTCACTGTCTTAGCACATACTGAACTTCTGAGTTCTCTACACTGTTTTAATACACATAACTCCTAAGACTTTCTCACTATTCTAACACTCAAATTCAGCACATAGCAACCCAAAACTTCTGTATTTTCCCTCTAACGTTTCTTGCAGGACCTCAGAGTGTATCAATCCAGAACCTCTGACGCTCCCTTCTGAACCACAATGCGCCTAACATCAGAACTTCTGATCCCCTTTGTTTTGCTTTCAACAACATGTTAATTCTATCTCTCATTATTTCCCTCTTTTATCATTTTCAATATTAATACCTCTTTTTATTATATAAAAAGTACATAAAAATATTTTCTTTTTATTTATTCATTAAGACAAAATACCATTTTTCAAAGCAAATCCTTTTTCTTTCTTGCATGGTAAATTTCAATATGGTTGTAATAGTTAAATAGGATTCAAATTCTTATAACCCCCCATGTGTAAATGTGTACCCCCATCCCTAAATATTGTAATAGCTTAGGACTTTATATTTCCGCAATTTATCACTTTTCAAATACATTGCTAGTAATTAGGGCATGTATGGCAAGACATGAAATCAACAAATATATAACCCTAATCAAGACTAAATTCATGCAATCAAACACACTTTGAACACACGCACCCTTAGGGTAATCTCACTTGTCGCCTATCGGAAATTAGTCATGTCCCTCGAACATGGGCATTTTAGCAAAAGACCCTCGATAAAAGATTGTAGTCCCTCGATGACCCTCGATGTTGCCTTCGGTAAACGATCTAGTCCCTAAAACAAAATTGCTAAAACATTCCATGGGTTGCCTTCTATGACTATATAAACGGCCCATACCCGTCCCTTTACATCCGACGATGGGGCCTCTTACCAAATCAATGGTAAGATAGCAACATCTAAAGGAGGAGGAAAAGAACACTTAATACCTTTTGAGTAGGTAGATTCGCTCCTAGTTGCTCGCTTGCTCACAACCAAACATTTTACACCAACACTTTTACATTAAAACCTTTTTTCAAAAAGACAAAAGCTTTTGTATACATTCTTATAGAGACGAGAACCATTACAAAAGCATATTTTCAAGAAAACTTTCAAAAAACACATTCCACAAACACCTCTTTGAACTATTTTCGAAACAACACTTTGTACGCGTTCTTATAGAAACGAGAACCATTACAAAGACATTTTCAAAATACTTTCAAACCCATAACACAAAGCATATTTTCAAACAAAGCAAGTGATCTAGAAAGCAACTAAGAGCCCATGGAAAACCATGGATGAAAAGGGTGCTAACACCTTCCCTTTTCATAATCTAGCCCCCGAACCCGAGAAGTAATCTCGAAAGGTCTTTCCTGTGCTTTTTTACCTTTACTTTTGGATAAAAGAAAAGTCGGTGGCGACTCTTTCTAACCTCACAATTGCGATCAAACGCAAATGATCCGAGTCAGTTCTTCCACCGTATCACAGAACTGGCGACTCTGTTGGGGAATATTCTAAAAGTGGGGTTACGTTAGGGTTAGATCACATTTACTTGCTTTCGTTGTTTGACTTGTATGCTTTACATTATGGTTCTTTTTTTGGGTTTGACTCCTCTACCCGGATTTGGGATACCTTATAGGTAAGTAGCAATACGTTCTGGAAACTGTGGGGGGTATACCAACCGGGTCTAAGCAATAGCTATGTTAGTGCGACATTTTTGTGGGTACCGGTATCCCTTGAGTAGTCAAGGAGAATACGGGGCCGATGAGTGATGTCATGAAGCGTTAATGAACTTTCAGAACCTTTACTTGACCAACTTGGCCATTAGGACGTAATGAGATGACCGACTTTGGTGCAGTCCGAAGTTGGTAGATACTCAATACTACACTCATTGAGGTTTGGTTTTTTGGGATATTTCAGTCGCCATTAAAGAGGCTTGCGCTGAATCAATGCCCAAGGAAACAAACCAGTGATATTGAGCTCCTTAGAACCCAGTTACTATTACTAGGATAGGTTTGAGCCGACTAAACTTCAAGAGGGTACTTACCTATGAGACTCCATGCAAGCCTAAACCTAAGGACTTGTTTGCTTTGTTTGTGTATATTTTACTTGTACATAACATTATGAACATCATAATATCATACTCATACTCACTAACCATTTCAAGGAGTTCTGGGATTTATCTTTGTTTTTGTTTTGTAGGACATGGATTCTCTTCGCAGGAAAACTATTCAAGTCAACCTCGTAAGGATTCCTCCTAAACTCAAAGAGTTAGCATCAAGGATTCTGGAGAATTCTCCGTTCACCGAAAGACATGGTCGTCTCTTGAACTTGGTTACCTCCAAAACTGATGAAGATATGTTGAAGGTACTCTTCCAATTCTTTTATCCTCTACACCATTACTTCACATTCGTCGATTATCAACTTGTGCCAACTTTGGAAGAATTCTCCTAACTCTTGAGGATTTCCATTCTCAATCAACTACCTTTCAACGGTACGGAAAGAGATCCAAAGCCATAAGATATTGCTCAAGCTCTACACTTGCAATCATCTGATGTCACAACTCATTGGGAAACAAGGAGTGATGTCAAGGGTTTCCTAGCAAAGTTCTTGTTGGAGAAAGCCCAAAACTGTTGGAACTCTTTGGATCTACAAGCTTTTGAGGAAATTGTGGCTCTCCTCATCTATGGGATGGTTTTGTTTCCAAATCCTGACCAACTCATAGATGTGAACACCGTCAAAATCTTCATATCTCGCAACCCGGTGCCTACTTTGCTAGGGGACATCCTACATTCTTTTCACACTCGCACTATGAGGAAAAGAGGTATCCTTATGTGTTGCACTCCTCTCTTGGCAATATGGTTTATTTCACATCTTCCCCAATCTATATTGAAGAACGAGCAAGGTTCAAGGTGGTCACAAAGGTTGATGATGCTCAAACATTCAGACATTCATTGGTGCTCCCGATCTATAGAGAATGTTACCATCATCGACTATTGTGGAGAGTTCCATAATGTCCCTTTACTTGGCATAAGGGGAGGTATCACCTATAACCCCTGTTTGGCTCTAAGACAGTTCGGGTATGCCCGAAGGGATGGTCCACATGAGATGCTGATTCAAGGGTTAGTATTCGACTATGAAAGTTACAATCAAGGTCTTTACCAGAGGCTTATCCGAGCATGGAGGATGTTGAACAAGATAGATAGCAATACATTGGGGCACAAAAATTCCATCCCTTTTGAGCCTTACCTCAAATGGGTACGAGCTCGTGCTCAGAGTCTTATGATGCCTTATCCCTCCATTCTCCCAGTAGTCATAGAGCCTGTGATGGAAGGAGATATTCCGTACACCATCCTACATCCTGACATGCCCACCTCTCTTGAAGACTTACAAAGAGATTGGATACAGCTCAAGGGAGAGCGAGACACTTTTGAGGCCCAATTCTATGCTAGCGAGAAGAAGGTTTTGGAACTCACTAAGCAACTACATGAGGAGCGGACTTTGAATGCTTACACTGCACCAAAGAGGATGCACACAACCTTTCTATCTTAAAGTTTTTTTTGTATTTTTGTGTAAGCCCAAAGAGGCATTGATGTACTCAAGCTTTAATTTATTAATATAATGTGTGTTTCCTTTTTGTCTAAAACGAATTTGAATCTCTAAAATCCTTGAAATCATTGCATATGCATTTACCATTCATCATAACATAAGCAGGTTTCTTGCAATAAGTCTCCTCATCTTTCTACTGTTTATTTCAGTAAGATGGATCTCGAGCAGACGGTGAAAGACCTCCAAGCACAAAATGCTCAGTTTCAACAGATGTTCTTAACTCTAGCCAAAGGACAAGAAGAGTTGAAGACCTTGCTGGTTGAAAATAAAAAGAAGAAAACAAAGAAAATAACTGGAGTTCTAAACATGGGAAGAATATTCCAAGGGAAGACAAGAAGGACCTTAGACTTTGCAACGTCATCTGGTGAGAAAGACAATCAAGATGGGAAAGGCAAAGAAACAGTTGTCCAGCCAGAGTCAGAAGAGGAAGAGGAAGAGGAAGAAGAAGATTATTCTGAAGAATAATACCCTCCAGTCGACGATAAGTATAAGCACCTAGAAGAACAGTTAAGTGCAATGGAAATCCAAAAAGTGCCTGGATTGGACTCTGAGGAGTTAGGGTTAGTATTAGGGATTGTCATTCCTCCAAAATTCAAAGCACTGGTGTCCGCCATATATGATGGAGTTTCATGTCCCAAAATGCATCTCCAGTCCTATGTGAGGAAAATCCAACCTCATACCGCTGACAAGGATTTATGGGTACACTTCTTCCAAGACAGTCTATCTGGAACTCAACTTGATTGGTTTTATCAGTTAGAAAGAGCCATGTTCATAACTGGGAAGATCTGGCCGCTGCCTTTTACAAACAATACCAATACAACGCTGATCTTGCACCAACCCGTACTCAACTCCAGAGTATGGCCATGGTTTCAAGTGAAGGCTTTAAAGACTATGCGCAAAAATGGAGGGACTTAGCAGGAAGAGTCCAGCCTCCCCTATCTGAAAGAGAATTAGTAGATATGTTCTTGGGCACTTTGTCCGGTCCTTTCTTCAATCACTTAATTAGGAGTTCATCGGCAGGCTTTATTGAGTTGATACTGACCGGAGAAAGGGTGGAAGTCGGGATAAAGAATGGAAAAATTCAAAAAGATGCATCCCCTGCTGCTGTAAGGAAACCATTCATTGGAAAGAAAGAAATTGTTGTTATATATCCTCAGAGAAATCAAGATAGGACTTAACGTCGTCCAATGGTGGGGGCTGTCATGATTCCTAAGCATGTGCATGCTCAGCAAAGAAGCAATCATCCAAGAACGGAAAGACTAGTCAGACAATTCACCAGAATTAACATGACCTTATCTCAGGTATTACCACATTTGTTAAGATCCAACCTAGTGACTTTGAAAGAAGCTCCAAAGAACCCTAACATAACCTCTCCTCACTATCATCCTAATGCCTGTTGTGCATACCATTCCGAGAGTCTCGGCCATGACACTAACAACTATTGGGCTCTGAAGAACAAAGTACAAGACCTTCTTGAAGCCAAAGAGATTGAATTCGACGCGCTAGAAATTCCCAATGTTGTTACTTCCCCTATGCCCAAGCACGGCCATAATTCCAACGCCATTGAGGAAGATATGTTTGTTACTTCAGTTGATGAACTTGTGACCTCACTCCTGACGATCAAAAAGAACTTGTTGAATGTCGGTGTATTCCTAGGCTGTGATGAAAGCTGTCATTTCTGTTTGTCCTTGCCAACCAGCTGTCCTTTGTTAAAAGCAGGCGTTCAAAGCCTAATAGATAACAAGGAAATTTTGTTCGAAAAGACTTCTATTCCAACTCTTTCTTATAATGGTGTTTCCATCGTGACCATTTCCGCAAATTCTTCCAGGGTCTCCACCAAAAGACCCGTTAGAATTACATCAGTTCCTAAAGTAGCTCCTTTGATTATTACAATGCCTGGACCAATCTCGTATTCGTCAGACAAAACCGTCCCGTGGAATTATGGAGGTGATGTCTACTACCATGGTATCAAGCAAGATTGGCCAGCTGCTGAAGATTCAAGCTCTGAGAAAGTTGACTTTGATATCAGTAACATCGCAGGGACTAGTAAGATAACCCAAAGTGGAAGGGTATTCTCTCCAGAAATTGCTCCTCCAAAAGCAGTTTCTGGACCCGTAATCATTCCTGTTGTTGTTGCTCCTCCAAAGGCTATTCCCAGTCCTATAATTATCTCTGCTAATACTCCTATTAACAAAATTGTTACAATCCCTGTTATCACCCCTACTGACATTCCTACTCTGAGTCAACCGAGACTCGAGGAAAAGGTATTCTGGTTGAGCCTGTCCAGATGAAGGCGCAATCATTGGCTATCCCTGAGACCTCCCAAAAAGAGATGGAGGAAATTCTAAAGATCATAAAAAGAAGCGACTACAATGTAGTCGAGCAACTTGGGCAAACTCCATCAAAAATTTCCATGCTGGCTTTATTGTCATGTTTTGAGGCTCATGCAAAGGCCTTGGTAAAATTCCTTAAGACTACCCATGTACCCCAAGAAACATCTGCCGATCAGTTCCGAGACTGTGTAGCCAGCTTGACTGTAGATAATGGTTTAGGTTTTTCAGATGCTGATTTAACACCAAGAGGTAGGAAGCATAATGAGGCGTTGCATGTCTCAGTGGAGTGCAGGGGCACGACCTTGGCTCATGTTTTGGTGGACATTGGTTCGTCTCTGAATGTGTTGCCTAAAAAGGCTCTTGATAGGCTTGACTGTGAAGGATTGACATTGAAACCGAGCAACATAGTAGTGAGGGCCTTTGACAGATCAAAAAGGATGGTGCATGGGGAAGTGGACATCCCCATAAAAGTTGGAACCCAAACATTTGATTCAACTTTTTATGTAATGGATTTTCTCCCTTCATATTCCTGCTTGTTAGGCCGACTGTGGATCCACAATGCTGGTGTTGTTACCTCTACGTTGCATCAAATGCTGAAA
Organism: Vicia faba; assembly: GCA_948472305.1. Taxonomy (NCBI): domain Eukaryota; kingdom Viridiplantae; phylum Streptophyta; class Magnoliopsida; order Fabales; family Fabaceae; genus Vicia; species Vicia faba. The sequence goes on along the minus strand of OX451738.1, from coordinate 209,344,368 downwards.
TATCCAATTCATGGGAAGATCATCCCTGTTCATGGAGAAGAAGAGTATATGGTCAGCCATCTAAATTCCTTCAGATATATGGAGTTAGATGGTGAATATATTGAAACTCCATTCCAGCACTTTGAATAAGTCCCGCAGATTGTGGCAGTAACCAAGGTGGTATCTCAAGTTCCCAATATCACAAGGCCTCCGCTCAAGATGTTGTCTTTGAAGGATGCCAGGGTAGTGATAGAAGAAGGTGGATGCACAATTTGGGCCAACTCCCAGATATCCCATACAAATCTGACAAATTTGGGTTGGGTTTCACTTCAGGTGCCCAGAAAGTTGTACGTCGCGCTCGTGCCGGAGGACCACCCTTAAGATCAGCAACCGCGAAGTTAACGCAGTGGAAGATGATGAAGACGGCTATAACCTGGAGGATTGGATTTTCCCAACTGTCAGTGGAGGGCTTAGCAACTGGGAGGATAGAGATTTTGTTCCGATCACTTTTATCCCACAATAATTTGTCTTTACATTTTGTCGGATCTGTAATATTAAAACATTTGTAAGGGTTATTATCTCATTTCCATATGACATAAAGGAATCATGGATGTTTTGCATACAAACTTTATGCTCATTGTTTTTCTTTTCTACATTTTCATTTCTTTCAAATATAGTTATACTCTTACACACACTCACGCTCACAATGCAGGTTTACATCCACTCAGGATCCCATGGGTAACGATTCTGCTATGGCCTTCTGTGATTATGAAAATCTAATCTACCAAGTCGAAGACGAAGGTTAGGAAGATTATGAAGTGCCAGGGGAACTCGCTAGGTAACTACAACAAGAAGAGAGGACCATTCAGCCCCACGAAGAGCCAGTGGATACAATCAACCTAGGTACCAAAGAAGACAAAAGAGAAGTCAAGGTGGGTGCTAATCTGGAACCCAATGTCAAGGAGCGTCTGATTCAGTTGTTACACGATTATGTTGAGGTCTTTGCCTGGTCGTACAAAGACATGCCAGGACTAGATGCAGATATCGTAGTACATCGTCTACCTACAAAAGAGGAATTCCCACCAGTAAAACAAAATGTCTGTCGTATGAGGCCAGACATGTCAGAAAAGATCAAAGCTGAAGTCGTGAAACAATTCAACGCCAGATTCTTGGCCGTCACCTCCTACCTGCAATTGGTTGCCAATGTTGTTCCCGGGCCCAAAAAGGACGGCAAGGTACGAATGTGCGTGGATTACAGAGATTTGAATAGGGAAATCCATAAGGATGACTTCCCACTTCCCCACTGTTGTACCCCAAAATTTTCCCTCCCATATTTCTCAAAACATTGCAAGAAAGATCCTTAAGTTGCTCAAGGAAGTCCAAGGGTTGACCAGACAAGCTCTCTCCTAAGGCAGTCTACCTCAAAATTAGGGTTTCATATTGCATCAAGATACTTAAGTCCAAGGGATACCAAATGCTCACCATTGTCCTAATATGCTCTCAAGATCATCCATGTCAAATTTTAAGCCTTGCAGAGAAAGTTTGCTCAGTCAATTGCTTAAAGGGCTGAAAATCGATTGTGCTAGGGCAAAAGTCAATTGTGGCCTACATACAGTCAAACTTCAAGATTTTTGGTAAACATCCTCATTTTGAAGTATAATTTATCATTTTATCAAGGGTTGATCATTATTCCTCAAGGATTGCTCACAATTCATCAAAACCCAAAAGTTGCTAAATTAGGGTTTTGTAGGAAAAGTCAACTCAACTTTGACCAAGCATAACTTTCTCATACTTTATGAGAAATGACCCATCCAAAGCTCATTTTTAAGAGGATGAAATTATCTACAATCCATATTCATCTCCCAAGTTCAAAATATGCACTCACAAGAAGTTAGGAATTTGGACATTATAGGTCATTTTGAAAAGTCAACAAAAACACCTTTTTTTCAAAGCTTCATAAATGAACATGGAATACCAAATTGATATGAGACCAAAATGGTTGCTTAGAGTACATCTCAAGATTTCTAAAAAGTCCAAGAACATCTTCAAAGTGTCAAAATTGAGGAAGTTATGCATTGGTGAAGTTGACCCTTTTTGCAAAATTGTCAAAAGTCAACTATGCCTAAAATTGCAATTTTTGCTAAATGGACCTAATCTTTTGCACTTGTTTTGAGTTGGTAGAATGGTCCACGAGCCCGATCTCTTTCCACTTGTCTTTATATTATTTTTATTATTTATTTTTATTTTTATTGCAATTAAATCAATTTAAATCAAAACAAATCATGAAAAATCTAAATCATTGAAACCTCAAGATATTGTGCATGTTTCAGGTCCTATATCCAGTTGGCAAAAGATTGAATTCATGCAAGGCCTTTGTGTGCATAAAAAGATTGGTTTTAGCCTATTTTTGGAAGGATTTTTAAGTGAATCAACTCAAGATCAAAATCAATAATTGGCAAAGATTGAGATCATGTTTGCAACCCTAATTCAATCATTGATATATATTGAACATTTGCAGACAAAAAGAAGAAGGCTTGAGAGGCGCACAAAGTCAGAACAAACTTCAAAAAATCAAAGAAAAGTGGTGATTCAATTTTGTACTTCCAGGCATTTTCAAGGTCCCCTAACGATCTCATTCGATTACTGGGGTTGCAAGGAGGCTGAACCAATCAAGAACAAGGAGTTTCCAGTACCAAAACCCACTGTAAGTCAGCCACGACTTTGGTTTATTTTTGAAATTGAATTGTATGATCCTGGCACTAATAGCATGAAATAATCATATATTCTTGTTCCTTAACACATTTGCAAGCTATCCATAACATTCAATTGCATTTTTCTTGACTCTATGAAGATTTGCCATTGTTAGGGTTCTTGGTCTCGTTTTAGGGTTTTTGTGTGCAGGCAAAATTATCCCCCATGAAGGGTATCATGATGTTCAGAATGCCAAGACGGTTCGATTCATGGCATTGGAAGCCATTTATCATGTCCAGGGAAGGTTTTGAAACGAGCCCAGGTTGTAGCTACGGACATATGTCTGTAGCTAAAAGTTTTCAACTTTTACCAACAGAGCGAGGACAGGGATGACCAGTGTGGCATCATCCTGTTCGTCCATTCAAATTTCTGGCGCGTTTTTTTATATTTCCTCTACTAACTCCCTTTATTCCATATTATCATTTATTATTATTCTATATACAAATGGAACATGCAGCGCAGTTGGTAGTGGAGCGGTTGGAAAAGGTTACAGGACCTGGGTTCGAATCCCAGGTCCCCCCATTATTTCATATCATTTTTCTTTCAATAACCATGCAAGCATACAAGGCCAAAAGAGCACCATATGCCCTCAGAATCTAACCCTTGGATCTCCAGATGGCCAGATCTAAAGGCCATCATCTGAAGGACCACCAACAATCACAGTCAACGCATGGCAGGGGATCCAGCAAGTCAACATGGATCAATTCTTTTGGACCCAAGATTTGCTTTTAACACCCTCCAAAATTGCTAGTTTCAGGCCCAATTTCCTTCTTCTTTGCATTTATATTTTCTTTAATTTAATTTATTTAATTATCATTACTAACACAAATTAATTTTTCTTTTTATCAAAAAATCATAAAAATAATATTTTCATCCAATTAGATTTAGGAAATTTGTTTTTTATACAAAAATTAATTGAATTAGGTTATTTAATTTTAGGTAACGTATATTGTTTTGTAAATAAATTAAAAACAATTAGAACAATTAGGGTTTTTGTTTCTAACTTAATTCTATTTTCTTTTTCTTAAAATAACCAAAACACAAAAATAGGTTAAATTTAATTATTTTCTTTAATTAATTTAATTACTAATTAATTTTGTATTTAATTTAAAAACTTTGTTCTTTTTCTTAAAAAATAATTAAAAACAACAAAAATAATTTTTTCTTTCGATTAGGTTAGACGGGGTCAAAACCCCATTTCTCTCCCGTTCTTGATCCATCGCGCTTGATTTTATTTTTACAATATTAATGTAATTGCTCACAAGTTGTAATAGATTAATTAGGGCTTTTCTCCATTTCATTTATCGTTTTGACGAGTTTGTTTTTGGCTATGTAAATACCCGAAGCCTTGTAATAGTGTAGCTTTACTTTCCGCACTTTAAATTCCATAAATATTAACTGTCAGATGTATGAATATTAGGAATGCATGATAAGAATGTATGATTAACTTTAAAACGGTTAGCAAACCCTAAATGTGCAAAGATAATAAACTTGAAATTGAATCACTCGCACATGCGCACTCCTAGGGTATACTCCCACTTCGATTGCCTTCAGTAAATGATCATTAAGTATAGGGCATTTTAGTGGTCGCTCTCTTGTCTAAACAAAGATCAAAGTCCCGTTCGAAAAAGTTTCCTCGGAAAGGTTGCCTCAGATATGTCGCCTCGAATATTGATCTTAAGACATTAGAGTTATTACTAAGACGTCCTAACATTGCTTTAGTGATCGCACGTCCCTTTCGAATTGACCCTCAAAACTCCAATGACGGTGCTACCTACTCACTAATAGTGGGATAGTACTGTCTAAAGGAAACAAGAATAGAATAATTCTTTTTTTCGAGTAGGTAGATGCTAGTAGGTACTTACTCAATACAAACAAACTTTTTTCACACTTACACTCTTTTCAAACATAGTTTTCAAAAACACTTCGTAACACTCTTGAAGACAGAAGCAAGGGTTAAATCGAAGTCAAACAAAAACTTTTCAAATCAAACACACACAGGCAATTTTGAAAATGATGAGAAAGTACCTAAGAGCCCGTGGAAAACCAAGGATAGAAAAGGTGCTAATACCTTCCCTTTCTATAATCTACCCCCCGTACTTAAAATCTCGAAAAAAGGAATTTTTCTGTGCTTTTTTCCTTTCCAGTTGGATAAAATAAAAGCCGGTGGCGACTCTTGCTTACCGCGACATTTTGCGACCACAAACACAAAAACGTAAACCAACATTCCTAAAACAGTCCCGGTTCTGGCCACCGTATCACAGAACTGGCGACTCTGCTGGGGAATTAATAAGTGGGGTATACCTTAGGATTAGTTCATAATAATTGCTTCTATTGTTTGATTTGATTGCTTTATTTTTGTGGGCTTTGTATCGGAGTTACTATAGATCCTAACCCGGATCTGGGGAACACCTTTTAGGTAAGTAGCAATAAACTGTGAGGGAACTGTACAGCGTAGACCGATACGGTTGAAGCAGTAGCTACGTTGATGTGGCACATTAGTTGGTACCGGTATCCCTTATGGAGAAACAAGGAGAATATGGGGCTGCTATATGGGTCGTTAAGCATCAACTGACCTTAGAACTTATAATTGACCAACTTGTACATAGGAAGTAGTGAGATAGCCGACCTCGGTATAGAGCTGAGAACTGGTTGATACTCGATACTACACTCATTGAGACCATACTCTCGAGATAGTTCCGGCCGCAAGAAAAGATTGCGTGATCTGAAACCATGACCGATGGAGGATGGTCAGTGATATTGAGAACCTCTAGAACCCGGTTACTATTTTTAGGACAGGTTAAAACCAACTGAGCTTCAAGAGGGTAGTACCTAGACTCCATGCAAGCCTGAAACTTAAGGGCTATTGTGTGACTTATTTGCCTTTACCATGTCTGTTACCTGCTATACCTGTTGTGTGTTTTATCATGACATCATGCATCATGACATAACATGCATACTTCATTAGACTAACCATTTCAAAGACCGAGGGGATTAATCTTTGTCCTGTTTTGCAAATTATGGCTTCAGTACGCAGAAACACCATTCGAGTTAACTTCGTGCAAATACATGCTCAACTCAGAGAGTTAGTCTCAGAGGTTCCTGATACTTCTTCATTCATTAGAAGACATGGTCAGCTTCTTAGTTTGGTTACCTCCAGGTTTGATGAGCAAATGATGAGTGTGTTATTCCAGTTCTTCGATCCGTTGCATCATTGTTTCACCTTCCCGGATTATCAGCTAGTTCCTACTTTGGAAGATTTTTCTCATTTTTTGGGTATATCCATCCTCGAGCAGATGCCCTTCATAGGTTTAGAAGAGACTCTTAGGCCAGAAGACATTGCTTCAGCTTTACACTTGAAAAAGGCTGATGTAATGTCTAATTGGGAGACACAGAGCAGGGTTAAAGGTTTCTTGGCCAAGTTTCTAATTGATCAAGCTCAACAGTTCTGGGATAACTTGGATTTTCAAGCTTTTGAAGACATCTTGGCTCTCCTCATCTACGGTTTAGTTCTTTTCCCGAATCCAGATTCCTTCATAGATGTGAATACGATCAAGATCTTCTTGTCTCGTAATCCAGTTCCTACTCTTCTGGGTGATATTTTACATTCTCTCTATACTCGTACTGTGCGAAGAAGGGGGACCCTCATGTGTTGCACGCCGCTGCTGGCGAGGTGTTTTATTTCGCACCTCCCCAAGTCTGTATTGAAGAATGAAGAAGGAGTAGGTTGGGCTTACAGAATCATGTCCCTTGCTCATACAGACATCCTTTGGAGTTCTAAGGATATGGAAAGAGTAGCTATCATTGATCGATGTGGAGAATACCCTAATGTTCCATTGCTTGGAATTAGAGGGGGAATAACCTACAGTCCTTGCTTGGCTTTACGACAGTTTGGTCACGCTCAGAGAGACGATCCTCATTATCTGCTTCTTACAGATATTGTCTTTGACTATAAGGAGGACATTAAAGAGCATCACCGAAGGTTTATACGAGCCTGGAACATGGTGAACAGGTCTGACCCTCAAGAGCTAGGACCAAAGACTTCTCTCCCTATGCAACCTTATCTCCAGTGGGTTCGAGCCCGTGCTCAAAAGCTGGGGATGCCTTATGAAGCTGTTTTGCCAATGATTGTAGAGCATACTAATGAAGAAGGTGTTCCTTCTACAGTCCTCCATCCCTATATGCCTACTGATCTTGGGGCATTAAAGAGATCTTGGATTCAGCCGAAGGAAGAAAGGGATACATATCGAGAGAAGTATCATGAGCAAGAGAGGAATATCTTGAAGCTCACGAGGCAACTTGAGAACGAAAGGACAATCAATGATTATCTCAGCACGAAGGGAAAGCGACCATGGGATTTCTGATGTCTTTATTGTTTCTAGTTTAGATTTGCTTTTCAGTTTATTTCTTTTGTAACGCCTGGAAGGCATTGTTAAACATTGTTACAAGTTTAAATCTAATAAAGTGTCTTTTATTTTGTTTTACAAATTTGAATCTCCCAAAGTCTTCGAAATCATTTCATACACATTCCATTATCACACACCTCATTACAGGTATCATTACAGGTTTCTCATCTTCTTTGCTGTTTATTTCAGCACATAATGTCTTCTGAAACACCTACCGATCAAGCCATCAAGGCTCTTCAAGCATAGAATGCTCAATTCCAAGAGATGTTTTTGAACTTGGCCAAAGGGCAGCAGGATTTGAAGACTCTCATCTTGAAGGAGAAGAAGAAGAAGAAGAAGAAGAAGAAGAAGGTGGTTCTGCTGAATATGGGTCACAAATTTGGGAACAATTTGCGACAGGAAGCTGATTTGTCTCATTCATCTGGAGGAGGAGAGAATCAAGAGGAAGGAAAGGGTCCTAGCCCTGTGGTATCTGATAATGACACTGATTTGGATGATGAACAATACCCTCCTGCTGAGGATAGGTACAAACAACTTGAAGACAATCTAAGTGCAATGGAAATTCAGAAAGTAGCTGGTTTGGACTTCGGAGATCTGGGACTAGCATCTGGGGTGGTGATCCCTCACAAGTTTAAAGCTCCTGTCTTTGCTAAGTACGATGGAGTATCTTGCCCAAAGCTTCATCTCCGCTCATACGTAAGAAAAATCCAACCTTATACTGCTGATAGAAACCTGTGGGTTCATTTCTTTCAAGATAGTCTGTCAGGGACTCAATTGGAATGGTTCTATCAATTGGAAGGAGCTAATGTCCGCAACTAGGAGGACCTTGCTGCTGCTTTCTACAAGCAATACCAGTATAATGCCGACCTTGCTCCCACACGTACTCAACTTCAGGGTATGTCTATGGGCACAAGCAAAGGCTTTAAGGACTATGCTCATCAATGGTGAGATCTGGCTGGAAGTGTCCAACCCCCTATGTCTGATAGGGAGTTGGTGGATATGTTTTTTGGGACTTTGTCTGGTTCGTTTTTCAATCATTTGATCGACAGTTCATCATCTGGATTTACTGAATTGATTTTGATTGGGGAGAGAGTGGAAGCTGGTATCAAAAGTGGCAAGATACAGAAAGGTGCTTCATCAAGTACATAAAAGAAGCCTTTTAGAAAAGAAGCTAGTGCAGTTTACAGCTCGAGGAGCCAAAACCGACCTGAACGCCGCCAAGCAATTAATGCGGTAGTAATATCGAGACCCATCGTTGCCCCACAATGCAATAATCAACAAAGAGTAGAGAGACCGCAAAGACAGTATACTCGGCTCAGTATGACCCTGTCTCAAATTCTGCCGCAATTGCTGAAGACTAACCTGGTAACTCTGAGGGAGGCCCCGAAGAATCCCAGCACCATATCTCCGTTGTATAATCCGAACGCTCGATGTACCTATCACTCCGATAGCCCAGGGCATGATACGAACAACTGTTGGGCCTTGAGGAATAAGGTGCAAGATCTGATTGAAGCTAAAGAAGTCGAGTTTAACGCACCGGAAAATCCTAACATCATAACTGCTCCTATGTCGAAACATGATCAAGGAGTGAATGCGATTGAAGATGATGAAGAAGAGTCAAATATCGACATCTGGATTTACCCGACTACCGACGGTGGATTGAACAATTGGACGGAAAAGGACTTCGTGCCCGTTTCTTTTATTACACAGTAATAGACTTTTGTTTTGAAATTTGTAACAGACAGTTTAAAACTTTATGGCCCGGTGCCTTGCCCGAGGCACCTTGGCTTTGTTTGTGAGGGATTATTATGTGTCATTTCCATATATCATCAATAAAGCATTGGAAGTTTTCTTGCATTAAAAATGTTGCGCTCCTTGTTTTTCATTTCTATCTTGCACTATTAAAAACCGCTATTGTCTTACACACACTCACATATCATAATGCAGATCCACCTCCACTCTGGATCCCACTGATAACGACTCTACTACTGCCAATTATGACTTCGAAAGTCCGATCAACTAAGCCGAGTACGAAGGTAAATATGATTGTGAAGTACCTGGGGAACTTGCTAGACTATTACTACAGGAAGATAGGGCCATACAGCCCCATGAAGATCCAGTGGAATCAGTGAATCTGGGTACCGAGGAAGACAAGAAAGAGGACAAGATCAGTGCAAATCTGGAGTCTAATGTTAAGCAACGATTGATATAGATGCTGCATGACTATGTTGAGATCTTCGCTTGGTCTTATGAAGATATGCCTGGGTTGGATACCGACATTGTGGTTCACCGCCTACCAACTAAAGAAGACTGTCCTCCAGTAAAACAGAAAGTTCGCCGCATGCACCCAGAGATGTTTGAGAAAATCAAAGCTGAGGTCATGAAACAGTTTGACGCTGGTTTTCTAGTTGTTACTTCTTACCCACAGTGGGTTGCCAACGTGGTTCCGGTGCCCAAGAAGGATGGTAAGGTGCGGATTTGTGTGGACTATAGGGATCTGAATAGGGCGAGCCCCAAGGATGATTTCCCGCTGCCTCACATTGACGTTCTGGTTGACAACACCGCACACCACAAGATCTTTTCCTTCATGGACGGTTTCTCTGGTTACAATCAGATTAAGATGGCTCCCGAGGACATGGAGAAGACAACCTTCGTTACACAGTGGGGCACCTTCTGTTACAAGGTAATGCCTTTCGGGTTGAAGAATGCTGGGGCAACTTATCAGTGCGCCATGGTCGCGTTTTTCCACGACATGATTCACCATGAGATTGAGGTGTACGTTGATGACATGATTGCAAGGTCCCAGAAAGAAGAAGAACACCTTGACCATATACATAAGCTATTCGACAGGTTGAAGATGTGCAAGCTGAGGTTAAACCCGAACAAGTGCACCTTCTGGGTAAGGTCTAGTAAGCTATTGGGTTTCGTCGTTAGTGATAAAGGTATTCAAGTGGATCCTGCAAAGGTGAAGGCTATAAAGGAGATGCCAGCTCCAAGAACATAAAAAGAAGTCAGAGGCTTTCTAGGACGTATGAATTACATTGCCTGACTCATTTCACATTTGACTGCTACTTGTGAATCGATCTTCAAGCTGCTGAAGAAAGATCAAGTGGTAAGATGGAATGATGAATGTCAGGCCGCTTTCGAAAGGATCAAGGAATGTCTCCAAGAGCCACCTATTTTGATGCCTCCAGTTGAAGGAAGACCTTTGATCTTATACTTGACAGTACTCAACAACGCAATGGGGTGCATGATGGGGCAGCATGACGAGTCTAGCCGAAAAGAGCATGCTATTTACTACCTTAGCAAAAAGTTTACCGACTGCGAGACCCGATACTCATTGCTTGAGAAAACTTGTTGTGCTTTGGCATGGGCTGCTCGCCGGCTGAGACAATATATGCTGACTCACACTACCCTATTGATATCAAAGATGGACCCAATCAAGTATATCTTCGAAAAGCCTGTCTTATCTAGAAGAATAGCAAGATGGCAGATGATCTTGACTGAGTATGACATCCAATACACGACCCAAAAAGCAACCAAGGGAAGTGTGTTGGCGGATCATTTGGCACATCAGGCCGTGGATGATTACCAATCCATGAATTTTGAGTTCTCGGATGAGAACATCATGTTGGTGACCGACTGTGAAACACCTGGACCGGATGAAGGACCTGAGGAGGGATCCCGATGGTCTATGTATTTTGGTGGAGCTTCAAACGCGTTGGGTAATGGCATGGGCACCGAGATCATATCTCCTGAAGGCTGTCATACTCCATTCACCGCCCGATTATGTTTTAACTGCACCCACAACATGGCAGAGTATGCAGCGTGCATTATGGGCCTTCGAGCAGCTATCGACCTAAGGATTAAGTTCTTGAGTGTGTTCGGAGATTCCGCTCTTGTGATCAGTCAGATCAAAGGCGAGTGGTATATGAAGCACCCAAATCTTATTCCTTACGAAGAGTATGTACTGACGTTTCTTCCACACTTCGAGGAGATAACCTTTGAACATTTCCCCTGAGAGGTGAACCAGCTGGCGGACACGCTAGCTACCATGTCTTCTATGTTCAAGGTCAGGTAGGACAATGAGGCTCCCCAGATTACCATCGAAAGGTTGGAAGAGCCCGCACATTGCTATGATATTGAGACTGAAGAGGTAGCAGATAAACCCTGGTTCCACGAGGTAAAGAGGTATCTTGAGGCTCAAGAGTACCCCGAGGGTGCATATGTTAATGATAAGAAGTTCTTGAGAAGATTCGCTGCGAAGTTCTTCATGAGTAATGGTATCCTTTACAAGTGTAACCATGATTCAACCTTGATGCGTTGTGTGGATAAGAACGAGGCCGAAAGAATTATGGCAGAGTTACATGAAGGTACTTTCGGGACTCATTCCAGTGGACATACCATGGCAAAGAAAATCCTACGGGCAGGATATTATTGGTCTACTATGGAAGCCGATTGTTATCATCATTCTCAGACTTGTCATAAGTGCCAAGTCTATGCTGATAAGGTGCATATACCTCCAGTTCGTCTGAACATCTTGACACCTCCTTGGCCTTTTGCAATGTGGGGCATCAATATGATTGGTGAGATCAGAGCTACTGCGTCCAACGGGCATCGTTTCATTCTGGTAGCTATTGACTACTTTACGAAGTGGGTCGAGGCAACTTCCTTTGCTATAGTGACCAAGAACGTCGTGGCACGGTTTATTCGGCATAATTTGATCTGTCGATATGGTGTACCAGAGAGGATCATTACGGACAACGGTACAAATATCAATAATACAATGATCAATGAGCTCTGCAAATAGTTCAAAATACAGCATCACAACTCTTCTCCTTGCCGACCGAAGATGAATGGGGCTGTTGAAGCGGCTAATAAAAACATCAAGAAGATTGTGCAGAAGATGATGGTGACATACAAAGACTGGCATGAGATGTTACCATTCGCTCTTCATGGGTACCGTACCTCAGCACAGACGTCAACAGGGTAACACCCTACTCTTTGGTTTATGGTGTTGTACCCCAAAATTTTCCCTCTGATTTTATCAAGATTTTCCCTCACAAGACTCTTTGGACCCAAGACCAAGCTAGGATTTGCACTGCTCAAGACATCTCCTTGCACTATTGACCTAAATTAGGGTTTGAGTTTGCATAAGGAATTTTGGAATTTTAATGCTCAAAGTGACCTTCATACTTCATATTGGATCTACAAGATTGTCCATACCAAGTTTCAAGTCTTGAATCAAATTTTTGCCCAGTCAATTGGACAGTTGACCTAGAAATCAGTTGTATTGAGGAAAAAGTCAACTATGGCCAATATACAGTCAAACCTCAAAGAATTTGATCCAAATCAACATTCTAGGCTCCTATGAACCATTTGATCAATTTGGGACCACAACTCCTCAAGAAATTTGATCAGATCACCAAAAGGGAAAAATGGTCATTTTTAGGGTTTTGACTGCACAAGGGCAATTTCTGATTTTTGACCTAGCCAAGGGCAAATTGATTTCAATCATGGATTCAAGGACTCAATGGCATCATCTTAACCTATTCACAAGGTTCAAAAGATCTCAATTGCATTGGATTGACAGATGAATTTTTCAGTCAAATTGATCAAAATTTGACTGTACACTGAAAAGTCAAACATTGACTTTTTGGTCAAAATCAAGTGCCAAGGGTCATTTTTAATCAAGATGTGTCAAAACATGAAACTTGTTCATCAAGAAACCCAATTTTTCAAATTAGGGTTTAAAGTTGAAAATTTTCATAACTTAGAATTTTTCTAAGTTATGAAATTTTCTTAATTTTTCCTAACTTTGCCCAACATTTTCACCATGATGCAATTAGATTCAAACAAAACTTCCAACATGAAAGTTGTATTCCTACAAAAATTCTACAACTTTGATTCACAAATTTTTCCAAAAAGAAGCTTGGATCTCAAGTTATGATTTTTGGAACAAGGGTCCATGAAACTTTTAACTTAGTGAAATTTTGCCCTAGTTTAGGCAGGATTTTGACCTATCTTCATGGCCATTTTTCACTTAGTTCCACTTGGAATCTAAAATTTTATTTCAAAGATGGAATGTCGAGCATGTTGCAAGCTTTCCAAAGTGTCCAAGAACTTTCCAAACTCATTTGTGGTTAGGGAGAATCGAAGGCTTAAAGTTGGCAAAAACTCACTTTTTATCCATGGCATGTTCATAGTGATACAAGTTGCAAACTCTAATCAGCTTGCTTTGTAATTGATTACAGGCCTCAAAATCATTCCACCCTCAATTATTAAATGCAAATCCATTGTTCTAAGGTTTTGTTTTGGTCATTAGAGCATTACACGCAAAATAAATCCCTAAATGGTAAAAGGTACATTACTATTTTTGCCAAAGTATGCTTTATGTCAAAACCACATCTTTTGAGCCTTGAACAAGATCTTGTGCAGAAAATCATATCCACCAAGTTGAGGGGCCAAGGGAATAGTGTGAAAGATGATAGATAGCATGTACAGGCTTGTCTTCCATCACTTCTCATGTTTTGCTTCATAACCAAGAAATCTGTCCAAGATCACAGGGCTGGAACATCTGTGAAAACCAACCTTTGCAAACATTTGGAACATTTTTCTCACATCCCCTTGAGCTAGAAACACGACCCTTTGAGCCTTAAAACCTCCCATAGCACAAAATCATCTTCATTTGGCAAAACAGGGCACTCCCTGCAGTTTGATTTCCACAGCTCAAATCCCTCGTGCGTTTTGTCTCAAATTGGTTCAAACACCTTCCATACAACATATCCAAGCTATCCCAACCCTTAAACACTAACTGTAACTCCATTTACAAGGTTTGCCATTTTTGATTTCAGCTTGTGCAAGTTGAGTTTTGTAGGCTTGTTCAAGCACATTCAAGGCAAGCTAGGCATTGGAGAAGGTCAAGGGAAGTTCAAGCAAGCTCCCAAATATCTCAGGCCTCATTGAAAAGCTCCACATTGTCAGACACGAAGTCAACTGAAACAGGTTTTTGTCAACTTCCTATCTCTCTATTTAGGAACAATTAGGCTTATGTTTGTGAATAAGAAATGTAGTATTCATAGCCATGAAGCTGTACATATGCTCAGTTTTCATTTTAGTTAAGCATGCTAAGAAAATTTGGTCCATGAACATCCTGAAAAAAATAGGTTAAGATTTAGGGCCAGAGAAATTCTCTCTGGTCTTTGAGAATTAGGACAAGTTTTTTATATGGTTGAATTCGTCTTGGAAAACCCTACAACTTTGATGTTATGTGTTTTTGCATTAGAGCTCATATGCAGGTTGTTCATGTTGGGTACAGGGCGCGCGAAATTTTGAAGAGAGGTTGAAGATGAAGTCTGGCTTGGGCTGGGCTTTGGTTCTTTTGTTTCTAACACCCCTCTTTTGCTGAATGCACCCCCCTGGCCCAATTTCTTTATACTTTTATATTTTTTATTTTATTTTCATTTTCTGATTTTATTTTATATTTTTCCAAACATAAAAATACCCCAAAATATTTTCATAAATTTTCATATTTATTTTTATTATTTTTATTATTTTTTTAGACATGAAAATAATAATTTATTAGTATATACTTTATTTATTGAAAACTTGAAAATAATATATAATAACATTATACTTTTATTTTTATTTCTTTATTTTATTTACACTAAAAAAATATTGTTCTAAATATATTTTTGTCTTGTATATATTTTATTTTATTTTTATTGTACATAACTAATGTAATTAATATATACATATATACTTTTATTTTATTTAATAAATACTTGAGAATAAATATATAAAAATATTATAATTTTATTTTTATTATTATTTATACTTAAAAAATACTTTTTTCTAAATATATTTTATTTTTTGTATATACATTATTTTATTTTATTATATAAATAGTATATTTAATATATTTACATTCTTAAAAATAAAATTAGGGTTTTATCCTTAATAAAAAAAAATATTTTTATTTATTTCTTTCCTTTTACATTAAATATTTTTGCATACATAAAAGTGAACAAAACATTTTTTTGCATATTCATAATATTTTGTATACTTATTTGTTTATTTAAATATTATTCATTTATTTATTTTGTATCAATTATTCAATTTGGATGTAATAGTAAAATTAGGGTTTTAGTTTCTTGTCAAATAATCCTCATTCAAAAATTGTATCCCCATCCCCATAATCATGTTGTAATAGTGGTAGATTTATTTCACGCAATTACGCTTTCAATTATGCCATGATTAGAGATTAGGGTTTGTATGCAAAAATCCAAAAAAAATCAAACTAATAGCTTGACCTAATACAAAGACAAAAATGAATGAAAATGACAAATACAATACACATTTTCACCCCTAGGGTTACATCCACTTGTTGCCTTAAAAATAGGCCATGATATGCATGTTGAGTACTTTGGCAAAACAAAAAAAAACAAAAGATCATAGTCCCTCGATGACGCTATCTTGGTTGCCTAAACAAAATGATCTAGTCCCTCGGAAAATTGCTAAAAATACTTAACACAATTGCTATCATGGTCTATACGATGACCCGCGCCTGTCCCGTTTAACATCCTAATACAAGGTTGTTTACCAAATGCAATGGTAAAACAACACTGTCAAAAGGGTTAAAAATATGTAGGAAATACCTTTGAATAAAATAGGGTAGATAACTCTTAGTTACTTGATCAAAACTTGCAAAACATCCTTGCTATTTTCAAACACACTTCACAACACAATTTCAAAACATTTCCCAAAACAAACTTTCAAACATTGAAATCTTTTCAAAAGACAATACACCTTTGTATATATTCAAACAAGAATCATTACAAAGGTTGCCACAACGATGGCCTCTTTTTAAAACATTTTCAAAAAACCAACACACAAAGTACCATTTCAAACAATTGAAAAGCAAAAGCAAGTGATCTAAATAAGTAACTAAGAGCCCATGGATAACCATGGATGAAAAGGGTGCTTACACCTTCCCTTTTCATAATCTACTCCCCGAACCCATGAAAACATCTCAAAGGTCTTTCCTGTGCTTTTTGACCTTTCCTTAGGATAAAATAAAAAGTCGGTGGCGACTCTTGCTAAACTGAAACATTTGCGATCACAAATGCAAAACCTCAAGTCAGTTCTCCCACCGTATCACAGAACTGGCGACTCTGCTGGGGACTATTTCTAAAAGTGGAGTAACCTTAGGGTTTAGATCACCTTTTACATGCTTATCTTGTTTGCTTTGTTTGCTTTACAATTGGTTCTATTGTTTGGGCTTGAAATCCTCTACCCGGATTTGGGAAACATTCATAGGTAAATAGCAATACGTTGTGGAAACTGTGTGGGGTATACCGACATGGTTGAAGCAATAGATATATTACTGCGACATATTTGTGGGTACCGGTAGCCTTTGAGTCAATCAAAGAGAATACGGGGCCTCTGAGTGATGTCATGTAGCACTAATGAACTCTTATAACCTTACTTGACCATCTTGGCCTTATTAGGGGTATTGAGATGACCGGCTTTGGTGTAGTCCGAAGTTGGTAGATACTCGATACCACACTCATTGAGGGTTGTTTTCTTGGAATATTTCAGTCGCCAGTAAAGTGGCTAAACTGAAACAATGAACACAGAAAATAATCCAGTGATATTGAGCTCCTTAGTACCCGGTTACTATTTATAGGACAGGTTGAGCCAACTAACTTCAAGAGGGTATTTACCTATGAAACCCCATGCAAGCCTGAAACTAGGAAATTGTGTGACTTGCTTGTACATATGCTTGTGCATCCATCATGAACATCATAAAGCATCATATGCATCCACTAACTATTTCAAGGGTTTGGATCTTCATCTTTGTTCTTGTTTTGTAGGTTATGGAATCTCTTCCCAGAAAGACAATTCTGGTCAACCTTGTGAGAATCCCTCCTCAACTCAAGGAGCTTACTTCCAAGATTCCAGAGAATTCTCTCTTCAGTGAAAGACATGGTAGACTTCTCAACTTGGTCAACTTCAACATTGAAGAAGACATGGTGAAAGTTCTCTTCCAGTTCTTTGACCCCCTACACCATTGCTTTACTTTTCTTGATTACCAGCTTGTGCCTACTTTGGAGGAATTTTCTCAACTCTTGAGGATTCCTATTCTCCATCAACTACCCTACAACGGTACGGAAAGAGAACCAAAACTTGAAGATGTTGCTCAAGCCCTACACTTGCAACCATCTGATATCAAAGGTCATTGGGAAACCAGAAGTGGTGTCAAGGGTTTCTTGGCAAAGTTTCTGTTTGAGAATGAACAAGACTGCTAGAGTTCTCTAGATCTGCAAGCTTTTGAAGACATTGTAGCACTTCTCATCTATGGGTTGGTTTTGTTCCCAAACCCTAATCAGCTTATAGATGTGAATGCTGTCAAGATTTTCATATCTTGAAATCCTGTGCCTACATTGCTTGGAGACATCCTACACTCATTTCACACACGAACAATGAGGAAAAGAGGTGTTCTCATGTGCTGTACTCCTCTCGGTCCAGAGAAAATGTCATCATCATTGATTGTTGTGGGGAATTCCCTAATGTCCCATTACTTGGCATTAGGAGAGGCATTACCTACAACCCATGTTTAGCTCTGAGACAATTTGGGTATGCCCGGAGGGATGGCCCTCATGACATGCTGATTCCTGACTTGGTTTTTGACTTCGACAACGACGCTCAAGGACTTCGACAAAGGTTTATCCGAGCTTGGAGGATGCCTAACAAAGTGGATAGTAAGACACTAGGGCACAAGAATTCCATCCCCCTTGAACCTTACCTCAAGTGGGTACGAACCCGCGCCCAAAGTCTTATGATGCCTTACCCCCACATTCTCACCGTGATCAAAGAGCCTGTTATGGAAGGAGAGGTTCCATACACCCTCCTACATCCAGACATGCCAACATCATTGGAAGATTTGCAAAAGAGTTGGATACAGCTCAAGGAAGAACGAAATACTTTTGAAGCCAGCTTCTACGCCAGTGAGAAGAAGGTTTTGGAACTTACCCGTCAACTCCATGAAGAGAAGAATCTCAACACTTACATCGCACCAAAGAGGATGCGCAACGTCTTTTTACATTAAGAATTTTGTAATATTTTGCCCATGGGGCATTTATGTACTAACAAAATTTTTCTTATTAATATGACGTGTGTTCTTTTTGTTTGCAACAACTTTGAATTTATGAATCCTTGAATGCATTACATGAATACACATCATTCATCATATGCATAAACAGGTCCTCATACCAGTTTTCCTTATCTTTCTGCTGTTTCTTTCAGCAAGATGGATATAGAGCAGACGGTCAAAGATCTGCAAGCACAGAATTCGTAATTCCAGCAACTCCTCATGACCTTAGCAAAGGGTCAAGAGGACCTTAAAGCACTGTTAGAGAAAGAGAAGGAGAAGGAAAAGAAGAAAAAGAAAAGAATTAGTGTGGCCACTATGGGAAGAAGATTTGAGAATCGGGCTAGGAGAGTTCTGGATTTCCCCTCGACGTCTGATGAAGGGGTTGGTAAAGGAAAAGGAACTGCGGTACCCTCCGAGTCTGAAGCTGAAGAGGAAGAAGAAGAAGAGGATGAAGATTACTCCGAACAGTAGTACCCTCCGGTGGATGATAAGTATAAGAATCTAGAGGACCGGCTAGCAGCCATGGAGGTACAAAGGGTACCTGGGTTGGATTTCGAAGAACTAGGGTTAGTTGTCGGGATCGTCATTCCCCCCAAGTTCAAGGTGAAGATGTGAAAAACACAAGAAGGGGAGTTGAATTGTAAAACTAAAATAAAATGCTTAGACAACACTGTATTTTTATCCTGGTTCGTTTGATCTCAAACTACTCCAGTCCACCCGTCAAGGTGATTTCGCCTCTCTCCAACGAGGTCTTAATCCACTATATTTAAAGGATTACAACAACTACTTTAACAACTGTTAAAGCCTTCTTGAGTATAACCACAAACCGGTTTATATCAAGGAAATCTCTTACAAATAATTGAACAATGATGTGTTAACGTTTTCTAATAAAACATTATATCACAACTGTGATAATACACAATTTAAGCTTGGAGTAAAAACAGATTTGCTAAAGCGTTTGAGTAAGCGTGGTTTAAAAGCTTAGCAAAATGTATGAGTGCATGCGTGCGTCTTTTCTCAAGCAGGTTTGTTTATATAGACAAGGCAGAGATACGTTGTCCATAAAGCCATTTTAATGCTGATAACGCACTTTCCTTTTTGAGAAGATCTTGTCTGAATAAAGCCGTTAGTAATTAATTTTGTCTTGAATACTTAGTAACGCTTCAGAGTCTTCTTTGCTTATGATAATCAGAGTGTTCTTTGCTTTAACTTATGATGACGTTTCTGAGTGCTGATGACTTGGTAAAGATCTTTGTTCAGAGTCAGAGTGTATATGATTATGCGCAGATTCTGGTTATCAAGCTTCAACGTATGATCTGGTAGCTTCAGCGTGTAGCACATGTTACTGATCTTCTGATGCTGACATATTACTGATCTTCTGATGCTGATGCTGATTCCATTAGAACTTCTGTATGTACAGAACATAATTTAAGAAGCATATTTGTCTTATATATAAATCTTACAATTTAATTATTCTTTGTATTTTGTTATCATCAAAACTCTAATTAAGGGTTGTAGAATCAAACTATGTTCTAACAATCTCCCCCTTTTTGATGATGACAAAAACCAGATTTTTCAATTTAAAAATAAAGAATAAAAAGTATAGAATTAAGAAGATAAACTCCCCATGAGTTGATTACTTCCCTTTAATTCCATGAGTCTTTGAGCATCAGAACCTTACTGTATCTTTCATCAGAATTTTGTACCTGTAAGCTTTTCAGAAGAGAGAAATTTAAATAGATCAGAATGTATGAGACTTATGTATCAGTAATCCGTTATTGAAAAATATCATTCTTTCTCCCCCTTTTTGTCAGTTATAAAAAAGAACAAGTAATCAGATCCAAAATGCATTAATATTAAAAACCAGAAGCAATGATAAGTTCATAACAATGTAAAAATATTACAGATAAACAAGTTTTAAAGACAAAGAAATTCTAAGAGGGAGGAGGTAGACGCGTGAACAAAGCCTCCAACATGCTCTTGATATGGGTGTTGGTTTCCTGTTGCTGGGTTAACATGCTTGCTATTGCATTAATTTTGTTGTCCTATTTATCCATTCTTTCCTTCATCAACATATCAGATCTTTTCAGGTCTTCTAGAGTCTGCCTGTCAAGGGAGGAAGCTTGAGGATCTTCAGAAATTGGATGCTTCTCAGAGCTTTTTGCAATATCCTTTTCTTGACCCAGTGCTTCAGCAGGAATCATCTGCTCAGGTTGAACTTTGGATGTTGGACGATGTTCAGACCAGGGAGCAATGTCCAGAGGGAGAACTTCTTCCTTAAGCAGCTGGCTTAGAACTGGACCTTCAATTTCTTTCAGCAGATTGCTGAAGTTCTGTTGAGCTTGTCCGTAGCTCTGTTCTTGCAACTTATGAGTTTTAGAACATACCCATCTTCTGAACCTTGTCCAAAGGTAGTCTAATGCAGCAGGATCAACCAGCTCAAGACTAGCTTGTTTCAGAGAAGTGATCCATTTTTGTACTTCTGTTTCAAATGTCAATAAGCTGGTACTAACATCTGGATGTTTTGGTTTTGGGATAGCTGTTTTGTGGGTTATGGCAGCAAGACGTTCAAAAACTGTTAAGTCAATGACAGTCTTGATGTTGTCTTCTGGATTGTTCTTTGGTGAGGGAGTTGGAGAGTCGGGAATTATGATTGGACTTGATTGGGAGTTTGGTGGAGTTGATTCTGGTGAAGAGGGAAGTTGGGGAAAATTCAAAATGGTACCAAGGGGAATACGAATGGCCAGAGGTTCTGTGATTCCAGGAATGGGAGTGGTATCAGAATCAACAGTTTGGTTTGATTGATCGTTATTATGTTCTGGTTCAGGGGATTCAGAAGGTTGAGCCTCAAAAGTTTGAACTTCTGAGTGAGATAGGTCAGGTTGTGGAGGAGGTGGATTAATTTCTGGTTGAGGAGATGGAGGTAGTGGTATTTGTGGTAGTGGAGAGAGGGGAATTTCTGGTTGTGGTGAGAGGGGAATTTCTGGTTGTGCTTTTGTGGTGGTTTCAGGGTTTGGATTTTCTGGTATGGGAGAAGAAGTATGTTGGTCAATATCAGATAGAAATTTTGCAAGTTCTTGTTGGGTTGCTTCAATATTTGGATTTTGAGGTTGGGAGCGAGATCTTCTAAGAGTTAAGGATTCAGAGGGGTCAAAATCAATGTCAAAGTCATCAAAAGTTTGTGGTGTGGGGTTTTCAGATTGAGTGGGAATTTGTATAGATGTTGATACAGAAATTGAATTTAAAACAGTTACAGAAGAAGAATTACCTCTCTTTTTAGGAGTCTGCTGGGATGATCCTTCTGCTACATCTTTCCTTTTCTTGGTTTTCTTCAGCACAACTTCTGGAGCCTTCTACTGTAGATCTTGAATGTTTAGATTTGGTGTTGTACCATCCGCCTTGCAAGCATCCAGATATCTGACTATTATATCAGGTTTAGAATCAATCTTTGAGAACAGAGGGAAGTTATCCAGAGGGACTCTTCTGCTGGAGATTGTTGCAAAAGAAGTGACGCTGGGTTCCTTCTTAATGTTCTCAATCAACTTCATCTTCTTCAGATTCTTTGCATTCAGCTGTTTGCCAACAGTAGCATCCAAAGAGCTGATTTCCTGAGCCTCTGTAAGATGATCAATCAGCTTATTCTCTGTTAGAATATCTGATATAAGTCTTCCTAGGGGTATCCAGTCCCTTTTTGTGTGCTCCTCTTCTCTGGTTTCTTTAACACTGGTCTTTAGATGGTTAAACAGCAGATGAGCCAGATTCACCTTGATCTTCTGAGAGATGAAGTAAATCAGATATTACTGATCAATATTGATTTAATCAGGAGAGCTGGTAGGCTTCCTGTGGTTTATGCATCCCAGAATGATCTTGTCCCATATTCTGTGATGGTCTTTTAAATCCCTTATCTTGCTGGAGGGAAGCCCCAGAGTGAAGATTTCTCTAGCAATTAGGGCAACATCAGCGCATCTTTCAGCCATGTCAATGCAACGAACACCACCACCACTGTAGCCTATTAATCTTGCAATGAGGTCCTCAGTAATAACAATCTTCTTCCCTATTATGTATGAAGTAACTTGATGGTTAGAAGATGAAGCATGAATCCAAAATTCCATTACCAGAATTGGGAATGTTGGACCCACCAGACGGTCAAAATATCTTTCCCAGCCTTGAGCCTTAACCTCTTCAGAGAGATTAAACCCATTCTCTTGAAGACTGTTGAAATCCACAATCAATTCTGACAGAACTTCTAGATTTTTGATTGGTGTGAGAAGCGTTCGGTAGGGTTCTTCATACTGTTCAGAGGAACCTGTTTTATGAGAACTGGAAGTGGGGATGCTTGAGGAAGCCATGTTCACACAAATGTTTTGAGAAGAAAATGAAGGGGTTTTGAGAAAGTATGCAAACTAAAATCAGTAAGATTGAGAGAAAATGAAAGTGAAGGTAAAAGAGTGTAAATGGTGAGAAATGTGTTTAAATAGATTTCTAAACAATTTTGAAAACATAAACGGCAAGAGAGAGAAATTAAATATAATGATTATTAGCATTTAATGATAGCTGATTTTGGGGGATTCAGAAAGATATTGGAACGGTTACCCATGACATTTGTCTCAATGCATCCAATCAGCGCTTTTGCCTTTTCAGAAACGTGAACGCGTGTTCAGCCTCAGAAAGTAGCTGATGACCAGATGACACTTGTTTGCTTGAGTGAACTGCACATTTCTATCCTTGAAATGAAGCGCTCAGATCTTCATGGATAGATTCTGATACAATCTGTACTTCTAAAGATCTGAAGAAAGATTGATCAGTAGTTCACAGAAAAATAAACACAGTTCTGAAGGTTAAGATATGGAATCAAAACAATTTTATTCTGGGCAGAGCTTCATGCTGAGATGTTTCAGAATGAAGTTGAACCTATCTTCAGAAAGAGGTTTTGTAAAGATATCAGCCCATTGATAGTCTGTGTTAATGAATTTTAAATTTTAAATCCCTTTCTGAATATAGTCCCTAATAAAATGATGTTTTATTTCTATATGCTTAGCCCTAGAATGCAAAATAGGATTTTTACTGAGACAAATAACAGAAGTATTGTCACAGAGGATAGGAATGTTACTCTCAAATATCTGGAAGTCCTCAAGTTGACTTTTCATCCAGAGAATTTGTGTGTTGCATCCAGCTGCTGATATGTATTCAGCTTCTGCAGTTGATAGAGCTATTGTGGATTGTCTTTTGCTGGACCATGAGATCAGATTTTCTCCCAGAAACTGGCAGCTTCCAGAAGTGCTTTTACGTTCTACTCTGTCTCCAGCGAAATCAACATCACAGTATCCTATCAAACTGTAATCACTTGATTTTCTATAAAACAAACCCATATTAGTAGTACCTTTCATATACTTGAAAATTCGCTTAACTGCTGTTAAGTGAGATTCTCTAGGATCTGATTGGAATCTAGCACAAATGCAAACACTGAATAAAATGTCAGGCCTTGAAGCCGTCAGATAGAGAAGAGAACCAATCATACCTCTGTAGACCTTCTGTTCTACCTTTTACTTACCTCTTCTGTTTCCAGAATGCACGTGGGATGCATTGGAATCTTTCATGGCTTACATTCTGAGAGATCAAATTTCTTCAGAAGTTCTCTGACATATTTGCTCTGATGAATGTAAGTTCCTTCTGGGGTTTGATTAATCTGAATGCCCAGAAAGAATTTTAGTTCCCCCATTAGGCTCATCTCAAATTCTGCCTGCATACTGTGATCGGTGGATTTAGAATTGACTGTTTAACGCTGGTTCACGAAATGTCGCGGAAGCAAGAGTCGCCACTGTCTTTTATTTTCTCCAACATGGACAGGACAAAAGCACAGCAAAATTCCTTATAGAGATTGCTCTCGGTTCGGGAGGTAGATTTATAGAAAGGGAAGGTGTTAGCACCCTTTCTATCCGTGGTTATCCACGGGCTCTTAGATACTTGCTCATTTGTGTTTTCAAAATTGTTTGTTTGCTTTTCAACTGTGGGTTTAAAAAAGTTTCTTTGAAAATTTCAGTTCGACTCTTGTATCAGTCCTCAAGAGTGTTTGAAAAGTTGCTTTCGAAAGCTTTTTGAAAAGTGTCGGTGTGAAAAGAGTTTTTGATTTGTTTTGAAATTAGAGCAAGTATCTACGAGTTCTCTACCTACCCTAAGGAATTCGTCTGTGTAAATGTCCTTAAAGTAGTGCCATCCCACCATTGAGAGGTAGGTAGCACCACCGTTGGAGGTGTTCGGGTCAATTCGAGGGTTCGGGGCATGGTGATCACCGGAGCAATAGGAAGACACCTTAGAAGTTACCCTCATGCCATGTTCATGGACATGAGGACATACTAAAACATCCTCTACTCGACGACCACCTTTCGAGGGGCAAGGCAACAATGAGGTGTACCCTAGGGGTGGTGTGTGATTTGTGTGTCGTTTTCAATTATGTTTGTCTTGTTCATGTATTGGTGATCTACGCGTTGCTTTTATTTTTGGCATTCATTCTTTCATGCAAATTATTAACAGTTTAAAAGATGCGGAATTAAAAGTCCTACGCTATTACAAAGGCGCAGGTCTACATTGCCAAATTAATCCAAGACCCGATTTGAAATAAAATAAAATGCGGAAAGATAAATGTCTAATTAATCTATTACATGGCTTTGGGATAAATACATTATATTCACAAAAAGAAATAAAAGTAAAATGCGAAAAGAAGTAAAGTCGGGAATGCGAGGGCGTTGGACCCTTTTAAGGAAATTGAATTGAAATTAATAAATTAATTAAGTTAAATGAGAAAAGGAAATTATTTTTGAGTTTTTTTTGTATTTATGGAATTAGTAAGAAAATTAAATGAAATTAAAACCCTAATTCTAAACTATTTTTAATTTATTAAAAAAAATGTTTAAATCTAACCTAGTTTTAACCTAATTATTTAATGGAAAATTTATTTACGAAATAAATGATTAATTATTAATAATGGTAAAAGAAAATAAAAAAGGATAAAAGTATTTAAAACCCTAGTTCAACATTTTTTAGTTTATTAAAAAAAACATTAAAATTGAACCTAGAATTAAAACTAAATTAATTGTTGAATTTATTTACAAAAAAAAACTATTAAATAAAATATATTTATATTTTTTGTCCTTTCTGATTTTTTTGTTATTTTTTATGTTGTAAAATTATTTTGTGAATTTATTAAAAAAAGTTAAAACAAAATAAAAAAGAAATTCAAATAAAAGAAGAAATTTAGAAAGAAATATACAAACAGGGGGGTTATCTGGCCCTTTTGGAGGTATCATTGTAGCAATCAGGCCCATGAAACGCTAGCCCACGTGGACTTTCTTGGCTTGTGTATGAAGGCGTTGACCTATGCACATGGTGGTCTGCAGCTTCTGACCACTAGATTGATCTTATGGGGCGCGTGGCACGCTTTGAGAGTGGATGTATGGTGAACCCCTGTAAAGCACGTTGCATAGGAACATGGAAAACAAAATAATATTGAGAAGGGAGGGGACCTGGGAATCGAATCCAGGTCCCAATGCTTACCAAGCCTTTTGTCCACCAACTGAGCCATTAGCGCGTTTGTAACATAATATGACAAATAAACAACATAATGTAAAACAATGATTAGTGGTGTTTTTCGCGCGAAATTCAAACGCGCCTGTGAGCAATGGACACGTCCTCCATCTTCTTCATGCTGCCTGCAAAATAAAAAGAGATAGCGGGGGTTTTAAACCCCCACTAAATGGTAAACGTGAAAATAGCGAATAGGCCCTGGTTTATCATAAATTGATCGCGAGGTATGGAATTGATTAGTCATGAGCTTCTGGTTTCAATGGCGTGGGTCTGGTGTCTCAATTTTTCCTGAAGAGGAAAGCCCTAATTTTACAGCTTTGAAACCCTAACGAGCTCCAATGGCAACTTTGCATATAGGCTATAAAAACTTAATTAAAATACACCATTAGCTTTAGAATGATTAGATTAGTATAAATCAATATCAAAAACACATGAAAAATGCATGGAATTCAGGATGCGATTATGAATATTTTACAGAAAAGTGGGACTCCTATCTACCAATTCTTGATGCGTGGGGACTGGAAAAGAATGCAGAAAGCTTCCTTGATGCCATGGCAAGCTATTGGAATCTTTATTTCGCTTTGAATTGCACTCTATGTGTGTTTTCAGTTTTCAACTTTTTCACAAAAAATGCAAAAAGTGTATGTGATATGAGGCGCAGCTTCCAGGTTGTATGCACTAGGGTTATGATCTGTATATGTATGCCAATGGATTAGGGTAAGAATTCAAGCCAAAAGATCAATGTTTTGATGAATCAAATATTTGATTTTTAATGAAATCCTTTCAAATCTTTTCCATGTGCTTTTGATACCAATCATGGCCAAACCTTTCCAAATTGGGTGTGCACGAATCTTGAGGTTTTATTGGAGAGAATATGCTGCAAAAAGGGATTAAAAAACATGGTTTTCTATTTTTGTCATATTTTATTTCATTAAATGAATTAATAGTGATTAAAAATTCAAATAAATAATAAAAAATGATGAAATAATTCCCCTTTGGGCCAAATGGTCGTGCATAGCCTTTGGATAAGGATTCTTGGAAGAAAATGTGGCCCATTAGCAATTTTGAGGCATTTGAAGCAAAGTTGACTTTTCAAAATTCCCAAAACTTTCCCAACTTCCACAAGGCATATCTTGCTCAATGTTTAAGCTTTGATCATGTTCTTGGACATTTTGGAAAGGTCTTTAAGTCCTCTAACCAATGCCTTTGGTCCCATGTCATTTTGATTTACCAATCTCAAGTTATGGTCTTTGACTTAAAGTGCCTTTTTGTTGACTTTTGAAAATGACCTATAATGTTGAGATTGATAACTTTTTGTGAGAGCATTTCTTGGACTTGAAGTGTGAAGAGGAGTTGTAGGAAATGTCATTCTCTTCAGAATAAGCTTTGGATGGAATTTTTATGATAAACCATGTGGAAGTTATGCCTTGGTCAAGTTACAGTTGACTTTTTCAACTGTCCAAATATGGAAACTTTTGCATCTTGAGACTTTTTGAGCCATGCTTTGAAAATCATGATCAAGAATTGATCAAATGATGTTTGTGGCTTCAAAATAAGATGTTGACCAAAATTTTGAACTTTTGACTGTCAAATGACCATTTTGCCTCTGCAGTTGACTGCTGAGCAATTAGGGTTTTTGACTGTGCAATTTTGAGTTGTGAGTCTTGAAACTTAGCATGAGGATGCTTGACCATGTTTATAGGCATGTGGGACTTGATTGGACCCTTGGAAACTTCAATTTCTTTGTCAGAACCAAAACCCTAGTTTTTTGACTGTTAGGAGGCCATTGAACTGTGCAACCCTTGGGGAGATTTTGAACCTTTGACTTAGCAAATCTTGAAGAATATGGGAGGGCAAATTTTGGGGTACAACAGTTGCCCCTGTTCAATCTTCTTAAACCTGAGGATGCAGATTGGCTGACGTGCCTTTCGTAATCCGAAGGTGGAAGATGATTGAACACTAGAGTGCCCAGAAATTTGCGCTCACATGTTGGCAGTATGATGGGGGGAATGGGCTTATAGATGCCATTTGGAGATTGATGGATAGGACGATGGGCTTATAGATGCCATGCTAAGAGATGATGGATAGGTGGATGGGCTTATAGATGCCATCTGGGTGTCGATCGCGTAAGAGATTCCTTAGCGAGAACTTGCGTACCTGAAAAGAAAATAATTACCTGGCCTGTTACAGGAGCTGGTCTTCAAACTCTTATGTAGATGTGCCCTGACTGGTTACCGGAATTGAATCTGGAGCTTCAAAAGGTGATGAATGAACCAGGGATGGTTACTACCTCAACGGGACGGTGAGAGAACCTTGGACGATTACTACCTCAACAGGAACGTTGAGAGAATCTGGGGGCGATTACTACCTCAACAGTAACGATGAGAGAATCATAGGCGACTTCAACCTCAACAGTAATGCTGAGAGAATCTTGGGCGACTTCAACCTCAACAGTAACGCTGAGAGAATCTTGGGTGTCTTCTACTAAGTCTTCATCAGGAAAATCCTTAGGGATTGATTTAACTGGACTAGAGAAGGCCTTTGATTGGATAAGAATCAAGAAAAATCTTAGGGTCGACTTAACTGAACCAAGCAAGGTCTTGGAATATCTTCAACTGGATAAGAAACAGGGAGATCTTAGGGTCGATCTGACTGAACCAGAGAAGGCCTTTGACTGGATAAGAATCAGGAAAATCTTAGGGTCGATTTAACTGAACCGGACAAGGTCTTGGAATCTTCAACTGGATAAGAATCAGGGAGATCTTAGGGTCGATCTGACTGAACCAGAGAAGGCCTTTGACTGGATAAGAATCAGGAAAATCTTAGGGTCGATTTAACTGAACCGGACAAGGTCTTGGAATATCTTCAACTGGATAAGAATTAGGGAGATCTTAGGGTCGATCTGACTGAACCGGAGAAGGCATTTGACTGGATGAGAATCAGGAAAATCTTAGGGTCCATTTAACTGAACCGGACAAGGTCTTGAAATCTTCAACTGGGTAAGAATCAGGGAGATCTTAGGGTCGATCTGACTGAACCAGAGAAGGCCTTTGACTGGATAAGAATCAGGAAAATCTTAGGGTCGATTTAACTGAACCAGACTAAAGTCTTGAAATATAGCTGAGAACTTAACTGGATCTTTCCTGAAAGGTAAAGGTCAGTCATATGCAATGCATGATATGGATAAAGCAATGATGTTCTCAATATAAATGAGATTTGTAAGATATGATACGTATATGCATGCTATAATGTATGGAAGTATGATGTTTATGAATGTATGTTTTTCGTCTAGGAAATTAAATCCTTGACGGGTGCCGGGAAGTCACATCCTGGGCTGATGTTTGAAGAAAAGAATATTTGTTTCCGCTGGGGAGTGATGGTTGCAAGAATACCGGTAGGAGAAGATAACTCCGTTGGAGGATTAAACTTGGCGAATAGATTACTCGACGGGGAGAAAATTACTCTAACGATCTTGCTGGGGAACAATACTCTGTGGGGAGAGAGGTACTTTGCTGAAATGTTGATGGTAACTTCATTGGGGATACCATTGATAAGTTATGTTGGGAGATTTGATGAACTCCGCTGGGGATAGGAAGACTTCGCCGAGGACGATCTTTCCGTGGATTTTAGCTGAGGATAACCCAATTATATCCCGGTAGGGAAAAAACCTTTGAATACAGCCAGGGGACGCGTTCGTGCTCTGTGAGGGATAAGCTTCCAGAATCTACTGGGGATAAGCTTACTGCTTGGGGAGATGGATTCCAACTTTCCTGGGGAAATTGGATTGGACTCTCCTGGGGGAATTTTGAACTGTGTCGGGGAAGTGACTCCATTGAATGTTTGATATACCGCCGGGGAACAATCTTTAGGTCAAGACTGCCGGGGATGCTTGTTAAGAATATCCGTATATTGTGCTGGGGAATGTTGAGATCTGCTGGAGGATACCCAACTTCCTTAAGGCTGATTGTATAGCTTTTCTTGGGGAGAGTGCATTGACTTGCTGACTCACTCTCTGGGGAATTAAGATATACTGTTTGTGTTCTTCAGCTGAACCTACCTTGATACCTTGGTGGACAGAGCAATTAGATCGCTTAGACAGCTCTTTATTGCCCCTGTTTCTAATGTTACCTGTAATTAATCCTTTGTTTCGTATGCAAATATTTATGAGTTAGCAATTATTTTCAAATGCATATATCACAAATTGAACCTTGGACGTTCTTCGCAAAACAAAACAGAAAAGGAAAAACAAATGGCAATTTTAGCTGAAAAGTGATTTTTGTATTGATTTTCGAATTTGCCTATAAATAGGCGTTTTATGTACAAGAGGCTGACGTCCTAGTAGGAGAACACCGCCGAACAAAAGAGTTTATACAATTTGTACAAAAGGGAAACAAAACAGCTGTGTGAAAAGAATAACCCCACTGGGTTCCAACTCTGCTATCGCCTTTATATCTTCGAGCGTCTCATCACTTGATGACCTAGTCGAGGATAAAGCTGATTGATCGATGCCGTCTGAACTTGATGCAGATACCGGATTCTGGATGCAAAGTGATCCAATGAGACATAGTATTACGCTTTATCCCTAACTTTTGCCTGGACCGCCCTTTCGGGTTTTCAGTCCACCGGGATACCCATTTTTGCCCAAGCCGCCTTTTCAGGTTTTCGACTTGCCGGGTGTACAGGTTTTTTATTTCATCCCTTCATTTTGCCCGAACCCTTTTGGTTCGCCGGGAGCCCTAATTTTTGCCTAGGTATGTCAACCTAGCGGGTCTTTATTCACGCGTAGTATCTTTTTACTATGTCTGCATTGGCGGGGTGAGGAAGGTCGTCACCATCCATGTTGGTTAGAATCATGGCTCCTCCTGAGAACACATGCTTAACCACAAATGGCCCTTCGTACGTAGGGGTCCATTTGCCCCTTGGATCACTCTGAGGAAGGATGATGCGCTTGATTAC
Organism: Vicia faba; assembly: GCA_948472305.1. Lineage (NCBI taxonomy): Eukaryota > Viridiplantae > Streptophyta > Magnoliopsida > Fabales > Fabaceae > Vicia > Vicia faba. The sequence goes on along the minus strand of OX451738.1, from coordinate 209,313,540 downwards.
CAGATCCCCAACTTGATATTCTTGTGGTCTGACCTTTTTGTTAAATGCCCTGATCATTCGTTTTTGATACGTCTGACCATGGCAGATAGCAGCAAGTCTTTTTTCGTCAATCAAATTTAGCTGATCAAGTCGTGTCTGGATCCAATCATCTTCACTCAGATCTGCATCCTTCATTATCCGTAGAGAGGGTATCTGCACTTCGATCGGTAAGACTGCCTCCATACCGTAGACCAAGGAGAAAGGAGTTTCCCCGGTTAACGTCCTGGCTGAGGTACGGTACCCATGTAGAGCGAACGGTAACATCTCGTTCCAATCTTTATAAGTCACTGTCATCTTCTGCGCGATTTTCTTAATGTTCTTATTTGCTGCTTCTATAGCCCCATTCATCTTCGGCCGATAAGGAGAAGAGTTGTGGTGCTGTATCTTAAACTTCTCACAGAGCTCAGTGATCATCTTGTTATTCAGATTGGTACCATTGTCCGTAATGATTCTTTCAGGGACGCCGTATCGACAGATCAGGTTGTGCCGAATGAACCGTGCTACAACGTTCTTGGTTACTGTAGCGTAGGAAGCTGCTTCAACCCACTTCGTGAAGTAATCAATCGCTACCAGGATGAAGCGATGCCCGTTGGATGCCGTAGGTTTAATCTCACCGATCATATCTATGGCCCACATTGCAAATGACCAAGGCGCAGTCAGAACATTTAGAGGAACTGGAGGAACATGCACCTTGTCTGCATAAATCTGGCATTTGTGACATGTTCGAGAGTGCTGGTAACAGTCGGCTTCCATTGTGGACCAGAAATACCCTGCCCGAAGGATTTTCTTTGCCATAGTGTGTCCACTGGAATGTGTTCCGAAGGTACCCTCATGCAGCTCTGCCATGATCCTTTCTGCTTCTGTCTTTTCCACACAACACAGTAAGATTGAATCATGGTTTCGCTTATACAGAATGCTGTTGCTAAGGAAGAACTTCGCTGCAAACCTTCTCAGAAACTTCTTATCGTTGACAGATGCACCTTCAGGGTATTCCTGAGCTTCCAGGTATCTCTTCACCTTATGGTACCAAGGCTTCTCAGTTACCAATTCAGTCTCGAGATCACAACAGTATGCCGGTTCGTCCAGTTTCCAGATGATGATCCGGGGAGCCTCATTGTCCCATTTAACTTTGAACATAGAAGACATCGTAGCTAACGCGTCCGCCAGCTGATTCTCCTCTCTCGGAAAGTGTTCAAAGGTTATCTTTGTGAAGTGGGGGATCAATGTCAACATACATTCTCTATAAGGAATAAGATTCGGATGTTTCGTATCCCACTCTCCTTTGATCTGATTGATCACGAGAGCGGAATCTCCGAAGACACTCAGATACTTGATCCTTAAGTCAATCGCAACTTGGAGACCCATGATGCACGCCTCATACTCCGCCATGTTGTTGGTGCAGTTGAAACATAGCCGGGCAGTGAGTGGAGTATGAGTGCCTTGGGGGGATATGATTACAGCACCTATACTGTTACCCAAAGCATTAGAGGCTCCGTCAAAGTGCATAGACCATCGGGATCCTTCCTCAGGTCCTTCATCCGGTCCAGGTACTTCACAATCAGTCACTATCATGATGCTCTCGTCTGGAAACTCGAAGTTCATTGACTGATAGTCGTCTACTGCCTGATGTGCCAAGTGGTCTGCCAATACACTTCCCTTTATGGCTTTCTGAGTCGTGTACTGGATGTCGTATTTTGTTAAGATCATTTGCCATCTTGCTATTCTCCCAGACAGAGCAGGCTTTTCAAATATGTACTTTATTGGATCCATCTTTAAGATCAACAAGGTAGTGTGAGTCAGCATATACTGTCTCAGCCGGCGAGCAGCCCATACCAAAGCGCAGCAAGTTTTCTCAAGCAGTGAGTATCGGGTCTCACAGTCGGTAAACTTTTTGCTAAGGTAATAAATGGCGTGCTCTTTTCGGCCAGACTCGTCATGCTGCCCCAGCACACACCCCATTGAGTTGTCAAGTACTGTCAGATATAGTATCAGAGGTCTCCCCTCAACCGGTGGCATAAGAATGGGTGGTTCTTGGAGATACTCTTTGATTCTACCAAAAGCAGCCTGACATTCATCATTCCAACGTACTACCTGATCTTTCTTCAGCAGTTTGAAGATTGGCTCACAGGTAGCAGTTAGGTGCGAGATGAATCGAGCAATGTAATTCAGGCGTCCTAAAAAGCCTCTGACCTCTTTCTTTGTCTTAGGAACTGGCATCTCTTGAATGGATTTAACCTTGGCAGGGTCCACTTGAATACCCTTATCACTTACAACGAAGCCTAGCAACTTCCCAGATCTTACCCCGAAGGTGCACTTGTTCGGGTTTAACCTCAGCTTGTACAACTTCAGACGGTCAAACAATTTTTGCAGATGATCAAGGTGTTCCTCCTCAGTTTGGGACCTTGCAATCATGTCTTCAACATACACTTCTATCTCATGATGGATCATGTCATGAAATAAAGCAACCATGGCACGTTGGTAGGTTGCCCCAGCGTTCTTCAGTCCAAAAGGCATGACCTTGTAGCAGAAGGTGCCCCACTGAGTGACAAAGGTAGTCTTCTCCATGTCTTCAGGAGCCATTTTGATTTGATTATAACCTGAAAAACCGTCCATGAAAGAGAACACCTTGTGCTGAGCAGTATTGTCAACAAGGACATCAATGTGAGGTAGGGGGAAGTCATCCTTGGGGCTGGCCCTATTCAGATCCCTGTAATCGACACACATTCTGACCTTTCCATCTTTCTTTGGTACCGGGACCACATTAGCAACCCACTGAGGGTAAGAAGTCACTGCAAGGAACCCGACATCAAACTGTTTCATAACCTCGACCTTGATCTTCTCAGACATCTCTGGACGCATGTGGCGAACCTTTTGCTTAACCGGAGGGCAGTCTTCCTTGGTAGGCAAATGATGGACCACAATATCGGTATCCAACCCGGGCATGTCTTCGTAGGACCAGGCAAAGATCTCCATATAATCATGTAGCATATGAGTCAACCGTTGCTTCACGCTGAGCTCTAGGTTGGCACCAATCTTAACCTCCTTTCTGTCCGTATCAGTACCCAGATTTATCGTCTCCACTGGCTCTTCGTGTGGTTGAATTGCCCTCTCTTCCTGGAGTAACAGTCTTGCAAGCTCTCCAGGCACTTCGCAATCATCTTCACCTTCGTCTTCGGCTAAGTTGATCAGATTTTCGAAGTCATAACTGGCAGTAGCAGAGTCGTTACCAGTGAGATCCAGAGTGGATTGGAACCTGTATGAGTGAGTGTGTGTAAATACAGCTGTTTTGCAATATATAAAGAAGGGAAAGAAAGAAAATGAGCATAAGATTTGAAATGCGAGAAAACGTCCAAGGTCTTTATTCATGATATATGAAATGACAATTAATATGCCCTCACAAATGAAGCCAACTGTGCCCCGGGTAAAACACCGGGCCAGAGTTTTATTTCATTGTTTATTACAAATAACAAAACAAAGGAGTTTATTACTGCATAACAAAAGTAACAGGAGTATGATCTTTAGCAATCCAATTGGTCAATCCACCACCAGTCGTCGGGTAGATCCAGCTATCGAACTCTGATTCTTCCACCTCGTCTTCATCCCCAACAGCATTCACTCCTGGATTGGTAATGAGCACAGTAGGTCTTCTGGTCTTTGCCTTGCGCATAGCCTTCTGACCCTCTGCAGTAAAACCCAGTCCAAACTTGTCAGTTTTAGGTGTAAAATCAGGGAGCCTGCCCCAGTTAGCACATTCACCTTTCTTGACCACAACCCGGGAATCCTTCAAGGAAGCCATCTTCAATGGAAAGTCCTCTTCAACCACTGTTTCTGCTGCTGCTAAAGTTGGAGGTACCTCTTCGAAATGCTGAAAGGGGGTTTCAATAAACTCCCCGTCCATCTCAATATACCTGAAGGAATTCAAATGGCTCACGATATACTCCTCCTCTCCCTGCACAGTGATAATCTTCCCTCTGACAGGGTATTTGAGCTTCTGGTGTAGGGTAGAGGTCACCGCCCCAGCTTTGTGGATCCAAGGTCGACCCAGTAGACAAGAATACGATGGACGGATATCCATTACATAGAAAGTAGAGTCGAATACTTGAGAACCCACACGAATAGGAATGTCTACCTCTCCATGAACCATCCTCTTAGAACCGTCAAAGGCTCTGACTATGATGTTGTTAGGTTTCAGCTCCAGGCCCTCACAATCCAAACGGTCTAAGGCCTTTTTGGGTAGCACATTCAGGGAAGAACTAGTGTCCACCAACACGTGCACAAGAGTAGTGCCCCTGCATTCAATAGAGACATGCAGGGCGTCATTGTGGTCCTTTACCTTAGCAGTAAGGTCAGCATCCGAGAAACCCAAACCATTGTCGGGTGTCAAATTGGCTACGCAATCAGTGAACTGGACTGCAGATGTCTCCTGTGGCACATGGGCTGTCTTGAGAAATGAAATCAGGGCCTTAGCACGGGCCTCTGAGCACAGCAGTAAGGAGAGCATGGAGATCTTGGAGGGGGTATGCCCCAGCTGCTCGACAACATTAAAGTCACTCTTCTTGATTATTTTCAGAATTTCCTCCATCTCTTGTTGGGAGGCCTCAGCATTCACAGATTTTGGCGCCTCCATTCGGGCAGGCTCATCTTCAATCCCTTTGCCCCGAGCATTAGATGACTTGGCAGCAGGGGAAACAACTTGATCAGAACTGGGAACAGGTACACTTGCAGGTGTTATAGTGAGGGGTCTTCGAATAGTTGGTGGCGTAATGTCAGGCGAGAAGAGCCTGCCACTGCGGGTTACTTTGGCTGGACCAGTGATATTGCTGATGCCGGTGCCAGTGTTGAACTCTTGCTTTATTCCATGTACATACACGTCTGCCCCATAGTGCCATGGGACAGCCTTATCAGATTCATAAGGGAGAGGCCCCGGAACAGTAATTACAATGGGTGCAACAGTCATGATTTTAACCGGCTTCCTCGGGAGAGCCTTGATCGGATTATTAAAGATTGTAACAACAGAAACTTCTTCCACCGGAACAAACTGAACAACAGTCTTCTTGAAAAGAATCTCTTTGCTGTCCATCAGGCTTTGAATGCCCAACTTCAGCAAAGGACAACCAGAAAGGGAAACAGCACAGAAAAGGCAACCTTCACTATAACCCGGAAATAAACCGGCCAGCAGTAGGTTCCTCTTAACAGTCATCAGAGGAGTAGCTACATCATTCACAGAAACGGCATACACATCTTCATCAACGGCATTCACTCCATGCTGGGGCATAGGAGCAGTCACCACATTTGGCCTCTCAGGCGCTTCAAATTGTATCTCTTTTGCATCAATAAGGTCTTGCACCTTATTCCTTAAGGCCCAACAGTCATCAGTGGAATGCCCCAGGCTATCGGAGTGATAAGCACAGCGGGCATTTGGATTGTATTTGGGGGAGGCAGTATTCACAACCTTCGGGGCCTCCCTGACAGTCACTAGGTTGGTGGATAGCAACTGTGGCAAGATTTGCGATAGGGTCATACTCAGACGGGTAAACTCTCTTCTGGGTCTTTCACCCCTTTGTTGATTAGTTTACCGAGGAGCGGCAGTAGGCTTAGTAATCATCACCGCGTTGACAGATTGGCGGCGTTCAGGTTTCTCTTGCCTCCTAGGCCCATATACAGCACTGGCCTCCTTCTTAAAGGTCTTCTTCTCAGAACTTGCAGATGCACCCTTCTGAATTTTACCAGACTTCATTCCAGCCTCTATTCTTTCCCCAGTCAGAATAAGATCAGTGAACCCTGCAGACGAATTACCGATCAGATGATTGAAAAATGGCCCAGATAGGGTCCCCAAGAACATATCCACCAGCTCACGATCTGTTAACGGAGGCTGCACCCTGCCATCCAGATCTCTCCACTTTTGTGCATACTCTTTAAAACCTTCGCTTGACCCTAGCGACATACCCTGGAGTTGGGTACATGTAGGGGCAAGGTCGGCATTATATTGATACTGCTTGTAAAAAGCAGTAGCCAACTCCTCCCAGTTACGAACCTTGGTTCCATCCAGCTGATAGAACCATTCGAGATGAGTCCCTGAAAGACTCTCCTGGAAGAAGTGGATCCACAAGTTCTTGTCCACTGAGTATGGTTGAATCTTCCGCACATAAGATCTGAGGTGTAGCTTGGGACAAGACGCCCCGTCATACTTGGTGAAAGATGGTGCCTTAAACTTGTGAGGAATAATCACACCAGTAGATAAGCCCAAGTCTCCGAAATCCAGCCCAGGCACTTGTTGGGTCTCCATTGCATTCAGTCTATCTTCCAACTGCTTATACCGATCTTCAGCAGGAGGATACTGTTCCTCATTAAAGTCAGTCTCGTTGTCAGAGACTACTGGACTTGAAGCCTTTCCCCCCTGGGGACTGCCCTTGCCTACAGAAGAACCAGCTTCTTCATTCTGCAGAGTGTTGCCAAACCTTCGGCCCGAGTTGAAAAGAACAGTTCTCTTCTTCTTCTTCTTCTCCTTCTTCAGGAGTAAAGCCTTCAGCTCTTCTTGGCCTTGAGCCAAACCCATGATTAGTTCCTGAAATTGCGCGTTCTGCGCCTGAAGGGCCTTGATAGACATCTCGGTTGATGATGAGTCAGGGTTCATGATGCTGAAATAAACAGCGAAGAACAGTAAGCAACCTGAAAAGAAGAAAACCTGTTATGCACATGATGAATGGAATGCGTATGATTTATGTTTTCAAGGACAATCGGGAATCAACTTTGTAAACAAAAAGGAACACACTTCATTAGATTCAACTTTGAAACTTAAATTGTTCAACAGGTTGCCCTTAGGCGTTACATAAAAGGTAAATACTGAAAAGGGAAATAAAACTGTAAAAGAACATCCAGAGCTCCTTATTGATCCCATGGTCTCCTCTTCTCAGTACGGATGTAGTCATTCAGAGCTCGCTCATTCTCCAACTGCTTTGTCAGCTTCTGGATCTTCAATTCCTGCTCATTGAACTTTTCCCGATACGAATCCCGTTCTTCTCGCAGTTGCGACCAAGACCTCTTTAATGTCTCATAATCAGTAGGTATCTGAGGAGGGAGGACAGTTGGAGGAGCCCCATCTTTGTCAGGATACTCAAGAATGACGGGTCTGGCAGCTTCGTATGGCATACCTAACTTCTGAGCACGGATGCGAACCCATTTGTAGTAGGCTTCCATAGGTAGAGAAGTCTTTGGCCCCAACTCTTGTGGGTCAGCTTTATGAACTCTGTCCCAAGCCTTGATGAACCTACGACGCAGCTCGTCACTATCCGCTTGAAACTCAAAACTGATGTGAGGCACCAACATCTCATGAGGTCCTGCTCTTCTGGCCCTTCCAAACTGATGGAGCGCTAGACATGGATTGTAAGAGATTCCTCCTTGAGTACCGATCAAAGGAACATTAGGGTATTCTCCGCAACGATCAATAACAGCTATCTCATCCAAACCTCTGAAAGTCCAAATGATGTCCTTGTCAGTGAGAGACATTAACCTATGAGCCCAACCTCTTCCTTCTTGGTTCTTCAGCACGAACTTAGGGAGGTGCGAAATAAACCACCTCACCAACAAAGGGATACAACACCATAGGGTTCCTCGTCTTCGAGCAGTACGAGCATAAAGTTGTTGCAGGATGTCACCCAAGAGAGTGGGCACAGGATTCTGAGACATGAAGATCCTTATGGCAGTGACATTGATGAAGTTGTCAGGATTAGGAAACAAGACTAGCCCATAGATTAGGAGAGCCAATATGTCTTCATATGCCCTAAAGTCCAAGTCATTCCAGAAACTGTTAGCTTTACCAATCAGAACCTTGGCCAAGAAACCCTTAGCTCAGCTTCTAGTCACCCAGTTGTCCATTACTTCTTGATGGGTCAAAGGAAGAGCTGCAACAATCTCCTCAAGCCTGAGGGTCTTTTCCCAACCAGTGAAGGGAGTCTGATCCAAGATAGGGATCCCAAGCAAATCAGAGAACTCTTCCAGGGTAGGGACCAACTGGAAGTCTTGAAAGGTGAAGCACTGGTACAGAGGGTCATAGAACTGGGTCAGGACACTCATCAACTGTTGATCCCGCTTTGCAGTGACTAAACTGAGAAGAGAACCATACCTCTGGATGAAGGAAGTGGTATTTGGAATTCTGCTAACCAACTCTTCAAGCAACTCAGGTGGGTGAACAAAGTTGAACCGGATAGTATTCCTTCGCATAGGCATCATGATGTCCTACAAAACAAAGCAAAGGTGAAACCCTCTTGTCTTTGAAATGGCCAGTCCTTATGCAGGATGCATGCAATGCTCATGATGTTATGATGTTATGATAAAGCACACCACAAATATTTACAAAGGCAAACATGATAAGGCAAACATGATAAGGCACACAAGTCACACAAGACAAGCCCTTAAAGTTTAGGCCAGCATGAGGTCTAGGTACTACCCTCTTTCAGTTTGTTGGTTCATACCTGTCCTATCAAAAGTAACCAGGTTCTTAGAGGATCCCAATATCATTGACTACCCTCAATCGGTCATAACTCCAGCATCACAATCTTTTCTTGCGGCCAGAACCATCACGAGAGTTTAGCCTCAATAGGCGTAGCATACTGCTACTGTTCTAATGGCCAAGTTGTGTCATTTAAGGTTCTAAGGTCTGTTGGTGCTTAATGACTCCTCAGAAGACCCATATTCTCCTCGTTGCAACACAAGGGATATCGGTACAGACCAAGGCGCCACACCAACGTAGCCACTGCTTCACCCGTGTCGGTCTACGCCGGACAGGTCCCTCACAGCTTATGCTACCTAAACAGGGTATCCCCAGATCCGGGTTAGGATCTATGTAACTCCCATGCAACCCACAATTTAAAGCAAGCAAGTCAATACAATTGAAAACACAGTTACGAACTATCCTAAGGTACACCTCACTTTATAAAGATCCCCAGCATAGTCGCCAGTTCTGTGATCGGTGGATTTAGAACTGACTGTTTAATGCTGGTTCGCGAAATGTCACGGAAGCAAGAGTCGCCACCGTCTTTTATTTTCTCCAACATGGACAGGACAAAAGCACAGCAAAATTCCTTATAGAGATTGCTCTCGGTTCGGGAGGTAGATTTATAGAAAGGGAAGGTGTTAGCACCCTTTCTATCTGTGGTTATCCACGGGCTCTTAGATACTTGCTCATTTGTGTTTTCAAAATTGTTTGTTTGCTTTTCAACTGTGGGTTTAAAAAAGTTTCTTTGAAAATTTCAGTTCGACTCTTGTATCAGTCCTCAAGAGTGTTTGAAAAGTTGCTTTCGAAAGCTTTTTGAAAAATGTCGGTGTGAAAAGAGTTTTTGATTTATTTTGAAATTAGAGCAAGTATCTACGAGTTCTCTACCTACCCTAAGGAATTCGTCTGTGTAAATGTCCTTAAAGTAGTGCCATCCCACCATTGAGAGGTAGGTAGCACCACCGTTGGAGGTGTTCGGGTCAATTCGAGGGTCCGGGGCATGGTGATCACCGGAGCAATAGGAAGACACCTTAGAAGCTACCCTCATGCCATGTTCATGGACATGAGGACTTACTAAAACATCCTCTACTTGACGACCACCTTTCGAGGGGCAAGGCAACAATGAGGCGTACCCTAGGGGTGGTGTGTGATTTGTGTGTCGTTTTCAATTATGTTTGTCTTGTTCGTGTATTGGTGATATACGCGTTGCTTTTATTTTTGGCATTCATTCTTTCATGCAAATTATTAACAGTTTAAAAGATGCGGAATTAAAAGTCCTACGCTATTACAAAGGCGCGGGTCTACATCGCCAAATTAATCCAAGACCCGATTTGAAATAAAATAAAAAGCGGAAAGATAAATGTCTAATTAATCTATTACATGGCTTTGGGATAAATACATTATATTCACAAAAAGAAATAAAAGTAAAATGCGAAAAGAAATAAAGTCGGGAATGCGAGGGCGTTGGACCCTTTTAAGGAAATTGAATTGAAATTAATAAATTAATTAAGTTAAATGAGAAAAGGAAATTATTTTTGATTTTTTTTTTGTATTTATGGAATTAGTAAGAAAATTAAATGAAATTAAAACCCTAATTCTAAACTATTTTTAATTTATTTAAAAAAATGTTTAAATCTAACCTAGTTTTAACCTAATTATTTAATGGCAAATTTATTTACGAAATAAATGATTAATTATTAATAATGGTAAAAGAAAAGAAAAAAGGATAAAAGTATTTAAAACCCTAGTTCTACATTTTTTAGTTTATTAAAAAAAATATTAAAATTGAACCTAGAATTAAAACTAAATTAATTGTTGAATTTATTTACAAAAAAAAACTATTAAATAAAATATATTTATATTTTTTGTCCTTTCTGATTTTTTTTGTTATTTTTTATGTTGTAAAATTATTTTGTGAATTTATTAAAAAAAGTTAAAACAAAATAAAAAAGAAATTCAAATAAAAGAAGAAATTTAGAAAGAAATATACAAACAGGGGGGTTATCTGGCCCTTTTGGAGGTATCATTGTAGCAATCAGGCCCATGAAACGCTAGCCCACGTGGACTTTCTTGGCTTGTGTATGAAGGCGTTGACCTATGCACATGGTGGTCTGCAGCTTCTGACCACTAGATTGATCTTTTGGGGCGCGTGGCACGCTTTGAGAGTGGATGTATGGTGAACCCCTGTAAAGCACGTTGCGTAGGAACATGGAAAACAAAATAATATTGAGAAGGGAGGGGACCTGGGAATCGAACCCAGGTCCCAATGCTTACCAAGCCTTTTGTCCACCAACTGAGCCATTAGCGCGTTTGTAATATAATATGACAAATAAACAACATAATGTAAAATAATGATTAGTGGTGTTTTTCGCGCGAAATTCAAACGCGCCTGTGAGCAATGGACACGTCCTCCATCTTCTTCATGCTGCCTGCAAAATAAAAAGAGATAGCGGGGGTTTTAAACCCCCACTAAATGGTAAACATGAAAATAGCGAATAGGCCCTGGTTTATCATAAATTGATCGCGAGGTATGGAATTGATTAGTCATGAGCTTCTGGTTTCAATGGCGTGGGTCTGGTGTCTCAATTTTTCCTGAAAGAGGAAAGCCCTAATTTTACAGCTTTGAAACCCTAATGAGCTCCAATGGCAACTTTGCATATAGGCTATAAAAACTTAATTAAAATACACCATTAGCTTTAGAATGATTAGATTAGTATAAATCAATATCAAAAACACATGAAAAATGCATGGAATTCAGGATGCGATTATGAATATTTTACAGAAAAGTGGGACTCCTATCTACCAATTCTTGATGCGTGGGGACTGGAAAAGAATGCAGAAAGCTTCCTTGATGCCTTGGCAAGCTATTGGAATCCTTATTTCGCTTTGAATTTCACTCTATGTGTGTTTTCAGTTTTCAACTTTTTCACAAAAAATGCAAAAAGTGTATGTGATATGAGGCGCAGCTTCCAGGTTGTATGCACTAGGGTTATGATCTGTATATGTATGCCAATGGATTAGGGTAAGAATTCAAGCCAAAAGATCAATGTTTTGATGAATCAAATATTTGATTTTTAATGAAATCCTTTCAAATCTTTTCCATGTGCTTTTGATACCAATCATGGCCAAACCTTTCCAAATTGGGTGTGCACTAATCTTGAGGTTTTATTGGAGATAATATGCTGCAAAAAGGGATTAAAAAACATGGTTTTCTATTTTTGTCATATTTTATTTCATTAAATGAATTAATAGTGATTAAAAATTCAAATAAATAATAAAAAATGATGAAATAATTCCCCTTTGGGCCAAATGGTCGTGCATAGCCTTTGGATAAGGATTCTTGGAAGAAAATGTGGCCCATTAGCAATTTTGAGGCATTTGAAGCAAAGTTGACTTTTCAAAATTCCCAAAAATTTCCCAACTTCCACAAGGCATATCTTGCTCAATGTTTAAGCTTTGATCATGTTCTTGGACATTTTGGAAAGGTCTTTAAGTCCTCTAACCAATGCCTTTGGTCCCATGTCATTTTGATTTACCAATCTTAAGTTATGGTCTTTGACTTAAAGTGCCTTTTTGTTGACTTTTGAAAATGACCTATAATGTTGAGATTGATAACTTTTTGTGAGAGCATTTCTTGGACTTGAAGTGTGAAGAGGAGTTGTAGGAAATGTCATTCTCTTCAAAATGAGATTTGGATGGAATTTTTATGATAAACCATGTGGAAGTTATGCCTTGGTCAAGTTACAGTTGACTTTTTCAACTGTCCAAATATGGAAACTTTTGCATCTTGAGACTTTTTGAGCCATGCTTTGAAAATCATGATCAAGAATTGATCAAATGATGTTTGTGGCTTCAAAATAAGATGTTGACCAAAAATTTGAACTTTTGACTGTCAAATGACCATTTTGCCCCTGTAGTTGACTGCTGAGCAATTAGGGTTTTGACTGTGCAATTTTGAGTTGTGAGTCTTGAAACTTAGCATGAGGATGCTTGACCATGTTTATAGGCATGTGGGACTTGATTGGACCCTTGGAAACTTCAATTTCTTTGTCAGAACCAAAACCCTAGTTTTTTGACTGTTAGGAGGCCATTGAACTGTGCAACCCTTGGGGAGATTTTGAACCTTTGACTTAGCAAATCTTGAAGAATATGGGAGGGAAAATTTTGGGGTACAACAGTTGCCCCTGTTCAATCTTCTTAAACCTGAGGATGCAGATTGGCTGACGTGCCTTTCGTAATCCGAAGGTGGAAGATGATTGAACACTAGAGTGCCCAGAAATTTGCGCTCACATGTTGGCAGTATGATGGGGGGAATGGGCTTATAGATGCCATTTGGAGATTGATGGATAGGATGATGGGCTTATAGATGCCATGCTAAGAGATGATGGATAGGTGGATGGGCTTATAGATGCCATCTGGGTGTCGATCGCGTAAGAGATTCCTTAGCGAGAACTTGCGTACCTGAAAAGAAAATAATTACATGGCCTGTTACAGGAGCTGGTCTTCAAACTCTTATGTAGATGTGCCCTGACTGGTTACCGGAATTGAATCTGGAGCTTCAAAAGGTGATGAATGAACCAGGGATGGTTACTACCTCAACGGGACGGTGAGAGAACCTTGGACGATTACTACCTCAACAGGAACGCTGAGAGAATCTAGGGGCGATTACTACCTCAACAGTAACGATGAGAGAATCATAGGCGACTTCAACCTCAACAGTAATGCTGAGAGAATCTTGGGCGACTTCAACCTCAACAGTAACGCTGAGAGAATCTTGGGTGTCTTCTACTGAGTCTTCATCAGGAAAATCCTTAGGGATTGATTTAACTGGACTAGAGAAGACCTTTGATTGGATAAGAATCAAGAAAAATCTTAGGGTCGACTTAACTGAACCAAGCAAGGTCTTGGAATATCTTCAACTGGATAAGAAACAGGGAGATCTTAGGGTCGATCTGACTGAACCAGAGAAGGCCTTTGACTGGATAAGAATCAGGAAAATCTTAGGGTCGATTTAACTGAACCGGACAAGGTCTTGGAATCTTCAACTGGATAAGAATCAGGGAGATCTTAGGGTCGATCTGACTGAACCAGAGAAGGCCTTTGACTGGATAAGAATCAGGAAAATCTTAAGGTCGATTTAACTGAACCGGACAAGGTCTTGGAATATCTTCAACTGGATAAGAATCAGGGAGATCTTAGGGTCGATCTGACTGAACCGGAGAAGGCCTTTGACTGGATGAGAATCAGGAAAATCTTAGGGTCGATTTAACTGAACCGGACAAGGTCTTGAAATCTTCAACTGGGTAAGAATCAGGGAGATCTTAGGGTCGATCTGGCTGAACCAGAGAAGGCCTTTGACTGGATAAGAATCAGGAAAATCTTAGGGTCGATTTAACTGAACCAGACTAAAGTCTTGAAATATAGCTGAGAACTTAACTGGATCTTTCCTGAAAGGTAAAGGTCAGTCATATGCAATGCATGATATGGATCAAGCAATGATGTTCTCAATATAAATGAGATTTGTAAGATATGATACGTATATGCATGCTATAATGTATGGAAGTATGATGTTTATGAATGTATGTTTTTCGTCTAGGAAATTAAATCCTTGACGGGTGCCGGGAAGTCACATCCTGGGCTGATGTTTGAAGAAAAGAATATTTGTTTCCGCTGGGGAGTGATGGTTGCAAGAATACCGGTAGGAGAAGATAACTCCGTTGGAGGAATAAACTTGGCGAATAGATTACTCTGCAGGGAGAAAATTACTCTAACGATCTTGCTGGGGAACAATACTCTGTGGGGAGAGAGGTACTTTGCTGAAATGTTGATGGTAACTTCGCTGGGGATACCATTGATAAGTTATGTTGGGAGATTTGATGAACTCCGCTGGGGATAGGAAGACTTCGCCGAGGACGATCTTTCCGTGGCTTTTAGCTGAGGATAACCCAGTTATATCCCGGTAGGGAAATAACCTTTGAATACAGCCAGGGGACGCGTTTGTGCTCTGTGAGGGATAAACTTCCAGAATCTACTGGGGATAAGCTTACTGCTTGGGGAGATGGATTCCAACTTTCCTGGGGAAATTGGATTGGACTCTCCTGGGGGAATTTTGAACTGTGTCGGGGAAGTGACTCCATTGAATGTTTGATATACCGCCGGGGAACAATCTTTAGGTCAAGACTGCCGGGGATGCTTGTTAAGAATATCCGTATATTGTGCTGGGGAATGTTGAGATCTGCTGGAGGATACCCAACTTCCTTAAGGCTGATTGTATAGCTTTGCTTGGGGAGAGTGCATTGACTTGCTGACTCACTCTCTGGGGAATTAAGATATACTGGTTGTGTTCTTCATCTGAACCTACCTTGATACCTTGGTGGACAGAGCAATTAGATCGCTTAGACAGCTCTTTATTGCCCCTGTTTCTAATGTTACCTGTAATTAATCCTTTGTTTCGTATGCAAATATTTATGAGTTAGCAATTATTGTCAAATGCATATATCACAAATTGAACCTTGGACGTTCTTCGCAAAACAAAATAGAAAAGGAAAAACAAATGGCAATTTTAGCTGAAAAGTGATTTTTGTATTGATTTTCGAATTTGCCTGTAAATAGGCATTTTATGTACAAGAGGTTGACGTCCTAGTAGGAGAACGCCGCCGAACAAAAGAGTTTATACAATTTGTACAAAAGGGAAACAAAACAGTTGTGTGAAAAGAATAACCCCACTGGGTTCCAACTCTGCTATCGCCTTTATATCTTCGAGCGTCTCATCACTTGATGACCTAGTCGAGGATAAAGCTGATTGATCGATGCCGTCTGAACTTGATGCAGATATCGGATTCTGGATGCAAAGTGATCCAATAAGACATAGTAATACGCTTTATCCCTAACTTTTGCCTGGACCGTTGGATGCCATAGGTTTAATCTCACCGATCATATCTATGCCCCACATTGCAAATGGCCAAGGCGCAGTCAGAACATTTAGAGGAACTGGAGGAACATGCACCTTGTCTGCATAAATCTGGCATTTGTGACATGTCCAAGAGTGCTGGTAACAGTCGGCTTCCATTGTGGACCAGAAATACCCTGCCCGAAGGATTTTCTTTGCCATAGTGTGTCCACTGGAATGTGTTCCGAAGGTACCCTCATGCAGCTCTGCCATGATCCTTTCTGCTTCTGTCTTGTCCACACAACGCAGTAAGGTCGAATCATGGTTTCGCTTATATAGAATGTTGTTGCTAAGGAAGAACTTCGCTGCGAACCTTCTCAGAAACTTCTTATCGCTGACAGATGCACCTTCAGGGTATTCCTGAGCTTCCAGGTATCTCTTGACCTCATGGTACCAAGGCTTCTCAGTTACCAATTCAGTCTCGAGATCACAACAGTATGCCGGTTCGTCCAGTTTCCAGATGATGATCCGGGGAGCCTCATTGTCCCATTTAACTTTGAACATAGAAGACATCGTAGCTAACGCGTCCGCCAGCTGATTCTCCTCTCTCGGAAAGTGTTCAAAGGTTATCTTTGTGAAGTGGGGGATCAATGTCAACACACATTCTCTATAAGGAATAAGATTCGGATGTTTCGTATCCCACTCTCCTTTGATCTGATTGATCACGAGAGCGGAATCTCCGAAGACACTCAGATACTTGATCCTTAAGTCAATCGCAGCTTGGAGACCCATGATGCACGCCTCATACTCCGCCATGTTGTTGGTGCAGTTGAAACATAGCCGGGCAGTGAGTGGAGTATGAGTGCCTTGGGGGGATATGATTACAGCGCCGATACCGTTACCCAAAGCATTGGAGGCTCCGTCAAAGTGCATAGACCATCGGGATCCTTCCTCAGGTCCTTCATCTGGTCCAGGTACTTCACAATCAGTCACTATCATGATGCTCTCGTCTGGATACTCGAAGTTCATTGACTGATAGTCGTCTACTGCCTGATGTGCCAAGTGGTCTGCTAATACACTTCCCTTAATGGCTTTCTGAGTCGTGTACTGGATGTCGTATTTTGTTAAGATCATTTGCCATCTTGCTATTCTCCCAGACAGAGCAGACTTTTCAAATATGTATTTTATTGGATACATCTTTGAGATCAACAAGGTAGTGTGAGTCAGCATATACTGTCTCAGCCGGCGAGCAGCCCATACCAAAGCGCAACAAGTTTTCTCAAGCAGTGAGTATCGGGTCTCACAGTCGGTAAACTTTTTGCTAAGGTAATAAATGGCGTGCTCTTTTCGGCCAGACTCGTCATGCTGCCCCAACACATACCCTATTGAGTTGTCAAGTACTGTCAGATATATTATCAGAGGTCTCCCCTCAACCGGTGGCATAAGAATGGGTGGTTCTTGGAGATACTCTTTGATTCTGTCAAAAGCAGCCTGACATTCATCATTCCAATGTACTACCTGATCTTTCTTCAGCAGTTTGAAGATTGGCTCACAGGTAGCAGTTAGGTGCGAGATGAATTGAGCAATGTAATTCATGCGTCCTAAAAAGCCTCTGACCTCTTTCTCTGTCTTAGGAACTGGCATCTCTTGAATGGATTTAACCTTGGCAGGGTCCACTTGAATAGCCTTATCACTTACAACGAAGCCTAGCAACTTCCCAGATCTTACCCCGAAGGTGCACTTGTTCGGGTTTAACCTCAGCTTGTACAACTTCAGACGGTCAAACAATTTTTGCAGATGATCAAGGTGTTCCTCCTCAGTTTGGGACCTTGCAATCATGTCGTCAACATACACTTCTATCTCATGATGGATCATGTCATGAAATAAAGCAACCATGGCACGTTGGTAGGTTGCCCCAGCGTTCTTCAGTCCAAAAGGCATGACCTTGTAGCAGAAGGTGCCCCACTGAGTGACAAAGGTAGTCTTCTCCATGTCTTCAGGAGCCATTTTGATTTGATTATAACCTGAAAAACCGTCCATGAAAGAGAACACCTTGTGCTGAGCAGTATTGTCAACAAGGACATCAATGTGAGGTAGGGGAAAGTCATCCTTGGGGCTGGCCCTATTCAGATCCCTGTAATCGACACACATTCTGACCTTTCCATCTTTCTTTGGTACCGGCACCACATTAGCAACCCACTGAGGGTAAGAAGTCACTGCAAGGAACCCGGCATCAAACTGTTTCATAACCTCGGCCTTGATCTTCTCAGACATCTCTGGACGCATGTGGCGAACCTTTTGCTTAACCGGAGGGCAGTCTTCCTTGGTAGGCAAATGATGGACCACAATATCGGTATCCAACCCGGGCATGTCTTCGTAGGACCAGGCAAAGATCTCCATATAATCATGTAGCATCTGAGTCAACCGTTGCTTCACGCTGAGCTCTAGGTTGGCACCAATATTAACCTCCTTTCTGTTCGTATCAGTACCCAGATTTATCGTCTCCACTGGCTCTTCGTGTGGTTGAATTGCCCTCTCTTCCTGGAGTAATAGTCTTGCAAGCTCGCCAGGCACTTCGCAATCATCTTCACCTTCGTCTTCGGCTAAGTTGATCGGATTTTCGAAGTCATAACTGGCAGTAGCAGAGTCGTTACCAGTGAGATCCAGAGTGGATTGGAACCTGTATGAGTGAGTGTGTGTAAATACAGCTGTTTTGCAATATATAAAGAAGGGAAAGAAAGAAAAGGAGCATAAGATTTGAAATGCGAGAAAACTTCCAAGGTCTTTATTCATGATATATGAAATGACAATTAATATGCCCTCACAAATGAAGCCGACGGTGCCCTGGGTAAGACACCGGGCCAGAGTTTTAATTCATTGTTTATTACAAATAACAAAACAAAGGAGTTTATTACTGCGTAACAAAAGTAACAAGAGTATGATCTTTAGCAATCCAATTGGTCAATCCACCATCAGTCGTCGGGTAGATCCAGCTATCAAACTCTGATTCTTCCACCTCATCTTCATCCCCAACAGCATTCACTCCTGGATTGGTAATGAGCACATGAGGTCTTCTTGTCTTTGCCTTGCGCACATCCTTTTGACCCTCTGCAGTAAAACCCAGTCCAAACTTGTCAGTTTTAGGTGTAAAATCAGGGAGCCTGCCCCAGTTAGCACATTCACCTTTCTTGACCACAGCCCGGGCATTCTTCTAGGAAGCCATCTTCAATGGAAAGTCCTCTTCAACCACTGTTTCTGCTGCTGCTAAAGTTGGAGGTACCTCTTCGAAATGCTGAAAGGGGGTTTCAATAAACTCCCCGTCCATCTCAATATACCTGAAGGAATTCAAATGGCTCACGATATACTCCTCCTCTCCCTACACAGTGACAATCTTCCCTCTGACAGGGTATTTGAGCTTCTGGTGTAGGGTAGAGGTCACCGCCCCAGCTTTGTGGATCCAAGGTCGACCCAGTAGACAAGAATACGATGGACGGATATCCATTACATAGAAAGTAGAGTCGAATACTTGAGAACCCACACGAATAGGAATGTCTACCTCTCCATGAACCATCCTCTTAGAACCGTCAAAGGCTCTGATTATGATGTTGCTAGGTTTCAGCTCCAGGCCCTCACAATCCAAACGGTATAAGGCCTTTTTGGGTAGCACATTCAGGGAAGAACCAGTGTCCACCAACACGTGCGCAAGAGTAGTGCCCCTGCATTCAATAGAGACATGCAGGGCGTCATTGTGGTCCTTTCCCTTAGCAGTAAGGTCAGCATCCGAGAAACCCAAACCATTGTCCGCTGTCAAATTGGCTACGCAATCAGTGAACTGGACTAAAGATGTCTCTTGTGGCATATGGGCCGTCTTGAGAAATGAAATCAGGGCCTTAGCATGGGCCTCTGAGCACAGCAGTAAGGAGAGCATGGAGATCTTGGAGGGGGTATGCCCCAGCTGCTCGACAACATTAAAGTCACTCTTCTTGATTATTTTCAGAATTTCCTCCATCTCTTGTTGGGAGGCCTCAGCATTCACAGATTTTGGCACCTCCATCCGGGCAGGCTCATCTTCAATCCCTTTGCCCCGAGCATTAGATGACTCGGAAGCAGGGGAAACAACTTGATCAGAACTGGGAACAGGTACACTTGCAGGTGTTATAGTGAGGGGTCTTCGAATAGTTGGTGGCGCAATGTCAGGCGAGAAGAGCCTTCCACTGCGGGTTACTTTGGCTGGACCAGTGATATTGCTGATGCTGGTGCCAGTGTTGAACTCTTGCTTTATTCCATGTACATACACGTCTGCCCCATAGTGCCATGGGACAGCCTTATCAGATTCATAAGGGAGAGGCCCCGGAACAGTAATTACAATGGGTGCAACAGTCATGATTTTAACCGGCTTCCTCGGGAGAGCCTTGATCGGATTATTAAAGATTGTAACAACAGAAACTTCTTCCACCGGAACAAACTGAACAGCAGTCTTCTTGAACATAATCTCTTTGATGTCCATCAGGCTTTGGATGCCCAACTTCAGCAAAGGACAACCAGAAAGGGAAACAGCACAGAAAAGGCAACCTTCACTATAACCCGGAAATAAACCGGCCAGCAGTAGGTTCCTCTTAACAGTCATCAGAGGAGTAGCTACATCATTCACAAAAACGACATACACATCTTCATCAACGGCATTCACTCCATGCTGGGGCATAGGAGCAGTCACCACATTTGGCCTCTCAGGCGCTTCAAATTGTATATCTTTTGCATCAATAAGGTCTTGCACCTTATTCCTTAAGGCCCAACAGTCATCAGTGGAATGCCCCGGGCTATCGGAGTGATAAGCACAGCGGGCATTTGGATTGTATTTGGGGGAGGAAGTATTCACAACCTTCGGGGCCTCCCTGACAGTCACTAGGTTGGTGGATAGCAACTGTGGCAAGATTTGCAATAGGGTCATACTCAGACGGTTAAACTCTCTTCTGGGTCTTTCACCCCTTTGTTGATTGGTTTGCCGAGGAGCGGCAGCAGGTTTAGCAATCATCATCGCGTTGACAGATTGGCGGCGTTCAGGTTTCTCTTGCCTCCTAGGCCCATATACAGCACTGGCCTCCTTCTTAAAGGTCTTCTTCTCAGAACTTGCAGATGCACCCTTCTGAATTTTACCAGACTTCATTCCAGCCTCTATTCTTTCCCCAGTCAGAATAAGATCAGTGATCAACATAAGATGTTGGATTGCTTGCAGTGCCTCTTTCTAATGTTAAGGGAGTGTCTCTGTTGAGAGCTTCTGATGATTTGTCTTCAGTACCTATGAGTTCAACTTCCATACCTGTAAGGAATTCATTCTGCTTTGACTTTTGAGAGTCAAGCTTATCATCAAAACGAACACTGATTGACTCTTCCACAATCTGTGTTTCTGTATTGTATACTATGTACCCTCTTGAGTGTTCAAAATATCCTAACATAATACACTTTTGTCCTTTAGAGTCAAACTTGTTCAAATAATTTTTTGTATTCAGAATAAAACATGTACATCCAAATGGGTGGAAGTAGGAAATGTTGGGCTTTCTGTTCTTCCACAATTCATATGGAGTCTTTTCCAGAATAGGTCTTATGGAGATTCTATTCTGAATGTAACACGCTGTGTTTATTGCCTCTGCCCAGAAGATCTTAGCAACGTTAGTCTCGTTGATCATGGTTCTGGCCATTTCTTGCAATGTTCTGTTCTTTCGTTCTACAACTCCATTTTGCTGGGGAGTTCTAGGACAAGGGAAATCATGCAGAATGCCTTTGTCATTAAAGAATAACTCAAAATCTTTGTTTTCAAATTCTCCACCATGATCACTTCTGACTTTGACGATTCTAAGATCCTTTTCATTCTGAACTTGGTTGCAGAAGGTAACAAACACAAAGTGTGACTCGTCCTTGTGCCTTAAGAACTTTACCCATGTCCATCTGCTATAGTCATTTACGATAACTAACCCATACTTCTTGCCACTGACTGAAGCAGTTTTAACTGGTCCAAATAAGTCAATGTGCAGAAGTTATAATGGCTTGGAGGTAGAAACAACGTTTTTGGATTTGAAAGCTGGTTTTGCAAACTTTCCTTTCTGACATGCTTCACACAGAGCATCTGAATTGAACTTCAGGTTAGGAAGTCCTCTGACCAGATTGAGTTTGTTAATCTGAGATATTCTTCTCATACTAAGATGTCCCAATCTTCTGTTCCAGATCCATTGCTCGTTGTTAATAGACAGTAGACATTTTACATTCTGACTTTTTAGTTCAGAAAGTTTTATTTTATAAATGTTGTTTTTCCTCTTTCCATTAAATAGGATAGTCCCATCTTTCTGACTAACAGCTTTGCATGAATTTTGATTGAAGATTATATCATAACCGTTATCACTTAATTGACTTATGGATAACAAATTATGCATTAATCCATCAACTAGTAAAACATTACTTATAGAGGGAAGATTTCCATTACCTACTGTTCCAGAGCCAATGATCTTTCCTCTCTGATTGCCTCCAAAACCTACGTGGCCTCCAGGCTTAAGTTCCAGGCTTTGGAACATATACCTTCTTCCCGTCATGTGTCGTGAGCAGCCAGAGTCCAGGTACCATGATTGGTGTTTTTGCTTTGCTGCTAAAGATATCTGCCACATGTATTATTTTATCCTTAGGTACCCACATTTTCTTGGGTCCTGATTTGTTAGTTTTACCAAAACTCTGGTTGAATTTTGGTTTGACAGAGTAATCACTACTTGTATATTTTATGTCATGTGTGTTCCCATATATAAAGTGTGAATCAAGTGGAGTACGTTTTATAACTAAATCCATGGCATTCTTTGGTGTAGGTACCTTACCTTGATATCCTATCCCTTTTCTGCCATTTCTGCTAACTCCATAGATCATTGAAGCCATTTTGCTTCTGTCTATGTTTTTAGCTAGAAACTTCTGAAAGCTGTGATCATACTCCTTGATGATCTCATCAACATTGCTGGGAGTTTCAGGGATTGTTTCCTTCTCAGAGTTTTGCAATTGGTTTTCTAATTTTGAAATTTTATCTTTTAACTCAGAATTCTCCAATTTGAGACTCTCAGTCTTATCAGAGTCAGAAGCAAGATTCCTTTTCAGGTTTCTGAATTTGACTCTGATCAGCTGATATCTTTCCAGAATTTCATTAAGGCTTTCAGCTAGTTCAACCTTAGTAAAGTTTATAGTAAAGTCAGGGAATGCCTCTTTTGTATCTGATTCAGATTCTGACTCAGAAGCTTCACTGTCTTCTATTATGTTTGCCATGAGATCTATGTTTTCTCTTTCATCATCTGATTCTGAGTCAGCTTCAGATGTGTCAGAATCATCCCATGTAGCCATGAGACTTTTCTTATTTTCCTTGCCAAACTTCTTTTTAGGCTTTTCCTTCTGAAGCTTTAGGCAATCACTTTTGTAGTGCCCTTGCTTGTTAAATTCATAGCAGATGATGTCTTTGTTGTTTGGCTTTCTGTTTCCTGAAGAACCTTTAGATCTTCTGTGTCCAGATGAGGATTCTAACCTTCTGTATCTGTAGAAAGATTCATTCTGATTTTCTGATCTTCTGGGATTCTTGAACTTCCTTTGCCTCTGCTTCCACAATTGGTTCACCCTTCTGGATAGGAGAGACAGTTCATCTTCTTCTGATGAGGACCCATCAGAGGTTTCTTCCACAGCCTGCAAAACTTTGGAGTCAGATTTTCTGTTAGATTTTAAAGCTAATGGCTTACCTTGCTTTTGAGGTTCATCTACTTCTAGCTCAATCTCGTGACTTCTGAGGGAGCTGACAAGTTCCTCCAGAGAGATTTTGTTGAGATCCTTGGCTAGCTTAAGCGCGGTGACCATTGGCCTCCATTGTTTTGGCAAGCTTCTAATGATCTTCTTAACGTGATCAGTAGTAGAATACCCTTCGTCAAGAACTTTTAGACCAGCAACAAGAGTTTGAAATCTTGAAAACATAGTTTCTATTGATTCAATCTCTTCCATCTTGAATGCCTCATACTTCTGAATGAGTGCAAGGGATTTGGTTTCTTTGACTTGAATGTTGCCTTCATGCGTCATTCTCAGAGAGTCAAACATATTCTTTGCAGTGTCTCTGTTTGATATCTTCTCATATTATGAATAAGAGATGGCGCTGAGAAGAATTGTTTTGGCCTTGTGATGATTTCTGAACTCACGCTTTTGCTGATCAGACATTGTTTTCCTGTCAATCTTCTGACCACTTCCATCCACTGGGTGCATGTATCCATCAGTCACCATGTCCTACAGATCAGCATCATGGGCCAGAAAGAAACTCTCAATTCTGTCTTTCCAGTAGTCAAAGTTCTCTCCATCAAAGACTAGAGGTTTGCCACTGAATCTGTCTCTTTCTTCATTGTTGCCATTGCTGATGTTTTGATTTGGTCCTGCCATTGTGTTTTTATGACGCTGGATCTTGTACTGACACGGTTAAGTGTTATAAGCTCATAACCAGGCGCTCTGATGCCAATTGAAGATGTGAAAAACATAAGAAGGGGGGTTGAATTGTAAAACTAAAATCAAATGCTTAGACAATACTGTATTTTTATCCTGGTTCGTTTGATCTCAAACTACTCCAGTCCACCCGTCAAGGTGATTTCGCCTCTCTCCAACGAGGTCTTGATCCACTATATTTAAAGGATTACAACAACTACTTTAACAATTGTTAAAGCCTTCTTGAGTATAACCACAAACTGGTTTATCTCAAGGAAATCTCTTACAAATAATTGAATAATGATGTGTTAACGTTTTCTAATAAAACACTATATCACAACTGTGATAATACACAATTTAAGCTTGGAGTAAAAACAGATTTGCTAAAGCGTTTGAGTAAGCGTGGTTTGAAAGCTTAGCAAAATGTATGAGTGCATGCGTGTGTCTTTTCTCAAGCAGGTTTGTTTATATAGACAAGGCAGAGATACGTTGTCCATAAAGCCATTTTAATGCTGATAACGCACTTTCCTTTTTGAGAAGATCTTGTCTGAATAAATCCGTTAGTAATTAATTATGTCTTGAATACTTAGTAACGCTTCAGAGTCTTCTTTTCTTATGATAATCAGAGTGTTCTTTGCTTTAACTTATGATGACGCTTCTGAGTGCTAATGACTTGGTAAAGATCTTTGATCAGAGTCAGAGTGTATATGATTATACGCAGATTCTGGTCATCAAGCTTCAGCGTATGATCTGGTAGCTTCAGCGTGTAGCACATGTTACTGATCTTCTGATGCTGACATATTACTGATCTTCTGATGCTGATGTTGATTCCATTAGAACTTCTGTATATACAGAACACAATTTAAGAAGCATATTTGTCTTATATATAAATCTTACAATTTAATTATTCTTTGTATTTTGTTATCATCAAAACTCTAATTAAGGGTTGTAGAATCAAACTATGTTCTAACACAAGGTGCCTACATTTGCTAAATACGACGGTTTGTCCTGTCCGAAGATGCACCTGCGGTCCTACGTCAAAAAGATCCAACCTCACTCTTCTGATAAGGATCTGTGGGTCCAATTTTTTCAAGATAGTTTGTCGGGTACGCAATTGGACTGGTTCTATCAACTTGAGAGATTTGATGTACATAACTAGGAGGATTTAGCTGCTACTTTCTATCGACAATACCAATATAACGCAGATTTAGCGCCTACTCGTACTCAACTACAGAGTATGGGTATGGTCTCTAATGAAGGATTTAAGGAGCATGCCCAGAAGTGGCGGGATTTGGATGGAAGGGTGCAGCCACCATTGTCGGATAGAGAGCTGGTTGTTATGTTTTTGGGGACACTGTCAAGTCCATTCTTCAATCACTTGATCGGGAGCTCATCTGCAGGGTTCACCGAATTAATTCTGACAGGTGAAAGGGTCGAAGCTGGCATTATGAGTGGTAAAATTCAGAAGGATACCTCTGCTTCCACTGCTATCAAGAAGACCTTCCCATCCAAGAAGGAAGTTTCTACTGTTCACACCCAGAAAAATCAAGGGAGAATGGAGCGTCGACAATGGTGGGGGCTGTGATGATCCAGAACTCTTCAGCCGATCAACCTCGAAGCAGTCAACCCAGAGCTAACCAGCAAAGGGTAGAGAGGCCACAACGACAATTCACCCGGATCAATATGACACCGGCTCAGGTCCTCCCTCATCTATTAAAGTTAAACCTTACCAACTTGAAAGAAGCGCCGAAAAACCCAAATACCTCTTCTCCCTATTATCATTCCAATGCAAAGTGTGCATATCATTCGGACAGTGTGGGGAACGACACCAACAACTGTTGGGCCCTTAAAAACAAGATCCAAGATTTGATAGATGCCAAGGAGGTGGAATTTGATGCCCCCGAAAAACCTAATGTGATATCCGCTCCTATGCCAAAACATGGTCATAATGTCCATGCTATTATGGAAGATTTTCATGTTACCGATGTTGATGACTTAATGACTCTATTGCCAATGATCAAGATGAATCTGTTGAAAGCCGGGATTTTTCCAGGCTGTGAAAAAGATTGTTACCTTTGCTCGACCTTGCAATCCGACTGTCCGCTGTTGAAGTCAGGCATCCAACGCTTATGGATACTCAAGAGATCCTCTTTCAGAAAACTCTTGTTGCTACTATCACTCATGTTACTCCTGTTACTCCGATCAATGATGTTGCTATAATCACCGTTTTCGACAATCTTTCCAAGACCTGCAAAAGGCCTGTTAAGATTACACCCGATTCAAAGTTTGTACCGCTGAAGATTACTATGCTGGGGCCTATCCCATATAAGTCCAACAAGACAATACCGTGGAATTATGGAGGAGAGATCTTCTACCACGGTGTTAAGCAGATCGAATCAGTGGAAGAAAGCTCCGATGAAGAGACTCCTAATGTGGGGAATATTGCAGGGACAAGTAAGATCACTCGTAGCGGAAGAATCTTCTCTCCGGAGATTGCTCCTCTAAGGGAAATCTCTGGACCCTCAAGTGCTCCTGTGCCTGTCAAGATACCTGTACGAAGTCCAATTATCGAAGAGATTGTTACTCCCAAAGCTATACCCTCTGTTGTTACTGCTGATAAAGGTAAGGGGATCCAAGAAGCGCCTGTCGGGACGAGGGCTCAGACTTTGGTTATCCCCGAGACCACCCAAAAGAAAATGGAGGAGATTTTAAAGATAATTAAGAAGAGCGACTATGATGTCGTAGAACAGCTGGGGCAAACCCCTTCAAAAATATCTATGCTGGCTCTATTGCTCTGTTCCGAGGCTCATGCCAAAGCCTTGATCAAATTTCTGAAGATGACGCACGTGCCTCAAGAAACTTTTGCGGATCAGTTTCAAGAGTGTGTAGCCAGCCTTACAGCCGACAATGGTCTTGGCTTCTCTGATGCCGATTTGACGTCTAAGGGAAGAAAGCATAATGATGCGCTGCATGTTTCGGTAGAATGCAGAGGGACCACACTTGCTCATGTTCTGGTTGATACTGGTTCATCTCTAAATGTTCTACCAAAGAAAGCATTGGACAGATTGGACTGTGAAGGTTTGACCCTAAAGCCCAGTAATATCATTGTTAGAGCCTTCGACGGTTCTAAGCGGATGGTTCACGGAGAAGTGGACATCCCAATTAAGGTGGGAACGGAAATTTCCAACTCTACTTTTTATGTGATGGACATCCGTCCTTCATATTCATGCTTGTTGGGAAGGCCATGGATCCACAACGTTGGGGCAGTCACTTCTTCTCTACACCAGATGCTCAAATATCCAGTCCAGGGTAAAATCATAACAGTTCATGGTGAGGAGGAGTATATGATAAGCCACCTTAACTCTTTCCGCTACATGGAGTTAGATGGTGAATTCATAGAAACACTTGTCCAACACTTTGAAGAGGTTTCTCCTGAGGTTGCGGTAGCCAAGACAATGACTGATGTGCCCATCATTACCAAACCTGTGTCCCGGATGTCATCCCTTAAAGATGAAGAGGTTGTAGTCGAGGAAGGAGGAAGCACAGTATGGGGTCAACTACCAGATTTTCCTTACAAGACAGATAAGTACGAATTGGGTTTCACTGCTGCTAGCCAGAAAGCTGTGCATCGCTCCTGGGCTGGAGGACCGCCATTGAAAATCATTCATCATGGAGTTCATGCTTTAGAATATGATGAAGAAGGAAGAGATTTTGAAGACTGGATCTTTCCAACTATTGAAGGAAGACTGAACAACTGGGAGGCGAAAGACTTCGTTCCCATTACTTTCATCAATCAGTAATTTATCTTTTAAGCATTTCCTGTTTGGTCTGTAATAACTTTTAAACAATTCGTACACTTTTTGCCTTACGCCTTACCCGGGGCATATAGGTCCATTTATAAGGGTTTTGATTCTTCATTTTCATATGCCATTTTTAATGAATCATGGATGTTTTCATATATAAACCTTTGTGTTCATTTTCTTTCTTTTTTACATTTTATTTTGTTTAAAAGTGGCTATCCCTTACACACACACACACTCACAAAATGCAGGTACCCATCCACTCCGGATTCCATGGGTAACAATTCTGCTATGGCCTTCAGTAACTCTGAAGATCTGGTCAATCATGTCGAATATGAAGGTGATGAAGACTGTGAAGTGCCTGGAGAATTGGCTAGACTTTTGCAACAAGAAGAAAGGGCTATTCTGCCCCATGAAGA
The DNA here is from genome assembly GCA_948472305.1 of Vicia faba. Classification (NCBI taxonomy): domain Eukaryota; kingdom Viridiplantae; phylum Streptophyta; class Magnoliopsida; order Fabales; family Fabaceae; genus Vicia; species Vicia faba. The sequence continues at coordinate 209,285,430 of OX451738.1, read as the reverse complement.
ATTGTTAGAGACTATCAATTTAGGTACCTCCGAAAACAGAAAAGAGGTTAAAGTGGGTGCCAACCTGGAGCCAAGTGTCAAAGAGCGCTTAGTTCAGTTGTTGAATGAATATGTTGAGATCTTCGCCTGGTCCTATGAAGACATGTCGGGACTGAATACAGATATTGTGCTTCACCGTCTCCCTACAAGAGAAGATTGTCCACCAATTAAATAGAAAGTCCGCCGAATGAGGCCCGATATGTCTGAAAAGATCAAAGCTGAAGTGATGAAACAGTTCAATGCTGGCTTTCTGGCTGTTACTTCCTATCCACAATGGGTCGCTAACATTGTGCCCGTGCCTAAGAAGGATGGCAAAGTCAGAATGTGTGTGGATTACAGAGACCTAAATAGGGCTAGCCCTAAAGATGATTTTCCACTACCACACATTGACATCTTGGTCGACAACACAGCTCAACATAAGGTATTCTCTTTCATGGACGAATTTTTGGGGTACAACCAGATCAAAATGGCCCCCGAAGACATGGAGAAGACTACTCTTGTTACGCAGTGGGGTACCTTCTGCTATAAAGTGATTCCATTCGGACTGAAGAATGTCGGGTCAACCTATAAATGAGCCATGGTAGCTTTGTTTCATGACATGATACATCATGAGATTGAAGTCTACGTAGACGACATGATAGCCCGTTCATAGACAGAAGAAGAACACCTCGACCATCTGCAAAAGCTGTTTGTCAGGTTAAAAGAATACAAGCTCAGACTGAACCCTAGCAAGTGCACTTTCGGAGTCAGGTCTGGTAAACTTTTGGGATTCATCGTCAGTAACAAAGGTATTGAGGTTGATCCTGCCAAAGTCAAAGCTATACAAGAAATTCCTGCCCCTCGCACTGAGAAGGAGGTCAGAGGTTTCTTGGGACGCCTAAACTACATCGCAAGGTTCATCTCTCACCTAACATCTACCTGTGAACCAATCTTCAAACTGTTGAAGAAAGATCAGGTGGTTGAATGGAATGATGACTGTCAAGCTGCTTTCGATAAGATCAAGGAGTATTTGCTGGAACCTCCTATCTTGATGCCACCCGTCGAAGGAAGACCTTTAATCATGTATTTGACTGTTTTGGATAACTCAATGGGGTGCGTACTAGGCCAACATGACGAGTCTAGCCGAAAAGAGCATGCCATTTATTACCTTAGCAAAAAGTTTACTGACTATGAGACTCGCTACTCACTGCTCGAGAAAACTTGTTGCGTTTTGGTATGGGCTGCTCGCTGGCTAAGGCAGTATATGTTGACACATACCACTTTGTTGATTTCTAAAATGGACCCGATCAAGTACATCTTCGAGAAGCCTGCTTTATCCGGAAGAATCGCTAGATGGCAGATGATCCTGACTGAGTATGATATCCAGTACACAACCCAAAAAGCTATAAAGGGGAGTGTACTAGCTGACCATCTAGCTCATCAAGCTGTCAAAGATTACCAATATATGAGATTCGACTTCCCTGACGAGGATATTATGACATTGGACAACATTAAAGGTAACGGGCCGTATGACAGACCTGAACAAGGATCCCGATGAACCTTGTACTTTGATGGTGCTTCAAATGCACTTGGCAATGGTATCGGTGCAGTATTTATCTCTCCAGAAGGTTGCCATACACCTTTCACTGCTAGACTCTTCTTCATATGCACCAATAAAATGGCTGAATATGAAGCTTGTATCTTTGGTCTCAAGGCCGCTATTGACTTGGGAATCAAATATTTGATTGTATTTGGGGACTCAGCTTGGTTATCAGTCAAATCAAAGGAGAGTGGGATACTAAGCATCCTAATCTCATCCCATACAAAGAACATGTCCTGACATTGTTGCCTCATTTCGAGTAGATTACCTTCGAGCATTTCCCGCGAGAAGAAAATTAGCTAGCGGATGCTCTGGCTACAATGTCATCCATGTTTAAACTTAATTGGGATAATGAGGCACCTCAAATCACCATTGAACGAATGGACGAACCTGCCCATTGTCACGATTAGTGCCGAAGAAGCGGTGGACCGACCTTGGTTTCATGACGTCAAAAGGTATCTCGAAGCACAAGAACACCCTGAAGGAGCTTCAGTCAACGACAAAAAGTTCTTAAGGAGGTTCGCTGCCAAGTTCTTTCTGAGCAATGGTTTCTTGTACAAGCACAATCTTGATTGTGTCCTACTCCGATGTGTGGACAAGGTTGAAGCTGAGCAGATCATGGCTGAACTACATAATGGCACCTTTGGCACCCACTCAAGTGGTCATACGATGGATAAGAAGATTCTACGGGCAGGCTACTATTGGTCTACCATGGAAGCTGATTGTCATCAACATTCTCGTACTTGTCACAAATGCCAAATCTATGCCGACAAGGTACATATTCCCCCAGTTCCTCTCAATGTATTAACAGCTCCTTGGACATTCGCAATGTGGGGAATCGACATGATTAGAGAGATCAAGCCTACAACATCCAATGGACACCGTTTCATCCTGGTGGCCATTGATTACTTTACCAAGTGGGTCGAAGCAGCTTCCTTCACTTCTGTTACGAAGAATGTGGTTGCCCGCTTCATCAAGCAGAACCTCATATGCCGGTATGGTATCCCCGACAGGATCATCACAGACAACGGTACAAATTTGAATAACACTATGATCACCGCTCTGTGCGAGCAGTTCAAGATTCAACATCATAATTCATCTCCCTATCGGCCTAAGATGAACAGTGTTGTCGAAGCTGCGAATAAAAATATCAAGAAGATAATTCAAAAGATGACAGTCACCTACAAGGACAAGCATTAAATGTTACCGTTTGCTCTACACGGGTACCGTACCACGGCACACACTTCAATTGGGGAAACCCCTTTTTCTTTGGTATACGACATGGAAGCTGTTTTACCTATCGAGGTTCAGATTCCCTCCTTGAGAATCATGAAGGATAATGGTTTGAGTGAAGACGATTGGATTCAGACCCAACTTGATCAACTTAACTTGATTGACGAGAAACGACTTACTGTTGTTTGCCATGGTCAGGCTGTTGTACCCCAAAATTTGCGCTCCCATATTTCTCAAGACAAGTCAAGAATAATCTCCAAAGTTGCTCAAGATTGCTCAAGAGTTGGACAATCAAATCATCTCATAAGGCAGTCAATTCAAAATTAGGGTTTTGTGTTGCATCAAGGTCCTTACATCCAAATGACCCCAATTTCTCTCCAATATCCTAATATGTTCTCAAGTTCATCCATGTCAAATTTCAAGCCTTGTAGAGAAAGTTTGGTCAGTCAATTGCTCAAGAGGCCCAAAAATCGACTGTGCTAGGGCAAAAGTCAACTGTGACCTACAAATAGTCAAACCTCAAGATTTTTTGTCAACATTCTAATTTTGAAGGATAATTCATCATTTGATCAAGGGTTGATCATGATTCATCAAGGATTGCTCAAGATTCATCAAGATTCAAAAGTTGCTAAATTAGGGTTTTGCAAGAAAACTCAACTCAACTTTGACCAAGCATAACTTTCTCATACTTTATGAGAAATGACCCATCCAAAGCTCCTTTTGAAGAGGATGCAATTTCCCACAATCCATCTTCAAACCCCAAGATCAAGAAATGCACTCACAAAAAGTTACAAATTTGGACATTATAGGTCATTTTTGAAAGTCAACAAAAACACCTTTTTTTTCAAAGCTTATAACTTGAGTAGGGAATAATAAAATGATATGAGACCAAAAGGGTTGGTCAGAGGACATCTCAAGATTTTTAAAAAGTCACAGAACACCTTCAAAAGTTCAAAATTGAAGAAGTTATGCATTGTTGAAGTGGGCATTTTTCCAAAATTGCCAAAAGTCAACTATCCTCAAAACTCCAATTTTTGACAAAAGGGCCCACTTTTTTCCACTTGATTTCATCTTATCACACCACACACGTGTCCTATCTTCAGTTTTATGTCCATTCATTAATTTTTCTATTTTATTTAATTTTTATTGAATTAATTCATTTTAAATCAATATTAATCCAAATAAAATCCAAATATTGATGGAATGAGATCTTTTTTATTGATACAGCTTTCAATTATCATCATGGACAAGATCAAACTCGAATCATGCCTTGTTATGAACCAAATATTTGATTTGAGACATTTTTGGAAGCTTGTTCATGGAAGATCATATCAAATCTTAATTCATCAATTCACATGGATCCAAGGTCCAACTTTTAACCTAATTCATTCCTTATTACTCATAGAAGGCAAAGACATCAAAAACACGACCTAGAGGCTGCAGAATACACAATACCAAAACTAAAAAAATCTTGAAAAAGTTGGAGATCGAAATCAGTCTTGGAGTCCAATTCAAGGCAAAATATCAATGTAGCCTTCTTGCCTGACGTTCACTGAAGCTAAAGCAACCATTCACAAGCCCTGAAACCTCATCAAACGCACTGTAAGTCATCCTGAACATAGCCCTGTACACCAAATTACAACCTCTTATTCTTGCATCTTTTTGACAAAACGTTGGTATAATCATGCTTATCATTAAATTCTTAAACTTTCTGCATCATTTGATTTTGTTTTTGTGAGCTATAGCGCCATACCCGAATCTAGGGTTTTGGAGTTTCATTTTTGGGCGTTTGCTTTGCAGGGAAAATCATGGCTAACCATGGGTATAGACGTGCTCAGGAAGGAGAGACGAAGCGAACCATGGCTTTGGATTGTATTTCTACAGCCTAGAATTGATTTTAGGAGGAACTAAGGAATTTAGCTGCGGATAAAATCCGCAGGTAAATATCTAGGTTTTTCAACGAAGAAGACGATGATGCGTCCTCTTCTTATTGGTTGATTTAAATCTCGCGCCATATTTTTTATTTTCCAGGCATTTGTTTTTGTTTTCCAATATAATAATTGCCATCTGTTATATTAACAAAAGAAATAAAGTGGCGTGGTGGTTAGTGCGTTTGTTCAAAGTCCAATGGGACCTGGGTTCGAATCCCAGGTCCCCCAATATTTGTTGTATTTTTTCTCCAGGTGATTCTATACATTCCTAGGCGCACAGCATATCATACATCACCAATCCAACGCTTGCCAGATGGCCTTCAGGCCAAATCCAAAGGCCAAGATTGAACATCCATCCTACACCCTAGTCAACGTGCCATGGAGAATTGGAAAAGTCAGCCCAGGCTTGCTGCAAATGGGCCTCTGACTTGCTATCTCACCTCCTGATTTGGGGCCCAAACCCCCCTATTTGGTTATTTCTTTCTTTTTTAAATTTCATTTTATTTATTTGTTTTGTTTAATTATTATTATTATTTAAATTAACCAATTAACATTTTTCTTAATAAAATCAAAACACAAAAAATATTATTTTTATTTATTAAAATTAAATTCACCATTTTATTTTTGTAAATAAATTAATTTAATTAATTTAGTGATAATTAGGTTTAACTTTTAATATCTTTTGCAAAATACTTAAAATTAATGTAGAATTAGGTTTTTTACTAACTTTTAACCATTTTATTTTATTTCCTTAAATATTCAAAAACCCAAAAATATTTTCATTATTTAATTTAATTTAAATAACTTAGTTTAATTTCTTTTAATTCAAAAAATAACAAAAACATGCTTTCTTTCAAAAAAGGGTCAAAACCATAAAAAATGCGCCGATTTAATTTTCTCGCACGCGATCCATTTACCATATTGTAATTGCTTCCGGTATGTAATAGCTTTTAATTAGCACTTTAATTATTTATCTCTTTATTTTACTTTCCGCAATTTAAATTAAAGGGTTGTTTTTGGCGATGTAAATACCCGACGCCTTGTAATAGTTTAGATTTAATTTCCGCAATTTAAATTCCGCAATTATTAATTGTTAGATGTTTGATAATAGGGAATGCATGACAAGATCAAATGTATGAACTTAAAATCAACATAGCTCACCCATGACATGTACAGATAAAATTAACCGAACTAACACACTCGCACATGCCACTCTTAGGGTACACCTCACTTGGTTGCCTCGAACGTGGTCATTGAGTATATGAAGTTTTAGAGGTCGCCCTCTTGTCCAAAGATCATAGTTGCCTCGAAACGGTTGCCTCAGATAAAATGATCTAAGACATTTGGGTTACCGCTAAGGCGTCCTAACGTTGCTTTGGTGACCGCACGTCCCTAAATTCGAATTGACCCTTAAACTCCAACGGCGGTGCTACCTACTCCTGAATAGTGGGATAGCATTGTCTAAAGGACATTAGCACAGATTAATTCCTTTTTTGAGTAGGTAGATGGTTCTTAAGTACTTGCTCCTTTTAAAACAAAACAAAACTTTTCGCACTTACACCTTTCAAACAAAAACTCTTTTCAAACCCACAAACACAAAGAAAAGCAAATTTTGAAAACACAATGAGCAAGTACCTAAGAGCCCGTGGATAACCACAGATAGAAAGGGTGTTAACACCTTCCCTTTCTATAATCTACCCCCCGGACCCGAGAAATATCTCAAAAACAAGGAATTTTTCTGTGCTTTTTTCCTTTCCTTGTTGGATAAAATAAAAGTCGGTGGCGACTCTTGCTTACCGCGACATTTTGCGAAAACAAACGCAAAACTCGAACCAGCATTCCAAAACAGTCAATTCTCTTCCCACCGTATCACAGAACTGGAGACTCTACTGGGGATGTTTAATAAGTGGGGTGTACCTTAGGATTAGATCATTGTGTTTTCAATTATATGCTTTAATTTTATGGGCTTGTATCGGAGTTACTATAGATCCTAACCCGGATCTGGGGATACCCTTTAGGTAAGTAGCAATAAACTGTGAGGAACTGTCCGGCGTAGACCGACACGGTTGAAGCAGTGGCTACATTGGTGTGGCACTTTAGTCTGTACTGATATCCCTTGTGTTGGAACAAGGAGAATATGGGTCTTCTAAGGGGTCATTAAGCACCAACTGACCTTAGAACCTTTAAATTGACCAACTTAGCCATAGAAAAGTAGCAGTATGCTACAGTCATTGAGACTAAACTCTCGCAATGATTCCGGCCGCAAAAAAAGATTGCTAAATTGGAATTATGACCGATTGAGGGTAGTCAATGATATTGAGATCCTCTAGAACCCGGTTACTATTTTTAGGAAAGGTTTAAACCAACTGAACTGAAAGAGGGTAGTACCTAAGCTCCTTGCCAGCCTGAAATCTAAGGGCTCTCTGTGTAACTTGTGTGCCTTTACCATGTTTTTTGTGGATACTTGTGGTGTGCTTACTATCATGACATCATGACATCATAACATTGTATATATCTTGCATTGGACTAACCTATTTCAAAGACAGGAGGGATTCATCTTTGCTCTATTTTGTAGGTCATCATGATGCCCATGCGTAAGAATACCATCCGGATCAACTTTGTCCAAGTCCCTACCTTGCTTAAAGAGTTGGTTGCCAAGATGCCTGACACTACCTCCTTCATCAGGAGGCATGGTTCTCTTCTCAGTTTGGTCACCTCCAAATTGGACGAGCAGATGATGAGTGTCCTAGTCCAATTCTATGATCCGCTGTACCATTGCTTCACTTTTTAGGACTATCAGCTGGTTCCCACCCTAGAAGAGTTCTCTGAGCTGCTCGGTATCTCTGTTCTGGAGCAGACCCCGTTTACTGGTTGGGAGAAGACCCTTAGGCCCGAAGAGATTGTTGCAGCCCTTCATTTGACTAAAGAAGAGGTAATGGCTAATTGGGAGACTAAAAGTGGAGCTAAGGGCTTTCTGACTAAGTTTTTGGTTGGTAAGGCTAACTACTTCTGGGATAATCTAGACTTCAAGGCCTTCGAGGATATTCTGGCTCTTCTGATCTATGGCTTGGTATTGTTTCTGAATCCTGACACTTTTGTTGATGTTAATACGGTAAAGATCTTCATCTCTCAAAATCCTGTACCCACTCTCTTTAGTGACATCCTTCATCAGCTCTATGCTCGTACCATCCGAAAGCGGGGAACCTTGATGTGTTGTGCTCCTTTGTTATTGAGGTGGTTTATTTCGCACCTCCCCAAGTCAGTGTTGAAGAACAAAGAAGGAATGGGCTGGGTTTATAGAGTGATGTCTCTCTCGCATAATGACATTATCTGGACTCTCAAGGGTATGGATGAGGTGACTATTATTGATCGATGTGAGGAGTACTCCAATGTTCCCCTGATAGGAACCTATGGAGGAATTTCTTACAACCCATGCTTAGCTCTCCGTCAGTTTGGAAGAGCCAGAAGAGAAGGACCTCACGAGCTGCTAATGCCTAATATCATCTTTGATTTTCAAGGGGATAGCGACGAGCAACGTTGTAGATTCATAAGGGCTTGGGATAGAGTTCACCAATCTGATCCACATGAGCTAGGCCCAAAGACTTCTCTGCCAATGGAGCCATATCTCAGATGGGTCCGCATCCGTGCCCAAAAGCTAGGTATGCCATATGAAGCTGTCCGGCCTGTCACTCTTGAAATTGCTAATGAAGAAGGGGTTCTTCCAACCATCCTCCATCCTTATATGGCCACTGACATTGGGGCGCTGAAGAGATCTTGGATGCAACTGAGGGAAGAACAGGATTCTTACCGAGAGAAGTTCAACAAACAAGAGAAAAAGATTCAGAAGTTGACTAGACAGTTGGAGAACGAGCGGATCCTAAATGATTATGTCCGCACCGAGAAGAAGAGACCATGGGAGCATTGATGGGCCTTTGTTTATTTCCATTTCAGTTTTATTTACTTTTCAGTATTTCCTTTCATGTAACGCCTTAAGGGCATCAGTTGAACAATTTGAATTTTGAAGTTTATCTAATAAAGTGTGTTTCCTTTCTGGTTTACAAATTCGAATCTATCGATTGTCTTTGAAATCATAATCATGCGCATTTCATCCCATGCACTCCATAACAGGTACCCGTTACAGGCCTCTTATCTTCTTCGTTGTTTATTTCAGCACTCATCATGTCTGCTGAACCTTCAACTGAGCAAGTAATCAAGGCCCTACAGGCCCAGAATGCCCAATTTCAAGAGCTGTTCATGAATCTAGCTAAGGATCAACAAGACTTGAAGACCCTGATTCTGAAAGAGAAGAAGAAGAAGAAGAAGAGTACCATCCTGTTCAACACAGGGCACATGTTTGGGAATAGGATACAGAATGAAGTTGATTTGACCATCTCATCTGGAGGGAAAGATAGCCAAGAGGAAAGGAGGGCTCCTAGCCCTGTGATCTCCGACAACGAGACGGATTTCGATGAAGAACAGTATCCTCCAGCCGAGGATAGATACAAGCAAATGGAAGACCAGTTGAGTGCTATGGAAGTTTAGAAAGTGCCTGGTCTGGACTTTGGTGATCTGGGTCTATCATCTGGGGTAGTGATTCCCCACAAATTCAAGGAACCAACCTTTGCTAAGTATGATGGAGTTTCTTGTTCGAAGCTGCACCTCCGGTCATATGTAAGGAAGATTCAGCCATACACCGCTGATAAAAACCTATGGATCCACTTCTTTCAAGACAGTCTCTCAGGGACTCAACTTGAGTGGTTCGATCAGCTGGACAGGGCCAGCATCCGTAGTTGGGAGGATTTGGCTACTGCTTTCTACAGGCAGTATCAGTATAACTCTGACCTTACTCCCACGCGTACCCAACTCCAGGGTATGTCAATAGGAACGGGCGAAGGATTCAAAGATTATGCTCAGAAGTGGAGGGACCTCGCCGGTAGAGTGCAACCACCCTTGGATGATCGGGATCTTGTGGACATGTTTCTGGGGACCCTGTCTGGTCCATTTTTCAACCATCTAATTGGAAGCTCTTCATCTGGGTTTACATAGCTTATTTTGAACGGTGAAAGGATAGAAGCTGGTATTAAGGCTGGTAAGATACAGAAGGGTGCCTCGTCAAGCACCAAGAAGAAGCCATTCAAGAAAGAGTCCAGTGTTGTCTACAGTTCAAGAAACCAGAATAGACCTGAACGCCGTCAAGCTGTGAATGCGATTGTTATTTCAAAACCTGCTGGTGCTCCTCAGGACAACAATCAACAAAAGGATGAGAGACCTTGAAGGCAATTCACCCGCCTCAGCATGACCTTGTCTCAGATTCTACCACAGTTGCTGAAGACTAATCTGGTAGTTCTAAAGGAAGCCCCGAAGAATCCAAATACCACATCACCGAGGTATAACCCTAATGGCCGTTGTGCTTTTCACTCTGATAGCCCGGGGCATAATACGGATGATTGTTGGGTTTTGAAGAACAAGGTACAAGACTTAATTGATGCGAAGGAGATTGAGTTTGAGGCGCCCGAGAGGCCTAATTTTGTGACTGCTCCTATGCCCAAGCATGGAGTAAATGCTATGGAAGAAGATTTGTTAGTGGTTTCTGTGAATGATATTGTTACCCCTTTGATGACTGTGAAGAAGAACCTTTTGCTAGCCGGTTTATTTCCAGGCTGTGACGAAGGCTGCCATATGTGTTATGTTCTACCTACCGGTTGCCCGCTTTTGAAATCAGGTATCCAACACCTGATGGATAGTAGAGAAATTTTGTTTGAGAAGACTGTTGTTCCCGTAATTCATTCTGAAGAAGTTGCCATCATTACCATTTTCGACAATTATTCCAAGGCTCCCTCGAGGAAGCCTGTTAGGATTACATCTGTTCCAAGAATCGCACCTGTGATCATCACTGTTATGGGGCCCATCCCTTATACCTATGATAAAGTTGTCCCTTGGAACTATAGGGTTGATGTTTATTTTCATGGAGTTAAGCAAGAGTTGGATGCTGATACTGACATCAGTAACATTATTGGACCTGCCAAAGTCACCCGCAGCGGAACACTTTTCTCACCTGATATCTCTTCACCAACTGCCCGAAAACTTGTTGTTATTACATCTGCCAGTGTACCTGCCATTCCTGTTCAAGTTCCTATCCTTACCCCTGTAGCTGAATCATCTGACGCTCGGGGAAAAGGGATCACCACTGATGTGCCTGCCTAGACGGAGGCGTCGAAGACGATTATTGTTGAAGCTTCTAAACAAGAGATGGAAGAGATCCTGAAGATCATCAAAAAGAGTGACTTTAATGTAGTTGAACAGCTGGGGCAAACCCCATCCAAGATTTCTATGTTGTCACTGTTGTTGTGCTCAGAAGCCCATGCCAAGGCCCTGATTACCTTCTTGAAGACTGCCCACGTGCCACAAGAGACATCAGCTGATCAGTTTATAGATTGCATGGCCAATATGACTGCTGATAATGGGTTGGGTTTCTCTGACGCCGACTTGACCGCTAAAGGGAAGAATTACAATGATGCCTTGCATGTCTCCCTTGAATGCAGGGGCACTACTCTCGCTCATGTATTGGTGGATACTGGTTCTTCGTTGAACGTCTTGCCTAAGAAAGCTCTAGACCAGTTGGATTGCAAAGGGTTGGAGTTGAAACCAAGCAACATTGTTGTCAGGGCCTTTGATGAGTCTAAGAGGATGGTGCACGGAGAAGTTGATATCCCGATCAAGGTTGGTTCTCAGGTCTTCAACTCTACATTCTATGTGATGGACATTCGGCCATCTTATTCTTGTTTGTTGGGTCGTCCATGGATCCACAAAGCCGGAGCCGTAACCTCAACGCTCCACCAGAAGCTGAAGTACTCAGTCAAAGGGAAGATTGTGATAATACAGGGAGAGGAGGAGTACATGGTTATCCACCTCAACTCTTTCCGATACATAGAGATGGATGGGGAGTTCATTGAGACCCCATTTCATCACTTTGAAGAGGTTCCCCAGACACTGGCGTCAGCTGAGACTGTGGTTGAAGATTCTCCTATGAAAATGGCTTCCTTAAAGGATTCTCGGGCTGTTGTTGAGAAAGGTGGGTGTGCAAACTGGGGCCGACTTCCTGATTTTACACAGAAGACTAACAAGTTTGGTTTGGGTTTCATTACAGAAGTTCAAAGGGCTGTTCGGAATGCACGAATCAGAAGACCTCCTGTGTTCATCAGCAACTCGGGAGTGAATGCCATTGAAGATGATGTGGAAGAGTCTGAATTCGACAGCTGGATCTATCCTACGACCGACGGTGGACCAAGCAACTGGACAACAAAGGACTTCATCCCTATTACTTTTGTTACCCAGTAATGAAACTTTTGTTTTGAATTTGTAACAGACAATGTTTTAAACTTTACGGCCCGATGTCTTACCCGGGGCACCGTGGCTTCATTTGTGAGGGCTTTATGTGTGTCATTTTCATATGTCATTAATAAAAGCATTGGACGTTTCTTGCATTTCAAATTTTGCGCTCCTTGTTTTTCTTTTATTATATATTGAAAAACAGCTACTTTACACACACTCACATATACAAGTCTACATCCACTCTGGATCTCACTGGTAACGAATCTTCTACTGCCAGTTATGACTTCAAAAATCTGATCAACTTAGCCGAAGACGAAGGTGAAGATTATTGCGAAGTGCCTGGTGAACTTGCAAGACTGCTACACTACCTCCAAGCTACCAATTCTAATGCCTCCAATCGCATGAAGACCGTTGATCTCATACTTAAAAGTGCTGGATAATACAAGGAGGTGTGCAGGGGAAGCATGACGAGTCTGGCCGAAAAGAGCATGCTATTTATTGCTTTAGAAAAAGTTTACCGACTGTGAGACATAATACTCGCTGCTCGAGAGAACTTGCTCCGCTTTGGCATGAGCTGCTCGTTGGCTGAGACAATACATGCTGGCTCACACTACCCTATTGATATCAAAGATGTGAACGTCTCGACGACACCTTGGCCTTTTGCAATGTGGGGCATTGATATGATCGGCGAGATCAGACCTACGACATCCAACGAGCATCGTTTCATCTTGGTAGCGATTGATTACTTTAGAAAGTGGGTTGAAGCAGCTTCCTTTGCTACTGTAACCAAGAACGTCGTGGCACGGTTCATTCGGCATAATCTGATCTGTCGATACGGTGTACTAGAGAGGATAATTATGGAAAATAGTACCAATCTCAACAACAAGATGATCACTGAGCTCTGCGAGCAATTCAAGATACTGCATCACAACTCTTCTCCCTACCGGCCGAAGATGAATGGGGCTGTTGAAGCGGCTAATAAGAACATTAAGAAGATTGTGCAGAAGATGACAGTGACATACAAAGACTGGCACGAAATGTTACCGTTCGCTCTTCATGTGTACCGTACCTCAGCACGGACATCAACAGGGGCAACACCCTATTCCTTGGTATATGGCATGGAGGCAGTCTTGCCCATTGAAGTTCAGATACCCTCTCTTCGAATCATGAAGGATGCAGGTTTGCGTGAAGATGACTGGATCCAGACCTGACTTGATCAGCTGAACCTAATCGACGAAAAGAGGCTTACTGCTATTTGTCACGGTCAGACGTACCAAAAACGGATGATCAAGGCATTTAACAAGAAAGTCAGACGACAAGAGTATCAAGTTGGGGATCTGGTAATCAAGCGCATTATTCTACCTCAAGGAGATCCCAGGGGAAAATGGACCCCTACTTATGAAGGGCCATTTGTGGTTAAGAACATCTTCTCAGGAGGAGCTATGATTCTAACCACCATGGACGGTGACGACCTTCCTCACCCCGTCAATGCAGACATAGTGAAAAAATACTACACATAATCAAAGACCCGCTAGGTTGGCTGGCCTAGGCAAAAATAAGGGCTTCCCGACGAACCAAAAGGGTTCGGGCAAAAATAAGGGATGAAAATAAAAAATCTGTACACCCAGCAAGTCGAAAACCTGAAAAGGCGACTTGGGAAAAAAAGGGTATCCCGGTGGACTGAAAACCCGAAAGGGCGGTCCAGGAAAAAATTAGGGATCAAAGCGTAACACTATGTCTCATTGGATCACTTTGCATCCAGACTTCAGTATCGACTATCAAGCTCGGACGACACTAATCAATCAGATTCATCTTCAACTAGTAGCAAAGTGATGAGATGCTCGAGGACATAAAGGCAATAGCAGAGTTGGAACCTAGTGGGATTACTCACATAGCTGTTTTGTTTAGTTTTTTTCACAAATTGTGTAAATTCTATTTGCTCGGCGGCGTTCTCTTACTAGGACGTCACCCTCTTGTACAAAAGCTCCTATTTACAGGCCAAAACTTCAAAAGCAATACAAATTCATTTTCAGACAAATTTCAAACTGTTTTTCCTTTATCTGTTTTGTTTTGCAAAGAACGTCCAATGTTCATTTTTGATATATGCATTTGACATAAATTGCTGCTCATAAATATTTACATGGGAAACAAAAGATGAATTACTGGTAACATCAGAAACAGGGGCAATAAGAATTTTCCAAGCTGCGTAGTTGCTCTGTCCATCAGGTACTAAGGTAGTTTCAGCTGAAGAATATGGCTAAGATACCTTCACTCCCCGAAAAGTAAGACAGTAATGGTAGCTCTCTCAGCTAAGACTTGCAACCGTGAACGAATCAGCAATACTCTCCCCAAGCAGAGTTATTCTATCATCATCCCTAAAAAGGCTTGGTATCCCCAGAAGGTCTTAATATTCCTCAAACTGAGTATAAATATATTCTCCAGCAAGTATAAGAGTATCCTCGGCAATCTTAACATTCCTCAACGGAGTATAAGAATGTTCCCTGGCAGAATACAAGATACCCCAGTGGAGTCAATATTTCCCAACACGGTCTGAAAAAGCTTCCCCAACAGAGTCGGAGCATCATCCCCAGTAGACTCTGGAAGTTTATTCCCAGCGGAGTACAAAAATAAATCTCCCCAGCCGAATTCAGAGGTTTATCCCCACAAGAGTCTAACAAGGTCATCCCCAGCAAGTTGCAACCGAAAGATCATCCCCAGCGAAGTTCTTTCCTTTCACAAACATGAATAAAATCCTCAACAGATTTCAATATCACCAACAACGGTAATCCACCCCCAGCGGAGTTTATCATTGAAATCCCCAGCGAAGCTTATCAACGGAATCCCTAGTGGAGTTTATCGTTAAAATCCTCAGTAGAACATCTCTTCCCCACAAAGTAATTCCCCGACGAAGTTATTCTTCTCTCCTGCAAGTTTATCACTTTTGTTCACCGTCCCCAACGGAAACGAAGAATTCAATTCTATTCTCCAGCAGCTCCGGGATTTATTTTCCCCAGCTAAAGCATCACATTTCCATACATCATAATACATGCATATACACATCATAAAACACAATCTCATTTATTTTGAGAACGTCATTGCTTGATATATATCATGCATTGCATACGACTGACATTTACCTTTCAGGAAAGATACAGTTAAAGTTCTCAGTTACGTTGAAGACCAGACAGTTCCCAGATCTTGATGAAGATGTTTCCCTATGTCATAGTGTGGACGAGTGCTATAACCTCAACGGTATACTACGTTGAATACTAGTAAGTTCCTCGATCTTGATGTTTTCCTCCATCAAAGTGTGGACGAGTTCTACAATCTCAACGGTATACTACGTTGAAGACCAGACAGTTCCTAGATCTTGATGAAGATGTTTCCCTACGTCAAAGTGTGGATGAGTGCTATAATCTCAACGGTGTACTACATTGAATACTAGTCAGTTCCTAGATCTTGATGAAGATGTTTCCCTACGTCAAAGTGTGGACGAGTACTATAATCTCAATGGTATACTACGTTGAATACTAGTCAGTTCCTAGATCTTGATGTTTTCCTCCATCAAAGTGTGGACGAGTTCTACGATCTCAACAGTATACTACGTTGAAGACCAGACAGTTCCTAGATCTTGATGAAGATGTTTCCCTACGTCAAAGTATGGACGAGTACTATAATCTCAACGGTATACTGCGTTGAATACTAGTCAGTTCCTAGATCTTGATGTTTTCCTCCGTCAAAGTGTGGACGAGTTCTACAATCTCAACGGTATACTACGTTGAAGACCAGACAGTTCCTAGATCTTGATGAAGATGTTTCCCTACGTCAAAGTGTGGACGAGTACTATAATCTCAATGGTATACTATGTTGAATACTAGTCAGTTCCTAGATCTTGATGTTTTCCTCCGTCAAAATGTGGACGAGTTCTACAATCTCAACGGTATACTACGTTAAAGACCAGACAGTTCCTAGATCTTGATGAAGATGTTTCCCTATGTCAAAGTGTGGACGAGTGCTATAATATCAACGGTATACTACGTTAAATACTAGTCAGTTCCTAGATCTTGATGTTTTCCTCTGTCAAAAGAGACAACCCGTCAAAAGAGACAACCCGTCAAAAGAGACAAAACCCCCTCTGGTTCAGTTAAATCGATTCCTAAAGATTTTTCTGATACCAATCCAGTCAAAAGAGATAAAACCCCTCCGGTCCAGTTAAATCGATTCCTAAAGATTTTTCTGACACCAATCCGGTCGAAGTTCAGACCACCTACCAACAATATCCAAATGGCATCTGTAAGCCCATTCCCGACATCATAATGCTGATACCACTTCATGTGAGTGCAAATTTCTGGGCACTCTAGTGTTCAATTATCTTCCACCTTCGGATCACGAAAGGCACGAAAGCCAATCTATATCCTCAGGTCTAAGAAAATTTAACAGGGGAAACTGTTGTACCAAAAAATTTTCCCTCCCATATTTCTCAAGACATGTCAAGAATAATCTCCAAAGTTGCTTAAGATTGCTCAAGAGTTGGACAGTCAAATCATCTCCTAAGGCAGTCAATTCAAAATTAGGGTTTTATGTTGCATCAAGGTCCTTACATCCAAATGACCCCAAGTGCTCTCCAATATCCTAATATGTTATCAAGTTCATCCATGTCAAATTTTAAGCCTTGCAGAGAAAGTTTGGTCAGTCAATTGCTTAAGAGGCCCAAAAATCGACTGTGCTAGGGCAAAAGTCAACTGTGACCTACAAATAGTTAAACCTCAAGATTTTTTGTCAACATTCTCATTTTGAAGGATAATTCATCATTTGATCAAGGTTTGATCATGATTCATCAAGGATTGCTCAAGATTCATCAAGATTCAAAAGTTGTTAAGTTAGGGTTTTGTAGGAAAAGTCAACTCAACTTTGACCAAGCATAACTTTCTTATACTTTATGAGAAATGACCCATCAAAATCTCATTTTGAAGAGTATGCAATTTCCCACAATCCATATTCACACCCCAAGATCAAGAAATGCACTCACAAAAAGTTAAAAATTTGGATATTATAGGTCATTTTTGAAAGTCAACAAAAACACCTTTTTTTCCAAAGCTTATAACTTGAGCAGGGAATATCAAATTCAGATAATACGAAAAGGGTTGGTTAGAGGACATCTCAAGGTTTCTAAAAAGTCAAAGAACACCTCCAAATGTTCAAAATTGAAGAAGTTATGCATTGTTGAAGTTGTGCATTTTTCCAAAATTGCCAAAAGTCAACTATCCTCAAAACTCCAATTTTTGACAAAAGGGCCCACTTTTTTCCACTTGATTTGATCTTGTCACACCACACACGTGTCTTATCTTAAGTTTTATGTCCATTCATTAATTTTTCTATTTTATTTAATTTTTATTGAATTAATTCATTTTAAATCAATATTAATCCAAATAAAATCCAAATATTGATGGAATGAGATCTTTTTGATTGATACAGCTTTCAATTACCATCATGGACAAGATCAAACTCGAATCATGCCATGTTATGAACCAAATATTTGATTTGAGACATTTTTGGAAGCTTGTTCATGGAAGATCATATCAAATCTTAATTCATCAATTCACATGGATTCAAGGCCCAACTTTTAACCTAATTCATTCCTTATTACTCATAGAAGGCAAAGACATCAAAAACACGACCTAGAGGCTGCAGAATACACAATACCAAAACTGAAAAAAGCTTGAAAAAGTTGGAGATCGAAATCAGTCTTGGAGTCCAATTCAAGGCAAAAGATCATAGTAGCCTTCTTGCATGACATTCACTGAAGCTAAAGCAACCATTCACAAGCCCTAAAACCTCATCAAACACACTGTAAGTCGTCCTGAACATAGCCCTGTACACGAAATTACAACCTCCTATTCTTGCATCTTTTTGACAAAACGTTGGTATAATCATGCTTATCATTAAATTCTTAAACTTTCTGCATCATTTGATTTTGTTTTCGTGAGCTATAACACCATACCCGAATCTAGGGTTTTGGAGTTTCATTTTTGGGCGTTTGCTTTGCAGGGAAAATCAGGGCTAACCATGGGTATAGACGTGCTCAGGAAGGAGAGACGAAGCGAACCATGGCTTTAGATTGTATTTCTACAACGTAGAATTGATTTTAGGACGAACCTAGGAATTTAGCTGTGGATAAAATCCGTAGTTAAATATCTAGGTTTTTCAATGAAGAAGACGATGATGCATCCTCTTCTTATTGGTTGATTTAAATATCGCGCCATATTTTTTATTTTCCAGGCATTTGTTTTGTTTTCCAATATAATAATTGCCATCTGTTATATTAACAAAAGCAATAAAGTGGCGTGGTGGTTAGTGCGTTTGTTCAAAGTCCAATGGGACCTGGGTTCGAATCCCAGGTCCCCCAATATTTGTTGTATTTTTTCTCCAGGTGATTCTATACATTCCCAGGCGCACAGCATACCATACATCACCAATCCAACGCTTGCCAGATGGCCTTCAGGCCAAATCCAAAGGCCAAGATTGAACATCCATCCTACACCCTAGTCAACGTGCCATGGAGAATTGGAAAAGTCTGCCCAGGCTTGCTGCAAATGGGCCTCTGACTTGCTATCTCGCCTCCTAATTTGGGGCCCAAACCCCCCTATTTGGTTATTTCTTTCTTTTTTAAATTTCATTTTATTTATTTGTTTTGTTTAATTATTATTATTATTTAAATGAACCAATTAACATTTTTCATAATAAAATCAAAACACAAAAAATATTATTTTTATTTATTAAAATTAAATTCACCATTTTATTTTTGTAAATAAATTAATTTAATTAATTTAGTGATAATTAGGTTTAACTTTTAATATCTTTTGCAAAATAATTAAAATTAATGTAGAATTAGGTTTTTTACTAACTTTTAACCATTTTATTTTATTTCCTTAAATATTCAAAAACCCAAAAATATTTTCATTATTTAATTTAATTTAAATAACTTAGTTTAATTTCTGTTAATTCAAAAAAATAACAAAAACATGCTTTCTTTCAAAAAAGGGTCAAAACCCTAAAAAATGCGCCGATTTAATTTTCTCGCACGCGATCCATTTACCATATTGTAATTGCTTCGGGTATGTAATAGCTTTTAATTAGGACTTTAATTATTTATCGCTTTATTTTACTTTCCGCGATTTAAATTAAAGGGTTGTTTTTGGCGATGTAAATACCCGACGCCTTGTAATAGTTTAGATTTAATTTCCGCAATTTAAATTCCGCAACTATTAATTGTTAGATGTTTGATAATAGGGAATGCATGACAAGATCAAATGTATGAACTTAAAATCAACATAGCTCACCCATGACATGTACAGATAAAATTAACCGAACTAACACACTCGAACATGCCACTCTTAGGGTACACCTCACTTGGTTGCCTCGAACGTGGTCATTGAGTATAGGAAGTTTTAGAGATCGCCCTCTTGTCCAAAGATCATAGTTGCCTCGAAACGGTTGCCTCAGATAAAATGATCTAAGACATTAGGGTTACCGCTAAGGCGTCCTAACGTTGCTTTGGTGACCGCACGTCCCTAAATTCGAATGGACCCTTAAACTCCAACGACGGTGCTACCTACTCCTCAATAGTGGGATAGCATTGTCTAAAGGACATTAGCACATATTAATTCCTTTTTCGAGTAGGTAGATGGTTCTTAAGTACTTGCTCCTTTTAAAACAAAACAAAACTTTTCGCACTTACACCTTTCAAACAAAAACTCTTTTCAAACCCACAAACACAAAGAAAAGCAAAATTTTGAAAACACAATGAGCAAGTACCTAAGAGCCCGTGGATAACCACGGATAGAAAGGGTGATAACACCTTCCCTTTCTATAATCTACCCCCCGGACCCCAGAAATATCTCAAAAAAGGAATTTTTCTGTGCTTTTTTCCTTTCCTTGTTGGATAAAATAAAATTCGATGGCGACTCTTACTTACCGCGACATTTTGCGAAAACAAACTCAAAACGCGAACCAGCATTCCAAAACAGTCAGTTCTCTTCCCACCGTATCGGACAGGCGTATCAGAAACGTATGATCAAGGCCTTCAATAAGAAAGTCAAGAGACAAGTATATCAAGTCGGGGATCTTGTAATCAAGCGAATCATCTTGCCGCAAAGTGATCCCAGGGGAAAATGGACTCCTACTTACAAAGGTCCATTTATGATCAAAAATATCTTTTCTGGTGGGGCAATGATTCTGACCACCATGGACGGTGATGACCTGCCGTACCCTGCGAACGCAAACATAGTCAAAAGATACTACACATAAACGACCCGACAAGTTGAAAACCCGAAAGGGCGACTTGGGCAAAAATGGGCATCTCGGTGAATCGAAAACCCGAAAGGGCGGTTCAGGCAAAAATTAGGGATAAATAAAAAAGTTTGTACACCCGGCAAGTTGAAAACCCGAAAGGGAGACTTGGGCAAAAAAGGGCTTCCCGGTGGATCGAAAACCCAAAAGGGCGATCCAGGCAAAAGTTAGGGAATTAAAGCGTATGACTATGTCTCGTCGGATCACTTTAAGGACAATCTCTTCATAGACAAGCTCCAAGCTTCTGATAAATCCAATCATCTGTGGACGAAGCAACAAATGGACGAGATACTCAGAGTTGTGAAGGCTATAGTAGAATGGGAACCCCATGGAATTGTTACACATAGCCATATTTCTTTTTATAAAAAATTTCTCAAATTTTATGACAACATTCTCTTACTAGGATGTCTGTTTCCTTTGTACAAAATACATACACAAAGTTAATATAAAGATAATTCAAAGTGCAAAAATTTGTTTGCCTTTTCTTTCTTTTTACACTTGTGTTTTATTTGAAAACGTCCAATGATTTATTAAATGAGCATATGCATTTGAATATAATCACTGCTTACAAATAAAACGAAATGAGAAAGGATAATTACTGATAGGTTGAAAGTATAGGAAAACGTCTTTAGGATATTCCAAAAGAAATCCCTTACAGTGTGTCATTCAGATCCTCAACAGAGCTAAAACCTTGAAATTCACATCCCCAGCAGAGTTAAGTTTCAAAATCCATTACATCAGAGCTAAGTTTCTAGACTCCCGATCCCCAGCGGAGCCAGAAGACTTTGAGCTAAAAATCCTCGATGAAGATAAAACTGTCTTCCCCAACGGAGTCCAAAACTTTAACCCCGGTGGAAGATCATCCAACTTCCTCCAATTCCCCAAAGATTTGTCTTAAAAACAGAAGATTCCCCTGCAAGATACCTTAGAAACCAGACAACGGCTTCAGATAATTCCTCAGTAGATTGGCATACAACCCAAGCCTTTGAGAACTCTTCCACAAAATAAGCATTCTCCCCACAGAGATGTTTCTCAGCAGAACGAAGATTCTTGTTCTCATTCCTCCAGTTGAAGCCCCCATGTTTTAATTCCCTAGTAGAGATTGTCAGAGTTTTCCTTATTCCCCAGGAAAGTCATGAAGGATTCTCAATTCCCCACGGAAGTTGTCAAAAGCTCATGTTAATCCCCACAAGTCACCAAGGATTTTCAATCCCCAGCAGTAGTCCAAAGGGTTTCTCAGTCTCAACAATCAAAGGTTTTGAATCTCCAGCAGCAGTTAAGGGTTTATTTTCTGCGGCAGTAGTCAAAGATTTCATTATCTCCAATTATCAAGGATTTATTTTCCTCAGCAATACGGCTACTCAGCTTACATGTGCATCCATTACATTCATATACCATAAACATTGATAAAACACATTTTATTGCATCATACATGTCATGCAACATAACTTTATGTTTTAGCTAACATTTTACGCTTTTCAGGATAAGATTAAAAGCTACCTTTAACAAAATCTCAAATACAGTACAGATACGCTCCAGACACGAAAGCCATTCTATTTCTCATTCAGATATCAACTTCAGATACAGTCCAGATACGCTCCAGACACGGTTGCCATTCTGTCACTCATTCAAACCTATTCCCCAGCCCAGAGATGCTCCATACACGGATGTTTTTCTGTCACCCATTCAGAATTCAGATACACCCCAGACACGACGGTCATTCTACTACTCATTCAGACTTCAACAAACAGATACAGACTAGATACGCTCCAGACACGGAAGCCATTCTATTTTTCATTCAGATTCAACTATCAATTTCAAAGTCTAGATACACTCCAGACAAGGAAGTCATTATGTCACTTATTCAGATCCCAGTTACAGTACGAATACACTCCAGGCACGAAAGTCATTCTGCTACTCATACAGATCTCAACTTCAGATACAGTCCAGATACGCTCCAGACACGGTTGCCATTCTGTCACTCATTCAAACCTATTCCCCAGCCCAGAGATGCTCCATACACTGATGTTTTTCTGTCACCCATTCAGAATTCAGATACACCCCAGACACGACGGTCATTCTACTACTCATTCAGACTTCAACAATCAGATACAGACTAGATACGCTCCAGACACGGAAGCCATTCTATTTTTCATTCAGATTCAACTATCAATTTCAAAGTCCAGATACACTCCAGACAAGGAAGTCATTATGTCACTTATTTAGATCCCAGTTACAGTACGAATACACTCCAGGCACGGAAGTTATTCTGCTACTCATACAGATCTCAACTTCAGATACAATCCAGATACACTCTAGACACGGTTGCCATTCTTTCACTCATTCAAACCTATTCCCCAGCCCAAAGATGCTCCATACACGAATGTTTTTCTGTCACCCATTCAAAATTCAGATACAATACAGATACACTCCAGACACGGCCGTCAATCTGATATTCATTCAAGAATCAAATACAGTTACAACTCCTCCAGACACGGACGCTATTCCTCTGCTTATACAAATCCAATCTCCAGATAGAACTCAGATACGTTCCAGATACGGATACCATTCTGATGTTCATTCTCCTAATTCTCAACAAACAAGTCTTGGATGGCATCTTTAAGCCCATCTCCAGCAAGATTTTACCATCGCCAAATGGCATCTTTAAGCCCATTCCCTCAGCTACATTTTAACGAGTGCAAATTTACGGGCACTTTAGTGTCCAATCATCTTATACCTTCGAGTCACGAAAGGCAAACACGCCAATCTAACTCTTCAGCTTCAAGAAGATTGAAAAGGGGCAGTTGTTGTGCCCCAAAATTTGCCCTCTCATTTTATCAAGATTTCCCCTCACAAGACTCTTTGGACCCAAGACCAAGCTAGGGTTTGCACTGCTCAAGACATCTCTTTGCACTATTGACCTAAATTAGGGTTTGAGTTTGCATAAGGAATTTTGGACTTCTAATGCTCAAAGTGACCTTCATACTTCATATTGGATCTACAAGATTGTCCATACCAAGTTTCAAGCCTTGAATCAAATTTTTGCCCAGTCAATTGGACAGTTGACCTAGAAATCAGCTGTATTGGGGAAAAAGTCAACTATGGCCAATATACAGTCAAACCTCATAGAATTTGATCCACATCAACATTCTAGGCTCCTATGAACCATTTGATCAAGTTGGGACCACAACTCCTCAAGAAATTTGATCAGATCACCAAAAGGGCAAAATGGTCACTTTTAGGGTTTTGACTGCACAAGGGCAATTTCTGATTTTTGACCTAGCCAAGGGCAAATTGAGTTCAAGCATGGATTCAAGGACTCAATGGCATCATCTTGACCTATTCACAATGTTCAAAAGATCTCAATTACATTGGATTGACAGATGAATTTTTCAGTCAAACTGATCAAAATTTGACTGTACACTAAAAAGTCAAACTTTGACTTTTTGGTCAAAATCAAGTACCAAGGGTCATTTTTCATCAAGATGTGTCAAAACATGAAATTTGTTCATCAAGAAACCCAATTTTGCAAATTAGGGTTTAAAGTTGAAAATTTTCATAACTTAGAATTTTTCTAAGTTTTGAAATTTTCTTAATTTTTCCTAACTTTGCCCAACATTTTCACCATGATGCAATTGGATTCAAACAAAACTTCCAACATGAAAGTTGTAGTCCTCCACAAAGTATACAACATTTTTTCAAAAAGTTTTCCCAAAAGAAGCTTGGATCTCAAGTTATGATTTTTGTAACAAAGGTCCATGAAACTTTTAACTTAGTGAAATTTTGCCCTAGTTTAAGAAGGATTTTGACCTATCTTCATGGCCATTTTTCACTTAGTTCCAATTGGAATATAAAACTTCATTTCAAAGATGGAATGTATATCATGTTTCAAGCTTTCCAAAATGTCCAAGAACTCTCCAAAATCATTTGTGGTTAGGGAGAATCGAAGGC
The DNA here is from genome assembly GCA_948472305.1 of Vicia faba. Classification (NCBI taxonomy): domain Eukaryota; kingdom Viridiplantae; phylum Streptophyta; class Magnoliopsida; order Fabales; family Fabaceae; genus Vicia; species Vicia faba. The sequence goes on along the minus strand of OX451738.1, from coordinate 209,261,016 downwards.
TTAAAGTTGGCAAAAACTCACTTTTTATCCATGGCATGTTCATAGTGATACAAGTTGCAAACTCTAATCAGCTTGCTTTGTACTTGATTACAGGCCTCAAAACCATTCCACACTCAATAATTAAATGCAAATCCATTGGTCTAAGGCTTTGTTTTGGTCATTAGAGCATTGCACACAAGATTAATCCCTAAATGGTAAAAGGTACATTACCGTTTTTGCCAAAGTATGCTTTATGTCAAAACCACATCTTTTGAGCTTTGAACAAGATCTTGTGCAGAAAATCATATCCACCAAGTTGAGGGGCCAAGGTCATAGTGTGAAAGCTGATAGATAGCATGTACAAGCTTGTCTTCCATCACTTCTCATGTTTTGCTTCATAACCAAGAAATATGTCCAAGATCACAGGGTTGGAACATCTGTGAAAACCAACCTTTGCAAACATTTGGAACATTTTTCTCACATCCCCTTGAGCCAGAAACATGACCTTTTGAGCCTTAAAACCTCCCATAGCACAAAATAATCTTCATTTATCAAAACAAGGCACTCCCTGCAGTTTGATTTCCACAACTCAAATCCCTCGTGCGTTTTGTCTCAAATTGGTTCAAACACCTTCCATACAATATATCCAAGCTATCCCAACCCTTAAACACTAACTGTAACTCCATTTACAAGGTTTGCCATTTTTTATTTCAGCTTGTGAAGGTTGAGTTATGTAGGCTTGTTCAAGCACATTCAAGGCAAGTTAGGCATTGGAGAAGGTCAGGGGAAGTTCAAGCAAGCTCCCAAACATCTCAGGCCTCATTGAAAAGCTCCACATTGTCAGACACAAAGTCAACTGAAATAGGTTTTTGTCAACTTCCTATCTCTCTATTTAGGAACAATTAGGCTTAGGTTTGTGAATAAGAAATGTAGTATTCAAAGCCATGAAGCTGTACATATGCTCGGTTTTTATTTTAGTTAAGCATGCTAAGAGAATTTGGTCCATGAACATCCTGGAAAAAAATAGGTTAAGATTTAGGGCCAGAGAAATTATCTCTGGTCTTTGAGATTTAGGACAAGTTTTTTATATGGTTGAATTCGTCTTGGAAAACCCTACAACTTTGATGTTATGTGTTTTTGCATTAGAGCTCGTATGCAGGTTGTTCATGTTTGGTACAGGGCGCGCGGAATTTTGAAGAGAGGTTGAAGATGAAGTCTGGCTTGGGTTGGGCTTTGGTTCTTTTGTTTCTAACACCCCCCTTTTGCTGAATGCACCCCCCTGGCCCAATTTCTTTATACTTTTATATTTTTTATTTTATTTTCATTTTCTGATTTATTTTATATTTTTCCAAACATAAAAATACCCCAAAATATTTTCATAAATTTTCATATTTATTTTTAGTATTTTTATTATTTTTTTAGACATGAAAATAATAATTTATTAGTATATACTTTATTTATTGAAAACTTGAAAATAATATATAATAACATTATACTTTTATTTTTATTTCTTTATTTTATTTACACTCAAAAAATATTGTTCTAAATATATTTTGTCTTGTATATATTTTATTTTATTTTTATTGTACATAACTAATGTAATTAATATATACATATATACTTTTATTTTATTTAATAAATACTTGAGAATAAATATATAAAAATATTATACTTTTATTTTTATTATTATTTATACTTAAAAAATACTTTTTTCTAAATATATTTTATTTTTTGTATATACATTATTTTATTTTATTATATAAATAATATATTTACATTCTTAAAAAGAAAATTAGGGTTTTACCCTTAATAAAAAAAATAATCTTTTTATTTATTTCTTTCCTTTTACATTAAATATTTTTGCATACATAAAAGTGAACAAAACATTTTTTTGCATATTCATAATATTTTGTATACTTATTTGTTTATTTAAATATTATTCATTTATTTATTTTGTATCAATTATTCAATTTGGATGTAATAGTAAAATTAGGGTTTTAATTTCTTGTCAAATAATCCCCATTCAAAAATTGTATCCCCATCCCCATAATCATGTTGTAATAGTGGTAGATTTATTTCACGCAATTACGCTTTCAATTATGCCATGATTAGTGATTAGGGTTTATATGCAAAAATCCAAAAAAAATCAAACAAATAGCTTGACCTAATACAAAGACAAAAATGTATGAAAATGACAAACACAATGCACATTTGCACCCCTAGGGTTACATCCACTTATTGCCTTAAAAATGGGCCATGATATGCATGTTGAGTACTTTGGAAAAACAAAAACAAAACAAAAGATCACAGTCCCTCGATGACGCTATCTTGGTTGCCTAAACAAAATGATCTAGTCCCTCAGAAAATTGCTAAAAATACTTAACACAATTGCTATCATGGTTTATACGATGACCCGCGCCTGTCCCGTTTAACATCCTAATACAAGGTTGTTTACCAAATACAATGGTAAAACAACACTGTCAAAAGGGTTAAAAATATGTAGGAAATACCTTTGAGTAAAATAGGGTAGATAACTCTTAGTTACTTGATTAAAACTTGCAAAACATCCTTGCTATTTTCAAACACACTTCACAACACAATTTCAAAACATTTCCCAAAACAAACTTTCAAACATTGAAATCTTTTCAAAAGACAATACACCTTTGTATATATTCAAACAAGAATCATTAGGATAACGATGGATGAAAAGGGTGCTTGCACCTTCCCTTTTCATAATCTACTCCCCGAACCCATGAAAACATCTCAAAGGTCTTTCATGTGCTTTTTGACCTTTCCTTAGGATAAAATAGAAAGTCGGTGGCGACTCTTGCTAAACCGAAACATTTGCGATCACAAACGCAAAACCTCAAGTCAGTTCTCCCACTGTATCACATATGGCATGGAGGAAGTCCTGCCCATTGAAGTCCATATACCCTCTCTTCGGATTATGAAGGATGCAGGTTTGAGCAAGGACGACTGGATTCAGACTCGACTTGATCAACTGAACCTAATCGACGAGAAGAGACTTACTGCTATTTGTCATTGTCAGACGTACCAAAAATGAATGATCAAGGCATTTAACAAGAAAGTTAGACGACAAGAGTATCAAGTCGGGGATCTGGTGATCAAATGCAACATACTACCACAAGGTGATCCTAGGGGCAAATGGACCCCTACTTACGAAGGACCATTTGTGGTTAAGAACATTTTCTCAGGAGGAGCCATGATTCTAACCACCATGGATGGTGACGACCTTCCTCACCCCGTCAATGCAGACATAGTGAAAAAATACTACAGAATAATCAAAGTCCCGCTAGGTTGACTGGCCTAGGCAAAAATAAGGGCTCCCCGGCGAACCAAAAGGGTTCGGGCAAAAATAAGGGATGAAAATGAAAATTGTACACCCGGCAAGTCGAAAACCTGAAAAGGTAGCTTGGGCAAAAAAGGGTATCCCAGTGGACTGAAAACCCGAAAGGGCGGTCCAGGCAAAAATTAGGGATCAAAGCGTAACACTATGTCTCATTGGATCATCTTGCAACCAGACTTCGGTATCGAATATCAAGCTCGGACGACACTAATCAATCTTATCTATCTTCAACCAAGTAGCAAAGTGATGAGACTCTCGAAGATATAAAGGCAATAACAAAGTTAGAACCCAGTGGGAACGTTCACATAGTTGTTCTTATTTCTTTTACACAAATTGTATATTTTCAAACATTTCGGCGGTGTTCTCTTACTAGGATGTCAGCCTCTTGTACAAAAACGCCTATTTACAGGCCAACTTCAAAGTCAATACAATTCATTTTACAATAAATTTCAAAGTTGTTTTTTTTTCTATTTTGTTTTGCAAGAACGTCCAATGGTTCATTTTTTATATATACATTTGACAATAATTGCTGCTCATAAATATTTACATGTGAAACAAAGAACGATTACTCGTAATATCAGAAACAGGGGCAAACAAGAAATGTCCAAACTTTGCAGTTGCTCTGTCCACCAGGTATAGGGATAGACCTAGCTGGAGAATACGATTAAAGGAACCTTCACTCCCTGCAGAGCAAAAGGTATCTAGAAACAGTAATTCTCCCCAAGCAGAGTTTATCTATCACCAGCACTAGAAGATTATCCCCAGTGGAGTTTATTTCTTCCACAAGCAGAAACTCAATTCCAGATAGGTTTCATTATCGCCAGCAACGATAATTCATCCCCAGCCGAGGTTATTCCTCCAAATCAACAAATCCTCTAGCAGAGTACCTCTTCCCCATAAAGTCATTTTCTCGTCAGTTTATTCTCTAGCAAGATTATTCTCATAATCATCTTCGGTCGTTATCCCCAGCAAGAACGAAAAATTCAACTCTTTTTCTCCAACAGCAATCCGGCATTTATTTTCCCCAGCTAGAGAACATCATAAAAACATTGCATATCCATACATCATGACATATTCATATACGCATCATACAACACAATCTCATTTATTTTGAGAACATCATTGCTTGATACATATCATGCATTACATACGACTAACCCTTTACCTTTCAGGAAAGATACAATCAAATCCTCACAAAGCTCAAGCTATGACGCCCGGGTACGACCGGATAGTATCTTGATTTCTACATCATATTGTGAAGCCCGAAGAACGACCGGATAATAGTATCAAACACCGAGAAGCCTTGATTCGACCAGATAGTGGTTCATCTCTAAGCTATGAAGCCCGAATTCGACCAGATAATAGTTTAATCCCCAGCAAGCCGTGAAGCCCAGATTACGACCGGATAACACCTCAGCAAGTTACTGTGAAGCCTGGATTACGACCAGATAGCAGTGCGAGACACCGTGAAGCCTGGATTTGACCAGATAGTGGTATATCATAAACACAAGCCGTGAAGCCCGGATTACGACTGGATAAAAGCTCAGCAAGTTATTGTGAAGCCTGGATTACGACCAGATAACAATATAAGTTTCTGTGAAGCCTGGGTTATGACCAGATAGCAGCCAAAGACACCGCGAAGCCTGGATTACGACCAGATAGTGGTTTATCTTTAATACAAGTTATGAAGCCCGAATTCGACCGGATAGTATCTTGATTTCTCCGAACACCATGAAGCCTGGATTCGACCAGATAATGGTACAAGACATCGTGAAGCCTGAATTACGACCAGATAGCGGTCAAAGATACTGAAGCCTGGATTACGACCAGATAACAGTAAGGGACACTATAAAGCTTGGATTACGACCAAATAGCAGTCTACCCGGCTAATTACTATGAAGCCCAGATTCGACCGGATATTAGTAGGCCCAAAATCAAATGGAAAGCCCGGAGGCGACCGGATAACCACTTGATTTCTTCTAAATCCTGGATTACGACCAGATAAGAAGTAAGGTATTGTGAAGCCTGGATTACGACCAGATAACAGTACAAGACACCATGAAGCTTGGATTCGACCAGATAATGGTATAAAGCATCGTGAAGCCTGGATTACAAACAGATAACGATAAAAGGACTGAAGCCTGGATTACGACCAGATAACAGTACAAGACATTGCGAAGCTTGGATTTCGACCAAATAGCAGTTTTACCTGGACAATTACTAAGAAGCCTGGAGCCTACCGGATATTAGTGTGCCCTAAGTTCAAGTTGAAGCCTGGATGCAATCGGATAACAACTTAATTCCTTCTGAAGCCTGGATTACGACCAGATAAGAATCGAGAAATTGCGAAGCCTGGATTACGACTGGATAGCAAGTTTAATCTCATCTCCCTAGTAAGTCACTGTAAATCCTGGATTACGACCAGATAGCAGTCGGTCTTATCACTATGAAACCTGGATCACGACCAGATAATAATTCATTTTCACCTCTTCGACTAAGAGACAATTCTCCAGTAGAATAACGGACGACCGAAGCTCCTAAAATTCGATTTCTCTCAAGACATCAGCATTCCCTAGTGGAATCTTCCTCAACAACAGGTATACAAGCTCTCGCTAAGGAATCTCTTAGACGATTGACACTTATTCGGATGGAATCTTTAAGCCCATCTTTTGTCATCAATTTCCAAATGGCATCTGTAAGCCCATTCCCGACGTTACAAGACAAATACCATTTCATGCGAGTGCAAATTTCTGGGCACTCTAGTGTTCAATCATCTTCCACCTTTGGATTACGAAAGGCAGGCAAGCCAATCTGCATTCTCAGGTTTAAGAAGATTGAACAGGGTCAGCTGTTGTACCCCAAAATTTTCCCTCCCATATTTCTCAAAACATTGCAAGAAAGATCCTCAAGTTGCTCAAGGAAGTCCAAGGGTTGACTAGACAAGCTCTCTCCTAAGGCAGTCTACCTCAAAATTAGGGTTTCATATTGCATCAAGATACTTAAGTCCAAGGGATCCCAAATTCTCACCATTGTCCTAATATGTTATCAAGATCATCCATGTTAAATTTCAAGCCTTGCAGAGAAAGTTTGCTCAGTCAATTGCTCAAAGGGCTAAAAATCGATTATGCTAGGTCAAAAGTCAACTGTGGCCTACATACAGTCGAACTTCAAGATTTTTGGTCAACATCCTTATTTTTAAGTATACTTCATCATTTGATCAACGGTTGATCATGATTCCTCAAGGATTGCTCACAATTCATCAAAACCCAAAAGTTGCTAAATTAGGGTTTTGTAGGAAAAGTTAACTCAACTTTGACCAAGCATAACTTTCTCATACTTTATGAGAAATGACCCATCCAAAGCTCATTTTGAAGAGGATGCAATGCTCTACAATCCATCTTCATCTCCCAAGTTCCAAATATGCACTCACAAGAAGTTATGAATTTGGACATTATAGGTCATTTTGAAAAGTCAACAAAAACACCTTTTTGTCAAAGCTTCATACATGAACATGGAATACCAAATTGAGATGATACCAAAAGGGTTGCTTATAGGACATCTCAAGATTTCTAAAAAGTCAAATAACACCTTCAAAGAGTCAAAATTGAGGAAGTTATAAATTGGTGAAGTTGACCCTTTTTGCAAAATTGTCAAAAGTCAACTATGCCTAAAATTGCAACTTTTGCTAAATGGGCCTAATCTTTTGCATTTGTTTTTAGTTGGTAGCATGGTCCACGAGCCCTAGTTCTTTCCACTTGTCTTTATCTTATTTTTATTATTTATTTTTATTGCAATTAAATCAATTTAAATCAAAACAAATCATGAAAAATCCAAATCATTGAAACCTCAAGATATTGTGCATGTTTCAGGTCCTATATCCAGTTGGCAAAAGATTGAATTCGTGCAAGGCCTTTGTGTGCATAAAAAGATTGGTTTTAGCCTATTTTTGGAAGGATTTTTAAGTGAATCAAATCAAGATCAAAATCAATAATTGGCAAAGACTGAGATCATGTTTGCAACTCTAATTCAATCATTGATATATATTGAACATTTGCAGACAAAAAGAAGAAGGCTTGAGAGGCGCACAAAGTCAGAACAAACTTGAAAAAATCAAAGAAAAGTGGTGATTCAATTTTGTACTTCCAGGCATTTTCAAGGTCCCCTAACGATCTCATTCGATTCTTGGGGTTTCAAAGAGGCTGAACCAATCAAGAACAAGGAGTTTCCAGTACCAAAACCCACTGTAAGTCAGCCACGACTTTGGTTTATTTTTGAAATTGAATTGTATGATCCTGGCACTTATAGCATGAAATAATCATATATTCTTGTTCCTTAACACATTTTCAAGCTATCCATAACATTCAATTGCATTTTTCTTGACTCTATGAAGATTTGCCATTGTTAGGGTTCTTGCTCTCGTTTTAGGGTTTTTGTGTGCAGGCAAAATTAGCCCCCATGAAGGGTATCATGATGTTCAGAATGCCAAGACGGTTCGATTCATGGCATTGGAAGTCATTTATCATGTCCAGGGAAGGTTTTGAAACGAGCCTAGGTTGTAGCTACGGACGTATGTTCGTAGGTAAAAGTTTTCAACTTTTACCAACAGAGTGAGGACAGGGATGACCAGCGTGGCATCATCCTATTCGTCCATTCAAATTTCTGGCGCGTTTTTTTCATTTCCTCCACTAACTCCCTTTATTCCATATAATCATTTATTATTATTCTATATACAAATGGAACATGCAGCGCAGTTGGTAGTGGAGCGATTGGAAAAGGTTACAGGACCTGGGTTCGAATCCCAGGTCCCCCTATTATTTCATATCATTTTTCTTTCAATAATCAGGCAAGCATACAAGGCCAAAGGAGCACCATATGCCCTCAGGATCTAACCCTTGGATCTTCAGATGGCCAGATCTAAAGGCCATCATCTAAAGGACCACCAACAATCACAGTCAACGCGTGGCAGGGGATCTAGCAAGTCAACATGGATCAATTCTTTTGGGCCCAAGATTTGCTTTTAACACCCTCCAAAATTGCTAGTTTCAGGCCCAATTTCCTTCTTCTTTGCATTTATATTTTATTTTATTTTATTTATTTGATTATCTTTACTAACACAAATTAATTTTTCTTTTTATCAAAAAATCATAAAAATAATATTTTCATCCAATTAGATTTAGGATATTTGTTTTTTATACAAAAATTAATTGAATTAGGTTATTTAATTTTAGGTAACTTAAATTATTTTGTAAATAAATTAAAAACAATTAGAACAATTAGGGTTTTTGTTTCTAACTTAATTCTATTTTCTTTTTCTTAAAATAACCAAAACACAAAAATAGGTTAAATTTAGTTATTTTCTTTAATTAATTTAATTACTAATTAATTTTGTATTTAATTTAAAAACTTTGTTCTTTTTCTTAAAAAATAATTAAAAACAACAAAAATAACTTTTTCTTTCTATTAGGTTAGACGGGGTCAAAACCCCATTTCTCTCCCGTTCTCGATCCATCGCGCTTGATTTTATTTTTACAATATTAATGTAATTCCTCACAAGTTGTAATAGATTAATTAGGACTTTTCTCCATTTCATTTATCATTTTGACGGGTTTGTTTTTGGCTATGTAAATACCCGAAGCCTTGTAATAGTGTAGCTTTACTTTCCGCACTTTAAAATCCGTAAATATTAACTGTTAGATGTATGAATATTAGGAATGCATGACAAGAATGTATGATTAACTTTAAAACGGTTAGAAAACCCTAAATGTGCAAAGATAATAAACTTGAAATTGAATCACTCGCACATGCGCACTCCTAGGGTATACTCCCACTTCGGTTGCCTTTGGTAAACGATCATTAAGTATAGGGCATTTTAGTGGTCGCTCTCTTGTCTAAACAAAGATCAAAGTCCCGTTCGAAAAAGTTGCCTCGGAAAGGTTTCCTCAGATATGTCGCCTCGAATATTGATCTTAAGACATTAGAGTTATTACTAAGATGTCCTAACATTGCTTTAGTGATCGCACGTCCCTTTCGAATTGACCCTCAAAACTCCAACGACGGTGCTACCTACTCACTAATAGTGGGATAGTACTGTATAAAGGAAACAAGAATAGAACAATTCTTTTTTTCGAGTAGGTAGATGCTAGTAGGTACTTGCTCAATACAAACAAACTTTTTTCACACTTACACTCTTTTCAAACAAAGTTTTCAAAAACACTTCGTAACACTTTGAAGACAGAAGCAAGGGTTAAATCGAAGTCAAACAAAAACTTTTCAAATATAACACACAAGCAATTTTGAAAATGATGAGCAAGTACCTAAGATCCCGTGGAAAACCACGGATAGAAAGGGTGCTAATACCTTCCCTTTCTATAATCTACCCCCCGTACTCAAAATCTCGAAAAAAGGAATTTTTCTGTGCTTTTTTCCTTTCCAGTTTGATAAAATAAAAGTCGGTGGCGACTCTTGCTTACCGCTACATTTTGCAAACACAAACGCAAAAACGCAAACCAGCATTCCTAAAACAGTCCCGGTTCTGGCCACAGTATCACACCCATATTGATATTTTAGTTGACAATACAGCACATCACAAAGTGTTTTCCTTCATGGACGGTTTCTCAGGCTACAACCAAATCAAAATGGCGCCCGAGGACATGGAGAAAACAACCTTTGTCACACAGTGGGGCACATTCTTCTACAAGGTTGTGCCATTCGGACCGAAGAATGATGGGGAAACCTATTAGCGTGCCATGGTAGCCTTATTTCATGACATGATACATCACGAAATAGAGGTCTATGTGGACAACATGATAGCTAGATCTCAAACAGAAGAAAAGCATCTTGATCATTTACAGAAACAGTTCGAGAGACTAAAGAAATACAAGTTGAGGTTGAACCCAAATAAATGCACATTTGGGGCGAGGTCTGGTAAACTCCTAGGCTTTTTCGTCAGTAATAAAGGTATTGAAGTAGACCCCACCAAGGTGAAAGTGATACAAGAGATGCCTGCTCCTCGTACTGAGAAGGAAGTCAGAGGATTCTTGGGACGTTTAAACTACATTGCCAGATTCATTTCTCACCTGACAGCTACTTGTGAACCAATCTTCAAATTACTGAAGAAAGATCAAGTAGTCAAATGGAATGATGACTGCCAAACTTCCTTCGACAAGATCAAAGAGTACCTGCAAGAGCCTCTTGTTTTGATGCCACCAGTTGATGGAAGACCATTGTTCATGTATCTAACTATTTTGGAAAATTCAATGGGGTGTGTGCTGGGGCAGCATGACGAGTCTGGCCGAAAAGAGCATGCTATTTATTACCTGAGCAAAAATTTTACCGACTGTGAAACAAGATATTCACTGCTCGAGATAACTTATTGCGCTCTGGCATGGGCTGCTCGCCGGCTAAGACAGTATATGCTGACCCATACTACCTTATTGATATCTAAAATGGATCCAATAAAATACATCTTCGAGAAACCTGCCCTCTCTGGGAGAATAGCGAGATGGCAGATGATCCTGACAGAATATGACATACAGTATACTACCGAGAAAGCAACAAAGGGAAATGTACTAGCTGATCACCTTGCTCACCAAGTAGTGGATGACTACCAGTCTATGAAGTTCGAATTCCCAGATGAAGATATCATGATGGTAAACAACTGTGAAGAATTCAGGCCATATGATGGACCTGAACAAGGATCCCGATGGACCCTGGTCTCTGATGGGGAATCCAACGCACTCGGCAATGGTATTGGTGTTGTACTCATATCTCCTGAAGGGGGTCATACTCCCTTTACTGCAAGGCTCTGCTTCAATTGTACAAACAACATGGCGGAATACGAAGCGTGCATTTTGGTCTCAAAGCTGCTATAGATTTGGGGATCAAATCTTTAAGTGTGTTCAGAGATTCAGCTTTGGTCATCAGCCAGATCAAAGGGGAATGGGACACCAAACACCCTAACCTTATCCCCTACAAAGAACATGTGTTGACATTGATCCCACATTTTGAGAAGATTACCTTCGAGCATTTCCCGCGAGATGAAAATCAGCTAGCAGACGCACTAGCCACAATGTCATTCATGTTTAAACTTAAATGGGATAACGAGGCTCCCTAGATCGCCATTGAACGAATGGATGAACCAGCTCACTGTCACGAGATTAATATTGAATAAGTAATGGACCAGCCTTGGTTTCACGAAGTCAAGAGGTATCTCGAGGCTCAAGAATATCTGGAAGGAGCTTCAGTCAATGATAAGAAGTTATTAAGGAAATTCTCTGCTAAATTCTTCCTTAGTAATGGAATTCTCTACAAACGCAACCATGACTCTATGTTACTTCGGTGCGTAGACAAGGTTGAAGCAGAAAAGATCATAGCTGATCTACATGAGGGCACTTTTGGCACCTATTCTAGTAGGCATACGATGGCAAAGAAGATCCTATTGGCAGGAAATTATTGGTCTACCATGGAAGCAGATTGCTATCAACACTCTCGAACCTGCCATAAGTGTAAGATCTATGCTGACAAGGTGCACGTGCCTCCGATTCCTTTAAATGTCTTGACGGATCCTTGGCCTTTTGCTATATGGGGCATCGATATGATTGGGGAAATCAAACCAACAGCCTCTAATGGACATCGCTTCATCTTGGTGGCCATTGACTATTTTACAAAGTGGGTTGATGCAGCCTCTTTCGCTTCCGTTACAAAAAATGTTGTCGCCCATTTCACCAAGAAAAATCTCATTTGTTGGTATGGTATCCCAGAGAGGATCATCACAGACAATGGTACGAATCTAAACAATACTATGATCACCGCCCTGTGCGAGCAATTCAAGATCCAGCACCACAATTCTTCCCCTTACCGGCCAAAGATGAATGGTGTTGTCGAAGCTGCAAATAAGAACATCAAAAAGATCATACAGAAAATGGCTGTCACGTATAAAGACTGGCATGAGATGCTACCATTCGCTCTCCACGGGTATCATACCACGGCATGCACATCAACCGAGGCAACATCCTACTCTCTGGTATATGGCATGGAGGTTGTCTTGCCTATTGAGGTCCAAATCCCCTCTCTGAGAATTATGAAGGATGCAGGTCTGAACGAAGAAGATTGGATCCAGACTCAACTTGATCAACTGAACTTGATTGATGAGAAAAGTCTTACTTCTGTCTATCATGGTCAAATGTATCAAAAACGGATGATCAAGGCTTTCAACAAAAAGGCCAGACGATAAGTGTATCAAGTTGGGGATCTGGTGATCAAGCGCATCATACTTCCGAAAGGTGATTCCAGAGGCAAATGGACTCCTACATATGAAGGACCATTTGTAATCAAAAGCATATTCTCTGGTGGAGCAATGATCTTAACCACCATGGATGGCGACAACCTGCCACACCCTGTGAACGCGGACATAGTCAAAAGATACTATGCATAAGAGACCCGCTAGGTTGACACACCTAGGCAAAATAAGGGAATCCCGGTGAACTAAAAAGGTTCAGGCAAAAATTAGGGATAAAACAAAAAAATTTGTACACCCGGCAAGTTGAAAACCCGAAAGGGCGACTTGGGAAAAAAAGGGTATCCCGGTGGACTGAAAACCCGAAAGGGCGGTCCAGGAAAAAGTTAGGGAATTAAAGTGTATGACTATGTCCCATTGGATCACCTTACGGACAACCTGCAAACTCAACGGTTCTGATCAATTCAATCAGCTTCGGACAAGGCAACAAATAGAGGAGATGCTCAGGGACACGAGGGCTATAGCAGAATGGGAACCCCATGGGATTATTTCACATAGCTATCTTTTCTTTGTATCAAATTTCATTTTTTACGACGACATTGTCTTACTAGAATGTTTGTCTCATTGTACAAAAATACTTACTCAAAGTCAATATAAAGATATCTCTTTGAAAGTGCAAAACTATCTGTTTTATTTACTCTTGTGTTTTGTTTGCAAAAACGTCCAATGATTTACTTTTGAACATATGCATTTGAACATAATTACTGTTTACAAATGAATAAAATAAAGACAATCGCTAAAGGCTTTAAGAAATAGGGAAATCTCTCTAAGCTATTTCCATAAAAATCCCCCACAGTGTGCAATTTAATCCCCAGCAGAATAAAACTTCCAATTATCACTCTCCGGTAGAAGTCGCCAAATCTCTCGGGATTCCCCAAAGGGATTTCAAAAGCAATACACGGCGTTTCCCTTACAACAGAGTTTATTTCTCTAAGCGAAAACTCATCAACACTTCAACTTCACAAATAAGAAGACTTACACTCTACATTCCCAGCAGCAGTCAGGGATTTATCTTCCCTGATCCAACAGCATTATAGAAGATTGGCTCACATACGCATAAGTCGCGTCCATATATCATAAACATCGATGTCACGAATACATATATCACAATATCATTGTACCATGCATTTCATACATCATGACATTGCATACAATCTAACGTTTTACCCTTAATAGGATAAGGTTAATCAATGACTATCACCAACAAATCAGAGATTAATACCTGAAACAGGCCGAGGACAATTGGCTACATGACCAGTTGAGCTTTCAGATACAGTTCAGATACGCTCTACACGCGGATGCCATCCTGATACTCATTCAGATTCAGCTTTCAGATACGCTCCTGACACGGATGCCATTCTGATACTCATTCAGATTCGATCTTCAGATACAGTTCAGATACGCTCCTGACACGGATGCCATTCTGATACTCATTCAGATTCAATCTTCAGATACAGTTTAGATATGCTCTTAACACGGATGCCATTCTGATACTCATTCAGATTCGATCTTCAGATACAGTTCAGATATGTTCCAGACACGGATGCCATTCTGATACTCATTCTGACTCAACTTTCAGATACAGTTCAGATACGCTCCTGATATGGATGCCATCCTGATACTCATTCAGATTCAGCTTTCTGATATAGTTCAGATACGCTCCATATACGGATTCCATCCTGATACTCATTCAGACTAAACTTTCAGATACAATTCAGATACACTCCTGACATGGATGTCATTCTAATACTCATTCAGATTCGATCTTCAGATACAGTTCAGATATATTCCAGACACGGATGCCATTTTGATACTCATTCAGATTCAGCTTTCAGATACAATTTAGATATGCTCCAGATACAGATGCCATCCTGATACTCATTCAGATTCAACTTTCAGATACAGTTCAGATACGCTTCAGATACGGATGCCATCCTGATACTCATTCCGATCTAGGCTTTCCTTTCTAAGTAACCCTGCTATCTAGGTTCCTTCTCCCTTATCTCCAGACAACAGTTTACAACCCTATAAGACCTGGACCCGACCAGATACGGTCGATTTCACATTTCCCCAATTGAAGTCAAACTTAGACTTGGTCTGATTTTTGTTAACAACCACCTTCAAATGGAATCTTTAAGCCCATTTCCAACAACTTTTCGTTATCTCTCCAAATGGCATCTTTAAGCCCATTCCTTATACAATCAACCAACACATCACCGAGTGCAAATTTATGGGCACTCTAGTGTTCAATCATCTTCCACTTTCAAGCTACGAACGACAAACATGCCGATCTCACTTTTCAAGTTTAAGAAAATTGAACAGGGGCAGCTGTTGTACCCCAAAATTTGCCCTCTCATTTCTCAAAGGATCGTCCTGGACCCTCAGCTTTTCTTCTATCGAGTTTCAAGTCTTGAATTATAACTTTTCAAGAAAATCATTCACAAGGGCAAAATGGTCAAAAGCACACTGAAAAGTCAAACTTTGACTTTTAGATCAAAAATCAAGCTTCAACAATTATATTTCATCAAGACATGAAATGGGTTCATAAAAAATCAGAAGTCAGAAATTACTTTGAAAAATCAAATTTCTAAACATTTAGAAAATTTTCTAAGTGTTAAGAGAATATGATACTTCAGAACTTCTGAGCCAGCCTCCATGCAAGTGCAGTCAGAATTTGAAAACATGGTTTAGAACATGATTCATCAATCAGAACATGGCTCTTCAGCATACGCTTCGATCAGAGCATCACCCTTCAAGTTTCACTCTGGTCTTCTTCGATCAGAACATCACAAAGCCCCAAAACCTTGTTTGAGCAGCCTACGACACTGCTATAGCACAGTCCTGCAACCAGCTGCCACAACACTCCAAATTACTGCTGATCTAGTCAACGCCTGAATTTTTCTCAAACCCTATATTTGCACCAAATTAGCATACAAAAACTATGATTAAAAAGCAATGGAGCAGTATACCAAAGAGGTTTGAATCCCATTTGTTTTTCCCCCAAAACCACAACAAACCCATCTATAAATAATTTGCTCCATCACACGTTCAAGGGGCTGTTTTTTGGAGAGATAGATTTGTCAAAAGAGAGAAAAGAAAACTGTGAAACTTTCGTAAAAATCCAGAATTCCCAAATAGAAAACCAAATCTTTTTTCTTCCCTTTGAATCAAAGAACTTAGCATTTTCTCTTTTGTTGCTCTTGCTGACTCCAGAACATCTGAAGGCAGCAGTTCAAGTTCCAAGCACACGCTCCAGGTTCAAGGTAAGTCTTTCTGACTTTATATATTTCATTCAGAACATCATTAAATATGTAAATATTATAGTATTGATGTTGTCCATATCATTGCATAAGTAGAAAAACTGTGGATCAAAACTTCTTGATTAAGGTTAGGCTCAGAATCAGGATTAGAACTTCTATAAACCGTTGTGCTTTTATCCTTCTGATTGGTTGTTGTTAAGAACTGAATAAATTGTTGATGTGCTAATTAATATGAGGAAAGAGCTGAAATATAGCACTTAACTTCTAATTTTCACTCACGGTTTTAGCACAACACAGAACTTCTGAGTTCTCCTCACGGTTTTAGCACAACACAGAACTTTTGAGTTCTCTTCACTGTTTTAACTCACATAACTTATATGATTTTCTCACTATTTAAACACACTGAACTTTTTATATTCACTCATTGTCTTAGCACATACTGAACTTCTGAGTTCTCTACACTGTTTTAATACACATAACATCTAAAACTTTTTCACTGTTCTAACACTCAGAAATTCATCACATAGCAACCCAGAACTTCTGGGTTTTCCCTCTAACGTTTCTTGCAGGACCTCAGAGTGTATCAATCCAGAACTTCTGACGCTTCCTTCTGAACCACAGTGCGCCCGACATCAGAACTTCTGATCCCCTTTGTTTTGCTTTCAGCAGCATGCTAATTCTATCTCTCATTATTTCCCTCTTTATCATTTTCAATATTAATACCTTTTTTTATTATATAAAAAAGACATAAAAATATTTTCTTTTTATTTATTCATTAAGACAAAAAACCATTTTTCAAAGCAAATCCTTTTTCTTTCTTTCATGGTACATTTCAATATGGTTGTAATAGTTAAATAGGATTCAAATTCTTATAACCCCCATGTGTAAATGTGTACCCCCATCCCTAAATATTATAATAGTATAGGACTTTATATTTCCGCAATTCATCTCTTTTCAAATACAATGCTAGTAATTAGGGCGTGTATGGCAAGACATGAAATCAACAAATAGATAACCCTAATCAAGACTAAATGCATGCAATCAAACACACTTTGCACACACGCCCCCTTAGGGTAATCTCACTTTTCGCCTATCGTAAATTAGTCATGTCTCTCGAACATGGGTATTTTAGAAAAAGACCCTCGATAAAAGATCATAGTCCCTCAATGACCCTCAATGTTGCCTTCGGTAAACGATCTAGTCCCTAAAACGACATTTCTAAAATGTTCCATGGGTTTCCTTCTATGACTATAAAAACGGCCCATACCCATCCCTTCGCATCCGACGATGGGGCCTCTTACCAAATAAATGGTAAGATAGCAACATCTAAAGGAGGAGGAAAAGAACACTTAAGACCTTTTGAGTAGGTAGATTCGCTCCTAGTTGCTCGCTTGCTCACAACCAAACATTTTACACGAACACTTTTACATTAAAACCTTTTTTAAAAAAGACAAAAGCTTTTGTATACGTTCTTATAGAGACGAGAACCATTACAAAAATATATTTTCAAGAACAGTTTCAAAAAAAAATTCCATAAACACCTCTTTGAACTATTTTCGAAACAACACTTTGTACGCGTTCTTATAGAAACGAGAACCATTACAAAGACATTTTCAAAATAATTTCAAACCCACAACACAAACCATATTTTCAAACAAAGCAAGTGATCTAGCGAGAAACTAAGAGCCCATGGAAAACTATGGATGAAAAGGGTGCTAACACCTTCCCTTTTCATAATCTACCCCCCAAACCCGAGAAGTAATCTCGAAAGGTCTTTCCTGTGCTTTTTTACCTTTCCTTTTGGATAAATGAAAAGTAGGTGGCGACTCTTGCTAAACGCACAATTGCGATCAAACGCAAACGACCCGAGTCAACTCTCCCACTGTATCACAGTATGCGTCCCGAGATGTGTGAAAAGATCAAGGCTGAAGTTATGAAGTAGTTCAATGTAGGTTTCTTAGTTGTTACGTCCTATCCTCGGTGGGTTGCAAATATAGTGTCAGTACCTAAGAAGGACGATAAGGTGCGTATGTGTATATACTACAGAGATCTAAACATAGAAATCCCTAAAGATGACTTTCCACTTCCACACATTGATGTTCTGCTTGACAACACCACTCAACACAAAGTATTTTCCTTCATGGATGGTTTCTCTGGTTATAATCAAATCAAGATGGCATCTGAAGACAAGGAGAAGACTACTTTTGTCACACAGTGGGGCACTTTTTGTTACAAAGTTATGCCTTTTGGTTTGAAAAATGCTGGTGCAACGTATCAGCGTGCTATGGTAGCTTTGTTCCATGATATGATCCATCACGAGATAGAGGTTTACGTTGATGAAATGATATCCAGGTCTCAGACTAAAGAAGAGCACCTTGATCACTTGCACAAGTTATTTGAGAGGTTGAAAAAGTACAAGCTGAGGCTAAATTCAAACAAGTGCACCTTAGGGGTAAGATTCGGTAAACTCCTAGTTTTCTTCGTTAGTGGTAAAGGTATTGAAGTGGATCCCGCCAAGGTTAAAGCTATTCAAGAAATGCCAGCTCCCGGTACTGAGAAGGAAGTTAGAGGTTTCCTGGGACGATTGAACTACATTGCCAGATTTATTTTCCATTTTACCGCTACTTGTGAGCCAGTCTTCAAGTTACTAAAGAAAGATCAAATAGTGAAGTGGAACAACGATTGTCAGATGGCCTTTGAAAAAATCAAAGAATATCTTCAGGAACCTCCAATTTTGATGCCACCAGTTGAAGGAAGACCCCTTATCATGTACTTGAGAGTGTTAGAGAAATCAATGAGGTGTGTATTAGGGCAACATGATAAGTCTGGTCGAAAAGAGCATACAATATACTACCTTAGCAAAAATTTACCGACTATGAAACAAGATACTCACTGCTATAGAAAACTTACTGTGTTTTGGCATGGGCTGCTCGCCGACTGAGATAGTATATGTTGACTCATAATACTTTGTTGATCTATAAGATGGATCTAATAAAATATATATTCGAGAAACCTGCTCTCTCTGGAAGAATAGCAAGATGGAAAATGGTCTTTATAGAATACGACATTCAGTATGCTACTCAGAAGGCAATCAAAATAAGTGTATTGGCAGATCATTTGGCTCATCAGGCTGTAGATAACTATCAGTCTATGAATTTTGAGTTCCCGGATGAGAATATAATGCTAGTTACTGACTATGAAGAACCTGGACTGTATGAAGGACCTGAACCTGGATCCTGATGGACTATGGTTTTTGGTGGAGCTTCTAACCTGCTTGGTAATGGAATTGATGTTGTGATCGTCTCTCCCAAGGGTTGCCATACACCCTTCACCGCCAGTTTATATTTTGACTGTACCAATAATATGGCCGAATACGAAGCATGCATCATGGGTATCAAAGTTGCCATTGATATGAGAATCAAGTTCTTTGATGTATATGGGGATTCAGCCCCAGTGATAAGTCAGATTAAGGGAGAATGGGGCACGAAGCATCCAAATCTCATCCCTTACCGAGATCATGTGTTGACGTTGATCCTGTACTTCAAAGAAATCACTTTTGAACACATTTCACGAGAAGAGAATTAATTGGCAAACACATTGGCTACCATGTCATCTATATTCAAAGTCAGATGAAACAATGAAGCTCCTCAAATCACTATTGAGAGACTAGATGAACCGACACATTGCTACGAAGTTGATACAGATGGAGTGGAGGAAAAGCCTTGGTACCACGAAATAAAAAGATACCTCGAGAATCAAGAGTATCCTGAAGGGGCATATATCAATGATAATAAATTTCTGAGGAGGTTCTCTACCAAGTTCTTTCTAAGTAACATAATTTTGTACAAGCACAACCATGATTCGACTCTATTTTATTGTGTAGACAAGAAGGAAGCTGAGAAGATTATGGAAGATATGAACGAAGGAGACTTTGGTACTCACTCCAGCTGGCATATGATGGCTAAGAAAATTCTGAGAGCGGGTTATTATTGGTCGACCATGGAAACTGATTTCCACCGTCATTCCAGAAATTGCCACAAGTGCCAGATTTATGCTGACAAAGTACATGTGCCTCTGGTTCCTTTGAATGTCTCGACTGCTCCTTGGCCATTTGCAATGTGGGGCATTGATATGATTGGAGATATTAAGCCCACTTCTTCTAATGGATATCGTTTCATCCTGGTCTCTATTGATTACTTCACGAAGTGGGTAGAGGCAACCTCGTTTGCTTCTGTTACCAAGAGAGTTGTGGCCCGGTTCTTCAAGCATAACCTTATCTATCGTTATGGAATCCCTGAAAGAACCATCATAGATAATGGTACCAATCTTAACAATACTATGATCACGGAACTCTACACACAGTTCAAGATTAAGCACCACAATTCTTCTCTGTATCTACCAAAGATGAATGGCGCAGTGGAGGCCACCAACAACAATATCAAGAAGATTTTGTAGAAGATGAAAATGACATACAAAGACTGGAAAGAGATTTAACCATTTTCTCTTCATGGTTATCTCACTTCAGTATGTACATCAACTAAGGAAACCCTGTTCTCTCTAGTCTACTGTATGGAGGTTGTCTTACCTGTCAAAGTCCAAATTCCTTCCCTGAGGATTATGAAAGACGCAGGTTTAGATGAAGACGAATGGATTCAGACTCGACTTGACCAAATAAATTTGATTGATGAAAAGAGGCTCGCGGATGTTTGTTATGGTCAGATGTCTCAGAAGCACATGATCAAGGCCTTAAACAAGAAAGTTAGACATTAGGTGTACCGAGTTGGTGATTTGGTTATAAAGCACATCATCCTACCATAAGGTGATCCCAGGGGAAAATGAACTCCCACATACGAAGGGCCATTTGTGATCAAGAAGATATTTTCTGGCGGTGCTATGATGCTTACCACCATGGACGATGAATATTTTCTGCACCCTGTGAACACGGACATAGTCAAAAAATACTACGCATAGAAGAGACCCGCTAGGTTGACTGGCCTAGGCAAAAAATAAGGGCATCCCGACGAACCAAAAGGGTTCGGAATATATATATATATATATATATATATATATATATATATATATATATATATATATATATATATATATATATATATATATATATATATATATATATATATATATATATATATATATATATATATATATTATACACCCGGAAAGTCGAAAACCTGAAAAGGCGGCTTAGGCAAAAAAGGGTATCTCGGTGGACTGAAAACCCGAAAGGACGGTCCAAGCAAAAGTTAGGGATTAAAACTTATGACTATGCCCTGTTGGATCATCTACTTACAACAAGCTTTGTTATCAACATTAAGATTAAACTCTACAAATCAATCTAATCATCTTCTTCCGATGGCAAGTGATGAGATGCTTGAAGACATAGAGGCAATAGCAGAGTTGAAACTTGATGGGATCATTTCCACATAGATGTTTTTCTTGTTTATCACTTTGTATTTTTTTAATTTCACAACTTCCTCTTACTAGGATTTTTGTCTCCTTGTATAAAACTGCATGTTTATAGGCAAATTTTAAAAATCAATACAACTCAGTCTATTTCAAAATTCAAAACTATTTGTTCTTACTTCCTCTATTTTGTTTGTGAATACCTCCAATGGTTACTTTGAATGAACATATGAATTTGAATAGGATCACCATTTACAAGTATTTGCATAAAAAACAAGATTAGCATTTATCGAAGACTCTAGGAGTTGGGATACTATTTAAGTCATTCATAAATCCCCACAGAGCAATCTCCATGAAACTATCTCTACAGAGCTATCTTCATAAGCTCACCCCCAACAGAGGTATATTCCCCAGCAAATCTAATATGCCCTCAAGTAGAAATTGGGGCATCTTCCAAGAGTTTAACTTCATGGATAGCTTGACATAATCATCATCCCCAATAGGTCCCCTAGAGAATAAGGAAGTTTGATCATTTCCCCAACATACAGTGGAGACTTCCCCAGCGCAGCTGTGATACGGTGGCAAAACCGACTGTTAATACTAGTTTGTGTTTGTATTCACAAATGTAGCGGTAAGCAAGAGTCGCCACCGACTTTTTTTTATCCAACAAAGGAAAGGGTGAAAAGAACAGAAAAAGACCTTTTTCGATATTTTTCTGAGTAAGGGGGGTAGATTATGGAAAGGGAAGGTATTAACACCCTTTCCATCTGTGTTTTTCCACGGGCTCTTAGGTACTTGCTCATTTTTGAAAACTATTTTCGTGTTTGTGTGTTTTGAAAGATTTTGTTTGCTTTATGATAACTCTTGTATCAGTCCTAAAGAGTGTGATAAAGCGTTTTTGAAAGTGTGCAAGTGTAAAAAAATCAGATTTGAGCAAGTACTTAAGATATGTCTACCTACTCGAAAAAGGATATTCTTGTTCTCCTTTCTTTTAGATAGAGCTATCCTACTATTAGTGAGTAGGTAGCCCTACCGTTGGATGTTGAGGGACTATCAAAAGGGACATTTATGGTCATCGAAGGCAACATGTGGAGATACCTTAGCAATTTGAAGGGACTATCATCATATAGGCAACATCGAGGGACAAGATTATTTCTCGTAGGCAACTCAAGGGACTAAGGGACCATGATCTTTATGATGACTTTTAGACTGAGGATCTTTGCTAAGATATCCCTATGTTCGAGGGACATGACCATTTCCGAAGGCAACAAGTAAGGTATACCCTAGGGGTGCAACTGTGCAACAATGTGCTTTTTTCAGATATTCATCTTGAAGTTAGCGTTTTCAACTGTTTCGTTTTAGATCTAGCCATACATGCCTAGTTTACTATCAATTTATATACAAGCATATAAGAAATATAAAAGCAAGAAATAAAGTTCCTACAGCTATTACAAGGCTTTGGTGTAGTTACATAAATAACGACTGAAAAATAAAATGCGGAAATTGAAAATCCTAATTAAACTATTACAAACCGAGCAAAGTTACATAATAAAAATAATCATATGAAAAATAATAACGCACAAAAATTAAGACTAGCCTAATTTTGAAACCCTAAAAATTTAATTGCTCATTTGAAATATTTTTGATGTTTTTTATGAAAATATATGAAATTTAACCTAATTTCTAATTAATTTTAAATTAAAGAAAAAACAAATTAAAGTTGATTAAATTAAATTAAATTGCAAAAATTAATTTTTCTAAAAAACTCTAAGTCCTAATTTTTTGTGATTTTCAAATTTTATGATTTTAAAAAATGAATAAACAAATTAATATAAACTAATTAAAAAGAATAAAGAAAATAATAAAAAAAATATGGGCCTAAGGGGGTGAGAAGCCCAAACTGGGGGCATGCTTGCTGGAATGTGCCAAGGCCCAGGTTGCGTTGGCCCAGTACAACTGTATGGGATCTGGTGTTGCTAGATCCTGAGGGTTCATCATGGAGAAGCGTTTCCAGGGGCGCTGGATTTGATACTATAGTGATCTGATGGATGAGATTTGGAGATGCATGATATGCACACTTGCCCCTGGAACATTGGATCTGCAAGAGACTCATTAGAAAAAATAAACTTCAAGACCTGGGAATCGAACCTAAGTCTCTCCCTTAGCACGCGTCCCTTCTACCACCAAGCCATCTTGTCATTCATGCATATGGATGAAATAATAATATAATATGTGAAAATTTAGTCAAATATATTAATAAACAAAACGCGCGCATGAAGTGGGACCCCGTGTTTCAAATAAGCCAATCAGAAGAAGCCATCCAGCCACGCCAGCATAGGGAGGGCCAAACCACCCCTCATGGTGGTTAACCGTTGTCTTCTTCGGCGAGACAAAAGTTGAAACCTGCAGAATATGACGTTTCCAATCCAGAAACTTGACCCACCCCCTCTTCCCTAAATCATAGGCTGCGATCACTATGGTGGTATTCTTTTTGGCTAAAACAGCCTGTAAACACAGATGCGAAGAAACAGAAAACTCGTGCCCTAACAATGGCACTTCTTAGTTCTGGCATCAAAGCTTGCACGTAATGGTTGCAAATATGATGTTAAACTCAAATATGTACAGATATATTATTTATATATCATGAATCGAAAGTTTAAAGTTTGAAAGTTTTGCAAACTGTGAGTTATCGTAGGGGGTGGTTCTGTATGCTTTGGCCTTCAGAAAGGGGTTGGTTCTACCCTTGGGATCCTCAGAAGGATGATGGAATACTTGGATCTGATTGAGATTGGCTGGAGCGTGAGCTTTTGAATTGCACCACACTTGAATAATTTTGCGACTTTGTTCTTGGTTTGGAGGTAGCTTTCACGTGACCATTAGGTCCGGACTTGTTGTGTATATGTAGTAAATCTCATTAGGTCAACAATTGTAGAAAAAATCCAATGCTTTGATGAGAAATATCCTTCTCTCAATTATTTGATTTTTGGCTTGTTTTGGAACAAATCTAATCTTGCTTTCCTCCACGATTTCCCTTTGATTTGCCAGCATATTTCATTCCTTATTTGATGAGAAAAAGATTCCCCAATCATATCTTACATATTTTCCTTTATTTATTTATTTAATTTTGAATTTTTAATGAATAAAAAATAAAAATAAAAAATAAAAATAATGAAATAATGTCTTAGTGAGCTCAGGGGTCGTGGGCATTTTTAAGAACAAGTTTCAAGCATGAAAACATGGGCTCATTTGGAAAAAATTCTAGTTTGGTCAATATTGGCTTTATGCATATTTCCAAAAATTGGTCAACTTTAGAAATGCATATCTCTCTCATTTTAAACCCTAATAGGGTGTTCTTAGACTTTTTAGAGACCTTAGGGTGTCCTCTAAACAACCCTTTTGTTTTCATCTCAAGTGGATCTTCCATATTTATGTAAGGAGCTTTGACCCAAAAGGTATTTTTGTTGACATTTTGAAAGGGCCTATAATGTATGAGCTTGTATCTTTTGATTGGGGCATTTCTTGAATTTGAGGGATGAAGATAAGTTGTAGGGAATTGGAGTCTCTCCAAAATGAGCCTTGGTGGAAAAATTTCTGATAAAGTATGAGATAGTTGTGCCTGGTCAAAGTTTGGTTGACTTTTCCTATAGAAACCCTAATTTGCCATTTTTTACTTTTGATGAGTTAGGAGAATTTCTTGAGGAATCATGATCAACCCTTGATCAAATGATGGATATTACTTCAAAATGTTGATGTTGACCAAAAATCTTGAAGTTTGAGTGTATTTGGGCCACAATTGACTTTTGACCTAGTAGAGTTGATTTCCAGGAATTTGAGTAGTTGACTGAGCAAACTTGTTGTTCAAGGCATGAAATTTGGAATGGATGATCTTGAAGGCATATTAGGACAATGGAGAACATTTGGTATTCTTGGGACTCACACAACTTTCTTAAAATTAAAACCCTAGTTTGAGGTTTATTGCCTTAGGAGGAGAATTTTCCTAGTCAATTCTTAGTCATCCTGGGGAAAGTTAGGGACCTCTAAAGGCATGTCTTGAGTGAAATGAGAGAGCAAATTTTAGGGTACAACAACTGCCCCTGTTCAATCTTCTTAAACTTGAGGATATAGATTGGTTGGTCTGCCTTTCGTGATCTGAAGGTAGAAGATGATTGAAAACTAGAGTGCCTAGAAATTCGCACTCCTTTGAAATGACACTTGACTGTGTAGATAATGAATGGGCTTACAGATGCCATTTGGAGGAAGATCGTCGGAGATGGGCTTAAAGATGCTACCCAGAGAATATGACGGAGAGTCGCTGGAGATAGGCTTAAGTATGCCATATAGAACAATGTTGACTTCATGAGATACTCTTTTGTGGGAATCCCTATTCCTGTTGTTGAGGAGGATTCCGCTGAGGAATGTCGGTCTTTGTTTGAGAAATAGAGCTTAGGAGATTCAGTTGTTCATTACTCTACTGGGGATTCATCTCTTGATTGAATAGACGAAAGTGAACTGCTATCTGGTCGGGATCCAGGCTTCACAGTGACTTGCTGAGGATAATAAGGTTGACTGTTATCTGGTCGTATTCCAGGCTTCACAGCGACTTACTGGGGAAATGATATTAAACTGTTATCTGGTCAAAATCTAGGCTTCAGTGATTTGAAGAAATTAAGTTGTTATCTGGTCGGATCCAGGCTTCAACTTGAACTTGAGGTATACTACCATCTGGTCGGGTCCCGGCTTCATAGTAATTGACAGAGTAAACTACTATCTGGCTGGATTTCGGGCTTCATAGTGTCTTGAATTATTGATTAACTATTATTCGGTTAGATTCTGGGCTTCAACCACGATGTTAACTATTATCCGGTCGGGTCCAGGCCTCACAGTATGGTGAACTGTTGTTTGGTCATATTCCAGGCTTTGCAGTTTCTTTAACTTAGGATCGATTTAACTGAACCAGACAAAAGGTCTTGAATTAACTTTAACTGGAATGGAAATCAGAAAAATCTTAGTATCGATTTAACTGAACCAGACAAAAGTCTTGGAATATCTTCAGCTGGAATAGAAATCAGAGAGATCTTAGTATCGATCTAACTGAACTAGAGAAGGTCTTGGATCAACTTTTACTGGAATTGAAATAAGGAGAATATTAGTATCATTCAACTAAACCAGACGAAAGTCTTGGAATATCTTCAACCGGAATAGAAATCAGAAAGATCTTAGTATAGATCTGACTGAACCAGCGAAGGTCTTTTGAGAACGTCTTTCTAAGGAAAATGCTGAAATAGCCCTTCGTTAGACGTAGCTTTTGAGAAGACTATTGGGTCACATAAGAAGTCGACGATGTTTGTTGATTTGATCTTTCTTGAAAACGGTAAAGAGTTAGCCGTATGGAATGCATTGTGATGATGCTCTCAAAATAAATGAGATTATGCTGTATGCGATGTGTATGCGCATGCCATGATGTATGAATATGGGATGCTATTGCGATATTTCTTAGTCTGGGAAAGTAAATCCCGGACTGCTACTGAAGAGTATTGGGAAGCTAAATCCTTCATTTCCGCTGGGGATGATGAATGGAGATGATTTGTCGGGGATTTCCTCTTTCTGCGAGGAGGATATTCTGTCGGGGATTGACTCTGTGGAGAGAGATAATGCTTTGTTGGAAGGTTTTGGCGATTTAGAGAAATTAACTCTGTTGGGGAATAAGCTTTCTCGGTTAGAAATAAACTCTATCGGGGAGGAGGTTTTATAAACTGTTTCAGATTATAAAGATCGGCTGGGGAATACAAATTTCAACCCTCTGAAGGAACTTTGCTGGAGAAGGTAATTCCTGCTTGGGGAAGAAGAGATTAAAACTCTAGTTATTTCTACTCTGTGGGGAACATAGATGTCATGGGGTCGTATGTGACTTCGTCTCAAACTGTCTCTGCCCATGTACCTTGCTGGAAAGAGTAACTGCCGGGACTACAAGTGGCTTTTTTATACTTTGCCCCGTTTCATAAAGTCACTAGCAATTGTCTTTCTGTTTTTTATGCAAGTATTTGTGAACAATGATCATATTTAAATGCATATGTCAAAGATAATCATTGGACGTTTTTTCAAAACAAAACAGAAAAATAAAAACAAATAGTTTTGTACTTTCAAAGAAATGATTTGTATTGATTGATAAAGTTCGCTTATAACAGGCATTTTGTACAAAGAGACTGACATTCTAGTAGGAGAACACCGTCGTAAAAAATGAAAACTACACAAAATAGTGTACAAAGAGAAAACAATTATGTGTAATAATCCCATTGAGTTTCAATTCTGCTATTGCCTCTATGTCCTTGAGCGTCTCATCATTTTGCCACTTGTCTGAAGCTGACTGGATTGATCGGTACCATTTGAGCTTGATAGTTGATACTGAAGTCTGGTCGCAAGGTGATCCAATGGGACATAGTTATATGTTTCAAATCCCTAAATTTTTCCTGGACCACCCTTTCGGGTTTTCAATCCACCGGGATACCCTTTTTTGCCCAAGCCGCCCTTTCAGGTTTCTGACTTGCCGGGTGTACATATTTTTTTGTATATTTATCCCTAACTTTTGCCCGAATCCTTTTGGTTCACCGGGATGCCCTTATTTTTGCCTAGGCCAGTCAACCTAGCGGGTCCTTATTTACGCGTAGTATTTTTTAACTATGTCTGCATTCACAGGGTGAGAAAGGTCGTCACCATCCATGGTGGTCAGAATCATGGCTCCACCAGAAAATATGCTTTTGATTACAAACGGCCCTTCGTATGTGGGAGTCCATTTTCCTCTGGGATCACCTTGTGGCGGTATGATACGCTTGATTACTATATCACCCACTTGATGTACTTGACGTCTGACCTTTTTGTTGAAGGCCTTGATCATCTGTTTTTGATACATTTGACCATTACAGACAGCAGTAAGCCTTTTCTCATCAATCAGATTCAGTTAATCAAGTCGAGTCTGGATGCAATCATCTTCATTCAAACCCGCATCCTTCATGACCCTCAAATAAGGGATCTGTACCTCAATAGGTAGGATAACCTCCATACCATACACCAGAGAATAACGTGTTGCCCCTGTTGACGTACGCGCTTAGGTGCGGTAACCATGAAGAGAAAATGGTAACATCTCATACTAGTCTTTGTAAGTCACCGTCATCTTCTGTATGATTTTCTTAATATTCTTGTTAGCATCCTCCACAATGTCATTCATCTTCGGCTGATAGGGAGAAGAGTTATGATGTTGGATATTGAATTGTTTATAGAGTTCGGTGATCATTGCATTGTTGAGATTCATACCATTGTCAGTGATGATTCTCTCTGGCATACCATACCGAAAAATCAGGTTTTACTTGATAAACTGCACCACAACATTCTTGGTAACGACAGCAGAAGAGGCAGCCTCAACCCACTTCGTGAAGTAATCAATGGCCACTAGGATGAAGCGATGCCCATTGGAAGAGGTAGCTCTAATCTCTCTGATCATGTTAATATCGCACATTTCAAAGGTCCAGGGAGCCGTCAAGACATTCAAGGGGACCGGAGGTACGTGTACTTTATCAGCATAGATCTGGCATTTGTGAGACGTTCAGGAATGTTGATAATAGTCTACTTCCATAGTGGACCAATAGTATCCTTCCCGTAGGATCTTTTTATCCATGGTGTGTCCACTAGAGTGAGTGCCAAAGGTACCTTCGTGTAAATCTGCCATGATCCTCTCTGCGTCGCTCTTGTCTACGCTTCAAAGTAAAGTAGAGTCATGATTGTGCTTGTAGAGGATTCCATTACTGAGGAATAACTTTGCGGAGAACCTTCTCAGAAACTTCTTATCATTGACAGACGCCCCCTCGGGATATTCTTGAGCCTCGAGATACCTCTTCACTTCGTGAAACCAAGGTTTGTCTGCTACTTCTTTAGTGTCAATCTCATATCAGTATACTGGTTCGTCCAACCTCTCAATAGTGATCTGAGGAGCCTTGTTGTCCCACTTGACCTTGAACATAGATGACATAGTGGCTAGCGCGTCCTCTAACTGGTTCTCTTCTCGTGGAAAATGTTCAAAGGTGACCTCTTCAAAGTGTGAAAGCAATGTCAGCACATGTTCCTTGTAAGGGGTGAGATTAGGGTGCTTGTGTCCCACTTCCCTTTGATTTTACTTATTACCAAGGCTGAATCCCCGAAAACGCTCAAGAACTTGATCCTCAGGTCAATAGCAGCTTTGAGACCCATGATGCATGCCTCATACTCTGCTATATTATTGGTACAATTGAAACATAATCTGGTGGTGAAAGGAGTATGACATCCCTCGAGAGATATGAT
Organism: Vicia faba; assembly: GCA_948472305.1. Lineage (NCBI taxonomy): Eukaryota > Viridiplantae > Streptophyta > Magnoliopsida > Fabales > Fabaceae > Vicia > Vicia faba. The sequence goes on along the minus strand of OX451738.1, from coordinate 209,231,366 downwards.
CACAGCATCGATGCCAATGCCGAGTGCATTGGAGGCTCCATCAAAAACCATAGTCCATCAGGATCCTTCCTCAGGTCCTTCATCCGGTCCAGGTTCTTCACAGTCAGTCACTAACATAATATTCTCATCCGGGAACTCAATATTCATGGATTGGTAGTCATCCAAAGCCTGATGAGCCAAATGATCAGCTAGCACACTTCCCTTGATCACTTTCTGGGTCGTGTATTGGATATCATATTCGGTCAGGATCATTTTCCATCTCGCTATTCTTTCAGAGAGAGCAGGTTTCTCGAAGACGTACTTGATCGGATCCATTTTAGATATCAACAAAGTAGTGTGGGTAAACATATACTGTCTCAGTCGGCGAGCAGCCCATGGCAAAGCGCATCAAGTTTTCTCGAGCGGTGAGTATCTTATTTCACAGTCGGTAAACTTTTTGCTAAGGTAGTATATTGCATGCTCATTTCTACCGGACTCATCATGCTTCCCCAGCACACACCCTATTGAATTATCTAACACTGTTAAGTATATTATCAAGGGTCTTCCATCAATCGGGGGCATCATAATTGGAGGCTCTTGAAGGTATTCCTTGATTCTCTCGAAGGTGGTCTGGCATTCGTCATTCCATTTTACCACTTAATCTTTCTTCAGGAGTTTGAAGATTGGCTCACAAGTAGCAGTTAAATGGGAAATGAATCTGGCAATGTAATTTAGGCGTCCTAGGAAACCTCTAACCTCTTTCTCAGTGCGAGGATCTGGCATCTCTTGTATAGCATTTACCTTTGCAGGGTCTACCTGAATGCCCTTGTCGCTAACAATGAAACCTAGAAGCTTACCAGACCTTACCCCGAAGGTGCACTTGTTCGGATTTAACCTCATGTTGTATGACTTCAACCTATCAAACAGATTTTGTAGATGATCAAGGTGCTCTTCCTCAGTTTGAGACCTGGCTATCATGTCATCAACATAGACCTCTATCTCATGGTGAATAATGTCATGAAACAAAGCTACCATAGCTCGATGATAGGTTTCCCCAACATTCTTCAACCCAAATGGCATTACTTTATAACAGAAAGTGTCCCATTGCATAACGAAGGTTGTCTTCTCTATGTCTTCGGGTGCCATCTTGATCTGATTGTAACCAGGAAATCCGTCCATGAAGGAAAAGATCTTGTGTTGCGTGATGTTGTCAACCAGAACGTAAATGTGGGGAAGTGAAAAGTCATCCTTGGGGCTTGCCCTGTTTAAATCTCGGTAGTCCACACACATTTGCACCTTGCCGTCCTTTTTAGGCACCGGAACTACGTTAGCAACCCATTATGGATAAGAGGTGACAACTAAGATCCCAGTGTTGAACAGCTTCATAACCTCTGCTTTGATCTTCTCTGACATTTCAGAGCACATACGATGGACCTTCTGCTTTACTGGAGGGAAATCTTCTTTGGTTGGCAGACGGTGAACCACAATATCTGTGTTTAGTCCTGGCATGTCTTTATATGACCAGGAAAAGATCTCGACATAGTCATGCAACATTCGTATCAACCGCTGTTTAACACTAACCTCCAAATTTGCACCTATCTTGACTTCTTTCCTGTCCTCTTCTGTGCCCAAGTTTATTGTCTCTGCTGGCTTTTCATAAGGATGTATAGCCCTTTCTTCCTACTGTAACAGTCTAGCAAGTTCTCTGGATACCTCACAATCTTCCTCACCTTCATCCTCGGCTTGGTTGATCGGATTTTCAAAGTCATAACCGGCAATAGCAAAACTTTTATCAATGGGATCCAGAGGGGATATGGATTTACAGTTTGATACGTGAGTGTGTGTAAGAGCATAAATGTATAGACAAAGTAAAAAGCAGAAAAGAAAATCAGAGAGCGCAAAATTTGTATGCAAAACTTCTAATTCTTTATTAATGCCATATGAAATCAAAACATGATAACCCTCACAAATAAACCATTAGGCCCTGGGTAAGATACATGGCCGTAGAGTTTATATTGTTTATTACATATCCAAAAATAAGAAAGACAATTACTTCTGATTAAAAGTAATTGGTACAAATTCTTTTGTTGTCCAATTACTGGGTCCACCGTTGGTAGTAGGGAAGATCCATTTATCCATATCGTAGTCACCATCACTGTCTTCTAGAGTGTTATCCCCATAATTGTTGATGTGTAGGGGATGTCTTCTAGCACGAGCACGACGGACGGCCCTTTGAGCCTCTGAAGAGAAACCCAAACCAAACTTATCACATTTGTATGGAATATCATGGAGTTGGCCCTAGATGGTACACCCACCTTCTTCAATAACTGCTTTGGCATCCTTGAGAGAAGCCATCTACAAGGGAGGTCTGGTAATCTTTTCTAGATTGGTGACAATTTCAGTTGCAGCCATAGTCTGAGGTACCTCTTCAAAGTTCTGACACGGAGTTTCGATGAACTCGCCATCCATTTCCATATACCTGAAGGAGTTCAGAAGACTTACCATGTACTCCTATTCACCATGTACCATAACAATCTTTCCTTTTACCGGGTATTTCATCATGTGATGCAGAGTAGACGTGACAGCTCCCGCCCCATGGATCCAAGGGTGACCCAACAAATAAGAATAAGACGGTCTGATATCCATCACGTAGAATATGGAGTCAAAGGTCTGAGAACCAACTTTGATGGGGATGTCCACCTCCTTGTGCACCATTCTTTTTGAACCGTCGAAAGCCCTCACTACTATGTTGCTGGGTTTCAGGGTCAAACCTTCACAGTCTAATCTATCCAGAGCTTTCTTAGGAAGCACGTTCAATGATGAACCAGTATCTACTAGAACATGGGCCAAAGTAGTGCCCCTGCTTTCGACGGAGACATGCAACGCATCATTGTTTTTTCTCCCTCTGGGTGTCAGATCAGCATCAGAAAAACCCAAACCATTATCAGCTGTCAAACTGCCCACACAATCTTCAAATTGGTCAGCGGAGGTTTCTTGTGGCACATGGGAAGTTTTAAGGAACTTCACCAAAGCCTTCGTATGAGATTCAGAGCACAACAGTAAGGCTAGCATAGAAATCTTGGAAGGGGTTTGCCCTAGCTCTTCGACTATGTTATAGTCTCTCTTCTTGATTATCTTTAAGATTTATTCCATTTATTTCTTGGAAGCCTCTGGGGTAGATTCTGAATGTGCCTTCGTATAGACAGGCTCAATCAATATGTCTTTGCCCCGAGTCTCGGCCAACTCGGTGATAGGGGTGTCAACAGGGGTAATCACAGGAATTGCAGTAGTAGTATCAGCAGGAACAACAGTAGGAATGATTACAGGACTAGTAACGGCTTTTGGAGGAGAAATCTCAGGGGAGAACACTCTTCCACTTCTTGTTATTTTACTAGTCTCATCGATGTTGCCAATGTCAGTATCAGTATTTTCAGAGACTTGGTCTTTAACAACCAGCAGGTCTTACTTGATGCCGTGGTAGTAGAAGTCAGCCCTATAGTTTCTGGGAACAACCTTGTCCGAGGAGTAGGGGATTGGCCCTGGCATAGTGATGATCAGAGGAGCCAACTTCAGAGTAGATGTAATCCTAACAGGTCTTTTGGTGGAGACCCTGGGAGGATTGGCGAAAATGGTTATGCTTGAAACATCCTTGCAAGAAACAGTCGGAACGGGAGTCTTCTCAAACAAAATTTCTCTATCATCCATCAGGCACTGAACACCTACCTTCAACAAATGACAACCATTCGGTAGAGATAAACATGAGTGGCAACCTTCTCCACATCCCGGAAATAAACCGGCTTTAAACAAGTTCCACTTAATGGTCATGAGAGGAGTAACAAGTTCCTCAATAGTAGTAACAAACATATCATCTTCAATAGCATTAATACCACGGTTGTGCTTGGGCATAGGAGCAGTGATACCATTGGGAATCTCAAGAGCGTCAAATTTAATCTCCTTTGCTTCAATAAGGTCTTTCACCTTGTTTTTCAAAGCCTATCAATCATTTGTATCATGGCCTGGACTTTCTGAATGGTAAGCACAGCGAGCATTTGGATTGTAGAGGGGAAAGGCGGTATTATGATTCTTCAGAGCTTCCCTCAGAGTTACCATATTAGATTTCAACAAATGTGGCAAGACTTGAGATAAAGTCATATTTATCTGGGTAAATTGTCTTACAGGCCTTTCTTCCCTAGGCTGATTGTTCCTTTGTTGAGTAGGTGCAGGTTTAGAGATCATAGCAGCCCCTACAGTTGGACGGTGTTCAGTTCTGCCCTGAGTCCCTTGGCTATATGTGGCCCTGACTTCCTTCTTCCCAGAAAATGGCTTCCTTAATATACTGGAGGACGCATCCTTTTGAATCTTACCACTCTTAATCCCAGCTTCCACTCTTTCTCCTGTCAAAGTCAATTCAGTAAAGCCAGTTGAGGAGCTTCCAATAAGATGGTTAAAAATGGACCAGATAGGGTACCCAAAAACATATCCACTAACTCCCTATTAGACAGGGTAGGTTGGACTCTTCCTGCTAAGTCCCTCCACTTCTGAGCATAGTCTTTAAAGCCCTCGCTTGAACCCATAGACATACTTTGGAGTTGTGTACGCGTGGGAGCAAGGTCTGCTTTATACTGATACTTCTTGTAGAAAGCAGCAGCCAGGTCTTCCCAGTTACAAATGTTGGTCCTTTCCAGCTGGTAGAACCACTCTAGTTGAGTTCTAGATAGACTATCTTGAAAGAAGTAGACCCATAAGTCCTTGTCAGCAGCGTGACGCTGAATCTTCCTCACATAAGATCAGAGGTGCATCTTGGGACATGAAACCCCATCATATTTGGCGAACACTGGCATCTTGAACTTTTGTGGGTTGACAACCCCAGAAACCAAACCCAACTCTTCAAAATCCATCCCAGTCACCTTCTCGATTTCCATTGCACTTAGACGCTCTTCCAGCTGTTTGTATTTTTCATCAGTCGGAGGGTACTGCTCTTCATTGTAATCAGTCTCATTATCAGATTCCCTTGTATTGGGGTCTTCCTCTCTTGTCTCCACTTCTTGATTGTCCCCTTCTTTTGATGAATATGTCAGCTCTACAACTTGCCTTAGCCGTCCTTTAAACCTCCTTCCCAAGTTCACCACACCAGTTGTCTTCCTTGGCTTCTTAGTCTTCTCTTTAACAATCAGGTCTTTCAGTTCCTCCTGCCCCTTGGCCAGAGCCATGATCATCTATTGAAACTGAGCATTCTGAGTCTGTAGATCCTTCACTGTTTGTTCTAGAGCCATTGCTGAAATAAACAACGAAGAAGATGAGAAACCTGCTATGAAACCTACTTATGCAATGATATGTATGATATATGTATGCAATGTTTTCAAGGATTTCTAAGACTTAAATTTGCTTAAACAAAAAGAGAACAAACGTTAATTGCATTAAGAAGTTTTATCGGTCACCATAATTCCTCTTGGGCTTACAAGGGAAGTAACAAAGCAAAAATAACTTTATATGCAAAGAGACTCAAGCTTCCCACTGACGCATCCTCTTTGGTGCAATGTAAGCGTTTATACTCTTCTCTTCGTAAAGTAACATGTTGAGCTCTAAAACCTTCTTCTCACTAGTGTAGAATTGGGTTTCGAAAGTATCTCGTTCTTCTTTGAGTTGGATCCAGGACTTCTGTAGCTCCTCGAAATCAGTTGGCATGTCAGGATGGAGAAAACTGTAAGGAGTGTCTCCCTCAACAATTGGCTCTATAATCACAGGTAAGATGGCGGGGTAAGGAATCATAAGACATTGAGCACGAGCTCGCACCCATTTGAGGTAAGGCTCAAGAGGGATGGAATTCTTGTGCCCCAGTGTCTTGCTATTAACTCTGTTTATTATGCCCCAAGCTCTAATGAACCTCTTACGATAACCATGAATATCATTCTCATTGTCAAATGTGATTCCTTGGATGAGTGTGTCGTGAGGACCATCCTTCTAGCATAACCAAATCGTCACAATTCCAAACAAGGATTATAAGTGATTCCTCCTCTAATTCCTAAGATATGGACATTAGGGAATTCCCTACAGCAATCAATGATGGTGACACTCTCCAAGGATAGAGAGCACCAATGAATATCTGAATATCTAAGGGACATCAACCTATGAGACCATCTCATACCCCGCTCATTCTTCAAAACAAACTGAGGTAGGTGCGAAATAAACCACCTAGCCCATAGAGGAGTGCAACACAGAAGGGTCCCTCTTCTCTTTAGAGTGCGAGCATAGAGAGAGTGTAGAATATCCCCAAGTAAAGTAGGCACCATATTATGAGACAGAAAAACCTTAACCGCATTCACATCTATGAGTTGGTCCGTGTTAGGGAATAGTACCATCCCATAGATGAGAAGGGCCAACACTTCTTCAAAATCTTATAAATCCAGGCTATCCCAAAAATGGTGAGCTTTCTAAAATATAAACTTAGCTAGAAATCCTTGGACACCTATTCTGGTTTCCCAATTTGCCACTAAATCAGACTGTTGTAAAGATAGAGCTTGAGAAATCTCTTCAAGCTTTGGATCTCTTTCCATACCATTGAATGGTAACTGATTAAGGATAGGTATCCCCAATAACTGAGAAAACTCCTCCATAATGGGCACTAACTAGTAATCAGGGAAAGTGAAGCAGTGATGTAATGGGTCAAAGAACTGAAAGAGAACCTTTAACATTTCTTCATTAGAGTTTGAAGTGACCAAGTTGAGAAGTCGACCATGTCTTTCAGTGAAGGGAGAGATTTCATGAACCCTTGATTCTAACTCCATGAGTTTGGGAGGTACTTTCACAAGGTTGACTTGTATAGTGTTCCTGCGAGCGGATGTGATCTCCCATAATTCTTCTCTGTATCGACCAAAGATGAATGGTGCAGTGGAGGCCCCCAACAAGAATATCAAGAAGATTTTGCAGAAGATGAAAATGACATACAAATACTGGTAAGAGATTTAACCATTTTCTCTTCATGGTTATCTTATTTTAGTATGTACATCAACTGAGGCAACCCCGTTCTCTCTAGTCTATGGTATGAAGGTTGTCTTACCTGTCAAAGTCCAAATTCCTTCCCTAAGGATTATGAAAGTTGCAGGTTTAGATGAATACAAATGGATTCAGACTCGACTTGACCAAATAAATTTAATTGATGAAAAGAGGCTCGCGGTTGTTTGTCATGGTCAGATGTCTTAGAAGCGCGTGATCAAGGCCTTTAATAAGAAAGTCAGACATCAGGTGTAACGAGTTGGTGATTTGGTTATAAAGCACATCATCCTACCACAAGGTGATCCCAGGGGAAAATGGACTCCCACATACGAAGGGTCATTTGTGATCAAGAAGATATTTTCTGGCGGTGCTATGATACTTACCACCATGGACAATAAAGATTTTCTGCACCCTATGAACGCGGACATAGTCAAAAAATACTACGCGTAGAAGAGACCCACTAGGTTGACTGGCCTAGGAAAAAAATAAGGGCATCCCGGCGAACCAAAAGGGTTCATAAAAAAATTAGGGATGTATATATATATATATATATATATATATATATATATATATATTGTACACCCGGCAAGTCGAAAACCTGAAAAGGCGGCTTGGGAAAAAAAGGGTATCTCGGAGGACTAAAAACCCGAAAGGGCGGTCCAAGCAAAAGTTAGGGATTAAAATGTATGACTATGCTCCGTTGGATCATCTACTTGCAACAAGCTTTGTTATCTACATTAAGATTAAACGGTACAAATCAATCTAGTCATCTTCTTCCGATGGTAATTGATGAGATGCTTGAAGACATAGAGGCAATAGCAGAGTTAAAACTCGATGGGATCATTTCCACATATATGTTTTTCTTGTTTATCACTTTGTATTTTTTTAATTTCACAACTTCCTCTTACTAGGATTTTTGTCTCCTTGTATAAAACTGCATGTTTATAGGCAAAATTTCAAAATTAATACAACTCAGTCTATTTCAAAATTCAAAACTATTGTTTTTACTTCCTCTATTTTGTTTATGAATACGTCCAATGGTTACTTTGAATGAACATATGAATTTGAATATGATCACCACTTATAAGTATTTGCATAAAAAATAAGATTAGCATTTATCGAAGACTCTAGAAATTGGGATACTATTTAAGTCCTTCATAAATCCCCACAGAGCAATCTCCGTGAAACTATCTCTACAAAGCTATTTTCACAAGCTCACCCCAACAGAGATATATTCCCCGAAGATATATGCCTTCAAGCTGAAATTGGGGCATCTTCCAGCAGCTTACCTTCATGGATAGCTTGACCTAACCATCATCCCCAATAGGTCCTCTAGTGGATAAGAAAGTTTGATCATTTCCCCAACATACAGTGGAGACTTCCCCACCGCAGCTGTGATACGGTGGCAGAACCAATTGTTAATAATGGTTTGTGTTTGCATTCGTAAATGTCGCGGTAAGCAAGAGTCGCTATCGAATTTTCTTTTATCCAACAAAGGAAAGGGTGAAAAGAACAGAAAAAGACCTTTTTCAATATTTTTCTGAGTAAGGGGGTACATTATGGAAAGGAAAGGTATTAGCACCATTTCCATCTGTGGTTTTCCACGGGCTCTTAGGTACTTGCTCATTTTTTAAAACTTTTTTCGTGTTTGTGTGTTTTGAAAGATTTTGTTTGCTTTATGATAACTCTTGTATCAGTCCTCAAGAGTGTGATAAAGCATTTTTGAAAGTAGTTTTTAAAAGTGTGTAAGTGTAAAAAAACCAGATTTGAGCAAGTACTTAAGAACTATCTACCTACTCGAAAAAGGATGTTCTTTTCCTCCTTTCCCTTAGATATTGCTATCCTACTATTAGTGAGTAGGTAGCCCTATTGTTGGATGTTGAGGGACTATCGAAAGGGACATTTATGGTCATCGAAGGCAACATGTGTCGATACCTTAGCAATTCGAAGGGACTGTCATCATATAGGCAACATCGAGGGATAAGGTCATTTCTCGTAGGCAACTGGAGGGACGTTAAGGGATCATGATCTTTATGATGACTTTTAGACTGAGGGACTTTGCTAAGATATCCCTACGTTCGAGGGACATGACCATTTCCGAAGGCAACAAGTGAGGTATACCCTAGGGGTGCAAGTGTGCAACAGTGTGCTTTTTTCAGATATTTATCTTTAAGTTAGAGTTTTCTACTATTTCGTTTTAGATCTTGCCATACATGCCTAATTTACTAACAATTTATATACAAGCATATAAGAAATATAAAAGCGAGAAATAAAGTTCCTACAGCTATTACAAGGCTTTGGTGTAGTTACATAAATAATGACTGAAAAGTAAAATGCGGAAATTGAAAACCCTAATTAAACTATTACAAACCGAGCACAGTTACATAATGAAAATAATCATATGAAAAATAATAACACACAAAAATTAAGACTAGCCTAATTTTGAAACCCTAAAAATTTAATTGCTCATTAGAAATATTTTTGATGTTTTTTTATGAAAATATGTGAAATTTAACTTAATTTCTAATTAATTTTAAATTACAGAAAAAACAAATTAAAGTTGATTAAATTAAATTAATTTGCAAAATTTAATTTTTCTAAAAAACTCTAAGTCCTATTTTTTTGTGATTTTCTGATTTTCTGATTTTAAAAAAATGAATAAACAAATTAATATAAACTAATTAAAAAGAATAAAGAAAATAATTAAAAAAATATGGGCCTGAGGGGGTGAGAAGCCCAAACTGGGGGCATGCTTACTGGAATGTGCCAAGGCCCAGGTTACATTGGCCTAATACAATTGTATGGGATCTGGTGTTGCAAGATTCTGAGGGTTCATCATGGAGAAGCGTTTCCAGGGGCGCTGGATTTGATACTATAGTAATCTGATGGATGAGATTTAGAGATACATGATATGCGCGCTTACCCCTGGAACATTGGATCTGCAAGAGACTCATTAGAAAAAAATAAACTTCAAGACCTGGGAATCGAACCCAAGTCTCTCCCTTTGCACGCGTCCCTTCTACCACCAAGCTGTCTTTTCATTCATGCATATAGACGAAATAATAATATAATATGTGAAAATTTAGTCAAGTATATTAATAAATAAAACACGCGCATGGAGTGGGACCCTTCGTTTCAAATAAGCCAATCAGAAGAAGCCATCCAGCCACGCCAGCGTAGGGAGGGTCAAAACACCCCTCATGGTGGTTGACTGTTGTCTTCTCCGGCGAGACAAAAGTTTAAACATGTAGAATATAACGTTTCCAATCCAGAAACTTGACCTACCCCCCTAAATCATAGGCTGCGATCATGATGGTGGTATTCTTTTTGGCTAAAACGGCCTATAAACACAGATGCGAAGAAATAGAAAACTCGTGTCCTAGCAATGGCACTTCTTGTTTCTGGCATCAAAGCTTGCATGTAATGGTTCAAAACATGCGCAAATATGATGTTAAACTCAAATATGTACATGTATATTATTTATATGTCATGAATCAAAAGTTTGAAGTTTGAAAGTTTTGCAAACTGTGAGTTATCATAGGGGGTGGTTATGTATGCTTTGGCCTTCAGAAAGGGGTTGGTTCTACCCTAGGATCCTCAGAAGGATGATGGAACACATGTTTGATACAGTGGCGGAACCGACTGTTAAGACTGGTTTGCATTTTGTATTTGCAAATGTACGGTATGCAAGAGTCGCCACTGACTTTTATTTCATCCAACAAAGGAAAAGGAAAAAGAATAGAAAAAACCTTTTTCGAGAGTTTTCTGAGTACGGGGGCTAGATTATAGAAAGGGAAGGTGTTAGCACCCTTTCTATCCATGGTTTTCCATGGGCTCTTAGGTATTTTCTCATTTTGAAATTGCTTGTGTGTGTTTTGAAAAGTTTTTGTTTAACTTCGTGGTAACCCTTGTATATGTCCTCAAGAGTGTGACGAAGTTGTTTTTGAAAACTGTTTTGAAAGTGTTTGTGTGAAAGAGTTTTTTTTTTGTTTTGAGCAAGTACTTAAGAGTTTCTACCTACTCAAAAAAGACTGTTCATTCTCGTTTCCTTTAGAAAGTGCTATCCTACTATTAAGGAGTAGGTAGCCCCATCGTTGGAGTTTAAGGGACATTCGAAGGGACCATTACGGTCGCTGAAGCAATGGTTAGGAAACCCTAGTAATTACCCTAGAGTCCTAAAGATATTTCCGAGGAAACATTCGAATGGGTCATTTTTTATTTTTTGGGACTAGAGGACAATCACTAAAACTCCCTATACTTCATGACTGTTTACCGAAGGCAACCGAAGTGGGGCAAACCCTAGGAGTGAACATGTGCATGTGTTTAATTTCAATTGATTATCTTTGAACAATTAGGGTTTTCTATGTTCATTTAATCGTTATCTTTTGCATACAAGCCTATTATCCATACATCTAGACAGCTTATAGTTGCAGAAAAATAAAAGCGGAAAAGCAAATCTACGTTATTACAAAGCCTTGGAGAGGGGGTTACATAACCAAAAAACTAGGGATTAAATAGTAAATAATAAGCGGTAAAACCCTAATTAAAAGATATTACAAAGCCGAAGCAAATACAATAATTGGAATTAAAAAATAAAATATTGCGTGCGAGAATTAAACACGGGAATCAAAATCTAAATTCAAAGGGAATCAAAGAAAATATTTGTTATTTTTTTATTGAGAAAATTAACTATTTGCAAATTAACCCTAATTTTCTAATTGATTTTAATTATGAAAAAAAGAATTTAAATTTCCCTAATTAAATTAATCTAATTAATTAATGAAATAAAATATTTTTATGAAAAAAATCTGATTTTAATATTTTTTGTGATTTTTTGATTTAATAAAAAAATGATTTTTGTTTTGTAAAAAATAATTAAACAAATAATTAAAACAAAAGAAATTAAAAAAGAAATAAATTGGGCCTGTTAGTGTTGTTAGCAATCTGGGGGTGTGAAGCTGAATTGTTAGGCCCAAGTTATGTTGGCCTAGTTGCCTGCGTGTGGATTCAGTGTAGCTGGTCTTCAGGAGGTCCACCGTGTGACTGCTTCCTGGAGGCGTGAGATCTGGCCAGGACATGATCTGATGGCGTGGATCTTGGGTGCATGATAGGTGCTTCATTGTGAGGCACATGGAATCTTCAGTTAAACATTGAGAAAAACATTATGTAGGAGGCAGGGATCGAACCCCTGGCCTCCTACACACGCGCGTCCTGAAGCTCTTCATGTTTGCCACTAGGCCAATTGGCCTTTTGATAATAACAATAAACAAAATGTAATATATTTAGTAATTGGCATTTATTATAACAAAAATGCGCATGTAGATTAAACCAGCCAGCCAGCCCTTGCCACGCAGTCATCTTCCCCAATGGCTGTCGTTTTAGGTATCAGCTTTTACCTACGGACTGCATTCGTCGCTAAAAGACCTGCAAATCTCCAAAATTCACACCAAGCAATATAAATGAAATTTAAAGCCATGGATCAACTGGGTTTGATCCCCTGAGCATGATGGCATGTGTCATTAGGTCTAATTTTCCCTGCATCTCAAAGCCCTAAAATGGAGGTTAAAACCCTAACAATGGCAATTTGGCATCTATGCATCGAAATTGGATATTAAGTATTCAAATACATTCCAAATGCTCACACAAACAATAATGCATAATCAAAACCTATTTCTAATGTATGTACAATCAAAATCGAATTCAAAATGTGAAGGACAACCCGTGATGATACAGATGACGATTCTGGATGATGTGATGCGTGTAAATGACACTTTAGCTTCAGGTGATTTCCAGGAAGGGATTGCTGGCCTTGAAACACTTTGAATTGTCCTGTATAATGAAATCAGGTTCTCACTTTTTGTCCAAAAATTCAGTTTTTGTTCTTGCAGTTTACACGACCAACCCTTATTTTTATGCTTTGGGAATGTTGTGTATATATGATAGAATGATTTAGGTCGATAAAAACTCATCATATCTTTGAAAATTATGGAGATTTGATTTCATTCTTTGCCTTGTATGATTTTTTTTCTAAAATAGACCAAATTAAGATCTTTTCCAATCAATTATCTCTTGCACGATTTGGATGATTTGTTAGCTGTTTATTGACTCATAATATGCTCATAAAATCAAATCTTGGATTTTATTTCATTATTCGACTATTTAAATTGATTTATTGTGATTTAAATAGATAAAAAATCAAAACAAATAATAAAAATAATAAAATAGTAATTTAATAACCTCAGGGGTCGTGGGTCCTCTTAGGAACAAGTTTCAAACAAGAAAACATGGGCCCATTTGGGAAAAAAAGTCATTTTGATCAATGTTGACTTCATGCACATTTCCAAAAATTGGTCAACTTTGACAATACATATCTCCCTCAATTTTAACCCTAAGAAGGTGTTCTTAGACTTTTTAGAAAGCTTAGGATTTCCTATAAACAACCTCTTTGGTTTCATCTCAATTTTATCTTCCATGTTCATGTAAGAAGCTTTGACCTAAAAGGTGTTTTTGTTGACTTTTTGAAATGACCTATAATGTCTGAATTTATATCTTTTCATGAGTGCATTTTTTGAACTTGAGGGCTGAAGATGAGTTGTAGGGAATTGGATTTTCTTAATAATGAGCCTTGGATGAGAACTTTCTGATAAAGTATGAGAATTTTATGCTTGGTCAAAGTTTGGTTGACTTTTCTTATAGGAACCCTAATTTAGCAACTTTGAGTTTTGATGAATTTGGGGCATTCCTTGAGGAATCATTATAAACCCTTGATCAAATGATGGATATTACTTTGAAATGTTGATGTTGACCAAAAATATTTAAGTTTTACTGTATGAGGGTCACAATTGACTTTTGACCTAACACAGTTGATTTTCATGCATCTGAGCAGTTGAATGAGAAAACTTGTAGTGCAAGGCATGAAGCTTGGCATGGGTGGTCTTGAGAACATATTAGGACCATGGAAAAGATTTGAGGCCTTTGGAGCTCACCCATCTTGATGAAAATGGAAACCCTAATTTGAGGCTCATAGTCTTAGGAGGGGGATTTGCCTGGTCAATCCTTAGGCATCCTTGGGCAAGTTGAGGACCTCTAGGAGTATGTTTTAAGTAAAAATGGGAGGTTTGGAGTGAAAATGCTGCCCCTGTTAAATCTTCTTATACCTGAGGATGTAGATTGGCTTGTCTGCCTTTCGTGATCTGAGGGTGGAAGATGATTGAACACTTGAGTGCCCAGAAATTTGCACTCGCATGAAGTGAATGTTGATCAATAATATTGGGAAAAGACTTACAGATTCCATTTGGAAGGTGTTGGAGAATCGTCGAAGATGGGCTTAAAGATTCCCTTTGGAGAAGGTAACTGAAAGTCGTCGGAGATGGGCTTAAAGATGCCATCCAAAAAAGATATTGGTTGCGTAAGAGATTCCTTTGTGAGAATTCCTATACCTACCGTTGAGGAGGGCTTCCCTGAGGAATGTTGATCTCTTTCTTGGGGAATAGAGTTTAGGAGCTTCGATTGACCATTACTCTACTGGGGAATTAACTCTTGACTGAGGAGACGGAAGTGAGCTGCTTATCTGATCAGGGTCTAGGCTGCACAGTGACTTACCGTGGAAATGTGAAATTGAACATACCTGGTCGGGGTCCAGGTCTTACAGTGTTGTAAACTATTGTCTAGAGATAAAGGAGAAGGAACCTGGATAGTAGGGTTACTTCGAGATAATAGCCTGGATAGTAGGGCTATGAGAGGAAACCTGGGTAAGGTTGCTTCGTGATTCGTGATGAGTTTGGGTAAAACTGCATATGAATCGAGAGGAACCTGGGTAAGGTTTCTTCGTGAGGAGTTTGGGTAAAACTGCATCTGAACCGAGAAGGAACCTGGGTAAGGTTGCTTCGTGACGAGTTTGGGTAAAACTGCATCTGAACCGAGAAGGAACCTGGGTAAGGTTGCTTCGTGACGAGTTTGGGTAAAACTGCATCTGAACCAAGAAGGAACCTGGGTAAGGTTGCTTCGTGACGAGTTTGGGTAAAACTGCATCTGAACTGAGAGGGAACCTGGGTAAGGTTGCTTCATGATGAGTTTGGGTAAAACTGCATCTGAACCAAGAAGGAACCTGGGTAAGGTTGCTTCGTGACGAGTTTGGGTAAAACTACATTTGAACCAAGAAGGAACCTGGATAAGGTTTCTTCATGACGAGTTTGGGTAAAACTGCATCTGAACCGAAAGGGAACTTGGGTAAGGTTGCTTTGTGAGGAGTTTGGGTAAAACTGCATCTGAACTGATAAGGAACCTGGGTAAGGTTGCTTCATGAGGAGTTTGGGTAAAACTGCAACGGGAAATTGTAATAAGGAACTTGGGTAGGGTTGCTTCAGAATGAGTTTGGGTAAAACTACATCGGGAAATTGTAAGAAGGAACCTGGGTAGGGTTGCTTCAGGATGAGTCTGGGTAAAACTACATCGGGACCGAGAAGGAACCTGGGTAAGGTTATTTTAGGATAAGTCCATGTAAAACTTCAGAAAGAACCTATGTAAGGTTACTTTGAGATACGTCCGTGTAAAACTTCAGAAGGAACTTGGGTAAGGTTACTTCGGGTTAAGTTCATGTAAAACTTCAGAAGGAACCTGGGTAAGGTTACTTCGGGCTAAGTCTATGTGAAACTTCAGAAGGAACCTAGGTAAGGTTGTTTCGTGATGAGTTCATGTGAAACTTTATTTGGAAATGTATGAGAAGGGACCCGTGTAAGATTTCTTTGTGACGAACCTGTGTAAAGCTGCATTTGGTCACGCAGATAATTACTCTGTTTAGCTTCAGGAGCTAATCTTGGACCGGCTGGAAATTGTTGATGATAACCATCTTTCTTGAAAAGGTACATGATTAATTATATGTGATGCATGAAATGCATTGTATGATGATGTTCTCAAAATAAATGAGATTATGTTGTATGCAATATGTACGCGAACGTCATGATGTATGAACATGAAATGCTATTATGACATATCCGAGTATGGGAAAATAAATCCCTGACTGCTGCTGGAGAGTAGTGGAAATCGAAGTCCTGACTGTCGTAGAAAAAGTGGTTCTTCTACTTCCGCTGGAGATGGTGAACGGAGAGGACTATGCCGTGGATTTACTCCTTTCTGTTTGTGAATATTCTGCGGGGAGAGACTCTGCTTGAGAATAACTCTGCGCAGGAATATCTCTGTTTGAGAGAGGAGATGCTTTGCTGGAAGATTTTGCCAATTCATAGATAGAATCTTCACTGGGGGATGAACTTCCGTAGCTGGAGGAATAAACTCAGTTGGGTATGAACTTTCATATTCAGATAAATAAACTCTGCTCAGGAGGAAACCTTATGAACCGCTTGTAATTATAAAATTCGGCTGGTGGATATAGATGTCGGTTCTCTGAAGGAACTTGGTTGGGGATAGTAACTCCTGTTTGGGGAAGCCAATGTCAAAGATTTATTTGCCTCTACTATGTGGGGAGTGTAGATGTTACTTGGACGCATACTGAGGATGCGACAATGACTTTGCATCAGGGCTTTTCTGCCCTTGTACCTGTTGGAGAAAGTACATGCGGAGGCTTTGTCGATAGCTTGAGTGTTATCCCAACTCATGAGGTGCTTGGTAACTGCCGATCAGAATGATTAGTCTTCTATTGATAGACAAGTGACAAGATGACGGGACATAGTCGTACACTTTAATCCCAAACTTTTGCTTGGACTGTTTTTTCAGATTTCCAGTCCACCGGGATACCTTTTTTTGCCCAAGCCGCCTTTTCAGGTTTTCGACTTGTCGGGTGTACATATTTTTTGTTTTTATCCCTAATTTTTTTTGCCTAGGCCAACCAACCTAGCGGGTCTTTGTTCATGCGTAGTATTTTCCGACTATGTCCATGCTCTCAGGATGTACGGAGTTGTCACTGTCTGTAGTGTTGTGTGGTAGTACTGTCAAAAATGTTTTCTTGATGGCACATGATTCGTTGTTGGAATGCATGCGTAATGCCCCAAGTGATTCAGATGGAGATTTGCCCCTGGTTATTTGGAACTTTTGGAGAGACTGCCCCAGGTGTGTTAGACATAATAGCATGCCCCTTGCTTATGGAAGACCTGTTATTGGAAGTGTCTTTATCGCTGAGGTGACTTTGTCCATTGAGAGGATGTCTATTCATTAAATATCCATTGTGAGGATTTCTCTGCTGTCAAACAATTAGTCATATGCAAACAATGTCATTTAAAGAATGTAAAACTCATGTCCGTCTTAAAAAAAATTTGAAAATGTATTTTGTGTAGTAAAACAAAATCTGCAAGAATGTGATATCAACTCAGGATCCGTAACAACTCCTACAGGAGTCAGGATACCTTTGTAACATTATGCTTTCGAACTAACTCATGCTTCAGCTAGGACTTTTAAGGGTTATAACATGGCCTGATTCACGGTTTAAGAAACAAAGGATAAAGGCTCAAAATTTATTTGTACTCACCCATTCTTCGTGATGTCCTTCAGTCTTATGCTCAGTTAATTGCGCGTTTTAGAATCCCAGTTGAGTCCTAAAGTATTTTCCTTGATGTTCCGGTGATGGTTCAGATACTAAAAGTTTGCTTTGAATAGGAAGTCATTTTTGTAATCTTCTTTCTGTAGAGGATTTGTAGGACCTCTTTCTCTTTTTAATTTTGTTATCCCTTTTTTTGCCTGAACTGTTTCTTTTTGTGATTGCAGTCAGCGGGATGTCCCAGTTTTTTTCTTAAGTCTCCTTCATAGGTTTTGACTTAACGGGCTTTTATTTTGATAGATAATGACTGCATGTCTTGACGATTATGCGGAACCATCACCGCCTTTTGATTTAGAAGGACGTCTTCGATGCCATTCATTGTGTATGAAGCGGAAGATTGTGACTGAATGCTCCTCTAAATTAACTAAGAAAACTACCCTGCCCCAGGTTATGATTTAGGGTTTTAATTTGTGTGAAAAGAAAAACTCCTACTTCTTTGGCTCAAAGGGGTTGACTAGGGATTATCTTCCTTATAACTCCAGGATTTGAAACAACGCATGTACATCATCAGCAAGGTCTGTTCAAAAGCATACTGTAGAGATTGTGGTATCATTTTTGCCATCCTCCCTCTAAGGCTTAGAGCTTTTAATCGAGAGTTGAATATCACAAAAAGGAAGTATAAAGAAGTTTAAGCATAGTGAAAACAAGAAAATTCAATACAAACATGTGTAATGCATTAATGAAATAACAAAGTTTTGACATGACAATAATTGTTCGAATAAGCAAAGAAAATACAACTTGAGAATTCAAATGAACAAAAATGCTTTCAATCCTAGCCATGTTTTGGCAGGGGAGCAGTAATCACATTGGGAGTCTCAGGAGGGTCGAATTCAATCTCCTTGGTGTCAATCATATTTTGAATCTTGTATTCCAGCGTCCAATAATCGTCAGTATCGTGCCCCGGGCTGCCAGAATGATAAGCACACCTTGCATCCAGATTGTAGTTAGGAGAGGAAGTCTTAAGGTTTAGATGAGGGTCTATCACCGTAATCAGATTCATCTTTAACATGTGTTGCAATGCTTGTGACAATGGCTTGTTGATCCAGGTGAACTGCCTTTGAGGTCTTTCTACCCTTGTCTGATTGTTCCGTTGTTGTGGTCGTTGTGTGTGTGCTGAATTAGAGACCAACACTTCCCCCACAGATTGGTGGTAGTCTGCCTTATTATGCCCCTTTTGGCCGTGCACAACGTTAGCTTCCTCTTACCACCAAATGGCTTCTTCTTAGCACTAGAATATGTAGCCATCGGGATCTTCCCGCTTCTGATACCATTTTCGATCCTCTCTCCTGTTAGAACCATCTCTATGAACCCGGGTGAGAAAATCCCAATTAGAAAATTAAAGAATGGTCCTGTCAGAGTGCCCATGAACATGTCTACTGTTTCACGATCAGTCAGAGGGGGTTGTACCCTTCCCGCTAGATCCCTCCACTTTTGTGCATATTCCTTGAACCCTTCTTTCGAGCCCATGGACATATTCTACAGTTTCACTCGAGTTGATGCCAGGTCAGTGTTATATTGGTACTGCTTGTAGAAAGAAGTAGCCAAGTCCTCCCAGATATGAATGTTGGTTCCTTCCAACTAATATAACCAATCCAGTTGAGTGCCGGCCAAACTCTCTTGGAATAAGTGGACCCATAACTTCCGATCAGCAGTGTGAGGCTGGATCTTTCTCAATAAGGATCTTAAATGCAACTTAGGGCAGGAGACACCCTCGTACTTAGCGAATGTGGGGACTTTGAACTTTGGTGGGATGACAACCCCAGATACCAAACCCAACTCTTCAAAATCCAGCTCTGGTACTCTTTGGATCTCTATTGCGCTCAGACGATCCTTTAATTGTTTGTATCTATCCTCAGTGGGAGGATATTGTTCATCATTATAGTCAGATTCATCCTCAGAAACTCTTGGACTAGGGTCTTCCTCCCTGGTTTCACCCTCTTGGTTCTCCCCTTCTTTGGATGAAGAGGCCAGATCAAATGTTTGCTTCAACGGTCCCCTAAATCTTCTTCCCAGATTCAGGACACCAACGGTCTTCTTCGCCTTCTTCTTTTTCTTCTCTTTTAGAATAAGGGCCTTCAGATCTTCCTTCCCTTTAGCCAAGGCTATGAACATTTGCTGAAATTGGGCATTTTGTGCCTGAAGATCCTTGATGTTTTGTTAAGAAGACATTATTGCTTAAATAAACAGCAAAGAAGATGAGAAACTTGTTATCGTACCTGTTTATGAATTGATATGTATGGCATGTGTATGCAATGATTTCAAGGATCTCGCAGGGTAAATAAGAATAATGTTAGGCGTTGAACTTTACAGCTTTGATTGAAGGACTTTGTATTGTTGAGAGTCCTTCTACAAGAGTCAAGCTCACCATATCAAGTGGGTCATAGCCCCTGACTCAAGTTATCGTGTTTTGGTCTTTTGACGACATTGGCTAGAGGAAAATAAATCCCCTTTCCCCTTGCTAGATGTCCGATTCACCATAACCTGCATCACAAACCCTTGAGATCCTTGAAATGATTAAGGAAATGTTGTGGCATGATGTTATGATGTGTATGCTATGCATTAAGCAAAGATGTAAGGTGACAAACACAAGCCTGCAAAGAATTTAAGTTGTTAGACAATGAAGGCAAACAAGTCACACAATCAGCCTTAGGTTTAGGCTTGCATGAGGGTTGTAGGTAAGTACCCTCTTGAAGTTTAGTTGGTTTCAAACCTGTCTTACAAAAGTAATTGGGTTCTGAGGATTCTCAATATCACTGATCATCCTTTATTGGGCATTGTTTCAGCTCAGGCAATCTTTTCTTGTGGCTAAAATATAGGCTGATCTCAATGAGTGTAGCATCGAGTATCAACCAATCCTCAGCTTTATACCGAGGCCGGCTATCTCACTACTTTATATTGGCTAAGTTTGTTCAACTAAGGTTCTAAGGTCCGTTAGTGCTTCACGACACCACGCGGCAGCCCCGTATTCTCCTCGTTTCCACACGAAGGATACCGGTACCAACCAAAGTGTCACACCATCACAGCCATCGCTTAAACCATATCGGTCTACGCCGTACAGTCTCCACGATCTATTAATGTTTACCTAAAAAGTGTCCCCAGATCCGGGTGTAGGATCTTCAATAATACCCAAGCAAAAACCCTTAAAGATAAAGCAGGCAAAGCAAACAAGAAAGCAATTTTAAAAATGACCTAGATCCTAAGGTAAACCCCACTTTATTAATTCTCCCCAGCAGAGTCGCAAGTTCTATGATACGGTGGCGGAACCGACTGTTAATACTGGTTTGCATTTTGTATTTGCAAATGTATGGTAAGCAAGAGTTGCCACTGACTTTTATTTCATCCAACAACGGAAAAGGAAAAAGAACAGAAAAAACATTTTTTGAGAGTTTTCTGAGTACGGGGGTAGATTATAGAAAGGGAAGGTGTTAGCACCCTTTATATCCATGGTTTTCCATGGGCTCTTAGGTATTTGCTCCTTTTGAAATTGCTTGTGTGTGTTTTGAAATGTTTTTGTTTAACTTCGTGGTAATCCCTGTATCTGTCCTCAAGAGTGTAACGAAGTTATTTTTGAAAATTGTTTTGAAAGTGTTTGTGTAAAAGAGTTTTTGTTGTTTTGAGCAAGTACTTAAGAGTTTCTACCTACGCAAAAAAGACTGTTCGTTCTTGTTTCCTTTAGACAGCGCTATCCTACTATTAAGAAGTAGGTAGCCCCATTGTTGGAGTTTAAGGGACATTCGAAGGGACCATTACGGTCGCTAAAGCAATGGTTAGGAAACCTTAGTAATTACCCTAGAGTCCTAAAGATCTTTCTGAGGCAATATTCGAATGGGTCATTTTTTATCTTTTGGGACTAGAGGACAATCACTAAAACTCCCTATACTTCATGACCGTTTACCGAAGGCAACCGAAGTGGGGAAAACCCTAGGAGTGAACATGTGCGTGTGTTTAATTTCAGTTGATTATCTTTGCACAATTAGGGTTTTCTATGTTTATTTTATCGTTATCTTTTGCATGCAAGCCTATTATCCATACATCTAGACAGTTTATAGTTGCAGAAAATTAAAAGCAGAAAAGTAAATCTACGTTATTACAAAGCCTTGGGGAGGGGGTTACATAACCAAAAAATGGGGATTTAATAGTAAATAATAAGCGGTAAAACCCTAATTAAAAGTTATTACAAACCTGAAGCAAATACAATATTGGAATTAATAAAATAAAATATTGCGCGTGAGAATTAAATACGGGAATCAAAATCTACATTCAAAGGGAATCAAAGAAAATATTTTTGTTATTTTTTTATTGAGAAAATTAACTATTTGCAAATTAACCCTAATTTTCTAATTGATTTTAATAATGAAAAAAAGAATTTAAATTACCCTAATTAAATTAATCTAATTAATTAATGAAATAAAAAAAATTTATGAAAAAATTTGATTTTAATGTTTTTTGTGATTTTTTTATTTAATAAAAAAATGATTTTTGTTTTGTAAAAAATAATTAAACAAATAATTAAAACAAAAGAAATTAAAAAATAAATAAATTGGGCTTGTTACTGTTGTTAGCAATTTGGGGGTGTGAAGTTGAATTGTTAGGCCCAAGTTATGTTGGCCCAGTTGCCTACATGTGGATTCAGTGTAGCTGGTCTTCAGGAGGTCCACCATGTGACTGCTTCTTGGAGGCGTGAGATCTGGCCAGGACATGATCTGATGGCGTGGATCTTGGGTGCATGGTAGGTGCTTAGTTGTGAGGCACATGGAATCTACAGTTAAACATTGAGAAAAACATTATGTAAGAGGCAGGGATCGAACCCCTTACCTCCTACACAAGCGCGTCCTGAAGCTCTTCCTGTTTGCCACTGGGATAATTGGCCTTTTGATAATAACAATGAATAAGATGTAATATATTTAGTAATTGGCATTTATTATAACAAAAATGCGTGCGCAGTTTAAACCAGCCAGCCAGCCCTTTCCACGCAGTCATCTTCCCCAATGGCTGTTGTTTTAGGTATCAGCTTTTACCTACGGATTGCATCCGTTGCTAAAAGACCTGCAAATCTCCAAAATTCACACCAAGCAATATAAATGCAATTTAAAGCCATAGATCAACTGGGTTTGATCCCCTGAGCATGATGGCATACGTCATTAGGTCTAATTTTCCCTGCATCTCAAAGCCCTAAAATGGAGGTTAAAACCCTAATAATGGCAATTTGGCATCTATGCATCGAAACTGGAAATTAAGTATTCAAATAAATTCCAAATGCTAAAACAAACAATAATGCATAATCAAAACCTATTTCTAATGTATGTACAATCAAAATCGAATTCAAAATATGAAGCGCAAACCGTGATGATACAGATGACGATTCTGGATGATGTGATGCATGTAAATGATGTTGTTAGCTTCAGGTGATTTCCAGGAAGGGATTGCTGGCCTTGAAACACTTTGAATCGTCCTATATAATTAAATCTGGTTCTCACTTTTAGTCTAAAAATTGAGTTTTTGTTCTTGCAGTTTACACGACCAACCCTTGTGTTTTATGCTTTGGGAATGTTGTGTATATATAATAGAATGATTTAGGTCGACAAAAACTCATCATATCTTTGCAAATTATGGAGATTTGATTTCATTCTTTGCCTTGTATGATTTGTTTCTAAAATAGACCAAATTAATATCTTTTCCAATCAATTAGCTCTTTCACTATTTGGATGATTTGCTAGCTGTTTATTGACTCATAATATGCTCATAAAATCAAATCTTGGATTTTATTTCATTATTCTACTATTTAAATTGATTTATTTTGATTTAAATGGATAAAAAATCAAAACAAATAATAAAAATAATAAAATAATAAGTGAATAAGCTAAGGGGTCTTGGGTCCTCTTAGGAACAAGTTTAAAACAAGAAAACATGGGCCCATTTGGAAAAAAAAGTCATTTTGATCAATGTTGACTTCATGCACATTTCCAAAAATTGGTCAACTTTGACAATACATATCTACCTCAATTTTAACCCTAAGAAGGTGTTCTTTGACTTTTTAGAAAGCTTAGCATGTCCTCTAAACAACCTCTTTAGTTTCATCTCAATTGGATCTTCCATGTTCATGTAAGAAGCTTTGACCAAAAAGGTGTTTTTGTTGACTTTTTGAAATGACCTATAATGTCTGAATTTATATCTTTTCATGAGTGCATTTTTTGAACTTGAGTGATGAAGATGAGTTGTAGGGAATTGGGTTCTCTTAAAAATGAGCCTTGGATGTGAACTTTCTGATAAAGTATGAGAAAGTTATGCTTGGTCAAAGTTTGGTTGACTTTTCGTATAGAAACCCTTATTTAGCAACTTTGAGTTTTGATGAATTTGGGGCATTCATTGAGGAATCATGATCAACCCTTGATCAAATGATGGATATTACTTCAAAATGTTGATTTTGACCAAAAATATTGAAGTTTGACTATATGAGGGTCACAGTTGACTTTTGACCTAACATAGTTGATTTCCAGGCATCTGAGCAGTTGACTGAGCAAACTTGTAGTGCAAGGCATGAAACTTGGCATGGGTGGTCTTGAGAACATATTAGGACCATGGAAAATATTTGAGGCCTTTGGAGCTCACCCATCTTGATGAAAATGGAAACCCTAATTTGAGGCTCATAGTCTTAGGAGGAGGATTTGTTTGGTCAATCCTTAGGCATCCTTGGGCAAGTTGAGGACCTCTAGGAGTATATTTTGAGTAAAAATGGGAGGGAAAAGTTTGGGGTGTAACAGCCTGGATCTGATTAAGATTGGCTGGAGCGTGAGCTTTTGAATTGCACCACACTTGAATAATTTTGCAACTTTGATCTTGGTTTGGAGGCAGCTTTCACGTGTCCATTAGGTCTGGACTTGTTGTGTATATGTAGTAAATCTCATTAGGTCAACAATTGTAGAAAAATCCAATGCTTTGATGAGAAATATACTTCTTTCAATTATTTGATTTTTGGCTTATTTTGGAACAAATCCAATCTTGCTTTCCTCCACAATTTCCCTTTGATTTTCCAGCATATTTCATTCCTTATTTGATGAGAAAAAGATTCCCCAATCATATCTTACATATTTTGCTTTATTTATTTATTTAATTTTGACTTTTAATGAATAAAAAATCAAAATAAATAATAAAAATAATGAAATAATGTATGATTGAGCTCAGGGGTCGTGGGCCATATTAAGAACAAGTTTCAAGCATGAAAACATGGGCCCATTTGGAAAAAATTCAAGTTCGGTCAATATTGGCTTTATACACATTTCCAAAAATTGCTCAAATTTAGCAATTCATATCTCTCTCATTTTTAACCCTAAGAGGGTGTTCTTGGACTTTTTAGAGAGCTTAGGATTTCCTCTAAACAACCTTTTTGGTTTTATCTCAAATGGATCTTCCATAGTTATGTAAGGAGCTTTGACCCAAAAGGTGTTTTTGTTGACTTTTTGAAAGGACCTATAATGTATGAGCTTGTATCTTTTGATTGGGTAATTTCTTGAACTTGAGGGATGAAGAGAAGTTGTAGGGAATTGGATTCTCTTCAAAATGAGCCTTGGTGGAAAATTTTATGATAAAGTATGAGAAAGTTATGCCTGGTCAAAGTTTGGTTGACTTTTCCTATAGAAACCCTAATTTACCATTTTTGACTTTTGATGAGTTAGGAGCATTTCTTGAGGAATCATGATCAACCCTTGATCAAATGATGGATATTACTTCAAAATTTTGATGTTGACCAAAAATCTCGAAGTTTGACTGTATTTGGGCCACAGTTGTCTTTTAACCTAGTATATTTGATTTCCAAGCATTTGAGTGATTGACTGAGCAAACTTGTTGTTCAAGGCATGAAATATGGCTAGGATGATATTGAGGACATATTAGGACAATGGAGAACATTTTGGATCCTTGGGATTCACACATCTTACTTAAAATTGAAACCCTAAGTAGAAGTTTATTGCCTTAGGAGGAAAATTTGTCTGGTCAATTCTCGGTCATCCTAGGGTAAGTTGGGGACCTCTAGAGGCATGTCTTGAGTGAAATGAGAGGGCAAATTTGGGGTTACAAAATCTGCCATGTTCAATCTTCTTAAACCTGAGGATGTAGATTGGCTACTCTGCCTTTCGTGATTTGAAGGTGGAAGATGATTGAACACTAGAGTGCCCAGAAATTTGCACTCGTCTGAAATGATACTGTTGGTGGATAATATTGGGAATGAGCTTATAGATGCCATTTGGAAAAGATGACGGAAAATCATCGGGGATGGGCTTAAAGATGCCATCCAGAGAATATGACGGAGATTCGTCGGGGATGGGCTTAAAGATGCCATCTAGAGAACAATGTTGATTTCATGAGACATTCTCTTGTGGGGATTCCTATTCCTGTTGTTGAGGAGGGTTGCGTTGAGGAATGTTGGTCTCTGTTTTGGGAAATAGAGTTTAGGAGCTTCAGTTGTCCATTACTCTACTGGGGAGTCATCACTTGACTGGAGAGACAGAAATGAACTGCTATCTGGTCAGGATCCAGGCTTCACAGCAACTTGCTGAGAGTAGTAAGGCTGACTGCTATCTGGTTATGTTCCAGGCTTCACAGCGACTTACTGGGGGAACATGAAATTAACTGTTATCTGGTAGGACTCCAGGCTTTGCAGTTTCTTTAACTGGGTTAAATTCAGAAAAATCTTAGTGTCGATTTAACTGAACTAGAGAAAGGTCTTGAATTATCTTCAACTGGAATAGAAATCAAAAAAATATTAGTGTCGATTTAACTGAACCAAAGAAGGTTCTTGGATTAACTTTGACTGGAATGGAAATCAAAAAAATCTTAGTGTTAATTTAACTGAACTAGAGAAAGGTCTTGAGTTGTCTTCAACTAGAATAGAAATCAGGAAAATTTTAGTATCGATATAACTTAACCAAAGAAGGTCTTGAATTAACTTTGACCGGAATTGAAATCAGAAAAATCTTAGTGTCAATTTAACTGAACCAGAGAAAGATCTTGAATTATCTTCAACTGGAATAGAAATCAGAAAAATCTTAGTGTCAATTTAACTGAACCAAAGAAGGGTCTTGGATTAAATTTGACTGGAATGAAAATCAGAAAATCTTAGTGTCGATTTAACTAAACCAGAGAAAGGTCTTGAGTTGTGTTCAACTGGAATAGAAATCAGGAAAATCTTAGTATTGATTTAACTGAACCAGAGAAGGTCTTGAATTAACTTTGACTGGAATGGAAGTCTGAAAAATCTTAGTGTCAATTTAACTGAACCAGACAAAAGTCTTGGAATATCTTCAGCTGGAATAGAAATCAGAGAGATCTTAGTATCGATCTAACTGAACCAGAGAAGGTCTTTTGAGAACGTCATTCTGAGGAAGATGCTGAAATAGCCTTTCGTTAGACGTATCTTTTGAGAAGACTACGAGGTCACGTAAATAGTCAACGGTGTTTATTGATTTGATCTTTCCCTGAAAAAGGTAAAGAGTTAGTCGTATGCAATGTCATGATGTATGAAATTCATTATGATGATGTTCTCAAAATAAATGAGATTATACTGTATGTGAGGTGTATGCGCATACCATGATGTATGATATGGGATACTATTGCGATATTTGCAAGTCTGGGAAAATAAATCCCTAACTGCTGCTGGAGAGTATTGAGAGGCTAAATCCTTCATTTCCGCTGAGGATGATGAATGGAGGTGATTCGCTGGGGATTTCCTCTTTCCGTTTGAGGATATTCTGCCGGGGATTGACTATGTGGAGAGAGATAATGCTTTGTTGGAAGGCTCTGTCGATGTATAGAAATAAAATTTATTGGGGAATAAACTTCCGCAGTTAGAGAAATAAACTCTACCAAGGAGAAGGTTTTATAAATTGTTTGAAATTATAAAACTCGGCTGAGGAAAATAGATTTCGGCTCTCTGAAAGAACTTTGCTGGAGGAGATAATTCCTGCTTGGGGAAGGAGAGATCAAAAATTTGGTTTTTTCTACTCTTGTGGGGAGCATAGACATGAACTGGGATGTATGTAATGGTGACTTCGTCTCAAAATGTCTCTGCCTCTGTACCTACTGGATAGAATAACTGTCGGGACTGCAAATGGCTTTTTTAGACTTTGTCCCATTTCTTAGAATCATTAGTAACCGTCTTTCTATTTTTTATGCAAGTATTTGTGAACAATGATCATATTTAAATGCATATGTCAAAAATAATCATTGGACGTTTTTGCAAAACAAAACAGAAAAATAAAACAAATAGTTTTGTTACTTTCAAAGAAACGATTTGTATTGATTTCTGAAGTTCGCCTATAACAGGCATTTTGTAAAAGAGGCTGATGTTCTAGTAGGAGACCACCGTCGTAAAAATGAAAACTATACAAAATAGTGTATAAAGAGAAACCAGCTATGTGTAATAATCCCATTGAGTTTCAATTTTGATATTTCCCATATGTCTTCGAGTGTCTCATCACTTTGCTACTTGTCCGAATCTGACTGGATTGATCGTACCGTTTGAGCTTGATAGTTGATACTGAAGTTCGGTTGCAAGGTGATCCAATGGGACATAGTTGTACGCTTCAAATCCCTAACTTTTTCCTGGACCGCCCTTTCAGGTTTTCAGTCCACTGGGATACCCTTTTTTGCTCAAGCCGCCTTTTCAGGTTTTCGACTTGCCGGGTATACAGAATCTTTTTGTGTTCATCCCTAATTTTTGCCAGAAAAATTTTGGTTCGCCGGGATACCCTTATTTTTGCCTAGGCCAGTCAACCTAGTAGGTCTTTATTCATGCGTAGTATCTTTTCACTATGTCCGCATTAACAGGGTGAGGAAGGTCGTCACTATCCATGGTTGTCAGAATCATGGCTCCACCGGAAAATGTGCTTTTGATTACAAATGGCCCTTCGTATGTGGGAGTCCATTTTCCCCTGGGATCACCTTGTGGCAGTATGATGCGCTTGATTACTATATCACCCACTTGATATACTTGATGTCTGACCTTTTTGTTGAAAGCCTTGATCATCCGTTTTTGGTACATTTGACTATGACAGATAGCAGCAAGCCTTTTCTCATCAATCAGATTCAGTTGATCAAGTCAAGTCTGGAACCAATGTCTTCATTAAAACCTGCATCCTTCATGATCCTCAAAGAAGGGATCTGGACCTTAATAGGTAGGATAACCTCCATACCATATACCAGAGAATAAGGTGTTGCCCCTGTTGACTTTCCACTTAGGGGATAGATTATGGAAAGGGAAGGTGTTAGCACCCTTTCCATCTGTGGTTTTCCACGGGCTCTTAGGTACTTGCTCATTTTTGAAAATTGTTTCCGTGTTTGTGTGTTTTGAAATATTTTGTTTGCTTTATGATAACTCTTGTATCAGTCCTCAAGAGTGTGATAAAGCGTTTTTGAAAAGAATTTTGAAAAGTATGTAAGTGTAAAAAGGAATCAGATTTTGAGCAAGTACTTAAGAACTATCTACCTACTCGAAAAAGGATGTTCTTTTCCTCCCACCCTTTAGATAGTTATATCCTACTATTAGTGAGTAGGTAGACCTATTGTTGGATGTTGAGGGACTATCGAAAGGGACGTTTATGGTCATTGAAGGCAACAGGTAAGGATACCTTAGCATTTCAAAGGGACTGTCATCATATAGGGAACATCGAGGGACAAGATCATTTCTCGTAGGCAACTCGAGGGACATTTAGGGACTATGATCTTTATGATTACTTTAAATTGAGGGTCTTTGCTAAGATATCCCTAGGTTCGAGGGACATGACCATTTCTCAAGGCGACAAGTGAGGTATACCCTAAGGGGTGCAAGTGTGCAACAATGTGCTTTTTTCAGATATTTATCTTGAAGTTAGTGACCTAATGATTAATTGATTTAATTTTGTCGTGCACGCATAATTTACTAACAATTTATATACAAGCATATAAGAGATATAAAGGCGAAAAATAAAGTTCCTACAGCTATTACAAGGCTTTGGTGTAGTTACATAAATAATGACTGAAAAGTAAAATGCGGAAATTGAAAACCCTAATTAACTATTACAAATCGGGGACAGTTACATAATGAAAAATTGTATGAAAAATAATAACGCACGAAAATTAAGACTGGAATAAATTCTAAACCCTAAAAAATCTAATTGCCTATTAAAAATATTTTTGATGTTTTTTATGAAAATATGTGAAATTTAACCTAATTTCTAATTAATTTTAAATTAAAGAAAAAATAAATTAAAGTTGAATAAATTAAATTAATTTGCAAAAATTATTTTTTCTAAAAAAACTCTAAGTCCTAATTTTTTGTGATTTTCTGATTTTTTTTAAATGAATAACCAAAAAATATAAATTAAATAAAAAGCATAAAGAAATTAAAAATGGGTTTGGGGGGTGAGAAAGCAAACTGGGGTGTGTACTGCTGAATTCCAAGGCCCGAATCTTGTTGGCCCACATCTATGCTAGATCCAGTGGGAGGCATGCTTGGAGGTCCATCATGGGGACTGCATGTTGGCCGTTAGATTCAGGCCATCTGAGATCTGATGGTGATGATGTGGTTAGCCCATGATGCGCGTGAGTGGCCTGGCTACACTGGATCTGATTGAGACTCATTAGAAAAAATAAAATTCAAGACTTGGGAATCGAATCTAGATCTCTCCCTTTGCACCCTTATGATTTTGCCACTTGTGCTGCTGGATCATTCATGTATATAAACAAAACAAAATTATATAATATAAAAGAAGGACAACTACTGAGTTGTCAAACACGCGCCAACAAATTGGGCCTTGATATTTGAAACGAACCAATCATAATATCCTAACATGTCAAGAAAAGCCCTTGGCCGATCAAACCACCCTGGATGGTGGTTCCGGTCATCTTCTGCGTTTGAGAAAAAACTCAAACCTGCGAAATTCAGTGGAAACAAACAATAGAACAACCCTACGTGACTAATTGAGGCCTTGCGATTCCAATGGCATGGATGGTTTGTCCTAAAAAGGTCTATATCATGTGATCTGAAACTTGAAAAGCTTTGTGCCCTAACAATGGCACAATGGTGTTTCTGCATTAAAACCTCCATGTAAAATGTTAGATCCCTTATAATGATGTGTATGAATTATGCTAGCATTCTTACATTGATTGAAATCACTTTGAAACTTGAAAATCAAAACCTACCAACTTACCAACCGGAGCTTGTGCAAGGAGGGGTTTTGCGGTTGATTCACGATGAGTAAGGACTGGTATCAAACCCTGGCAACTTCAAGAAGGTAATTGACTCTTTTGTTTTGATCAATAAAGACTGAGACTGATGCTTTTCACCTTGACAATTTTCTTGAAATTTTGAACTTTTGATATGGTTCTTTTGTGGCTGTTGCGCCTGTCCTTTTGATCTAGGGTTTAGTGTATATGTAGTGAATCTCATTAGGTCAACAATTGTAGAAAAAATCCAATGCTTTGATGAGAAATATCCTTCTTCCAATTATTTGATTTTTGGCTTGTTTTGGAACAAATCCAATCTTGCTTTCCTCCACAATTTCCCTTTGATTTTCCAGCATATTTCATTCCTTATTTGATGAGAAAAAGATTCCCCAATCATATGTTACATATTTTCTTTTATTTATTTATTTAATTTTAAATTTTAATGAATAAAAAATCCAAATAAATAATAAATATAACGAAATAATGTATGAGTGAGCTCAGGGGTCGTGGGCCATGTTAAGAACAAGTTTCAAGCATGAAAACATTGTTCCATTTGGAAAAAATTTAAGTTTGGTCAATATTGGCTTTATGCACATTTCCAAAAAATTGGTCAACTTTAGCAATGCATATCTCTCTCATTTTTAAGCCTAAGAGGGTTTTCTTGGACTTTTTAGATATCTTAGGATGTCCTCTAAACAACCTTTTTGGTTTTATCTCAAGTGGATCTCCATATTTATGTAAGGAGCTTTGACCCAAAAGGTGTTTTTGTTTACTTTTTGAAATGACCTATAATGTATGAGCTTGTATCTTTTGATTGGGGAATTTATTGAACTTGAGGGCGGAAGAGAAGTCGTAGGGAATTGGATTCTCTTCAAAATGAGCTTTGGTGGAAAAATTTCTGATAAAGTATGAGAAAGTTATGCCTGATCAAAGTTTGGTTGACTTTTCCTATAGAAACCCTAATTTGCCATTTTTGACTTTTGATGAGTTAGGAGCATTTCTTGAGGAATCGTGATCAACCCTTGATCAAATGATGGATATTACTTCAAAATGTTGATGTTGACCAAAATTATTGAAGTTTGACTGTATTTGGGCCACAGTTGACTTTTGACCTAGTACAGTTGATTTCCAGGCATTTGAGTAGTTGACTGAGCAAACTTGTTGTTCAAGGCATGAAATTTGGCATGGATGATCTTGAGGGAATATTAGGATAATGGATAACATTTGGGATCCTTGGGACTCACACATCTTTCTTAAAATTAAAACCCTAGTTTGAGGTTTATTTCCTTAGGAGGAGAATTTGCCTAGTCAATTCTTAGTCATCCTAGGGCAAGTTGGGGACCTCTAGAGGCATGTCTTGAGTGAAATGAGAGGGAAAATTTTGGGGTACAACAGCAGCCTATAAAATTCCAATCCCCATCAGAGTTTATATCCTCGATACAGTCTATAGGAATTTAATTCCTCAGCGGAGTTTATTACTCCTATGTCGTAAATCCCTAACAAAATTATCTTTTCCAGCAAGGTTTAATCAAAGTTGTTATCCCCTGAAGAGTTACTACGGTATCTGAAACCTGGAGAGATAGCACACCAGAGGAATATCCATCTCTTTTATCCCCCGTCAGGGTACGTAAGAATCAAATCCTTCAACAAAAAGAACAGTGAACGATTGACTCTCCTTGAATGCCTTTATCCTCAAGCAGAAGTCGAAAATCCCCAACGGAGTATCCTCAAACAGAAAGTGGGAATCCCCAACAAAATTGTTCTAAGCAGAAATTGAAGAATCACTTTGTTCATCCCCAATGTAATACGGTGGGAGAACTGACTTGATTTGCATTTTATCGCACATGATAGCTAGAGTCGCCACCAACTTTTCTTTTATCTAATAAGGAAAGGGTGAAAAGATTAGGAAAGACCTTGAAGATTTTGAGTTTGGGGGGTAGGTTATGAAAAGGGAAGATGTTATCACCCTCTTCATTCGTAGTTATCTACAGGCTCTTAATCGCTTAGCTCACTTTGAAAATTTTCTTTTTTTGTGTGTTTGAAAATATTTTGAAGTTTGAACTTTATAACGATTCTTGTATCGGTCCTCAAGAATACGTACAAAGTGTTTTGAAAATATCTTTGAAAGTGTTTATGTAAAATGTTTTGTTTTTTATAAGCAAGCGATTAAAAGTACTACCCACTCAAGGTTGTTCTTGTACTTTTCCTTTTCCTCTAGATAGTGTTATCTATACCATTAGTTAGTATGAAGCCTTATCGTGTGATGTGAAGGGACTGGTAAAGGGTCATTGTACGGTCATCGAAGGCAACTTGTAAGGACACTTTATAAATTTCGTAAGGGACTAGATCATTTATCGAATGGCAACTTCGAAGGGTCATCGAGGGACTATGATCTTTGATTCGAGGGTCTTTGCTAAAGCGTCCCCACATTTGAGGGACATGACCGTTTTTGTTCTGAAGGCAACAAGAGAGGTTACCCTAAAGGTGCAAGTGTGCGAGTGTGTTGTATTCAGTTATTTATCTTTGGATTTAGGGTTTTCCATCGTTTGGTTTTTATCTTTCCATACAACCCTAGTTACTAAGCAGGAGCATAGAAAATAGAGTAGCAATAGATAAAGACAAAATAAATCCTAAGCTATCACAATGATTCATGGCAGATACAAAATAGAAAGTGCGGAAAATAAACCTAACCATTACATCTCGGGAACAGTTACAATAATAATGGAAAAAAAAGCGGAAAATAAGATGTAGGTTATTACATTTGCAAAATCATATACAATCGATCTATGAAATGTAAAATAAGAAAAAGGAAGAGGAAAACAAAAATATTTTTTGGGCGATTTTTTATGAAAAAGGTTTTTGATGATGATTAAAATAAACCTAAAAAATAATTCATTTTAATTAATAAAAAGTTAATTAATAAAATTAATTAAAACCTAAAACCTAATTTAATTAGGGTTTGTAAAAAAGGGGTTTTATTATTTTATGGTTAAGTGAAAATAGGGTTAATGGGAAAAATAAGGAAAAAATAACAAGTTATAAGCAAAATCAAGCAAATAGCCAGGGGTGGGTGTTGAACCCACGCCCTTAGCCTTTACCACTGCCCGCCTTGCCACTGCGCCAGGAACGCGCCTGCGTTAGGGAAATAGAATTTGCGAGCTATATAGTAAACCTGCAAAAATTGTAAAATTATAAAAAACAAAATTCCAAAAGGCAAGATCGAACCTAGCCTTGGTACACGAATGCCTTATCATGCGCGCGCTTGCCATTGAGCTATGTTGTTCATCTGGTAATAAAATAGCACTACCTCTGGTCGTCTTCTTAGGCAATTCTTTTTCTTGATTCCTACAAAATAGTGCATGTTAGTAATAAAATAGAACCCTACCCTCCTAAATCAAGGGCTACGAGTTCAATGGTGTTGTTCGTTCATCCTAAAAAGGTATGTACATGGAGATAAGAAGAAAATGCTCCCTCGTGCCCTAACTATGGCATATTATGTTTCCAACGTCAAAACTTAAAAGCAATGGATCTAAAACATTCCAAACATCAGCATGAACATGTATATATGCTTATAAATATTTTTTAACGTGAAAATTTAAGTGTTTGTGATTGAGAGACCTTACCCAACCGGTTGACTTGAGTGGACGAATCCAGGCATGAACAAGCTTGCTTCTAGGATTGGTAGTGATCCTGGGAACTTCAGAGATGTGTTTAGATGCTTGGTTTTGAATGAAAGAGGCTGTAAATATGGTTTTGTGTTTGCCCTAGTTTGTGAGAATTTTTGTGATTTTGGAATATGATCTTTGCAAGGTTTTTTGTGTCATGCTTGTTTGAATTGTATGGAATATATAATGGTGAAATTAGGTCAAAAGTTTTGGCTTGGACCTTTGTAAGAAAAGCCTTTGATTTTATCTTATTTAATTTTGAATTTAAATAAATAAAATAAAAAATAAAAAGAATAAAAATCCAAGAAGTGTATGGATAAGTTCATAGGTTCACAATGAGGCCTTATCCACGTTTGGACCTTGAAACATTAGCCCATTAGCCCAAAATTCCAAGTTTGATCACTTTTGGTTTCATGCATTTTCTCAAAATGGCCTAACTTGCATACATCATAACTCTCTCCATTTTTATCATTTGAAAGTTATCTTAGACTTTTTGGAAATCTCAAGATGTCCTCTATAATCTCTATGTTGACCATTTTTTCACTTGAAGAATTTATCTTATTGTAAGTTGCCTTGACAAAAAGTGTATTTTTGTTGACTTTTGAAATGACCTATAATGTTTTGGCCCATATCTCTCAAATGAAGCATTTTTAGGACTTGAGTTTAGAGAGAAAAAGTTGTAGAGAATTGAATTTCCTTAAAAATGAGCTTTGGTTGAGAAAAATCTGATGAAGCATGTGAAAGTTGTGATTGGTCAAAGTTCAGTTGACTTCTCCTTAAGAAAACCCTAATTTAGTAACTTTTGACTTTTGATGAATTGAGAATTTTCTTGATGAAACATGATCAACCCTTGATCAAATGATAAATGTGACTTCAAAATCTTGATCTTGGTGATGGTAAATGGGATTTTCAGTCATCTGAGCAATTGATTGAGCAAACTTGTGATGTGAGGCTTGAAATTTGGCATGAGAATTCCTTGAGACATATGAGGAACCATGAAATCCACTTAAGGCATTATAAGCTCAAATTTCCTTGAGAAAAGTGAAACCCTAGTTATGGGTCAACTTCTTAGAAGGAGAATTTGTCTGGTCAATTCTTGAGCAACTTTGAGAAATTGAGAACTCTAGAAGCATGAGAAGGTATGTTGAATAAAAAATGGGAGGGAAAATTTTGGGGTACAATAGTTTCCCATATTCAATCTTCTTAAACTTGAAGAGCTAGATTGGGCATGTCCTCCATTCGTGATCTGAAGATAGAAGAGGATTGAACACTTAAGTGCTCAGAAATTTGCACTCACTGGTGCATGGAGTAACGTTGTTGGTTAATAGTATTGCTTGAATGAGCTTAAAGATGCCATTCGGGGAGATGATAGAGTGTTTTCAGAGATGGGCTTGTAGATGCCATCCAGAGTAACTGTTGATAGGAGTATCAAAATGATTCTATGCTCGACTTGATCTGATGGAATAAAAATTTCTGAATAAAAATGCTTTTCAGAACGAAGGCCCTGAAGGAGATGATTTTCATAATTCAGTCTCTAAAGGGAGATGCTTTTCAGAATTCATTCTCTGAGGGAAATCATTTGGTCATGCGGATAGTCACCCCGTCCTGTTTCGGGAATTGATCTGCAATCTGTTCTTCATTGGTAAACCCATCTTGTTTCGGGAATTCATACTGCCTAGTCGTATAGATAGTTTCCCCATCTTGTTTCATGAATTAATCTCTGATATGCTTTTTGTTGGTAAAATCGTCTTGTTTCGGGAATTCATGTCGCCTGGTCGTATAGATAGTTTCCCCGTATTGTTTCGGGAATTAATCAATGACCTTCTTTTTATTCGTAAACTCGTCTTGTTTCAGGAATTCATATCGCCTGGTCGTATAGATAGTTGCCCCGTCTTGTTTTGGGAATTAATCTCTTATCTTCTTTTTATTGGTAAACATGTCTTGTTTCGGGAATTCATACCACCTGGTCGTATAGATAGTTGCCCCATCTTGTTTCGGGAATTAATCTCTTATCCGCTTTTAAAATTATTGATGATATTCGTCTGTTTGCGGACTAACATGGAAGAAACAAAGTTAGTTTTATGCAATGTCATGATGTATGTAATCCATTTCATAATGATATTCTCAAAATAAATGAGAGTGTCGTATGCATTTCGTATGCATACGTTATGATGTTTTGTAAATGATGTATGGATATGAGATGTTGATGACGGCAACGGTAGCTTCGTATAACATCTTAGGCTGGGGAAAATAAATCCCTAACTGTTGCTGGGAATGAAGGATATGAATATTCCCTCTGTTGGGACTAATTTTGC
Organism: Vicia faba; assembly: GCA_948472305.1. Classification (NCBI taxonomy): domain Eukaryota; kingdom Viridiplantae; phylum Streptophyta; class Magnoliopsida; order Fabales; family Fabaceae; genus Vicia; species Vicia faba. Next base: position 209,194,671 of record OX451738.1, on the reverse strand, counting down.
TGGGGATTCTCGCTTTTTTTAGGATATTCCGCTGGGGACGTTCGACTTTTGCTTGGGGATAGAAGAATTTAAGAACATTAGTCGTTCATCGTTCTCTTGAAGGACTTGATTCTTATGTATGTTGATTGGGGATAAAAGAGATAGATAATCCTCTGATGCGGGGACGTCCACTCTTCTGAGGAGGATAAAGTTGAATGACATCTGACCTGGGAAGAGAATTCTTTCTAGGAATTGCGATAATCGGAAAAATAACCTCTGTTTGGGAAATAAACCTTGTTGGGGAAATAAACCCTGCTAGGGAAATAAACCCTGTTGGGGATATAACTCTGTTGGAGAAGAGAATTTTGTCGGGGATTTTACAGTGTTGGAGGAATAAACTTCGCTGGGGAATTAAATTCCTATAAACCGTGATGAGGGAATCATTTCTGATGGGAATTTGAATTTCATAGGATGTGCGGAGGAAGTTTCCTATCGTATGTTGGGGAAATGATCACACTTCTTTACCTGCTAGGGACCTAATGAGGAAGCTGATCAAGTGAACTGCTGGAACATGCCTCAATTTCTGTCTGAAGGTATATTAGACTTGTTGAGGAATGTATCTCTGTCGAGGATGAGTTTGTAAAGGTAGCTCTGTGGAGATTTCCCTATGGAGATTTGTGAACGACTTGAACGTTATCCCAACTCCTAGAGTCTTTAGTAAATTCTAACCCTGTTCGTATTCACATATTTGTTAACAGTAATCATATTCATATGTATATGTTCACTCAATTTAGTCATTGGACGTTTTTGCAAACAAAATAGAGAAAGTAAGTTTGAATTTTGAATTATATTTATATTGATGGTTTGCCTATAAACAAGCAATTTTGTATAAGGAGACAAACATCCTAGTAAGAGGAAATCATCATAAAAATGTAGAAAGTACAAATAAAAACAAATAAAGACAGCTATATGGAGACAATCCCATCGGGTTTCAACTCTTCCATTGCCCATATGTCTTCAAGCATCTCATCCCTTGTTGTCGGAAGAAGTTGACTGAATTGATCTGTACCATTAGAACTTGACATTGATAATAACGCTTGTTGTATGTAGGTGATCCAATGTGACATAGTCGTACGCTTTAATCCCTAACTTTTGCCTTGACCTCCCTTTCGGGTTTTCAGTCCACCAGGATACCCTTTTTTGCCTAAGCCACCTTTTTCAGGTTTTCGACTTGCCGGGTGTACAATTTTTTTACATATATCCCTAATTTTTTTCCCGAACCCTTTTAGTTCATCGGGATGCCCTTACTTTTTCCTAGGCCAGTCAACCTAGAAGGTCTCTTTTATGTATAGTATTTTTTTACTATGTCCGGGTTCACAGGGTGCAGGAAATCTTCATCTTCCATGGTGGTCAGTATCATTGCGCCGCTAGAAACTATCCTCTTAATCACAAATGGCCCTTCGTATGTGGGAGTCCATTTTCCCCTGGGATTTCCTTGTGGTAAGATGATGCACTTTATTACCAAGTAGCCGGCCTGGTATAACTGATGTTTGATGTTCTTGTTGAAGGCTTTGATCATATACTTCTGATAAATCTGACCATGACAAACAGCCGCAAGTCTCTTCTCGTCAATCAAATTTATCTGGTCCAACCTAGTCTGAATCCACTCGTCTTCATCTAAATTTGCATCTTTCATAATCCTTAGAGGAATATGGACTTCGACAAGTAGGAAAACTTCCATATCATAGACTAGGGAGAATGGGGTTACCCTAGTTGATGTCCGTACTGAAGTGCGATAGCCATGAAGAGAAAATGGTAACATCTCATGCCAATCTTTGTATGTCACTGTCATCTTCTATATAATCTTCTTGATGTTCTTGTTGGTGGCTTCCACTGCGCCATTCATCTTTTATCGATACAGAGAAGAATTATGGTGCTTAATCTTGAACTGTGTGAAAATGTTTTTGATCATATTTATTGTACCCCAAAATTTTCCCTCCCTTTTCTTCAAGACATTCTCCTAGGGTTCTCAAATGCTCAAAGTTTCTCAAGAATTTATCAGACAAATTATTCTCCTAAGCAAGAGACTTACAACTAGGGTTTCATCTTTATCAAGGAAGTTTAGAATTCTAAGGCCTTAAATGTTTTTCATGGTTCCTTACATGTCTTCAAGAATGCTCATATCAAGTTTCATGCCTTGCATCATAAGTTTTCTTAGTCAATGGCTCAAATGATTGCAAATCAACTGTATTGGGTAAAAAGTAAATTGTGGTCAACATACAGTCAAACTTCAAGATTTTTGGTCAACATCAAGGTTTTGAAATCATATTCATCATTTAATCAAGGGTTGATCATGACTCATCAAGAAAAACTCTCAAGTCATCAAAATTCAAAAGTGGCCAAATTAGGGTTTTTTTAAGAGAAGTCAACTGAACTTTGACCAAGCATAACTTTCACATGCTTCATCAGTTTTTCCCTAACAAAAGCTCATTTTGAATAAAAATCAATTCTCTTCAACTTTGTCTCTCTAAGCTCAAGACCTAAAAATTCTTCATTTGAGATATATGTGCCAAAATATTACAGGTCATTTTAAAAGTCAACAAAAAAGACACTTTTTATCAAAGAACTTTACAACAGGTTAAAAACTTCAAATGAAAAAATGATCAACATGAGAGTTGAAGGGGACATCTTGAGCTTTACAAAAATTCCAAGATCATCTTCACATGTAAAAATTGAGAGAGTTATGAATTGCACAAGTTGGGAAGTTTTGAGAAAATGCATGAAACCCAAATTGAGCAAACTTGAATTTTTAGACTAATGGGCTTATCTTTCAAGGTCCAAACGTGTTCTTGACCTCATAATAGACTCCTAAGTCCATTCATTTATTTTTATGGTTTTTATTTATTTTTATTTTTATTTTTATTCATTTAAAAGCAAAATAAATCAAATAAAATATCAAATAAATGATACAAGGTTTGGGAATCTCTTTTGAATCAAATCATGAGTCCAATATCACATAATCATGCTAAAAAATTGTGAGGGATCATGAAGATTGGATTTGGCATAAGATTGAGCTTAAAAAGATATGTTTCCATGCAAAAATAATCAAATCAAATATTTTGTCATGAAATACAAAGATTTGATTGATGTTTGTTGACCTAATTCATGGCCTATAAATATAGAACACACTTATACCATCAAGATCACAAAATTGCCTCCAAAGAAAGTCTCAAGAAATCACAAAAGTTCAAGAAAAATTGAGCAATCGAATTTCAAATTCCAAGCAGTTTCAGTCTAAACCAAAGTCAACAATCGCTTCCTGAGGGTCAAAGGAGTTGATCCAGGTCATTTTCTAAGCAAATCCACGTCCAAAACAACCACTTCCATGCATCGCCGATTTCATGTTTTTTTGTGAAATTCATATTTTAATATTCATGATGCTTTGATTAAAACTAGCAATTCTAATGTGTTCCTGAGATGAATTAATGCAGATTTCACATATATTATGTAGCGCCTATTCTCAAACACCAATGAGCGTCGGGCTTAGTGACAAGCGATGCAGTACAAAGCCAGAAGGGTGTGGATTCAACACCCACCCCCATGCAGTTTTTTTTATTATTTTTGTCTTAACCTAATTTCTTTCCTTTTTCTCTTTTCTAACCCTATTTTTTTTCATTAACCAATTATTAAACTAATCTAAATTTTTTACTAATAAATTAGGATTATGTTTTTTTAACTAATATTTAATTTTCATGATATTAAATTAATTAACATTTTTCTTAATATTAAAATTAATTAGAATTAGGGTTCTTTTAATCAATAGTCAATTTTTGACATATTTTTTATATATTAATTAATTAGGCTAATTAATATTTCTTAATTATTAAAATCAATTAGAATTTAGGTTTTAATTACCATTATCATTTAAACTATTTTCTATAAAAAATACAAAAATGCAAACTTAGGTTTTATATCATTCAAACATTTTTCTAAACATGTTCTTATTTCTTTTTGCTATTTATTTTCTTAGAAAAGTGTATAGGTTGCACTCTTTAATTATAATAGCTTAGATTTACTTTCTCACATTTCTTTCCCATCATGTAACTACTCACAGGATGCAATAGCGTATATTTACTTTCTCACATTTTCTATACCTATGTATCTCTCCCAAAGCCATATAATAGCTTAGGTTTACAGTCCGCACTTTATTTTTTCTATACATATTTAATTGCTAGTAATTAGGGTTTATATGAAAATATTAAAAACAATCTAGAAAACCCTAATTCTCAAGACTAAATAACTGAAATCAATACACTCTTCACACTTGCACCTCTAGGGTATCCTCTCTTGTTGACTTATGAATAATGGTCATGTCCCTCAAAAATAGGGATACTTTAGCAAAGTTCCTTCGTATAAAGATCATCGATGATCCTTCGACGTTGCCTATGAAAAATGATATAGTCCCTTCAATAAATTGCTAAAGTATCTTTATCTATTGCCTTCGTTGACCATACGATGACCCTTCGATTGTCCCTTCACATCCAATAGATGGGGCTACCTACCAACTAATGGTATGGATAACACTATCTCTAAAGGAGAAAGAAAATAACAAGAATAACTTTAGTGGGTAAGAAACTCCTAATTTCTTGATCACAACTTTTCTCAAAACATTTTTTACACATCACATTTTCAAAACGAAATATTTTCTAAAACACTTTATACGCATTCTTGAGGACTGATACAAGAACCATTACAAAGCCAGCCTTACATTGGAGATTTCAAAATATTTTCAAATAAATCACACACACAAAGCAAATTTTCAATGTGAGCTAAGCAATTAAGAGCTTGTAGATAACTACAGATGAAAAGAGTTCTAACACCTTCCCTTTTCATAACTTACCCCCCGAACTCAAAATATATCAAAGGTCTTTCCTGTTTTTTTCACCTTTCCTAAATATTGGGTAAAAGAAAAGTCGGTGGCGACTCCAGCTATCTGTAACATTTGCGATAAAACACAAAACAAGTTAGTTCTCCCACCGTATTACAATAGTGTTGTTAATATTGGTACCATTATCTATGATAATCCTTTCGGGGGTGCCATACCGACAGATGAGGTTATGATTAATTAATTGGGCCATAACATTCTTGGTAACGGAGGCAAACGAGGTTGTTTCGACCCACATCATAAAGTAATCAATAGCGACCAGGGTGAAACAGTGTCCATTAGAAGTCGTAAGCTTAATATCTCCAATCATATCAATGCCCCGCATTGCGAATGGCCAAGGAGAAATCAAGACATTCAAAGGAACCAGAGACACATGTACTTTATCAGCATAAATCTGGCATTTATGACAAGTTCTGGAATAATGATGGAAATCAGTTTCCATGGTCGACCAATAATACCCTTCTCTCATAATCTTCTTAGCAATTGTGTGCCCACTGGAATGAATACCAAAGATACCTTCGTGCATATCTTCCATAATCTTCTCAGCTTCCTTCTTGTCTATAAAATGAAGCATGGTCAAATCATGATTACGCTTGTACAAAATTCCATTGTTCAGAAAGAAATTAGCAGAGAACCTCCATAGAAATTTATTGTCATTAATAGATGCCCCCTCGAGGTACTCTTGAGCCTCAAGGTATCTTTTTGCTTCGTGAAACCAAGGCGTTTCTTTTACTCCATTAGTATCAACTTTGTAGCAATATACTGGTTCGTCTAGCTTTTCAATAGTGATTCGAGGAGCTTCATTGTCCCATCTGACTTTGAACATAGATGACATGGTAGCTAATGCGTCTCCCAACTAAGTCTCTTATCGTGGAATATGTTCAAAACTAATTTCGTTGAAGTACAGAATTAATGCCAACATATGCTCCTGATAAGGAATGAGATTTGGGTGCTTTGTATCCTATTCTCCCTTAACTTGACTGATCACTAGGGCCGAGTCTTCGCACACATCCAAGAACTTAATTCTCATATCAATAGAAGCCTTGATACCCATGATACATGCTTCGTATTCGACCATATTATTGGTACAGTCAAAGCATAGTCTAGAGGTAAATGGTGTATGGCAAACTTTGGGAGAGACACTTATAGCACTGATTTCATTTCCCAACTGTGATACGGTGGGATAACTGACTTGAGGTTTTGTGTTTGTGTTTGAAAATGTTTTAGTTTAGAAAGATTCGCCGCCGACTTTTTATTTATCCAAAGGAAAGGTCAAAAAGCACAGGAAAGACCTTTGAGATGTTTTCTTGGGTTCGGGGGGTAGACTATGAAAAGGGAAGGTGCTAGCACCCTTTTCATCCATGGTTTTCCATGGGCTCTTAGTTACTTGTTTTAGATCACTTGCTTTTGCTTTTCAATTGTTTGAAATGGTGTTTTATGTGTGGTTTCGAAAATATTTTGAAAAGAGGCCTTGTCTAGGCAACCTTTGTAACAATTCTTGTTTGAATATTTTACAAAGGTGTTTGTCTTTTGAAAAATGTTTCAATGTTTGAAAGTTTGTTTTGGGAAATGTTTTGAAATTGTGTTGTGATGTGTTTTTGAAAATAGAAAGGATGTTTGCAAGTTTGATCAAGTAACTAGGAGTTTTCTACCCTACCTACTCAAAGATCTTTCCTACACATTTTTAACCCTTTCACATTGTTGTTTTACCATTGTATTTGGTAAACAACCTTGTGTTTGGATGTTAAACGGGACAGGCGCGGGTCATCGTATTGACCATGATAACAATATTGCCAAGTATCTTAGCAAGTTTTTTGAGGGACTAGATCATTTTGTATAGGAAACCAAGATAGCGTCATTGAGGGACTATGATCTTTTTGTTTTGATTTTGTTTTTCCAAGACACCTAGCATGCATACCACGGCCATTTTAAAGGCAACAAGTGGATGAAACCTTAGGGGTGCTTGTGTGCATTGTGTTGTCATTTTCATGCATTTTTGTCTTGTATTAGTCAAGCTATTTGTTTTGATTTTGGATTTTTGCATACAAACCCTAATCTTTCTATCATGGCATATTTGAAAGCAATAAATGCGTAAAAGTAAATCTACAACTATTACAACATTGATATGGGGAGGGGGACACAAATTTGGATAGGGGGGTATTTGCAAGAAATTAAAACCCTAAATCAACTATTACAACCCAATTGAACTCATGGTGCAAATAAATAAATAGACAATATTTAAATATGCAAATAAATTATAAATATGCAAAAAATGTTTTTTGTATTATTTTTATGTATGTAAAAATCAATTATTTAATGTATCAAAAATAAGAAAAATAAAAGATTATTTTTATTAAGGATGGAAACCCTAATTTGTTTTAAGAAAATATATATATATCATGTATTATTTATTTATTCATTCATGTGCAAAAATAAAATAAAATATATATAAAATGTTGAGAAATAAAAATATGTATGATAATATTATTTAAGTATATAAATAGTAAAAATAAAAATATAATATTTTTATAATATTTACAAGTTTTTATTTAAGAAAATAAAAGTATATTATTTAATAATTATTTCTATGTCCAAAAAATAATAAAAATAATAAAATAAAATGTGAAAATTTATGAAAATATTTTTGGGAATTTTTAATGTTTTGGAAAAATAAAATAAAGTCAGAAATGTAAATAAAAATAGAAAAATATAAAAAATGAAATAAAATGGGCCAAGGGGGTGTGAACAGCAAGCTGGAGGGGTGCAAATAGTGAGAAATCCAAGCCCAGCCCACATTGCTCCGTCCCTGTCCTTGAGACAGCAACCAAACGCGCGCTTCTTGTTCAAATGGCTAACTCCTACATTTGTGCTTAAAAACAAAAACTTGCAACATGAAAGTTATAGAGCATGATCATACGATTCTAACCATGTAAAAAACTTAATCTAACTCTCAAAGACCAGAGAGAATTTCTCTGGCCCTAATTTCTAACCTAGTTTTTTCAGAAAGTTCATCATTCAAATTCTCCCAGCTCAGTTAACTTAAATGAAATCTATGCATACGTACAGCTCAAGGGCAATGAGTACTACATTTTTTATTCACAAACCTAAGCCTAATGATTCCTAATAGAGAGATAGAAGTTTGAACTTTACCTGTTTCAGTCAAGCTCGAGTATGGAAATGTAGGGGTTTTCAATGAGGCCTGAGATACTTGTGAGCTTGCTTGAAGTTCCTTTGAGCTTTCCCAATGCCTAGCTATCTTTGAACTTGCCTGAATAAGCTTGTAGAAGTCAACCTGCACAGTCAGAATTCAAAAATGGTGAAGTGTGTAAATGGAGTTACAGTCACTTGGGAATGGTTGGGATAGTTTAGGTAGGTTGTATGGAGTGTGTTGGAAGAGGTTTGGGGAAAAACGCACGAGGCAATTGGAAGATGGAAGTGAAACTGCAGAACTTGCCCTGTTTTGCAAGAAAATGTGATTTTGGTTTTTTGGAAGATTTGAGAAGTGGTTAGCTCGTGCTTCTGAATTAGTGTGATATGCCACTTGGTTCAAAAAAATGACCCTTGGCACTTGATTTTGACCATAAAGTCAAAGTTTGACTTTTCAGTGTACAGTTGATTTTTGATCAGTTGACTGGAAAATTCATCTGTCAATCAAATGCAATTGAGATCTTTTGAACCTTGTGAATAGGTCAATATGATGCCATTGAGTCCTTGAATCCATGCTTGAACCCAATTTGCCATTGGCTAGGTTAAAAATCAGAAATTGCCCTTCTGCAGTCAAAACCCTAAAAATGACCATTTTGCCCTTTTGAAGATCTGATCAAATTTCTTGAGGAGTTGTGGTCCAAACTTGATCAAATGGTTCATATGAGTCTATAATGTTGATGTGGATCAAAAATTATGAGGTTTGACTGTAAATTGGTCACAGTTGACTTTTTCCCCAACACAGTTAATTTCTAGGTCAACTGTCCAATTGAATGGGCAAAAATTTGATTCAAGGCTTGAAACTTGGTATGGGCAATCTTGTAAGTCCAACATGAAGTATGAAAGTCACTTTAAGCATTGAAAGTCCAAAAACCCTTGTGCAAACTCAAACCCTAATTTCAGGTCATCAGTGCAAGGAGATGTCTTGAGTAGAGCAAACCATAATCCTGTCTGGAGTCCGAAGAGCCTTGTGAGGGGAAATCTTGATAAAATGAGAGGTCAAATTTTGGGGTACAACAGCTGCCCCTGTTCAATCTTGTTGAACATGAAGAGTTAGATTGACGAGTTTGCCTTTCGTGACTCGAAGGTAAAAGAGGATTGGACACTAGAGTGCCCGTAAATCTGCACTCGTCGGAATGTAGTTGAGGGAATGGGCTTAAAGATGCCATTTAGAGATGGTAGAATCTTGTCGGAGATGGGCTTAAAGATGCCATCCAAGAATGTTTGTTGAAAATCATGAGAATGAGCGCGAGAATGGTATCCGTGTCTGGAGCATCTCTGAGCTGGGGATATGAATAAGCAATAGAATAGAATCTGTGTCCGGAGCATCTCTAAGATGTTTTCTGAGCTTTGAATTTGAATAAGCAATAGAATTACATCCGTGTCTGGAGTGCCTCTAAGCTGTTTTCTAAACATTGAATCTGAATAAGCAAAAGAATTGCATCCGTGTCTGGAGCGTCTCTAAGCTGTTTTCTGAACTTTGAATCTGAATAAGCAATAGAATTGAATCCGTGTCTGGAGCGTCTCTAAGCTGTTTTCCGAACATCGAATCTGAATAAGCAATAGAATTGCATCTGTGTCTGGAGCGTCTCTAAGCTGTTTTCTGAACTTTGAATCTGAATAAGCAATAGAATTGCATACGTGTCTGGAGTGTCTCTAACCTGTTTTTTGAACTTTGAACCTGAATAAGCAATAGAATTGCATCCGTGTCTGGAGAGTCTCTAAGCTGTTTTCTGAACTTTGAACCTGAATAATCAATAGAATTGCATCCGTGTCTGGAGCGTCTCTAAGTTGTTTTCTGAACTTTGAACCTGAATAAGCAATAGCATTGCATCCGTGTCTGGAGCGTCTCTAAGCTGTTTTCATGATTGTATATTGGTAGCTTGTTAATCTTATCCTGGAAAAGGTAAAATGTTAGCTGAAACACAAAGTTATGTTGCATGAAATGTATGATGCAATACATGTGTTTTATCCATGTTTATGATATATAAATGTAATGTATGTGCATGTAAGCTGATTTGATGTCTTGCTGAGGAAAGTAAATCCTTGATAGCTGGAGATAATAAAATCTTTGACTGCTGCCGGGGAAAATAAACCCTTGACCGCTGCTGGAGATTCAAGATATTTGATTGCTGAAGATGAGGAATCCTTGGACCACTGTTGGGGATAGAAAATCTTTGGCAACTTGTGGGGATGTGAGAATCCTTTCTGACTTTCCTGGGGATATAGGGATACTTCAAGTCTGTTTGAGAAATCTGCTTAGGGAATCCCGAGAACTATGGTTGGAGATTACACAAAGGGAATCCTTACTCGGCTGGGGAATAAGTAAACTCTGATGATCTCTACTGGGGATTAGACGAAAGAAAACCTTTATCTGCTGGAGAATAAGGAAGACTCTTGACGGCTTCTGCGGAGAATTAAGAATGAGAAACTTCGATCTCCTGGGAAAATTGAAACATTGGGGGCTTCACTAAATAAGTGAGAAACAGAATCTTTGATCTGCAGGGGATTAAAAAATTCTGACAAACTGATGTTGGGGAGTGATGAAGACTTTGGCAACTTCACTGGGGAATCAGGAATGAGAACCTTCAGTCTGCTAGAGGAATTTAAATCCTTGGGGGTTTCAAACTGGGGAGTTAAGAATGAGAATCTTCATTCTGTTGGGGAGTGTTGTACCCCAAATTTTGACCTAAGATATCATCTCCTATCTGCATCATTACATTACAAGTGTTTTGATCTATTGTTTTTAAATTCATAACTTTTTTCAGGCCGAGAGCTATTTATTTTGAACACTAAATTATTTAATCGATTCGTGCTAAAATAATGTTTATTAATTATTTATTATCTTAAATTTAAATAATTGGAATTTGTTTTCGATTATTATGTAATTTAAAGATGTATAGATAATAAAATAAACATTAGAAAAGAGGCGCATTAATCGTGCAGACAGTATTTATTTATTATGCACTATCTTAAATTTAAATAACTGGAATTTATTTTCAGTTATTACATAATTCAAAGATTCATGAATAATATAATAAATATTCGAAAAAGTTCATTAATTGGTCGATAATAATTATTTAATTATTTATCATTCTAAGTAAAAATAATTGAAATTCTATTTTAATTATTATAACTTGGAAAGTCATGAATAATGAATTAAATAATTGAAACTATTAATTGATCAATGATGTTATTTATTTGTTTGTTTACTATTCTGAATTTAGGTAATTGAGATTTATTTTCAATTATTATACAATTTAAATAATTGTAAACAATAAAGTAAGTAATTAGAGAGAAAGAGGAAATTAATTGGCGAATATTGGAATTTTATTCATTTTTTCTAATTGTACAATTATTGTGGTAAATATTGTATTTATTACAACAAAATTGCAATAATAATTTTACAAAGTTAAAATGAAATAAAAACTAATCTAATATTTTCTAATTCTAAATCTTCTATCCAATGCTTTTTTTTGTCTGCTCACTTGATGTTACCTGCAAAAATTAAAAGAAAAAAATTAGATTTGAACAAATAATTAAAAGCAAAAAAAAATCATTTAGTGTTCATCATTAAAAGCAATGGCTGGAATCAGTTTACCCTTTTTTTGCAAATCACGGGATTTCTCCCGGTTCACAAAAAAGGAGAGGAATTTTTATAAATGAATGCACAAATTCATTTTTGCAAAAAAAAACTGCATAGTTCAAAACAATATGCATCAATTCAAATGTTTGACAATAGCATACAAAAATCAACAGCATATACATTATTCAAAGCATTCCAACGTAAACATGCAGCAACATAAGAAGAATTCAAAACTTAGACTTCCATGCAAAGACAAAAAGAGAGCATGCAGTTCAAAACCATTATGCAAGCAATAATATTTCCTCATTCATCATATTCCAGCTCTGTTGCAATTTCAGAAGGAAACAATACATATCATCTTATTATCAAAACTGTACTGAGAGAGAGAAGAGAGGAAGAAGTTTGGTTTTGCAGGTTTTGGTTTAGGCAGAAGGAATTACAAAACAAAACTACAGCAGTAACTCAGTAAAATAAGAAGCACAAGAGTAGAATACAAACAAACTGTATGAAGCAGCTTTGTGCAGAAGGCCAAGGAGATATATTAAAATATACCACAGACCTGTAACAGAAAGGAGAGGCCTAGAGAACCAAAACTGTGAGAACAAACATAAAAACCCCTTCAACATTCAAAAATGGGACATCTATCTATCTCCAAGCTTTCAAAACTAAAAAAGAAAAAACTGTCAAACAGAAGAAATTTTCTCAAAGTCCAAACACTATTTCAAAACCCTTTCTACTGCAAAACCATTTTCTAAACTATCATCCTGTATGGCTTAAACCATACAAACCATTTCAAAACCCTTTCTACTGCATAAACCATACAAAAGACATAGCATAAACACCATCAAACCTGTATATAACCAAAAACATCACGGCCTAAAACCAAATGCCATATGCCATAGCCTATTGTAAAACCTGTACCATCAAAAACCTCAACCATTTCATACACCATTCAAAAACCTATAAAATATTAAACCATTCAAAACCTTCTACTGCATAAACCTGCATTATCAAAACCAGAACCTGCTAACTGCATCATCAAAAACCATAGCCTGCTGCATTTCTAAAACCAGTAGAACCATAAACCAACAAATACCATCACCATTTCAAAAAACCAGCAAAAAAAAACCTCAAACTAGTAGGACCATGAAAACTATCAAAACCATGACCTAAACCAATTTCCAAACCCAAGCATACGAAGACCTCAGATACATCCTCATTGGCCAAAAGAAAAAGAGAAAGCATACAGTAACAAGAATCACAGTGAAGAAGAAGATAGGAAAACGTTCAAGGCAACATTGAAGTACAGTACCAAGGCAAGAAGAAGAAAGACACGAATACAGAATACCAGTGGTCCGAAGTAGCACGCATCCTCCTCGCCGTTCCGGCCTCCTAAGCACTCAAACCCTCCTTCCTCCTTTCTCCAGGTAGCTTTTTCCACCTTCTTGTCCTTTCATAATATCCCGATGATCATGTAAAAACACGAATTAGAATTCGAAATAGGAAATCCACACATGCAAACCGTAATAAACCCTAAGCGAATAAGAAAATGGAATTACCGAATCCGTCGCCCCCTAACGCCTTCGCTGGAGGGAAGAGGAGAGTGGAGAGTGATGGTGGCCATTGAGGAACGCAGAACGCGAATGAAGAGGATGATCGGAGAAGAAGACAAGCAACGATGAGCGCCGTTCTGCACGTTCCAAAACCCTAAATCCCTAATACAAACTAAACATCGTTTAACCCTTAACAAATAATGCTTGGACCTGACCCATCTCATTTGCCAAAAGCCCAACGAGATCCCTTTGTGCAGCACCCCCCCGTTTTCAGTTCTGTTTGGGCCTCTAAATCTGTAGCTCGTATATTTTACTTGTCCTTTTTCTTTGATACATTTTTTTTTCCTTTTTATTTTACTTTCTTTTAATCTTTTAGAATTGTTATCATATTAGTTAATTAGTAAGTGTAATAAAAAAAAAAAACAAGAGATATATTTAATTAGGCAAATTTTAATTAGGTTGATCTTTTTAGTCTAAACTTTGGAATTAATTTAGAAGTTTTAACATTATTTCATTAGGTTAAATTAATAACTTTTAATTTAATTTAGAAATTTTTAACTTTTTTAAATAAGTACTTTATTTTCATATACATAAAAAATAGAATTTAAGAATGTAGACACTTTATTTTTCTAATTAATTCTCCTCTTATATCAATATTAAACAAAAACTCTAAAAACATATAAAAATAGAAACTTAAAAAATATTTTATTAATTCATTCTCTTGTTTTATCAATATTAATATCAAATATATAAAATAAAACTTAAAACTAAAAAGTATTTTGTCTTCGTTAATTAATTCTCATTACCTTTTATCCATATTAAAAATGCGTAAAAAATGAAAACTATTAGAAATACTTTCTTCTCATTAATATTAAACAAAAATCATAAAATGCATTATTCACATCATTTAGTCTATCATTTAATTATTGTTATTTAATCATTATCCGCATAATTTTTCTGTTTATTTACTTCATATTTATTTGTTTATTCTGTTTACGTTTAAATCCCAAGGAAAAACAATAAATTTGTTGACTTTATGTCCTCAAGTCTAATTGCGCGAACTTTCGCATTTCATTAAAACTTAGGATAATTTTTCCTCAAGTATTCAATCTTTTCAAAATTTATACCCTTTAAGCAAAAACTTCGACGTTAGGTCGTCGTATCTTCAAAAACCCGTCTGTATCCCTTTTCGGCCAAAACGATTTATTTTCAATCAAGCGATCAATTTTTAAATAAACAGATATTTCAAAAGGTTCCTATAGAGTACTATAGATGTATTGGGTGCTAATACCTTCCCATTGTATAACCAACCCCCGAACCATAAGATCTCTTTTCAAAAAAACGCTTTGTATTTTCAGTATTATTTACATTGCATATTTAGGGTTTTATTTCGCTCTTTTCCCTTTTCCTTTGGAAACAATAAAGCGCGGTGGCGACTCTTGCTTTTGTGAGACGAATTAATCAATAATTCAATCTCCGATTTACCCCGCTAAATTTTTTATCGCTACAGAATTGGCGACTCTGCTGGGGACAGATTGACCTCTTGCTGGTCCATCCCTAAGTGGGTTAAGCCTAATTTGTCTTATCTGTTTATTATTATTTGTTTTGTTTGATTATGTGTTTAAATTGGGGTTGTTTGGGTTTTTTGCAAAGGACGAATCCTATACCCGGATTAAGTAACACTTAAGGAATAGGACGGGCGGTATAGTCATGTTAACTTTGAGGGAGTAATCCCGAAGAAGGAGGCATGAGATCCCCCACTCAATGGAAGGCCCTCTTGAACTTAATATTTGTTTACCGAGTAATCGGGAAGACGTTATTATTTTCGACCTAGGAGCCCGAGAAGTTGAGGACCGTAGAACCCTAACCCATCTTGGCCTTTTTAGGTGTAGCGCGGAGACTATAACGGAGTAATTCGGAAGTAGTTGTTACGCGATGCTACGCTCGGACGAGTTTTTCTTGAGAATATTGCTAATTATTGAGTAATCAAGACGTTGGTAATATCTGAAGGAGGAATGTAGACTCTGGGAACTCTTAGAACCATGTCTTACAGGTGTGATTGAACCGTTAGTACATACCTTTGGGTGGGCTTTACCCTCGACTCCATGTTGAACGTTGAACCCTTGAACCCCATGTCTGCAAGTTTGTGTGTGACTGTTGCATTATCATTCATTCATGCATTCATCAACATCTTTGTAAAAAAAAAAAAAAAACTTATTTTTCAAGGAACTTCGGAATGATTTTTGCAGACATCTTAGGTTATTATGGAACTTGGAAGGAGAAAAACTCGAAGCTTTAGTTTCAAGGAGCCCGAGATTGAAGAACTGAAGAGTTTGATTCCGAAGATCGAGAGTCCGACGGATTTTCAGAAGAAATATGGGTCCATCGTACCGCTCATGAAGCGCAAGATGAAGAAAGGCATCCTCAACACGTTGGTTCATTTCTATGATCCCTTGTACCGATGTTTCACCTTTCCGGATTACCAGTTGATGCCCACTTTAGAGGAGTACTCTTATATTCTTGGTTTGCCGATCGCCGACCATGTTCCCTTCTCTGGATTAGAAGAAGAGCCCAAATCTCACGAGATAGCAGCTATCACCCACTTAAAGAAGTCAGAGGTAGAGGAGAACATGACTACGAAAGGGGGAATTCGGGGTTTGCCGGCGCAGTTTTTGTTGAAGAAAGCTCGCCACTTTGCTGAGACAAAGGATATTGTTGCCTTCGAAGACGTATTTGCCTTACTCGCATATGGTCTTTTCTTATTCCCTAACGTTGATAAGTTTGTGGATATCAACGCCATCAGAATTTTCCTGATTGGAAATCCGGTCCCTACGCTGCTAGGGGATACATATTACTCCATCCACCTTCGAAACTCTTATCAAGGAGGGATGATTATTTGTTGTGTACCGTTGTTGTATCAGTGGTACGTCTCGCATCTACCTGGGTCTGATGCTTTCTGAGATCTCGAGAAGGAACCGCGTTGGGCGCCAAAGATTATGGCTCTCACTCATTTCGACATTGACTGGTATAATCGAGTTTACCACGACGTGGAGATCATTGATAGCTGTGGTGCTTTTCCTAACGTACCTCTTCTCGGTACGAGGGGTGGAATCAACTACAACCCTGTTCTAGCGCGCCGTCAGTTCGGGTACCCGATGAGAGATAAACCAAACAACATCCATGTGAGTGGTTTCTTTCTTCAGGAAGGACAAGATCATCAGGCTGCTAAGAGGGAGATCGAAGGAGCTTGGCGCCATATCCACAGGAAAGGGAGAGATATGCTGGGACATAGAGGTGCCGTTTCTTTGGAGCCTTACCTGCAGTGGGTCCGTGCTAGGGCTTGTGCTCTCAAGATGCCCTATAAACTTGAGAAACCTTTATTCCCTGCCATTGCACCATCATCTGTTGTTATCCCTATCGCGGATGTAGGAGAATATCAAGGAAATCTAGCTAGGATGAAGTCCGAGAGGGATGCTTGGAAGGAAAAGTACCATATGTCTGAATATGAGAATCGAGTCCTGACTCGACAGTTAAAAGAGAAAGAGGAGTTGTTGCTTATTCAAGACGGCCGGTTCGTTGACCACGACGAGAAGCTTCGTCAGAAGGATGCCTTGCTGAAGAAGTATGCGAGTGAAAGGAAGAGAAAAAGGGAAGGTTCGGTAAGCGTGGCTCTCGTTCCTAGTCCGCAGGAGGAAGTCATTAACCGACTGATAGTTGAGAAGAGGGAGATGGAAGACTTTTATGAAAAGATCAAGAAGCTCCAGTTACACTTGGTGTTTGATCCTTCATCTGAGGATTCCGAGTGATCTTTAACCTTTAGTTTGGCTTATTGATGTAATTTTGTAAAACTATGTAAAAGGGCTTCATGCTCCGAAGTTGTAATTTATTGTTTTATTATGGGCTTCATGCCCCAAAGTTGTAATTTATTGCTTTATTTTAGATTTCATGTTGTAGAATTGTAACTTATCACTTCATTATGGATTCCACGTTTCAAAGTTGTAATTTATTGCTTTCATTATTGGATTTGTTATCCCAAAGTTGTAATTTACTATTTTGATATCCCAAATTGTAAGTTGTAATTTATCGCTTTCGATTAATGGATTGAGTTTTTGTTGTTCCAAATTCCTTTACCATTGATGTATGCAAAATTATCAAAGTTCCTTGAAAAAACTTTTAAAATGAGTCATCATTTGCATCGCCATCATACATCATTCCACATTCCACTTCACATGTTTTCTAGAGTCTCATCCTTGTTCTTTTTCCACCGAAGGTTGTCAAGCTGTCTCACCGATACGACACTCGGGCCAATCGTCAAAGGAAAATGGAAGATTTGGAACAGAAAAATCATGAGCTTCGTGGGGAAGTTGCTACACTTCGTGTCGAGATGGAAAAGTTAACTGCGTTAGTAGAAAGTTTGGTGGCTGTTCAGAATCAGCCATCGACTACAGCTGCCGAGATTCAGACTTCAACTCCAGTGGTTTCCGAGATTGTCACAGTTCCTGCCTCCGTGACTCAAATCAACTCTCCGCTTCAACATCAGATGCCGAAAGGATTTCCGTGGGGAATGCCTTGCAACTTTGTGCCAGAGGGGTATCAGCCTGCCGTACAACCTTTATTTCAACCTGCTTCATCTCTTCCTCAACCAGAAACAACTGCCATGCCGCCAGTAATTCCGTCTGTAACACCTTTTCCGCAACCGATTATGACGACCGTTGCTCCTGTGGTCCACTCCGTGCCATACTTGAATGAACCTACTTATCCTGCCGAGCTTGCTGAAAGTTTGGGTCTCTTTGATAGAATGGAGGAATTTCAGGATCAGTTCCAGGAAATGCAGAAGGAGCTTAGAGCATTGAAAGGGAAGGATTTGTTTGGGAAGAATACGCATGACCTTTGTTTAGTTCCGAACGTCAAGATTCCAGCAAAATTCAAAGTGCCAGACTTTGAGAGATATAAAGGTGATTTGTGTCCTAGAAGTCATTTGACAATGTACGTGAGGAAGATGTCTACGTACTCCGATGATCATGACTTGTTGATTCATTATTTTCAAGATAGTTTGACGGGTGCTGCTCTAAAGTGGTATATGGGTTTAGACAGTATTCGGATCCGAAACTTTAACGATCTTAGCGAAGCCTTCGTCCATCAGTACAAGTATAACGTCGACATGGCGCCGGACCGGGATCAACTCCGGGCGATGTCGCAGAGAGACCGGGAATCTTTTAAGGAGTACGCCCAGAGGTGGCGTGAAATTGCTGCTCAAATCTATCCACCTCTGGAGGAGAAGGAGATGACCAAGATATTTTTGAAGACTTTAGGGTCTTTTTACTATGAAAGAATGATAGCCAGCGCACCCAGTGATTTTATCGAAATGGTAAGCATGGGTATGCGATTAGAGGAAGGGATTCGCGAAGGGCGTTTGGTTAAGGAAGGGAGTCCGTCCAGCAGTGCTAAGAAGTTTGGGAGTGTGTTCCCGAAAAGAAAAGAGCAGGATGTCAGCGCTTTGTTTCCAGGTAGACCTAGGAGAGGGTACTCTCACGTTGCGGCAGTCACTCTGGCTGTCCGCCCAGCTTTGATGACCCCAGCTCATCAAACCCCACCGCCTCAACAACGGCCTTTTCAGCAGCAGCCTCGACAACAGGCTTATCCATTCAACAATCAGAACCGTTCACCCAGAAAACCGCAGTTTGATGCCATTCCTATGACTTATACTTAATTATTCCCTGCTCTTATCAGAAAGAGTCTCATCACGACAAAGCCTCCTCCTGTCGCACCGAACAGTGCTTCTCCGTGGTACAAGGCGGATCAGTTTTGTGAATATCATCAAGGGTCACCGGGGCACAACCTTGAGAATTGCTTTGCTCTGAAGGCGGACGTACAGAGATTAATTAAGAATGGTAT
Organism: Vicia faba; assembly: GCA_948472305.1. Taxonomy (NCBI): domain Eukaryota; kingdom Viridiplantae; phylum Streptophyta; class Magnoliopsida; order Fabales; family Fabaceae; genus Vicia; species Vicia faba. The sequence continues at coordinate 209,175,509 of OX451738.1, read as the reverse complement.
CTTGTCTTTTAAGGATGTTAATCCAAATGTCAGAGATAATCCTTTGCCTCGACATGGGGAAGCTTCGGTGAATATGGTGGAAGGTTGTCCGGGGAAGTTCCGAGTTTTTCAAGTTGAACATATAAGAGAGTCATTGATCAGGTTACATCAGAGTTTGAGAAGACTTGCCTTTGTTAGGCACCAGCATGATTATAATGTTTGTGAGTTTTGTTCAAGAGAGGATGATTGTCCTATTGTGAAGGAGGATATTCAGAAGTTGCTAGATCAGAGAGTTATCACTATTACCTATGACCGAAATCCGGAAGATGAAGTGAATGTTATCATACCACAATTTAATTTGCCTAAATCAGTAGAGATTGCTTATGACAGTCAGGTTGCACCTGTTGATCCTTTGATTATTTGCCCACCTGGCCATGTGCCTTACAATTCAGACCAAGCTGTGCCGTACAAGTATGATGCCACAATGATTGAGAATGGGGTAGAAGTCCCCATACCAACAAGACCGTCTTTTGTTAACATTGCTGATGTGAGTAGAGTTACGAGAAGTGGGCATGTTTTTGCAGCAGTACCTTCGAAGAGACCGGAAGTTCAAGTTAGGAGGCCCATGCCGGCGGAGATTCCGGTGAGAAATGTTGAACCAAGGGTTGAGATAGGCCGACCCAGTGAACCTATCCCTCACCCCGAGGATGATGAGATTTTGAAACTTATCAAGAGAAGTGAATATAAGATCGTGGACCAACTTTTGCAAACACCTTCCAAGATTTCCTTGCTTGCTTTACTGAGAGATTCTGGTGCGCATAGAGAAGCTTTGATGAAGGTCTTGGATCAGGCGTTCGTGGATCATGATGTGACGGTTAATCAGTTTGATGGGATTGTGGGAAATATAACTTCGTGTAACAATCTTGGTTTCAGTGATGAAGAGCTCCCGGAGGAAGGGAGAAATCATAATATGGCTTTGCACATCTCAGTAAGTTGTGGGAATGATATCTTATCAAGTGTGTTGGTGGATACAGGTTCGTCGTTGAATATGATGCCCAAGACTACGTTATCTCGGCTCTCATATCCAGGTGCTCCTATGAGGCCTAGTGGAGTAATTGTTAAGGCGTTTGATGGCTCTAGGAAGACAGTTATTGGTGAGGTGGATCTTCCTGTAGTGATTGGTCCCCATACTTTTCAAATCACTTTCCAAGTGATGGATATTCGTGCTTCCTACAGCTGTTTATTGGGTCGTCCCTGGATTCATGATGCCGGGGCAGTCACCTCTACGCTCCATCAGAGACTAAAGTTTGTAAGACATGGGAAGCTAGTGATGATTGGGGGAGAGAAAGCTATGGTGGTAAGCCATTTATCATCATTTTCTTTTATTGATGCGGATGAGGATGTTGGAACCCAGTTCCAAGGTCTTTCTGTTGCTAAGGGTACAGTAAAGAAGCAAGGGGCATCCATCTCCTCTTTTGAGGATGCGCGGCGAGTGGTGGAAAGTGGTTCGGCCGAAGGATGGGGCCAGGTGTTGACGTTACCCGAGAACAAGTCTAGGGAAGGTCTGGGTTTTCATCTGGTATCTGCAACAGTCAAGCAAGAGGTGGTTGTTCGTCCGATTCAAGAGGTTTTCCGAAGTGCAGGGTTTGTACATCCTGAGGTTGATGCTATCATAGATGATGATTCCGAGGAGGATTTGCCCGATTTTGTGACGCATGGATTGGCTTGCCAAAACTTGATAGTTGTTGATGTTCCCGTTGTTATGCATATTTCCGAGTAATGTTTCGTTTTGTTTTTCTTTGAAAAATTCGCTCTGCCCAAGGCGAAACGTATTTTGTGTCGGGCTATGAAAAATAATTCCTTTTGCTCTGCCCAAGGCAAAAGAGAAATGTTTGGGCTATTTGTTTCAAGTATTTCTCTTCGATAAATAAAATGTTATTTTGTCCACTACTGTTTTATTTTTCACTTTTGGGAAATAATAATGAAATTAATTGGTAGTAATAGGAAACATAATAACCTTTTGTTTTATTTGCACAAATCGATTTCTAAAATAAAGCATAATCATATGTGCAGATTAATCCATGACTTAACCATCGAAAACAATGATCCTATGCCCTCTCCCAACTTTGAATTCCCTGTGTTCAGAGCCGAAGAAGAGGATGATGAAGAGATTCCTGTTGAGATTTCCCGTTTGCTTGAGCATGATGAGAAGATCATTCAGCCGTTTGAAGAACCTGTGAAGTTGGTCAATTTGGGTGGTGAAGAAGATAGAAAGGAGGTTAAAGTCGGAGCATTGCTTATCCCAGAAGTTAAGGAGAAAATGTTGGAGCTTCTCAAAGAGTATGTTGATGTGTTTGCTTGGTCCTACCAAGATATGCCAGGTTTGGACAATGACATTGTGGAGCATCGTTTACCGTTGAGACCTGAATGTCCGCCAATCAAGCAAAAGTTGAGAAGGACTCGTCCCGACATGGCTGACAAGATCAAAGAGGAGGTTCAGAAGCAGATTAATGCAGGTTTCCTTGTTACGTCGGTCTATCCTCAGTGGTTAGCCAACATAGTGCCTGTTGCAAAGAAGGATGGCAAAGTTCGGATGTGTGTAGACTACAGAGATCTGAATAGAGCTAGCCCAAAGGATGACTTCCCATTACCTCATATTGACGTATTGGTCGACAGTACCGCCAAGTTAAAAGTCTTTTCCTTCATGGATGGTTTCTCTGGTTACAATCAAATCAAGATGGCACCGGAAGATATGGAGAAGACCGCTTTCATTACACCTTGGGGAACTTTTTGTTATCGGGTTATGCCGTTTGGTTTGAGGAATGCTGGTGCAACATACCAAAGGGCCATGACTGCTTTGTTCCATGACATGATGCATAAGGAGATCGAAGTGTATGTGGATGACATGATTGCAAAATCACAGACTGAGGAAGATCATTTGGAACATTTGTTGAAGTTATTCCAGCATTTGAGGAAGTACAAACTCCGTCTGAATCCCAACAAGTGTACTTTTGGTGTTCGTTCTGGAAGACTTATGGGTTTCATTGTCAGCCAGAAAGGTATTGAAGTAGATTCTGATAAAGTCAAAGCTATTCGAGAAATGCCTGCCCCCAAGACGGAAAAACAAGTAAGAGGATTCCTTGGGAGACTGAACTACATTTCCAGATTTATATCTCATATGACTGCTACCTGTGGGCCGATTTTCAAGCTTCTCCGAAAGAACCAAGGATGTGTGTGGACAGAAGATTGTCAGAAAGCTTTTGATAGCATCAAAGAATATTTGCTTGAACCTCCCATTTTGATTCCTCCGGTGGAAGGAAGACCGTTGATTATGTACCTGACTATATTGGAAGACTCCATGGGATGTGTGCTTGGTCAGCAAGATGAGACTGGCAGGAAGGAGCATGCTGTATATTATTTGAGTAAGAAATTCACAGACTGTGAGTCTCGATACTCATTGCTTGAGAAAACCTGTTGTGCTTTAGCTTGGGCTGCTCGCCGTCTGCGCCAGTATATGATTAACCACACCACTTGGTTGATCTCCAAAATGGACCCGATCAAGTATATCTTTGAGAAGCCCGCCTTATCCGGAAGAATAGCCCGTTGGCAGATGTTGTTATCTGAATATGACATTGAGTACCACACTCAGAAAGCGATCAAAGGAAGTATTTTAGCCGATCATTTGGCTCACCAACCAATTGACGATTATCAGTCCATCAAGTTTGATTTCCCAGATGAAGATGTTATGTACTTGAAAGCTAAAGATTGTGAAGAGTCGTTACCTGAAGAAGGACCTGATCCTGAATCCCGTTGGGGTTTAATATTTGACGGAGCTGTGAATTCCTATGGAAATGGAATTGGGGCAATCATCGTCACTCCCCGAGGTACTCATATCCCGTTCACGGCAAGATTGAAGTTTGACTGCACGAACAACATGGCTGAATATGAGGCATGTATTATGGGTCTCGAAGAAGCGGTGGATCTAAGGATTAAGATTCTTGATATTTACGGAGATTCAGCATTGGTGATTAATCAAATCAAAGGAGAATGGGAGACTCGTCATCCTGGTTTGATCCCTTACAGAGACTATGCTAGAAGATTGTTAACTTTCTTCAACAAAGTGGAATTACATCATATCCCTAGAGATGAGAACCAAATGGCCGATGCTTTGGCTACTTTGTCTTCAATGTTTCAAGTGAATGATTGGAACGATGTGCCTACAATCCGAGTTATGCGCCTCGATAGACCTGCTCATGTGTTCTCGGTAGAAGAGGTTACCGACGACAAACCTTGGTTCTTTGACATTAAACGTGTTCTTCAAACTCAAGAGTACCCGCCTGGGACATCCAATAAAGATAGGAAAACGTTGAGAAGATTAGCAAGCAGTTTCTTTCTCAATGAAGAAGTTTTGTATAAGAGGAATTATGACATGGTCTTGCTCAGATGTGTAGACAAATGTGAAGCCGACACGCTGATGCAAGAAGTACATGAGGGATCTTTTGGCACTCATGCCAACGGACATGCAATGGCTAGAAAGATGTTGAGAGCTGGTTACTATTGGATGACCATGGAATCTGATTGCTGCAAATATGTGAAGAAATGTCACAAATGCCAGATTTATGCGGACAAGATGCACGTGCCGCCAACCCTCCTCAATGTTATCTCTTCACCTTGGCCTTTCTCTATGTGGGGCATTGATATGATTGGAATGATTGAACCCAAAGCTTCAAATGGTCATCGTTTCATCTTGGTAGCGATCGATTATTTTACTAAGTGGGTGGAAGCAGCATCTTATGCTAATGTAACCAGACAGGTGGTAGTCAGATTTATCAAGAATCAGATCATTTGTCGATACGGCATCCCGAGCAAGATCATCACGGATAATGGTTCGAATTTGAATAACAAGATGATGAAGGAGCTTTGTGAAGAGTTCGAGATCGAACATCATAATTCTTCTCCTTACAGACCGAAGATAAATGGGGCTGTTGAAGCTGCTAACAAGAACATCAAAAAGATTGTTCAGAAGATGGTAGTAACTTATAAGGATTGGCATGAAATGCTTCCGTTTGCTTTACACGGATACCGTACTTCAGTTCGAACTTCAACGGGCGCGACCCCATTTTCCCTAGTTTATGGTATGGAAGCAGTACTCCCCGTGGAAGTTGAGATTCCGTCTCTGAGAGTGTTGATGGAAGCTAAACTTTCTGAGGCCGAATGGTGTCAAAGTAGATATGATCAGTTGAATTTGATTGAGGAGAAGAGGTTGACAGCTTTGTGTCACGGTCAATTATATCAGCAGAGAATGAAGAAGGCTTTTGATAAGAAGGTTCGACCACGCGAGTTCAGAGAAGGTGACCTTGTGCTCAGGAAGATTTTATCTTTCCAACCTGATTCTAGGGGCAAGTGGGCTCCGAATTATGAAGGACCGTATGTTGTTAAGAAAGTTTTCTCTGGCAGTGCTTTGATTCTCACCAATATGGACGGTGAAGAACTCCCGCGTCCCTTGAACGCCGATGCAGTCAAGAAGTATTTCGCTTAGGCAAGCTTTTGGTCAGACCAGACTTGGCATTCGAACACATTTCGGAATTCGAAGTTGTTAGGGAGAATAGTGATCATTGTTTTTGCGTGACCTTTTTATTTCATATACTACTTCCCAAACTTTTTGTAAACCATTGGAGTCGCATTGTTAGCGAACTACCATCTTATTAATGAAATTTGAGCGTTTTTACCTTTTGTGGGCAAAATTTTAATTTTTTACGACAATATTTGAAACAAAGTATTTAAAATATTCTTATTTTAAAAAATAAAAAATAAAAATTAAAAAAAAAAAAAAAAAGTGTCGTGAGTAACGAAGGGAATGTTAACAGTCGTTCCGAAGATAGTCAAGCCATGAAATGCAAGACAGTACAGTGATTTATACTTGCACGATGAGTTTGTTTTCTTTCAAAATCGTCATGAAGTGTTGGCTGTGTACACACTTGGTTTTGGTGGTGCGAAATTTGGTGACTCCCCAGTTGTTCCAGTTAAGTGTTGTTTTAGCTACCTTTGTTTGGGAGATTTTGAAGTGCGGTACACTTCGTCTCATGCCAGTTTGTCTATTGGTATTGTAAGTCTGGATTTGGATGCTTTTCTCCTCAGAAGACTTGAACCTTGTGGCGTGTTGCGCTCTGAGGTTGCTGTGTGGTTCCAGTTCCAGTTATTTTTCAGTTTTCTTTAAGATTGGCCGAGTATCTATCTTTTCGCGACATCTTATTATCTTCAAGATATTCCATCTGTCTGTTTTTGTCAGCACAACATTCGTTACTCATTTACACTCATATCAGCATGCATATCCACATTTGCCGTTGACTTTGGTTCGTACTTCGTTTATTCGAACCACGTACGTATTTCTTTCCAAGTAGAAGATTAGCTTAGGCAGAAAATGTGTTTCCTTTCTAAATTCCCCAACTGAGCTAATCCTCGTGGATGATTTCTAATTCAGCTTATCTTGTCCATTTCTGGATAGGATGAATCCCCAGTCGAATTACTTTCTCATTGGGTAGAGTTTTGTTTGACTGTCTTCTCTCTGGTTTATTCCTGGATGAAGTTGTTACCTCTTGCATAGGCTATCTCCTTGATTCTTCCCAGTGAAACCGCGACCTAGACAGATGGTGCATTTATTTTGCACATTTATACGTGATATCCTTGGGAATGGACTGATTCATGATTCTCTTGGACGAAGATTTTATTCTCTGCCAGTGTCATCGCAATTTCCTTCTGAGTTATTCTTTGGAAAACGACAAGCGGCAGCTCTTCATGAGCAACTTGTACGTTATAGACACTGCTGGAAAACGACAAGCGGCAGCTCTTCATGAGCAACTTGTACGTTACTTTCTTGAAAGCACCGAGCAGCAGCTCTTCACGAGCTACTAGTGCGTCATTACTTTTTTGAAAGCGCCGAGCAGCAGCTCTTCACGAGCTACTAGTGCGTCATTACTTTTTTGAAAGCGCCGAGCAGCAGCTCTTCACGAGCTACTAGTGCGTCATTTACTTTTTTGGAAGCGACAAGCAGCAGCTCTTCACGAGCTACCAGTACGTTATTATTCTTCGGAAAACGGCAAGCGGCGGTCTCTTTATTTGAGCAACTTGTACGTTATTACTTTTCTGGAATACAGCAAGTGGTAGCCTCTTTATTTGAGCAGCTTGTATGTTATCGGTATTTTCTTTGGACGACAGCAAGTGGTAGCCTCTTTATTTGAGCAGCTTGTATGTTATCGGTATTTTCTTTGGACGACAGCAAGTGGTAGCCTCTTTATTTGAGCAGCTTGTATGTTATCGGTATTTTCTTTAGGCGACAACAAGTGGCAGTTTTCTTTATTTGAACAACTTGCGTACCTACAATATTATTTCAGCATTTATGAGTATATCTCCGAAAATCTCGCAGAGAAGGTTTGTCAGGAATCATTACCTTCAGAAATCGGTAATCTGTTATCAGCAATTTGATACTCTCTGTCTATCATTGACCTTGAGTTGCGAACTCACTGTTTTGGGTCAATAATCTGTTATGGCCTATGCAAGATGCTCTCTTTGTTAGGGTCAGAGGTCGTATCCCCTCAATTTTGTTCACTATCAGGAGTCTGTCGTTTAAAGTCGATAACTCGTTTCCCCAGTAATGTATAATCCATGTCTCTGTTTTGTTGGTGTTCGATTCCTCCAACATTGTCCTGTTTCATATAACATCTTTCTCTGTGAATTCAATCATTGCATTCATATCAAACATGACGACGGCATCTTAGCACAAAATTTGCGTAATTATGTATTTAAGTATCTTCAATCTCTTCGAAACGAAGATTTCGATCTTCATATCTCCGGACAGAAGAAACTTAAATAGGGGCAGTTGTTGTACCCCAAATTTTGACCTAAGATATCATCTCCTATCTGCATCATTATATTACAAGTGTTTTGATCTATTGTTTTTAAATTCATAACTTTTTTCAGGCCGAGAGCTATTTATTTTGAACACTAAATTATTTAATCGATTCGTGCTAAAATAATGTTTATTAATTATTTATTATCTTAAATTTAAATAATTGGAATTTGTTTTCGATTATTATGTAATTTAAAGATGTATAGATAATAAAATAAACATTAGAAAAGAGGCGCATTAATCGTGCAGACAGTATTTATTTATTATGCACTATCTTAAATTTAAATAACTGGAATTTATTTTCAGTTATTACATAATTCAAAGATTCATGAATAATATAATAAATATTCAAAAAAGTTCATTAATTGGTCGATAATAATTATTTAATTATTTATCATTCTAAGTAAAAATAATTGAAATTCTATTTTAATTATTATAACTTGGAAAGTCATGAATAATGAATTAAATAATTGAAACTATTAATTGATCAATGATGTTATTTATTTGTTTGTTTACTATTCTGAATTTAGGTAATTGAGATTTATTTTCAATTATTATACAATTTAAAGAATTGTAAACAATAAAGTAAATAATTAGAGAGAAAGAGGAAATTAATTGGCGAATATTGGAATTTTATTCATTTTTTCTAATTGTACAATTATTGTGGTAAATATTGTATTTATTACAACAAAATTGCAATAATAATTTTACAAAGTTAAAATGAAATAAAAACTAATCTAATGTTTTCTAATTCTAAATCTTCTATCCAATGCTTTTTTTTGTCTGCTCATTTGATGTTACCTGCAAAAATTAAAAGAAAAAAATTAGATTTGAACAAATAATTAAAAGCAAAAAAAAATCATTTAGTGTTCATCATTAAAAGCAATGGCTGGAATCAGTTTACCTTTTTTTTGCAAATCACGGGATTTCTCCCGGTTCACAAAAAAGGAGAGGAATTTTTATAAATGAATGCACAAATTCATTTTTGTCAAAAAAAAACTGCATAGTTCAAAACAATATGCATCAATTCAAATGTTTGACAATAGCATACAAAAATCAACAGCATATACATTGTTCAAAGCATTCCAACGTAAACATGCAGCAACATAAGAAGAATTCAAAACTTAGACTTCCATGCAAAGACAAAAAGAGAGCATGCAGTTCAAAACCATTATGCAAGCAATAATATTTCCTCATTCATCATATTCCAGCTCTGTTGCAATTTCAGAAGGAAACAGTACATATCATCTTATTATCAAAACTGTACTGAGAGAGAGAAGAGAGGAAGAAGTTTGGTTTTGCAGGTTTTGGTTTAGGCAGAAGAAATTACAAAACAAAACTACAACAGTAACTCAGTAAAATAAGAAGCACAAGAGTAGAATACAGACAAACTGTATGAAGCAGCTTTGTGCAGAAGGCCAAGAAGATATATTAAAATATACCACAGACCTGTAACAGAAAGGAGAGGCCAAGAGGAACCAAAACTGTGAGAACAAACATAAAAACCCCTTCAACATTCAAAAACGGGACATCTATCTATCTCCAAGCTTTCAAAACTAAAAAAGAAAAAACTGTCAAACAGAAGAAATTTTCTCAAAGTCCAAACACCATTTCAAAACCCTTTCTACTGCAAAACCATTTTCTAAACTATCATCCTGTATGGCTTAAACCATACAAACCATTTCAAAACCCTTTCTACTGCATAAACCATACAAAAGACATAGCATAAACACCATCAAACATGCATATAACCAAAAACATCACGGCCTAAAACCAAATGCCATATGCCATAGCCTATTGTAAAACCTGTACCATCAAAAACCTCAACCATTTCATACACCATTCAAAAACCTATAAAATATTAAACCATTCAAAACCTTCTACTGCATAAACCTGCATTATCAAAACCAGAACCTGCTAACTGCATCATCAAAAACCATAGCCTGCTGCATTTCTAAAACCAGTAGAACCATAAACCAACAAATACCATCACCATTTCAAAAAACCAGCAAAAAAAAAACCTCAAACCAGTAGGACCATGAAAACTATCAAAACCATGACCTAAACCAATTTCCAAACCCAAGCATACGAAGACCTCAGATACATCCTCATTGGCCAAAAGAAAAAGAGAAAGCATACAGTAACAAGAATCACAGTGAAGAAGAAGATAGGAAAACGTTCAAGGCAACATTGAAGTACAGTACCAAGGCAAGAAGAAGAAAGACACGAATACAGAATACCAGTGGTCCGAAGTAGCACGCATCCTCCTCGCCGTTCCGGCCTCCTAAGCACTCAAACCCTCCTTCCTCCTTTCTCCAGGTAGCTTTTTCCACCTTCTTGTCCTTTCATAATATCCCGATGATCATGTAAAAACACGAATTAGAATTCGAAATAGGAAATCCACACATACAAACCGTAATAAACCCTAAGCGAATAAGAAAATGGACTTACCGAATCCGTCGCCCCCTAACGCCTTCGCTGGAGGGAAGAGGAGAGTGGAGAGTGCTGGTGGCCATTGAGGAACGCAGAACGCGAATGAAGAGGCTGATCGGAGAAGAAGACAAGCAACGATGAGCGCCGTTCTGCACGTTCCAAAACCCTAAATCCCTAATACAAACTAAACATCGTTTAACCCTTAACAAATAATGCTTGGACCTGACCCATCTCATTTTCCAAAAGCCCAACGAGATCCCTTTGTGCAGCACCCCCCCGTTTTCAGTTCTGTTTGGGCCTCTAAATCTGTAGCCCGTATATTTTACTTGTCCTTTTTCTTTGATACTTTTTTTTTTCCTTTTTATTTTACTTTCTTTTAATCTTTTAGAATTGTTATCATATTAGTTAATTAGTAAGTGTAATAAATAAAAAAACAAGAGATATATTTAATTAGGCAAATTTTAATTAGGTTGATCTTTTTAGTCTAAACTTTGGAATTAATTTAGAAGTTTTAACATTATTTCATTAGGTTAAATTAATAACTTTTAATTTAATTTAGAACTTCTTAACTTTTTTAAATAAGTACTTTATTTTCATATACATAAAAAATAGAATTTAAGAATGTAGACACTTTATTTTTCTAATTAATTCTCCTCTTATATCAATATTAAACAAAAACTCTAAAAACATATAAAAATAGAAACTTAAAAAATATTTTATTAATTCATTCTCTTGTTTTATCAATATTAATATCAAATATATAAAATAAAACTTAAAACTAAAAAGTATTTTGTCTTCGTTAATTAATTCTCATTACCTTTTATCCATATTAAAAATGCGTAAAAAATGAAAACTATTAGAAATACTTTCTTCTCATTAATATTAAACAAAAATCATAAAATGCATTATTCACATCATTTAGTCTATCATTTAATTATTGTTATTTAATCATTATCCGCATAATTTTTCTGTTTATTTACTTCATATTTATTTGTTTATTCTGTTTACGTTTAAATCCCAAGGAAAAACAATAAATTTGTTGACTTCATGTCCTCAAGTCTAATTGCGCGAACTTTCGCATTTCATTAAAACTTAGGATAATTTTTCCTCAAGTATTCAATCTTTTCAAAATTTATACCCTTTAAGCAAAAACTTCGACGTTAGGTCGTCGTATCTTCAAAAACCCGTCTGTATCCCTTTTCGGCCAAAACGATTTATTTTCAATCAAGCGATCAATTTTTAAATAAACAGATATTTCAAAAGGTTCCTATAGAGTACTATAGATGCATTGGGTGCTAATACCTTCCCATTGTATAACCAACCCCCGAACCATAAGATCTCTTTTCAAAAAAACGCTTTGTATTTTCAGTATTATTTACATTGCATATTTAGGGTTTTATTTCGCTCTTTTCCCTTTTCCTTTGGAAACAATAAAGCGCGGTGGCGACTCTTGCTTTTGTGAGACAAATTAATCAATAATTCGATCTCCGATTTACCCCGCTACATTTTTTATCGCTACAGGGAGTAAAAACTCGGTGGGGAATAGCTATACTGCTGGAAAGTAAGCTATCCTGCTAGAGGGTAAGTTCAAGACTCTGGGGGAAAAGCTTATTCATGTTTGGAGGAAGTTCGGGAGTTTGGGTCGTATGCCAATTTACTAGGGAATTATCCTTAGTTGGGGATAAAAGTTAACTGTTATCTGGTTAATTCTAAAATTTTAAGATAACTTGCTTGGGAATCTGGGGAAACTTAATGGTTTCTGTTGTAGGTTGATAGTTGGAAACTTGACTCCGTTGGGGAAGAAGGTTTCATCTTTGCTGGGGATTTATGACCCAAAGTTTTTTCTCCGCTGGGGATTGGGAGTTGGAAAACTTAACTCTGATGGTGAGTTAAAGGTTTGAAATATAACTCTGTCGGGGATTGAGAGTTTGAAGTTCGGACTCCGGTGGGGATTTTTGAAATTTAATTCTGCTGGGGATAATGTATTTCAAGGTTGTAGTTCCGCTGAGGATCCAGATGATGTGCTGCAAGGGATTTCTCTTGGAATAGCCTGAAGACGTTTTCCTATACTTTCAACCTGTCAGTAATTATTCTTTCACATTTCAATTATTTGTAAACAGTGATTATATTCAAATGCATATGCTTATTTAATAAAGCATTGGACGTTTTCAAAATAAAACACAAGTGTAAAGAAAAAGAAAATGCAAATAGTTTTCTGCACTTTGAAGTATCTTTGTATTAACTTTGTGTAAGTATTTTGTACAAAGGAAATAGACATCCTAGTAAGAGAATGTTGTCATAAAATTGAGAAAAATTTATACAAAGCAAGGTGGCTATGTGTAAAAATTCCATGGGGTTCCCATTCTGCTATAGCCTTCATAACTCTGGATATCTTGTCCATTTGTTGCTTCGTCCGAAGATGATTTGATCGATCAGAAGCCCGGAGCTTGTTTGTGAAGAGATCGTCCTTAAAGTGATCCGACGAGACATAGTCATACGCTTTAATTCCCTAACTTTTGCCTGGACCTCCCTTTCGGGTTTTCGATCCACCGGGAAACCCTTTTTTGCCCAAGTCTCCCTTTCGGGTTTTCAACTTGCCGGGTGTATAGATTTTTTTTATTTATCCCTAATTTTTTCCTGAACTGCCCTTTCGGGTTTTCGATTCACCGGAATGCCCATTTTTTGCCCAAATCGCCCTTTCGCGTTTTCAACTTATCGGTTCGTTTATGCGTAGTATCTTTTGACTATGTTTGTGTTTGCAGGGTGCGGCAGGTCGTCACTGTCCATGGTGGTTAATATCATTGCCCCACCAGAAAAGATGTTTTTGATCACAAATGGTCCTTCGTAAGTAGGAGTCCATTTGCCCATGGGATCACTCTGCGGCAAGATGATCCGCTTGATTACAAGATCCCCGACTTGATATACCTGGCGTCTGACTTTCTTGTTGAATGCCTTGATCATTCGCTTTTGATACGCCTGACCATGGCAAACAACAGTAAGTCGCTTTTCATCAATCAAGTTAAGTTGATCAAGCCGGGTCTGAATCCAATCGTATTCACTCAAACCAGCATCTTTCATGATTCTCAAGGAGGGAATCTGAACCTCGATAGGTAAAACAGTTTCCATGTCGTATACCAAAGAATAGGGTGTTACCCCAGTTGATGTTTGTGCTGTGGTGCGGTACCCATGCAGAGCAAACGGTAACATCTCATGCTAGTCTTTGTAGGTGATTGTCATCTTTTGTATGATTTTCTTGATGTTTTTGTTTGCAGCTTCGACAGCACTGTTCATCTTCGGCCGATAGGGAGATGAATTGTGATGTTGAATCTGGAACTGCTCGCACAAGGCAGTGATCATAGAGTTGTTCAGGTTTGTACAGTTGTCAATGATGATCCTGTCAGGGATGTCGTACCGGCAAATGAGATTATGCTTGATGAAGCGGGCAACAACATTCTTTGTAACGGAGGCGAAGGAAGCTGCTTCGACCCACTTGGTAAAGTAATCAATGGCCACCAGGATGAAATGGTGTCCATTGGATGTTGTAGGCTTGATCTCTCCAATCATGTTGATCCCCCATATAGCGAATGGACAAGGAGCTGTTAGGAAATTTAGAGGAACTAGAGGTATATGTACCTTGTTGGCATAGATTTGGCATTTGTGACAAGTATGGGAATGTTGATGGCAGTCAGCTTCCATGGTAGACCAGTAATATCCTGCCCGTAGAATCTTCTTAGCCATCGTGTGACCGCTTGAGTGGGTGCCAAAGGTACCATTGTGTAGTTCAGCCAAGATCTGTTCAGCTTCAACCTTGTCTACACATCAGGGTAGAATGCAATCATGATTGCGCTTGTATAGGATACCATTGCTCAAGAAGAACTTAGTTGCGAACCTTCTTAAGAACTTTTTGTCGTTGACTGAAGCTCCTTCAGGGTATTCTTATGCTTCGAGATACCTTTTGACGTCATGAAACCAAGGCCGGTCCACTACTTCATCGGTATTAATCTCGTCACAATGTGCAGGTTCGTCCATCCTTTCAACGGTGACTTGAGGAGCCTCATTATCCCAGTTAAGTTTAAACATGGATGACATTGTAGCTAGCGCATCTGCTAGCTGATTCTCTTCTCGCGGGAAATGCTCGAAGGTAATCTGCTCGAAATGTGGTAACAATGTCATGACATGTTCTTTGTAAGGGATAAGGTTTGGATGTTTAGTATCTCACTCTCCTTTGATTTGACTGATAACCAAAGCTGAGTCCCCAAATACAATCAAAGATTTGATTCCCAAGTCAATTGCAGCCTTGAGACCAAAGATACAAGCTTCATATTCGGCCATGTTGTTGGTGCAGCTGAAGCAGAGTCTGGCGGTGAAAGGTGTATGGAAACCTTCTGGAGAGATAAGTACCGCGCCGATACCGTTGCCAAGTGCGTTGGAGGCACCATCAAAGTACACGGTCCACCGGGATCCTTGTTCAGGTCCGTCATACAGTATGTTTTCTTCAATGTTGCTCAAAGTCATGATATCCTCGTCGGGGAAGTCGAACCTCATGGATTGGTAATCTTTGACAGCTTGATGGGCCAGATGATCGGCTAGCACACTCCCCTTTATGGCTTTTTGGGTCGTGTACTGTATATTGTATTTTGTGAGGATCATCTGCCACCTAGCGATTCTTCCAGATAGAGCAGGCTTCTCAAAGATGTACTTGATTGGATCCATATTAGAGATCAGCAAAGTGGTATGAGTCAACATATACTGCCTTAGCCGGCGAGCAGTCCATACCAAAGCGCAGCAAGTTTTATCGAGCTGTGAGTATCGGGTCTCACAGTCGGTAAACTTTTTGCTAAGGTAATAAATGGCATGCTCTTTTCGGTCAGACTCGTCATGTTGGCCCAGTACGCACCCCATTGAATTCTCCAGGACAGTCAGATACATGATAAGCGGTCTTCCCTCGACGGGAGGCATCAAGATAGGAGGTTCTAGCAAATACTCCTTGATTTTATCGAAAGAAACTTGACAGTCATCATTCCATTTAACCACCTGATCTTTCTTAAGCAGCTTGAAGATTGGTTCACAGGTAGATGTTAGCTGAGAAATGAACCTTGCAATGTAGTTTAGGCGTCCCAAGAAACCTTTGACCTCCTTCTCAGTGCGAGGGGCAAGCATTTCTTGTATAGCTTTGACTTTGGCAGGATCAACCTCGATGCCTTTTTTACTGACGATGAATACCAAGAGTTTACCGGACCTGACTCCGAAAGTGCACTTGTTAGGGTTCAGTATGAGCTTGTACTCTTTCAACCTGACAAACAGCTTTTGCAGATGGTTGAGGTGTTCTTCTTCATTTTGTGAACGGGCTATCATGTTGTCTACGTAGACCTCTATCTCATGATGTATCATATCATGAAACAAAGCCACCATGGTGCGTTGATAGGTTACCCCGACATTCTTCAGTCAGAATGGCATCACTTTATAATAGAACGTACCCCACTGTGTAACAAAAGTAGTTTTCTCCATGTCTTCAAGGGTCATTTTGATCTGGTTGTACCCTGAAAATTCGTCCATGAAGGAAAATACCTTGTGCTGAGTTGTATTGTCAACCAAGATGTCAATGTGCGGTAGTGGAAAATCATCTTTAGGGCTAGCCCTGTTTAAGTCTCTGTAATCCACGCACATTCTCACTTTTCCGTCCTTCTTGGGCACGGGCACAATGTTAGCAACCCATTGTGGATAGGATGTAACAGTAAGAAAGCCAGCATTGAACTGCTTCATCACTTCAGCTTTAATCTTTTCAGACATGTCGGGCCTCATTCAGCGGACCTTCTATTTAATTGGTGGACAGTCTTCTCTAGTAGGGAGATGGTGAACCATAATATTTGTATCAAGTCTTGGCATGTCTTCGTAGGACCAGGCGAAGATTTCAACATATTCATTCAACAGTTGAACTAAGCGCTCTTTGACATTTGGCTCTAGGTTGGCACCCACTCTAACTTCTTTTTTGTCTTCCTATGTTCCCAAGTTGATAGTCTCTAACAACTACTCATGTGGTAGAATAGCCCTTTCTTCCTGTTGTAGTAGTCTAGCCAATTTTCTCGGCACTTCACAGTCTTCATCACCTTCATACTCGGCATGGTATACCAGATCTTTAGAGTCACTGAAGGCCATAGCAGAATTGTTACCCATGGAATCCGGAATGGATGGGTACCTGCATTGGTAAGTGAGGGTGTGTGTAAGGGATAGCCACCTTTAAACAAATAAAATGTAAAAAAGAAAGAAAATGAACACAAAAGTTTATATATGAAAACATCCATGATTCATTAAAATGGCATATGAAGATGAAAAAATCAAACCCTTACAAATGGACCTATGTACCTCGGGTAAGGTACAAGGTTAAAAGTGTACGAATTGTTTAGGAATTATTACAAACCAACATAAATGTTTGAAAGATAAATTACTGATTGATGAAAGTAATGGGAATAAAGTCCTTTGCCTCCCAATTGCACAATCCTCCTTCAACGGTAGGGAAATCCAGTCTTCTAGATTGTTCTCCTCTTCACCATCCTCCAAAGCACTGACTCCATGATGGGTGATCTTCACTGGTGGTCCTCCAGCCCAGGAGCAACGCACAGCCTTTTGAGCAGAAGCAATGAAACCCAGGCCGAATTTATCAGACTTGAAAGGAAAATCGGGAAGTTTCCCCTAGATTGTGCTTTCTCCTTCTTCAATCACAGCCTTTGCATCTTTGAGTGACGACATCTGAGGCGGAGGTCGGGTAATCATGGGTATAGAAGGCACTGCCGCAATCTCCTGAGATACCTCTTCAAAATGCTGAAAGGGGGTTTCGATGAATTCACCATCCAATTCCACATAGCGGAAAGAATTAAGATGGCTTATCATGTATTCCTCTTCACCGTGAACTGTCACAATTTTCCCCTGAACAGGGTACTTGAGCTTCTGATGCAGATTGGAAGTAACGACTCCAGCATGATGAATCCAGGGTCTTCCTAACAAGCAAGAATAGGAGGGACGGATGTCCATGACATAGAATGTGGAGTTGAAGGTTTCAGTACCCACTTTAATCGGGATGTCCACCTCCCCGTGGACCATCCATTTAGAACCATCAAAGGCTCTGACAATGATGTTGCTGGGCTTCAAAGTTAAACCTTCACAATCTAGCCTATCCAATGCCTTCTTTGGTGAGACGTTCAGCGATGAACCAGTGTCTACCAGAACGTGTGCCAGAGTAGTCCCTCTGCATTCTACCGAGACATGCAAAGCGCCATTATGTTTCCTCCCTTTGATTGTTAGATCAGCGTCGAAGAACCCTAGACCATTGTCTGCTGTTAGGCTAGCCACACATTCCTGGAACTGGTCCGCGGAGGTTTCCTGGGGCACATGGGCCGTCTTCAAGAATTTGATCAAAGCTTTGGCATGAGCTTCTGAACAAAGTAGCAAGGCCAGCATAGATATTTTTGAGGGGTTTTGCCCCAGTTGCTCCACAACATTATAATCACTTTTATTGATTATTTTCAAAATCTCTTCCATTTCTTTTTGAGTGGTCTCAGGGATGACCAAAGGCTGAGCCCTCGTTCTGACGGGCGCTTCTTGGATCCACTTCCCTCTATCCTCAGCAACAGTAGAGGGTACAACTTCAGGAGTCACAACTTCTTTAATAACTGGAGTTCTCACAGATATGTTGACCGGCACAGGATTATCCTTAGGAGCAATTGAGGGTCCGAAGATTGCCCTTGGAGGAGCAATCTCTGGAGAGAAAATTCTTCCGCTGCGGGTGATTTTACTCGTTCCAGCAATATTTCCAATGTCGGAAGTCTCTTCATCAGAACTTTCTTCATTCGATTCAATCTGCTTAATACCGTGGTAGAAGATCTTTCCTCTATAGTTCCACGGTATTGATTTGTTGGACTTGTATGGGATAGGCCCCGGCATAGTTATCTTCAGAGGTGTAATCTTCGGATCAGATGTAATCTTAACAGGTCTTTTGGAGACCTTGGAAAGATTGGCGGATATGGTAATTATAGCAACATCATTAACAGGAGTCAGTGTAACAAGAGTCTTTTCAAAAAGTATCTCTTGATTATCCATTAGGCGCTGGATGCCTAACTTCAACAACGGACAGTCGGTTGGTAAGGAGGAACAAATGCAGCAATCTTCTTCACAACCTGGGAAAATCCTAGCCTTCAACAGATTCAGCTTGATTATCGGTAACGAAGTCATCAAATCATCAACAGTAGCAACATACAGATCCTCTTCAATAGCATGAGCATTGTGGCCATGCTTTGGCATTGGAGCAGATATCACATTCGGTTTTTCAGGGGCGTCAAATTCCACTTCCTTAGTGTCTATTAAATCCTGAATCTTATTCCTGAGGGCCCAACAATTGTTCGTGTCATGCCCCAGGCTGTCTGAATGATAAGCACACTTGGTGTTGGGATGGTAATGTGGCGATGTAGTGTTAGGGTTTTTAGGGGCCTCCCTCAAACTGGTAAGGTTTAACTTCAAGAGATGGGGTAGAACCTGAGCGGGGGTCATATTTATCCGGGTGTATTGCCGTGCAGGCCTTTCCACTCTTGTTTGGTTGGTTCTAGGTTTATTATTTCTGGGATGATCAGCTGCAGACTTCTGAATCATTACGGCCCCCACCGCTGGCCGGCGCTCAACTCTTCCTTGACCTCTTTGAGAGTAGACAACTGATACTTCCTTCTTTGCTGGAAAAGTCTTCTTGATGGCAGCGGAAGCAGATGCATCCTTTTGAATTTTTCCTCTCTTGATTCCGGCTTCAACTCTCTCACCAGTCAGAATTAACTAAGTGAACCCCGCAGACGAACTTCCAATCAGGTGATTGAAGAAAGGCCCGGACAGTGTATCCAAGAACATATCTACAAGCTCCCTCTCAAATAGAGGTGGTTAAACTCGTCCCGCCAAGTCTCTCCATTTCTGAGCATACTCTTTGAAACCTTCATTTGATACCATGCCCATACTCTGTAATTGAGTACGGGTTGGTGCTAAATCTGCATTATATTGATATTGTCTGTAGAAGGCAGCTGCCAAATCTTCCCAATTATGCACATCAGATATCTCTAGCTGGTAGAACCAATCTAACTGCGTCCCCGAAAGACTGTCCTAGAAGAAATGAACCCACAGGTCCTTATCAGAAGAATGCGGTTGGATTTTTCTGACGTAAGACCGCAGATGCATCTATGGACAAGACAAACCATCGTATTTAGCAAAAAGAGGCACCTTGAACTTAGGGGGAATGACAATCCCAGCAACCAACCCTAGCTCTTCGAAGTCCAGCCCAGGCACTCTTTGCACCTCCATGGCAGCCAGACGCTCTTCCAGATTCTTGTATTTGTCGTCTGCAGGAGGGTACTACTGCTCAGAATATTCTTCATCCTCTTCATTTTCTTCTTCCTCAGACTCAGATTGCACGGCAGTTCCTTTACCTTTTCCTACCCCTTCATCAGATGTTGAGGGGAAATCCAGGACCCTTCTATCTTGGTTCTCAAATATTCTTCCCATGGTAGCCACACCAACCCTCTTCTTTTTCTTCTTCTCTTTTTCCTTTTCCAGTAGACCTTTGAGCTCCTCCTGACCCTTTTCCAAGGTCATGAGTAGCTGTTGGAACTGTGAATTCTGCGCCTGTAAGTCTTTGACTGTCTGCTCTATATCCATCTTGCTGAAATAAACAGCAGAGAGATAAGGAAACCTGGTGTGAAGACCTGCTTATGCATATGATGAATGATGTGTTATTCATGTAATGCATTCAAGGATTCAGAAATTCAAATTTGTTGCAAACAAAAAGAATACACGTCATATTAATAAGAAGAATTTGTTAGTACATAAATGCCCCATGGGCAAAATAATACAAAATTCTAATGTAAAAATACGTTGCGCATCCTCTTTGGTGCTATGTAGGTGTTGAGAGTCTGCTCTTCATGAAGTTGGCGAGTAAGTTCCAAAACCTTCTTCTCACTGGCGTAGAATTGGGCTTCAAAAGTATCGCGTTCTCCCTTGAGCTGTATCCAACTTCTTTGCAAATCTTCAAGTGATATTGGCATGTCAGGATGTAGGAGGGTGTATGGAACCTCTCCTTCCACAACAGGCTCTTTGATCACAGGAAGTATGTAGGGGTAAGGCATCATAAGACTTTGGGCACGGGTTCGTACCCACTTGAGGTAAGGCTCAAGGGGGATGGAATTCTTGTGTCCCAATGTCTTACTGTCCACCTTGTTGGGCATCCTCCAAGCTCGGATAAACCTTTGTCGAAGTCCTTGATCGTCGTTGTTGAAGTCAAAAACCAAGTCTGGAATCAGCATGTTATGTGGGCCATCCCTTCGGGCATACCCAAACTGTCTCAGAGCCAAGAAGGGGTTGTAGGTAATGCCTCCCCTAATGCCAAGTAGAGGGACATTAGGAAATTCCCCACAACGATCAATGATCATAATATTTTCTCTGGATCGAGAACACCAATGAACATATGAATGTGTAAGAGTCATCAATCGTTGTGACCACCTCAAACCTTGTGTTGGCTGAAGATTTTGATAAAGTTATTTAGAAGCCAAAAGGGATAAACGTTCTGATCGAAATGGAATTAAACGCCATATTTCAAAGTTGCAGAAGCAGTGTTTCGAATAAGTGTGTCAAAGCTTGAAGCTTCGAACGGTAATTATGGGAACATATCCAAATGAGCCTCGAAACAACAGCAAAGCTATGTTTGGAAAGAACGCTCGAAATAGAGAGACACCAAAAGCATTTAAAATTCAAATGGAAGCGGGACTTTCAAAGTTTGAAAGTTATGTGTTGGAGCATTTGGGGACACGTGGAAAGATGAAAGAAGCATTGTCTTGCATGTTCGAAACGTGGCATAATCCTGTAGCGAGACCGTTAGGGTCAAATTAGTATAAATAGAAGTCTTAGTATTAGGATTTCAGGGTGTCATATCTGTTATACAAAATACTCAATAACATTCAAACTACCACATGGCAAGGGAAACGAATGCAAGAGAAATGTATGTATGATAGCACCATGTATTTCTAACTTAATGAAAACCTTTTTACCATTTCCAGTACTTTTCTCTTTTCTTTTTGTCAGGTAACATTTACAAGCTTTCCTATTTACAATCTTTTCACTTCGAAGTCTTTTCCTCAAAGTTTTACGTTTTACTGTTTCCTTTATATTTCGAGCACTTTATATTTCAGAGAACTGTCACATTTTCAATACCTTTACTTTCAAGTATTGTTCTTCAAGCGCATACTTTTATTTAAAATCATTTACAGATTTCTTGCATTAAACGCTTTCTTCACATTTTAAACTTCTACATTCCAGAAACCAAGTCGAAACTATTTACTTCATTTGTCATTCAGTTTTATATGTCTCTACAATCAGCATTACAATTAGCATTTATTCGTATGACTTAGTTTTCATATACATTTTGACTACATTTTTAGACTCTTAGAGAGAGATCGAAATAAGCCAAACCTTATACAATATCAACCATGAATAATTGTTCGATTGTGAGAGTAACCTTAATATCCAAGGAGTCCTAGGATCAATCTAGTCGATCCTGTGAGTTACCAGAGAGATTGAATAACATTAAGAAATATTATTCGATAGTTTGGAAGACTAGCGGTTGTTTACCAGAAATCACTGGAAACAAATTGGCACACCCGGTGGGACCAATAATTGGATATCAGAATTAAGGATTGTCGAGACGTAGCCATTACAAAAACGTAGGAACCTAAGAAGTTTGCTGTTTTATGAACCTGAGAAGTGGTAAGATAACCAACAGCAACCAACCTTTATCCAGAAGAAAACGTTTGGACAAAATGTCTAATTCAGACAATCAACAAGGAGACCAAGGTGGCCCACATGCAACAGGCACTAACGCATCCATTTCGAGCGGGACATCTAATGTAATCCCTTCGAATGCACAGTCTGTTGCATCTTCAACCAGTAACATAGCCACCAATGGAGTAAGTGGCATATCAACTAACAGTTTGATCTTAGGAAATACTGGAACTATGGGCTACCCTGGGGGATTCGTTCCACCATCAGGGACACAATCCCATTTCGCCACACCATTGACTAGACCACCCGGCTTCGATGGGAATAGAATTAGAAGTTCTTCGTACGGAATGCCAACATCTTTTATGGCAGGTTTACACAATTCCACATCGAATTCATCCCCACAACTAGGATCTGGGTCTGGGGCGAATCAGTTTATGACAAATAACCAAGGGTCAGTGGGTTATAGCACGTTGCCTATCCTAACCACAGATAACCAGTTGGCTTTTAGGCAATTGATGGATGACAGCAACCACAATATGATAGGGGTGTTAGCGCAAACCATGCAGGAAATATTTGCCCCAATAGTTCAGAATGTGACTGTGACGAACAGGGAAAACGCTGACAATATGAGTCGAATAGCAGATTTCTTTGCTCCCACAGAAAGGCGTAGGCAGAACCAGGCGGGATTTCGAACAAACATGCCTGTTATAGAACAAATTGCTAACGACCCAATTCATAGACCACCCAGAGAAGAAGTTAACTTAGGGGCCAGAGCACCAAGGTTAGAAGCCCCAATAATTCCGGGTCCACAAAGGGAAGTTATGGAACCAGGGGCAAGGATCGAAAGGCCAGAAGCCCCAGAATTTCGAGAAGAACAACCTAGGGGAGTTGTTTTGGTTGGTCGAAATCAAGATGCCGATGCCGTCGTTCATAGGATTCGAAACGATAACATCTTGGCAGAAAATAACCTAACCACCATGATAGAGAGGATCATGGCCCAGAATGGCCTCAATACGGGAATGAGGAGGCCAAATTACGCTTCTCATATACTGGATTGTATAATGCATACTGATTTACCAAGGGGATACAAAGTCCCTAAATTTACAAAGTTCACTGGGGATACCAATGAGTCAACAGTCGAACACATAGCAAGATATCTAACCGAAGCGGGAGATATAGCCAATAATGAAGATCTCAGGATCAAATACTTCCCAAGTTCCCTGACAAAAAACGCCTTCACTTGGTTTACCACGTTGCCTCCTGGGTCTATTGACACCTGGGCTCTTTTAGAGAGACTATTCCATGAACAATTTTACATGGGACAATCGAAAATAAGTTTGAAGGAGTTGGCGAGTGTTAAGAGAAAATTCACCGAACCCATAGATGATTATTTGAATAGATTTAGGCTGTTGAAATCCAGATGTTACACAGTAGTGCCTGAACATGAGTTAGTCGAAATGGCCGCTGGGGGTTTGGATTATTCTATTCGAAAGAAGCTAGACACTCAGTATTTGAGGGATATGGCTCAGTTAGCCGATAGGGTTCGACAGGTCGAAAGACTAAAGGCCGAAAAAGCCAGAGTCTTTAAGAATAGTAAGAAAGAAAGGATTTCCTATGTTGGGACTGAGGAAGCAGAAGAATATCCTGAATTCGAATTCGAAGAGGTCGAAATCGACCTCGCTGAATTAAAACAGGCCCCGCCTTACTCCTGCAAAATGTTAGTTCCCACAAAAGGGAAAGATATTGTTGAAAATGAGAAAAGTGACAAATTTCCAAAGAAGGTTTATACCTTCGACGTCACTAAGTGTGACGAAATTTTTGACTTGCTTGTCAAGGATGGCCAACTAATTGTGCCACCAAATGTCAAAATACCTCCTTTGGATCAGAGGAAGAAGAGGGGATTTTGCAAATATCATAGTTTCCTAGGCCACAAGACCTCACAATGTTTTCTTTTCAGGGACTTGATTCAAAACACGATCAAATATGGCAGACTAAAGTTTGCTGATAAGGTGAAGATGAAAGTGGACGAAGATCCTTTGGACGTCGCAGACACCAATTACTCCGAGCCTGCGTGCATTGGAGAGGTCAACATGGTGGAAACTGATCGAAGCGACGCCCTAACAGAAGAAAAGGACACTGGAGTCGAAAACTGGGTGATGGTCGAAGTCAGCGAGGAAGTCACTGAAGACATCCAGAATACGCTAGACACTTCGATTGCTGCACCTGTGGCTGTTGCAGGAGAAACCCAGGCTACTGAAGGCCAAGGGAATCAAAACGAAGGATTAACACAAGTCACTGAAGGCTTGAGGCTGGAATTGGAGAAAGTCCAAATTACGCAGCCAATTCCCCCTCAGAAGGAAATATGGGACACTCTAGGGGAACCCAGTGGAAAATTTGACTATCTGGTCAAATATTCTGCCCCAGAGAGTTCGAAGGTCCAGATTGAAGATATAAAGCCCACAGGGTGGGGCGATGACGAAACCAAAGAGGGGGATGTGGAAATAAATATGGTGGATATGGAGAGACCCCGCTCTGAGATGGAGGAAGTGGAAAAATACTTAGAAAAAGAAAAGTACAGAATGGGGGATAATCACACTGGAGATGCTAGTCTCAAAGATTATCTCATGACATGCCACAAAGGAGATTCAGGCATGATGTTGTGCCCTAGGTGCAGCATCCTCTGCAACCAAAGGATTGCTGCGAATTTCGAAAGGGTACAGAGGGCTCGAACTGGCAACAATTGGCGCCAGGATAACCAGCTTTTTAGGTGTTATCCCAAGGCTGGAGAGAGTCTGCTGGAGTTCGTTTTTCGCTGCTACAAAGGGGCAACCAAGTGTTTGATTTGCCCAAGGTGTTCTGCTGTGTATGACCAAAGCATGGCCAGGGCCTTCGAAACGATTCCCTTCGCCCCTTGCTGGAACCATCAAGAAGCTGCCCAGATGGGCCCACATTTCGACAGCAGACACAAACAGCGAAGGCCTGATAGCCCTCACCCCAAAGCTGCTCGAAGAGTGACTTTCAAACTCCCTGCTGAAGTGCCAACCGATAGATGGCTACAAGTCAGAAATGACAAAGGCAAAGACAGATGGAGGAGTGCTGAACGAAATGCACGCCATGCTGTGACATACAGGAGGCAATTCAACACACAAAAAAGGGAGGAAGTGAGATTAGAGAATTACAAAGGAAGGAACCCCATGTCAAGATCCCAGTGGCGCAGACAGCAAAGGATTCGAAAGGCTGAGAGAGAAGCTGTGGCAAACAAAGGGGATACTTCAACGAAGATACAAGGTGAATCGAGCACCAACAAACCAAAAAATCAAACTGAAGAGAAACCTCCAGTCAATAGGAGGCTTTTTTCTGAAGACCAACGAGACGAACCAAAGGAATACACTCCAGGCCCGGAAGAGGACGAAGATATGATAACAGATAACTTCGAATCAGAGGGGGAGTCGTCATTCAACTTAAACTGTAACGTGGTGTCTGTGCTTCCCTGCGAATTTGGGCAGGAAACCGAAATCAATGAATATGAGGAGGAAGATACCACAGATTTAATGAAACATAGGCCCGTGTGCTACTACATGATGGACAATGGGGCTGTTGAGGAACAAAATGCGTTCTTCGAACGTCCAGAACCTGCAATAAAGAATCATCTCAAGCCACTTTTCATTCGGGCGAAAGTAGGTGTCTATGGGGTGAACAAAGTTCTAGTGGATGGGGGTGCTGCAGTCAATCTGATACCCCATTTCATGCTAAAAAGATTAGAGATCCGCGAAGGAGATATCAAGCCCCATAATATGGTTCTGTCCAATTATGAGGGAAAAGTGGGCAAAACACTGGGGGTGGTCCAGTTGGAATTGAAAATAGGCTCAAGTTGCAGGCCCACCATGTTTATGGTGATCGAAGCCAAGGCCAACTATAACCTGCTGCTGGGAAGAGAGTGGATCCATGGCGTGGGGGCAGTTCCTTTGTCTATGCATCAACGACTAGTTCTGTGGAGAGATGATGGAATAGTGGAAAACATCGAAGCAGACCAGAGTTACTTTATGTCAACTGTCAATTTAGTTGACAAAAGGGATTATGATAAAAATCTGGCAAAGATTGCTCCATGTGTTCCAAATGATGAGATAAATGAAACTAGAAACGCCCACTACTACATGACACTTCGTCATGATGGCCTTTACTGGGATAGAACAATAATCAGTGAAGAAGAGGAAGTTGAAGGTGCTATACAAAAACGGCCAGCAGGCTGGAACTTCGACAACCTTAACCATGACTGAATCTACCTTTTTCGAAAGGATTTCGGCCTACATGGCTGAGAATGAATCAAAAGCGGCCTTAGAGGCCGAAATAAATGAATCAACTATAAAGACGAATGAAGTTAGTGGCGGGGGTTCGAAAGGCTCACCCGTCAAAGAGTTGGAGATGGATCAAAGGTTGGATGCCATCTATGATAAAGAACCCTTAGGCTTCGAAAGGGACCCCATAAACTCAGGTGTCAAAATGTTGGCACAGGATCCGCTCGAAGAAGTCAACTTAGGGGATGAAAAAACGAAAAGAGTAACCTACATAAGTGCTAAACTTAACCCAGGCCTCAAGGAGAAAGTGATCGAAGTCCTTAAGGAAAACAAAGATTGCTTCGCTTGGGATTATGATGAGATGCCTGGTTTAAAGAGGGAGTTGGTCGAACACAGACTGCCAATCAAAGATGGCAAGAGGCCCATCAAACAAACTCCCAGGAGATTCGCACCAGCAGTCCTCACAAAAATTAAAGCTGAGATCGAAAGGTTGCTGCGCTGCAAATTCATCAGAACAACAAGGTACGTTGAATGGTTAGCAAACATAGTACCTGTTATTAAGAAAAATGGTTCTTTAAGAATTTGCATAGATTTTAGGGATTTAAACACTGCAACCCCTAAGGATGAATATTCCATGCCCGTGGCAGAAATGCTAGTAGATTCTGCTGCAGGATTCGAATACTTGAGCATGTTAGATGGATACTCTGGATATAACCAGATTTTCATTGCTGAAGAAGATGTTGCAAAAACAGCATTTCGTTGCCCAGGAGCCTTAGGCACCTACGAATGGGTGGTGATGCCTTTTGGTTTAAAAAATGCTGGGGCAACTTATCAAAGGGCGATGAATTCAATTTTTCATGACTTCATCGAAACCTTCATGCAGGTGTATATTAATGATATAGTCATCAAATCTATATCTGCAGAAGCACATTTGCATCATTTAAGCCAATCATTCGAACGAATGAGAAAACATGGCTTAAAAATGAACCCCCTTAAATGTGCATTTTTTGTGCAGGCTGGAGATTTTCTTGGTTTTGTGGTCCACAAGAAAGGAATTGAAATCAACCAGAACAAAACCAAAGCCATAATGGAGACGAAAGCACCTGCGTCAAAAAGGGAGTTGCAATCTCTACTAGGGAAAATTAACTTCCTCAGAAGATTCATTTCGAACCTGAGTGGAAGGACCCAAGCTTTCTCTCCGTTACTTCGTCTGAAGCAAGGTCAGGCCTTCGAATGGAACGAAGCTCACCAGGAGGCGTTTGACAAAATAAAAGAATACCTTTCCCAGCCTCCTATTTTGTCTCCACCATCATGGGGGAAGCCCATGAGATTGTACATATCTGCCTCTGAAGTTAGCATAGGTAGTATGTTAGCACAAGAGGATAACAATGGCGTCGAAAGAGCCATATACTATTTAAGTAGAGTGCTAAATGATGCAGAGACCAGATATAGAAATTTAGAAAAGCTATGTCTCTGTTTATATTTCTCTTGTATGAAACTCAAGTATTATATAAAACCTGTTGATGTTTATGTTTCATCTCATTTCGATGTCATTAAACATATGCTTTCAAAGCCAATAATGCATAGTAGAGTTGGAAAGTGGGCTTTAGCCTTAACAGAATATTCATTGACTTTCATGCCTTTAAAAGCTATGAAAGGTCAAGTGATTTCTGATTTCATTGTGGATCATTCGTTGGTTGAGCAGACAAGCATGAGTTACGTCGAAATGCAACCATGGAAATTGTACTTTGATGGTTCAACCCACAGGAATGGAAGTGGTGTTGGAGTCCTTCTAATTTCTCCCGAAGGAATTCCAACAAAATTCAAGTATAAATTGGATGGTCCTCGTTGTTCGAACAACGAAGCTGAGTATGAAGCGCTCATTGTTGGACTTGAAGCTTTGTTGGAATTGGGGGCAACCAGAGTCGAAATTAAAGGAGACTCTGAATTGGTGGTCAAACAAATCACAAAGGAATACAAGTGCATAAAGGAAAATTTAATGGTATACTTCGTCATAGTCAATAGGCTATTAAGGAAGTTTGAATACATGGATATTCAACACATACCAAGATTAGAGAACCAAGAAGCAAATGACTTAGCGCAGTTGGCTTCAGGTTATAAAGTATCTACCAAGAATTTTAAGGATTTGGTCGAAATAAGGGGAAGAGTTATGGCTACGAGATTCACACCATCGGATCTGGAAAGTATGAGATTGGGATATGCTGAGAAACAGGGATTCGAAATTCTAGCCATAAATACTTTGTCAGATACAGATTGGCGAAGTCCATTAAAGAGTTATTTAGCAGACCCAACTCTAAAGGTGGATAGAAAAACAAAATATAGAGCATTGTCATATCTCCTCATGGGGAACGAATTGTTCAAAAAGACCCAAGAAGGTGTATTATTGAAATGCCTAGGAGAAAGTGAGGCATATTTAGCATTGTCTGAAATCCATAATGGGGCATGTGGGGCACATCAAGCAGGCCACAAAATGAAATGGTTGCTATTTCGATATGGTTTGTATTGGCCCAGCATGCTCAAAGATTGCATAGACTTTGCTAAAGGATGTGAGGAATGTCAGAAACATGCAGGAATTCAACATGCCCCTGCAAGTGAGTTGCATTCGATCATCAAACCATGGCCATTCAGAGGATGGGCATTGGATTTGATAGGAGAGATAAATCCTGCTTCGTCCAAAGGACAGAAATATATCTTGGTGGGAGTAGATTATTTTACCAAATGGATCGAAGCTATACCTTTGGTAGTTGCTGATCAAGAGGCAATTATTGAATTTATACAAAAGCACATTATCTATAGGTTTGGATTGCCAGAAAGTATAACTACAGACCAAGGCTCTGTATTTACTGGTAGAAAGATGCAAGGATTTGCCCAAGAGATGGGGTTTAGATTGCTAACATCAACACCATATTATGCTCAAGCAAACGGACAAGTCGAAGCAGCAAATAAAGTAATAATAGGATTAATCAAGAAGCATATTGGCAAGAAGCCAAGAAATTGGCACAAAACTCTGGACCAAGTGTTATGGGCTTGTAGAACATCTCCTAAGGAAGCCACTAACACTACGCCTTTCCAACTTACATTTGGCCATGATGCAGTGTTACCAGTAGAAATTCATCTGCAATCAGTTCGAATTCAGAAACAAAACGAAATTCCAGCTGCATTATATTGGGAAATGATGATGAATGAATTAGTTGAGTTGGACGAAATTAGATTACATGCGTTGGAAATTTTGATGAGGCAAAAAGAAAGAGTGGCCAGAACATACAATAAAAGGGTGAAGAAAAAAGTATTCGTTATTAATGACTTGGTTTGGAGAGTCATATTGCCTATGGATAAGAAGAACAAAGCATTAGGTAAATGGTCACCTCATTGGGAAGGCCCTTTTCGAATATTAAAAGTATTCTCAAACAATGCATATGAAGTCGAAGAACTCTTGGATGATAAACGTGTCCTAAAGGTTAATGGGAAATATTTAAAGAAATATAAGCCAAGCCTGCGGGAGATTCGAATAGTAACAACGTAAACAAAATATTATAAAAGCCAAGATGGCAAGATGGAATGCCAAAATGGCGTTGTTCGAATATTACATGTAAGAAACCAAAGTTATAGTCAGATAAACATCAAAATCTAGAAATAAACATTATTTTTCAATCGATTAAAGGTGCTTCGAAATGTCTCAAGTCTTTGCTGAGCGAACCGCCTGGCACCTTCTAAGGTTGCCACTTCTCCTTTGAGTTGTTCTGCAGTCTCCATTTCTGCAAGCCCCTGGTTGAGAAGCTCTTCGAATTGGTTACCTGCAGGATTAGTTTCGAAGGCTAGTTGTTGTTCTTTAGCCTCCTTAACTTTCTGCTGAAGTTCCAGAATCTGCCTTTCCCAAATAAGAATGGACTCAGCTCGAGCCTCATATTCAGTTTTCGCCTGCTTCAGATTCATAGCTTGATCCTCAGCTTCTTGAGAAAGTTTCGAAGCTTGTTCATAAGCGGCATCCATGGCAATGCGTTTCTCGTGAACTTTCTTGGCAGCAGATTCGTCTTGGAGAAGGTAGCCAGTTACGTTGTCCAGCAAATTCTGAAGATCAAACAAGAGAGTACTAACTGGCAAGGAGCAGTTGGAAAGATTAACCTTTGTGAGCAGCTCCTTCATAGTATAGCAAGCAGTACTATCTTGCTTAAGCACTTCGAATATATCCACATTGAGAATAGTTCTCCTAATTTTGTTGAGAAGAACAACTCTTTCATCTGTGGGAAGAGGATAGCTGGTTGAACTTGTGCCAGCCCTAGCGAGTGGAACGTCCCTCTGAGCCAACTTTGCCTTCATATACCCAATGGGGTCATTTCGCCTCAGAAGTGCCAGTTCCTCGTCAGTCATTCGAGACGGAGAGGATTGGGGGAATTCCACGCGTAGGGGAACCACGTTTGTTTCAACCTCTAGGGTTTCGTTGATTGCATCACCATCCCCTTCATTTGCTTCGTGCTCTTGGTCTTCTTCATCTTCGTCCAAATCTACCACTTCGATACCATCCCTTTCGCCTCTATTTGCGTTAGACTCCGTCCCGGCAGTCGAACCATCATTGACGTTTTCCTCGTCGTTGGCGTTTTCCTCCTCAGATTCTTCGTCTGCAGATTCTTCGAATCCTCGCCCAGAATCAGCTTTTTCTTCTTCAGTCTGAGTATCCTTTGGGTCCTCTTGAAGAGTTTCAAGAGGGGACTTTTGAAGAACCCTTTGTGAATCCTCTGCAGACGTTTGAATTATCGTTTCATTCACCTCTTTCAGAGGAATGGAGGTACCTTGGTCATCTGGCTGTTCAGAAGTGCCAGCCAGAACCGCCACATTCGAAGAACCTTTGTTTTGGACCAAGTTGCTGGAATCTCCTTGAGGAGAGGAGTTAAGCGGAGCAGCAGCTCTGGATGGTGAGGTCGAAATGGTAGAAGTGGGATTCAAAATGTTCTGCAAAGAGCAGCAGAATGTTAAAGAAAAACATTCACCAAGGTAATAAGAAGTTAAACATTTTTTAGAAGAAGTTCGATTTACCTGTGGACCCTCAGAGGAGAGGTTACTAGCTATGCGTTCCAACGTTGGGTTGGAGGTCGAAGGTGGATTTTTGGATTTAGGTAAGGGAGCAGCATCCCTGGAATCGAGTCCAGAGACACTAGTCGGAGCAGTGCTTTTAGGAGTATCTTTCTTTAGCTTCTTCTTCGAAGCAGTATTTGAGTTTCCTCCAGCCTTGGGGTCTTCCCCAGTAGTGCTTAATTTCCGCTTCTTAGGAGTAGTAGGAGGAAGCTTGTTGGTCTGAAAGGATTTGAACGAAGTTAGATATAAACCACAAAGCTTGAGTAAATTCGAAACATAAAAAACTAAGTGATTACCGTTGGAATTGGGGCACTTGTTGTTGTTGGCATTATTGTTGTCGTTGTGGTTGCAGCAGTAGTAGTTGTTTCGGGTGGATTAGCTTTTTCGGTGGTTTCGATGGAGGCTTGAGAGGCACTCCCTTCCTTCGATTTCGAGGCAGCGGTCTTTATCCTGATAGCTGAGAATCAAAACAATTAAAGCAAAGGTTAAAGATATGGAAAATAAGAGACATTTGGGATTTTTCCCAAGCATTCGCACCTGTGCCTTGATCAGATTTAATTGACATGGCAGAAAGGTCGTATCGAAGGTGTCCTGGGAAATCATGAAGCCAGTATCGAGCCCATGTCACAGTCTCAGATGGCTTTGGTTTCCTTTGAAGATATTTGAACATCTCTTTGCAAGTAAACCACCATGGATATGGGGGAAACCAAGCCAGAGCCAGTTTTGAGGTAGGTAATCTGGGAAATTTAGGTGGATGCATTTCGAATGCCAACCTATACCTATCCTCAGGTGACAGCCCTGAAGGAAGTTTTAGCTTAGAAACTTTTTGTTTAAATTTTTCCTTCAAGGTCTCAGCTGCTTGATGCACAGTGGAGTCCAAGCGCGTGGGGTCGTAAGTGGTTTCAAAATAATTTTGAAAAGCTTTTATCTCTTTGGCATGAGTAAACATACCTTTCTTTGCTGGTACCTGCACATCGAAGGCATCAATTAGTTTTTGTCGAATTGTAAGTGTATCGAACATACAAGTTTGATAAAACTTAATCCACCACTCCAGAAATCCTTTAGCCGCGAGATGGGTAGGTTCGAAGGCTATCAGCTCAAATTGGGCAAAGCCTTGATATTGTTCTTGCTGGATCTTGGCTTCCCTTGCCTTGAAAGTTCGACCAGATGTGATGGCGCTCTCAGTTTGGAACAAAGGTTCAGGAATCAGTTGGCATAAGCCAAACTGCCTCGAAACGAAGTTTGGTTGGTAGGCAAAGAGAAGAATTTGGTTCTTAGCTGGGGTTATCCTTGAAGAGATGAGTCTAGGAAGCAAGAAAGCTCTCCATACATCTTGGATCTCCTTGCTCTTGATGGCTTCTGAGAGAGCCATGGTGAACCAAGAAGGTCCATGAGCCCTCGAAGCAAAAGGCGCCATGCTCTCTTCGAACTTATGCCTTTTAGAGAGTATCATGATGTACTTCGAGAATTGAACCTTGAAGTCATCCTTGTCATCATTAGGAGTTAGTCTTCGAAGCCTAGTGCCTTCGACTATCCTATCACTTATTTCCGAATCTTGCTCATCTATGGTGTTGGCGGTTGATAAAGAAGGTTCGAACATGGCATTTAGCCATAGTTGGAGTAACCAAAATGGGCCAGCTAATAGAATGTTTTTAGAGGTGTGGGATTTGAGGCTTGAAACGGCTGACCTCAGGCTCTCATAGAGGTCAACTAAGAGTAATTCACTTAGGCACACTTTGCGATTTTCATGTAAATCCCTAGCTAGAGGAATGAACCTACTAGCTACCTGCAGGGATCTACTGCAGAAAACGTACCTAGACAGCCACATGGTTAAGAATGCAATGTGCTCTATGTCAGACACATTGTCCCCTTCAGCATGATAATGGCTGATAAATTTGGAAAAGCTGGCTAACTTGACTTCGAAGTCAATTATGCTGGAGTGCTCTTCATTGTCAGGAACATAAGTTTCTCCCACTGGCGACAGCCCAGTAATGGCCGCTATATCGAAGAAGGTTGGGGTAATCATTCCACCTGGGAGATGGAAAGTGTTGTAGGTACTATCCCAGAAATAAAGGGACGCAAACAGCAGAGGATGGCTATAGGTGAATCCAGGTTTCGATAGCTTAATGAGGTTATAAATGCCTAATTCTTCCCATTGCTGGGATTTCTTGGCCTCTACTTTCGTGAACCAATTTTGATAAGCAATATCAGAAGTAGGGCAAGATCGAAATGGCTTAAAATTGCTTTTTACATAATCCAAAATAAATGGGTCCTTGGGAGGAACAATTGGGGTTTCTACGGTATTCGAACTAAGAGATTCTACTGCCCTAGGGGCATCCATTTTGTTAAATAAGGGTTTGAAGTTGTAACAGACGGGAAAAATTGTCCTGGTGTCCTTTAATATTTCAAAAACTGTAAGAGGGCCATTTAAGGCTAACCTCTTACCAGCAACATGGGTAGGGATGAGTACCTGTGATGCGTACAGCATTTCTTTTTCTTTGGAAATCATTTGAGGTGCAAGAGCAGATTGGCCTTGGATGGTGACGATTTTACTCTCCATAGTTGCTCCTGTAGTTTTTCCTTTCTTCTTGGAGACTTTCTTGAGTTGGGATGAGGTGGAAGAAGACATTTTTTGTTTGAAAGCTTAGATTGTTTGATGAGAGAAGAAGAGTAAAAATCCAGAGTATGAAAGGTTTAGAGTGTAAAAAAGAAAAAGGAAGATTGAATTGATGTTTTATAATGAGAAGATTAAGCATCCACCGAGTAAAGGTGTGATACGTGGAGATCATGGGTTGGTGTGATGAAGAGGTGGCGTGAAGTTGATATAGGTAATAGGCGTGATTTAAAGAATAATCATTACTTATAACTGCACCACGCTGTGAAGTGACTCTGGGCGGTTAAGGAACCCAAAAGGTGCTATGATTGATGTGACTGGAGTCAAATGCATTAAATGTTACAATGATTCAAAAATCCTATCAAAATCTTGTATAAATGTTTAAAATAGGTATTTCTCGAAGAGATCGAAATACATATTTTAAAGGGGCAATTTGTTGGCTGAAGATTTTGATAAAGTTATTTAGAAGCCAAAAGGGATAAACGTTCTGATCGAAATGGAATTAAACGCCATATTTCAAAGTTGCAGAAGCAGTGTTTCGAATAAGTGTGTCAAAGCTTGAAGCTTCGAACGGTAATTATGGGAACATATCCAAATGAGCCTCGAAACAACAGCAAAGCTATGTTTGGAAAGAACGCTCGAAATAGAGAGACACCAAAAGCATTTAAAATTCAAATGGAAGCGGGACTTTCAAAGTTTGAAAGTTATATGTTGGAGCATTTGGGGACACGTGGAAAGATGAAAGAAGCATTGTCTTGCATGTTCGAAACGTGGCATAATCCTGTAGCGAGACCGTTAGGGTCGAATTAGTATAAATAGAAGTCTTAGTATTAGGATTTCAGGGTGTCATATCTGTTATACAAAATACTCAATAACATTCAAACTACCACATGGCAAGGGAAACGAATGCAAGAGAAATGTATGTATGATAGCACCATGTATTTCTAACTTAATGAAAACCTTTTTACCATTTCCAGTACTTTTCTCTTTTCTTTTTGTCAGGCAACATTTACAAGCTTTCCTATTTACAATCTTTTCACTTCGAAGTCTTTTCCTCAAAGTTTTACGTTTTACTGTTTCCTTTATATTTCGAGCACTTTATATTTCAGAGAACTGTCACATTTTCAATACCTTTACTTTCAAGTATTGTTCTTCAAGCGCATACTTTTATTTAAAATCATTTACAGATTTCTTGCATTAAACGCTTTCTTCACATTTTAAACTTCTACATTCCAGAAACCAAGTCGAAACTATTTACTTCATTTGTCATTCAGTTTTATATGTCTCTACAATCAGCATTACAATTAGCATTTATTCGTATGACTTAGTTTTCATATACATTTTGACTACATTTTTAGACTCTTAGAGAGAGATCGAAATAAGCCAAACCTTATACAATATCAACCATGAATAATTGTTCGATTGTGAGAGTAACCTTAATATCCAAGGAGTCCTAGGATCAATCTAGTCGATCCTGTGAGTTACCAGAGAGATTGAATAACGTTAAGAAAGATTATTCGATAGTTTGGAAGACTAGCGGTTGTTTACCAGAAATCACTGGAAACACCTTGCTCATTCTTCAAAACTGATTGGGGAAGATGAGAAATAAACCATCTTGCCAGTAGAGGAGTACAGAACATGAGAACACCTCTTTTCCTCACAATTCGTGTGTGAAATGAGTGGAGGATATCCCCAAGCAATGTAGGCACCGGGTTGCGAGCCATGAAAATTTTGACAGCACTGACATCTATAAGCTGGTCAGGGTTTGGGAACAAGACCATCCCATAGATGAGAAGAGCTACAATCTCCTCAAAAGCTTGTAAGTCCAAGGAATTCCAGCATTCTTGAGCCTTCTCAAACAGAAACTTTTCCAAGAAACCCTTGACACCACTTCTGGTTTCCCAATGACCTTTGACATCAGATGGTTGCAAGTGTAGGGCTTGAGCAACATCTTCGGGCTTTGGATCTCTTTCCGTACCATTGTAGGGTAGTTGATGGAGAATAGGAATCCTCAGGAGTTGAGAAAATTCCTCCAAAGTAGGCACTAGCTGGTAATCAGGAAATGTGAAGCAGTGTTGTAGGGGGTCAAAGAACTAGAAGAGAACTTTCACCATGTCTTCCTTAGTGTTGTGTTGACTAAGTTTAGAATACGACCATGCCTCTCGGTGAATGGAGAATTCTTAGGAATATTTGAAGCTAGCTCCTTGAGTTGAGGAGGAATTCTTACAAGGTTGACTTGAATGGTTTTCCTGCGGAGTGAATCCATTACCTACAAAACAAGAACAAAGATGAAGATCCAAACCCTTGAAATGGTTAGTGGATGCAAATGATTCTTTATGATGCTCATGATGTATGCACAAGTATATGTACAAACAAATCACTTAAGATCCTAGTTTCAGGCTTGCATGGGGTTTCATAGGTAAGTACCCTCTTGAAGTTTAGTTGGCTCAACCTGTCCTATAAATAGTAACCGGGTTCTAAGGAGCTCAATATCACTGGATTATTTTCTGTGTTCATTGTTTCAGTTTAGCCACTTAATTGGCGACCTAAATATTCCAAGAAAACAACCCTCAATGAGTGTAGTATCGAGTATCTACCAACTTCGGACTGCACCAAAGCCGGTCATCTCATTACCCCTA
Organism: Vicia faba; assembly: GCA_948472305.1. Lineage (NCBI taxonomy): Eukaryota > Viridiplantae > Streptophyta > Magnoliopsida > Fabales > Fabaceae > Vicia > Vicia faba. The sequence goes on along the minus strand of OX451738.1, from coordinate 209,138,753 downwards.
AAAAGGCCAAGATGGTCAAGTAAAGGTTCTAAAAGTCCATTAGTGCTTCATGACATCACTCAGCGGCCCCGTATTCTCTTTGATTAACTCAAAGGCTATTGGTACCCACAAATATGTTGCACTAATATAGCTATTGCTTCAACCATGTCGGTATACCCCGCACAGTTTCCACAACGTATTTCTATTTACCTATGAATGTTTACCAAATCTGGGTAGAGGATTCAAACCCAAACAATAGAACTAAATGTAAAGAAATCAAGTCAAGCAAGATAAGCATGTAAAGGTGATCTAAAACCCTAAGGTAACCCCACTTTTATATAATTCCCCAGCAGAGTCGCCAATTCTGTGATGCAGCGGGAGAATTGACTTGAGGTTTTACGTTTTTGTTCGCAAATATTTCGGTTTAGCAAGAGTCGCCACCGACTTTTTATTTATCCAAAGGAAAGGTCAAAAAGCACAGGAAAGACCTTTGAGATGTTTTCTTGGGTTCGGGGGGTAGATTATGAAAAGGGAAGGTGCTAGAACCCTTTTAATCCATGGTTTTCCATGGGCTCTTAGTTACTTGTTTTAGAACACTTTCTTTTGCTTTTCAATTGTTTGAAATGGTGCTTTGTGTGTGGTTTTGAAAATAGTTTGAAAAGAGGCCTTGTCTAGGAAACCTTTGTAACAATTCTTGTTTGAATTTTTTACAAAGGTGTTTGTCTTTTGAAAAATGTTTCAATATTTGAAAGTTTGTTTTGGGAAATGTTTTGAACTTGTGTTATGATATGTTTTTGAAAATAGCAAGGATGTTTGCAAGTTTAATCAAGTAACTAAGAGTTGTCTACCCTACCTACTCAAAGATCTTTCCTACATATTTTTAATCCTTTCACATTGTTGTTTTACCATTGTATTTGGTAAACAACCTTGTGTTTGGATGTTAAACGGGACAGGCGCGGGTCATCGTATTGACCATGATAACAATATTTCCAAGTATCTTAGCAAGTTTTTTGAGGGACTAGATCACTTTGTATAGGAAACCAAGATAGCTTCATCGAGGGACTATGATCTTTTTGTTTTGATTTTGTTTTGCCAAGACACCTAGCATGCATACCATGGCCATTTTAAAGGCAACAAGTGGATGAAATCTTAGGGGTGCTTGTGTGCATTGTGTTGTCATTTTCATACATTTTTGTCTTGTATTAGTCAAGCTATTTGTTTTGATTTTGGATTTTTGCATACAAACCCTAATCTTTCTATCATGGCATATTTGAAAGCAATAAATGCGTAAAAGTAAATCTACAACTATTACAACATTGATATGGGGAGGGGGACACAAATTTGGATAGGGGGTATTTGCAAGAAATTAAAACCCTAAATCAACTATTACAACCCAATTGAACTCATGGTGCAAATAAATAAATAGACAATATTTAAATATGCAAATAAATTATAAATATGCAAAAAATGTTTTTGTATTATTTTTATGTATGTAAAAATAAATTATTTAATGTATCAAAAATAAGAAAAATAAAAGATTATTTTTATTAAGTATGGAAACCCTAATTTGTTTTAAGAAAATATATATATCATGTATTATTTATTTATTCATTCATGTGCAAAAATAAAATAAAATATATATAAAATGTTGAGAAATAAAAATATGTATGATAATATTATTTAAGTATATAAATAGTAAAAATAAAAATGTAATATTTTTATAATATTTACAAGTTTTTATTTAAGAAAATAAAAGTATATTATTTAATAATTATTTCTATGTCCAAAAAATAATAAAAATAATAAAATAAAATGTGAAAATTTATGAAAATATTTTTGGGAATTTTTAATGTTTTAGAAAAATAAAATAAAGTCAGAAATGTAAATAAAAATAGAAAAATATAAAAAATGAAATGAAATGGGCCAAGGGGGTGTGAACAGCAAGCTGGAGGGGTGCAAATAGTGAGAAATCCAAGCCCATCCCACATTGCTTCGTCCCTGTCCTTGAGACAGCAACCAAACACGTGCTTCTTATTCAAATGGCTAACTCCTGCATTTGTGCTTAAAAACAAAAACTTACAACATGAAAGTTATAGAGCATGATCATACGATTCTAACCATGTAAAAAACTTAATCTAACTCTCAAAGACCAGAGAGAATTTCTCTGGCCCTAATTTCTAACCTAGTTTTTTCAGAAAGTTCATCATTCAAATTCTCCCGGCTCAGTTAACTTAAATGAAATCTATGCATACGTACAGCTCAAGGGCAATGAGTACTACATTTCTTATTCACAAACCTAAGTCTAATGATTCCTAATAGAGAGATAGAAGTTTGAACTTTACCTGTTTCAGTCAATCTAGAGTATGGCAATGTAGGGGTTTTCAATGAGGCCTGATATGCTTGTGAGCTTGCTTGAAGTTCCTTTGAGCTTTCCCAATGCCTAGCTAGCTTTGAACTTGCCTGAATAAGCTTGTAGAAGTCAACCTGCACAGTCAGAATTCAAAAATGGTGAAGTGTGTAAATGGAGTTACAGTCACTTGGGAATGGTTGGGATAGTTTAGGTAGGTTGTATGGAGTGTGTTGGAAGAGGTTTGGGGCAAAACGCACGAGGCAATTGGAAGATGGAAGTGAAACTGCAGAACTTGCTCTGTTTTGCAAGAAAATTTGATTTTGGTGTTTTGGAAGGTTTAAGAAGTGGTTATCTCGTGCTTCTGACTTAGTGTGATATGCCAAACTTGGTTCAAATGTTTACAAAGCTTGGTTTTATCAGATTGCAAAGTTATGTGCTTTTTGCAAGTTGACTTGGTTTTGAAGAAAAGTGTGATTTTGACAATGCAAAGGGTTGTACTGGCCTTCTTCCTAGCTGCACAAAGTTGGTATACTTTTCCCTAAGTTTATGGAGTTGGTTTTCTGCAAAGGACTTGGGGCAATGCTCAAGAGAAACAAATTGACATAAAGCCACCTTTATCAAAGTGATAATGTTGCCTTTTTGCCATTTTTAGATTAATTCATTGTGTAAACTTCTATAGATCAGAACAATGCCTTAATCCATTGAGTTTGCATTCCATTTTTGAGTGTGGAAGGGTTTAGGTACCTGTAAACAAGTACAAGCAAGGCTGGATAGAATTTTCAACTTGTAGCAACATGAAAAATGCCATGGATCAAAGTGATATTTTTCCAAATTCAAACCTTTGATTCTCCCTAACCACAAATGATTTTGGAGAGTTCTTGGACATTTTGGAAAGATTGTAACATGCTCTACAATCCATATTTGAAATTAATTTTGAAATTCCAATTGGAACTAGGTGAAAATTGCCATGAAGATAGGTCAAAATCCTGCCTAAACTAGGGCAAAATTTTACTAAGTTAAAAGTTTCATGGACCCTTGTTCACAAACTCATAACATGAGATCCAAGCATCTTTTTGGAAAACTTTGTGAATCAAAGTTGTAGATTTTGTGGAGGACTACAACTTTCATGTTTGAAGTTTTCTTTGAATCAAATTGCATCATGGTGAAAATGTTGGGCAAAGTTGGGAAAAAATAAGAAAATTTCATAACTTAGAAAATTTCTAAGTTATGAAATTTTTCAATCTTAAACCCTAATTTCCAAAATTAGGTTTCTTGATGAAAAAGTTTCATGTTTTGACACATCTTGATGAAAAATGACCCTTGGCACTTGATTTTGACCAAAAAGTCAAAGTTTGACTTTTTAGTGTACAGTTGATTTTTGATCAGTTGACTGGAAAATTCATGTGTCAATCCAATGCAATTGAGATCTTTTGAACCTTTTGAATAGGTCAAGATGATTCCATTGAGTCCTTGAATCCATTCTTGAACCAAATTTTCCATTGTCTAGGTTAAAAATCAGAAATTGCCCTTCTGCAGTCAAAACCCTAAAAATGACCATTTTGCCCTTTTGAAGATTTGATCAAATTTCTTGAGGATTTATGGTCCAAACTTGATCAAATGGTTCATATGAGTCTATAATGTTGATGTGGATCAAAAATTATGAGGTTTGACTGTAAATTGGCCACAATTGACTTTTTCCCCAATACAGTTGATTTCTAGGTCAACTGTCCAATTGACTAGGCAAAAATTTGATTCAAGGCTTGAAACTTGGTATGGGCAACATTTTAAGTCCAACATGAATTATGAAAGTCACTTTAAGCATTGAAAGTCCAAAAATCCTTGTGCAAACTCAAACCCTAATTTCAGGTCATCAGTGCAAGGAGATGTCTTGAGCAGAGCAAACCCTAATCCTGTCTGGATTCCGAAGAGCCTTGTGAGGGGAAATATTGATAAAATGAGATGGAAAATTTTGGGGTACAACACCAACGCATTAGAAGCTCCATCGAAAACCAAAGTCTATCGGGATCCCGGCTCAGGTCCTTCATACGGTCCTGGTTTTTCATCGACTATAACTAGCATAATATACTCATCTGAGAACTCGAAATTCATATATTAATAGTTGTATAAAGCTTGATGAGCCAAATGATATGCCAGTACACTTCCTTTGGTTTCCTTCTGAGTGGTGTACTGAATGTCGTATTCTGTTAAGACCATTTTCCATCTGGCTATCCTTCCGGAGAGAGCGGATTTCTCGAATATGTATTTTATGAGATCCATCTTAGAGATCAACAAGGTTGTATGAGTCAACATATATTGTCTTAGTTGGTGAGAGGCCCATGCCAAAGTGCAACAAGTTTTCTCGAGCAGTGAGTATCTTGTTTTACAGTTGGTAAACTTTTTGCTAAGGTAGTATATTTCATGCTCTTTTCGACCAGACTCATCATGTTGCCCCATTACACACCCCATTCAGTTCTCTAACATTATTAGGTACATGATCAGAGGTCTTACTTCAACTGGTGGCATCAAAATATATCTCACAATCATCATTCCACTTTACTACTTGGTCTTTCTTCAACGACTTGAAGATCGACTCACAAGTAGAGGTCAAATGAGAAATAAATCTGGAAATATAGTTTAATCGTCCTAGGAAACCTCTGACTTCCTTCTCAGTACGGGGAGCTGGCATTTCTTGAATGGCTTTGACCTTGGCGGGATCAACCTCAATACCTTTACCACTGACGACGAAACCTAGGAGTTTACCGGATCTGACCCCAAAGGTACACTTGTTTGGATTCAATCTCAGCTTGTACTTCTTCAATCTTTCAAACAGTTTGTGTAAGTGGTCGAGATGTCCTTCTTCAGTCTGAGATCTGGCTATCATGTCGTCGACATAAACCTTTATCTCGTGATGTATCAAGTCATGGAATAAAGCTACCATAGCACACTGATATGTTGCACCAGTGTTCTTCAACCCAAAAGGCATAACCTTGTAGCTGAAAGTGACCCACTGTGTGACAAAAGTAGTCTTCTCCATGTCTTCAGGTGCCATCTTGATTTGATTATAACCGGAGAACCCATCCATGAAGGAAAACACTTTGTGTTAAGCGGTGTTGTCAACCAGAACAACAATATGTGGAAGAGGAAAGTCATCTTTGGGGCTTGCCCTATTCATATCCATGTAGTCTACACACATACGTACCTTACCATCCTTCTTCGGTACTGGAACCACATTCGCAACCCACTGAGGATAAGACATAACAGCCAAGAAACCTGCGTTGAACTATTTCATAACCTCGCCTTTGATCTTTTCAGACATCTCGGGATGCATACGACAAACCTTTTGTTTTATCGGAGAACAACCCTCTTTCATCGGTAGACAGTGAACCACAATATCAGTATCAAGTCCTGGCATGTCTTTGTATGACCAAGAAAAGATCTCAAGATAGTCGTGCAACATCTAGATCAATCTGTTCTTGACATTGTCTTCTAGGTTGGCACCTATCTTGACTTCTTTCTTGTCTTCTTCAGTACCCAAGTTCACAACCTTAACTGGATCTTCATGCAGTTATATAGCCTTTTCCTCTTGCATTAATAGTCTGGCAAGCTCTCTAGGTACTTCACAATCTTCCTTACCTTCATTCTCGGCTTGGTAGATCGGATTTTCAAAGTCATAAGTGGCAATAACAGAATTGTGATCAACGGGATCCAGAGTGGATGTGGATTTACAATGTATTGTGTGTGTATGTGTGTAAGAACACATAGCTATTTGAAAGTGATAAAAGTAAAAAGAAAGACAGAGAGCACAAAAATTGAATGCAAAACGTCCAATGCTTTATTAAATGAAAATATGTTTATGAAATGGCAATCCTAACAAATGGACCGTTGTGCCCCGGGTAAGGCACAAGGTTAAAGTCATTGTTCAGATATTACATAGCCAAAACTTAAAAGCAAAAAGTAACAGAAATGTAGCTATTACTCTTGACTAATGGAGATATAGATAATTTCCTCGACCTTCCAGTTGCTGAGTCCATTGCCAATGGTAGGAAAGATCCAGCTATCAAGGTCATAATCACTGCCAGCATCTTCTATTACGCTGACTTCGTTGTTGTTGATGCGGAATGGTGGTCTTCCAGCTCGAGCGCGACAAACATCCCTATGAACCTCTGCAGTAAAACCTAAGCCAAACTTGTTAGATTTATAGGGGATGTCAGGAAGCTGACCCCAAATAGTGCAACCCTTCTTCTACAGTAGCTTTAGCATCTTTCGATGAAGCCATCCTGGACGGAACCCTAGTAACTTTGGGAATTGCAGAGACATCTTCAGTTGAGGCAGGAGGGATGACTTTAAAAGTCTGATGGGGAGTCTCGATGAATTCACCATCCATCTCTACATACTGGAAAGAGTTCAAGTGGCTAACCATATACTCTTCTTCACCGCAGACAGTAACAATCTTTTCGTTCACAGGATATTTTAACTTCTGATGTAGGGTAAAGGTAACAACGCCTGCCCCATGGATCTAGGGGCGTCCCAGTAAGCAAGAATAAGGTGGTATAATATCCATTATATATAAGGTAGACTCAAAGATATATGAACCCACTCTGATCGGAAGATCCACTTCCTTGTGTACCATCCTTTTGGACCCATCAAAGGCTCGAACTATAATATCACTGGGTTTCAGTACGACCCCTTCGTAATCAAGTATGTTAAGAGCGCCTTTCGGTAGAACATTTAAAGAGGAGCCAATATCAGCCAAAACATGAGCCAGAGTAGTGCCTCCGCATTCAATGGAGACATACATGGCCTTGTTGTGATTTCTTCCCTCGAGAGTTACATCAGCATCAGAGAAACCTAATCCATTGTCCATCGTTAAGCTAGCAACATAACTTCCAAATTGTTCGGAATAAATCTCTTATGGTACGTGAGCAGTCTTCAATAATTTTACTAAAGCATGCGCTTGGGATTCAGAACATAATAGCGGTGATAACATAGATATCTTAGATGGAGTCTTCCCCGGATGTTCAACAATTTTGTAGTCACTTTTACGGATAATCTTCAATACCTCTTCCAACTCTTGTCTAGAGGTGTCTTCAACTGTAGCTTCCTTAGGTGCCTCTGTCTGGGGAGGCTCTTCTATTTGCTCTTTACCCCGAGCCTCAGTAGTTGACTCGGTGGTTGTAACTCTAACAGGTGTAGCAATAGTCTTCGGAGAGATTTCTGGAGAGAAAGCCCTTCCGCTTCTAGTAACCTTACTGGTTCCAGCAATATTTTCAATGTTGGGATCAGCAACTTTAGTAACTTCATCTTCAATAGACGGTAGTTCTTGTTTAATGCCATGGTAGTAAACATCAGATCAATAGTTCCAATGAATAGCTTTATCCGAAGAATATGGGATAGGTCCAGGTGTAGTGATGATAAGAGGAGCAGCTTTTGGATTGCCAGTAATCCTTATAGGACCTTTGGAGGTGATCTTGACAGGAGGGCCATAAATTACGGATAAGTCTTGACATAGATTCTTAGCAGAAGAAACCTTCTTGGTCAAAATTATATGATTATCCATTAGGCGTTTAATGCCTTCCTTTAGTAATTTGCAACCATTGGGTTGAGTTGTGCAACAGTAACATTTTTCAATACAGCCCGCAAATAAACCGGCCTGTAGTAGATTCTTCTTGATTATTAGTAGAGGAGTAACCAATTCACTCATAGTAGCCACATAAATAACATCGTCAATTTCACTTATGCCTTTGTCATGCTTCGGCATAGGTGCAGTAATTACACTCGGAGTCTCTGGAGGATCGAACTCAATTTCCTTATTGTCAATCATATCTTGAATTTTGTTTTTCAGGGTCCAGCAGTTGTTGGTGTCGTGCCCAGGACTATTAGAATGGTAGGAACATTTCGAATTTGGATTGTACTTAGGAGAGGAGGTGTTGGGATTCTGAGGAGGATCCCTTAGCATAATCAGTTTCTCCTTTAGTAAATGTTGTAACGCTTGAGACAATGGCATATTAATCTTGGTAAACTGCCTTCCCGGAGCGTCTGACCTACGCTTATTTCCCTGTTGTTGTTGAACAAACACAGGATTAGAAATCAATACTTCTCCCACAAACTGATTGTAGCCATTTTTTCCACGGCCCTTCTGGCCATAAACAACATTGGCCTCCTTCTTACCACTGAATGTCTTCTTCACAGCATTCGAAGATGCATCCACTTGAGTTTTTCCACTCTTGATACCATTTTTGACATGTTCTCCAGATGGAATCAGCTCAGTAAAACTAGATAAAAAACTCTCAATCATATGATTAAAGAATGGACCTGTTAGAGTGCCCATGAACATATCAACTAGCTCCCGGTCAGACAAGGGAGTAATGTTTTTCAATACAACATGGAAATAAACCGGTCTGCAACAGATTCTTCTTGATTATTAGTAGAGGGGTAACCAATTCACTCATAGTAGCCACATAAAGAACATCTTCAATTTCACTTATGCCTTTGTCATGCTTCAGCATAGGCGCGATAATTACATTCAAAGTCTCTGAAGGATCGAACTCAATTTCCTTGTTGTCAATCATATCCTGAATTTTGTTTTTCAGGGTCCAGCACTTATTGGTGTCAAGCCCAAGACTGTTAGAATGGTAGGTGCATTTCGCATTCGGATTGTACTTAGGATAAGAGGTGTTAGGACTCTGAGGAGGATCCCTTAGCGTAATCAGTCCCGCCTTTAGTAAATGTTGTAACGTCTGAGACAATGGCATAATAATCTTGGTAAACTTCCTTCCTGGAGCATCTGACCTACGTCTATTGCCCTATTGTTATTGAACGAGCGCAGGATTAAAAATCAATACCGCTCCCACAGACTAATTGCGTTCATTTTTCCCACGGACCTTCTGGCCATAAACAGCATTGGTGTCCTTCTTACCACTTAATGTCTTCTTTACAGCAGTCGAAGACGCAACCACTTGAATTTGTCCACTCTTGATACCACTTTCGACATGTTCTCTGGTTAAAATCAACTCAGTAAAACTAGATGAAGAACTCTCAATCAGATGATTAAAGAATGGACCTGTTAGAGTGCCCATGAACATATCAACTAGCTCCCGATCAGACAAGGGAGGTTGCACTCTTCCAGCTAAGTCTCTCCACTTTTGGGCATATTCTTTGAACCCTTCATTCGAACCTATAGTTATGTTTTGTAATTGCACGCGAGTTGGTGCAACGTCACCATTGTATTACTATTGTTTGTAAAAGCAGCAACCAAGTTTTCCCAAGTGCGGATGTTGGTTCCTTCCACCTGATAGAACCACTCGAGTTATGTACCAGACAAACTTTCCTGAAAGAAGTGAACCCATAACTTTTCGTCAGCAGTATAGGGTTGGATCCTCCGAACATATGATCGTAGATGAAGTTTCGGACAAGACACGCCATCATATTTAGCAAAAACAGGGACTTCGAACTTGTGAGGGGTAACTACCCCCAGAATAAGACCCAACTCTCTAAAATCTAATCCAAGCACTTTCTGGATTTCCATAGCCTTAAGAAGGTCTTCTAGCTGCTTGTATTTGTTGTCAGCAGGATGATACTATTCATCAAAATAGTCTTCATCCTCATAAATTTTACCAGAACCAAGGTTGCTTCCACCTTCATCCTGACACTTCTACCATCCTCCTCTTAGTTGTCATCTTCATCAAAGGTGATATCAGTAATTTAAACTTGTTTAGCAGGACCTTTGAATATTCTTCCCATGTATAGGATATCAATTGGCTTCTGAGTCTTCTTCTTTTTGGCAATGAGTGCAATTGTTGTACCCCAAAATTTTCCCTCTCATTTATCAAATATTTTCTCACAAAGATCTCTCTTGGTTCAAGACTGCACTAGGGTTGATCAACTCAAGACACCTCCTTAAGTACTGATGACCAAAATTAGGGTTTGAGATTGCACAAGGATAATTGAACTTTCAATGCTTCATGTGACTTTCATGGATCATTTTGGACCCCCAATATTACTCATGTCAAGTTTCAAGCCTTAGATCACACTTTTGCTCAGTCAATTGAGCAGTTGACCTAAAAATCAGATGTATTAGGGAAAAAGTCAATTATGGCCAATTTACATTCAAACTTCTTAATTTTTTATCCATAGAAACATTATAAACTCATATGTATCATTTGATCAAGTTTGTACCACAATTCCTCAAGAAATTTGATCAAATCATCAAAAGGGCAAAATGGTCAAAATTAGGGTTTTGACTGAGGATAGGCAATTTTTGATTTTTGACCTAGCAAATGGTTAAGTGGTTTGAAGAATGATCTCAAGAGTTCAATTGAATTATTTTTACCTAATAGCATGACCCAAAATATTGCTCAAGATCAATTGGATTGATAGTGAATTTTCAGTCAACTGATCAAAAGTCAACTGTACACTGAAAAGTCAAACTTTGACTTTTTGGTCAAAATCAAATGTCAAAGATCACAATTCATTAAAACATTTCAAAATATGAAACTTATTTATCAAGAAATCAAAAATTAAATATTTCATTTTAAAAAGTCAAAGTTTTCTAACTTAGAAATTTTTCTAAGTGTTTAAAACTTCATGTTTTTCACAACTTTGAGCCAATTTTTCACCATGACGCAAGATGATTCAAAAGAAACTTTCAACATGAAAGTTGTAGATCTCCATGAGATCTATAACATTTATTTACACAACTTCTTCTAAAGTTCTTAGATCTCAAGTTATTAATTCATGAAGTCATAGTCTTGAAACTAAACACTTAGTGAAATTTTGCCCTAGTTTAGGCAGGATTTTGACCTAACTTCATGGAACTTTTTCATATAGTTCCAAGGGGAATTTTCAAAAGTGATTCAAATATGGGTTGTAGAGAACATTACAATATTTCCAAAATGTCCAAGAACTCCTTGATATCATTCTTGAGCAGGGAGAATCAAAGAGAGGAAGTTAGGGTTTTCAAACTTGAATTACAAGTCATTTTTGATGAACACATGAACCAAATTCGTGCTAGGCTGCATAAAATTTGCTTTGCAGGCATAAAACTTGTTTGTTACTCCATAATTAAATGTTTAAACAGTTGTAAGAGCTTTGATCCAAGCAATTGAGCTATTATCCAAGTTGTATTTCCATTAATGGCACAAAGTTAACATTGTCATTCTTGTAAAGCAAGCTTTTTGCATAAAGTCCATTCTTGAGCCTCTAACTTGTTCCCTCTGATCACACTCCATCCTCAAAGTCAGAAGCAAGCTTGTTTAAAGCATAACCACTCTATCTTAGCAACTACACAAGGCTTTGAAACTTGAATTTCTCAAAAATCACATGTTATGCATAAACTTGTGATTTTGAATTCTGATCAACAACAAGTCTCCAAACTTGTTGCTTATATATAGAGTCACTATTTGTGACCTAGGACACGAGCTTAAGAATCCTGAAACACTCCAAAACTCCCTCTAGCCAGAAATTGCACAAAAAACTCCATTGATACACAGTTCTGACCTTAAACTTGTGTCTCTTATTTCCCTCGTGCGTTTTCCCTCAAATTTATTCCTAAAGCTTCCTTACATCAAATATAGTTCATCCATGTCCTTGGTTTGGAACTGTAACTCCATCTTCATCATCCTCCATAACCAAAAATAGAGGTCTGTAACTTGACTTCTCCAGACCATTCTACCCATCGATTGCTCAAGCAAACCATTGCATTAGCTTCCTGGGAACTTGAGGAAGCTAACCTGATCATTGCAGCACCTTGAATCAAGCTCATTTGCATTTCACAATTTCCAGTTTTGAGGTATTTTTCTTGAACTTCTATCTTCATATTTAGGAATTGTTAGGCTTGTATTTGTGAATATAAAATGTAGACATCATTGTCCTGAAGCTATACATGACCATAGATTTCATTAATTTTGATTGAGCTAGGAGAGTTTTGAGTTTGAACTTTCTGAAATATTTAGGTCAGAATTTGGTACTTTTAGAAATTCTCATTCATCTTTGATTTATAGCATATGATATTTATATGGTTGGATTCGTGTGGAAAAATGGAGCAATTTTCATGTTTACATTTTTGCAAATGATTGAGAAATGAGCAAGTTACGGATCCTTTGGATGGAAGTTAAAGATGAAGTACAGTCAGGGCAGGTTTTATGTTATGTATTTATCATTTCATACAAGTTAATGGATGTATCACCACCCCAGTGGTTATAGCGTGCGTCTGTCACTATGAGATCCTGGATTCAAGCCCCAGCGTGACATTTTTTTCCATTTTTTCCACTTTTTTGACATTTTTGTGTTTTTTTGCAGCGTCTGGGCCATCCTTTGGGCCTGACTCTTTTTTTTCTCACCATACCCCCTGTTTCACTTATCAATCCCTTTGACTTATTTTTATTTTATTTATTTATTTTTACTTTTTTTATCTTTTATTTATTATTATTATTAATACTATTATTATTTATTTTTTTATTATTCATGAAAAATCCAAAAAAATATTTTATTTATTATTTACACTTATTTATTTTATTTTCTTATGAAACAAAAACATTAAAAACATTTTCTTTTAACAAATTAATTTCTCTTTTAAATAATTAAATATTTAGACTTAGGTTTAATAATTTTTTTTTTAATTAACTTAGAATTTAGTTTTTTTTAATTATTTAATTTTCATTTTTTTTATTATTATTTAATTTAAAACCTTTTTTTTATAAAAAAAACCCCTAAAAATGCTTCAAACTTAATTTCTTTTCTTATTTAGTTTAAGTTTAATTTTAATTAATCATTTTTCTTAATTAGGTCAAAACTAAACCCTTTCATTAAAATCAAACAAAAATCATTTCCTTTTCATTTACATCTTTGCACATTATATTATTTATTTATTTCTTGTACAATATTCAATATGGTTGTAATAGATAATTAGGTTTAATTTCTTGCAAATCCCCATTTGTAATATGTACACCCCCTCCCCTAAGTATTGTAATAGCGTAGTAATTTTAATTTCCGCAATTTATCGCTTTATATACAAATGCTAGTAATTAGGGTTTTGTATGGAAAGACTAAAACCAATCAATTAGCAAACTCTAATTAAAGACAAATCAAGCATGAAAAATCAATACACTTGCACACAAGCACCCCTAGGGTAAATCCACTTGGTTGCCTTACAAAAATGGCCATATTACGCATGCGAGGTATCTTAGCAAAAACAAGCAAAATACAAGATCATAGTCCCTCGATGACGCTATCAAAAGTTACCTTTCAAAATGATCTTAGTCCCTAAAGAAAAATGCTAAGATACCTTGCAACATTGCTAATCATGGTTATATGATGACCCACGCCCGTCTCGTTTACATCCAAAGATAGGGTTACTTACCAAATCAATGGTAAGATAACAATGTTAAAGGAAAGAGGAAATGAACATGAAATACTTTTGAATAGGTAGAATGTTCCTAGTTACTTGCTCCATTTAAAAACAAAAATATCCTTGCTATTTTCAAAACAAACACCAACACTTCCAAAACATCTTCAAAACTTGAAAATATTTTCAAAAGATCAACACCTTTGTATACATTCTTACAAACAAGAATCATTACAAAGTTTGCCTAGACAAATGCCTCTTTACAAAATACTTTCAAAAACCACACAAAGCACATTTTCAAACAAAAGCAAGTGATCTAGCAAGTAACTAAGATCCCAAGGAAAACCATGGATGAAAAGGGTGATAATACCTTTCCTTTTCATAATCTACCCCCCGAATTCAAGAAATAATCTCAAAGGTCTTTCATGTGCTTTTTCACCTTTCCTTTTGAATAAAAGAAAAGTTGGTGGCGACTCTTGCTAACCGCAAAAATTGTGATCAAACGCAAAACAACCAAGTCAGTTCTCCCACCGTATCACAGAACTGACGACTCCTGCTGAGGAAAATTTTAAAAGTGGGGTTACCTTAGGGTTAGATCACATTCACTTGATTTCATTGTTTGACTTGTATGCTTTACATTATGGTTCTTTGTTTGGGTTTAAATCCTCTACCCGGATTTGGGATACCTTATAGGTAAGTAGCAATACATTATGGAAACTGTGCGGGGTATACCGACATGGTCTAAGCAATAGCTACGTTAGCGAGACATATTTGTGGATACCGGTAGCTCTTGAGTAGTCAAGGAGAATACGGGGTCGCTGAGTGATGTCATGAAGCACTAATGAACTTTTAGAACCTTTACTTCACCAACTTGGCCTTTAGGATGTAGAGAGATGACCGGCTTTGGTGCAGTCTGAAGTTGGTAGATACTCGATACTACACTTATTGAGGTTTGGTTTTTTGGGATATTTCGGTCGCCATTAAAGAGGCTTGCACTGAAACAATGCCCAAGGAAACAAATCAGTGATATTGAGCTCCTTATAACTCGGTTACTATTACTAGGACAGGCTTGAGCCAACTAAACTTCAAGAGGGTACTTACCTATGAGACTCCATGCAAGCCTAAAACTAAGGATTTGTTTGCTTTGTTTGTGTATATATACTTGCACATAACATCATAAACATCATAACATCATTCTCATGTTCACTAACCATTTAAAGGATCTTAGGATTTATCTTTGTTCTGTTTTGTAGGACATGGATTCTATTTGCAGGAAAACCATTCAAGTCAATCTTGTAAGGATCCCTCCTCAACTTAACGAGATAGCATCAAGGATTCCTGAAAACTTTCCATTTACCGAAAGACATGGTCGTCTGCTAAACCTGGTAACCTCCAACACTGATGAGGACATGATGAAGGTGTTCTTTCAGTTATTTGATCCTTTACACCATTGCTTCACATTCCCCGATTATCAACTTGTGCCAACTTTGGAAGAATTCTCCCGACTCTTGAGGATTCCCATTCTCAATCAACTACCTTTCAACAGTACAGAAAGATTTCCAAAGCCAGAAGATATTTCTCAAACTCTACACTTGCAATCATCTGATATCATGACTAATTGGGAAACTAGGAGTGGTGTCAAGGGTTTCCTAGCAAATTTCTTGTTTGAGAAAGCCCAAAACTGTTGGAACTCTTTGTATTTACAAGCTTTTGAGGAAATTGTGGCTCTCCTCATCTATGGGATGGTTTTTTTTTTCAAATCCTGACCAACTCATAGATGTAAACACCGTCAAAATCTTCATGTCTCGTAACCCGGTGCCTACCTTGTTAGGAGACATCCTACATTCTTTTCACACTCGCACTATGAGGAAAAGAGGTATCCTTATGTGTTGTACTCCTCTCTTGGCAAGATGGTTCATTTCACATCTTCCCCAATCTGTATTGAAAAACGAGCAAGGTTCAAGGTGGTCACATAGGTTGATGACGCTCAAGCATTCAGACATTCATTGGTGTTCCTGATCTATAGAGAATGTTACTATCATCGACCGTTGTGGAGAATTCCCTAATGTCCCCTTACTTGGCATTAGGGGAGGTATCACCTACAACCCTTGTTTATCCTTAAGACAGTTTGGTTACGCCCGAAGGGATGGCCCACATGAGATGCTTATTCAAGTTTTGGTATTTGACTACGAGAACAACGATCAAGGTCATCGTCAGAGATTTATCCGAGCTTGGAGGATGTTGAACAATGTAGATAGAAAGACATTGGGGCATAATAATTCCATCCCTCTTGAGCCTTACCTCAAATGGGTATGAGCTCGTGCTCAGAGTCTTATAATGCCTTACCCCTCCATTCTCCCAGTTATCATAGAGCCTGTTGTGGAAGGAGATGTTCCATACACTATTCTTCATCCTGACATGCCCACCTCTCTTGAAGACTTGAAAAGGTATTGGATACAGCTTAAGGGGGAGAAAGACACTTTCGAGGCCCAGTTCTACGCCAGCGGGAAGAAGGTTTTGGAACTCACTAAGCAACTTCATGAGGAGCGGAGCCTGAATGCCTACATCGCACCAAAGAGGATGCGTACAACCTTTTTATCTTAGAGTTTTTGTATTTTCTTTGTAAGCCCAAAAGAGGCATGATGTACTCAAAGCTTTAATTTATTAATATAATGTGTATTCCTTTTTGGTCTAAAGCAAATTTAAATCTCTAATTTCCTTGAAATCATTGCATATGCATTTATCATTCATCATAATGTAAGCAGGTTTCTTACGACAAGTCTCCTCATCTTTCTACTGTTTATTTCAGTAAGATGGATCTCGAGCAGACAGTGAAAGACCTCCAGGCGCAGAATGCTCAGTTTCAACAGATGTTCTTGACTCTAGCCAAAGGACAAGAGGATCTGAAAACTTTGCTGGTTGAAGAAAAGAAGAAGAAAGCAAAGAAAATAGCCGGAGTTCTAAATATGGGAAGAAGGTTCCAAGGATAATCCAGACGGACCCTAGACTTTGCAACTTCATCTGGTGAAAAGGATAATCAAGAAGTGAAAGGCAAGGAAGTGGTCGTCCATCTAGAATCTGAAGAGGAAGAAGAAGAAGACTACTCTGAAGAGCAATATCCCTCGGCCGGTGACAAATACAAACATCTGGAAGAACGACTAAGCGCAATGGAAATTCAGAAAGTGCCCGGGCTAGAATTTCAAGAGTTAGGTTTGGTGTCTGGGATTGACATTCCACCAAAATTCAAGGCACCAATATTTGCTATGTATGACGGAGTTTCGTGTCCCAAGATGCATCTCCGATCCTATGTGAGGAAGATACAGCCTCACACTGCTGACAGAGATTTGTGGTTATACTTCTTTCAAGAAAGTCTATCCGGAACTCAGCTTGATTGGTTCTATCAACTGGAAAGGGCCAATAACCATAATTGGGAAGACCTTGTCGCTTCTTTCTATAAACAGTATCAATACAACACAGACCTTGCTCCTACCTATACTCAACTCCAGAGTATGGCTATGGTTTCAAGTGAAGGTTTCAAAGACTACGCTCAGAAATGGAGGGACTTAGTAGGGAGAGTCCAACATCCCCTTTCTGAAAGAGAGCTAGTAGACATGTTTCTGGGTACTCTGTCCGGTCCTTTCTTTAATCATTTAATTGGAAGCTCCCCAGCCGGCTTCATTGAATTAATCTTGACCGGAGAAAGAGTGGAAGCTGGGATTAAGAGTGGGAAGATTCAAAAAGACGCGTCCTCTACTATTGTGAGAAAACCATTTATTAGGAAGAAAGAGGTTGGTGTTGTGTATCCTAAAAGGAATCAAGAAAGAACTGAACTTCGTCCAATGGTAGGGGTTGTCATGATCCCTAAGCCTGCACCTACTCAACAAAGAAACGATCATCCTAGAACAGAAAGACCAGTAAGACAATTTACTCGAATTAATATGACACTATCTCAAGTCCTACCACATTTGTTGAGATCTAATCTGGTAACTTTGAAAGAAGCTCCAAAGAATCCTAACACAACCTCTCCTCACTACCATCCTAATGCTTTTTGTGCTTACCATTCAGAAAGCCCAGGCCATGATACTAACAACTGTTAGGCTTTGAAAAACAAGGTGCAAGACCTTCTTGAAGCCAGAGAAATTGAATTCGATGCTCCTGAGATCCCAAAAGTTATCACTACTTCTATGCCCAAGCACGGTCATGGTGTTAACGTTGTCGAAGATGATATGTTTGTTACTACTGTTAATGAACTTGTTACTCCTCTCCTGACCGTCAAGAAGAACCTATTGAAGGCTGGTTTATTTCCAGGTTGTAACAAAAGCTGCCACCTTTGTTCCTCCCTACCAACTGGTTGTCATTTATTGAAAGTAGGTGTTCAACGCCTAATGGATGACAAAGAGATTTTGTTTGAGGAGACTCTCGTTCCAACCGTTTCTTACAATGATGTTTCAATAGTAACCATTTCCGCCAATTCTTCTAGGGTCTCCACCAAAAGACCCGTTAGGATTACATCAGTTCCTAAAGTAGCTCCACTAATAATTACTATGCATGGACCAATCCCGTACTCATCAGATAAGACTGTCCCATGGAATTATGGGGGCGATGTCTACTATCACAGTGTCAAGCAGGATTGCCCGGCTGTTGAAGACTCAATTTTTGAGAAGGCTGACCCCGGCATCAGCAATATTTCGGGAACCAGCAAGATAACCTGAAGTGGCAGAGTGTTCTCCCCAGAGATTGCTCCTCCGAAGACTGTTACCGATCATGTGATCATCCCTGTTGATGTTCCCGTTGGCACTACTACAACTATAATTCTTATAGCCACACCTGCTGATACTCCTACCACCGAGTCGACCGAGACTCGGGGAAAAGGCATCCTGGTGGAGCCTGTCCGGATGAAGGCGTAATCAGTATCTATCCATGAGGCCTCCCAAAAGGAGATGGAAGAAATTTTGAAAATTATAAAGAGAAGCGACTACAACGTAGTCGAACAGCTATGGCAGACTCCGTCAAATATTTCCATGATGGCTTTATTGTTGTGCTTTGGGGCTCATGCGAAGGCCTTGGTGAAATTCCTTAAAACTGCCCATGTACCACAAGAAACCTCTATTGATCAGTTCCAAGACTGTATGGCCAGCTTGACCGCGAATAATGGTTTAGGCTTTTCTGATGCTGATTTGACACCTAGAGGGAGGAATCATAGTGAGGAATTGTATGTTTCTGTCGAATGCAGGGGCACAACCTTAGCCCATGTCTTGGTTGATACCGGTTCGTCTTTGAATGTATTGTCTAAGAAGGCTCTTGATAGACTCGACTGTGAAGGTTTGACCTTAAAGCCCAGCAATATAGTGGTAAGGGCCTTCGACGGTTCAAAGAGGATGGTTCGTGAGGAGGTGGACATCCCCATAAAAGTTGGAACCCAAACCTTTGATTCAACTTTTTACGTAATGGACATTCACCCTTCCTATTCCTTCTTATTGGGCCGACCATGGATTCACAATGCTGGTGCCGTTACATCTACATTACATCAAATGCTGAAATATCCGACCGAGGGGAAAATCATTATTGTCCACGGAGAAGAGGAATATATGGTCATTCACTTAAACTCCTTCAGATACATGGAATTGGATGGTGAATTCATTGAAACTCCATTTCAGCATTTCGAGGAAGCCCCACAAATCGTGGCAGAAACCAAGGTTGTTTCCCAAGACCCAAAGATTACAAGACCTCCACTAAAGATGTCTTCTCTGAAAGATGCCAAAGCGGTGACCGAAGAAGGTGGGTGTACTATTTGGGGCCAACTCCCGGATATCCCATACAAGTCTGACAAATTTGGTTTGGGTTTCACTTTAGGAGCCCAGAAAGCTGTGCGTCGTGCTCGTGTCGGGGGACCACCCTTGAAGATCAGCAATCACGGAATCAACGCAGTGGAGGATGATGAGGACAGATACGACCTGGAAGAATGGATTTTCCCAACTACCAATGGAGGACTCAGCAACTGGGAAGCTAAATATTTTGTCCCAATTACTTTTATCCAACAATCTACATCCATTCGGGATCCCATGGGTAACGATTTTGCTATGGCTTTCTGTGACTCTGAAAATCTAATCTAAAAAGCCGAAGACGAAGGCGAGGAAGATTATGAAGTACCAGGGGAATTAACCAAGTTACTACAACAAAAAGAGAGGACCATACAGCCCCACAAAGAACCAGTGGATGCAGTTAATCTAGGTACTGAAGAGGACAAGAAAGAAGTTAAGGTGGGTGCCAATCTGGAACCCAGTGTCAAGAAGTGTCTGATTCAGTTGCTACATGATTATGTCGAGGTCTTTTCCTGGTCGTATGAAGACATGCCAGGACTTGATACTGACATCGTGGTACATCGTCTACCAACAAAAGAATATTTCCCTCCGGTAAAGCAGAAATTTTGTCGCATGCAACGAGACATGTTAGAGAAAATCAAAGCGGAAGTCATGAAATAATTCAATGTCGGATTCTTGGTTGTCACCTCCTATCCGCAATGGGTCTCCAATGTTGCTCCCGTGCCTAAAAAGGGCGGCAAGGTATGAATGTGCATGGACTACAGAGATTTGAATAGGGAAAGCCCTAAGGATGATTTCCCACTTCCACACATTGATATTTTGGTTGATAATACAGCACAACATAAGGTGTTTTCCTTCATGGATGGTTTCTCAGGTTACAATCAAATCAAAATGGCACCTAAGGACATGGAGAAAACAACCTTTATCACACAATGGGGCACATTCTGTTACAAGGTTATGCCATTCGGGTTGAAGAACGCTGGGGCAACCTATCAGCATGCCATGGTAGCTTTATTTCACTACATGATACATCACAAAATAGAGGTCTATGTGGACGACATGATAGCCAGATCTCAAACTGAAGAGGAACATCTTGATTATTTACAGAAACTCTTTGAGAGACTAAAGAAATATAAGTTGAGGTTGAACCCGAATAAATGCACATTTGGGGTGAGGTCCGGTAAACTCCTAGGCTTTGTCGCCAGTGGTAAAGGTATCGAAGTGGACCCTGCCAAGGTGAGAGTGATACAAGAAATGCCTGCTCCTCGTACCGAGAAGGAAGTCAGAGAATTCTTGGGACATTTAAACTGCATTGCCAAATTCGTTTCTCACCTGACAGCTACTTGTGAACCAATCTTCAAATTATTGAAGAAAGATCAAGTAGTCAAATGGAATGATGAGTGTCAAACTGCCTTCGACAAGATCAAAGAGTACCCGCAACAGCCTCCTGTTTTGATGCCACCGGTCGAGGGAAGACCCTTGATCATGTATCTAACTATTTTGGAAATTTTAATGGGGTGTGTGTTGGGGCAGCATGACGAGTCTGGCCGAAAAGAGCATGATATTTATTACCTGAGCAAAAAGTTTACTGACTGAAACAAGATATTCACTGCTCGAGAAAACTTGCTGCGCTCTGGCATGGGCTGCTCGCCGGCTAAGACAGTATATGATGACCCATACTAGCTTATTGATATCCAAGATGGATCTAATAAAATACATATTCGAGAAGCCTGCCCTCTCTGGGAGAATAGCAAGATGGCAGATGATCCTAACGGAATATGACATTCAGTATACTACCCAAAAATAAATAAAGAGCAGTATATTAGCCGATCACCTTGCTCATCAAGCTGTGGATGAATACCAGTCCATGAAGTTCGAATTCCTAGATGAAGACATCGTGATGGTAAACAACTATGAAGAATTCAGACCATATGACGGACCTGAACAAGGATCCCGATGGACCCTGGTTTTTAATAGGGCATCCAACACACTCGACAATGGTATAGGTGTTGTACGCATATCCCCTGAAGGATGTCACACTCCTTTCACCGCAAGACTCTATTTCAACTGTACAAATAACATGGCAGAATACGAAGCGTGCATTTTTGGTCTTAAAGCTGCCATAGATTTGGAGATCAAGTCCTTAAGCGTATTCAGAGATTCAGCCTTGGTCATCAGTTAGATCAAAGGAGAATGGGACACTAAACACCCTAACCTCATCCCCTACAAAGAACATGTGTTGACATTAATCCCACATTTTGAGATGATTACCTTCGAGCATTTCCCACAAGAAGAAAATCAACTAGCAGATGCGCTAGCCACAATGTCATCCATGTTTAAACTCAAATGGGATAACGAGGCTCCCCAGATCACCATTTAACGAATGGATGAACCAGCTCACTGTCACGAGATCAATGCTGAAGAAGTAGTGGACTGGAATTAGTTCCACGAAGTCAAAAGGTATCTCGAGGCTCAAGAGTATCCGGAAGGAGCTTCAGTCAATGATAAGAAGTTCTTAAGGAGACTCTCTGCTAAGTTCTTCCTTAGTAATGGCATCCTATACAAACGCAACCATGACTCTGTGTTGCTTCGTTGCGTAGACAAGGTTGAGGCAGAAAAGATCATGGCTGACCTACATGAAGGCACTTTTGGCACCCATTCCAGTGGGCATACAATGGCAAAGAAGATCCTACGGGCAGGTTATTACTGGTCTACCATGGAAGTAGATTGCTATCAGCACTCTCGAACTTGTCATAAGTGTTAGATCTATGCTGACAAAGTGCATGTACCTCCAAATCCTCTGAATGTCCTGACTTCTCCCAGCCATTCGCGATGTGGAGCATTGATATGATTGGAGAAATCAAGCCCACAACCTCTAATGGACACCGCTTCATCTTGGTGGCCATTGACTATTTTATAAAGTGGGTTGAGGCAGCTTCTTTCGCTTCCGTCATCAAGAATGTTGTCGCCCGGTTCATCAAACAGAATCTCATATGTCGGTACAGTATCCCGGAAAGGATCATTACAGACAATGGTATGAATCTCAATAATACTATAATCATCGCACTGTGCGTGCAATTCAAGATCCAGCACCATAATTCTTCCCCTTACCGGCCAAAGATGAATGGCGTTGTCGAAGCCGCAAATAAGAACATTAAAAAGATCATACAGAAAATGACAGTAACTTACAAGGAGTGGTATGATATGCTACCATTCTCTCTCCACGGTTACCGTACCACGGCGCGCACATCCACCGAGGCAACACCTTACTCTCTGGTATACGGCATGGAGGTTGTCTTGCCTATTGAGGTCCAGATCCCTTCTCTGTGAATCATGAAGGACGCGGGGTTGAATGAAGACGATTGGATCCAAACTCGACTTGATCAATTGAACTTGATTGATGAGAAAAGGCTTACTGCTATCTGTCATGGTCAAATGTATCAAAAATGGATGATCAAGGCTTTCAACAAAAAGGTCAGACGCCAAGTGTATCAAGTCGGAGATTTGGTGATCAAGTGCATCATACTGCCGCAAGGTGATCCCAGGGGAAAATGGACTCCTACATACCAAGGGTTGTTTGTGATCAAAAACATATTCTCTAGTGGAGCAATGATCTTAACCACTATGGATGGCAACGACCTGCTGCACCCTGTGAACGCGAACATGATCATAAGATACTACGCATAAGAGACCCTCTAGGTTGAGACACCTAGGAAAAACAAGGGCATCCTGGAAAACCAAAGAGGTTCGGGAAAAAATTAGGGATAAAACAAAAAAATCTGTACACCCGACAAGTTAAAAACCCGAAAGGGCGACTTGGGCAAAAAAGGGTATCCCGGTGGACTGAAAACCCGAAAGGGTGGTCCAGGAAAAAGTTAGGGAATTAAAGCGTATGATTATGTCCCATTGGATGACCTTACAGGCAACCTTTGGCTTCGACTGACAAACTTAGCGGTTCTGATCAATCTAATCAACTTCGGGCAAGGCAGCAAATGGACAAGACGCTCAGAGACACGAAGGCTATAGCAGAATGGGAACCCCATGGGATTATTGCACATAGCTATCTTTTCTTTGTATCAAATTTTCATATTTTACGACGACATTTTCTTACTAGAATGTTCGTCTCATTGTACAAAAATACTTATTCAAGGTAATACAAAGATATCCCTTTGAAAGTGCAAAACTATCTGGTTTTTTTTCTCTCATTTCCTGTGTTTTGTTTACAAAAACGTCCAATGATTTATTTTTGAACATATGCATTTGAACGTAACTACTATTTACAAATGAATAAAAAGGAATAAAAAATAGAAAGACAATCGCTAATGGCTTTAAGAAATAGGATAATATCTTTAAAGTATTCCATAAAATCCCCCACAGTGTGCAGCTTAATCCCCAGCGGAACAAAACTTCCAGTTACCACTCCCCGGTAGAAGTCGCCGAATTTCTCAGGATTCCCCAACAGGATTTTACAAGAAATACATGGTGTTTCCCATACAACAGAGTTTATTTCTCTACCAAATAGAAGCTCATCAACTCATCAGCGCCTCAAAACATGAAGACTTACACTCCACATCCCCAACAGCAATCAGAGATTTATTTTCTCTAATCCAATAGTGTTAGGGAAACATAGCTTACATGCCCATACCTCGCATCCATACGTCATAACATTGACAACACGAATGCATACAACATAATCTCATTCATTTTATTGGGAACATCATTATACAATGCATTTCATACATCATGACATTGCATACAACTAATCTTTCATCTCTTCAGGAAAGATCAATCAGCTGATGGTTATCATCAACAATTTACAAAAAAAAGGGGTCAAAGATTAATACCTGAAATAAACCAGGATAATTATCTACACTGCCAGCTGAAGCAATCCTGCACGGGTTTCCTCAGATTCAGCTCTCAGATACAGTTCAGATACGCTCCAAACATAGATGCAATTCTGATACTCATTCAGATTCAGCTTTCAGATACAGTTCATATACACTCCAAACACGGATGCTATTCTGATACTCATTCAGATTCAGCTTTCAGATACAGCTCAGATACACTCCAGACACGGATGCCATTCTGATACTCATTCAGCTTTCAGATACAGTTCATCTTTCAGATACAGTTCATATACACTCCAAACACAGATGCCATTCTAATACTCATTCAGATTCATCTTTCAAATACAGTTCAGATACGCTCCAGACACGGATTCCATCTGATACTCATTAAGATTCACCTTTCAGATACAGTTAAGATACGCTCCAGACACGGATGCCATTTTGATACTCATTCAGAATCATCTTTTAGATGCAGTTCAGATATGATCCAGATTCGAATGTCATTTTATTAATCATTAAAATTCAACTTTCAGAAACGAGTCAAATACAATTCGTTTACGGATATTATTCTGGTACTCAACCCCACGCATCCAGTACTTCAGTATAAATCGAACAAAGATTTATTCTGACACTTCTTCCCTTCCCATCAAATCATTTTGGATGGAATCTACAAGCCCATCTCTGAAAACTTTCCATCACCTCTCCAAATGGAATCTTTAAGCTCATTCCCTACACCATCAACCATCACGTCCTCGAGTGCAAATTTCTGGGCACTCTAGTGTCCAATCATCTTCCACCTTCAAGTCACGACTGGCAAATCCACCAATCTAACTCTTCAGGTTTAAGTAGATTGAATAGGGGAAGCTATTGTACCCCAAAATTTTCCCTCTCATTTATCAAATATTTTCTCACAAAGATCTCTCTTGGTTCAAGACTGCACTAGGGTTGATCAACTCAAGACACCTCCTTAAGTACTGATGACCAAAATTAGGGTTTGAGATTGCACAAGGATAATTGAACTTTCAATGCTTCATGTGACTTTCATGGATCATTTTGGACCCCCAATATTACTCATGTCAAGTTTCAAGCCTTGGATCACACTTTTGCTCAGTCAATTGAGTAGTTGACCTAAAAATCAGCTGTATTATGGAAAAAGTCAACTTTAGCCAATTTATAGTCAAACTTCATAATTTTTTATCCATAGAAACATTATAAACTCATATGTATCATTTGATCAAGTTTTGACTATAATTCCTCAAGAAATTTGATCAAATCATCAAAAGGGCAAAATGGTCAAAATTAGGGTTTTGACTGAGGGAAGGCAATTTCTGATTTTTGACCTAGCAAATGGTTAAGTGGTTTGAAGCATGATCTCAAGAGTTCAATTGCATCATTTTGACCGAATAGCATGATCCAAAACATTTCTCAAGACCAATTGGATTGATAGTGAATTTTCAGTCAACTGATCAAAAGTCAACTGTATACTGAAAAGTCAAACTTTGACTTTTTGGTCAAAATCAAATGTCAAAGATCACAATTCATTAAAACATGTCAAAATATGAAACTTATTCATCAAGAAATCAAAAAGTCAAGATTTCATTTTGAAAAGTCAAAGTTTTCTAACTTAGAAATTTTTCTAAGTGTTTAAAACTTCATGTTTTTTCACAACTTTGAGCCAATTTTTCACCATGATGCAAGATGATTCAAAAGACACTTTCAACATGAAAGTTGTATATATCCATGATATATACAACATTTCTTTACACAAATTCTTCTAAAAGTGCTTGGATCTCAAGTTATTAATTCATGAAGTCATAGTCTTGAAACTAAACACTTAGTGAAATTTTGCCCTAGTTTAGGCAGGATTTTGACCTAACTTCATGGAACTTTTTCATATAGTTCCAATTGGAATTTTCAAAAGTGATTCAAAAAGGGGTTTTAGATCACATTACAAAATTTCCAAAATGTCCAAGAATTCCTTGAGATCATTCTTGAGCAGGGAGAATCAAAGAGAGGAAGTTAGGGTTTTCAAACTTGAACTACAAATCATTTTTTATGAACACATGAACCAAATCCATGCTAGGATGAATAACCTTTACTTTGCAGGCCTCAAACTTGTTTGTTACTCCATAATTAAATGTTTACACAGCTGTTAGAGCTTTGATCCAAGCAATTGAGCTATTATCCAAGTTGCATTTCCATTAATGGCACAAAGTTAACATTGATATTCTTGTAAAGAAAGCTTTTTGCATAAAGTCCATTCTTGAGCCTCTAACTTGTTCCCTCTGATCACACTCCATCCACAAAGTCAGAAGCAAGCTTGTTTAAAGCATAACCACTCTATCTTAGCAAGTACACAAGGCTTTGAAACTTGAATTTCTCAAAAATCACATGTTATGCATAAACTTGTGATTTTGAATTCTGATCAACAACAAGTCTACCAACTTGTTGCTTATAAATAGAGTCACTATTTGTGAGCTAGGACACGAGCTTAAGCACCCTGAAACACTCTAAAACTCCTTCTAGCAGAAATTGCGCATAAAACTCCATTGATACACAGTTCTGACCTTAAACTTGTATCTCTCATTTCCCTCGTGTGTTTTCCCTCAAATTCATTCCTAAGGCTTCCTTACATCAATTATAGTCCATCCTTGTCCTTGGTTTGGAACTGTAACTCCATCTTCATCATCCTCCATAACCAAAAACAGAGGTCTGCAACTTAACTTCTCGAGGCCATTCTAGCAATCCATTGCTCAAGCAAACCATTGCATTAGCTTCCTGGGAACTTGAGGAAGCTAACCTGATCATTGCAGCACCTTGAATCAAGCTCATTTGCATTTCACAATTTCCAGTTTTGAGGTATTTTTCTTGAACTTCTATCTTCATATTTAGGCATTATTAGGCTTGCATTTGTGAAGATAAAATGTAGACATCATTGCCCTGAAGCTATGCATGTCCATAGATTTCATTTATTTTGATTGAGCTAGGAGAATTTTGAGTTTGAACTTTATGAAATATTTAGGTCAGAATTTGGTACTTTTAGAAATTCTCATTCATCTTTGATTTATAGCTTATGATATTTATATGGTTGGATTCATGTGAAAAAATGGAGCAATTTTCATGTGTACATTTTTGCAAATGGTTGAGAAATGAGCAAGTTACAGATCCTTTGGCTGGAGGTTGAAGATTAAGTACAGTCAGGACAGGTTTTATGTCATGTATTTATCATTTCATACAAGTTAATGGATATATCAACACTCCAGTGGTTAAAGTGCGCGTCTGTCACTATGAGGTCCTGAGTTCAAGCCCCAGCGTGACATTTTTTCCATTTTTTGACATTTTTGTGTTTTTTTGCAGCGCTTTGGCCATCCTTTGGGCCTGACTCTTTTTTTTTTCTCACCATACCCCCTGTTTCACTTATCAACCCCTTTGACTTATTTTTATTTTA
This sequence comes from Vicia faba, assembly GCA_948472305.1. Taxonomy (NCBI): domain Eukaryota; kingdom Viridiplantae; phylum Streptophyta; class Magnoliopsida; order Fabales; family Fabaceae; genus Vicia; species Vicia faba. Next base: position 209,110,966 of record OX451738.1, on the reverse strand, counting down.
TTTATTTATTTTTACTTTTTTTATCTTTTATTTATTATCATTATTAATACTATTATTATTATTATTATTATTATTATTAATCATGAAAATTCCAAAAAAATATTTTATTTATTATTTACACTTATTTATTTTATTTTCTTATGAAACAAAAACATTAAAAACATTTTCTTTTAACAAATTAATTTCTCTTTTAAATAATTAAATATTTAGAATTAGGTTTAATAATTATTTTATTTTATATTTTTTTAATTAACTTTGAATTTAGTTTTTTATTAATTATTTAATTTTCATTTTTTATTATTATTTAATTTAAAACCTTTTTTTTAATAAAAAACTCTAAAAATGCTTCAAACTTAATTTTTTTCTTAATTAGTTTAAGTTTAATTTTATTTAATTTTAATTAATCATTTTTCTTAATTAAGTCAAAACTAAACCCTTTCATTAAAATCAAACAAAAATCATTTCCTTTTCATTTACATCTTTGCATATTATATTATTTATTTATTTCTTGTACAATATTCAATATGGTTGTAATAGATAATTAGGTTTAATTTCTTGCAAATCCCCATTTGTAATTTGTACACCCCCTTCCCCTAAGTATTGTAATAGCGTAGTAATTTTAATTTCCGCAATTTATCACTTTATATACAAATGCTAGTAATTAGGGTTTTGTATGGAAAGACTAAAACCAATCAATTAGCAAACCCTAATTAAAGGCAAATCAAGCATAAAAAATCAATACACTTGCACACAAGCATCCCTAGGGTAAATCCACTTGGTTGCCTTACAAAAATGGCCATATTACGCATGCGAGGTATCTTAGCAAAAACAAGCAAAATACAAGATCATAGTCCCTCGATGACGCTATCAAAAGTTGCCTTTCAAAATGATCTTAGTCCCTAAAGAAAAATGCTAAGATACCTTGCAACATTGCTAATCATGGTTATACGATGACCCACGCCCGTCCCGTTTACATCCAAAGATATGATTACTTACCAAATCAATGGTAAGATAACAATGTCAAAGGAAAGAGGAAATGAACATGAAAGACTTTTGAATAGGTAGAATGTTCCTAGTTACTTGCTCCATTTCAAAACAAAAATATCCTTGCTATTTTTAAAACAAACACCGACACTTCCAAAACATCTTTCAAAACTTGAAAACATTTTCAAAAGGTAAACACCTTTGTATACATTCTTACGAACAAGAATCATTACAAAGTTTGCCTAGACAAAGGCCTCTTTACAAAATACTTTCAAAAACCACACAAAGCATATTTTCAAACAAAAGCAAGTGATCTAGCAAGTAACTAAGAGCCCGTGGAAAACCATGGATGAAAAGGGTGCTAATACCTTCCATTTCATAATCTACCCCCCTAACTCAAGAAATAATCTCAAAGGTCTCTCCTGTGCTTTTTCACCTTTCCTTTTGGATAAAAGAAAAGTCGGTGGCGACTCTTGCTAACCGCAACAATTGTGATCAAATGAAAAACAACCAAGTCAGTTTTCCCACCGTATCACAGCCATCATATCCTTTTATCCTTGAGCTAGGTTCAGGAGGCTCTCCTGGAATTGGGTGTTCTGAGCTTGGAGTTCCTTAATAGTTTCTTCAAGAGCCACCTTTTACTGAAATGAACAGCAAGAAGATGAGAAAACCTGTATGGGAAAACCTGTTATGTAATGATGCATGATATGTAGATGCAATATTTTCAAGGATCATTGTGGGATTTAAATTTGTTTATACAAAAATAAATAAGAGAAATTTTTGTAACAGGCTCAAATTACAATTGCTTTTAATAAAAAGAGTTACAAAATAGATAAAATATAAATTCAAGTCTCTCATGGACGCTTCCTCTTTGTGTTGACATATGCGTTAAGACTTTGTTCTTCGTGGAGTCATTTCGTCAGCTCCAGTACTTTCTTGTCACTATCATATAATTGAGCTTCGAAGGTATCTTTTTCTTCCTTTAGGTACTTTTGTAGTTCTTCGAACGGTATAAGAAACATCCCCTTCAACAACAGGCTCTACGATCACTGGCAGGATAACATGATATGGCATTTTGAGTTTCTGACCACGAGACCGCACCCATCTGAGGTAAGTCTCTAGAGGAATGGAATTCTTGTGTCCCAAAGTCTTGCTATCAATCTTGTTGACTGCGCCCTAAACAAGTATAAAACTTTGATGGTAGTTTTGAGGATCGTTCTCAAAGTCGAATACAATATCCTGGATGAGTATATCATGAGGACCGCCCTTCGAGCATAACCAAATTGGAGTAGAGCTAGAGAGGGGTTATAAGTGATGCCTTCTCTTATACCAAGGAGTGGTGCATTAGGTAATTTTCCACAGTGATCAATAATAGTGATATCTGCCTGAGATCGAGAACACAAATAGATATCTGCATGAGCGAGTGACATCAATCTTTGAGATCACCTCAAACCTTGTTTGTTCTTTATCACTGATCGGGGGAGGTGCGAAATAAACCACCTGGACAGTAGAGGTATGCAACACATAAGAGTTCCTCGCTTCTTCATAGTACGATTATGGAGGGAATGCAGGATATCTCCAAGCAAAGTAGGCGTCAAATTATCGGTGAGAAATATCTTGATGGTATTCACATCTATGAACTGGTCCGAATTAGGGAATAGTACCATAGATCAGCTGAGCCAAAATATCCTCAAAAGCACGAAATTTCATGGCATATAGAAATCCCTGAGCCTTCTCTATCAGAAATTTAGGAGAGAAACCCTTGACTTCATTCCTTGTTTCCCAATTAGATACAATGTCCGATCATTTTAGATGTAGGGCTACTGCAACATCTTCAGGTTTCTGAATTTGTTCTAAACTGGTGAAAGGTATCAGATCAAGAATATGCACTTTGAGAAACTTAGAGAATTCCATTGTGGGTACCAAATGATAATCCGGGAAGGTAAAATAGTGATGCTTCGGATCAAAGAACTGGAAAAGAAAGCTCATCACGTCTTCTTGAAAACCAGTAGTAACCAAACTGAGTAGGTGACCATGTCTCTTGGTGAATTGAGAATTATCGGGAACCTTTGAGACTAATTCCTCGAGCTTGGAAGGTATCCTTACGAAGTTGATCTGGATGGTATTCTTATGATTAAAATCCATGACCCTGCAACATAGAACAAAGATAAATCCCCTAGATCCTTGAAATGGTTAGTCATGATATGATGTTATGATGTTATGATGTCATGATATCATGTTCAACTAGATAATTAAACACAAGCAAAGCACGCAAATGCCTTAGGTTTAAGGCTTGCATAGGGCTTGTAGGTAAGTACCCTTTGGAAGTTTAGTTGGCTCAACCTATCCTAAAGTAGTAAATGGGTTCTAGGGATCTCAATATCACTGGTTTTTCCCAATAGTTTCGTCTAGCACGACAACTGACTTGCCGCAAAAAAAAACTCGAGAGTCGAATCTCAATGAATGTAGTATCGAGTATCAACCAACTTCAGACTGTACCAAAGCCGACTATCTCACTACCTTCTAATGGCTAAGTTGGATCGATTAAGGTTTTAAGATTAGTTAGTGCTTATGACACCACGCGGCAGCCTAGTATGCTCCCCGACAGAATCGAGGGATACTAGTACAAACCAATATGTCGCACTAACGTAGCCATCACTTCAACCATATCAGTATACACCATATAGTTTCCATGATCTATTGCTACTTACCTAAAATTTTCCCCAGATCCAGGTATAGGAACTTTTCAAGAAATAACCTAAGCACCCCTTTAAAAATAAAGCAGATAAATCAAACAAGGAAAGCATTTACAAGTGATTTATTTCTAAGGTAACCCCACTTTTAGTTGTCCCTAGCAGAGTCGCCAGTTCTGTAATATGGTGGGAAAACTAACTTTGTTTTGCATTTTATCGCAAATGTTGCGGATCGCAAGAGTCGTTGCCGACTTTTATTTTATCCAATAAGGAAAGGGTGAAAAGAACAAGAAATACCTTCAAGAATTTTCTGAGTTCGGGGGTAGGTTATAAAAAGGGAAGGTGTTAGCACCCTCTTCATCCGTAGTTATCTATGGGCTCTTAATCGCTAGATCACTTTTGAAAATTGCTTTGTGAATGTGTGTTTTGGAAAATATTTTAAAAATTCAAATTGTAAGGCAACTTTTTAATGATTCACGTATCTGTCCTCGAGAATGCGTACAAAGTGTTTCTTGTTTGAAAATATTTTTGAAGAGTGTTTGTGAAAAGATGTTTTTGTTTTGAAATGTTTGTGACAAGCGATTAACAGCGGTGTACCTACTCAAGGTCTTTCTTGTAATTTTCCTCCTCCTTTAGATAGTACTATCCTACCATTAGTTAGTAGGAAGCCCTATCGTTGGATGTGTAGGGACATGCGAGGGTCATTGTACAATCATAGAAGGTAACTCGTAGGGACGCTTTAGCAATTATCGTTTAAAGGAATATATCATTTACTGAAGGCAGCATCGTAAGGGTCATCGAGGGACTACGATCTTTTTAATCGAGGGTCTTTGCTAAAGCCTCCCCATGTTCGAGGGACATGAGTGTTTTTATTCAAAGGCAATAAGTGGGTTTACCTTAGAGGTGAGTGTGTGAAAAATGATTCAATTCAACTACTTTATCTTGTATTTAAGGTTAGCTATGATCTCTTTTAAATCTTACCATACATGCCCTAATTACTAGCAGTTATAATGAAAGCAGTAAAATGCGGAAAGTAAAGGTGCAAAAAGTAAATCTAAACTATTACAAGACTTTGGGAGTGGGGGTACAAAACCATAAAACTGGGAATAAAAAGTAAATCCTAATTAAAACTATTGCAAACCGTAGCAGTTACATGATTGGGAAAAACTAATGCGAAAGTAAATATGCGAAGCGATAAAATAAAAGGAAAAAATCGTTTTATGACATTGACAAAAAATTCATTTGATGATTAATCTAAAAAAAACCTAATTAGTTTTAATTAAGGAAAAGAAGAAATTGATTAAAACCTAAAAAGCCCTAAGTTGATTTTAATTGAAAAAGGAAAAGTTTAATGATAAAACCTTAAAAACTAAGTTAATTAGTTTAAGTAATTTTAATTAAAAAATTAATTATGTTAATTAAAAAAAACCTAATGTCTAGATTAATTTTAATTTTAAAAAAAAGTTAATTAAATTGTGTTAAAAAAGGTTAAGGCAAAATAAATAAAAAAGATTTGGGCCTGCTAAAGCAAACCGAAAGGGTGTAAAGAAAGAAAATCATTAGGCCCAAAGCTGTAAGCCCAAATCCTGTGTGAGATCCAGTGTGACTGGCTCCAGGAGATCCATGGTATGTGCGCAGGCTCTGGCGCATCAGATCTGAACTTGTGGAGATCTGATGGTGATGAGATGAGGGTGCACGATGGGCTTGCAAAGGCTTGCTACGCTGAATCTGCAATAGGACAAAGATATGAAGAAAAAAAATACCAGGGGTAGGGTTCGAACCCATGCCCTAGTACCATAACGCTCTAACCTGCACGCTTCTACCACTGGAGAAGCTTTACATCCGTTAACATAAATCAAACAATTGATATATAATATAACTTTGAATATATTAGCCGAAGAAGCGCTGGAGCCCTAGCTCCGATCGTCTTCTCCGGTGACCTGTTTTTTCTAAACTGCAAAATAAGCAAGGTTAGTAATAAAAAACATCCTACCCCCCATAAATCAAGGGCTACAAATCCAATGGCAATGTTATTTTGATCTAAAAACCCATGGTTTTTGAGTTATGAGGCAAGCATAGAAAATTGGAGCAAACATGGCATTCTTCGTTTCAGTGTGCATGGGACCATTACGATGGTCCAGACCTGTTGAAATGGTTATAACTCACTCAATTTTTATCTTTTGAAGGTGATCTTGGACGTTTTGGAAATCTCAATATGTCCTTTACAACCTCTATGTTGATAATTTTTTATTTTGAATACTTTATCTTGATGTAAGTTGCCTTGACAAAAAGTGTCATTTTGTTGACTTTTGAAATGACCTGTAACGTATTGGCTTATATCTCTCAAATGATGCATTTTTTGGACTTGAGCTTAGAGAGACAAAGTTGTAGAGAATTGAATTTCCTTCAAAATGGGATTTGGTTAGGGAAAAGTTGTTGAAGCATATGAAAGTTATACTTGGTCAAAGTTCAGATGACTTCTCCTAAGGAAACCCTAATTTGGAAACTTTTGGCTTTTAATGATTTGAGGGCTTTTCTTGAGGAATCATGATCAACCGTTGATAAAATGATGAATATGACCTCAAAATATTGATGTTGACCAAAAATCTTGAAGTTTTATTGTATGTTGACCATGGTTGACTTTTTACCCAATAAAGTTTATTTTTAGTCATCTGAGCCATTGACTGAGCAAATTTATGATGCAAGGCTTGAAGCTTGACATGATAATTCTTGAAGGCCTATGGAGAACCATGAAAACCACTTGAGACCTTTATAATCCCATCTTCCTTGTGAAACACAAAACCTTAGTTGTGGACCCATTACTTAGGAGAAGAATTTGTCTGATCAATTCTTGAGTAACCTTGAACATTTGAGGACCCCAGGAGAATATCTTGAATAAAAATGGGAGGGAAAATTTTGGGGTACAACGCATACATCATGACATTAAATAAAGCTAATTTTTTCTTTTCAGGTAAAGTTCGCAAACAGACGAATATCATCAGCAATTTTCAAACAAGTTAGAGATTAATTCCCGAAACAGGACGGAGAAACTATCTATATGACCAGGTGGTATGAATTCCCGAAATAGTACGAGTTTACCAACAAAAAATAGGTCACATATTAATTCCAAAAATAGGACGGGGGAAACTATCCATATGACCAGGCGTTATGAATTCCCGAAATAGGACGGGTTTACCAACAAAAAATAGATCACTGATTAATTCCCGAAACAGGACGGGGGAACTATCTATATGACCAGGCGGTATGAATTATCGAAATAGGATGGGTTTACCAATGAAAAATAGGCCACAGATTAATTCCCGAAACAGGACACGCCAACTATCTATATGACCAGGCGGTATGAATTCCCGAAACAGGACGAGTTTACCAATGAAAAACAGATTGTAAATAAATTCTCGAAATAGAATGGGGCGACTATCTGCATGACCAAATGTTTTCCTTTAGAGACTAAATTCTTAAGAGCTTTTCCTTCAAAGATTTTCTAAAAAGCATCCTTCGAATACAGTCAGGTGTAGACTCATTCTGATACTCCTATCAACAGTTACTTTGGATGGCATCTGTAAGCCCATCTCCGGCGACACTCTATCACCTCTTCGAATGGAATCTATAATCCCATTCAAGAAGTATAATCAACCAACAGTGTCACTTCGTGCACATGTGAGTGCAAATTTCTTGGCACTTAAGTGTTAAATTCTCTTCCACCTCCAGACCTCGAATGACGAGCATGCCAATCTAACTCTTCAGGTTTAAGAAGATTGAACAGGGGAAGCTGTTGTACCTGAAAATTTTCCCTCCAATTTTTGAAGACAATTGATTCAAGACACCTCCCCGTGCTTCTAGGCTTCTCAATTTCTCAAGAATACTCAAGGGTTTGAGCATACAAGCACCTCCTCCTAAGCAGTGACCTACAATTAGGGTTTTGGTTTTCTCAAAGAAAATTGAGCTTCAAATGACTCAAGTGAGTTTCCTTGTTCCTCATATGCTTCAAATAATCCTCATGTCAAGTTTCAAGTCTTACATCACAAATTTGCTCAGTCAATTGCTCAGATGATTGAAAATCAATTGTATTAGGTAAAAAGTCAACTTTGGTCAACCCACAGTCAAAACTCAAGATTTTTGGTCAACGTCAAGATTTTGAAGTCACATTCATTATTTGATCAAGGGTTGATCATGATTCATCAAGAAAACTCAAGATTCATCAAAAGTCAAAAGTTACTAAATTAGGGTTTTCTTTAGGAGAAGTTAGTTGAACTTTTACCAAGCATAAATTTCACATACTTCATTAGAAAATTCTCAACCAAAGCCCTTTTGATGGAAATTCAATTCTCTACAACTTTGTCTCTCTAAGCTCAAGTCCAAAAATGCTTCATTTGAGAGATATGAGCCAAGACATTACAAGTCATTTTAAAAGTCAAAAAAAAGATACTTTTTGTCAAAGCAATTTACATCAAGTTAAAATTTCAAATGAAAAAATGACGACCATGAGAGTTGTAGGAGACATCTTGAGCTTTCCGAAAATTCCAAGATCACCTTCGTATAATAAAATTTGAGCAAGTTATGAATTGCACAAGTTGGGAAATTTTGGAGAAAATGCATGTAGTGCAAATTGAGCAAACTTGAAAGTTTGGACTAGTGGACCTATCTTTTAAGGTCTAAACATGCCCATGTCTTTATAGAGGACTTATAAACTCATTCATGACTTACCATAATTTTTATTTATATTTATTTTGATTTTTATTCAATTAAATACAAAATAAATTAACAAATGATGGACCAAGGCATGTGGGCTTGGTTTTGGATTAGATTTGAGGCCCAAGATCACATATCCAACCTACCAAAACTGTGTGGGATGGATTTGGCAAGAAATATTCAAATTTGGAAACTTGAAAACATGTTTGATTCACACTTAACTCCTTATGATTTCTATCCATTTTTGTTGACCTAATATGATGCTTATAAATAGAGGACATTATTAGTGAACAAAGAGGACGGATTTGCAGCCACAAGAACTAGGGTTATGTCACACAAAAATTTCAAAGAAAGTGCACCATTGGACCTCAAGTTCCAGCTTGATTCAGTCCAAACCACCACCTCAAATCACTTCCAGAACATCTCCAAGGTAAGTATAGGTAACTTTCCATGCCCATTTGTACCTAAAACTTGTGTATATGCCATGTCCGATTTGCTTTATTTTTTATTATTCATATTTCAAATTATACGCATTGTTAACTGATTTTAACAACTCAGATCACTTAGCATGATTGTTTAGAACAAGTTTGAAACCTTACATGCAAGCTCTAATACAGAGAATGAGAATTGCCATTGTTAGGGCATAAAAATACATTTGCTTTGAATATCTGTTTACATGCACATTCAGGCCATAAGAACTCTGCCATTGGATTCATAGCCCTCAATTTAGGGGGATATAGTCCTCTTTTCTTTCTAACATGCGTTGTTTTTGCAAATCCATGAAGCACCTAGCCGGAGAGGACGACCGGAGCTAGGGCTCCGACGCTTCTCTGGTTCATTGATGTTGTTTTTTATATAATATATTGTTTGCGTTTTAACAACAGAAAAGAAGCATGGCTCAGTTGGCAGGCAAGTGTGTGTGTATCATGAAGGGCATGGGTTCGATCCCGGCCTTTTGGCATTTTTCTTGTTTATTTCACAAATTAACGTACAAGTTATCATATCTTAACTGATTCTCATTCCTAAATACCAAAGCAGCAATGGCCTAGTGGAAGGATAGCACGCCTGTGAGACAAAGGGGGTGGGTTCAAGTCCCACCCCATACATTTTCTTTTGTTTTCTTTTTCTAACCTTTACTTACTTTTTTTCTCTTATTTTATTTAAGTTATTTAATTAATTTTTTTAATCAGAAAAAAAAAATTAGTCTTAGGGTTTTTATTAATTAATCTAATTTTGAACATATTCTTTTGTTCAATTTTATTAGACTTAATTTTTTTTAATTAATTAACCTTTGTAATTAATTTAGAATTAGATAACTAATTATATTCTAAATGCTTAAAATCAATCCAATTTTTTTTTAAAATAGGACATTTAGATTCTTAAGATATTAAAAAATAATTTACTAATATTTTATTTTATTTTGCTATTTATTTTATTAGACAAATTGTATAGGATGTACAAACTTTGTAATAACCAAGTTTAAATTCTCGCACAATTTCTTTATCATGTAACTTCCCCAAGGCCCTGTAATAGCGTAGGACTTTACTTTTTTGCACTTATACTTTATGCTTTGTCTATATATATAATTGTGTAGTAATTAGGCTTGTATGGCAAGATCTAAAACAAGACGTTAGAAAACCCAAATTCAAGATAAGATAATTGAATCGAATCACTTTGCACACATACACCTCTAGGATAATTCCCTCTGTTGTCTTCGAAAAACATGGTCATGTCCCTCGAAAGTAAGAGTACTTTAGCAAAGACCCTCGATTAAATGATCATAGTCCCTTTGAATAAAGATCATAATCCCTCGATGACCATTCGAGTTGCTTACGAAAAGATGATCTAGTCCATTGTTGTCTATGAATAATATGATGATAGTCCCTTCGAATTGTTAAAGTATCCTTACAAGTTGTTTTCTATGACCATACGACGATCCTACGCCAATCCATTCACATCCAATAGATAAGGCTACCTACCAACTAATGGTATGGATATCATTGTCTCTAACGGAGAAGGAAAATAATAAGAACGACCTTTAGTGGGTAAGAAACTTTTAATCGTTTGCTCACAACCTTTTTCACAAACAAAACACCTTTACACATCACACTTTTTCAAACAAAATATTTTCAACATTTTGTACGCATTCTTGAGGACTGATACAAAAATCATTACAAAGTTAGCTTTTCAAAATATTTTCAAACAAATCACACAAACAAAACAAAATTTCAAAAAGTGAGCTAGCGATTAAGAGCTTGTAGATAACTACGGATAAAAAGGGTGCTAACACCTTCCCTTTTCATAACTTACCCCCCGAACTCAAAATCTACAAATGTCTTTCTTGTTATTTTCACCTTTCTTTATTGGATAAAAGAAAAGTCGGTGACAACTCTAGCTAACCACAACATTTACGATAAAATGCTAAACAAATCACTTCTTCCACCATATTACACACACGCTACATAACAACGTCTAATCTCGTATGATTATATATGTTTACCAACCATTATTGAATTCCTTTTTCATAATAGTGTATCTCACTTAGTGGTGAATTTCTCTCATTTTATGATTTTTATTTCTCATTCAAATATTTAAAAAAATATATATCTTTCTTCTCTAATAATAATGATATATTGAATCTTAATGTTCAATTAAAATGTATATTATTTTTCTTTCTTTTGGGAATAGTTTTAAAGAGGAATAAGTAATTCCTAAATGCAAAAACATTTACGATATAATATTTATTCCCATCAACTTGATTATACAAATTTAGCTATATAACTTAAAGATCTAATGTATCTTTTATTTATTTATTATTAGATTAAAATTTTAAATTGAGTATAGAAGCACGGATAAAAATATCTTTTTTTTTTTAATTATATTAAACTATTTATTAAAAAGTATTGACTCGTACGGGTATACTTCTAATTTATTTAATAATTTAAGAAGCAATTGTCCCTTAGTACTTCATAATAGAAGAAAGATGGTATTATGTATTTACTTCCCAAACGTTTTGGGTCTTCAATCTTCAATACTCAAGACATACTTAGATTACACTTGGTTTCATTCATGAGCACAATGTTACTTATACCCCAAATAGTTCATAACAAACGCAATTAGTTAGTTATTTGTGTAATAAGACGATAAACAATAGTTTATATATTCAATATCTTTACTTTTATTTTTTATATTCCATATCATCTTCTCTTCTTTTTACCTAATAATTTAACACTCATTTAATTTTTACTCACTACAATAATTTTATTTAATAAAATCTAACACTCTATTCCATCACTTTTATTTCATATTTTTATTTTTTTTATATTTTTGTTTTATGATTTTTATTAATAATAATTATCTATTGAAATAAAATTAAAATAATTAATAGTTAAATAATTTTTTTTAATTTTTTTTCTAATTTAATAATTTATTTGATTTTTTTTTTATTTTATATTCTTAATTTATTTTAATTTTTTTTAATTTTATAGGGATAGTCATTATTAAAATAAATAAAATTGGATAAAACAAGAGTTTATTGGAGGTTAAATAGAAAAAATAGAGAGAAAAATAGATTTTTTTGTGTGTCCAAATCAAATGAATTGAATTTCTATTTATAGACAAAAAATGATGAATTTTGGTGAAACTAAAAATAAATAAAAAATTAATTTATTATAAAATAATTGATTCCAAATAATTAAAGTGAATTAAAAATCTAAGCAATCACAACAACTAATATGATTTTGTAAAGTATTATATATAGCTCCACTCTCTCCGCATTCAAAATGTTGAATATTTTCAACACCAATTAATCCACCTCACTTTCAACTCTTCATTCAATATCTCATTATATTTATTTAATTATTGAATAATTTTTTCAACACTCCTATTATAAATAGTCTAAATAACTTAACAACTTTTGAGTTACACTTTTACATCCTAATTCAAAGTCTTTAGGTTTAATGTAGTGGACAACTTTTTCATTTCTTTATACTTCTTTATAGTTAACGGTGTTGTTAAAGCATATGCAATTTGATCATAATTTTTAAATTAGGTTGATGTAATTTTCTTTTTGCTTATTAGGTCTCTTTTTCTTTGATGTAGCTTATTACGTCTTTAAGATAGTGTAAGTTGATATCTTTGTACTTGCTCCTCTCTTGAGATATGATCTTTTTAACAATAATGGTAGTTGACTTGTTAATGTTAACTATCATGAGTTTTGAAAAGGAGGAATATGACTGCTTTATCCTGTTAGAGACATTTTCGATTGACAAATTGAAATACTTTTGTTTTCATAAAGTTTAAGGCCACAACACTAACGATTGCATCTAAATGAAGAAAGCCACTGAAGCACTAATCAAGAGAGGACGACTGGTTAAGTATGCGAAATGAGGTAAAAGAGAAAGGAGGAATCATCCTCGAAGGCTAGCGAGGCAAAGACTAGCGACGAGAACAAAGAGGCCAGCAAAGGTAAGTGGTCATATATCGCACCATCACCGAAGGAACACCCTGGGCTAACCTTTCCTCCAAGGGAATAAAAAGGATGTAGGCACGTCAGTGAAGATCTCAGACCGGCCTATGTTTCAATTGCGAGACTCTAAGAAGGTGGGAGGAATTCCTAACAAAATCTTCTCCTTGGTGATGGAAGGTGATTATATTTTAGAACTTGCAACATTTCATTCATATTTGAGAATCAATCCTAGAGCGAGGGAAGATGATTATACATGCATATCATATAATACAAATAATAAAGGAAAACATAACCAGGCGGACTAGCCTCCGCTTATTCTCCATGTCTCGCTTTTAGTTTCTCATCCCCTTCTTGAAGGATGGATGTTTATGCTCTTACGTTGATCGGTTAGGGAAGCCACATTGATTTCCATTGTTGTGCCTTCTCATTAGTCTCACTGGAGTGCTTAATAGATTTCATTTTCTCCCTCTGTTGGCTCCTAAATTCGACACCTTTGTTTTGATTGATGTCAGCCATTAAAAGTTGAAAGATGCTTTCGACTGGCTAAGTCTGTCGAAGTGCCCGTCGAAAGATGGCGGAATACTTAGAAGATTTCTTCCAAGGAAGAAGGCTGATGGCCTTCGACGTCGAAGGAATTTCTCGTCGAAGACGTCTCTTGATGAAAGTGTTCGATGGTCCAGAGTGGAGCAGTTTGAAATTCAAAGCTTTGGAGGGAAAACGGTTTCCAGCAGTTACTACGTGCAAACGTGCAAGGATCTGGAGCGTCGAGCATGGAGAACGTGCCAAGTGGATTGATCTCGAAGCAGTGTAACTGCCCGACGGTTACTTGGAATGTTTTAGTATAAATAGGAGTAGACATGTAGTTTCTCGCGTGTGTTCACAAATATATACAAAGTCACTCATTTAGATTCGAGTACCCAGCGTGTGAGAAAGAATTGTTGAGAAATGTATGTGTGAAACACCAATTTTATCAATTAAAGTCATTTACTTTCCCAGAATTTTACTTGTTTTTCTCTTTACATTTCCTGTCGAACCTTTACCTTAAAGCCTTGTTTATTTTACCAAGTCTTTCATTCATGCAATTTACTTGAAACCTTTTATTTAAAGCCTTATCCAACTTAATCAAACTTCAAAATCAACCTATGTCCATAGGATCAATCTGATCGATCCTGCGAGTAACCAAATAAGTAACCATTTGGAGGATCAGCGGTTGTTTACCAAAACCCAAGGTAAACAAATTGGCACACCCGGTGGGACTGTGTGTTGATTGTTGAAAATACTCTCATCTTTTCGAGTTGTATGTTATTGAGAAGTGGTAGAATATACACTAACGATAATAATACTGCCAGAAGAAGGGAAGAGATGGCGAATCCGCCAAACAATAACGAAATCCCACAAACGAGTGTGGGAGCAACGGTTAGTATGACCGTAAGTGAAGCGACGAATGTTGGTTCGACACCAGCAGTGTCAGTCACAACCACGGGGCCAATAACTTCGTTAACAGGCCCCAGAATACCTTTGGGAACCCCCCCACCAAGGGGAAATATAGGCACAAGGCCTGTGGTTCCCCCAGGATTTGTTCCATTCTATGGTATGCCAACTTCTGAAGTGGCAAGCCTAACGAATGCTGCGTCCACTTTTTCAGATCCTTTCGTGAGTGCCTCTTCGCCACTCCAAGGCTCTGGAGTAGGCATGGCGAATAGAAATAGGACCCAACTCTTAGGAGGAATGTCCCAAGTAGCCCATGGCCTTACAAATGCCTCGACAGCAGTCTTGAGGCAACAAATGGACGAAAGCAACCATGATATGGTGCAAATGTTGGCACAAACTTTGAGTACAGTGCTAAACCCTCTAATACAAAACACTACTCAATCGAATCAGCAAGTTACAGCGCAAATGACGCGTTTGGCTGATTTCTTTGGAGTACCCCCACCTATTCGACAGCCCCAAAGGGCGCAAATAAGGGGAAATCAGGGGATATTTGTAGAGGAAGAAACCACCATTAACCAGGCTCAACAGCCTGTCGAACAACCTGTCGAAGAACCTAGGGTAATAGCCCCAGAGGTAAGGTTAGTTAACAGAAACCAAAATGCTGACGAAGTGGTTCAGCATATCCAATACCAAAACATGGGTTTGGAAAACAATCTGGCAACCATGATCGAAAGAATCATGACTCAGAATGGGATGAACATGGGCTTTCGAAGGCCCAACTTTACATCTCCATTGTCAGAATACGTGTTACAAACGGATTTACCTCCTAGATGCAAAGTCCCCAAATTTACTAAGTTCTCTGGGGACACGACAGAATCTACTGTCGAGCATGTGGCGAGATACTTGATCGAAGCAGGAGACATTTCGAATAACGAAAACCTAAGGATCAAGTACTTCCCAAGTTCTTTAACCAAGAACGCTTTTACTTGGTTTACAACTCTCCCCCCCAATTCGATCCATCATTGGACCCAGTTGGAAAGATTGTTCCATGAACAATTCTACATGGGGCAAACCAAGATAAGCCTGAAAGAACTGGCCAGTGTGAAGAGACGTTTCACTGAACCTATAGACGAATATCTGAATAGGTTTAGGTTGCTCAAGGCGAGATGTTTTACACAAGTGCCAGAACATGAGTTGGTCGAAATAGCCGCAGGAGGTTTAGATTATTCCATTAGGAAGAAGCTAGACACCCAGTACCTAAGAGACATGGCCCAACTGGCCGATAGAGTTCGACAGGTCGAACGCCTCAAAGCTGAAAAAGCTAAGGCAACGAAAACTCACAAGAGAGAAAGGATAGCGTACGTTGAGATGGATGACGAAGATCTAGAATCCTTCGACGATACTTTAGTTGTCGAAGAAGGAGAAGTCGATTTAGCATAACTAAAACAAGGGCCACCATACTCTTGTAAACAGTTAGTCCCCTCAAATGGGAAAAATCCCATTGGTCCAGACAGGACCAACGATAGGTTCCCAAAAAAGACTTATAGTTTTGACATCACAAAATGTGATGAAATATTTGACTTGCTAGTTAAAGATGGCCAAATGATAGTACCCCCTGGGGTAAAAGTGCCTCCTCTTGATCAAAGAAAGAAGAGAGGTTTTTGCAAATATCATAATTTTTTGGGCCATAAAACTTCTCAATGTTTTCTTTTCAGGAATCTTGTGCAAGATGCTATTGAGGAAGGGAGATTAAAGTTTGCTGACAAATCCCCCATGGCTGTCGACTCCAATCCACTGAAGGCTGAGGCCCACTATGCAGAACCCTCTGAGGTGAACATGATAGAGGCAACCAGGATCCAGTCGAAGAAGCCAGGAATTACCATGGTCGAAGTCTCAAAGGACCACATCAACATGCCAATCTTTGGCAGTTTTTCTGGAAATTTATCCAGGAAGACAATTGAGGCTGTCCAGAAAGCGGTCGAGAACCCGAGGTCGAAGACTGCTGAAGCACAAAAAACTGGATCAAAGCCCAGTTCCCACTTGGCCACTGTTCAAGGCCAGACGGAGAATCTGGAGACACAAATGAAGCAGTTAACTCTTTCTACTAAAGATACAATGAATATCAATATGGTTGAACTTTCTGACCCTAAAGCATCAGAAGAGGCCATAAGGCAAGAGCAGGCTAATAAGACGGCTTTCCCTCGGGAAAACGAAAACTTGGCATATTTTTTACAAAGATGCCAGAAAAAGAAATCAGAGGTAATGCTGTGTCCAAGATGCAGTTCAATCTTTGATAAAAAAGCTGCTGAGCACATTCAAGGCGTAAGAGCAGCGAACAAGAGAAGGGAGAATGCTGACCTTCGACATGATCCCAGAAGGGGTTCTCACCAAGACAAGAGGCCATTGACTTTTAGGCCTCCAACAAATGTACCAGTAGACACTTGGTACAAAACTTCTGGCCGAAAAAGGCCAAATGAAGAGAAATGGCACTCTTTCGATGTGCCAAGAGGTTCCTCTTTAATTCAAAAGAAAGAATCTCAAGTTGCTGCACCTAAGGTTGCTCAAGTGTCCAGCAACTACAAGGGTAAAAATCCTATGTCTCGATCCCAATGGAGGAGATATCAAAGGAGACGAAAAGCTGAAAGGGAGGCTGCCAACGAACCTAAGGCAGAAACTAGTTCGAATGTTCCTCAAAGGAAACAAAGGAAGCCTCTAGAGAGAGAACCAGTTACCAACAGGCTAGTTTGGCCTAACCAAAGTGAAGTCGAAGACGAAGACGATGCTGAGTCCGACGATACTTTGGATATAATGGTGAATATTGTTTCAGTGCTGCCCAGGGAATTCAATCGACAGGTAGAAGTCGAAGCAAGTGACTGGGAGGTGGAACAAGAAATGGCCAAACATAGGCCAGTGTGCTATTTTGTCATGGACAATGGCACTACAGAGGAACAAAATGGCTTCTTCGAGCCACCTACAGAGGCGATGAAGAATCACCTCAAGCCTTTGTTCATAAGGGCTAAGCTCGAAGAGACTACTGTGAACAAAATATTGGTCGACTGTGGGGCAACTATCAATATTATCCCTCACTCTATGCTAAGGAAGATTGGCAAAAGAGATGAGGAAATTAAACCTCACAATATGGTCATGTCGAACTATGAGGGCGGCATTGGGACCACCATGGGAGTGATCCAGTTAGATATCAAAGTTGGGTCCATCCTTCGACCAACGATGTTCATGGTCATATCGGCCAAACCTAACTACAACCTTTTGTTAGGCCGTGAGTGGATTCAGGGTGTAGGCGCTGTGCCTTCATCGATGCACCAAAGACTGCTGCTATGGCGTCCAGATGGGATGGTCGAAAACATAGAGGCAGATCAAAGCTACTACCTTGGCGAAGTGAATCACTTGGGTGTGGCAGATTTCGACAAAAACTTGGCTCACATAGGGCCATGTCCAACACCTGACTTCGACATGGCGCCAGTGCCAAACACCTTTTGTTCCCTATACCTGCATCCTGAGCATGGTTTCCAATGGGACAGAGAAGACTTGTCCCACATAGACTTCAGTGGGCTAACTGATATCCAACCAACTGGTTGGGGAAGTGAATTCAGTGATAATGACTGAGTCACAATCTCTGAAGCAAATTTCGGCTTATGTAGCCGAAACCAAGATGATAACGGCTCTCGAAGCCGAAGTAAAGTACATGGCCACACAGGCCAATGATCAACAATTATCTGTTGTTGGCCCAGGAAAGGATTTCGATCCAAAACCTCCTGATATCATGCCAGAAGAAATGCAGGAACAGAGGCTCGACGCCATCTATGACGATGAGCCTTTGGGCTTCGAAAAGGATCCCTTGGCGAACAACATTAAGATGTTAGCACAAGACCCTTTAGAAGAAATCAACTTAGGCGAAGGATCAGAGAAGAGGCCAACTTACATCAGTGCCAAAATTGATCCAGAACTTAGGTTGGAAGTAATCCAATTGCTGAAAGAGTTTAAAGACTGTTTTGCATGGGATTATGACGAAATGCCTGGTCTCGACAGAGGATTGGTAGAACTTCAGTTGCCAATCAAACCTGGAAAGAAGCCAATCAAACAAAATCCAAGGCGCTTCGCTCCAGAAATATTGTCGAAGATCAAAACGGAGGTCGAAAGACTTCTGAAATGCAAATTCATCCGTGTCACAAGGTATGTCGAATGGATTGCAAATATTGTGCCAGTAATTAAGAAGAATGGTACATTAAGGGTGTGCATAGATTTCAGAGATTTGAATGCTGCCACCCCCAAAGATGAATATCCTATGCCTGTGGCGGAAATGCTAGTCGATTCTGCCGCTGGCTATGAATACCTGAGTATGCTCGATGGGTATTCAGGATATAATCAAATATTCATTGCTGAAGAGGATGTGTCGAAAACAGCTTTTCGATGCCCTGGGGCCTTAGGCAGTTACGAATGGGTAGTGATGCCTTTTGGCCTAAAGAACGCTGGGGCAACGTACCAGCGAGCAATGAATACTATCTTCCATGATTTTATTAACACTTTTATGCAAGTTTATATTGATGATATTGTTATAAAATCTGTTTCCAGGAAGAGTCACATTGACCACCTTCGACAATCATTCGAAAGAATGAGAGAACATGGTCTGAAGATGAACCCTTTGAAGTGTGCGTTCTGTGTGAAAGCTGGAGATTTCTTGGGCTTCGTTGTCCACAAGAAAGGAATCGAAATCAATCAGAACAAGACGAAGGTAATTCTGGAAGCGAAAGCGCCATCGAATAAGAAGGAATTGCAATCTCTCTTAGGCAAGATAAATTTCTTAAGGAGGTTTATATCTAACCTAAGTGGGAAAGCTCAGGCCTTTTCACCCTTACTTCGACTGAATAAAGAGGGGTTCGAATGGGGGCAAGAGCAACAAGAAGCCTTCGACAAAATCAAAGGGTACCTCACTAAGCCACCTATTTTGGTGCCTCCTTGTAGCAATAGGAGTATGAGATTGTACATAGCTGCATCTGACAAAACTCTGGGAAGTATGTTAGCCCAAGAGGATGAGAATGGAGTCGAAAGACCCATTTATTATCTCAGTCGAGTTTTAAATGATGCAGAAACTAGATATAGCGAAGTTGAAAAATTATGTCTATGTCTGTATTTTTCTTGTACAAAACTCAAGCAATATATAAAACCAGTTGATGTTTATGTTTCGTCTCATTTTGATGTTTTCAAATATATGTTGTCGAAACCTATCTTGCATAGTCGAATTGGCAAGTGGGCATTAGCATTAACTGAATACTCCTTGACCTTTATGCCTCTTAAGGCAGTAAAAGGACAAGTGGTTGCAGATTTCATAGTCGACCACTCAATTCAGGTCGAGGATATTAATTATGTGGAGATAGAACCTTGGAAATTATACTTCGATGGTTCCAGCCATAAAGATGGAACAGGAGTAGGAGTCTTGATTATTTCTCCAGATAAAATTCCAACAACATTCAAGTACAAAATAGAAGGTTCTTGTTCGAACAATGAGGCTGAGTATGAAGCTCTAATTACTGGCCTTGAGATATTGTTGGAATTGGGGGCAACTCGAGTCGAAATAATGGGAGACTCATCATCAAGCAAGTCACAAAGGAATATAAATGCATAAGGGAGAATCTCATTATGTACTTTGTGATAGCAAATCGTTTATTGAAACAATTTGAAACGATCAATATTCGACACATACCCAGAGTCGAAAATCAAATAGCCAATGACTTGGCACAAATTGCATCTGGGTATAAGATTTCAAAAACAAGATTACAAAGAGCAATCGAAGTCCGAGAGAAGATAAAAGCAACTTGTCTATCACCATCAGACTTGGAATCGACGAGGCTAGGATATGCTGATCACTCAAACTTCGAGATTTCGTTCATTGATAATTTGTCAGAGCAAGATTGGAGGAAACCCATTGTGGACTATCTTCAAAATCCAGGAGCTTCGACAGAACGAAAAACAAAATACAGGGCGTTGAGTTTTGTACTCATGGGTAATGAGTTATTCAAGAAGACGCCTGAAGGGGTGTTGCTGAAATGTTTAAGTGAAACTGAAGCATACATAGCCCTTTCGACTACGCATGCTGGGGCATGTGGGGCTCACCAAGCAGGCCATAAGATGAAATGGTTGTTGTTTCGACAAGGACTATATTGGCCCACTATGCTGAAAGATTGTGTTGAGTTCGCCAAAGGTTGCCAAGAGTGTCAAGTTCATACAGGCATCCAACATGTACCAGCAAGCGAACTTCACTCGATAGTGAAGCCTTGGCCCTTTAGAGGATGGGCGTTGGATCTTATTGGAGAGATTCGACCAGCATCATCAAAGAGTCAGAAATACATATTGGTAGGCATTGATTATTTTACTAAGTGGATCGAAGCTATCCCTTTAGTCAATGTGGACCAAGAAAATGTCATTGAATTTATTCAAAAGAACATTATCTTTAGATATGGAATTCCTGAGACAATAACAACTGATCAAGGGTCAGTTTTCACTGGTCGAAAGATGCAGGAATTTGCTCAGGAAACAGGTTTCAAACTCCTAACATCCACGCCTTATTATGCACAGGAGAATGGTCAAGTCGAAGCAGCTAACAAAGTGGTGATTGGCTTGATAAAGAAACATGTTGGGAAGAAACCAAAGAATTGGCATAAGACGTTAGACCAGATTTTATGGGCTTGTCGAACGTCCCCAAAAGAAGCCATTGGGACAACACCATATAGGCTAACTTTTGGCCATGATGCAGTGTTGCCAGCAGAAATTTGTCTTCAATCTGCAAGGGTTCAGAGGCATTATGATATTCCTTCTGAGGTTTATTGGAACATGATGTTAGATGAACTGGTGGATTTAGACGAAGAGAGATTACGCGCTCTCGACTTACTCAGGCTTCAGAAGAAAAGAGTAGAAGACTCTTATAATAAAAAGGTAAAACCTAAGGTATTTTTGCCTGAAGAACTAGTTTGTGTAAGATTAAGATTGCGCCTAAGAGGGGGGGTGAATTAGGTGATGGTCGATTTTTGACTTATTTTATACTTTCTGGTTTTGATTTAGTGCTTTGAAAACTGTAAAGTGCAGAAAGTAAAGAGACACGGAGAATTATCCTGGTTCCTTCCACAACCCGGAAGTACGTCCAGTCCCCTTGCAAACACGCAAGAGATTTTACTATATTGTTAGAACTTTTACAAGACTCTTCCTAGTATTATCCACTAAAGAACCTAACAAATAACCAAGAACACCCTCTTGGATTTCCAATAAGTCTAATGAGAACAATCCTCTCAAAAGATACCTCTTGTTTCCAATAATGGACAACAAGGAACAAAAGTAATCTAATACTTAATTCCAACAATCCTGGAAATAAGTTACACTTTGTATGTTTTTATGAAGTATGATTTCTTGAAAGATGTTGATCACATAGAGTGACTTCTTTGAAGTTTCTTCTTTCTTCTCTTGTAAGCAATTCAAACTGTAACACAATGGTTAGATAATGCTCAAAGATTTCTGTTCTTTATATGTGTGAAAGTGCAGAAAATCTTTGTTCTTAAAAGTTAAGAAATATGAAGTTTGAATATTTTACAAAGTTCAGATTTTATTGCAAGAGAAGAGATGTTTATGATTTGAAAATATTTTGCAATATATAGTAATCAAGATACCTTTCCAAAAGGACACTTTTCTGTTTGTAAAACTTGACAAGATGCAATGTTTGATCATGCAACTATTGGAGAAAAGGTATGAAGGATATCTTGAAACCAGTTCAGATTTTTCAAAATTTTCAATGTGCAAATCGATTAACATAAGATGCAAATCGATTGCACGTGTTTGTAACGTTCAGAATTTCAAAAAGTTTGAAGTGTAAATCGATTAGCATGTTGTGTCAATCGATTTACATGTGTTAAAAAATCAGTTTGTTCTGTGATCAATCGATTTACACAACATGTCAATCGATTGCTGGCAGGAGCAAACAGTTTTTAAAAAAACATGTGTAAATCGATTTACACAAGATGTTAATCGATTTACAGCAGAGAAAAACTTAAAAATTGTTTTGAAATATAATTGAAGTGATGTGGCAAGTGTGTATATCATTTTTGAGCATTTCTAATCAATGTAGTTTAATGAGAATTGATATACTTGATTGCTTGCCAAGTTCCTTGAAGCTTTGAGTGAATGATGCTTTAAGATGATTTCCACTTCTTTTCCTTCTTTCCATAATGCTTGTTTGTCTTTCATCAAACTAGCTTGTTTGTCTTTTCATCAAAACTAAAGTTGAGTTGAGGCTTGAGATTACATTCTCCCCCTTTTTGATGATGACAAACCATTTTCCTTTATGTGTTGATCAGAATTTGAGCAAAAGGTGTTTTCTCCCCCTGAGAAGATTTCTCCCCCTATGGAGAAAAAGATTTGAAAGTTTGCTCTGTAAAGACAATGAAAACAAACAACCATAAAGTGCTATTACATCCTTCTCCCCCTTTGACATTATCAAAAAGAAGGGAAAGATGCAACAAGAAAGTATACCAGAAAGAAATGTATAGGAACATGAATGAAAAACACAAAACTTTCAAGATTATCGAACAAAGTTTTAAGAACACAATACATAAGATGAACAGAATAAAACAAGACAAAATCCATAATGATACTTATACTAAGAATTTAATAACATTGATCAAGAACTTTTTAGAAAGGTCCTTGATAAGGAAATTGTTGTTGAAGAGGTGGTTCGGTGTATTGAGGAGGCGGAGGTGCAGGATTGGTTGGGTCGTATGGAGGGATATGAAGATGTGAATAAAGATATGAAAATTGTTGGTTCACATCATTCTGAAAAGCATCTATCCGAGATGAGGTAGAGTCAGTTATCTCCGTCCATCGAGCATTGATGTTAGAATTCAGAGAAGCAAACTGTTGCGTCATGAAATCCATAACATCTTGATTTGTGGGACCAGAAGCAGCAGCAGGAGGAACTTCATGGTCTTCTTCATCTGCATTTTGACCTTCATCGCCGACCACATCTTCTCCAATGTAAGTTATGGTTTTTGCTTCAGCATTGAAATGAACACCCATCCTTGAATCAACATTTTTGATGGAGATCCTAGTGGTGTTGGGATCCATTTCAATCCGCTCAAATCCAGTGAAATCTATATCATAAGCTTCCATAATCCTTGTAATGAAATATGCATATGGTAGAAAAGTGGCCCTTGCGGCAACTTTCAGCATATGCATCACAATCAATTTTGCCCAATTGACCGGGATTCCATTTTTCCTTGCATAGATGATTTGAAGCTCTAGGTCGGTCACCGTACAATGATTCCCTGCTCTAGGAAACAAAATATACACCAGAAAGTAGTGAAACAACCTATCATCAATATGGAAATTTCCAGCACTCCATGTGTTCCTAGCTGGAGTAACCCCGCCAAGACTGCGAATCCGCTTGGCACGGTATTCAGATTCAGATAACCTTCCAATGCTATAGAAAAATTCTCGCTTCTGATAGTTTTCCCAAGCAGCATCTTCTGGATCATAGAGGGTACTTCCAGAATATGGAATGTTCAAGATTCTGCCAAGAGTTTTGGAATACAGAGGGATTCTTTTTCCAAGGACATATGTATAACATTTGTTGTTGTCATAGCACATGTTGCTGTAGAAAATTTTAACCAGATCCGGGTAATAGAAACCATGTGAAGATATTAATGGTTCTAACCCATAAGCAATGAAATCTCTTTGAAATGAGAAGCATTCATCTGGAAAAGTAGATAACATACCAAACTTTGGAGTAGAGACGATTTTCTTTTGAAAATGCTTGAGGAATCTGTCCCGCTGTGGATCCGTGAGGTACTCGAGCACAGAGTTTTCAGATGATGACGAAGCTGGCTTCTTTCCTTTTTCTGAGGCAGAGGCTTTTCTCTTGGGAGCCATGGATCTTGTTAGGGTTTTGAAAAGAGAGATATAGAGTTCTTTTGTGTTGTTATGTGAGAGAGTGTGTTGGTGTTATGAGATAGTGAGGGAGTTTTGGTGAGATTAAATAGTATAGTAGGGTAAGTGAGGTTTTATGAGGTTTTAATTTTGTAATTTTGGTCAAGGTTTCATTGATTGGGCAATAGAAAGGTGGGAGGTTGAGAGACAATGAATGTTTGACCAATGTATTAAAAGCTCATTACAAGTATCACATGTTAAAACAAAATACATTGCATAGAGAAAATTCATAAAAATGCTTCAGATTCTGTGGTAAATCGATTTACCCCTTGGTTAAATCGATTTACACAGAACATTTTTCAGAAAAAGTAATTTTCGTTCAGTGGTAAATCGATTTACATATTGTGTAAATCGATTTACACACAAGATTTTATTAAAAAAAATGATTTGCTTCAGTAGTAAATCGATTGACATGTTGTGTAAATCGATTTACACAGAAGATTTTATTAAAAAAAATGATTTGCTTCAGTAGTAAATCGATTGACATATGGTGTAAATCGATTTACTTAAAGAGAAAATTTAAAACATCATTATTTTTAACATTTGAAACAATGTCTAACCACATATATATGTACATTAAGGTATAGTCAAGGATTGAGTGCACCTTAAATATCTTGTTCATCGAGGATTCCAAGTTCACGACGAATTTTGAAAAATGCATCCTTTGCAAGTGGTTTTGTGAAGATGTCCGCGAGTTGATTTTGAGTGTCCACAAATGTGATCTCGACATCTCCTTTGAGTACATGGTCTCGGATGAAATGATGTCTGATGTCAATGTGTTTCGTCCGGGAATGCATAACTGTTACCTCTGAAGCTTCTTGTTCTAGATGGACCAAAAAGATCCATGTGCAACAATTGAAGTGGTCTTGTTGTTGAAACCACATTCTTTGGTTTGAAAGTTGATTTGGTCTGTTTGCCCTTTTGGCATGCACTACATAATTTGTCTTTGATGAACTTCATCTTTGGTAGACCAATAACTAAGTCATGCTTAACCAATTTGTTCAAGTGCTCCATGTGAATGTGAGCAATCCTCTTATGCCATAACCAAGCGTCATTGTTGTTTACCATAAGACATTGTACCTTCATAGACAAATCATCTAGAGTAATCACAAAAATATTGTTAGATCTTATACCTTTGAGTTTTACCTCATTGGTTGCCTCATCCATAATAAGGCATTCTTCTTTGTTGAATTTGATCTTGAACCCTCTATCGCAAAGTTGACTTATGCTAAGAAGGTTGTGCTTTAATCCTTCAACATAGAGAACATCCTCAATTTGAATGGATGGGGGTGTGCCAACTATTCCAACGCCAAGAATCTTTCCTTTGGTGTTGTCTCCATAGGTGACATACCCTTTGGCTTTATGTACTAGATATGAAAATTGGTGTACATCTCCTGTCATATGCTTTGAACATCCACTGTCAAGATACCAAACATTTGAAGTGGATTTCAAGCATACCTACAAAAACAAATTATTTCTTGTTAGGTACCCAAGTTGCCTTGGGTCCTTCATAGTTAGTTCCCTTTTTCACCCATGCATAATGTCCACTAGCCATACTGAAATTTCTAATATAGCATGCATTTGGTGTGTGTCCAATAATACCACAGTAAAAACAGTTTGGAACAAATTTGCTCTTGTATCTAGGAATTTGTTTTCTTTTAGATACATTAGCCTTTTTCTTTTGATGATTATGAACAACTTGCTTCTTTTCTACTTTCTTGGGATTGGAACTATTACTAGCCTTTACAAAAACAGTGGGATTGTTACTTGGTTTCTTAGTATTCACATAACCAAGACCTCTTTTATCATTAGGATAACGTTGTTGGCTTAGTAATCCTTCCAATCCTATTTGTCCTTTTTCATATCGTTCAATGACTCTTTTCAATTGAACAATTTGAAAGACATTTGATTCACACTTGGAGCATGCAAAGTTTTCCTTTTCTTTTATAAAATTTTGTTTTTGAAGATCAAAATCTTTAGTCATGGTGTCAATTTTTTCTAGACAACTTAGAAGTTCTTTTTCTTGTTTTGACACCTTTTTGTATAAACTTTTGCATTCTTTCAAGAGTTCATCAATTGCACCTTGAACATCATCATCAAAAAGATTAAATTCATTACTAACCTCTTTTTCATTGTCGGAGTGATGCGATGCCATTAAGGCTAAGTTTGCACATTCGTCGCTTTCCGATTCCGATGAACTGCTCATATCATTATCTTCCCATGCTATGTAGGCTTTCTTTTGTTTTGAGTCCTTTCCTTTGAATCCATTTTTCTTTGGGAGATTTGGACAGTTTGGCTTGATGTGTCCTTGCTTTCCACATTCATAACATGAGACATCTTGAGTTGATGTGGAGGCTTCTCTTTTCTTGAAGTGCTTTCTCTTATATGCATGAGATCCGCCTTTGTCATTTCTGCCAAAAAACTTTCCAAGTCTTTTTACTAGAAGCATGAAATTTTCATCTTCTTCCGGATTGTCTTCTTTTACCACTTCTTTTGAATCAATTTTTAAGGCAATGTTTTTGGACTTCTTTTCTAGATTCTCATGTTTTTCAAGTCTACCGAGTTCCGTTTCGTATTCTTGAAGTTTGCCGAATAATGTAGCGGAAGTCATTGCGGAGAGACTCTTCTTTTCCGAGATTGCCGTTACCTTTGGTTGCCATTCCCTAGTCAATGATCTAAGGATTTTCAAGTTGAGTTCATCATTTGGCAGGGTTTTACCAAGAGCAATTAAGTGATTTGTCAAATGCACAAATCTCTTTTGTAAGTCAAGAATGGATTCTCCGGGCTGCATTCGAAATAGTTCATATTCTTGACTCAAGGTATTTAGCCTTGATCTTTTTACTTCAGCCGTTCCTTCATGAGTTTGAACCAAGGTATCCCAAATTTCCTTTGCTGTTTTGCAGTTTGAGACACGAAAGAATTCGTCCATACTGAGAGCACCTTGAAGAAGGTTTATTGCCTTTTTGTCATAGAGAACTTTCTTTTTGTCATCGTCGTCCCATACAGTTTTGGGCTTTGCAGACCCAACGCCATTGATTACCGTTATTGGGATAAATGGACCATTTTCAACAGCATCCCATACTTCCTCTCCTTGTGCTTCTAAATGCGCCTTCATGCGTATTTTCCAAAAGTCAAAATATTCACCACAAAATAGAGGAGGCTTGTTGTTACTACCACCATCTCTGAAAACTGGTTGATGATTTGCGGAAGCCATTCTGGATCTCTAGGAGCAGGTTACCTATAACCTGCTCTGATACCAATTGTAAGATTAAGATTGCGCCTAAGAGGGGGGGTGAATTAGGTGATGGTCGATTTTTGACTTATTTTATACTTTCTGGTTTTGATTTAGTGCTTTGAAAACTGTAAAGTGCAGAAAGTAAAGAGACACGGAGAATTATCCTGGTTCCTTCCACAACCCGGAAGTACGTCCAGTCCCCTTGCAAACACGCAAGAGATTTTACTATATTGTTAGAACTTTTACAAGACTCTTCCTAGTCTTATCCACTAAAGAACCTAACAAATAACCAAGAACACCCTCTTGGATTTCCAATAAGTCTAATGAGAACAATCCTCTCAAAAGATACCTCTTGTTTCCAATAATGGACAACAAGGAACAAAAGTAATCTAATACTTAATTCCAACAATCCTGGAAATAAGTTACACTTTGTATGTTTTTATGAAGTATGATTTCTTGAAAGATGTTGATCACATAGAGTGACTTCTTTGAAGTTTCTTCTTTCTTCTCTTGTAAGCAATTCAAACTGTAACACAATGGTTAGATAATGCTCAAAGATTTCTGTTCTTTATATGTGTGAAAGTGCAGAAAATCTTTGTTCTTAAAAGTTAAGAAATATGAAGTTTGAATATTTTACAAAGTTCAGATTTTATTGCAAGAGAAGAGATGTTTATGATTTGAAAATATTTTGCAATATATAGTAATCAAGATACCTTTCCAAAAGGACACTTTTCTGTTTGTAAAACTTGACAAGATGCAATGTTTGATCATGCAACTATTGGAGAAAAGGTATGAAGGATATCTTGAAACCAGTTCAGATTTTTCAAAATTTTCAATGTGCAAATCGATTAACATAAGATGCAAATCGATTGCACGTGTTTGTAACGTTCAGAATTTCAAAAAGTTTGAAGTGTAAATCGATTAGCATGTTGTGTCAATCGATTTACATGTGTTAAAAAATCAGTTTGTTCTGTGATCAATCGATTTACACAACATGTCAATCGATTGCTGGCAGGAGCAAACAGTTTTTAAAAAAACATGTGTAAATCGATTTACACAAGATGTTAATCGATTTACAGCAGAGAAAAACTTAAAAATTGTTTTGAAATATAATTGAAGTGATGTGGCAAGTGTGTATATCATTTTTGAGCATTTCTAATCAATGTAGTTTAATGAGAATTGATATACTTGATTGCTTGCCAAGTTCCTTGAAGCTTTGAGTGAATGATGCTTTAAGATGATTTCCACTTCTTTTCCTTCTTTCCATAATGCTTGTTTGTCTTTCATCAAACTAGCTTGTTTGTCTTTTCATCAAAACTAAAGTTGAGTTGAGGCTTGAGATTACAGTTTGGAAGGTAATTCTTCCCATGGATCGAAGGGATCGAAGCATGGGGAAATGGTCACCCAAATGGGAAGGACCCTTCAGAGTTATCCAAACTTTTTCTGGTGGAGCCTATGAAGTCGAAGAGTTAGGTGGAGATAAAAGGCTCTTGAGAGTAAATGGTAAATATTTGAAAAAATACAAACCTATACTTCAAGAGATAAAAATAAAATAATAAAAGAGCAAGTCTAAATTAACCATAAAAAATGCCAAAATGGAAATTTTATTAATTTCAGCCAAGATGGCAATTGTTGTCGAATAACGATTACAGAAGATGGTTACAAAAGAGAATCAATCAAAAAGTAAGAGAATTCTTGAGTCGAAGATACTTGGCGTACTGCAGCTCCAACCTCTTCTTGCACCAGAAGTTTTCTTGCACTAGTTTGGCAATTTGAGCGTCGAGGCTTTGGGCCTTCTCAGCGAATTCCAGGCCTTGTTTGATCTCAGTCTGGCTCTCAGTGTCTGAGATGGTCGAAAGAATTTCCTCCTTGAGTACAGTGTTGGCGTTTATCTTCGCCTCTATTTCTGCGATTTGTGCTCGGAAGGAAACATTCTCTCGATCAATGGCATCAACTCTTTCCTGTGCAGACGCTTTTTGTTTCGACAACTCAGCAATTCGAGAAGTCGAATCTGAGACAGCAGTCCACGCAGAGGAGCTTCTGCCATACAACACCTCGAGCTGACTGTTAAAACCTCTTTGGCGCCTGTAATCCGCTGAGACCTGATCAATCATAGAGTGTAACTCCATGATCAAGTCTGAGATTTCTGGGGCTACAGCTTCAAAGTCGACAGCATTCAAGACCTCTTTTAAGCATGATGGAGCAGTGGGGTCCCCCTCCAAAGTCTTCATCAAGTCCCTCTTGAAGAACTGGGCCTTAACCTTCGCCAATGCATCATCAAGAGGAGAAGTTTCAGTAGACTTCCCCGACAGGGTAGGAATTTCCTGACTAGTGTCAGACGAACTCTTACTCTCGATGATTGCATTGAGGTAGCTGACAGGATCAGTCTGTTTCAAGAGTTCCAAGTCCTCTTTTGACCTGTGCTTCGAGGAAGTAATCCTTGCAATAGTATTATCTTGGGTTAGAGGTTCTTGAATGCTAAGTGCCTCGACTGGTTGCTCTTCGACTCTGACTGAGGCAGTACCAGCATCGACTTGTGGTTCTTCGTTAGCATCACCCTGGGGTCCTTCGCCAGCGTCATTTTGTGGCTCTTCACTGGCGTCACCCTGGTGTCCTTCGCCAGTACCACCTTGGTTCTCTTCGTCGGCATCATTTGGATTTTCTTCGACATCATTGCCTTGGTCCCTTTCTTCTTGATTCTCTTCTGACAAATCCACCACCTGAACCGTTTCTGGTTGTGGTTCCTCCACTGGCTGTTGTTCCTCCACCATAGGTTTCTCTGTTGTTTTCTCCACTGTTTCAGCATTGGCCTCATTCTCAGTATGGGCTTCGTCATTGCCCAAGTCTTTTTCCTGAGGCCTGCTAAGTTCAGCAGATTCCAGCGTTTCTGAGGTCCTTGGTTGAGAACTTTCAGTAGTGTCCTGAAAAAGAGAAAGAAGACAAATTTTCAGATGTCGAAAGAGACACAATCGAATACGGGTATCTATGCCTAAGTTATAACAAAGTTCTAAGGGATTACCTGTGGATTAACTTCAGCCCCAGGGCTGGAATTATCACTTTCGACAGGCTTGGTAAGAAGAGCGTTCAGTTCCTCCTCAGTTGGCTCCTCGATGATTACTGGAGGTGGCCTAGGCTTTCTCACAGCAACCTTTATTCTGACGGTTCGACCTTCAGGAGCGGGAGCAGGAACAGAAGCATCCTTCGTCAACTTTCGCCTTTTCAAGGGGGCAGGAGGGGAATCACTTTCCTCATCACTCCCAGATTCGATCACCAGAGTTGATCGTTTCTTGGGCGAAGGTGCCTAGAAAACCAATAGGAATTCGATTGAATAATTGCATCGAAAATAAAAAATCGAAAGCCAGAAGAAAAATGAAGAAAATCTGGTTACCGATACAGGAGGCTTCCTCGAAGAGCCTTCCCCCTGTTGGTTACTTATGGTCTTCGCCGGCGCTGTAGTTTTCGCCGGCGGTGGAGGTTTTGTTGAAGGGCCTCCTCCCTGTTGACCTTCTGTAGCCTTTTTAGCTACAGGCTTTCGAACAACTGAAAGCAAAGGAAAAGTTAACAGGCTAGCAGTCGAAGAGAAAGACAAAAAGTAATGTGAGGGCATGAACTTACATTTCTTTACTTTGTCCAACACAAGGACAAAAGACTTCTGCAACTCAGCCATGAAGTCCTTCTCGTCGAAGAAGTACTCAGCATAATAGCTTCTCCACCACTCCTCGAAGGATGGTGAGCAAAGGAAATTAAGCTGGTAGTCAAACAGCGAGAGGATTGTTCGACCAGCATATCTTCCGATATGCTTGATGGCAGCTTCTTCTGTATAATCGTTGCAGAAGTACAACATTGACTTCTCCCTTTGGAAAATCGGAGAAGGCAGGGTTTGGATAATACCAAACTGGCGAGATACCAGATTTGGTTGGTAGGCAAGCAGACTCAAATGAGTCTTAGAACTCTTAAATCGAAGAGGCATGATCCTTGGTGTAAGGAACGCCTCCCAAAGTACTGAATGCTCATCGACATTGGGACCACTCGACTCCTTTGGATGTGGCCTTGTGAACCATGTTGGCCCCACCTTCCGTTGAGCAAATGGAGCCATAGTTGAAACAAATTCCTTCCTTCGAGCGAACATTAGAACGAAGTTAGTGAAGGTTTGTTGAAACTCCAGGCCGTCTTCCACAGGTGTCAGCAGAGCCAGCCTGATTCCTTCGATGCGTCTATTCGCTATCGCTGGCGCCTGTTCATTTATCTGAATCCTCTTGGGCAAGAAAGATTCGAAAGTGGCATTGAGCCACAGTTGAAGTAGCCAAAAAGGCCCAGCGAGTAGCAAACTGGCCCTATCCTCGATATGTTTCAGAAGAGTGGCCCCATTGCTGATCGAGTCATAAAGACTGGCCAGAATCAGTTCTGCCAAACAGATGTTTTGGCGGTGATGCAGTTGGGTAGCAAGAGTGACCATCTTTTTGGTCACTTGTAGAGACTTCGAGCAAAACACAAAGCGAGTTAGCCATAAGGCTAGAAACGCTATGTGTTCGACATCCGACACTGTATCCGTCGACCTGTCATGAAAATGGTTGATGAAAGTGGTGTATGTTGGCTTGGTCTCAGAGAAGCCAATTTGGTCCTCCGACATCTCCTCCGGATCGAAGTAATCTCCGGTTGGTCGAAGGCCAGTAATAGCGGCCACGTCGAAGAGTGTGGGGGTTAGCATCCCACATGGAAGATGAAAAGTAAAATGGGAGTAGTCCCAGAACAACAGTGATGCTATCAGCATCTCTGGGGAGTAGTTCAAGCCCGTCTTCGACAGCATCACTAAGTCGAAGATTCCCATATCCTTCCAGATCGAGGTTTGATGTTTCTCTAACTTTGTTAGCCAAGCAACATAATCGGAGGTCAGATTAGGGCAAGACCTGAAGACCCTAACCCCTCTGTTGAAGAAGCGGAGGTCGATTTTTTCACGAGTAGGGTCTTCGTTGTCTTCTGCGTCTTTTTTGGCGCAGGCTACTGGCTTGAGTTTCTCGACGATTGGGAAATAGCTCTTGATCTTCAGAGCTTCAGAGATGCTTGGATTCATGGGGCCAGACATTGCGAAGATCTGGTTGGAGTATCCAACCGGGATCATCAAGTGGCGTGAGTAAGCATCGCGAACAGAGATGTCAGAAGGTTCAGGAACCCTTCGTTTGCCTGTAGAGTTTACTACCGGAGCAGTGACGAAGACCTTGGGTTTAACAT
Organism: Vicia faba; assembly: GCA_948472305.1. Taxonomy (NCBI): domain Eukaryota; kingdom Viridiplantae; phylum Streptophyta; class Magnoliopsida; order Fabales; family Fabaceae; genus Vicia; species Vicia faba. The sequence goes on along the minus strand of OX451738.1, from coordinate 209,078,232 downwards.
GTTCAGTTGGTGCGTTAGCACTAGGAGCAGTAGAAGCAGAGGCCATTGTTGAGGTTGAAGATGAAGTGAAAGAGGAAGAGTTTTCTGCAAAGAGAGCAAGCTTGTACGAAAACAAGGAAGTTTGAAGGCTAGTTGGCGTAAAAAGTCCCACAATGGGATGTTCACTGCTATTTATAGTAGTGGGAAAAATCTCCAATAACGAGGACATTAAATGTCATTTAATGCTGCAGGAGTTAGTGGGACGCGTGGCAGCCTCCTGTTGTTTTGGCCGTTTCTGCAGAAACAGAGGGACGCAGCGTGCGTCCTCGTTTTTGGGATTTGTCATAATGACAAATTCTGAAATGACGTTTGGTACTACACGCCGTACTGAAAGTGACGTCCTAGGATCAAATCAATGATGGTTTCTTGGGATTGCCAATAGTTGGTAAAAAGCAACAAAAAGTGCGCAAGTTAACTTGTGACTAAGCGTGGAAAGACAGGTGTCGAATGGCGTTTTCAAAGAATGCCTTTTTCTTTCAGAGTCGAAATAAGGCATTCTTGGGGGGCAATTTGTTGGCTCCTAAATTCGACACCTTTGTTTTGATTGATGTCAGCCATTAAAAGCTGAAAGATGCTTTCGACTGGCTAAGTCTGTCGAAGTGCCCGTCGAAAGATGGCGGAATACTTAGAAGATTTCTTCCAAGGAAGAAGGCTGATGGCCTTCGACGTCGAAGGAATTTCTCGTCGAAGACGTCTCTTGATGAAAGTGTTCGATGGTCCAGAGTGGAGCAGTTTGAAATTCAAAGCTTTGGAGGGAAAACGGTTTCCAGCAGTTACTACGTGCAAACGTGCAAGGATCTGGAGCGTCGAGCATGGAGAACGTGCCAAGTGGATTGATCTCGAAGCAGTGTAACTGCCCGACGGTTACTTGGAATGTTTTAGTATAAATAGGAGTAGACATGTAGTTTCTCGCGTGTGTTCACAAATATATACAAAGTCACTCATTTAGATTCGAGTACCCAGCGTGTGAGAAAGAATTGTTGAGAAATGTATGTGTGAAACACCAATTTTATCAATTAAAGTCATTTACTTTCCCAGAATTTTACTTGTTTTTCTCTTTACATTTCCTGTCGAACCTTTACCTTAAAGCCTTGTTTATTTTACCAAGTCTTTCATTCATGCAATTTACTTGAAACCTTTTATTTAAAGCCTTATCCAACTTAATCAAACTTCAAAATCAACCTATGTCCATAGGATCAATCTGATCGATCCTGCGAGTAACCAAATAAGTAACCATTTGGAGGATCAGCGGTTGTTTACCAAAACCCAAGGTAAACACCCTCGAGGCCAACATTGATGGTGACCGGTTTCCTCTGAAGATTATAGTATTCGAGTTTAAGATGAATTGAAGAGGCTACCACATCCAAGGTGGTTGCAAAGGGTCTTCCCATAATGAAATTGTAGACGCTCTTGCAAGGAACCACGAAGAATTGTGAACTTACACACCAAACATTTTTCTTTTCTCCTACTGATATCATTGGCTCGATGTATTGCCATGGAAGAGTTGTATTGATATTGAATTCCTGGAGGTCTGAACCTTCGGCCATAGGCTTCCTTTTTCCATGCCCATAATTAAAAATACATGATATCGCATGAGGTGCCACCGTCGATTAAAATTTAGGTGACATCAAACTGCCTGATTGTAGCTATAATCACCAAGGGGAAGATTTTGTTTGGAGTACTTGAAGGTTCAATGAAACACAAGAAAGGGGGATTTAAATTAGGTTTCTAGAAATTAAATCTTTTCGAACACCCCAGGATCAAACGATAGTCATGCACAAAGTAAACAACAATAATACGAGACACATATATTTTTATCATGGTTCACCGTTAACAAGGTTAGTCCAGTCCATCTATCCAATATGATTTTGCCTTATCAATAAGGACTTAATCCATTAATCAAATAAACCTTTTATTACAAACTCAATGAAAAACCATTATTGACATCTCAAGAATTATGATCCAACTAGTCTCTTGAGAAAATCACCTCAACGACAATCTGTCATTGACATCTTGAGGATCATAACTAAACATTTAGTCCCCCAAGGAAATCGTCTTCAATAACAACAATTATTGACATCTAAAGGTTTCTGACCAAATCTGGTCCCTCAAGAAAATTAACCTAACTGGGTTAGGATTACATGAATTTGTGTATATAAGTTGTTTCTTCATAAAGCTTATTACACAGAGTTTCAAGCATAAAAGATGACACTTTTAAGAGATATGAGATAAAGCCTTGGAGTGTTTCTCTTTGTTGTCTCTGAATATCTTCATAGAAAATGCTCTTTTATTCTTGCTGATAATTCTCTTCGGTTTTTGATAGAGCCATATTATACTTCTTCTTTTAGAATTGGATGTATCTTTATTGTTTAGCTTTATTGATCTTCTTTACATCTTGTTTTCTTTTGCATATATGTGATTTCTTCATGTTCAAATTCATATATGCATTCACAGTTACATTCTTCTTCTTACTGGCTCATTGATGCTCTTGAAGTCTGCACAAATATTTCTTTTATGTGTGATTCTTCTTCTTTTAAGCAGCTTATTTTTTCCTATATGAATTTCTCTCTCTTATGAGTAAGTATGGTCTACATTGTTGTTACTCATTTTTCCTCTACATTTTCAATCTTTCAATTTCTCTTTAAATAGATAAAAGTAAATCCATTGGAGAAAGATAGATTGAGTATTCACCAACAGATAGCTATTGGAGACGTTAGCTAGTGAGAGAGTAGAGTGGTTGTAGCAGCACTAGGATGAGACGTGTGAACAGTAACAATATAATGAATAATCCTTTATCAAATTTACAGTGCAATTGATAGGTGTCACACCTTAATTTTGGACTTAAGATCCCATCTCCCTTCTGCATCATTACAATAGCATCACGATCACCAAACACCATCTTTGTGTCTTCTTTTTATCTTTTACCTTTTATGTTTAATAGCCCTTAATCAAAATCCAAAAAAAAAATCATTATTTAGTTAAGGGTTAAATATATAACACTCTCCTGCAATATGAACGAGTTTCACTTTACCCATTGTAAAAGAAGTTTTTTAGATTCCCCTTATAATTATAAGATTTTGTTTCTTTGACCCCTCTATTAATAATATGACATGAAATCTTATTGTTTGTTGACGTGACATGTACATATGACATTTATTTTAATTTTAATTTATTTTTAAAAAATCCGCGTGACATATTTATTTATTAAAAAAATTAATTTAAAAAAAATATTTTTTTAAAGTTTAAAAATATACATATTTTATATTTTACATTTTAATATAGATAAGTTATTATTTTCAACATAAACCTTGATACTTATCTCTTGTCCACTGCGCCATTAGTTATATAGTCGAATAAAATTTGTTTTGTACAATATCATATTATAACTTGATGCTTTCTCCACATTTTGTTTGCAGCTGAATATAACAGTAACCATTTTTATGGATAAAATGAGATAGTTAATTAGAAACTATGAGTTTAAAAGCCATTTTTATGGATTATATATTTTTGAGATCACTATTTTATTTATTATTATTTTACTTATTTATTATTTAGTGTTTGTTTAGTTAATTTAGTAATATTAGTTTACTTAATTATAATTAGGTTTTTTTTAGAAACCATGTGGGCTTTGGTTTAAGTGCTCAATTTAACTTCTAATTACACACTCCTTGGTTTGCTTATTTTCAGCCTATCTTTTATGTTTTTATTTTATTTTGATTTTAGTAATTAATTTTCGTTAGTTGTTTTTAATTTCCTTTTAATAATTTTAGTTTTATTTTGACATGATTTATTGTTAATTAATTTTTTTAAATGATTTTATTTAATCAAACTAATATCATAAATTAGTTCTATTAAATATTTTCATTTAACTTTATTAATTTTGTGTATTGATCATTTAATTGTTAAATTTTTTTTTCCGGTTATTTGATTTTACCGTACCATATGTTGATAAATGTTATGTCTATAGTCTTTGTGTTTTAATCCAAGAGTAGTGATTGTATTTGTTGACTATTTTGTAATGTTTTAATCTTGACTTGTATGCTTGGTGATTCATTTGTTGATAAAATGTTATGTCGAAGGTCTTTGTATTTTAATCCAAGGGAAGAGACTGCATTGTTGACTATTTTGTCATGTTTTAGTCTTGACTTGTATGTTTGTTGCTTCCTTTTATCATCCTTGTTTTATGTTTGATCCTCTCCACACTCTTTTAGCAAACAAACCAATTTTAGCCAAAAAATACAGATATTTCAAGAGGCTCATATAGAGTACTATAGATACATAGGATGCAAACAAACTAATTTTAGCCATTTCCTTTGTATAACCAACCCTCGTACCTTAGATCTCTTATTTGAATGACTTTTGCTTTACTCTTAGTTTTGCTTCTTGCTCTGCATGTTTATATTGGATTTTTATTCGCTCTTTTTCCATTTCCTTGGAAATAATAAAGCGTAGTGGCGACTTTCACAGTATGAGTCAAATCAATCAATGACTTGGTCTCAATTTTTCACTGCTACAATAGGGTGTTGTATTGTAGTCATGTGATGATGTACTTTTAATAATATTTCCATACTTCTTTCCGTTACAACTAACATCATGACTCTGAGGCTTCAGATAACATTTGGTGAAGCTTGATCAGATGTCAAATGTACTCCCTTATTTACATTAAACTTATTTGAGTTAGTGGCTTCTAATATGATGTGATGAAGCTTGATCAAAGTAAATTCTTCAAAGCTTGAGATATCAGAATCATAGAATATTAGAGTCTATCTCAGATGACTTTTGGATAGATTCTTGTAGATGCATTGACTTGATAACCCAAATTCTAGATTTGTTTTGCCACTTCTTCATGGATCTTTGTTCAGACGTTTTCCCTTTGAATAAGAGGCTTATCATATAGTTCAATGAAGCTTGTTAAGAGTTCGAAGTCATTCTCTTTTACATCAGATTCTACTTGCTTCTGATAACTCTAACCTTTAGGCTTCGCCAGTCTTTATATTCCATTAATATTCCAAATTCAATATATGTGCTTATCTCAGCATATGGTGCAATTCAACTTTGACTACTTTAGAGTCAGAGTTGCTTTCTTATATGTATCTGCACATTGAACAATTGTTAGAGAACAAATTTATTCTTCACACAAACATACTTGTTATCTTTAAAATTTCAAGGATTAGTTGACGAACCAAACTTATTCCAATAGTACCTCCCATCTTTTCAGAGTCCCAGAACCTTAGCACAGGCCGGTTTGGGATTTTCATTGACGCACTCCCATCTTCTTTTGGACATAGCCTTTTGTGCGATGTCTCCTTTGGAGGCGTGTTGTGCAGGCTTTCCTCAAGGAAAATCAACCTTTCATCTATCACATGCGAGATATGCTTCCGAACGATGTTGTACATACTGTTCAACAATTCATTGGTGCCTTGCATCCCTAGGTTAGCTCGTAATAGTTTGAACCCGAGTAAGGCTTTAGGCTGTGAATAGAGGGGGTATTGGAAGTCTGGTTGAAGGGGATTGAATAGATGTAGCGATCAAAGGAACTTGTAGAAAATCTGGATGTAGTGGAGTCACTGTTACTTGATCAACAACCATTTGCGGTGGAGGAGGTTGAGCAATCGTTGCTTGAGTGGCATCGACTTTGCGTGTTGTAGAGGAGCGAGTAACTTTGGATCCAATCATTATTGAGAATTAAGGAAGTTAAGGATATGGAAATTCAAGAAATCAAAGTTGATATGATGCTTTGACAGATCGAACACAGTAAATCCTCGTGTTCGATTTAGGGAGCTCTTAATATGATAAACCAAAAAGTTTTGAATTGATAAGTCAAAGAGAAAATGTGCAATTGTGGAAAACACGGGAATCAGAAGTCGACTTTCCACAGACAGTGCCATTGTTTCATACTGGAACCGGAATTAGAGTAAAGATCAGTGATAACGGCGAACCTGAGTTTCAGATACTCCAACACTCAAGTTAGTATATGAGTGAGAAAACTGAGTTGAAATTAAATTCGAAATTGAGTACTTGAACTTACACGCTTTCTATATATAATGGATAGAAAATAACAAACTACTATTTGATAAGCGTGAATCACAAAGAGCAGTGGGATATATATGGAGTTTGAATCTCTTATATTTATCTGTAGGGTAATTCTCATATGCTGTGAAGATTTTAGAAAAATTATAACTCCATTAAAGCGGTAGGCCAAAAATCAATATGGTCGGCGCATAACAACACCTCTATTTTCAAATTTTTGCACTGAAAATTAATAATTATCTTACTATAATTTGTTATGTTTTATAAATGACGAATCTTTTAAAAATGAGTACACCATCTGTTATACCCCAAAATTTGCCCTCCCATATCCTTCAAGAAATTGCCAAGCCAAGTCACAAAATTCCCCAAGGGTTGTGCAGTGCAACAGTCTCCCATACAGTCAAAATTAGGGTTTTGAGTCTGATCAAGAAAAGGAAGTTTTCAAAGGCTCAATCAAGTCTCATATGCTTACAAACATGGTCAAGCATCCCCATATCAAGTTTCAAGGCATTCAGCTCAAGATTGCACAGTCAAAACCCTAAATTGCACTACAGTCAACTGTAGGGGCAAAATGGTCATTTGACAGTCAAAAGTTCAAATTTTTTGGTCAATATATCATTTTGAAGCCACAAACATCATTTGATCAATGCTTGATCATGACTCTCAAAATTTGGCTCAGAAATCATCAAAGATGCAAAAGTTGCTATATTTGGACAGCTGAAAAAGTCAACTGAAATTGACCAGGGCATAACTTTCACATGGATTATCAGAAAAATTCCATCCAAAGCTCATTTTGAAGAGAAAGACATTTCCTACAACTCATCTTCATACTTCAAGTCCAAGAAATGCTCTCACAAAAAGTTATCAATTTCAACATTATAGGTCATTTTCAAAAGTCAACAAAAAGGGACTTTAAGTCAAAGGCCATAACTTGAGATTGGTAAATCAAAATGACATGGGACCAAAGGCATTGGTTAAAGGACTCAAAGACCTTTCCAAAATGTCCAAGAACATGTGAAAAGCTTAAAAATTGAGCAAGTTATGCCTTGTAGAAGTTGGGAAATTTTTGTGAAATGGCAAAAGTCAACTATCCTTGAAACTCCAATTTTTGACAAAAGGGCCCACTTTTTTCCACTTGATTCATCCTTGTCATGCCTCACACGTGTCCCATGATTAATTTCAAGACCAAATATTGATTTTTCTATTTTATTTAATTTTTGATAATTTAATTCATTTTAAATCTTTGAAAATTCAAATAAAATTCAAAAACCAATGGAATAGTGTCATGTGAATTTGGACAATTTCCATGTATCATGTACCAACTCAAGAACTCAGGCTAGGGTTAAATTGCACACTAGGTCTAGGTCTTGGCTAAAAAGAAGGAAAAATGGTTAATGGTAAAAACCCTAAGACTTGTTCTTTCCTAAGCATGAATTAAGGTCAAATAGCAAACCAATTCCATTCCATTATGATCACTAAGTCAAACCCTAAGCCTGAGACATCATAAGCTGCGCCCAAACAAGCTTTGGCAAATTGAAATTTTTCCTTAAAACTCAAACACTGAAAACTAGTTTAGGGGTCGATTCAAGCATCAATTTTCATTCCATTAGCATCCTGGACAAATTCTGAACGCATCCCAACTCCAAACATCTGTCAAAACTCCCTGAACTGGTATCCATGAGTAAAACTGTGAAGCAAAGTTTTTGAAATCGCATAGCATAGTTCAAGCATTTTTTTTCATTTTTATTTATGTATTCATGATCATAACAAAGTTTCTAAGCTATTCATTGTGTTTAATTTCATTTTTGTTAATCATACGCGAATCTACCATGGCCACGTTTTAGGGTTTTCAGGTTTTGCTTTTAGGGCTTTTACCATGCTGTAAAATCAGCCTTCCAGACCATGATAGTCATGCTCAGCAAATCTAGACGAAGATGAAGCATTGGTCGCGACAAATTTATGAGCTACATGGACCTAATCGCTATTTTCTCAAAAGCTGTCTAATGAAACGCCCAGAAACCGTTGCCTTCTTTCTTTGTCTTTCAGGAAAACGAAAGAGATGATGGCATGGCACAAGTGGATTGGAGGAATTTGAATTAGCGCGCGTTTTAAAGAGCACTAACCTTTTTTCTTTTATAATATTTATTGGCCATTATATATTAATTGAAATCAAAGTGGTTCAGTGGCAGGTGGAAGCGTTTGCAAGGCACAAGACCTGGGTTCGAGTCCCAGGTCTGGAAAATTTCCATATTATTTTTCTCTTAGTAATTACGTGCAGACATAACATTCAGGCTCACCATGTTCCATCAGAAATCAACCTCCACGCGTCCCAGAGCATCCAAATCAATGGCCAAGATTCAAGGAACACGTGCACAAGGGTCAATGCATTAGCATACAAACTGGCAAAGTCAACGGATCCACAAGTTTAATGGGCCTGATTTGCTAGGCCTCACCTCCAATTTGGGGCTACCCCCCCTGGTTTGCCTTATTGTTTTTATTTTTATTCTTTCCTTAATTTCTCTTTTTTATTTCTTTTATTTTGCTATTTGTTTAGTTAATTATTTTTAACAAAATACAAAAACACACCAAAATCAGAAAATATAAAAAATATAATATTTATTTTATTATGATTATTTTCAAATAAACATGTAAATAATTTAGTAAATTAGGTTATAAGTTTAACTCTTTTGTAACAAAAATGTAAAAAAATATAGAATTAGGTTAATAAACATTTTTCTTCCTTTTTAATTTTTTCCCTTTTTTTTTTCACAGTAATAATTATTTATTTATTTATTTTTTATAATTAAATTGCACATAAAAAAATTTTAGGTTTAATTTAGATCTTAATTTAATTTTTTCCTAATAAACTTAAAAAACAATAGAATTAGGTCTAATATTTAATTTAATTTCAATTAACTCCTTTTTTCTCATTAAATCTAAAAAACACAAAAATACCATTTTCATTTAATTTTAATTTTAAATTCCTTGTTAATTTTAATTGTTTGTAAAAGGGTCCAACGCCCTAGTTTTGTTTAATTCCTTTATTTCGCGCATTTATTTTATAATCGTTTAAATAATTTTGTATATGCCCCAAAGCCTTGTAATAATTTTTTACTTTATTTCTCGCACTTTTACTTTCAGTCAAATCGGGTTCGGTTTATTTTGGCGATGTGGACCCGCGCCATTTGTAATAGTTTAGATTTATTTTCTCGCAAATATATAACTGTTAATAAATATGCATGAAAGAATGTATGGACCTAAAAATAAAATCAAGCGTAGATCACAACAAACATGACAAGACAAAATAATTGAAACATGACACACGAACCGCACACACCACCCCTAGGGTACGCCTCACTGTTGCCTTTCGAAAGGTGATCGTCAAGTAGAGGACGTCTTAGTAAGTCCTCATGATCCGGGAACCTGGCATGAGGGTAGCTTCTAAGGTGTCTTCCCATTGCTCTGGTGATCACCACGTCCCTAAAACCCGAATTGACCCGAACACCTCTAACGGTGGTGCTACCTACCTCTCAATGGTGGGATGGCACTACTTTAAAGGACTTTTACACAGACGAATTCCTTAGGGTAGGTAGGTTCTCAAGGATACTTGCTCTAATTTCAAACAAATCAAAATACTTTTCACACCAACACACTTTCAAAAACTTTCAAAACAAACTTTTCAAACACTCTGACGTACGAGTTGAACTGAAACTTTTCAAAGAATATTTTTGAAACCCACATTGAAAAGCAAGCAAACATTTTTGAAAACACAATGAGCAAGTATCTAAGAGCCCATGGATAACCATGGATAGAAAGGGTGCTAACACCTTCCCTTTCTATAACCTACCTCCCGAACCGAGAGCAATCTCTATAAGGAATTTTTCTGTGCTTTTGTCCTTTCCATTTGGAGAAAATAAAAGACGGTGGCGACTCTTGCTTCCGCGACATTTCGCGAACCAGCTTTAAAACAGTCAGTTCCAGATCCACCGATCACAGAACTGGCGACTCTGCTGGGGACAAACTTAAAGTGAGGTGTACCTTAGGACTAAGATCATTGTGTTTTCAGTTGTATTGACTTGCTTGCTTTATTATTGTGGGACTGTCTTGGGAGTTCTATAGATCCTAACCCGGATCTGGGGAATACCTTTTTAGAAAGTAGCAACAAGGCTGTGAGGGAACTGTGCGGGGTATACCGACATGGTTGAAGCAGTCTGCTACGTTGATGTGGCACTTTGGTGTGTACCGGTAACCCTTGAGTTCAGTCAAGGAGAGTACGGGGCCTCCATGTGGTGTCATGAAGCATCAACAGACCTTAGGAACCTTAATTGAACTATCTTGGCCTCTTTAGGGTAGTGAGATAACTGACTTTGGTGCAGTCCGAGGTTGGTTGATACTCGATACTACACTCAATTGAGGGTTGCTTTCCTGGAATATTTCGGTCGCCAGTTCAGTGGCTAAATCGAAACGATGAACAATGAAAGTAATCCCGTGATATTGGGAACCTTAGAACCCGGTTACTTTGATTAGGACAGGTTGAACCCACCAACTTCAAGAGGGTACTACCCAGACCCCATGCTGGCCTTAAACCTTAAGGGCTTGTCTTGTGTGCCTTGTGTGCCTTACATGTTTGTCTTTGTAAATATCTGTGGTGTTTAATCATAACATCATGACATCATCCAGCATCATATGCATTAACTAACCATTTCAGGGGTTCGAATTTTCATCTTTGTTCTTGTTTTGTAGGACATGGAAACTGTTCGTAGAAAGACAATTCCAATCAGTCTTGTAAGGATCCCTCCTCAGCTTAAGGAGCTTATATCCAGGATTCCCGAGAACTCTTCATTCAGTGAAAGGCATGGAAGTCTCATCAGCTTGGTCAATACCAACATTGAGGAAGATATGATGAAGGTCCTGTTCCAATTCTTTGACCCTCTGCATCACTGTTTCACCTTCTTGGACTATCAGTTGGTACCTACATTGGAGGAGTTCTCCCGACTCCTGAAGATCCCTATCCTTGATCAGCTACCCTTCAACGGTACAGAAAAGGAACCTAAGCTTGAAAAGATTGCTAAAGCCTTGCACCTACAGTCATCTGACCTCAAGGGACATTGGGAAGTCAGAAGTGGTATTAAAGGGTTCTTAGCCAGGTTTCTGTTTGAAAAGGCCTATGAATGTTGGAATTCCCTTGACTTGCAAGCTTTTGAAGAGGTTGTGGCCCTCCTTGTTTATGGTTTGGTGTTGTTCCCTAACCCAGATCAGCTCATTGATATCAGTGCTGTCCAGATCTTTATGTCCAGGAATCCTATACCTACGTTGCTGGGGGACCTCCTTCACTCATGTTACACTCGAACCATGAGAAAAAGAGGTGTCCTTATGTGTTGCACTCCTCTCCTGGGAAAGTGGTTTATTTCGCACCTTCCACAATCAGTCCTGAAGAACGAGCGGGGTTTGAGATGGTCACAACGGTTGATGACTCCTACACATGCAGATATACATTGGTGCCCTAGGTCCAGAGAAGATGTCACTATCATTGATCGTTGCGGGGAGTATCCTAATGTTCCTTTACTTGGAATCAGAGGGGGTATTACTTATAGTCCATGCCTGGCTTGGAGACAATTTGGTTATGCTCGGAGGGATGGTCCTCATGACATGTTGATTCCTGACATAGTTTTTGACTTCGACAACGATACTCAAGGACTTCGCCAGAGATTTATCAGAGCTTGGAGGATGCCTAGTAGGATAGACAGCAAGACACTGGGGCACAGGAACTCCATCCCTTTGGAGCCTTACCTCAAATGGGTACGAGCCCGCTCTCAGAAATTAGTAATGCCTTATCCTCACATGCTCCCAGTAATCAAAGAGCCTGCCTTGGAAGGAGAGGTGTCTCATGTTATTCAGCACCCTGATATGCCCACATCCTGGGAAGAGATGCAGAAGAGCTGGATCCAGCTTAAGGAAGAGCGGAATTCTCTTGAGACTAGTTTGCATGCCAGTGAAAAGAAGGTCTTGGAGCTCACCCGCCTGTTGCACGAGGAAAGGAACCTCAACACTTACATAGCTCCAAAGAAGATGCGCAACATATTTTGGGATTGATTTGATCTTTTTGTACTTTTGCCCATGAGGCTTTGATGTATTAAACAATGATTTTCTTAATAATAACGTGTGTTCCTTTTGGTCTACAACGAATTTGAATTTTCGAACTCTTGAATGCATCGCATAAACACATATCATTCATCATGTGCATCATAGGTACTCTTCTTTTCAGGTTGTTTACCGTTCTTCGCTGTTTATTTCAGCATCATGAATCCTGAATCATCAACCGAGGCATCTATCAAGGCTCTTCAGGCGCAGAACGTCCAGTTTCAGGCGCAAAACGCCCAATTTCAGGAGCTGATCAAGGGCTTGGCTCAGGGTCAACAAGAGTTGAAGACCATGCTTCTGAAGAAGACTAAGAAGAAGAGGAGGACTGTGCTATTTAACACGGGGCGCAGACTCGGGAACACTTTGGTTGAAGCTGAAAGGACTCCTCCATCTGTGACGGAAGGTAGTCACCAAGAAAGGGAGGTCACTACTCCTGTGGGCTCTGATACTGAAACAGACTTCAACGACGAACAGTACCCTCCTGCTGAAGACCGGTACAAACAGCTGGAAGACAGATTAAAGGCTATGGAAGTTCAGCGGGTGCCTGGATTGGATTTCGGAGACTTGGTGTTATCTACTGGAGTGGTGATCCCGCACAAGTTCAAAACGCCTGCCTTCGTGAAGTATGATGGGGCTTCCTGTCCCAAGATGCACCTCCGTTCTTATGTAAGGAAGATCCAGCCTTACACAGCAGACAAGAACCTTTGGATCCACTTCTTCCAGGAGAGTCTTTCAGGGACTCACCTCGACTGGTTCTATCAGCTGGATGGAATCAGCATTCGTAACTGGGAGGATCTGGCCACTGCTTTTTACAAGCAGTATCAGTATAATGCCGACCTCGCTCCTACGCGTACCCAGCTCCAGGGTATGTCGCTAGGGTCGGGTGAAGGTTTTAAGGAGTACGCCCAGAAATGGAGAGACCTGGCTGGCAGGGTGCAGCCACCATTGACGGATCGGGAGCTGGTAGATATGTTCTTGGGGACCCTATCTGGTCCATTTTTCAATCTTCTCATTGGTAATTCCTCTGCTGGGTTTACTGATCTGATCCTAACTGGTGAAAGGATTGAGGCCGGTATAAAATCGGGGAAGATACAGAAAGTTGCCTCCTCCAGTACTGAAAAGAAACCCTTCAAAAAGGAGGCTAGTGCTGTATATAGCTCCCGGAGAACAGAGCGACCTGAACACCGCCAATCTGTCAGTGCGGTAATGATTGCCAAACCTGCTGCCGCTCCTCGGCCAACTAATCCTCAAAAGTTTGAAAGACCCCGGAGAGAGTATACCCGGTTAAGCATGACCTTATCACAGATCCTGCCACAGCTGCTATCCACCAATTTAGTGACTGTCAGGGAGGCTCCAAAGTTTCCCAATACTGCGTCCCCCAAATTTAATCCAAATGCTCGCTGTGCTTACCATTCAGATAGCCCGGGGCACTCTACTGATGACTGTTGGGCACTAAAGAACAAGCTGCAGGACCTTATTGACGCCAAGGAGGTACAGTTTGAGGCATCTGACAAGCCTAATGTGGTGGCGGCTCCCCTACCTGCTCATGCAGTGAATGCTATTGGAGACGAAGACGAAGTGGATGATGCTGAGTTTGATAGCTGGATCTACCCGACGGCCGACGGTGGATTGACCAATTGGACTGCTAAAGATTTTACACCCATAACTTTTGTTCCCCAGTAATGAATTTCTTTGTTTTTTTTGATTTGTAATAAACAATAATTTGAGACTATAGGGCCCGGTGTCTTACCCGGGGCACCGTGGTTTTATTTGTGAGGGCTTTTGTTTGTCACTATCATATATCATGAATAAAAGCATTGGACGTTTTTCACAATTCAAATTTTGCGCTCCTTTTCTTTCCTTTCTTTACATATTGCAAAACAGCTGTATTTACACACACACTCACTCATACAGGTTTCAATCCACTCTGGATCTCACTGGTAACGACTCTGCTACTGCCAGTTATGACTTCGAAAATCCGATCAACTTAGCCGAAGACGAAGGTGAAGATGATTGCGAAGTGCCTGGTGAACTTGCAAGACTGTTACAACAGGAGGAGAGGGCAATTCAACCCCATGAAGAGTCAGTGGAAATAATAAACTTGGGTACTGAGGAAGACAAGAAAGAGGTGAAGATTGGTGCCAACCTAGAACTCAGCGTGAAGCAACGGTTGACTCAGATGCTGCATGACTATAAAGAAATCTTTGCCTGGTCCTACGAAGACATGCCCGGATTAGATACCGACATTGTGGTCCATCACTTACCAACTAAAGAAGATTTCCCTCCGGTTAAGCAAAAGGTCCGCCGTATGCGTCCAGAGATGTCTGAGAAGATTAAAGCCGAGGTTATGAAGCAATTTGATGCCGGGTTTCTTGCAGTGACTTCTTACCCTCAGTGGGTTGCTAATGTGGTGCAGGTACCTAAGAAAGACGGCAAGGTCAGGATGTGTGTCGACTACAGGGATCTGAACAGGGCTAGCCCCAAGGATGACTTCCCTCTACCCCACATTGATGTCCTTGTTGATAATACAGCTCAGCATAAAGTGTTCTCTTTCATGGATGGTTTTTCAGGCTATAATCAGATTAAGATGGCTCCGGAAGACATGGAAAAGACTACATTTGTTACTCAGTGGGGCACCTTCTGCTACAAAGTCATGCCTTTCGGACTAAAGAATGCTGGGGCAACCTACCAACGTGCCATGGTTACTTTATTTCATGACATGATCCATCATGAGATAGAAGTGTATGTTGATGACATGATCGCTAGGTCCCAGACTGAGGAAGAACACCTTGATCATCTGCAGAAACTGTTTGACCGTTTGAAACTGTACAAGCTGAGGTTAAACCCGAACAAGTGCACCTTCGGGGTAAGATCTGGAAAGTTGCTAGGCTTCGTGGTCAGTGATAAAGGAATTCAAGTGGACCCTGCTAAGGTCAAAGCCATTCAAGAGATGCCAGTTCCTAAGACAGAGAAGGAAGTCAGAGGCTTTCTAGGACGTCTGAATTACATTGCTCGGTTCATCTCACACTTAACTGCTACCTGTGAACCGATCTTCAAGCTGCTGAAGAAAGATCAGGTAGTACGTTGGAATGATGAATGTCAGGCTGCTTTTGACAGAATCAAAGAATATCTCCAAGAACCACCCATCCTTATGCCACCAGTTGAAGGGAGACCTTTGATACTTTACCTGACAGTGCTTGATAATGCAATGGGGTGTGTGCTGGGGCAGCATGACGAGTCTGGCCGAAAAGAGCATGCCATTTATTACCTTAGCAAAAAGTTTACCGACTGTGAGACCCGATACTCGCTGCTTGAGAAAACTTGCTGCGCTTTAGTATGGGCTGCTCGCCGGCTGAGACAGTATATGCTGACTCACACTACCTTGTTAATCTCAAAAATGGATCCTATAAAGTACATATTCGAGAAGCCTGCTCTGTCTGGGAGAATTGCAAGATGGCAGATGATCTTGACGGAATACGACATTCAGTACACGACCCAAAAAGCCATCAAGGGAAGTGTATTAGCAGACCACCTAGCACATCAAGCTGTGGATGACTACCAATCAATGAACTTCGAGTTTCCAGATGAAAACATTATGATAGTAACTGACTGTGAAATACCCGGACCGGATGAAGGACCTGAACCAGGATCCCGATGGTCTATGCACTTTGACGGGGCCTCCAATGCTTTGGGAAATGGTATTGGCGCCATAATCGTATCTCCACAAGGTACTCATACTCCACTCACCGCCCGGCTGTGTTTCAACTGTACCAACAACATGGCGGAGTATGAAGCGTGTATTATGGGTCTTCAAGCTGCGATCGACCTGAGGATCAAATTTCTGAGTGTCTTCGGAGATTCCGCTCTTGTGATCAATCAGATCAAAGGAGAGTGGGATACGAAACACCCAAACTTGATTCCTTACAGAGAATGTGTGTTGGCCCTGATCCCCCACTTCACAGAGATAACATTTGAGCACTTTCCAAGAGAAGAGAATCAGCTGGCGGACGCGTTAGCTACAATGTCTTCAATGTTCAAGGTTAAATGGGATAATGAAGCTCCCCGGATCATCATCTGGAAACTGGACGAACCGGCATACTGTTGTGATCTCGAGACTGAATTGGTAACTGAGAAACCTTGGTACCACGAAGTGAAAAGATATCTGGAAGCTCAGGAATACCCTGAAGGTGCATCTGTCAACGATAAGAAATTCCTGAGGAGGTTTGCAGCCAAGTTCTTTCTTAGCAACGGCATCTTGTACAAGCGAAACCAGGATTCAACCCTACTGCGTTGTGTAGATAAGACTGAAGCAGAAAGAATCATGGAAGAGCTACATGAAGGGACCTTTGGTACACACTCCAGTGGACATACCATGGCAAAGAAGATCCTACGGGCAGGGTATTACTGGTCCACCATGGAAGCTGATTGCTACCAATATTCTAGAACATGCCACAAGTGCCAGATCTATGCAGACAAGGTGCATGTTCCTCCGGTTCCCCTGAATGTTCTGACTGCGCCTTGGCCGTTTGCAATGTGGGGCATAGACATGATCGGCGAAATAAAACCTACGGCATCCAATGGACATCGCTTCATCCTAGTGGCAATTGATTACTTCACGAAGTGGGTCGAGGCAGCATCCTATGCTACGGTAACCAAGACCGTTGTGGCACGGTTCATTCGGCACAACCTGATCTGTCGGTACGGCGTCCCTGAGCGGATTATTACAGATAACGGTACCAATCTGAACAATAAGATGATCGCTGAGCTCTGCGAACAGTTCAAGATACAGCACCACAATTCTTCTCCTTACAGACCGAAGATGAATGGGGCTGTAGAAGCAGCTAATAAAAACATCAAGAAGATCGTGCAGAAGATGACAGTAACGTATAAAGATTGGCACGAGATGTTACCGTTCGCTCTGCATGGGTATCGTACTTCAGCCAGGACGTCAACCGGGGCAACTCCTTTCTCTCTGGTTTATGGCATGGAGGCAGTCTTGCCGATCGAAGTACAAATTCCTTCTCTCCGGATAATGAAGGATGCAAAGCTGAATGAAGATGATTGGATCCAGACACGACTTGATCAGCTCAACCTTATTGACGAAAAGAGACTTGCTGCTATCTGTCATGGTCAGACGTATCAGAAGCGAATGATCAGGGCATTTAACAAAAAGGTCAGACCACAGGAATATCAAGTCGGGGATCTGGTGATCAAGCGAATCATCCTTCCTCAGAGTGATCCAAGGGGCAAATGGACCCCTACGTACGAAGGGCCATTTGTGGTTAAGCATGTGTTCTCAGGAGGAGCAATGATATTAACCAACATGGATGGTGACGACCTTCCTCACCCTGCCAATGCAGACATAGTTAAAAAATACTACGCATGAAAAAAGAACCGCTAGGCTGACATGTCTAGGCAAAAGATAGGGCTTCCCGTCGAACCAAAAGGGTTCGGGCAAAATGAAGGGATGAAAATGAAAAATCTGTACACCCGGCAAGTCGAAAACCTGAAAAGGCAGCTTGGGCAAAAATGGGTATCCCGGTGGACTGAAAACCCGAAAGGGCGGTCCAGGCAAAAATTAGGGATAAAAGCGTGATACTATGTCTCATTGGATCACTTTGCATCCAGAATCCGGTATCTACATCAAGTTCAGACGGCATCGATCAGTCAGCTTCACCTTCAACCAAGGTCATCAAGTGATGAGACGCACGGAGCGTAAAGGCAATAGCAGAGTTGAAACCCATGTGGATCATTCATCTTTCACACAGCTGTTTGATTTTCTTTTGTACAAAACTTGTATAAACTTTTTTGCTCGGCGACGTTTCTCTTACTAGGATGTCAGCCTCTTGTACACAAAACGCCTATTCACAGGCTATTCAAAATCAATACAAATATACTTTTCAGTTAAACGTGCCAACTGTTTTTTCTTTTTCTGTTTTGTTTTGTGAAGAACGTCCAAGGTTCAATTTGTGATATATGCATTGACAATAATTTGCTAGCTCATAAATATCTGCATACGAAACAAAGAATGAATTGCAGGTGACACTAGAAACAGGGGCACTAAAGAGTTGGCTGAGCAGTCTAATTGTTCTATCCTCCAAGGTACCAAGGTAGGCTCAGCTAAAGAACCTAACCAGACATCTTAAATTCCCCAGAGAGTGAGACAGCAAGTCAGTACATTCTTCCCCAAACAAAGTTAACAAGTCTCAAGGAAATTGGGTATCCTCGAGTAGATCCCAATATTCCCCAGCAGCATATATTCTTAACAAGCATCCCCGGCAGTCTTGGTCTAAAGATTGTTCCCCGGCGGCATACATCAACATTCAAAGGAATCACTTCCCCAGCATATCAAAACTTCCCCAGGAGAATCCCATCCAAGTTCCCCAGGAAAGATGGAATTCATCTCCCTAAGCAGTAAGCTTATCCCCAGTATATTCTGGAAGCTCATCCCCTAGCAAAGCATGAACGCGTCGTTCGGCTTGGTTTAAAGAGTTATTTCCTTAACAGGATATAACTGGGTTATCCTCAGCCAAAAGCCACGGAAAGGTTGTCGTCAATATGGTTCTTTCCTACCCCCAGCGAAGTCCCTCAATACTTCCAACATAACAACAGTATCCTCAGCAGGTTATCAACAACTCAACAAGGCATCTCTCTTCCCACAGAGTATTGCTTCCCAGCATGATCACTAGAGTATCTTTTCTCCCCGCAGAATCTTTCATTCGCCAAGTTTATTCCGCAATGGAGTCATCTCCTCCTACCGGTATCCTTGCAGTTATCATCCCCAGCGGAAGCAAAACCTATTCTTCGACGTCAGCCCAGGATACGACTTCCTGGCACCCGTCAAGGATTCATTTTCCTAGACGAAAACATACATAAAACATCACATACATCATTGTAGCATGCATAACGCACTGCATCATACAAATCTCATTTATGTTGAGAACATCATTGCTTGATCCATATCATGCATTGCATATGATTGACTTTTACCTTTCAGGAAAGATCCAGTTAAGTTCTCAAGCTACATTTCAAGACCTAGACCGGTTCAGTTAAATCGTCCCAAGATTTTCCTGATGCTTATCCAGTCAAAGGCCTTCTCTGGTTCAGTCAGATCGACCCTAAGATCTCCCTGATGCTTATCCAGTTGAAGACATTTCAAGACCTAGACCGGTTCGGTTAAATCGTCCCAAGATTTTCCCGATGCTTATCCAGTCAAAGGCCTTCTCTGGTTCAGTCAGATCGACCTTAAGATCTCCCTGATGCTTATCCAGTTGAAGACATTTCAAGACCTAGACCGGTTCGGTTAAATCGTCCCAAGATTTTCCTGATGCTTGTCCCGTCAAAGGCCTTCTCTGGTTCAGTCAGATCGACCTTAAGATCTCCCTGATGCTTATCCAGTTGAAGACATTTCAAGACCTAGACTGGTTCAGTTAAATCGTCCCAAGATTTTTCCGATGCTTATCCAGTTGAAGACATTTCAAGACCTAGACCGGTTCAGTTAAATCATCCCAAGATTTTCCTGATGCTTATCCAGTCAAAGTCCTTCTCTGGTTCAGTTAAATCGTCCCAAGATTTTCCTGATGCTCATCCAGTTGAAGACATTTCAAGACCTAGACCGGTTAAGTTAAATCGTCCCAAGATTTTCCTGATGCTTATCCAGTCAAAGGCCTTCTCTGATTCAGTTAAATCGTCCCAAGATTTTTCTGATGCTGATCCAGTTGAAGACATCTCAAGACCTAGACCGGTTCAGTTAAATCGTCCCAAGATTTTCCTGATGCTTATCCAGTCAAAGGCCTTCTCTGGTTCAGTTAAATCGTCCCAAGATTTTTCCGATGCTTATCCAGTTGAAGACATTTCAAGACCTAGACCGGTTCAGTTAAATCATCCCAAGATTTTCCTGATGCTTATCCAGTCAAAGGCCTTCTCTGGTTCAGTTAAATCGTCCCAAGATTTTCCTGATGCTCATCCAGTTGAAGACATTTCAAGACCTAGACCGGTTCAGTTAAATCGACCCTAAGATTTTCTTGATTCTTACCCAGTCAAAGGCCTCTCTGGTTCAGTCAGATCGACCCTAAGATCTCCCTGATTCTTATCCCAGTAGAAGACACCCCAGATTTTTTCAACGAGCGTTGTTGAAGTTAAAGTCGCCCAAGGCTCTCTTACCATTCATGTTAAGGAAGTAATCATCCCTGGTTCTTTCATCGTCGTTTGAAGCTCCAGACTCAGCTCCTGTAACCAGTCAGGACACATCTATACCAGGCATCTAAAAAATCGGCTCCTGCAACGTGTCAGGTACTCATTTTCTGTTTTGCAGGTATACAGGTTCTCGTCAAGGAATCTCCTACGCAATCAAACATCCAGATGGCATCTATAAGCCCATTCCACCATCATTGCTAACATGTGAGCGCAAATTTCCGGGCACTCTAGTGTCCAATCATCTTTTACCCTCGGATTACGAAAGGCACGTCAGCCAATCTGCATCCTCAGGTCTAAGAAGATTGAACAGGGGCAACTGTTATACCCCAAAATTTGCCCTCCCATATCCTTCAAGAAATTGCCAAGCCAAGTCACAAAATTCCCCAAGGGTTGTGCAGTGCAACAGTCTCCCATACAGTCAAAATTAGGGTTTTGAGTCTGATCAAGAAAAGAAAGTTTTCAAAGGCTCAATCAAGTCTCATATGCTTACAAACATGGTCAAGCATCCCCATATCAAGTTTCAAGGCATTCAGCTCAAGATTGCACAGTCAAAACCCTAAATTGCACTACAGTTAACTGTAGGGGCAAAATGGTCATTTGACAGTCAAAAGTTCAAATTTTTTGGTCAATATATCATTTTGAAGCCACAAACATCATTTGATCAATGCTTGATCATGACTCTCAAAATTTGGCTCAGAAATCATCAAAGATGCAAAAGTTGCTATATTTGGACAGTTGAAAAAGTCAACTGAAATTGACCAGGGCATAACTTTCACATGGATTATCAGAAAAATTCCATCCAAAGCTCATTTTGAAGATAAAGACATTTCCTACAACTCATCTTCATACTTCAAGTCCAAGAAATGCTCTCACAAAAAGTTATCAATTTCAACATTATAGGTCATTTTCAAAAGTCAACAAAAAGGGACTTTAAGTCAAAGGCCATAACTTGAGATTGGTAAATCAAAATGACATGGGACCAAAGGCATTGGTTAAAGGACTCAAAGACCTTTCCAAAATGTCCAATAACATGTGAAAATCTTAAAAATTGAGCAAGTTATGCCTTGTAGAAGTTGGGAAATTTTTGTGAAATGGCAAAAGTCAACTATCCTTGAAACTCCAATTTTTGACAAAAGGGCCCACTTTTTTCCACTTGATTCATCCTTGTCATGCCTCACACGTGTCCCATGATTAATTTCAAGACCAAATATTGATTTTTCTATTTTATTTAATTTTTGATAATTTAATTCATTTTAAATCTTTGAAAATTCAAATAAAATTCAAAAACCAATGGAATAGTGTCATGTGAATTTGGACAATTTCCATGTATCATGTACCAACTCAAGAACTCAGGCTAGGGTTAAATTGCACACTAGGTCTAGGTCTTGGCTAAAAAGAAGGAAAAATGGTTAATGGTAAAAACCCTAAGACTTGTTCTTTCCTAAGCATGAATTAAGGTCAAATAGCAAACCAATTCCATTCCATTATGATCACTAAGTCAAACCCTAAGCCTGAGACATCATAAGCTGCGCCCAAACAAGCTTTGGCAAATTGAAATTTTTCCTTAAAACTCAAACACTGAAAACTAGTTTAGGGGTCGATTCAAGCATCAATTTTCATTCCATTAGCATCCTGGACAAATTCTGAACGCATCCCAACTCCAAACATCTGTCAAAACTCCCTGAACTGGTATCCATGAGTAAAACTGTGAAGCAAAGTTTTTGAAATCGCATAGCATAGTTCAAGCATTTTTTTTCATTTTTATTTATGTATTCATGATCATAACAAAGTTTCTAAGCTATTCATTGTGTTTAATTTCATTTTTGTTAATCATACGCGAATCTACCATGGCCACGTTTTAGGGTTTTCAGGTTTTGCTTTTAGGGCTTTTACCATGCTGTAAAATCAGCCTTCCAGACCATGATAGTCATGCTCAGCAAATCTAGACGAAGATGAAGCATTGGTCGCGACAAATTTATGAGCTACATGGACCTAATCGCTATTTTCTCAAAAGCTGTCTAATGAAACGCCCAGAAACCGTTGCCTTCTTTCTTTGTCTTTCAGGAAAACGAAAGAGATGATGGCGTGGCACAAGTGGATTGGAGGAATTTGAATTAGCGCGCGTTTTAAAGAGCACTAACCTTTTTTCTTTTATAATATTTATTGGCCATTATATATTAATTGAAATCAAAGTGGTTCAGTGGCAGGTGGAAGCGTTTGCAAGGCACAAGACCTGGGTTCGAGTCCCAGGTCTGGAAAATTTCCATATTATTTTTCTCTTAGTAATTACGTGCAGACATAACATTCAGGCTCACCATGTTCCATCAGAAATCAACCTCCACGCGTCCCAGAGCATCCAAATCAATGGCCAAGATTCAAGGAACACGTGCACAAGGGTCAATGCATTAGCATACAAACTGGCAAAGTCAACGGATCCACAAGTTTAATGGGCCTGATTTGCTAGGCCTCACCTCCAATTTGGGGCTACCCCCCCTGGTTTGCCTTATTGTTTTTATTTTTATTCTTTCCTTAATTTCTCTTTTTTATTTCTTTTATTTTGCTATTTGTTTAGTTAATTATTTTTAACAAAATACAAAAACACACCAAAATCAGAAAATATAAAAAATATAATATTTATTTTATTATGATTATTTTCAAATAAACATGTAAATAATTTAGTAAATTAGGTTATAAGTTTAATTCTTTTGTAACAAAAATGTAAAAAAATATAGAATTAGGTTAATAAATATTTTTCTTCCTTTTTAATTTTTTCCCTTTTTTTTTTTCACAGTAATAATTATTTATTTATTTATTTTTTATAATTAAATTGCACATAAAAAAATTTTTGGTTTAATTTAGATCTTAATTTAATTTTTTCCTAATAAACTTAAAAAACAATAGAATTAGGTCTAATATTTAATTTAATTTCAATTAACTCCTTTTTTCTCATTAAATCTAAAAAACACAAAAATACCATTTTCATTTAATTTTAATTTTAAATTCCTTGTTAATTTTAATTGTTTGTAAAAGGGTCCAACGCCCTAGTTTTGTTTAATTCCTTTATTTCGCGCATTTATTTTATAATCGTTTAAATAATTTTGTATATGCCCCAAAGCCTTGTAATAATTTTTTACTTTATTTCTCGCACTTTTACTTTCAGTCAAATCGGGTTCGGTTTATTTTGGCGATGTGGACCCGCGCCATTTGTAATAGTTTAGATTTATTTTCTCGCAAATATATAACTGTTAATAAATATGCATGAAAGAATGTATGGACCTAAAAATAAAATCAAGCGTAGATCACAACAAACATGACAAGACAAAATAATTGAAACATGACACACGAACCGCACACACCACCCCTAGGGTACGCCTCACTGTTGCCTTTCGAAAGGTGATCGTCAAGTAGAGGACGTCTTAGTAAGTCCTCATGATCCGGGAACCTGGCATGAGGGTAGCTTCTAAGGTGTCTTCCCATTGCTCTGGTGATCACCACGTCCCTAAAACCCGAATTGACCCGAACACCTCTAACGGTGGTGCTACCTACCTCTCAATGGTGGGATGGCACTACTTTAAAGGACTTTTACACAGACGAATTCCTTAGGGTAGGTAGGTTCTCAAGGATACTTGCTCTAATTTTAAACAAATCAAAATACTTTTCACACCAACACACTTTCAAAAACTTTCAAAACAAACTTTTCAAACACTCTGACGTACGAGTTGAACTGAAACTTTTCAAAGAATATTTTTGAAACCCACATTGAAAAGCAAGCAAACATTTTTGAAAACACAATGAGCAAGTATCTAAGAGCCCATGGATAACCATGGATAGAAAGGGTGCTAACACCTTCCCTTTCTATAACCTACCTCCCGAACCGAGAGCAATCTCTATAAGGAATTTTTCTGTGCTTTTGTCCTTTCCATTTGGAGAAAATAAAAGACGGTGGCGACTCTTGCTTCCGCGACATTTCGCGAACCAGCTTTAAAACAGTCAGTTCCAGATCCACCGATCACACCATCCATTTTAAGTGCAAAATTGAGAAAAATAAAACTTTTTAAATTTAAAATAAAAAATAATTATGAATGACTTAAAATAGAACCAAAATTATAATTAAACATATTTTAAACTACACTCTCAATTTCACATATTATAATTATATTCCATATATTAAACTTCACTTCCAATTTCATTCACACAATTTCATACTTTTCATTTTTAGCATCTTCCAATCTATTATTTCATTACATGCCTACGTGCATATCCTTATTCAATATGAACAACATTCAAATAAAAATAAATAAACATAGTAATATAAAACCAATGAATCTCTCATAAATTATTCATTTATGGTGAAAATACACAAAAATAAAAATAAAATTGGCTTAATTACAGTTTTAGTTTTTTATTCTTATTATCTTCTTTTCTTTTTTTTTAATTTTGATCCATCTATTTTAAAATCTAGAATTTTAGATATTTATTTTAATTTTTTCTGATAATTTTTGTCCGTCTACAAATTCGAAAACAATTAATAATTTTTAATAACATGACATTCACATTAATGATGTATAAGTGTAAATTCCGCCGTGAACACAAAAATAAAAATAAAATTAGCTTAATTGCAATTTTAGTTTTTTATTATTGATTTTTTTTTATAATTTTGGTCAATCTATTTTAAAATCCAAAATTTTAATCATTTATTTTAATTTTTTTTTTTTGAGAATTTTTATTTCTCTACCAATTCGAAAACAATTAATAATTTTTAATAACATGACATTCACATTAATGACGTGAATAATTCAAAAAAACTATTTATTTAAGATTTAAACATGTCATCATTATGAGTTAAATGTCATAAAAAAATCATCTTTAGAGAGACTAATATACAATTGAGTTGTGTAATGTTGCATTACAAATTAACTATGAATAAGCATACCAACTCCAAATCAATTGCCTCTAAAAATATGAACTTGAAATAGAGCATCTTTATTCTTCTTGATGAGCTCAAAGACACATACATCTCCACCTTTCAATTTACTTTCTTCCCAAAATTGATTCCAACCTCTAGCAAACTCTCCAGATTTCCTGTCTGAATAACATAGCAATTTTACAGGCCATGATTTCTTCCCAATTTTTAACATCACAATCTGCTCCTTCTTATTATCCAAATACTTTCTAATGAAGGACATTGGTAAAATCTGCATAAGCAACATTTTAACCATTAGTAAAAATCGAAAACTAACATTTTGACTATTAATGAAAACTATGAACTCAAATAATATTTAAATAAATATAAATTGTAAATTAATTTTGAGATATAATAATACTTACCAATCTAGAGTGTCTCCGTGGATTCATTGTAATTTTGACTTTGAAAAAAGGATATTTAAAGTTGAACTTATCATCTTTATCATCTTTGTCCTGAACTTCATTCATAAATACATGAGTCTTTGTTCGCAATGAAGTTCTTCGTTGCACCTTCTCGTCTGTCATGTAAACTAGTCAATATACTTTCCTTTTTATAGCTTAGCATCAAGAATGTAATTCTTCACGAATTTCTTGTACGACAAATAACTATAATCAACTGTTGATCGAGTAACAAAAGTATATAAACGATAAAATTTACCTTTATCGAGAATAATGGGTTGACTCTCGGCACCCGAGATGTCTTTGTCTCTTTGATCTGATTTTAAAGAGAGAAAATTGTGTAACCATTATTTTACAATCAAGCAAGGTAATAAAAGAAAACACCTTAAAAGACAAATGAAGTTGGATTGTACCTTGAGGTGATGGAAAATGTGATTCTTCAAGTCGAAAAATTAGTACTTTTAAAGTAAGAGTTTTGCTTTTGACTAACTCAAACACACACACATCACCATTTTTCAACTCATTGTCTCCTACAAATTTCTTCCATCCAACTTTAATTTTTCCAAAACAATATTTGGCATCCCAAATTCTACCATCCACGAGCTCAAGAAGAATTTCACTTTGCTCTTTCTTCATATAATCTATTGTAAATTTTGTTGGAATATGCTGCATTTTTTTGTTACAAGTTAGAAAATCTAACTAACAATCAATATCTAATAGATAAGATCAAATGTTATTGAAAGCATACCAAAAAATAGCTAAAAAGATATGAAGGTTTCATGACAATCATGAATGAAGGGTTTTTAGATTTGAATCTTCTAGCTCTATTTAACGCTTCATTCTCGTGCTCATGCTCCGCTCTCTGGTGTTCGATGCTATCACTTGTATCGTCTAAAAAAATGAACAACGGAAATATTTATGACAATTAGACCTCAAAATTTAATTGAATAATTGAAAAAGACATTTCAAGAATAATTTACATCATGAATTATACTACCACTACCTTGAACATGATGCTTAGGAAAGCCATGAAATTTGGAGCTTGTTCCAACATCTTTACTTGTGTCACTTCTAAGTTTCTTCTTTTGTGGCTGAGGATATGAAACTGGCGATTTAGGTCTAGTCTTCTTCTTGCATGAAGTTGACTTATCCAAAATTTCAACGGAGTCATCATCACTAGTTTCAACAAGATTGTCTTGTTCATGATGATTTTCATTGAAAGGATATTCAATTTCAAATGTATTCTTGCCAAATATGTGTATCACAAAAAGAGAGTTTCCTTCATATTGAAAGAATATCATGTATCCATGATCTAGTGAATAATATGTAGCAAATTCCTTCCAACCCTTTTCAAACCAAAAACCTTCATCATCTTTAGTGATGTGCATTTCCCATTTTTTGTCATCCGGAGTCTTGAGAAACATTCGACTTGACATATCATTATTATGTTTTCTAATGAAACCGTTTGGAATCCTCTGCAAAGCATTGAAAAAGCATATAGATATGACGATATTTATAAACATTATACCATAAATTAATTAAAATGTAACTTTTTTTTGTAGAGACGGTAACATGAATTAGTTCGCCCTGTCGATAAGGTTGAAAATTACAATTCACTTTAGAGAAAAAAATATACTCCGATAAATCATACTGTTATTTTTAAACTAGTCGTACGATATAACTGAATAAGAAAAATTTTAACTTATACTTACAAGCTTTTCATCTTGACAAATTGTTGTTGTCATAACTTTAAAGAAACGAGTAGTGGAAGGTGAGAGAGTTTGCTTATTTCCTTGGTTGCTAGTCATTGTTGTTGATTGATCTTTGATTTTGCTTTTACAACCCTAATTGTAAAAGCAAGTGAATTTTTTCAAGCTCTTGTTCTTTTCTCCTGTTTTGTTATTTATAGCAAAAGTTTTAGATTTACTCGCTATTAGGGTTAATAAACTCAATTGCTTTTTTCCTAAGAATCAAATCAAATTTCGATTAAAGAAAAAGATTTAGATCAGTCTATTAATAAAACAAATCTATTTAATATTTCCTAAACTATTCTAAGCTCTAAAACCTATATAAACCTAAAATTAGAACCTAAGAAGGGACGAACAAGAAGAGAACTGAAGAACCCTTTGCTTGAATCTCTGTTGCATCTTCAAATTTTTGGACCTTGAGACCGAAGATTTGAAAATTGAAGAGAAGTTCATTGTTGTGCCTCCAGTTAGTCTGTACTTACAAAAGGAGAAGAAGGAAAGAAATAGAAAGAGGAGAAAAGGATTAGAAAAAAGCCAGAGAATCATAAAGGAAAATTAATACTAAAAGAATTGCAACAATGATAGATAAGCCTGAAACCATTTAGCTTTTAGGGTTTTGATTATATGATGATTGGTGTTTGATTGCGTGATTGGGGTCTGGTTTGGGATTTATGGGTTCAATTTGGGGATTATGGTTAGGTTAGGGTTAGGGTTCTTCCTAATAAGGGTTAGGGTTCTTAGGTTATGGGGTTAGCATTCATAAGGTTGTATTTCTGGGTTTTGGATAAGGTTAGGGTTCATACGAGAACCCTAGGGTTCATAGGGTTAGGTTGAAGATTCATTGGGGTTCATGTATTTGATGAAGATCTGGGGTAAGTTATGATGAATGTATGAATATTTTTGGGAACTTTGCACCCCCCAGAATTAATAAGATAACTAAAAATACACCCCCTTTGATTTATTTGAATAATTTATTTATTCTATTATTTTGTTTAATTTATTTTGATTTGTTATAATTATTTATTCTTTATTTATTTATGCATTAATGATCATCAAATTTTCTCTTATCATTTTTTATTGTGCATTAAAATATTTTTTGCATTTGTCATAAAATTACTAATAAATAAATTGGATTAATATTAAAATATTTAATATATTTTTAATAATAAGAAAATAGTTATTTATTAAATATTTTCTAAAATACTAACCATTTATTTTTTTTCATTTATCAAGCATTCAAACTCTTTTTTCAAGTTGGATTATAATTTCTAAGACAACTAACCAATTAAACTTAACATCTTTTTTACTAACTTAATTTCAAATTCAACTTTATTTTCAAAAAAAAGATTGTGTAGATATTTTATAATAACTGCAAACTGCGTCTACGACTACGCTATTTTTGAACCCAGACAAGGTTCCAGGAGAATTCAAAATATTTTCATAATCCATAAAAAATAAACTAACCAAACACATTCGAACTATGAAATTGAACTCTGATTCTTCATAAGGAGATACGTCGGCACGCGGTTTAAAAACCAAGGCGAGTTCACACCTAAAAAACTAAATTCTTTTCTTAAATATATATAAATATTAAATACCAAATTCACATCTTACCCTTAAACCTAAAAGCAGATCCACTTGAGAACAAGGGAGATGAAGGGTGCCTAACACCTTCCATTCGTCTAACCGACTCACGAATTTAGAATCTCTGATAAAATTAGGGTTACCCGTTATTCACCGTCCTTAGGATAAAATTTAATGGTGGCGACTCATATTTTTTGCCGGTTACGACACAAATCGATTGGATATTTTTTTTGTAACGAAAAAATGTATTCCACATAACCTTTACATCCGCATCAGTCTTGAGCTCGAAGTCATTGTCAATCGAGGGTGAACGGTACTCGAGCTTCACAATTTTTTGATTATTAGCGTATGGTAGGAGTTCTTCTAGTATGAAATTCAGATCTGCAAGAGGGATATACTCAATGAATTTGAATGCAATTGATGATTTCTTCTCATTGATGTAGACATATGTAGTATTCCCAAATAATGTTTATTCTGATGTAATGTAATAATGTAAACAAATGATATGAGAGCATCATATTTATACAAGTTATAGGCCAATATGAACCTCGAAATTTCTATCATGTACCAGGGAATGTTCCAAAAATGCATCTCATGAACCACCCTATTTGTATTTTTTTTAAACAGTTTAGGTGCGTCTAAAGATGCATCTCCAGAACCACCCAACACAATATGAATTTAGAAACATTGTAAAATAGAATCTGTTTCAGAAAAAAACTGAAATGTTAGGAAAACTGAAACATGTATATATATATATGATATCATCAACATTAATACAAGATTACATACAAAAACTAAAATGAATCAAAACAAGTGTCACCGGCTAAATCTATATCTATCGATGGTACCACCTTTGAATTTTGTTTATTTGATTCTCTCTCAATCTCACCCAATTTGGTGAACTCTTGCATCCTTTCCAAAAAATGATTCGGCCAAGTCTCCGCTTTTGTGGATTAATAAGTTATCCATTCTAGTGATGTTAGTGGTATAGGGCAACCCAGTTTCAAATAAACTTGAACAAAGTGTCGTGACTTTGAAAGCCACCCGATACACATAATATGATCATTTGGATTTGGAGGTGGGGGCGTGTGCAATGGAAACTTTTTTCCAGAGAAATCATATCTTTTCAAATCAAGACACACTCTTTCATACACATTTTTTATAAGATGGCTCATTTCAGGGAATCACATCCATTTATCCTCTGGTGTCGGTCCACTAATGCAAGGAACAAGTGATTCATAAATTGCATCATAATTTTGGTTTGTCTTGTATAGTCCTGTGTATGACTCTCTATGCCCCTTCAACTCTTTGATCACTTATTGGTGGACAAGTGTATGATCCTTTTCCCATTTACCGAGTAAAGCCGAAACAACTCGAAACTCATAGTTACCGTCACCCTTAACATTGATGACTCGTTCAATGTATTTGTGCAGAAAAAGCGACATCTCATTGCAGAACTAGATTTTTGGTAGATGCAGTGAAGAAGGTGGTTTGTGATGTTGGGTATAATCAAATAAAAGTATTGTTTTATCGTATCCGTAGAGATTGGAGTGATATCAAAATCGTTCAACGATTTCTATATTTCTAAGCATAATTTTCAAGATTTGTTTTGTTTATAAGTGACAAAAAGTAAAATGTGTAAAAATATAAGTTTTAGAGAATAGACTTGTTGGGAATTGATGTTCATTCGCCGATTCAATATGCATATCAAAAATCAGTTATACATAATTTAAGAATATTTCTTTATCATCACGTATCACACACAAACAAAGCTCATGTCTAAACCTTGATGCGATTTCTACCTTATGGTTTTATCGACGATTTCTCAGTCTATTAAACAATACAGTAGCATTGGGATTCGATGCTTTTAGTGAATATTAAACCTAAATCTATGTCTAGAATTTAGAGTTTAATAGTTGTTATCTTGGATCAATATCAGAACCGTATTTGTCAATATCAATTCAATCCATGAAATAAATGGTAAAACAAAGATAACAACGATATTGATTCAAACATAAATTGCATATAACGCCACGACTAAAGAGAATGCATATTGTTTCGACGAATTACGACCAATCTCAACAAGAGAGGGATTTAGCTACTCATGGTAGCTGGAATCACAAATGGAGAATTGAGTTGAAATGACATCAACGAAGATTTCCCGACTCTTGATGTGAATCCACCTCCTTCTCCTTACAATCTCCTCTATTTTCTACTCCACTGCTATTATGGATGATATTATATGATAATACAAGTGATAAAACTGGAACAATTTTTTGAACTGAGTTGTTGTATTATTTATAGTTGTTCTGGCCGCCTGAGTTTTCTAAGAAAACTATACTTCACTAAGCAAAGTCCTTGCTTCTTAGATAAGTTTTCAAATCAACTTGGCAACTCGAGACCGCCAAAGTTCGCTAAGAGAAGTTTGGCCCTCTTAGTAAAGTTGATTTCTTTGTCCTTAAGCTTTTTCAAATATCTTCCATAAACCGCCAGAGTTTGCTAAGCGAGGTGAGGCTCACTTAGCGAAGTTGCTTTCTTCAGCCTGAAGTCTTCTTGACCACCTTGTTTCGCTAAGCAAAGGCCCGATTTGCTAGGAGAATTGCTTCGCTTCTCCTCGCTGCTGGCGAAACTTGCTGATTTTCTTATGTCTTATGTTTGCTACGCGAACTATTCCTCACTAAGAGAATTGGTCTATTCGATATTGTTCGCTTAGTGAAGTGTCTGTTAGCTGTTTTTTTTAGGGACCAAATCCTACACAAAACAAAACAAACCAAGTAGACTTGCATAATAACATTAATATTCAATATTTGAGGTTTTTATGTTATAATCTTGATATTTAAGTAAGATAAATGCTATGTTTTAATAGGATATTTTAACATGAATTAAGCATTTATCAAACTCTCCCCAACTTGAATCTTTGTTTGTCCTTAATCAAAGTAAAACAAAAGCAAGAGTTTCTTTACCAATTTTCACATGATCAAAAAAATTCTTCAATAAAGTAATCAAGGCACATAGTCTTTGAGGCTGCACCTCCAAGTGTTGATGCATTATTACTTTCTTTAGCATTTTAGACATATTCATGAAACAAGTCTTCCACATAAAATTCATGTCAAGTAATCCAAAGCAATAAACATGTTAGTCATGAATCACACCTATCACACTTTTTATATAACTGAACGTAATGAGGTATTTTGATCTCTCACATGACAAAACTTGCTAACATCTTGATTAATTCATGCATTTATCTAAGCAAAATATGTTGATATTCAAAGACAAAGATCACTATGGTCTTTTTATGGTTGTAACGTGGCCAAGGTACCAACGAAGTGTTATACCCATGGCTAATGGAAACAAAGTGGTTTTTGGTTTTTATTTCGTTTGAAGTGAATTCATAGGTTTTGATTCTTTTTTGTATCAAACCATTCATTCAAACCTTTCTTGTTTCTTTTGAACACATTCATTTTGAGTAATCATTGTCTTTTCTTTTCTCACTTTTCTCTTTCTTTCATTTTTATTTTTGTACTTTACAATTTTCTATTTTCTTTTCTTTTGAACATGTACTTTTTTATTTTTCTCCCCAACTTTGAACAAAACCTTCTTTTCTTTGAATGCTCTTTCAGATTTGGCAAAAAATACAAATGGTTTCAAGGTTTAATTCAAGAAAAAAAAACCTATCATATATGAACTTTTTATGATTTTTGAAGAAATAAAACAATATTCACTAAGTGGTTTACTTAATGAATTTTTCAGTTCATAAACGATGGATTCATGTCAATAGCTCAAATGGGGTTGCAAATGATCACTCATTCACCACGACATTGAGGCTACATTTGGCTTGCTAGCTATGCTCAATTTTCAACGAAATGCCTTGATCCCTTCTATGTCTTTACAATAATCAACATAAATGCAAGATTAAGCATGAAACAAACGAGTTAAAACAAGAATTTGTCAGCCTTCTAAGCATATGGTGAAAAATGGAAGGTTACCTCACTGTTCTGGTTTAGAACTAAGTGATTCATAAGGAAACATGTCATGGCAAAGGATTGAATGAACTGATTTTGTGCAGATTACTCATGTCATGCTCATGCTAAAGGCTTTAAGAAAGCAATAAACACTTACCTTGGATTATGCAACTCTTTCAAAGTTATGTCGTTTTACCCTTGTGCCTTTGATTCATGTGATTTTTGATCTTCCACTTCTTGCCTTTCCATATCTTTTTAGAGGACAAAAGAATAAACAAGGCTTTAGGATTTGGTCATATGACACTTACAGCTAAATACTTAAACTAAACACATAAAAACTTGAAAGTGAATAAATTGGCATGATTAGCATTTTTTATGATTCTGCTATGTTCGCTTAGCGAACAGGGCTCGCTTAGCAAACTCTACAGAATTCAGTTTTTCTGCAGAATTTTCTTTGTGCTATCTCATGCCATTTTCTTCCAATTCAAATATAATTATGCAGGGAAATAAATATGTAAAGGGTTGGGTTACCTCCTAACAAGTGCTTGTTTAACGTTATTAGCTCGACGTCTATTTTCGTGAAAAATCAAGGTTGTTTGTATGAGTTTTTCAAAGTATCCTTGCCACCATGCTTTGGCCTTTCTTGGTGATTCATTATTTTCAATATCAGGCCTATTTCATCAGGAGCTTTGACTTTAAAATAGTCTTCTTCTTTGTTATGCAAGGCTTGAAACAGTTTGAAGTCTAATTCTTCATTTTTTTCACCTTACTTTCATTGTTCCTTCATCAACATCGATCATCATTCAGGCTGTTTTTATAAATGGACGGCCTAATATCAGAGGTATGTTTTCATCTTCATCCATATTCACTACAACAAAATCTGTTGGAAATAGAAAACTTTCAAGCTTCACCATTACGTTCTTCATTATGCCAACTGGTTGCACGACATATTTGTCGACCGTTGTAATTTCATTGTTGTTGATAGAAAATCAAGCTCACCAATCTTCTTGAGAATGGCCAATGGAAGAAGGTTGGTGCTTGATTCAAGATCCACCAAAGCTTTGTCAAGCTTGATGTTTTCAATAATGACTGATGTTGTACCCCAAAATTTTCCCTCTCATTTCACCAACATTTTCTCATCACAAGACTCTGGGAACTCAAGATCAAACTAGGGTTTGCTCTGCTCAAGACACCTCCTTGCAATGTTGACCTAAACTAGGGTTTGAGTTTGCACAGGGATGTTTTGACCTACAATGCCCAAGATGAATTTTATACTTCATGTTGGACTCACAAGTTTGTTCATACCAAGTTTCAAGCCTTGATTCAAATTTTTGCCCAGTCAATTGGACAGTTGACCTAGAAATCAGTTGTATTGGGGAAAAAGTCAATTGTGGCTAATTGACAGTCAAACCTCATGGATTTTTACCCACATCAACATTATGAACTCATATGAACCATTTGAGAAAGTTTGGATCATAATTCCCCAAGAAATTTGATCAGATCACCAAAAGGGCAAAATGGTCATTTTTAGGGTTTTGACTGTACAAAGGCAATTTTTGACTGTTTGACTTAGCCAATGGCAAATCAAGCTCAACCATGGACACAATGACTCAATTACATTGTCTTGACTCATTCAACAAGTTCAAAAGGTCTCAAATGCATGGGATTGACAGATGAATTTTTCAGTCAACTGATCAAAACTTGACTGTACACTGAAAAGTCAAACTTTGACTTTTTGGTCAAAATCAAGTGCCAAGGGTCATTTTTCATCAAGACATGTCAAATTATGAAACTTGTTCATTAAGAAACCCAAAATTGCAAATTAGGGTTTAAAATGAAGAAATTTCATAACTTAGAAATTTTCTAAGTTATGAAATTTTCTTAATTTTTCCTAACTTTGTCCCATTTTTTCACCAAGATGAAAATGGATTCAAACAAAACTTGAAA
This sequence comes from Vicia faba, assembly GCA_948472305.1. NCBI lineage: Eukaryota > Viridiplantae > Streptophyta > Magnoliopsida > Fabales > Fabaceae > Vicia > Vicia faba. Next base: position 209,043,221 of record OX451738.1, on the reverse strand, counting down.
CATTAAAGTTGTAGTCCATCACAAACTCTACAACTTTGATTCACAAAGTTTTCTCAAAAGAAGCTTGGATCTCAAGTTATGATTTTTGGAACAAGGGTACCTAAAACTTTTAACTTAGAGAAATTTTGCCCTAGTTTAGGCAGGATTTTGACCCATCTTCTTGGCCATTTTTCACATAGTTCCACTTGGAGTTTCAAGTTGCATTTTAAATATGGATTATATTACATGTTTCAAGATTTCCAAATTGTCTAAGAACTCCTCAAACACATTTGTGGTTAGGGAGAATCGAATGCTTGAAGTTGGCAAAAACTCACTTTGTATCCATGGCCAATACATGTTCACTCAAGTGGCATTTTCAAACCAGCATGCCTTGTACTTGTTTGCAGGCCTCTAAACCAATTCACACTCCTTAATTGAATTCAAATCCATCAGTCTAAGCATTTGTTTTGGCCATTTGGGCATTGTACACAAAACTAAGCCTTAATTAGAAAAAGGTACATTTCCATTCTTGAAAAGGTTTGCTTTATGTCAAAACATGATCTTTGAGCATAGGGGCCATATCTCAGAAGCCAAATCAAATCCACAAATTCCAGTAACCAAGGGCAAAGTATGCAGCATACAAGATAGAGGGTACATGCCTGTAATGAAAAGTTACACATTCTTGCTTCACAAAGAAGAAATTTGTCCAAATCCTCCCAACTCAAAAACCAGCCATAGTCAGCTTACACAAACATTGCAAACAAGTTTCATACACCCTAACAAGCCAGAAGCACGAGCCCTTGACCCCTCAAACCTCCTTGTACACAAAATCTCCATTTTTTTGCAAAACAGGGTAAACCCTGCAGAATCACTTCCATCTCCACTTTGCCTCGTGCGTTTTGCCTCAAACTTGTTCCAATACCTTCCATTCAACTCACCTAAACTATTCCAGACCTCCATTTCCAACTATAACTCCATTAACACACATTGCCATTTTTGTTTGGAAGCTTTGCAGGTTGAGTTCTGTAGCACGATTCAGGCTACTTCAAAACAAACTAAGCATTGGGAAAGCTTTAGTGGACATCAGGCAAGCTCAAAAGAACCTCAAGCACCATTGAAAGTTGCTACATTGTCCAGCTCGAACTCAACTGAAACAGGTATTTCATGAACTTCTATCTCTCTATTTAGGAATAGTTAGACTTAGGTTTGTGAATGAAAGATGTTGTATTCATAGCCCTGAAACCATACATGTGCTTAGTTTTCATTTATATTAATCGTGCTAGGAGAATTTCATCCATGAACTTTTTGAAAAAACTAGGTTAGAAATTAGGGCCAGAGAAATTCTCTCTGGTCTTTGAGAGTTAGCTTAAGTTTTTTATATGGTTAGATTCGTTGTTTGATGCTCTATAAGTTTCATGTTTTGAGTTTTGTCAAAAAAGCACAAAATCAAGAGATACAGGTCTGTGTGGAAAACGCGCGTTTTTTCAAACATCTGGAGGTTGAAGATGAAGTCTGGGCTGAGCCTGGATTTCTTTGCTTTTGACACCTCCCAATTCACTTTCAGCACCCCCTGGCCCATTGCTTTGTATTTTTATTATTTTTGCATTTTTATTTCATTTCTGACTTTGATATTTTATTTTCTAATATAAAAAATACTTAAAAAATATTTTCATAAATTTTTATATTTATTTGGTATTTATTTTAATTATTTCTAGCATTAATACATTAAATACTTTATATTTGTTTTGTTTAAATTTAAAAATAATGAAAAAAATAATTTTATTTTTATTTATTATTTTTGTTCACATTTGAAAATATTTTCTTGAAATATATACATTTTGTAAATAATTTATTTTATTTTTTATACACACTTAATATATTTAATACATATATATACATATATACTATATTTTATTAAATAATTAGAACAAAAACACAAAAATAATACATTTTTATTTTTATTAATATTTTATACTAAAAATACCTTTTTTCAATATACTTTTATTTTTTTGTAAATATTGATATATTTTTGTATATAAATAATAAATAATACTATTTATTTAAGAAATTAGGGTTTTTGGCCCTAAAAACAAAAATAATTAAAATTGACCTTTTTTTATTTATTTGCATTTCACATTAAAAATACTTTTTTACATACATAAAAACTTTTTTTGCATAATACATTTTATTTAATATTTATTTATTGTATTTATTTAAATATTGTACATTTAATTGTTATGCCTTACACATTCGATTTGGTTGTAATAATTTAAAATTTAATTTCTTGTCTAAATAATCCCCTATTCAAAATTGTACCCCCTCCCTATATCATGTTGTAATAGTGTAAAATTTAAATTCTCGCACCTTTAAATGCTTTCAATTATGCCATGATTAGATTTAGGGTTTGTATGCAAAATCAAAATTAACAAATAGTTTGACCTAATCAAAAGACAAAAATGCATGAAAAACAAACAAAATGCACACTTGCACCCCTAGGGTTATAATCCACTTGTTGCCTTCAAAATGGGCCATGATATGCATGTCAAGTACTTTGGCAAAACAAAAACAAAACAAAGATCATAGTCCCTCGATGACGCTATCTGAGTTGCCTAAACAAAAATGATCAAGTCCCTCAAAAATTTGCCAAAAATACTTGACACAATTGCTATCATGGTCTATACGATGACCCGCGCCTGTCCCGTTTAATATCCTAACACAAGGTTGTTCATACACAATGATGAAGCAACACTGTTAAAAGGGTTAAAAACATAAGAAAGATCTTTGAGTAAAATAGGGTAGACAACTCTTAGTTACTTGATCAAAACTTGCAAAAACATCCTTGTTATCTTCAAAACACACTTCACAACACAAATTTCAAAACCCTACTTTCAAACGTTGGAAACTTTTCAAAAGACAAAAACACCTTTGTATACATTCAAACAAGAATCATTACAAAGGTTGCCACAACGATGGCCTCTTTTCAAAACATCTTTCAAAATCACACACAAAGCACCATTTCAAACAATTGAAGAGCACCATTTCAAACAATTGAAAAGCAAAGCAAGTGATCTAAGCAAGTAACTAAGAGCCCATGGATAACCATGGATAGAAAGGGTGCTAATACCTTCCCTTTCTATAATTTACTCCCCGAACCCAAGAAAATATCTTAAAGGTCTTTCCTGTGCTTTTTGACCTTTTCTTAGGATAAAATAAAAAGTCGGTGGCGACTCTTGCTAAACCGAAACATTTGCGAACACAAATGTAAAATTCCAAGTCAGTTCTCTCACCATATCATAGAACTGGCAACTCTGCTGGGGAGAACTTTAAAAGTGGAGTAACCTTAGGGCTTAGATCACCCTTTGCATGATTATATTGTTTGCTTTGTTTGCTTTACATTTGGTTCTCTTATTTGGGCTTGAAATCCTCTACCCAGATTTGGGAAACATTCATAGGTAAATAGCAATACGTTGTGGAAACTGTGCGGGGTATACCGACATGGTTGAAGTAATAGCTATATTAGTGCGACATATTTGTGAGTACTGGTAGCCTTTGAGTCAATCAAAGAGAATACGGGGCCGCTGAGTGATGTCATAAAGCACTAATGAACTCATAGAACCTTACTTGACCATCTTGGCCTTTTATTAGGGGTAGTGAGATGACCGGCTTTGGTGCAGTCCGAAGTTGGTAGATACTCGATACTACACTCATTAAGGGTTGTTTTCTTGGAATATTTTGGTTGCTAGTTAAGTGGCTAAACCAAAACAATGAACATAGAAAACAATCCGGTGATATTGAGCTCCTTAGAACCCGGTTACTATTTATAGGACAAGTTTGAGCCAACTAAACTCAAGAGGGTATTTACCTATGAAACCTCATGCAAGCCTGAAACTAGGATCTTGTGTGACTTGTTTGTACATATGTTTGTGCATCCATCATGAACATCATAAAGCATCATATGCATCCACTAACCATTTCAAGGGTTTGGATCTTCATCTTTGTTCTTGTTTTGTAGGTCATGGAATCTCTTCGCAGGAAAACAATTCAAGTGAACCTTATGAGAATCCCTCCTCAGCTCAAGGAGCTTACATTCAGGATTCCAGAGAATTCTCTCTTCAGTGAAAGACATTGTAGACTTCTCAGCTTGGTTAACTCCAACATTGAAGAAGACATGGTGAAAGTTCTCTTCCAGTTATTTGACCCCCTACACCACTGTTTCACATTCCCTGATTACCAGCTAGTACCCACTTTGGAGGAATTTTCTCAACTCCTGAGAATTCCTATTCTTCATCAACTATCCTACAACGGTACGAAAAAATAACCAGAGCCTGAAGATGTTGCTCAAGCATTACAATTGCAACCATCTGACATCAAGGGATATTGGGAAACCAGAAGTGGTGTCAATGGTTTCTTGGCAAAGTTTCTATTTGAGAAGGCACAAGACTGCTGGAATTCTCTTGATCTACAAGCCTTTGAAGAGATTGTGGCACTCCTTATCTATGGGTTGGTCATGTTCCCAAACCCTGATCAACTTATAGATATGAATGCTGTCAAGATTTTCATATCCCGGAATCCTATACCTACATTGCTTGGGGACATCCTACACTCATTTTACACACGAACAATGAGGAAAAGAGGCGTTCTCATGTGTTGTACTCCTCTCCTAGCAAGGTGGTTTATTTCTCACCTTCCACAATCAATTTTGAAGAATGAGCAGGGTTTAAGGTGGTCACAACGGTTGATGACCCTCACACATTCTGATGTACATTGGTGTTCTCGGTCCAGAGAAAATGTCATCATCATTGATCGTTGTGGGGAATTCCCTAATGTCCCACTACTTGGCATTAGGGGAGGCATTACCTATAACCCCTGTTTAGCTCTAAGACAGTTTGGATATGCTCGAAGGGATGGCCCTCATGACATGCTGATTCCTGACATAGTTTTTGACTTCGACAACGATGCGCAAGGACTTCGACAAAGGTTCATCAGAGCTTGGAGGATGCCCAACAAAGTGGATAGTAAGACACTGGGGCACAAGAATTCCATCCCCCTTGAGCCTTATCTCAAGTGGGTACGAACCCGCGCCCAGAATCTTATGATGCCATATCCTCACATTCTCCCCTTGATCAAAGAGCCTGTTACGGAAGGAGAGGTTTCATACACCATCCTACATCCTGACATGCCAACATCATGGGAAGAAATGCAAAAGAGTTGGATCCAACTCAAGGAAGAACGAAATACTTTTGCAGCCAGCTTCTATGCCAGTGAGAAGAAGGTTTTGGAGCTTACCCGCCAACTTCATGAGGAGGAAACTCTCAACACTTACATCGCACCAAAGAGGATGCGCAATGTCTTTTTACATTAAGAATTTTATAATATTTTGCCCATGGGGCACTTATGTACTAACAATTTCTTCTTAATATGACGTGTGTTCCTTTTTGTTTGCAACAAATTTGAATTTCTGAATCCTTGAATGCATTACATGAATAACATATCATTCATCATATGCATAAACAGATCTTCACACCAGGTTTTCTCATCTTTCTGCTGTTTATTTCAGCAAGATGGATTTGGAGCAGACAGTTAAGGATCTGCAAGCACAAAATTCTCAATTCCAGCAACTCCTCATGACCTTAGCAAAGGGTCAGGAGGACCTCAAAGCACTGTTGGAGAAGAATAAAGAGAAAAAGAAGAAGAGGCCTGGAGTAGCCACTTTTGGAAGAAGGTTTGAAAGCAATGCTAGAAAAGTTCTCGAGTTCCCCTCAACGTCTGACGAAGGGGCTGGTAAAGGAAAAGGGGCTGCGATACCTTCTGAATCTGAAGTTGAAGAGGAGGAAGAGGAAGAAGACGAAGACTACTCCGAACAACAATATCCCCCGGCGGATGATAAATATAAGAATTTTGAGGATAGATTGGCAGCCATGGAGTTGCAGAGGGTACCTGGTTTAGATTTGAACTAGGGTTGGTCGCTGGGATCATTATCCCTCCCAAGTTCAAAGTACCAACATTTGCTAAGCATGACGGTCTGTCTTTCCCAAAGATGCATCTGAGATCGTATGTCAGAAAGATCCAACCCCACTCATCTGATAAAGACCTTTGGGTACACTTTTTCCAAGACAGTTTGTCAGGCACGCAACTAGACTGGTTCTATCAACTTGAGAGGTCTGAGGTTCATAACTGGGAAGACTTAGCTGCTGCTTTTTACCGTCAATACCAATACAATGCTGATTTGGCGCCCACTCGTACTCAACTACAGAGTATGGGGATGACTTCCAATGAAGGATTTAAAGAGTATGCCCAGAAGTGGCGTGATCTGGCTGGAAGGGTGCAGCCACCATTGTCGGATAGAGAGCTAGTTGACATGTTTTTGGGGACCCTGTCTGGCCCTTTCTTCAATCATCTAATCGGGAGTTCTTCTGCGGGATTTACCGAGCTAATTTTGACTGGCGAAAAGGTTGAGGCTGGTATTAAAAGTGGCAAGATTCAGAAAGATGCCTCCGCGTCCACCGCTATCAAGAAAACCTTCCCAGCTAAAAAGGAAGCTTCTACTGTTTATTCTCAGAAAGGCCAAGGAAGAACCGAGCGCCGGCCAACTGTAGGGGCTGTGATGATTCAAAACTCTTCAAATGATCAACCTCGTAACAATCAGTCAAGACCTAATCAACAACGGGTAGAAAGGCCACAATGGCAGTTCACCCAAATCAACATGACGCCAGTGCAAGTACTCCCTCATTTATTAAAACTGAATCTTTCCAGTTTGAAGGAAGCGCCAAAGAACCCTAACACCTCCTCTCCATACTACCACTCTAATGCTAAGTGTGCTTACCACTCTGACAGTGTTGGGCACGATACAAATAATTGTTGGGCGCTTAAAAACAAATTCCAAGACCTGATTGACGCCAAGGAAGTAGAATTTGATGCTCCTGAGAAGCCCAATGTGATTTCTGCTCCGATGCCCAAGCACGGTAATAATGTTCATGCCGTTATGGAGGACCTTCATGTTACTGATGTTGCTGAGCTTTTGACTCTGTTACTAGTAATTAAAGAGAATTTGATGAGATCTGGGATCTTTCCTGGTTGTGAAAAGGACTGTTACTTTTGTTTGAACATATGAGCTGACTGCCCAATGTTGAAATCAGGTGTCCAACGCCTGATGGATACCCAAGAGATACTCTTCCAAAAAAAACCTTATGATACCTTCACTCCTGTTACTCCTGCTACTTTTGCTACTTCAACCAACGATATTGCAATCATAACCATTTCCGACAATCCTCCCAAGGCTTGCAAAAGGCCTGTCAGGATTACGCCCGACCCTAAATCTGTACCATTAAAAATCACCATGTCGGGACCTGTCCCATATCAATCTAGAAAAACGATACCATGGAACTATGGAGGAGAAATATTCTATCATGGTATCAAACAGATTGAAGCAGTCCAAGAGATTTCTGAAGAAGTAGACCCTGATATAGGGAACATCGTGGGAACAAGCAAGATAACCCGCAGCGGCCGGATCTTTTCTCTGGAGATTGCTCCCCCCCGAGCAGTTTTCGGACCCTCGAAAGCTTCTGCACCTGTTAAGTCATCTGTGCGAGACCCGATAATTGAATAATTGGATACTCCTGAAGTTAGACAATCTGCTGATACTACCGACAAGGGTAAGGGGATACTAGAAGCGCCTGTCAAGACGAAGGCTCATGCTGTGGTCATCCCCGAAACCAACCAGAAAGAAATGGATGAAATCTTGAAAATAATCAGAAAGAGTGACTACGAGGTCGTGGAACAGCTAGGGCAGGCCCCTTCTAAAATTTCAATGTTGGCTCTTCCACTCTGTTCCGAGGCCCATGCTAAGGCCCTGATCAAATTTTTGAAGGCGGCACATGTACCCCAAGAGACTTCGGCTGATCAGTTTCAGGAGTGTGTGGCCAGTCTTACTGCTGATGATGGCCTTGGCTTTTCCAATGCTGACTTGACTCCCAAAGGAAGGAAACATAATGACGCGCTACATGTTTTAGTTGAATGCAAGGGAACCACCCTCGCCCATGTCTTAGTTGATACTGGTTCTTCCTTGAATGTGTTGCCGAAGAAAGCTTTAGACCGTTTGGATTGCAAAGGATTGACCCTCAAACCTAGTAACATCGTTGTTAGGGCCTTTGATGGGTCCAAAAGAATGGTTCATGGAGAGGTTGACATTCCTATCAAGGTAGGCACAGAAGTTTTCAACTCCACCTTTTATGTGATGGACATCCGTCCGTCGTATTCGTGTTTGTTAGGAAGACCGTGGATCCATTATGTTGGGGCAGTTACCTCCTCTTTGCACCAAATGCTGAAATATCCTGTTAAGGGTAAGATTATAACAGTGCACGGCGAGGAAGAGTACATGATAAGTCATCTCAATTCCTTCCGCTATGTGGAGTTGGATGGCGAGTTCATCGAAACTCCTTTCCAACATTTTGAGAAAGTTTCTCCTGAGGTAGCAGTGGCGAAGACAATGGTTGAGGTACCTATCGTTCCCAAGCATGTGCCTAGGATGGCATATCTCAAGGACGCAGAGGCGGTGATCAAAGAAGGGAAGAGTACAGTATGGGGGCAATTGCCTGATTTTCCCCATAAGACGGACAAATTTGGACTAGGGTTTACAGTTGCAGGACAAAAAGCTATGCGTCGCTCCAAGACTGGAAGGCCACCTGTAAGGATCACTCACCGTGAAGTTAATGTTGTTGAAGATGAAGATGAAGAGAACAACTTCGAAGATTGGATTTTTCCGACCGTCGGAGGGGGTTTAAGCAATTGGGAAGCAAAGGATTTTATTCCCATCACCTTCATCAACCAGTAATTTTATCTTTGAACAATTTCTTATTTCGGTCTGTAATAACTAAAACAATTCGTGCACTATTTTCACCTCATGCCTTGCCCGGGGCATGTAGGTCCATTTGTAAGGGCTTGATTTACTTCATTATCATATGCCATGTTTTAATGAATCATTGGACGTTTTCATAAACTGTTGTGTTCATTTTCTTTCCTTTTGCATTTTTGTTTTGTTTAAGGATGGCTATCCCTTACACACACCCACACTCACAAATGTAGGTACCCATCCACTCCGGATTCCATGGGTGACTATTCTGCTTTAACCTTCGATAACTCTGAGGATTTGGTCAATCATGCTGAGTACGAAGTTGACGAAGACTGTGAAGTGCCAGGAGAGTTAGCCAGACTTTTACAACAAGAAGATAGGGCTATTCTGCCCCATGAAGAGTTGCTAGAAACCATCAACTTGGGAACAGAGGAGGACAAGAAAGAAGTAAAAGTGGGTGCCAACCTGGAACCAGGTGTCAAAGAGCATCTAGTGCAGTTGTTAAACGAATATGTTGAAATGTTCGCCTGGTCTTATGAAGACATGCCAGGACTAGACACAGATATCGTGGTTCACCGTCTCCCTACAAGAGAAGATTGTCCACCGATTAAGCAAAAGGTCCGCCGAATGAGGCCTGACATGTCTGAGAAGATCAAAGCTGAGGTAATGAAGCAATTCAACGCTGGCTTTCTGGATGTTACTTCCTATCCATAATGGGTTGCTAACATTGTGCCCATGCCTAAGAAGGACGACAAAGTCAGAATGTGTGTGGGCTATCGGGACTTAAACAGGGCTAGCCCTAAGGATGATTTTCCACTGCCACACATCGACATCTTGGTTGACAACACAGCTCAACACAAGGTATTTTCCTTCATGGACGGATTCTCGGGATACAACCAGATCAAAATGGCCCCCGAGGACATGGAGAAAACTACTTTTGTCATGCAATGGGGTACCTTCTGCTACAAAGTGATGCCATTCGGACTGAAGAATGCAGGGGCAACCTATCAATGCGCCATGGTAGCTTTGTTTCATGATATGATACATCATGAGATCGAAGTTTACGTAGACGACATGATAGCTCGATCACAGACAGAGCAAGAACACCTTGATCATTTGCAAAAGCTGTTTTCCAGGTTGAAGGAGTATAAGCTCAGATTAAACCCAAGCAAGTGCACTTTTGGAGTTAGGTCTGGTAAAATTTTGGGATTTATTGTCAGCAACAAAGGCATTGAGGTTGATCCAGCTAAAGTAAAGACTATACAAGAAATGCCTGCCCCCCGTACTGAAAAGGAGGTTAGAGGATTCTTGGGACGCTTGAACTATATTGCGAGGTTCATCTCTCACCTGACATCTACCTGTGAGCCAATTTTCAAACTGTTGAAGAAAGATCAGGTAGTTGAATGGAACAATGATTGTCAAGTTGCTTTTGATAAGATCAAGGAGTACTTACTAGAACCTCCTATTCTGATGCCACCCGTCGAAGGAAGGCCGTTAATCATGTATCTGACTGTTTTGGATAACTCAATGGGGTGCGTACTGGGCCAACATGACGAGTCTGGCCGAAAAGAGCATGCCATTTATTACCTTAGCAAAAAGTTTATCGACTGTGAGACTCGCTACTCACTGCTCGAGAAAACTTGTTGCGCTTTGGTATGGGCTGCTCGCCGACTAAGGCAGTATATGTTGACTCATACCGCTCTGCTGATTTCCAAGATGGATCCGATCAAGTATATCTTCGAGAAGCCTGCTTTATCTGGAAGAATCGCTAGATGGCAAATGATCCTGACTGAGTATGATATCCAGTATACTACCCAAAAAGCTATAAAGGGGAGTGTACTAGCTGACCATCTAGCTCATCAAGTCGTCGAAGATTACCAATCTATGAGATTCGACTTCCCTGACGAGGACATCATGACATTGGACAACATTGAAGGTGACAGACCGTATGACGGACCTGAACAAGGATCCCGATGGACCCTGTACTTTGATGGTGCTTCAAATGCACTTGGAAACGGTATCAGCGCGGTACTCATTTCTCCGGAAGGTTGCCATACACCCTTCACAGCCCGACTTTGCTTCAGTTGTACCAACAACATGGCTGAATATGAAGCTTGCATCTTTGGTCTCAAGGCTGCTATAGACTTGGGAATCAAATCTTTGGTCGTATTTAGGGACTTGTCTTTGGTTATCAGTCAAGTCAAAGGAAAGTGGGACACCAAACATCCAAATCTTATCCCATACAAAGAACATGTCTTGACATTGTTGCCTCATTTTGAGCAGATTACCTTCGAGCATTTCCCACAAGAAGAAAACCAGTTAGCGGATGCTCTGGCTACAATGTCTTCCATGTTTAAACTCAACTGGGATAACGAGGCTCCCCAAATTACCATCGAGCGAATGGATGAACCTGTGAACTGTCACGAGATTAATACCGAAGAAGTAGTGGAACAACCCTGGTTTCATGAAATCAAAAGGTATCTCCAGACTCGAGAATACCCTGAAGGAGCTCCCGTCAATGACAAAAAGTTCTTAAGGAGATTTTCCGCCAAGTTCTTCCTAAGTAATGGCATTCTTTATAAGCGCAGCCATGATTGTGTTCTACTTCATTGTGTGGACAAGGTTGAAGCAGAGTTAATCATGACTGAGATATATAGTGGCACATTTGGCACCCACTTGAGCGGACATACGATGGCTAAGAAGATTCTAAGGACAGGCTACTATTGGTCTACCATGGAAGCTGATTGTCATCAACATTCCCGTACTTGTCACAAATTCCAAGTCTATGCCGACAAGGTACATATTCCCCCTGTTCCTCTCAACGTTCTGACAGCTCCTTGGCCATTCGCAATGTGGGGCATTGACATGATTGGAGAAATCAAGCCTATGGCATCCAATGGACATCGCTTCATCCTGGTGGCTATTGATTATTTTACCAAATGGGTCGAGACAGCTTTCTATGCCTCAGTTACAAAGAATGTGGTTGCCCGCTTCATCAAGCAGAACCTCATATACCGGTATGGTATCCCCGATAGGATCATCACAGACAACGGTACAAATTTGAACAACACCATGATCACCGCTCTATGCGAACAGTTCAAGATTTATCATCACAATTCATCTCCCTATTGGACGAAGATGAACGGTGCTGTTGAAGCCGCAAACAAAAATATCAAGAAGATCATTCAAAAGATAACAGTCACCTACAAGGACTGGCATGAGATGTTACCGTTTGCTCTACATGGATATCGTACCACGACACGTACTTCAACAGGGGCAACCCCTTTTTATCTGGTATATGGCATGGAAGCTGTTTTACCTATGGAAGTTCAGATTCCTTCCTTAAGGATTATGAAGGATGCTGGTTTGAGTGAAGACGATTGGATTCAGACCCGGCTTGATCAACTTAACTTGATCGACGAGAAACGACTTACTGTTGTTTGTCATGGTCAGACGTATCAAAAACGGATGATCAAGGCCTTCAACAAGAAAGTCAGGCGTCAGGTATATCAAGTCGGAGATCTTGTAATCAAGCGGATCATCTTGCCGCAAAGTGATCCCAGGGGTAAGTGGACTCCTACTTACGAAGGACCATTTGTGATCAAGAGCATCTTTTCTGGTGGGGCAATGATTCTGACCACCATGGACGACGACGACTTGCCGCACCCTGCGAACGCAGACATAGACAAAAGATACTACGCATAAATGACCCGACAAGTTGAAAACCCGAAAGGGCGACTTGGGAAAAAATGGGCATCCCGATGAATCGAAAACCCGAAAGGGAGGTTCAGGCAAAAATTAGGGATAAAACAAAAAGATTTGTACACCCGGCAAGTTGAAAACCCGAAAGGGCGGCTTGGGCAAAAAGGGGTTTCCTGGTGGATCGAAAACCCGAAAGGGCGGTCCAGGCAAAAGTTAGGGAATTAAAGCGTATGACTATGTCTCGTCGGATCACTTCAAGAACAATCTCTTCACCGACAAAGCTCCAAGCTTATGATCAATCCAATCACCGGCGGACGAAGCACCGAATGGACAAGATACTCAGAGTTGTGAAGGCTATAGCAGAATGGGAATCCCATGGAATTATTACACATAGCCATCTTTCTCTTGTATAAAATTTTTCTCAAATTTTACGACAACATTCTCTTACTAGGATGTCTGTCTCCTTTGTACAAAGATACTTACCAAAGTTAATACAAAGATACTTCAAAGTGCAGAAATTTACTTGCCTTTCTTTTCTCTTTACACTTATGTTTTATTTGAAAACGTCCAATGTTTTGTTAAATAGGCATATGCATTTGAATTTAATCACTGCTTACAAATAAAACGAAATTGAGAAAGGATAATTACTGATAGGTTGAAGGTGTAGGAAGATGTCCTTGTGCTATTTCAGAAGAAATCCCTTACCGTATGTCATTCAGATCCTCAAACAAGCAAAAACCTCGGAGTGCATGTCCCCGGCGGAGTTAAGCTTCAAAATCCCCAGCACAGCCAGTGCATTCTAAACTTGATTCCCCAGCTGAGTTAAGTTTCAAGGTTCCCATAAGAGTTCAAACTCCCGATCCCCAATGGAGCCCGAGAACCCTGAAATACCTGTCTCCAGTGGAGCCAGAATATTCTAAACCTTCTTCCCCAGCGAAGTCAATTTCCAACTGTTCAACTTCCCCTATTTTCCCCAGCAGGCTATCTTAAAAGTCTGAAAATCAAGCAAATAACAGTTAACTTCTTGGCTTATCCCCAGCTAGGATGATTCCCCAGTAGTTTGGCATACAACCCAAAGCTTCTGATTTCACCGGCCGAGCAAACATTCTCCCCACAGAGTTATCTCCCAACAGATCGAAGATTCCTGGTCTCATTTCTCTAAGCAGAAGCCACCTAGGTTTTAACTCCCCAGTAGATATTTTCAGAGTTTTCCTTATTTCCCAGGAAAGTCATGAAGGATCCTCATTCCCCGTAGAAGTTGTCAGAACCCTTGTAAATCCCCACAAGTCACTAAGGATTTTCAATCCCCAGCACTGGTCCCAGGATTTCTCATTTCTCAAACAATCAGAGATTCTTTAATCCCCAAGCAGTCAACAAGGATTTCTCATCTTCATCAATCAAATATTTTTTTGGAATCCCCAGCACCGGTCAAGGATTTACTTTCCCCGACAGCAGTAAAAAATTTCATTATCTCCAATTATCAAGGATTTATTTGCTTCAGCAAGACAACCACTCGGCTTACATGCATAACCATTACATCCATATATCATAAACATTGATGAAACATAATTCATTGCATCATACATATCATGCAACATAACTTTGTGTTTTAGCTAACATTTTACCCTTTTTCAGGATAAGATTAAAAGGCTATTACCAAAAATTTTCCTGATACAGTATGGATACACCCCAAACACAGCGGTCATTCTATTGCTCATTTAGAATTTCAAGTCAAAATACAGTACAAATACACCCCAGACACGACAGTCATTCTACTACTCATTCAGACTTCAGCAATCCGATCCAGACTAGATACGCTCCAGACACGGCAACCATTCTATCTCTCATTCAGATTCAACTATCAACTTCAGATTCAGATATGCTTCAGACACGGATGCCATTTTGGCCCTTACACCAGAAGATTGACTCTCCCCAGTGCAGTCGCCACGGAAGTCATTCTGTCACTTATTCAGATCCCAGTTACAGTCTCAGATACACGCCAGACACGGAAGTCATTCTGCTACTCATACAGATCTCAACTTCAGATACAGTCCAGATATGCTCCAGACACGGTTGCCATTCTGTCACTCATTCAGAATTTATCCCCAGCCCAGAGATGCTCCATACACAGATGTTTCTCTGTCGCCTATTCAGAATTCAGATACAATACAGATACACTCCATACATGGCAGTCATTCTGATATTTATTCAAAGTTCAAATACGGTTACAGCTCAGATACGCTCCAGACACGGACGCCATTCTTTTGCTCATACAGACTTAGTCTCCAGATACAGTTCAAATGTATTCCAGCCACGGATACCATTTTGACGCTCATTCTTCTAACCCACCACATTGCAATTCAACAAACATTCTTGGATGGCATCTTTAAGCCCATCTCCATCAAGATTCTACCATCTCCAAATGGCATCTTTAAGCCCATTTCCTCAGCTATATTTTGACGAGTGCAAATTTACGGGCACTCTAGTATCCAATCCTCTTTTACCTTCGAGTCGCGAAAGGCAAACTTGCCAATCTAACTCTTCAGGTTCAAGAAGATTGAACAGGGGAAACTGTTGTACCCCAAAATTTGCTCTCTCATCTCACCAACATTTTCTCATCACAAGACTCTGGGAACTCAAGATCAAACTAGGGTTTGCTCTACTCAAGACACCTCCTTGCACTGTTGACCTAAACTAGGGTTTGAGTTTGCACAGGGATGTTTTGACCTACAATTCCCAAGATGACTTTCATGCTTCATGTTGGACTCACAAGTTTGTTCATACCAAGTTTCAAGCCTTGATTCAAATTTTTGCCCAGTCAATTGGACAGTTGACCTAGAAATCAGCTGTATTGGGGAAAAAGTCAACTGTGGCTAATTGATAGTCAAACCTCATGTATTTTACCCACATCAACATTATGAACTCATATGAACCATTTGAGCAAGTTTGGATCATAATTCCCCAAGAAATTTGATCAGATCACCAAAAGGGCAAAATGGTCATTTTTAGGGTTTTGATTGTACAAAGGCAATTTTTGACTGTTTGACCTAGCCAATGGCAAATAAAGCTCAACCATGGAAACAATGACTCAATGACATTGTCTTGACCCATTCAACAAGTTCAAAAGGTCTCAAATGCATGGGATTGACAGATGAATTTTTCAGTCAACTGATCAAAATTTGACTGTACACTGAAAAGTCAAACTTTGACTTTTTGGTCAAAATCAAGTGCCAAGGGTCATTTTTCATCAAGACATGTAAAATTATGAAACTTGTTCATCAAGAAACCAAAAATTGCAAATTAGGGTTTAAAATGAAGAAATTTCATAACTTAGAAATTTTCTAAGTTATGAAATTTTCTAAGTTATGAAATTTTCTTAATTTTTCCTAACTTTGTCCCATTTTTTCACAAAGATGCAAATGGATTCAAACAAAACTTGAAACATGAAAGTTGTAGTCCATCACAAAGTCTACAACTTTGATTCACAAAGTTTTCTCAAAATAAGCTTGGATCTCAAGTTATGATTTTTGGAACAAGGGTACCTAAAACTTTTAACTTAGAGAAATGTTGCCCTAGTTTAGGCAGGATTTTGACCCATCTTCTTGGCCATTTTTCACATAGTTCCACTTGGAGTTTCAAGTTGCATTTCAAAGATGGATTATATTACATGTTGCAAGCTTTCCAAATTGTCCAAGAACTCCTCAAACACATATGTGGTTAGGGAGAATCGAATGCTTGAAGTTGGCAAAAACTCACTTTGTATCCATGGCCAATACATGTTCACTCAAGTGGAATTTTCAAACCAGCATGCCTTGTACTTGTTTGCAGGCCTCTAAACTAATTCACACTCCTTAATTGAATGCAAATCCATCAGTCTAAGCATTTGTTTTGGCCATTTGGGCATTGTACACAAAACTAAGCCTTAATTAGAAAAAGGTACATTTCCATTCTTGAAAAGGTTTGCTTTATGTCAAAACATGATCTTTGAGCATAAGGCCCATATCTCAGAAGCCAAATCAAATCCACAAATTCCAGTAACCAAGGGCAAAGTATGCAGCATACAAGATAGAGGGTACATGTCTGTAATGAAAAGTTACACATTCTTGCTTCACAAAGAAGAAATTTGTCCAAATCCTCCCAACTAAAAAACCAGCCATAGTCAGCTTACACAAACATTGCAAACAAGTTTCATACACCCTAACAAGCCAGAAGCACGAGCCCTTGACCCCTCAAACCTCCTTGTACACAAAATCTCCATTTTTCTGCAAAACAGGGAAAGCCCTGCAGAATCACTTCCATCTCCACTTTGCCTCGTGCGTTTTGCCTCAAACTTGTTCCAATACCTTCCATTCAACTCACCTAAACTATTCCAGACCTCCATTGCCAATTGTAACTCCATTAACACACATTGCCAATTTTGTTTGGAAGCTTTGCAGGTTGAGTTCTATAGCACGATTCAGGCTACTTCAAAACAAACTAAGCATTGGGAAAGCTTCAGTGGACATCAGGCAAGCTCAAAAGAACCTCAAGCACCATTGAAAGTTGCTACATTATCCAGCTCGAACTCAACTGAAACACGTATTTCATGAACTTCTATCTCTCTATTTAGGAATAGTTAGACTTAGGTTTGTGAATGAAAGATGTTGTATTCATAGCCCTGAAACCATACATGTGCTTAGTTTTCATTTATATTAATCGTGCTAGGAGAATTCCATCCATGAACTTTCTGAAAAAACTAGGTTAGAAATTAGGGCCATAGAAATTCTCTCTGGTCTTTGAGAGTTAGCTTAAGTTTTTTATATGGTTAGATTCGTTGTTTGATGCTTTAGAAGTTTCATGTTTTGAGTTTTGTCAAAAAAGCACAGAATCAGGAGATACAGGTCTGTGTGGAAAACTCGCGTTTTTTCAAACATCTGGAGGTTGAAGATGAAGTCTGGGCTGGGCCTGGATTTCTTTGCTTTTGACACCTCCCAATTCACTTTCAGCACCGCCTGGCCCATTGCTTTGTATTTTTATTATTTTTGCATTTTTATTTTATTTCTGACTTTGATATTTTATTTTCTAATATAAAAAATACTTAAAAAATATTTTCATAAATTTTTATATTTATTTGGTATTTGTTTTAATTATTTCTAGCATTAATACATTAAATACTTTATATTTATTTTGTTTAAATTTAAAAACAATGAAAAAAATACTTTTATTTTTATTTTTTATTTTTGTTCACATTTGAAAATATTTTCTTGAAATATATACATTTTGTAAATAATTTATTTTATTTTTTATACACACTTAATATATTTAATACATATATATATATACATATATACTATATTTTATTAAATAATTAGAACAAAAACACAAAAATAATACATTTATATTTTTATTAATATTTTATACTAAAAATACCTTTTTTCAATATACTTTTATTTTTTGTAAATATTGATATATTTTTGTATATAAATAATAAATAATACTATTTATTTAAGAAATTAGGGTTTTTGGCCCTAAAAACAAAAATAATTAAAATTGACCATTTTATTTATTTATTTGCATTTCACATTAAAAATACTTTTTACATACATAAAAACTTTTTTGCATAATACATTTTATTTAATATTTATTTATTGTATTTATTTAAATATTGTACATTTAATTGTTATGCCTTACACATTCGATTTGGTTGTAATAATTTAGAATTTAATTTCTTGTCTAAATAATCCCCTATTCAAAATTGTACCCCCTCCCTATATCATGTTGTAATAGTGTAGAATTTAAATTCTCGCACCTTTAAATGCTTTCAATTATGCCATGATTAGACTTAGGGTTTTTATGCAAAATAAAAACTAACAAATAGTTTAACCTAATCAAAAGACAAAAATGCATGAAAAACAAACACAATGCGCACTTGCACCCCTAGGGTTATAATCCACTTGTTGCCTTCAAAATGGGCCATGATATGCATGTCAAGTACTTTGGCAAAACAAAAACAAAACAAAGATCATAGTCCCTCGATGACGCTATCTGAGTTGCCTAAACAAAAATGATCAAGTCCCTCAAAAATTTGCCAAAAATATTTGACACAATTGCTATCATGGTCTATACGACGACCCGCGCCTGTCTTGTTTAACATCCTAACACAAGGTTGTTCATCAAACACAATGATGAAGCAACACTGTTAAAAGGGTTAAAAACATAAGAAAGATCTTTGAGTAAAATAGGGTAGACAACTCTTAGTAACTTGATCAAAACTTGCAAAAACATCCTTGCTATCTTCAAAACACACTTCACAACACAAATTTCAAAACTCTACTTTCAAACATTGGAAACTTTTCAAAAGACAAAAACACCTTTGTATACATTCAAACAAGAATCATTACAAAGGTTTCCACAACAATGGCCTCTTTTCAAAACATCTTTCAAAATCACACACAAAGCACCATTTCAAACAATTAAAGAGCACCATTTCAAACAATTGAAAAGCAAAGCAAGTGATCTAAGCAAGTAACTAAGAGCCCATGGATAACCATGGATAGAAAGGGTGCTAATACCTTCCCTTTCTATAATATACTCCCCGAACCCAAGAAAACATCTCAAAGGTCTTTCCTGTGCTTTTTGACCTTTCCTTAGGATAAAATAAAAAGTCGGTGGCGACTCTTGCTAAACCGAAACATTTGCAAACACAAACGCAAAATCCCAAGTCAGTTCTCCCACCGTACCACAGAATTGGCGACTCTGCTGGGGAGAACTTTAAAAGTGGATTAACCTTAGGGCTTAGATCACCCTTCGCATGATTATATTGTTTGCTTTGTTTGCTTTACATTTGGTTCTCTTATTTGGGCTTGAAATCCTCTACCCGGATTTGGGAAACATTCATAGGTAAATAGCAATACATTGTGGAAACTGTGCGGGGTATACCGACATGGTTGAAGCAATAGCTATATTAGTGCGACATATTTGTGAGTACCGGTAGCCTTTGAGTCAATCAAAGAGAATACGGGGCTGCTGAGTGATGTCATAAAGCACTAATGAACTCATAGAACCTTACTTGACCATCTTGGCCTTTTATTAGGGGTAGTGAGATGACCGGCTTTGGTGCAGTCCGAAGTTGGTAGATACTCGATACTACACTCATTGAGGGTTGTTTTCTTGGAATATTTTGGTTGCTAGTTAAGTGGCTAAACCAAAACAATGAACATAGAAAACAATCCGGTGATATTGAGCTCCTTAGAACCCAGTTACTATATATAGGACAGGTTTGAGCCAACTAAACTCAAGAGGGTATTTACCTATGAAACCTCATGCAAGCCTGAAACTAGGATCTTGTGTGACTTGTTTGTGTATCCATCATGAACATCATAAAGCATCATATGCATCCACTAACCATTTCAAGGGTTTGGATCTTCATCTTTGTTCTTGTTTTGTAGGTCATGGAATCTCTTCACAGGAAAACAATTTAAGTCAACCTTGTGAGAATCCCTCCTCAGCTCAAGGAGCTTACATCCAGGATTCCAGAGAATTCTCTCTTCAGTGAAAGACATGGTAGACTTCTCAGCTTGGTCAACTCCAACATTGAAGAAGACATGGTGAAAGTTCTCTTCCAGTTCTTTGACCCTCTACACCACTGTTTCACATTCCCTAGTTACCACCTAGTACCCACTTTGGAGGAATTTTCTCAACTCCTGAGAATTCCTATTCTTCATCAACTATCCTACAACGGTACAAAAAAAGAACCAAAGCCTGAAGATGTTGCTCAAGCATTACACTTGCAACCATCTGACATCAAGGGACATTGGGAAACCATAAGTGGTGTCAAGGGTTTCTTGGCAAAGTTTCTATTTGAGAAGGCACAAGACTGCTGGAATTCTCTTGATCTACAAGCCTTTGAAGAGATTATGGCACTCCTTATCTATGGGTTGGTCCTGTTCCCAAACCGTGATCAACTTATAGATATGAATGCTGTCAAGATTTTCATATCCCGGAATCCTATACCTACATTGCTTGGGGACATCCTACACTCATTTTACACACGAACAATGAGGAAAAGAGGTGTTCTCATGTGCTGTACTCCTCTCCTAGCAAGGTGGTTTATTTCTCACCTTCCACAATCAGTTTTGAAGAATGAGTAGGGTTTAAGGTGGTCACAACGGTTGATGACCCTCACACATTCTAATGTACATTGGTGTTCTCGGTCCAGAGAAAATGTCATCATCATTGATCGTTGTGGGGAATTCCCTAATGTCCCACTACTTGGCATTAGGGGAGGCATTACCTATAACCCCTGTTTAGCTCTAAGACAGTTTGGATATGCTCGGAGGGATGGTCCTCATGACATGCTGATTCCTGACATAGTTTTTGACTTCGACAACGATGCGCAAGGACTTCGACAAAGGTTCATCAGAGCTTGGAGGATGCCCAACAAAGTGGATAGTAAGACACTGGGGCACAAGAATTCCATCCCCCTTGAGCCTTATCTCAAGTGGGTACGAACCCGCGCCTAGAATCTTATGATGCCATATCCTCACATTCTCCCCTTGATCAAAGAGCCTATTACGGAAGGAGAGGTTCCATACACCATCCTACATCCTGACATGCCAACATCATGGGAAGAAATGCAAAAGAGTTGGATCCAACTCAAGTAAGAACGAAATCCTTTTGAAGCCGACTTCTATGCCAGTGAGAAGAAGGTTTTGGAGCTTACCCGCCAACTTCATGAGGAGGAAACTCTCAACACTTACATCACACCAAAGAGGATGCGCAATGTCTTTTTACATTAAGAATTTTGTAATATTTTGCCCATGGGGCACTTATGTACTAACAATTTCTTCTTAATATGACGTTTGTTCCTTTTTGTTTGCAACAAATTTGAATTTCTGAATCCTTGAATGCATTACATGAATAACATATCATTCATCATATGCATAAACAGGTCTTCACACCAGGGGGATGAACACTTGCTTGTTTTGTGTAGTTGTTGTTTTATTTTGAAGAGTTATGGGAGTATTATAAACTCTCTTTTATTTGATTTAAATGTTGGTTTATGATTGATTGAAGATGTTGAATAACAACCATGATCTCCTTTCCGCTGCATTAATAGAGTTTATGTTTTGAGAACTATTTTGAAAATGTTATCGGTTCATTCGAAAGTGTGTTATGTATCCGTATCTATATACTTGAGCGGGTTTTTGATATGTTGAAAAATGTGGCATCCTGTTATTTATGTTTTGTTGTATAAATTAATTTACTCTGATTTTATTAAATTAACATTGGGAAAATAGGGTGTTATAGACAATATGTACATTATCTACAAAACTCAAAAACAAAGAAGCTACTCACAATGTGATTCAATAAGAACACCAATCCCCGACAACAGTGCCATTTTATTGATGCGGTGATGTAGCAAGCAAAAGTAAGTATTTTTATAGGTTATATCATATCGTCTCCACAAGGATTAGTGTTATTGAATATTCATTCGATACTTTCTCACGTTTATGAGTTTGGGGACGAATTGAGTTGGTATATATGAAAGGTAAATGCAGGAATTGAAGTTATTAATATAAAAAGAATTCATTATTCAGAGAGTAGAGAGCTCTCGGGTTTGCATTTCATCTGCTTTATAAAATACTCAAACTCACTACCCAATTATACTCAACCTAGACTACTCATAAATATCATCACGTGTCACTCACACCGAGGTTATCTCTAATACAGAGTGAGATATCAACTGTATTACTCTCATCGATGATCTCTCAACATAATGCGAACAACACAGATGCATTAAAAGTCGATACCTAAGTGATTACTAAGCCTAAATCTATCAGATTGTTTTTCCACCGTCGCTTGATAATCTCCACGATGTGTTTCATGTGTCTCAGTTGAGGAGATACATTGCATATCCGTCTCATGCAGTTCAATTAGATCTTGTGCAGATAAGAGATAAACTGATTGTGAAAAATCACTATAATATGGTGGGAGAACTGATTTTTTGGTTTTATCGCAAATGTTGCGGTTAGCAAGAGTCGCCACTGACTTTTCTTTTATCCAATATTTATGAAAGGTGAAAAGAACAGGAAAGACCTTTGATAGATTTTGAGTTCGGGGGGTAAGTTATGAAAAGGGAAGGTGTGAGCAACCTTTTCATCCGTAGTTATCTACGGGCTCTTAATTTCTTAGCTCATTTTTAAAAAATTACTTTGTGCGTGTGTGATTTGTTTGAAAATATTTTGAAATGCCAATGTAAGGCTAACTTTGTAATAATTCTTGTATCAATCCTCAAGAATGTATATAAAGTGTTTTTGAAAATATCTGTTGTTTTGGAAATGTGATATTTGAACATGTTGTGAGCAAGCAACTAGGAGTCTTACCCACTAATAAGGTCTTTCTTGTTATTTTCCTTCTCCTTTGGAGATAGTACTAACCATACCATTAGTTGGTAGGTAGCCCTATCTATTGGATGTGAAGGGACAAGCATAAGGTTATCGTATGGTCATCGAAGGCAACATGTAAGGATAATTTAGCAATTGTATTGGAGGGACTATCATCATTTTGCTCGTAGGGTCATTGAAGGGACTATATCATTTTGTAGGCAACTTCGAAGGGTCATCAAGGATTATGATCTTTATTCGAAGGGACTATGATGATTTGATCGAGGGTCTTTTGCTAAAGTATCCCCACTTTCGAGGGACATGACCAATATCTATAAGAAAAAAAGAGAGGTTATCCTAGAGGTGCAAGTGTGAAGAGTGTGTATTTTCAATTTTTTTATCTTGAAAATTAGGGTTTTCTAAATTGCTTTTAGTCTTTCCATGCAAACCCTATTTTACTAGCATTGAATATGTACAAAAAATTAAAGTGTGGAATGTAAAATTCTACGCTATTACATGGCTTTGGGGCATATACATAATAGGATAAATGCGAGAAAAGATAAATCTACACTATTACATTGATAGTGCGATCCTATACACTTTGTCTAAGAAATTAAATAGCAAAAAGAAATAAGAAAAATGTTAGAAAAATGTTTAAATGCCTAAAGTTCTAAGTTAATATTTTTGGTGTTTTTTTGTAGAAAATAATTTAGGTTAATAAATAGTAATTAAAACCTAATTATTTCTAATTTATTTTAATTAATAAAAAGCCTAAAGTATAATTAATTAATTAAGAAACTAACCCTAATTTAGTAAGGTTAATGGTTTATTTAAAAAAAGGTTTTGTGCTAATTAATGGGTTAATGATTTGATTAGGAAATAAGTTAATTAATTAAGAAAATGGAATGAAAATAGGGTTGGAAAATAAGGAAAACAAAAATGCACGGGGTGGGAGTTAAACCCACGCCCTCAGCCCCAATGACCATTCCCTTTACCATTGTGCCATGACGTTGTTTGTGTTATGGAATGGGAATGAATCAACATATGATGAACCTGCTTTGTAAATCCTGAAAAAAGAAACAAAATAATTTTTTGACAAAAGGCTGGCTCAAACCCACACCCTTTTACCATAACCAACGTATCACTCACCACTGCATCATCTGTGTTTCTTGTTATTGAAACAAGAATTAAATCATATAAAATAAACAAACAATTAAAATTATCAATCAAATAAACGCGCATTCAGGTGCCCCCCTATGATTTTGAATGGACGAATCACATAGCATATAACTGCAATGCAAGTCCTTGACCGCCCTATAAAAGTCAGACCGGCCAGAGGTGGTGGAAACTACCGTCTCCTCCGGCGAGGAGATTTTGCAAACCTGCAAAATAAGCAGAATTGAAACCCAAGATTAAGGCTACCCCTCTAAATCGACCCCTGTGAATCCAATGGTAGCACTGGTTTGACCTAAAAATGCTTGTAGAGTGAGTTTCGAAGAAAATATCTCAAATTGCCCTAACAATGGAAGATCTTCATTCCTGCATCAAAGATTGCAAACGATACGTTAAAACAGTTCTATAAATCAATATGAACATGAATGTATGCATCAAATTCATTTAAATTGCATGAGTTAAAAGTTTGAAATTCAAGAATGTTACTGAACCAGTGCAACTTGGTTGACACGTTGTGGGATGCTTCAAGCTTGAGTGATGGTTGGGATGAACTCTTGGGATCTTCAGGAGGCTAGTGTGATGCTTGAAACAGATTGATAATGGCTGGAGATAAGGGTTTCGAGTTGCCCTAGTTTCTTGAAAAAATTGGATTTTTAGGGTTTGTTCTTGAGGAAGTTTTTCGTGTTCTTCTTGGTCTGAACATGTTGACTATTTATAGGCCAAGGATTAGGTCAAGAAAAGTGGACAAAATCTTGTGCAATCATGGTATAATATTTGATTTGAAATTTGCATGAAAAGTTTCTATTTTAGGCCCAATCTTGTACCAATTAGCCTCACACGGTTTTGCTAGCTGGTCATGAGCTTTTTTGGCTTCAAATCAGATCAAAACAAAAGTCCACACGCCTTACTCCATTAGTTTTATATTTTATTTGATTTATTTTGAATTTAATTGAATAAAATAAAAATAAAAAGAAATAAAAATCCCAAAAATATATGAATGGATTTAGAGGTCTTTTATGAGGTTATGAACACGTTTGAACCTACAAACTTAGGCCCATTAGCCCAAAAATTCAAGTTTGCTCAATTTGAACTTCATGCATTTTCTTAAGATTGCTCAACTTGCACCAATCATAACTCTCTCAATTTTTGACATATGAGATGATCTTTGATTTTTTGGAAACCTAAAGATGTCTCCTACAACTTTCATGTTGGTTATTTTTTCATTTGAAGTCTTTAACTTGATATAAATTACTTTGACAAAAAATGTCTTTTTGTTGACTTTCAAGATGACCTGTAATGTTTTGGCCCATATCTCTCAAACGAAGCATTTTTGGTCTTGAGCTTAAAGAGACAAAGTTGTAGAGAATTTAATTTCCTTCAAAATAGGCTTTGGTTGAGTAATTTCTGATGAAGTATGTGAAAGTTATGCTTGGTCAAAGTTCAGTTGACTTCTCTTAAAGAAAACCCTAATTTAGTAACTTTTGACTTTTGATGAATCTTGAGTTTTCTTGATGAATAATGATGAACCCTTGATAAAATGATGAATATGACTTAAAAATCTTTGTGTTGACCAAAAACATTAAAGTTTGAATGTAAATTGGTCAAAGTTGACTTTTTGTCCAATACAATTGATTTTCAATCATCTGGCTAATTGACTCAGCAAACTTGTGATGTAAGGCTTGAAATTTGGTATGAGGGCACCTTGAGATATATGAGAAACCATGAATTCCATTTGAGGCATTAGAAACTCAATTTACTTTGAGAGAAGCAAAACCCTAGTTGTAGGTCAATTGCTTAGGAGGAGAATTTATTTGGTCAACCTCTGAGTAGTCTTGAGTGTTTCAGACCTTCATGAGCATGGGGAGGTATCTTGAATCAATTTGTCTTGAAAATGGGAGGGCAAATTTTGGGTTACAACAACTGCCCCTGTTCAATCTTCTTAAACCTGAAGAGTTAGATTGGCATGCCTGCCTTTCGTGATGTGAAGGTGGAAGAGGATTGAAGACTTAAGTGCCCAGAAATTTGCACTCACATGTACACGAAGTAACACTGCAGTTGATTGTATCAGGAATGGGCTTAAAGATGCCATTTGGAGAAGGTGACGGGATTCCATCGGAGGTGGACTTATAGATTCCATCCAAAGTAAATATAGATAGGAGTATCATAATGAGTCAATGTCCGATTGTATCTGAGAAAGTATACTAGAATGAGTCTATGTCCGACTGTATCTAGCAGGCGTGCTAGGGAGTATCAGAATGAATCTTATGTCTTGATTGTATCTGAATGATGTTATTGAATGAGTCTATGTCTTTACTGTATTTATAAGAGGATCAAAATGAGTCTTCACCCGACTGTATCTAAAAAATGTATTGGAATGAGTCTACGCCTGACTTTAACCGAAAGAGTATTAGAATGAATCCACACATGATTGTATCTGAAAGTGGATTAGGATGAGTCTACGCCTAATCGTATCTGAACAATATACTAGAATGATTCTACACCCAGTTGTATCTAGAAGTGGATCAGAATGAATCTTCGCCCGATTATATCTTTAAAATGTACTAGAGTGAGTCTACGCCTGACTGTATCTAGAGGTGGATCCAAATGAATATTCGCCTGATTCCATATGAATGATGCATTTATCAGAATGAATCATTGTCTGATTGTATCTGAAAGATGATAAACTGTTGACAATATCTATTTGTTCAGGAGCTACCTGAAAAGACAAAGTTAGTTTTAAGCAATGTCATGATGCGTGAAATGTACTTTGTAGTGATGATTTCAAAATAAATTAGAATAATATATGCATTTTGTATGCATATGTTATGATATTTTGTAAATGATGTATGTATGCAATATGTAGTTGAAGCGTATGGTAGCTTTGTGTAACAACGTCTAGCTGGGGAAAATAAATCCCTGACTGTTACTAGGGATGAAGAAAGTAATTCTTCAATTTTTTATTAGAACGATTTTACTGGAGATTCCTGATTTCTGTTTGAGGACACTCTACTGGGGATGCTTGACTTCTGCTTGGGGATAGAAGCATTCAAGGAGAGTCGGTCATTATTCGTTCTTTTTATTGAAGGATTTGATTCTTATGTATCCTGACTAGGGATAAAAGAGATGGATAATCCTCCGATACACTATCTGACCAGGTTTCAGATACAGGTATGATCTCTTCTGGGGAGGACAACGTTGAATGATATCTGGCTGGAGAAGAGAATTCTATCGGGGAATTTACAGTATCAAAGAAATAAACTCTATTGGGGACTTAAATCCTGTAGACTGCGTCAAGGAAATAATCTCTGATGGGGATTGGAAATTCATACGCTGCACTGAGGAAGCTTCCACTATACGCCGGGTGTTGTACCCTAATTTTCCCCCCTAAGATACCTTCATCATACCATGTTGATTCAATCACAACAAGACCACATTAGGATTTTTGGTTCTTCTCCCTATCATTTAGCTTTGCTCTTTTTGAGGAGTTACCAAACACCTTGACTTGTTTTCTTTTATGATCATGAATATTTTGCTTTGATTTTTATTTTATTAATAAAATGAAATATTGGTTTGTCTTACTTGTTAATAATGTAGGTAAAGGCTATGACGTTTAGCAAGTTGCTTCATGGGTTCATGAGTTTATTTCCATGCCCTAGTCAACATAGCTTGAGGAGTTCAAACTTCACTATTGGAGTAGTTTTGGAATAAATAGCATGACAAGGCTTACTTTGGTTCAACATATTTCAAAGTTATCAAAATTGATTCAAAAGTACAAGGGGTTGAATGAAGAAGTTGTCATGATTGGACAAGGTCTTGTTCCTATTGGTCACAAGAGCACATTTCTCTCAAATTTCAAGATATGGAAGTGGTTTTGGTGGCTATGAGTCCTCATAATCATCCTCAATAACTTCTATTCACAAAGAAAGAATATTGGCACAAGAAGTTTGTTCAAACTTGTCAAAGTTCCTCAAAGCATTCTCTTGATCTAGAGGCTAGGGTTTTGAACTTCTAAGGAACATATCTTGCTCACCTTTTGGTATTTTTGAGTGATTCCAAAGACATCTTTCTCTTTAAAGAGTTACCAACAAATCACTTCAAAATTTAAAAGGAGTTTTCATGTGGTAGGAACTTGGTGAAGAAGAAAGATTACAAGTCATCTAGATGAATCCCCAATTTTCCATATGTGACTTCAAATGGTCATAACTTAGTCAATTTTTATCACCTTGAGTCCATTATTTTTCCATGATGATCTTGAAGATGTGTAATTTTTTACTTATTTTATGTGCAAAGTGAGAAAATGGATGGAAGTTGCCTTAAGAATGCAAAAGATTATAGGTCATTTTATGATTTTTGGCCAATTTCAACAAGTCATAACTTGCTCAATTTTTGGAGATTTTGGGTGATTCAAATTTCAAAATGTCATTCAAGAGGTCTAATCCAGTACATATTTTTTTGTCAAGAGAAAATTCTAAGTGGAAGGCCATGTTTGGATACAAAAGATTATATGTCATTTTTGAAGAAGAATTTGAAATATTTCTAAGTATGGAAAGCCAACTCTTTTTCTTCAACTTTGACCCCATGTAACTTTCATCTCAAGCATCCATTTAATTCCATTATTTTTCCATTGCAAAGCTTGTAACCTCATCTTTCCAAAGCTTCAAGAATTATGCCCTAAGACCCCTTAAGTTGGAAATACCATGGATTTGAATTTGGTAACTTGAAATTGAATTTTTCACAAAGTCAGGATTTTGAAATCTTTGTTTTGGCTTCTAATCACAAGTTTTCCACGCGTTTTTGTTTCTAATCGTGATTAGCAACTTCCCGAAAGTGTTTAGCATCATGAAACGCACGATTTAGCTAAGTTTTGATCAAAATTGAGTCACACTTTCTTCATGATGCAGACCCACACGAATTCCCTCCAAAACGCATCATTCACTCTTCCTTTTGATCCCATTTGCTTCCCTATAAATAGAGGGTCATCCCCCATCCATTTGGCCAAGTTTAGAGAGCCAAGAACACCCTTCCAAAACCTCACACAAACCCACTTTTTTTTAGTTCAGTTTTTGAAATTTAAGCTTCCTTTTCCAAAATTCTTTGCGCATTCATCATCCTTGAACTTCATACAAACTCTCCAACACTTAAACCAATCAAAACGACCCATAATTCAAGCTACAGAAGCCCAGTTTCAGAGCTTCTTACTTGATCTTCGAAAAGCTAGAATTCTGCACCAATTGAATCCAAATCAATCACTAATCTATTCTACTCCTTTGTCTGATTCTAATGCTGCTTACAAATTTAAATCCATTTAGAATTGAGAGAGAAATCTCAAATTGAAGGTGCTTGCTATTTTCTGGGTTTTTGATTCATATCTCTCTCCATACCTTTTATAAATTTGGCGCGATGGTTGTGTTAGAATCGTCTTGAAGAGACGAGTTCAATGATGCTAGCTTGGGATCCTAATTTTTCCATTTGAAGGATCTCACAAAATCCCCATTGCAGGGTGTCTGGAGGTTGAAGACGATGGCATGTCTCGTTTCAGCCAATGATAGCGTGCCAAGCATTTTAATTTCATTGGTTGCCCTTTTTCTGATCACTTGTGTGTTTCACTAAGGTCCATATCAAGCATAGCGCGTCTAGTCCATTGGATTAGCTTACTAACACGTTTTGACTTTGATCTGATGGTCCAAATCTTTTTGGTTTTATTTTATTTTCTGATTTTATATTTTATTTGATATGATACTTTGAATTATTTCTGATCTCATGAATATTTTTTCACATTTTTATTTTGACATTTGGTATTCTTTATATTTTTTATATTATTAGATTTCTTTTAATTACTTAAAAAAAACTTTCTGAAATTTTTTAATTCTGAAAAAATTCATAAATATTATTTTTCATATTTTTGACTTTCTGAAAATTGTATGGAATTTTATGTTGAGGTTTACTATTTTTGATCTATTTTATGTTTGTTTTAGCAATTTTAAATAGTTTAAAAATAGTTTCTGACTTTTAAAAATCACCAAAAATTTTATAAAAATATTTGGATCCATTTCTGATTTTTCTATGGCCTTATTTTTTATTTCATGATTAATTTGAACATAATTGATATTTTCCTCATTATTTTCTATTTTTAAAACATTTTTTTAACCCTTTTAATGTATATATTAAATATATTATTATTTTGTGATTATTTTCTTGCTGTCTTGAGTTGATTTTTTAATCATGACTTTATTAACATCATTAGATTTTGGGTGTTGAGTTCAACTCCACCAAAATAGATGAATGATTTTAATAATAGTTTGATTAAATTTTTAATTCAAAAGTGGTTTATTCATCTTTTTGCCCTAATCCTCTTCATCACATCCCCTTCTTATTGCACTAAATGTTGTTGGAGCATGATCTCTATATCATGTCTCAAAACAAATGGTACATAGGTTGCTATTGACCGGCCTCAAAATAGGTGCGACTTCTATATAAGTCCACTTACGATTGCTTAACATAGCGCTAAATTTTGTCACGATTCGAATAAATGATCATTCGTGGCCCAAACTTATGATTGCAAGCCCAAGTATATTAATTTGATCTCTTTAATCCAGTAACCTTGAGATTCATTGTGTGTAGACTTTGGTTCTACCACTCCTCTAATGAATCTACAACACCTTTGGTCAACGCGGATCACTTAAACATCGTTGATCATTAAATGGCACTTGTGAGAATTCCAAATGGATGATATACTTGACAAAAAGCAAATGCAACTTGTTGTGTGGAGGCTTTGGTTCTACCAATCCTCTAATGAGTTCCAAATGCAAGTTTCAAGATGGTCATCCAACTAACCACTAATTATTGACTTGTTTTACCTTATGCTTTTATTCTTTTTTACGCTTTATGTACTATTTATTTTTCAGCATTTACATTTCATGCCATTTTCATCTTTGCTCATTTGAGCATTTATTTTCTTGCCATTTTTACTTTGCTCACTTGAGTTGTTCTTTTCCTTTCTTAAGATACTTAATAATCAATATAAACCCTAAAAAATATTTAATGGCACTTGGACTATTTGGTTACTATCCTTGGCATTATGGAGCATGGGACTATTTCTTGGACTTAGGATTAGAAACCTTGGCCTATCTTGGAGACCTTGTGATCTTATCTGATTATTTTGTCTGGAGTTCTTGAGGTTTACCTCAAGATATTGTGTTGCTTATTTGTTTTTGTGTGTAGGTTTTTGTGATTACATTCTCTATTTGTAATCTGGATTTCACCCTTATACAACCGTTACTCTGCCCAATTTTTGTGAAGACTTAATACACTTGAAGAGGTCTAGTATCTTTGCTTGCTTGGTTTCAATCCAAAGAATGGGAATTCTATCTTGACTCATAATGTCAAGTCTTTTCTTCTTGTTGGTTAGATGATTCTTCTCCTTAGCTTTTACCTTATGCTTTTGGATAGTCTCTTCTTCTCCTCCCATTTTCTTTAATTTAAAAAAATCTTCCCCCTCCTTTTGAAAACCCTTCTTGTTTTGAAACTTGAAACACTTTCATAATAAACTTGGAATTATGTCCATGTATTTTCAAAACATTTTCATCAATAAACTTCAATTAACTTAATAATACCTTGACATTTTTTTTTGTGAGAAGACTAAAAGTCAATCAATCTCATTTCAAACCATTTTGTCACTTTGGCTTTTATCTTTAAACTTTTCTCAAAAGATTAGACTCTTGTCAATCCTTGTAGTGATGCAAACAACTATACTTCTACAATATGTAGTGAAGTGAGATATTTTCCACTTGGGTGTTGAGTGAGGCATTGTTGATTTTAAAATCCAAGCCATATCCTCCACTTTGAGATGATGCAAATTCTCCTTTCTCATGATTGTGGGTAGTAAGTATGTTTTCCACACGGACAATGACGATGATGTTTTATCTCTTAAAATCAACCAACACACTTATGTTTCAAATTTTTAAAAGAGGAACTACGTGTACCCTAATCCCCTATTGCACGAAAGGTGGTACGTAGGCACTAAAGGTTCGCAACCGCGGCGGGTGTAAAAATCATAAAAATATTTATTTTCTCACCTCCACCATCCATTTTATATACAACACATTTTTATAGCCAAAATATACAGATTTTTCAAAGAGGTTCCTGCAGAGTACCATTGATGTTTAGGGTGCTAATACCTTCCCTTTGCATAACCAACCCCCTTACCTTGAATCTTTCCCCCTCTTTTTGGGTTATTCGCTCTTTTCCCATTCCTTTGGAAACAATAAAGCGCGGTGGCAATTTTTATTTTGATTTGTATAAAGTCTAGTCAATCGAATGGCTTAGTCTTGAACATTTCTACCGCTACAGAAAAATGGCGACTTCACTAGGGAAAGATTAACCTCTTGCTGGTCCATCCCTAAGTGGTTTGATCCTATCTTTGTTTATATATGTATATGTGTTATTGTGTTTATGTGTTATATTTTGTATATATGTTTGTTTGGATTTTCCTGGTTTTCAGGGTGCTTTGTGATTACTCATAAGTCCTATACCCGGACTTGGGAAAACTTTAAGATAGGACGGGCAGTATAGTCATGTTAACTTTGAGGGAGTAATCCCAAAAAGGGAGGAATGAGATCCCCCACTCAGTGGAGGCTCCTTTGACTGTAGTTTTGTTTACCGAGTAATCGAGAAGACATACTGCTTTTGACCTGAGAGCCTGCTGAAACTGAGGACCGTAGAATACCAAACCCATCTTGGCCTTTTAGGTGTAGTGCAGAAGCTATGACAGAGTAATTCGAAAATAGTTGTCACGCGATACTACGCTCGGACGAGTCTTTCTTAAGAATATTACTAATTACCGAGTTAATCGGGAAGTTGGTAATATCCGAAGGAAGGATGTAGACTCTGGGAACCTCTAGAACCTTGTTCGATAGGTGATAACTTTTTAGACCAACACCTTATGGTAGTACCTTCGACTTCATGCTCGTGACGTTGAACCTATGAACCCTATATGTGTGATCTTGTGTGTGATTGTTGCATCATGCATCCATGCACTCATAAGCATCTTTTGAAGAAAACAATATTTCAAGAGATTTAAAGGTTGACTATTTGTGAATATCTCAGGTACTTTTAACTATGGATTATGGAAAGAGAAAGACCGGGAAATACAGTTTCAAGGATCCTAAGATAGATGAGTTGGTCAGTCTAATTCCATAGATCGAGTGTTCTGCAGACTTTCGGAAGAAGTATGGATCCATTATTCCTCTCATGAAGCTTAAGATGAAGGATTGTATTCTCTCGACCTTGATCCAGTTCTATGATCCGGTGTATCACTGCTTTACTTTTCCCGATTATCAGTTGATGCCTACACTGGAGGAGTATTCTTATCTATTGGATTTACCCGTTACCGACCGTCTTCCTTTTACTGGTTTGGAGGGTGAGCCAAAACCACATGAGATTGCTGCTTTGATTAATCTGGGGAAGTCCGAGGTGGAAGCCCATATGACTACTAAAGGAGGGATTAGAGGATTACCAACTCAGTTCTTATTGGAGAAAGCTCGTTACTTCTCCATAATGAAGAGTACGGTTGCTTTTGAGGCCATCTTTGCTTTACTTGCTTACTGATTGTTCTTATTTCCTAATGTAGACAAGTTTGTCGACATTAACGCTATCAGGATTTTCATGATTGGAAACCCAGTTCCTACACTGTTGGGTGATGCTTATTACTTTATTCATCTTCGGAATTCTTATCATGGGGGAATGATTATCTGTTGCACGCCTTTGTTGTACCAGTGGTTCATCTCTCATATGCCTCAGTCTGATGCTTTTTGGGATGTCAAGAAGGAACCCCGTTGGGCTCCTAAGATCATGGCACTTACTCACTCGAATATTGATTGGTATCATCGAGCTTACTAGGATATGGAGATTATTGACAGTTGTGGTAGTTTCCCCAATGTACCTCTTCTTGGTACAAAGGGAGGAATTAACTATAACCCTGTTCTTGCACGGCGACAACTTGGTTATCCGATGAGGGATAAACCGAATAGTATTCATTTGAGTAGTTTCTTTCTGAAGGAAGGAGAAGACCACAGGGAACCTAGGGAGCAGATTGCGAAGGCCTGGCATCAGATTCATAAGAAGAGTAGGAAGGATTTGGGACCTAGGGGTGCTGTTTCTTTGGAGCCATATCTTCAGTGGGCCCGATCGAGAGCCATTCAGTTGAAGATGCCGTATACTCGGGAGACACCCATGCCTGAACTATTTGTAAAGACCACCCCTCCCTTATTAGATGATCCAGAAGAGC
Organism: Vicia faba; assembly: GCA_948472305.1. Taxonomy (NCBI): domain Eukaryota; kingdom Viridiplantae; phylum Streptophyta; class Magnoliopsida; order Fabales; family Fabaceae; genus Vicia; species Vicia faba. The sequence goes on along the minus strand of OX451738.1, from coordinate 209,008,870 downwards.
TGCAACTCGCTTTGGTAAGGATGCATCAGGAAAGGGATGCTTGGAAGAACAAGTTCCAGACTTTAGAGAGTTCCTACAAAGCAGACTTGAAGGAGAAAGACGACTTGATCGAGATCCTTGAGAGTCGAGCGGTAGATTCTATGGAGAGGCAAGGGGATTTATTTTCCCCTAAGCCTCAAATAGGTGCTGATTACTCACTTTCTGATCCAGATGATTGGAGGGAGGTTGCCATCAGACATGTGGAAGAAAACCAGAGGTTGAGGGCTCAGATTGCCAGGCTCACAGAGAAGCGCCAGCGTACAGATTGATCTCCATCAGTTACTTTTCTCAGAATCTTAGATTGTATTTTCATCTTGTACCTGGGATCATTGAAACTTGTAATCCATTTTGAAGTTATTATAATAAAAAATTCCAGTATTTCAAAAGCTTTATTACTTGGATTTTTGCAATATGTCTATAAATCTTAAATCCCTTGAAATATTAAATAATGAAGTAAAAATAATCATGTGCATTGCATATCATGCATCATATTGCACATATTTCTTCCATTTGTTATGCATACCCAGGTGCCTTACCCAACTTCTTTACTTCATTCAGCAAGCTGACTCATCACTACAACACTCGGGCTAATTTCAAAAAGAAGATGGATAACTTAGAACAAGAGAATCGCGAGCTGCACGAAGAAGTTTCTGCTTTGAAGGCTAGCTTGGCCAATTTGACTACTCTGATGGAAGCTCTGGTGGCTACTCAGAATCATCCACCGAGTGTTCAACCTCAACCAATAAGGGCAAGTACTGAAGTTCCGACTGTTCCTGTATCCGCTACTCCGGCTGTTGTTCAAAACCGTATACCTCAAGGTTATCCATGGGGAACGCCAGAGAATTTTTCACCCGAAGGTTTCAATCTTGGTCCTCAAGATGCTCCAGTGGTTCAGACTGTTTTTACTCCGGCACCTCCTGTGGTGCATACTGTTCCTGCTGCACTTCCTTCAGTGAATTTGGTTCTGTTTGTTAATGAAGATGTGTGTCTTCCTTTCCCTCCGCCGAGTGAAGACTTGGGTCTTTATGACAGAATGTATAATTTTCAAGATCAGTTTGATAGAATGCAAAGAGAGATGAAGGCTCTTAGGGGAAAAAAGCTATTTGGGAAGAATGTGAATGAGCTGTGTTTGGTCCCGAATGTAAAGATACCTGCTAAGTTCAAGGTCCTAGAATTTGAGAAGTATAAGGGCAACACTTGCCCTCGTGCTCACTTGGTGATGTACGTAAGAATAATGTCCACCCACACCGATGATCAGCGTCTGCTGATTCACTTTTTTCAGGATAGTTTGACCGGTGCAGCACTGAAATGGTATATGAGTTTAGACAGCGCCAACATCCATACTTTTAATGATTTGGGAGAAGCATTCATCAAACAATACAAGTACAATGTGGACATGTCACCCGACCGTGACCAACTTAGGGCCATGGTTCAGAAAGACAGGGAATCGTTCAAAGAGTATGTGCAGAGATGGCGTGAAGTAGCTGCCCAAGTGATTCCTCCCATGGAAGAGAAAGAAATGACTAAGATTTTTCTGAAGACGCTGGGTGCTTTTTACTACGAAAGGATGGTAGCAAGTGCACCAAGTGATTTTACAGAGATGGTAGGAATGGGTGTCCGCCTAGAAGAGGCTGTAAGAGAAGGCCGTTTGACGAAAAGTGAAGGATCCGGAGGTGTGAAGAAGCCATCTTATGGGTTTACCAAGAAGAAAGAGGGGGATGCAAATGTTTTTATACAAGAGAGGAGAGTAAACGCTCCTAGAAGGAATTATCAGCGTCACCAGCAAGTCGCCTCAATTACTCCTGTAATGAGTGTCGCTCTGAATACCGTTGCTTATCAAAGACCGTCCCAGCAGAGGAACCAAGGGAATAATCAGCGAAGGGAGAACTATGACCCTATTCCCATGAGCTATGCAGAGCTACTACCAGCATTGATTCAGAAGAAGTTGGTCCAGACACGACCACCTCCCGCTGTACCATCACCATTGCCTTGGTATTACAAAGCAGATCAAACATGTGATTTTCATCAGGGAGCACCAGGGCATAGTGTTGATAATTGTTATCCTTTAAAGACTGAGGTACAAAAGTTAGTAAAGTCTGGTGTTCTATCTTTCAAGGACATGGAACCTAATGTCAAGGATAATCCTCTACCCAAACACGGGGGAGTGAATGCTGTAAATATGGTGGCCGGTTGTCCAGGCGACTTTCAGTTTTTTGACATTAATCTGGTTAGAGGAGATTTGGTGAAAATGAACACAGACCTCTGAATTCAGCTACTATACGCATGACCACGCCGGTTGTGCTGTTTGCAGTACAGACATACAGGGTTACGAGAAGATAAAGGCTGATTTATAGGAGATGATGGATGAGGGTTTAATCCATATAATCAGGCCTAGGATAGAGTATGAAGAGGAAGTGAATATGGTTTCTGGATGTCTTGGTGAATTCAGAATTTTTGATGTGGAGTATTTGAATGAGGATCTCGTGCAGTTGCATGCTACCTTCTGCCGTACTACTGGTCAGGTGGAACACCAATATGGATCTTGCATAGTTTGTTGTCGAGACCACCGAGGATGTTCTATTGTGAGGGAGGGTGTTCAGTTGCTGTTAGACAATGGAACTATCAAGATCACGGGTCAGGGAGATGATTATCATGAGATTGATATGGTTGAAGTTTGTTTAATGGAAGAAGAGTCAGAGGAAGAGTATGCCTCCGCGGATGAGTATTTCTCTTCAGACGAAGATTTGTTTGCCAGAAATGACTTTTTGATGCCTGATTGTGTTGAGGAAGGGGTAAATGTTATTGTACCTTGTTTTGATGCACCCGCTCATCTTGAAGTGGAGTACCATAGCAAACCAGCTGTTACCCCATTGGTAATTAGTCTGCCAGGTCCTATTCCCTACAAATCAGATAAGGTTGTGCCTTAAAAATACAACGCTACAATCTTAGAATATGGGGTGGAAATTCCCATCCGGCTAATGCCTGATGTTGGAAATATAGCTGAAAATAGCAGAGTGACCTGTAGCAGTCGTGTGTTTGCGCCGGTTGTACGAAGAGATGTTATTGTTGGAAAGAAAATTGCTGAGAATGATGAGCCTAAGAAGGCTACAGGAGAGACTAGTGGAGCTACATTAGAGAAAGAAGTGGATGATATTTTGAAGATAATTAAGATGAGCGACCACAGAATTGTAGATCAGCTACTACAGACTCCTTCAAAGATATTTATCCTAGCTTTATTGATGAATTCCTCTGCTCATAGAGAATCGTTGATGAGGGTACTAGACCAAGCTTTTATGGAGCATGACATGCCATTAGATCAATTCAACAGCGTAATTGGAAACATTACGTCATGTAACAACCTGAGTTTCTGCGATGATGAGTTACCAGATGAAGGGAGGAATCACAACCTGGCCCTCCACATATCTATGAACTGCAAGAATGATTCACTGTCTAATGTGCTAATTGATAATGGATCCACACTGAATGTTATACCGAGGAGTACTCTCATGAATTTAAAGTATCAAGGAGCACCTATGCGCCCGAGTGGCATCATTGTGAAGGCTTTTGATGGGTCGAGCAAATCTGTCATCGGTGAAGTGGACTTACCCATCCATATAGGACCACATTTGTTCCTGATAACCTTCCAGGTCATGGAAATTATTCCCGCATATAGTTGTTTGCTAGGATGGCCATGGATACACGAAGTAGGGGTTGCCACTTCAACTCTACATCAGAAGCTAAAATTTGTGCGTGAAGGGAAGGTAGTGATCATAAATGGGGAGCAGGCGTTGTTGATATTCCATCTATCCTCTTTCAGTATTGTAGAAGAGGATGAGGCTGCTGTTGGAACCCAGTTCCAAGCCCTATCCATTGACAACATAAGGAGAAATGAGAATTCTGTGGTTTCCCTGAAGGACGCGCAACAGGTTATGCGCAATGGTCATAATACAGTTTGGGGACGACTTGTGGATCCACCCGTGAACAATAATAGAACTGGTTTAAGTTTCTCTTCGAAGATTGGTAAAGGCGAAGGTATGAAGTCAAAGTCTACTGTGAACAGTTATCAGGATGTTTTCCGCAGCGGAGGCTACCTCCATCCCATTGGTTCTGGAATTAATGTTGTCGAAGAGGATGAAGCAGAGCAAGAAGTACCGAATTATGTGACCCATGGAGTCCGATTTCAGAACTGGGTCACCATTGATATTCCTTCTTGCATACATGTTTCAAAGTAATTTGTTTTGTTAATCTGTCTCTTTCTCTTGAAAAGCTTTCACCCTTCCCAAGGTGGAAATATTAATGTTGTAGGGCTTATCTGTTTGCTATGACTTTTAAGATCATTAATAAAAGTTGTCTTTGCTTCCAAAATTATGTCTTTATTTTCTGCTTTTTCTTGGGAAATGGTAATAAAAAAAACCTTTCAAAATAAATAATAACTGAAAATTAATCTGCATGATCACTTGTTATATGTGTCAGTTTCTAAAAGCAATCATAAATCATATGTGCAGATTAATTAAAAAACCCATTGAATACAATGACGCTGCACCCTCTCCCAACTTTGAATGTCCTGTGTTTGGGGCTGAAGAAGAAGATTATGATGAGATTCCAAAAGAGGTATCACAGTTTCTTGAGCATGAGGAAAATACCATTCAACCATATAAGGAGCCTTTGGAAGTGATTAATTTGGGTTCAGAAGAAGATCCGAAGGAAGTCAAGATTAGAGCATCGTTGCATCCTGATGTAAAGAGCGGGTTGATTGAGTTGTTGAAAGAGTATGTGGATATTTTTGCTTGGTCTTATCAAGATATGTCTGGTCTAGATACAGATATTATCGAGCATCGTTTGCCGTTGAAGCCAGAGTGTCCGCCAGTTAAACAAAAGTTGAGAAGAACCCACCCAGATATGGCAGTAAAGATCAAAGAGGAGGTCCTAAAGCAGATTAATGCTGGTTTTCTTGTGACGTCGGTGTATCCTCAATGGATTGCCAATATTTTCCCAGTACCGAAAAAAGATGGAAAAGTCCGCATGTGCGTAGATTATAGAGATCTAAATAAAGATAGTCCAAAAGATGATTTTCCATTGCCTCACATTGACATGTTAGTGGATAGCACAACAAAATTCAAAGTATTCTCGTTCATGGACAGATTTTCCGGGTATAATCAAATAAGAATGGCTCTAGAGGACATGGAAAAAACAAAGTTTATCACACCCTGGGGAACATTCTGTTACAGAGTGATGCCCTCCGGGTTGAAGAACGCTGGTGCAACATACCAGAGGGCTATGATAACCCTATTCCATGATCTGATGCACAAAGAAATCTAAGTATATGTTGATGATATGATTGCCAAATCCCAGACTGAAGAAGGGCATATAGAAGATTTATTGAAGTTGTTTCAGCGTTTGAGGAAGTATCGTCTCCGCTTGAATCCAAATAAGTGCACCTTCGGTGTTCGATCAGGGAAATTGTTGGGTTTCATTGTTAGCCAGAAAGGAATTGAAGTTGACCCTGATAAAGTCAAATCAATTCAAGAAATTCCAGCACCAAGAACTAAAAAGCAAGTCAGGGGTTTCCTCGGGCGTTTGAATTATATTTCCAGATTCATTTCCCACATGACTGCAACATGTGAACCGATCTTTAAGTTGTTAAAGAAAGATCAAGGTTGTGTGTGGACGGATGACTGTCAAAAGGCATTTGAGAGTATTAAAGAATATATTCTTGAACCTTCTATCTTGCTCCCTCCCGTAGACGGAAGACCGTTGAATATGTATCTAACAGTGTAAGAAAAATCCATGGGTTGTATTCTGGGACAACAGGATGAAATAGGGAAGAAAGAGTTCGCCATTTATTATCTTAGTAAAAAGTTCACTGATTATGAGTCGTGGTATTCCATGCTAGAAAATACATGTTGTGCTTTGGCCTGGGCGGCAAAGCGTTTGCGGCAGTATATGTTGAATCATACCACTTGGTTGATCTCCAAAATGGATCCAATCAAGTATATTTTTAAAAGCCTGCTCTTACTGGGAGAATTTCCCGCAGGCAGATGTTATTATCTGAATATGATATCGAGTACCGCACTCAAAAGGCTATTAAAAGTAGTGTGTTGGCAGATTACCTTGCTCATCAACCGGTGGAAGATCATCAGTCTGCAAAATATGAATTCCCTGATGAGGATGTGATGTTCCTGAAAGTGAAAGATTGTGATGAACCATTGCCCGAGGAAGGCCCTGACCCTGAATCTCGTTGGAGTATGGTATTTGATGGAGCTGTGAATGCTTATGGTAAAGGAATTGGTGCTGTGATTATCACTCCTCATGGATCACATATTCCTTTTACTTCAAGGTTAACATTTGATTGCACTAATAATATGGCAGAATATAAGGCTTGCATCATGGGCCTTGAAGAAGCTATTGATCTCAGAATCAAAATTCTAGATGTGTATGGTGATTCAGCTTTGGTAATAAATCAGATCAAAGGAGAATGGGACACTCGTCACCCTGGCTTGATCCCTTACAAAGACTATGCAAGAAGATTATTACCCTTCTTCAATAAAGTTGAATTCCATCACATCCCTAGAGATGAAAATCAAATGGCGGATGCTCTGGAAACTCTGGCTTCCATGTACCAAGTGAATACTTGGAATGATATACCCCAAATTACAGTTCGACGACTGGATATACCCGCTCATGTGTTTACGACAGAAGAGGTAGCAAATGAAAAACCTTGGTATTATGATATCAAGCATTTTCTTCAGACTCAGGAATACCCGATTGGTGCGTCGAGGAAAGATAGAAAGACACTGAGAAGGTTGACATGCAGTTTCTTCCTCAATGAAAATGTGTTATACAAGAGAAATTATGACATGGTCTTGCTCAGATGCGTGGATAGATACGAAGCAGACGTGTTGATGCATGAGATTCATGAAGGTTTATTTGGTACTCATACTAATGGACATTCGATGGCTAAAAAGATGCTAAGGGAAGGTTATTATTGGTTGACAATGGAATCTGACTGTTACAAATTTGCAAGGAAGTGCCATAAATGCCAATTTTATGCAGATAAGGTCCATGTGCCTCCGACACTTCTCAATGTGATTTCCTCCCCATGGCCTTTCTTTATGTGGGGTATAGACATGATCGAGATGATAGAACCCAAAGCTTTGAATGGGCACCGTTTTATCTTGGTAGAAATTGACTACTTCACCAAATGGGTAGAGGCTGCTTCATATGCCAATGTTACCAAACAAGTGGTTGTGCGTTTCATCAAAAATAATCTTATATGCCGGTATGGTGTGCCGAGCAGAATCATCACCGACAATGGCTCGAATTTGCATAACAAGATGATGACAGAACTGTGTGAAGAATTCAAGATTGTCCATCACAATTCGTCTCCATACAGGCCAAAGATGAATGGGTATGTTGAGGCTGCTAATAAGAATATCAAGAGAACTATCCAGAAAATGGTTGTTACTTATAAGGATTAGCATGAAAATGCTCCCTTTTGCTCTGCATGGATATCGAACATCTGTTCGCACTTCAACAGGAGCAACCCCGTTCTCCCTGGTGTATGGAATGGAGGTTGTACTCCCTGTCGAGGTAGAGATTCCCTCGTTGCGTGTGATAATGGAAACTAAGTTGACAGAGGCTGAATGGGTCCATAACAGGTTTGACCAATTGAACTTGATTGAAGAGAAGAGAATGACAGCTTTATGTCATGGGCAGTTATATCAGAGAATAATGAAGAAAGCATTTGATAAAAAGGTTAAACCTCGTGAATTCAGAGAAGGCGACCTCGTACTCAGGAAGATCATGTCTTTCAACACTGATTCTAGGGGCAAGTGGACTCCCAATTTTGAAGGCCCGTATGTTGTCAAGAAAGCCTTCTCTGGCGGTGCATTAATTCTTGAAACTATGGATGGCGAGGAGTTCCCACGTCCCATGATTGCTGACGCAGTCAAGAAATACTTCACCTAAATAAATAAAAGAACAACTCGCTAAGTTGAAAACCCGAAAGGGAGGCTTAGGAAAAAAGGAGCGTCTCGGTAGGCCGAAAACCCGAAAGGGCGGTCTAGGAAAAAATTAGAGACATAAACAGAATAAATTTCTCGCTAAGTTGAAAACCCGCAAGGGAAGCTTAGGCAAAAGTTAGGGATTCTCTTGGCAAGTAACTACGTCAGACAAGACTTGATCGTTGAAGCAACAATCTTCTCGGATCCTCACCATACTTCAACAAAAGCTGTTGCTCAGGATTTCAAAAGTTGTTAGGGGGAATAGTGGTCATTGTATCTCAATGTATCTTTTCCATTATGTATTACCATTTCCCAAACTTTGTAATCATCCATGGAGTCTCGCCATTCGCGGACTACCATTCTATTAATGAAATTCGAGCTTTTACCCAATTCTTTGTGTTCTTATTTTATTTAGCTTGCAAAGAATCCATTTATTACTGATAATAACTTTCAAAGCAAAAAGATTAAAAAGCAAAATTGACTTTTCAAAAAAAGGGAGAGATTTTTACAATTCAATTTACTTCGAGATTTGTGATGACACAATGACAACAAAAAATGGTGATCCCAGGAATGAACAAACTCCGGTTGTTTTGAGAAGATTTACTTCCTTCTTGAAGGTTCTCTTAAGTCATTTTGCTGGTATGTACACGATCCTTGTATGTTTCTCAGATAGTTAAAGACGATACCAATCGGTGTAAGGTGCAGTATTGGGTTCATGATCCCATTGTCTCCAGTCAAGTCTTGGTTCACTTTTGATTTTGGGTTTGCATGGTTAGAAGCCTCTGTCCCAGATTCCCCAGCGAAGTCTTCCCTCATGTGATGAAAGGTTTTATTCCCTTGGTGTGCTGAGATGTCGCTCTTTCTGCAATTTTGGCATTATTGTTGGTATTTGTTTCCCAGGAAACTAGACCAGGGAAGTATCTTTTCTGAGAAGTGTTAAAATGATTATCAACCTTTGGGTTTTCACCCACCAAGTGCTGGGTTGGATTTAAAATCCCCATGGGTTTGACCTCTTTCTATATTGATGACTTTCTGATTCCCCGGGAAGGCTATCCTAGGGCATCTTTTGTTGGAATAAGTGTTCATAATGTAAAGTTTCAATTTGCATCTTTCTCCAGGGAGGTAGGCTTGAATTCCCCAATGAGGTCTATTTGTTTCGAAGTCAGTCTGCTTTATTTGAGGCTGGTCTTGCAATCTCCAGTAGGTGTGTTACTTTTGAAGAAAAACTGTTTTCTCTGATGAAGCCGGAAGGAGGATGTTCTATCTCGGTATCTGTTTAATTTGTCTACCTCTGAATTATGTTTCTCTTTAGTAAAGTTAACGGCAGGTAATAGGTTTGGTTTCCGCAGTTGGCTTTTTCCTTTCTTGGAATGATCTTTCTGGTTGAAGTTTAGCCAAGTTTTGTTAGTACCTGAGGCAGTTTTGTTTGTTTGTTCCTACTGTTTGTGTATCTATTTTACCAGCATATACACGATAGCACTCATACATTCTTACATACATCATGCATGGCTAAAATTGACAAATCATTATTCATTGACATTTGCCCTGGCCTTCCTGTAACGCTCCTTGTTTAGATGGATTTGGTTTTCCCTCTTGAGTTTATTTCTCAAAGGATGTATCTTCATTGACTGTCTTGCTCCAGTTCATTTCTGATTTGGATCTGTGGTTACATGACAATATTAGTTACTTTGGATTTCTGAAAACTTTGAGTTTTGGTTTGTGCATTTATTTTGCACAAGAAGACTTTATCTCCTCAGCAGGAATATCGTGGAATTTCCCCAGGAAGTCATATTTCTTTCCCCAGGAAGTCATATTTCTATCCCCAGAAAGTCATTTATTTTTGTAATTCTCCATGATAACAAGTAACAAGTCTCTTTATTTGAGACAACTTATGTTTGATCTTTTCCAGGCAGATTTCCTTGGTTAAAGAAGAAGTTGAGACCCGTTCTAGGTGGAACACCAGAATTTTGGGGAAAACTTAATATTTTCTCTTTCTACCTTCAGTGAACGTTGGTAGGACATCGTCAGTGAAAGGTGGTGATATGATATTTTCTCTTTCTACCTTCAGTGAATGTTGGCAGGACATCGTCAGTGAACATCAGTGTATATTATCTTTTTGCTATCTTCAGTGAACGTTGGTAGGACATCGTCAGTGAACGTCAGTGTATATTATCTTTTTGCTATCTTCAGTGAACGTTGGTAGGAAATCGTCAGTGAACGTCGGTGTATATTATCTTTTTGCTATCTTCAGTGAACGTTGGTAGGACATCGTCAGTGAACGTCAGTGCATATTATCTTTTTTGTTATCTTCAGTGAACGTGGTAGGACATCGTCAGTGAACGTCGGTGTATATTATCTTTTTGCTATCTTCAGTCAATGTTGGTAGGACATCGTCAGTGAACGCCGATGTATATTATCTTTTTTCTATCTTCAGTGAACTTTGATAGTTCATCGTCAGTGAACGGCGGTGATATGATTTTCTCTTTCTACCTTCAGTGAATGTTGGTAGACCATCGGCAGTGAACATCGATGCTTGTTATCTTCCTCTCTGATTCAATTCTTTTGGTCCACCAGTGACTTATTTTCCTGGTGGGGTTGCTCCTTTGTTTCTTCATTTTTGTGGCATCCCTAGTGATACTTTGCGTCTCTTTGGTACTGTTCATATGCATTCATATGCATAAGCATTTGCATGGCATCTTAGGGCCAAAAATAGGGTTTGTTTTATATTTAAGTATCTTCGATCACGTCGACATGAAGATTTTCAACCTTCGTATCTCCGGATAGAAGAAACTTATATAAGGGCAGCTGTTGTACCCCAATTTTTGCTCCTAAGATCCCTTCATCATACCATGTTGATTCAATTACAACAAGATCACATTAGGATTTTTGGTTCTTCTCCCTATCATTTAGCTTTTCTCTTTTTGAGGAGTTACCAAGCACCTTGACTTGTTTTCTTTTATGATCATGAATACTTTGCTTTGATTTTTCTTTTATTAATAAAATGCAATGTTGGTTTTCCTTGTTAATAATGTAGGTAAAGGCTATGAGGTTTAGCAAGTTGCTTCATGGGTTCATGAGTTTATTTCCATGCCCTAGTCAACATAGCTTGAGGAGTTCAAACTTCACTATTAGAGTAGTTTTGGAAGAAATAACATGACAAGGCTTACTTTGGTTTAACATATTTCAAAGTTATCAAAATTGATTCAAAAGTACAAGGGGTTGAATAAAGAAGTTGTCGTGATTGGACAAGGTCTTGTTCCTATTGGTCACAAGAGCACATTTCTCTCAAATTTCAAGATATGGAAGTGGTTTTGGTGGCTATGAGTCCTCATCATCATCCTAAATAACTTATATTCACAAATAAAGAATATTGGCACAAGAAGTTTGTTCAAACTTGTCAAAGTTCCTCAAAGCATTCTCTTGATCTATAGGCTAGGGTTTTGAACTTTAAAGGAGCATATCTTGCTCACCTTTTGGTATTTTTGAGTGATTCCAAAGACATCTTTCTCTTCAAAGAGTTACCAACAAATCACTTCAAAAGTTCCAAGGAGTTTTCATGTGGTAGGAACTTGGTGAAGAAGAAAGATTACAAGTCATCCAGATGAATCCCCAATTTTCCATATGTGACTTAAAATTGTCATAACTTGGTCAATTTTTATCACCTTTAGTCCATTATTTTTCCATGATGATCTTGAAGATGTGTACTTTTTGCCTTCTTTTATGTGCAAATTGAGAAAATGGATGGAAGTTTCCTTAAGAATGCAAAAGATTATAGGTCATTTTATGATTTTTGGCCAAGTTCAACAAGTCATAACTTGCTCAATATTTGGAGATTTTGTGTGATTCAAATTTCAAAATGTCATTCAAGAGGTCTACTCCAGTCCATCTTGTTTAGTCAAGAGCAAATTTAAGTGGAAGGCCATGTTTGTATACAAAAGATTATAGGTCATATTTGAAGAAGAATTTGAAATATTTCTAAGCATGGAAAGCCAACTCTTTTTCTTCAACTTTGACTCCATGTAACTTTCAGCTCAATCATCCATTTGATTCCATTCTTTTTCCATTGCAAAGATTGTAACCTCATCTTTCCAAAGCTTAAAGAATTATGCCTTAAGACCCCTTGAGTTGGAAATACCATGGATTTGAATTTGGCAACTTGAAATTGAATTTTTCACAAAGTCAGGATTTTGAAATCTTTGTTTTGGCTTCTAATCACAACTTTTCCATGCGTTTTTGTTTCTAATCAAGATTAGCAACTTCCCAAAAGTGTTTAGTATCATGAAACGCACGATTTAGCTGAGTTTTGATCAAAATTGAGTCACACTTTCTTCATGATGCAGACCCACACGAATTCCCTCCAAAACGCATCATTCACTCTTCCTTTTGATCCCATTTGCTTCCCTATAAATAGAGGGTCATCCCCCATCCATTTGGCCAAGTTTAGAGAGCCAAGAACACCCTTCCAAAACCTCACACGAATCCACTTTTTTTTAGTTCAGTTTTTGAAATTTAAGCTTCCTTTTCCAAAATTCTTTGCGCATTCATCATCCTTGAACTTCATACAAACTCTCCAGCACTTAAACCAATCAAAACGACCCATAATTCAAGATATAGAAGTCCAGTTTTAGAGCTTCTTACTTGAACTTCGAAAAGGTAGAATTCTGCACCAATTGAATCCAAATCAAGCACTAATCTATTCTACTTCTTTGTCTGATTCTAATGCTGCTTACAAATTTTAAATCCATTGAGAATTGAGAGAGAAATCTCAAATTGAAGGTGCTCGCTATTTTCTGGGTTTTTGATTCATATCTCTCTCCATACCTTATATAAATTTGGCGCGATGGTTGTGTTAGAATCGTCTTGAAGAAACGAGTTCAATGATGCTAGCATGGGATCCTAATTTTTCCATTTGAAGGATCTCACAAAACCCCCATTGCAGGGTGTATGGAGGTTGAAGACGATGACATGTCTCGTCTCAGCCAATGATAGCGTGCCAAGCGTTTTAATTTCATTGCTTGCCCTTTTTCTGATCACATGTGTGTTTTACTAAGGTCCATATCAAGCACAACGCGTCTGGTCCATTAGATTAGCTTACTAATGCGTTTTGACTTTGATCTGATGGTCCAAGTCTTTTCGGTTTTATTTTATTTTCTGATTTTATATTTTATTTGATTAAATTTTCGAAAATTCATAACTCTTTTATTTTTTATCCAAAAATTATGAAAAAAATCACAAAAATACTTTGAATTATTTCTGATCTCATGAATATTTTTTCACATTTTTATTTTGATATTTGGTATTTTTTTATATTTTTTGTATTATTAGCTTTCTTTTAATTACTTAAAAAAATAATTTCTGACATTTTTTAATTCTGAAAAATTCATAAATATTATTTTGCATATTTTTGACTTTCTGAAAATTTTATGGAATTTTATGTTGAGGTTTACTATTTTTGATCTATTTTATGTTTGTTTTAGCAATTTTAAATAGTTTAAAAATAGTTTCTGACTTTTAAAAATCACCAAAATTTTTATAAAAATATTTGGATCCATTTCTGATTTTTCTATGGCCTTATTTTTTATTTCATGATTAATTTGAACATAATTGATATTTTCCTCATTATTTTCTATTTTTAAAACATTTTTTTAACCCTTTTAATGTATATATTAAATATATTATTATTTTGTGATTATTTTCTGGCTGTCTTGAGTTGATTTTTTGATCATGACTTTATTAACATCATTAGATCTTGGGTTTTTAGTTCAACTCCACCAAAATAGATGAATTATTTTAATAATAGTTTGATTAAAATTTTAATTCTAAAGTGGTTTATTCATCTTTTTGCCCTAATCCTCTTCATCTCATCCCCTTCTTATTGCACTAAATGTTGTTGGAGCATGATCTCTATATCATGTCTCAAAACAAATGGTAATAGATTGCTATTGACCGGCCTCAAAATAGGTGCGACTTCTATATAAGTCCACTTACAATTGCTTAACATAGCGCTAAATTTTGTCCCGATTCGAATAAATGATCATTCGTGGCCCAAACTTATGATTGCAAGCCCAAGTATATTAATTTGATCTCTTTGATCCAATAACCTTGAGATTTATTGTGTGGAGGCTTTGGTTCTACCAATCCTCTAATGAATCTACAACACCTTTGGTCAACGCGGATCACTTAAACATCGTTGATCATTAAATGGCACTTGTGAGAATTCCAAATGGATGATATACTTGACAAAAAGCAAATGCAACTTGTTGTGTGGAGGCTTTGGTTCTACCAATCCTCTAATGAGTTCCAAATGCAAGTTTCAAGATGGTCATCCAACTAACCACTAATTATTGACTGGTTTTACCTTATGCTTTTATTATTTTTTATGCTTTATGTACTATTTATTTTTCAGCATTTACGTTTCATGCCATTTTCATCTTTGCTCATTTGAGCATTTATTTTCTTGCCATTTTTACTTTGCTCACTTGAGCTTTTCTTTTCCTTTCTTAAGATACTTAATAATCAATATAAACCCTAAAAAATATTTAATGGCACTTGGACTATTTGGTTACTATCCTTGGCATTATGGAGCATGGGACTATTTCTTGGACTTAGGATTAGAAACCTTGGCCTATCTTGGAGACCTTGTGATCTTATCTGATTATTTTGTCTGGAGTTCTTGAGGTTTACCTCAAGACATTGTGTTGCTTGTTTGTTTTTGTGTGCAGGTTTTTGTGATTATATTCTCTGTTTGTAATCTGGATTTCACCCTTATACAACCGTTACTCTGCCCAATTTTTGTGAAGACTTAATACACTTGAAGAGGTCTAGTATCTTTGCTTGCTTGGTTTCAATCCAAAGAATGGGAATTCTATCTTGACTCATAATGTCAAGTCTTTGCTTCTTGTTGGTTAGATGATTCTTCTCCTTAGCTTTTACCTTATGCTTTAGGATAGTCTCTTCTTCTCCTCCCATTTTCTTTAATTTAAAAAAATCTTCTCCCTCCTTTTGAAAACCCTTCTTGTTTTGAAACTTGAAACACTTTCATAATAAACTTGGACTTAGGTCCATGTATTTTCAAAACCTTTTCATCAATAAACTTCAATCAACTTAATAATACCTTAACATTTTTTTTGTGAGAAGACTAAAAGTCAATCAATCTCATTTCGAACCATTTTGCCACTTTGGCTTTTATCTTTAAACTTTTCTCAAAAGATTAGACTCTTGTCAATCCTTGTAGTGATGCAAACAACTATGCTTCTATAATATGTAGTGAAGTGAGATATTTTTCACTTGGGTGTTGAGTGAGGCATTGTTGATTTTAAAATCCAAGTTATATCCTCCACTTTGAGATGATGCAAATTCTCCTTTCTCATGATTGTGGGTAGTAAGTATGTTTTCCACACGGACAATGACGATGATGTTTTATCTCTTAAAATCAACCAACACACTTGTGTTTCAAATTTTTAAAAGAGGAACTACGTGTACCCTGGTCCCCTATTGCACGAAAGGTGGTACGTAGGCACTAAAGGTTCACAACCGCGGCGGGTGCAAAAATCATAAAAATATTTCTTTTCTCACCTCCACCATCCATTTTATATGCAACACATTTTTATAGCCAAAATATACAGATTTTTCAAAGAGGTTCCTGCGGAGTACCGTAGATGTTTAGGGTGCTAATACCTCCCCTTTGCATAACCAAACCCCTACCTTGAATCTTTCCCCCTCTTTTTGGGTTATTCTCTCTTTTCCCATTCCTTTGGAAATAATAAAGCACGGTGGCGATTTTGATTTTGATTTGTATAAAGTCTAGTCATCCCAATGGCTTAGTCTTGAACATTTCTACCGCTACACCGGGGAAATGGTCAAACGTCCTTATCCGCTAGGGGACCTATTAGGGAAGATGATTATGTCAAGATATCCATCAGGGATATGGAGGTGAACTGCTGGAAGATGCCCTAACTTGTGACTAAGGGCATATTATATTTGTTGGGGAATATATCTTTGTTGGGGATGAGCTTGTGAAGATAGCTCTGTAGAGATAGTTCCATGGAGATTGCTCTGTGGGAATTTATGGACAACTTGAACATTATCCCAACTCCTAGGGTCTTTAGTAAATGCTAATCCTATTTTCATGCATATGTTTTGTAAATAATAATCATATTCAAATGCATATGTTCATTCAACGTAATCATTGGACGTTTTTGCAAACAAAACAGAGAAAGTAAAAACAATTTTGAATTTGGAAATGTATTTAATTGCATTTATTCTGAAAGTTTGCCTATAAGCAGGCAATTTTATACAAGAAGACAAAAATCCTAGTAAGAGGAATTCATCGTAAAAATTGAAAAAAAAGGGTATAAAGTGATAAGCAAAGAAAAAACAGCTATGTGGAAACGATCCCATTGAGTTTCAACTCTGCTATTGCCCCTATGTCTTCAAGTATTTCATCACTTACTGTCGGAAGAAGATGATTGAATTGATCTGTACCGTTTGAACTTGACGCTAGCAATAAAGATGGCTGTAAGTAGATGGGTGATCCAACGGGACATAGTCATATGCTTTAATCCCTAACTTTTTCTTGGACCACCCTTTCGGGATTTTAGTCCATCGGGATATCCTTTTTTTCCCAAGCCGCCTTTTCAGGTTTTCGACTTGCCGGATGTACAATTTTTTATAATATCCCTAATTTTTGCCCGAACCCTTTTGGTTCGCCGGGATGCCCTTATTTTTTCCTAGGCCTGTCAACCTATCAGGTCTTTTTTATGCGTAGTATTTTTTGACTATGTCCGCGTTCGCAGGGTGCGGAAAATATTCACCATCCATGGTGGTAAGTATCATAGCACCTCCAGAAAATATCTTTTTGATCAGAAATGGCTCTTCATATATGGGAGCCCATTTTCCTCTAGGATCACCTTGTGGTAGGATGATGCGCTTTATTACCAAATCACCAGCCTGGTACACCCTGTGATACGGTGGTAGAACCGACTGTTTTAGAAAATGCCGGTTTGCGTTTTGCATTTGTGTTCACAAAATGTCACGGTAAGTAAGAGTCGCCACCGACTTTTATTTTATCCAACTGGAAAGGAAAAAAGCACAGAAAAATTCCTTTTTTGAGATTTTGAGTACGGGGGTAGATTATAGAAAGGGAAGGTATTATCACCCTTTCTATCCGTGGTTTTCCACGGGCTCTTAGGTACTTGCTCATCTTTTGAAATTTCTTGTGTGTGTTTGTTTTGAAAAGATTTGTTTTTTATTTCTTTTTAACCCTTGCTTCTGTCTTCAAGAGTGTTACAAAGTTGTTTTGAAAACTTTGTTTGAAAAGTGTTTGGTGTGAAAAAAAGTTTGTTTGTTTTGAGCAAGTACCTACTAGCATCTACCTACTCGAAAAAGGATTGTTTCTATCCTTGTTTCCTTTAGACAATGCTATCCCATTATTGAGAAATAGGAAGCACCATCTTTGGAGTTGTAAGGGTCAACTCGAAAGGGACGTACGATCACTAAAGCAATGTTAGGACGTCTTAGTAATAACCCTAATGTCTTAAGATCATATTCGAGGCAACATTTCCGAGGCAACCTTTCCTAGGCAACATTTCCGAACGGGACGTTTGATCTTTGTTTAGACAGGAGGGCGACCACTAAAACACCCTATACTTAATGATCGTTTACCGAAGGCAACCGAAGCGAGAGTATACCCTAAGAGTGCGCATGTGCGAGTGATTTGATTTCAAGTTATTATCTTTGCACATTAGGGTTTTCTAGCCATTTTAAATTAACATGCAGTCTTTTCATACAATCCTATTAACATACATCTAACAGTTAATATTTGTGAGAATTAAAATGTTAGAAATAAATACTACGCTATTACAAGGCTTCGGGGTAGGGATTACATAGCCAAAAAACCCGTAAAAATGATAAATAAAAGAAAATCCTAATTAAACTATTACATACTATAAGCAGTTACATTAATATTGCAAAAATAATAAACGTGTGCGATGAATTAAAGGAATTAGGGTTTTGACCCCATCTAAACCTAATTGAAACTTACAGAGAAAAATCATTTTTTTGTGTGGTTTTTTTGCTATTTTGAGAAATTAAAGTTTGATTGAATAAATAAAAAAACCTAATTACTAATTAATTTAAATTTAATAAAAATAATTAAATTAACTTATTTTTGTATTTTTGTTTTATTGAGAAAAGAAATAAAAATTAAATCACATGTTAACCCTAATTTTTTCTAATTGATTTTAAATATATGAAAAAGTTAGAATTAATCCTAAATTAAATTATACTAATATTAAATTAAATTTGATAAAATAAAATAAAACCTAATTTTAAATTTGTGAAATTGATTTTATGATTTTTTGTGAAAAAATAAATTATTTTGTTAGAAAATAAATTAACTAATTGAATTAAATAAAAGAAAAAAAGAAAGAAAGAAGAATGGGTCTGGTTGTTGCTAGCAAGAAGGGGGGTGAGACTTGCAATTCTGATCCCAATAGCACTTGGCCTGCTTTGACTTTTTCAATCTCCTGCGCTTGTTTGACTTATGCCCATGGTGGACCCTCATGGGAGGAGCCCTGGATTTGGCTTGTTGATGATCTGATTGGTTGGATATTGATGATGCATGGTAGGCTGATGATATACATGGGTACCTGATTATGCAAGACAAAATAATAGAAAGCAAAGTTGGGGGCCTAGGAATCAAACCCAGGCCCTTTGGCATTTTCACGCTGCATGATGACCATCTGAGCTGGCTTGGTTATTTGTACAAATAACAACAAACAAACATTATATGATAAAACAAGTGGTTAAACTCAAACAACGCGCAAAATTTGAATGGGCGAGTCATGGAGAGCCATGTTACCCTTCTTCTTCCTCCCACCGTTGCTAAAAGTTCTTTGACTTTTACCTACGGTCACCTGGGTGTAGGTATAACCCTGCGCCTTTCCAAAATCCTATACAAGCATGATAAATGCAAAACAATGGTACCAATCAACTCGTTGCAACCCCACGAGCATCATGGTACCATTATTAATGGCCAATTGTCCCTGTACAAGAAAACCCTAAACACAAAGAGAAAACCCTAGACATGGCACTTTGCTATACAGTCAATGAAAATGCAATTAAATATAACCATTAGCTTGCAAACATCACAAGGATTAATAATATGTCAATTATTCATGCTATAGATGCCAAAAATAATGGATTCGAAATCAAGAAAACATGGATACCGTGCGACTCTTACAGTGTGTTTCAAGGCGCGAGAATGCTTGCTAACGATTGAAATAGGATCCTAGGACGTCCAGAAAATGATTGGGATCACTAGAATGCTTTGAATTGATCTGGAATGTGGAAATCAGTTTGCCACTTTTTCCCAATTTTTTGAAACTTTCTCTCCCTTTTACACGCCTCCAATCCCCTGTTTTTGATCTGAACATGTTCCTTATGTACCCTAGAACGAATTAGGGTTGCAAACTTGTATCAAATCTTTTCCAATTAAGATCATTGATTCATGATTTTATCCTTGTGCAAATCTTTCTAAATCAAGCAAAATGAAATCTTTTTGTGTCCAAATGAACCTTGCACGATTTTATTCCATCTCCAGCTATATAATAGACCTGAACATGCACAAAATCTCAAGCCTTGATTAGTTTTTGATATTTTCATGATTTTGTTTTGATTTTATTTGATTTAATTGAAATAAAATCAAAATAAATGATAAAAATAAAATAATGACAAAGGAAAGGGCTCATGGGTCGTGGGTCATGTTACAAACTCAATGCAAGCATAAAAGTTGGGCCCATTTGAAAAAAAAAATACAATTTGGCCACATTTGACTTTTGGCAATTTTGCAAAAAAGGTCAACTTTACCAATGCATAACTCTCTCAATTTTTACCCTAGAGATGTGTTCTTGTACTTTTTATAAAGCTTAAGATATCCTCTAAGCAACCCTTTTGGTCTCATATCAATTGATTCTTCCATGTTCAAGTATGAAGCTTTGACCCAAAAGGTGTTTTTGTTGACTTTTCAAAATGACCTATAATGTCCAAATTCATATCTTCTTGTGAGTGCATATTTTGAACTTGTGAGCTGAAGATGGATTGTAGAGAATTACATCCCCTTCAAAACGAGCTTTGGATGGGTCATTTTTGATAAAGTATGAGAAAGTTATGCTTGGTCAAAGTTGGGTTGAATTTTCCTACAAAACCCTAATTTATCCACTTTTGGGTTTTGATGAATTGTGAGCAATCCTTAAGGAATCATGATCAACCCTTGATCAAATGATGAATAATACTTCAAAATGAGGATGTTGACCCAAAATCTTGAAGTTTGACTGTATGTGAGCCACAATTGACTTTTGCCCTAGCACAATCGATTTTCAGGTCTTTGAGCAATTGACTAAGCAAATTTCCTCAAGGCTTGAAACTTGACATGGATGATCTTGAGAAAATATTAGGACAATGGTGAGCATTTTGGATCATTTGGAATCAAACATTTTGATGCAAACTGAAACCCTAATTTGAGGTAGACTGCCTTAGGAGAGAGTTTGTCTGGTCAACCCTTGGGCTTCCTTGAGCAATTTGAGGACCTCACTTGAAATGTATTGAGAAATATGGGAGGGCAAATTTTTGGGTACAACAACTGCCCCTGTTCAATCTTCTTAAACCTGAGGATGTAGATTGGCTTGTCTTCCTTTCGTTATCTGAAGGTGGAAGATGATTGAACACTAGAGTGCCTAGAAATTTGCACTCGCATGAAGTGGTGCTTGTCTTGCGATGTCGGGAATGGGCTTATAGATGCCATTTGGAGGTTGATGTCGGAAGATGGGCTTAAATATGCCATCAAAAGAAGTGTCGATCGCATAAGAGATTCCTTTGCGAGAGTCCGTACACCTGTTGTTGAGGAGGACTTCGTTGGGGAATGCTGGTCTCTGTCTTGAGAGAAATAGAGTTTTAGGAGCTTCAGTTGTCTGTTACTCTATTGGGGAACCATCTCTTAGTTGAGGAAGTGAAAATAAACTGCTATCTGGTCGTGCTCCAGGCTTTATAGTGATTTGCTGAGGAAAATAAGACCGACTGCTATCTGGTCGTGCTCCAGGCTTTACAATGACTTACTGGGGAGATGAGATTAAACTTGCTATCTGGTCGTAATCTAGGCTTTGCAATTTCTCAATTCTTATTTGGTCGTGCTCCATTCTTCAGAAGGAATCAAGCGGTTATTCGATCGCATCTGGGCTTCCACTTGAATTTAAGGCTTACTAATATCCGGTCGATTTCCGGGATTCATAGTAATTGGCCGGGTAAACTGTTATTTGGTCGAATTCCAAGCTTCGTAGTACCTTATACTATTATCTGGTCGTGTCCCAAGCTTCAGTATCCTTTGCCGCTATCTGGTCGTGATCCAGGCTTCACGGTGTCTTATACCATTATCTGGTCGATTCCAGGCTTCATGGTATCTTGTATTGTTATCTGGTCGATCTCCAGGCTTCACAATAACTTGATGAGGGTTAAGCTGTTTTCTGATCGATTTTCGGGATTCAAAGCTTGCATTTAAGATATATCACTATCTGGTCGATTCCAGGCTTCATAGTATTTTGGAGAAATCAAGATATTATCCGGTCGAATCCCGGGCTTCATAGCTTGAATTGGAATATAAATCTTAGTATCGATTTGACTGAACCATAGAATTCTTGACAGAACTTGATTGCATCTTTCCATGAAAGTTAAAGAGTTAGTCGTATGTGATGTCATGATGTATGAATAGTATTGAGTAATGATGTTCTCAAAATAAATGAGATTGTGCTGTATGATGCATATGCATATGCTACGATGTATGGATATGCAATGCTCTTATGATATTCTTTGGCTGGGGAGAATAGATCCTGGACTGCTGTTGGAGAGTACAAAGAGTTGAGTTCTTCGCTCTCGCGGGGATAATGACCGAAGAAGATTAGTCGGAGACTTGCGCTGGTTCTTTTTGAGAACATTCTGCCGGGAGAGACTTTGTTTGAGAATAAACTTGTAAGAGAATGACTCTGTGGGGAAGAGAGATACTCTGTCGGATGATCTGCCAATTTGGAGAAATAACTCCGCTGGGGATGAATTACCGTTGTTGGCGATAGATAAACTCTGCTTGGGGAGAATTAACACCACTGTCTTTGGATACTTCCAACTCTGCGGGGAATGTATGAACCTTTAGTTGTATTCTCAAGCGGGCTCTATCCCTGTACCTGGTGGGTGGAGCAACTGTAAGGTTCAGACACTTCTTGTTTGCCCCTGTTCCTGGAATTACGAGTAATTGTCTTTTGTTTTTCATGTAAATATTCATGAGCAATAATTATTTTCAAATGTATATATCAAAAGTGAATCATTAGACATTCTTGCAAAACAAAACAGAAAAAGAAAAACAATTTGAAATTTCTTGTGAAAATGAATTTTATTGATTTTGAAGTTAGCATGTAATAGGCGTTTTGTACAAAGAGGTTGACGTCCTGGTAAGAGAACACCGCCGAAAGATAGAAATTATACAATTTGTGTAAAAGAAAGAAAACAACTATGTGAAACAATCCCATTGGGTTCCAACTCTGCTATTGCCTTTATGTCTTCAAGCGTCTCATCACTTTGCTACTTGGCCGAAGGTAGATCAGATTGATTGGCACCATCCGAGCTTGATTGTCGATACCAAAGACTGATCGTAAGATGATCCAAGGAGACATAGTGTTATGCTTTGATCCCTAATTTTTTCCTGGACCATCCTTTCGGGTTTTCAGTCCATCGGGATACCCTTTTCTGCCCAAGCCGCCTTTTCAGGTTTTCGACTTACCGGGTGTACAGTTTTTTTTTCATTTCATCCCTTATTTTTTCCCGAACCCTTTTGGTTCGTCGGGAAGCCCTTATTTTTGCCTAGGCCAGTCAACCTAGCGGGTCTTTGATTATGTGTAGTATATTTTCACTATGTCTGCATTGACGGGATGAGGAAGGTCGTAACCATCCATGGTGGTTAGAATCATAGCTCCTCCTGAGAAAATGTTCTTAACCACAAATGGCCCTTCGTATGTGGGAGTCTATTTGCCCCTGGGATCACCTTGAAGTAATATGATGCGTTTGATCACAAGATCCCCGACTTGATATTCTTGACGTCTGACTTTCTTGTTAAATGTCGTAATCATTCGCTTTTGGTACATCTGACCATGACAGATAGCAGTAAGTCTCTTCTCGTCGATTAAGTTCAGCTGATCAAGCCGGGTCTGGATCCAGTCGCCCTCACTCAAACCTACATCCTTCATGATTCGGAGAGAGGGTATCTGGACTTCGATGGGTAGGACTACCTCCATTCCATACACCAAAGAATAGGGTGTTGCCCCTGTCGATGTCCGTGCTGAGGTACGGTACCCATGAAGAGCGAATGGTAACATCTCATGCCAGTCTTTGTATGTCACCGTCATCTTCTGCACAACCTTCTTGATGTTCTTATTAGCTGCTTCAACAACCCCATTCATCTTCGGCCGGTAGGGAGAAGAGTTGTGATGCTGTATCTTGAACTGTTTGCAGAGCTCGGTGATCATCGTATTGTTGAGATTTGTACCATTGTCTGTAATGATCCTCTCTGGTACACCATATCGACAGATCAGATTGTGTAGAATAAACCGCACCACGACGTTCTTGGTTACTGTAGCAAAGGAAGCTGCCTCAACCCACTTCGTAAAGTAATCAATTTCTACCAGAATGAAACGATGCCCGTTGGACGTAGTAGGTCTGATCTCGCCGATCATATCGATACCCACATTGCGAAAGGCCAAGGAGCCGTCAAAACATTCATAGGAATCAGAGGTACATGCACCTTATCAGCATAGACTTGGCACTTATGACAGGTTCGAGAGCGCTGATAACAATCGACTTCCATAGTGGACCAATAATATCCTTCCCGTAGTATCTTCTTTGCCATGGTATGTCCACTAGAATGAGTTCCGAAGGTACCTTCATGTAACTATGCCATGATCCTTTCTCCCTCGCTTTTGTCCACACATTGCAGTAAGGTTGAATCATGATTACGCCTATAAAGGATACCATTGCTGATGAAGAACTTTGCAGTGAACCTTCTCAGAAACTTCTTATCATTAACAGATGCACCCTCGGGGTATTCTTGAGCCTCAAGATACCTTTTTACCTCGTGAAACCAGGGTTTATCTGTTACCTCTTCAGTCTCAATGTCACAGCAATGTGTGGGTTTGTTCAACCTCTCAATGGTAATCTGGGGAGCTTCATTGTCCCACCTGGTTTTGAACATAGAAGACATAGTAGCTAGCGTGTCCGCTAACTGATTCTCCTCTCTTGGGAAGTGTTCAAAGGTTATCTCCTCAAAGTGCGGAAGCAATGCCAATACATATTCTTTGTAAGGAATAAGATTTGGGTGTTTCTTATCTCACTCGCCTTTGATCTGACTGATCACTAGAGCGGAATCTCCGAATACACTCAAGAACTTAATCCTTAGGTCAATAGCAGCTCGAAGACCCAGGATACATCTTCATACTCCTCCATATTGCTGGTGCAGTTAAAACATAATCGGGCGGTGAACGAAGTATGACGGCCCTCAGGAGATATAATCACAGCGCCGATGCCATTACCCAACGCATTTGATGCTCCGTCAAAATACATAGACCATCGAGATCCTTCCTCAGGTCCTTCATTTGGTCCAGGTTCTTCACAGTCGGTCACCAACATGATGTTCTCATCCGGGAACTCGAAATTCATGGATTGGTAGTCATCCACGGCATGATGCGCCAAATGATCCACCAACACACTCCCCTTGATTGCTTTTTGGGTTGTGTATTAGATGTCATACTCGGTTAAGATCATCTGCCATCTTGCTATTCTTCCGGACAAGGCAGGCTTTTCGAAGATATACTTGATTGGATCCATCTTTGATATCAATAAGGTGGTGTGAGTCAGCATATACTGTCTCAGCCGGCGAGCAGCCCATGCCAAAGCGCAGCAAGTTTTCTCGAGCAACGAGTATCGGGTCTCGCAGTCGGTAAATTTTTTGCTAAGGTAGTAAATAGCGTGCTCTTTTCGGCCAGACTCGTCATGCTGCCCCAGTACACCCCATTGAATTATCCAGTACTGTCAAGTATAAGATCAAAGGTCTTCCTTCGACCGGAGGCATCAAAATAGGTGGCTCTTAGAGGTATTCCTTGATCCTTTCGAAAGCGATCTGACCCTCATCATTCCATTTTACCACTTGATCTTTCTTCAGCAGCTTGAAGATTGGCTCACAAGTAGCGGTCAGTTGTAAAATGAATCGGGCGATGTAGTTCAGACGTCCCCGAAAGCCTCTAACTTCTTTTTCTATGCGGGGAGCTGGCATCTCTTGTATAGCTTTCACCTTTGCAGGGTCCACTTGAATACCCTTATCACTGACGATAAAACCCAGCAGCTTACCAGACCTTACTCCGAAGGTGCACTTGTTCGGGTTTAACCTCAATTTGTACGTCTTCAACCTGTCAAACAGTTTCTAGAGATGGTCAAGGTTCTCTTCCTCAGTCTGGGACCTTGCGATCATATCATCAAAATAAACCTCGATCTCATGGTGAATCATGTCGTGGAACAAAGCGACCATGGCGCGCTGATAAGTTTCCCCGACATTCTTCAACCCGAAAGGCATTACCTTGTAGCAAAATGTGCCCCACTGTGTAATGAAGGTTATCTTCTCCATGTCTTAGGGAGCCATCTTAATCTGATTGTAACCAGAAAAACCATCCATAAAGGAGAAGATCCTATGATGCGCGGTGTTGTCGACCAGAACATCGATGTGAGGAAGTGGAAAGTCATATTTGGGGCTTGCCTTGTTCAGATCTCTATAGTCCACACACATCCGTACCTTACCATCTTTCTTAGGCACCGGAACGACGTTGGCAACCCACTATGGATAAGAAGTGACAGCTAAAAATCCTGCGTCAAACTGCTTCATGACCTCAGCTTTGATTTTCTCAAACATCTCAGGGCGTATACGGTGAACCTTCTGCTTTACCGGAGGACAGTCTTCTTTAGTTGGCAGGCGATGTACCACAATATCAGTGTCCAAACTAGGTATGTCTTTGTAGGACCAGGCGAAGATCTCAACATAGTGGCGTAGCATTTGTATCAATCGTTGCTTAACACTAGGCTCCAGATTCGCACCTATCTTGACCTCTTTCCTGTCTTCCTCTGTACCCAAATACACTGATTCAACTGGCTCTTCATGAGGCTGTATGGCCCTCTCTTCCTGCTGTAACAATCTAGCAAGTTCCCCAGGCACCTCACAATCATCCTCACCTTTGTCATCGGCTTGGTTGATCGGATTTTCAAAGTCATAACTGGCAGTAGTAGAGTCGTTATCAATGGGATCCAAAGTGGATATGGATCTGCATTATGATACGTGAGTGTGTGTAAGAGCATAACTATTTTGATAAAGTGAGAGATAGAAAAGAAAAACAAGGAGCGCAAAATTTGTAATGCAAGAAACATCCAATGTTTTATTAATGATATATGAAATGACAAATAATAAACCCTTACAAGCAAAGCCAAAAAGCCTCGGGCAAGGCACCGGGCCATAAAGTTTCAAACTGTTTATTACAAACTTCAAAACAAAAGTCAATTACTGTGGAATAAAAGAAACAGGTATGAAGTCCTTCACCGTCCAGTTGTTCAATCCACCATCGGTTGTAGGATAGATCCAGCTGTTGATGTCTGAATCTTCTTTACTGTCCTCAACCGCATTAACTCCTGGATTACTGATGTGTAGAGGAGGTCTTCCAATCCGTGCACGCCTAACAGCTCTTTGAGCCCCTGTAGTAAAGCCCAAACCAAATTTGTCAGTTTTGTGCGTGAAATCAGGGAGCTAACCCAAATTTGTACACCCACCTTCTTCAATTACAGCCCTGCCATCTTTGAGAGAAGCCATCTTCATCGGAGGTTTGTCAGTAGCAACTTCGGTTGACGCCAAGGTCTGAGGGACCTCTTCAAATTTCTGACAATGGGTTTCGATGAACTCCCCATCCATCTCCACGTAGAGAAAGGAATTGAGATGACTCACCATGTACTCTTCTTCACCTTGCACTGTGACAATTTTCCCTTTTATCAGATATTTCAGCATTTGATGGAGCGTGGAAGTCACTGCCCCAGCCTTATGGATCCAAGGGCGACCCAGCAAGCAAGAATATGATGGTCTGATATCCATCACATAAAAGGTGGATGCAAAAGTCTGAGAGCCAACTTTAACAAGGATGTCCACCTCCCCGTGAACCATCCTTTTTGACCCTTCGAAAGCCCTGACCACAATATTGCTCGGCTTCAGAATCAAACCTTCACAATCCAGGCGGTCTAATGCTTTCTTTGGCAAAACATTCAATGAGGACCCAGTATCCACCAACACATGGGCCATAGTAGTGCCCATGCACTTGATCAAGACGTGTAGAGTGTCATTGTGATTTCTTCCTTTAGCAGTCAGATCTGCATCTGAGAAACCCAACCCATTGTCGGCAGTCAAACTAGCTACGCAATCCTTGAATTGATCAGCTGAAGTTTCCTGTGGAACATGCACAATCTTGAGGAATGGAATTAAAGCCTTTGCATGGGCTTCAGAGTACAATAATAAGGACAACATGGAGATTTTCGACGGGGTCTGCCCCAGCTGCTCGACTACGTTGTAGTCGCTCTTCTTGATAATCTTCAGAATTTCCTCTATCTCCTGCTTAGAGGTTTCTACAATGATCTTCTTAGGTGCCTCCGTCCGGGCAGGCTCACCTGTGATTTCTTTGCCCCGAGTCCCAGATGGCTCGACGACAAGGTTGATAACTGGAATAGGAACTGGGATGGTAGCTGATGTGCCAGCAAATGGAATGACAATCGGTTTGTGAACAGTCGGAGGGGAAATCTCGGGAGAAAAGAGTCTTCCGCTTCTGGTGACTTTGCTAGCTTCGACAATATTGCTGATATCAACATCAGCTTCTTCACTTTTTAAGTCTTGTTTAACTCCATGGTAATACACGTCAGCACCATAGTGCTAAGGGACAACCTTATCCGAAGTGTATGGGATATGACCAAGGACAGTAATTATTAACGGAGCAATTCTTGGGACGGATGTAATCCTAACAGGCTTTCTCGAGGAAACCTTGGAAGGATTGGCGGAAATGGTTATGATGGCAACATCTTGAATTGGAACTAACAGAATCATAGTCTTTTCGAACATGATCTCTTTGATATCCATCAGGCGCTGAACACCTAATTTCAATAAGTAGCAACCAGCAGGCAGAATTGAACACATGTGGCAACCTTCACCACAACCCGGAAATAAACCGGCTAACAACAAATTCCTCTTAATTGTCACAAAAGGAGTAGAAATTTCTTCCACGGAAGTCACAAATAAATCGTCGTCCACAACATTTACTCCATGACCATGTTTGGGCATGGGAGCAGTTATGACATTAGGCTTCCCTGGAGCGTAAAATTCAATCTCTTTGGCTTCGATCAAATCTTGCACCTTGATCTTCAAGGACCAACAGTTGTTTGTATCATGACCTGGACTTTCAGAATGATAGGCGCAGTGGGTATTCAGGTTATATTTAGGAGAAGTGGTGTTGGGGTTCTTCGGGGCTTCCCTTAGAGTTACCAGATTAGTCTTCAATAATTATGATAGAATTTGAGACAAGGTCATATTGAGCTGAGTGTACTGCCTCTGTGGTCTCTCCACCCTTTGTTGATTGTTGCGTTGTGGAGCAACGGTGGGTCTTGATATCACTACTGCAGTTACTGCTTGACGGTGTTCAGGTCTGCTTTGGCTTCTCGAGCCATAGACTGCACTAGCTTCTTTCTTACCAGTGAAAGGCTTCTTTACCTCACTTGATGAAGTACCCTTCTGTATCTTACCACTTCAGATACCAGCTTCTACTTGCTCTCCCGTCAAAATTAACTTAGTAAACCCAGATGATGAACTGCCGATCAGATGATTGAAAAATAGACCAGATAGCGTCCCCAGAAACATGTCAACCAACTCCCTATCAGACAGAGGGGGTTGGACTCTTCCAGCCAAATCTCTCCATTTTTGAGCATAGTCCTTAAAGCCTTCACTTGCACCCATAGACATACCCTGAAGCTGAGTATGAGTGGGAGCAAGGTCGGCGTTATACTGATATTGCCTGTAAAAGGCAGCAACAAGGTCTTCCCAGTTTCGGACGTTGGCTCCTTCCAACTGATAAAACCATTCAAGCCGAGTCCCTGACAGACTATCTTGAAAGAAATGTACCCATAGATTTTTATCAGCAGTGTGGGGTTGGATTTTCCTGACGTACGAGCGAAGATGAAGTTTTGGACAGGACACTCCATCGTACTTTGCAAAAACTGGGGCTTTGAACTTATGAGGGATCACCACTCCCGGTACCAATCCCAACTCTCCGAAATCTAGACCATGGATTTTTTGAATTTCCATAGCACTCATACGGTCTTCTAGTTGTTTGTACCTATCCTCAACAGGAGGATATTGCTCTTCATCGTAATCCATATCATTATCAAAAACTGCTGGACTATGGTCCTTTATCCTTTCTTGGTTCTACCCTTTCTTGGATGAAGAGGTCAGATCAGCTGATTGTCTTATCCTTTCTCTGAATCTTCTACCCATGTTCAGAACACCAACCCTCTTCTTCTTCTTCTTCTTCTTTTCTTTCAGAATCAAAGTCTTCAAATCCTCTTTCCCTTTAGCCAAGCTTAAGAACATTTGTTGGAATTGGGCATTTTGTGCCTGGAGATCTTTGATGGCTTGATCAGAAGACATTTCTGCTGAAATAAACAGCGAAGAAGATGAGAAACCTGTAATGGTACCTGTAATGGTGTGCATGATAATGGGATGCGTATGTAATGATTTCAAAGACTTTGGGAGATTTAAATTTGCAAACTAAAAAATAAACAAACTTTATTAGATTAACTGGTAACAAGGTTCAACAATGCCTTTGAGGCGTTACAAAAAAATAAATGGAAAACAAATCTAAACTAGAAAAATAAAAATAAAAAATCCCATGGATGCTTCCCCTTTATGCTGACGTAGTCATTGATCGTTCTTTCATTCTCGAGTTGCCAGGTGAGCTTCAAGATCTTCCTTTCTTGCTTATGGTACTTTTCCTGGTAGGTATCCCTCTCCTCTTTCAGCTGAATCCAGGATCTCTGCAATGCCCCAGGATCAGTGGGCATGTAAGGATAAAGAACTGTGTAAGGAACACCCTCTTCATTGGTGGGCTCCACGATCACTGGCAATACGGCTTCATAAGGCATCCCAAGCTTCTGGGCTCGAGCTCGGACCCATTGGAGATAAGGCTGCATATGGAGAGAAGTCCTTGGTCCCAGCTCTTAGGGATCAGATCTGTTCACCATGCCCCAAGCTCTTATAAACTTCTGGCGATGCTCGTCAACGTCCTCCTTGTAGTCAAAGGAAATATCTGTAAGAAGTAGCTCATGAGGACCATCTATCCGAGCACGACCAAATTGTTGCAGAGCTAGACAAGGACTGTAGGTTATACCCCCTCTGATTCCAAGCAACGGGACATTAGGGTATCCCCCACAACGACCAATGACTGCAGTGTCTTCCATAGTCCGGGAACTCCAAAGAATGTTTGTATGGGCAAGTGACATTATTCTATAGAACCATCCCAAACCTTCCTCATTCTTCAACACAGACTTATGGAGGTGCAAAATAAACCACCTCGACAGCAGTGGCATGCAACACATGAGAGTCCCTCTTCTTCGCACAGTACGAGTGTAGAGGGCATGCAAGATATCACCCAATAAAGTAGGCACAGGATTACGAGACAGGAATATCTTAACTGCATTCACATCCACGAAGCAATCCGGATTCGGGAAGAGAACCAAACCGTAGATAAGAAGAGCCAAGATATCTTCGAAAGCCTGAAAATCCAAATTATCCCAGAATAGCTGAGCTTGACCCATCAGAAATTTGTCTAAGAAACCTTCGACCCCGTTTCGTACTTCCCAGTTGGATACTACATCAACCCGTTTCAGGTGCAGAGCTGAAGCAATGTCTTCCGGTCTAGGAGTCTCTTCCATACCTGTGAAAGGCACCTGCTATAGGATGGATATACCCAATAAGTGCGAGAACTCTTCCAAAGTGGGAACCAACTGGTAATCTGGAAAAGTGAAACAATGATGCACAGGATCGAAGAACTGGAAAAGAACACTCATCATCTGCTCATCAAGCTTTGAGGTGACCAAGCTAAGAAGCTGACCATGTCTCTTAATAAACATAAAAGTCTCAGACACTCTTGAGGCTAACTCTTTGAGTTCAGTAGGTATTTGCATAAAGTTAACTCGGATGGTGTTTCTGCGCACGGAAGCCATAATATGCAAAATAGGACAAAGATAAATCCCCTCAGTCTTTGAAATGGTTAGTATAATTAAGTATGCATGCTATGTTATGATGCATGATGTCATGATGAAAACAAACAACAGGTATAGCAGATAACAGGCATGGCAAAGGCAAATAAGTCACACAAAAGCCCTTAAGTTCAAGGCTTGCATGGGGTTAAAGGTATTACCCTCTCGAAGTTAAGTTGGTTTCAACCTGTCCTAGCAAAAGTAATCAGGTTCTAGAGGTTCTCAATATCATTGACCATCCTTCATCGGTCATGGTTTCAGCTCACACAATCTTTTCTTGCAGCCGGAACTATCTCGAGAGTATAGTCTCAATGAGTGTAGCATCGAGTATCAACCAATTCCCAGCTTTACACCGAGACCGGCTATCTCACTACTTCCTAATGGCCAAGTTGGTTAATTAAGGGTTCTAAGATCAGTTGATGCTTAACGACACACATAGCGGCCCCATATTCTCCTCGTTTCTCTACAAGGGATACTGGTACCAACCAATGTGCCACATCAATGTAGCTACTGCTTCAACCGTATCGGTCTACGCTGTACAGTTCCCTCACAGTTTATTACTACTTACCTAAAAGGTGTCCCCAGATCCGAGTTAGGATCTATAGTAACTCCCAATACAAAACCCTTAAAAGTAAAGCAACCAAAACAAACAAGAGAAGAAATTTATGATGAACTATATCCTAAGGTATACCCCACTTGTTAATCCCCAGCAGAGTCGCCAGTTCTGTGATACAGTGGCAGAATCGACTATTTTGGAAAATGCTGGTTTGCGTTTTGCGTTTGTGTTTGCAAAATGTCGCGGTAAGCAAGAGTCACCACCGACTTTTATTTTATCCAACTGGAAAGGAAAAAAGCACAGAAAAAATTCCTTTTTCGAGATTTTGAGTACTTTCTATCCGTGGTTTTCCACGGGCTCTTAGGTACTTGCTCATATTTTGAAATTTTCTTGTGTGTGTTTGTTTTGAAAAGTTTTGTTTTTTACTTCGTTTTAACCCTTGCTTCTGTCTTCAAGTGTGTTACGAAGTTGTTTTGAAAACTTTGTTTGAAAAGTGTTTGGTGTGAAAAAAAGTTTGTTTGTTTTGAGCAAGTACCTACTAGCATCTACCTACTCGAAAAAGGATTGTTTCTATCCTTGTTTCCTTTAGACAATGCTATCCCATTATTGAGAAATAGGAAGCACCATCATTGTTGTAAGGGTCAATTCGAAAGGGACGTACGATCACTAAAGCAATGTTAGGACGTCTTAGTAATAACCCTAATGTCTTAAGTTCATATTCGAGGCAACATTTTCGAGGCAACCTTTTCGAGGCAACATTTCCGAATGGGACGTTTGATCTTTGTTTAGACAGGAGGGAGACCACTAAAACACCCTAACTTAATGATCGTTTACCGAAGGTAACCGAAGCGAGAGTATACCCTAAGAATGCGCATGTGCGAGTGATTTGATTTCAAGTTATTATCTTTTCACATTAGGGTTTGCTAGCCATTTTAAATTAACATGCAGTCTTGTCATACAATCCTATTAACATACATCTAACAGTTAATATTTACGAGAATTAAAATGCGAGAAATAAAAACTACGCTATTACAAGGCTTCGGGGTAGGGATTACATAGCCAAAAAACCCGTAAAAACGATAAATAAAAGAAAATCCTAATTAAACTATTACATACTGTAAGCAGTTACATTAATATTGCAAAAATAATAAACGCGCGCGATGAATTAAAGGAATTAGGGTTTTGACCCCATCTAAACCTAATTGAAACTTACAGAGAAAAATCATTTTTTTTTGTGGTTTTTTGCTATTTTGAGAAATTAAAGTTTGATTGAATAAATAAAAAAACCTAATTACTAATTAATTTAAATTTAAGAAAAATAATTAAATTAACTTATTTTTGTATTTTTTTTTATTGAGAAAAGAAATAAAAATTAAATCACATGTTAACCCTAATTTTTTCTAATTGATTTTAAATATATGAAAAAGTTAGAATTAATCCTAAATTAAATTAGACTAATATTAAATTAAATTAGATAAAATAAAATAAAACCTAATTCTAAATTTGTGAAATTGATTTTATGATTTTTTGTGAAAAAAGAAATTATTTTGTTAGAAAATAAATTAACTAATTGAATAAAATAAAAGAAAAAAAGAAAGAAAGAATAATGGGCCTGGTTGTTGCTAGCAAGAAGGGGGGTGAGACTTGTAATTCTGAGCCCAATAGCACTTGGCCTGCTTTGACTTTTTCAATCTCCTGCGCTTGTTTGACTTATGCCCATGGTGGACCCTCATGGGAGGAGCCCTGGATTTGGCTTGTTGATGATCTGATTGGTTGGATATTGATGATGCATGGTAGGCTGATGATATACATGGGTACCTGATTATGCAAGACAAAATAATAGAAAGCAAAGTTAAGGACCTGGGAATCGAACCCAGGCCCTTTGGCATTTTCACGCTGCATGATGACCATCTGAGCTGGCTTGGTTATTTGTACAAATAACAACAAACAAACAATATATGATAAAACAAGTGGTTAAACTCAAACAACGCACGAAATTTGAATAGGAGAGTCATAGAGCTCCATGTTACCCTTCTTCTTCCTCCCACCGTTGCTAAAAGTTCTTTGACTTTTACCTACGGTCACCTGGGTGTAGGTATAACCATGTGCCTTTCCAGAATCCTATACAAGCATGATAAATGCAAAATAATGGTACCAATCAACTCGTTGCAACCCCACGAGCATCATGGTACCATTATTAATGGCCAATTGTCCCTGCATAAGAAAATCCTAAACACAAAGAGAAAACCCTAGCCATGGCACTTTGCTGTACAGTCAATGAAAACACAATTAAATATAACCATTAGCTTGCAAACATCACAAGGATTAAGAATATGTCAATTATTCATGCTATAGATGCCAGAATTAATGGATTCGAAATCAAGAAAACATGGATATCGTGCGACTCTTACAGTGTGTTCCAAGGCGCGAGAATGCTTGCTAACGATTGAAATAGGATCCTAGGACGTCCAGGAAACGACTGGGATCACTAGAATGCTTTGAATTGATCTGGAATGTGGAAATAAGTTTGCAACTTTTTTCCAATTTTTTGAAACTTGCTCTCCCTTTTACACGCCTCCAATCCCCTGTTTTTGATCTGAACATGTTCCTTATGTACCCTAGAACGAATTAGGGTTGCAAACTTGTATCAAATCTTTTCCAATTAAGATAATTGATTCATGATTTGATCCTTGTGAAAATCTTTCTAAATCAAGAAAAATGCAATCTTTTTGTGTTCAAATGAACCTTGCACGATTTGATTCCATCTCCAGCTGTATAATAGACCTAAACATGCACAAAATCTCAAGCCTTGATTAGTTTTTGATATTTTCATGATTTTGTTTTGATTTTATTTGATTTAATTGAAATAAAATCAAAATAAATTATAAAAATAAAATAATGACAAAGGAAAGGGCTCATGGGCCGTGGGTCATGTTACAAACTCAATGCAAGCATAAAAAGTTGGGCCCATTTGGCAAAAAATGCAATTTGGCCACATTTGACTTTTGGCAATTTTGCAAAAAAGGTCAACTTTACCAATGCATAACTCTCTGAATTTTGACCCTAGATATGTTTTCTTGGACTTTTTGGAAAGCTTAAGATGTCCTCTAAGCAACCCTTTTGGTCTCATCTCAATTGAGTCTTCCATGTTCATGTATGAAGCTTTTACCCAAAAGGTGTTTTTGTTGACTTTTCAAAATGACCTATAATGTCCAAATTCATATCTTCTTGTGAGTGCATATTTTGAACTTGTGAGCTGAAGATGGATTGTATATAATTACATCCCCTTCAAAATGATCTTTGGATGTGTCATTTTTGATAAAGTATGAGAAAGTTATGCTTGGTCAAAGTTGGGTTGACTTTTCCTACAAAACCCTAATTTAGCAACTTTTGGGTTTTGATGAATTGTGAGCAATCCTTGAGGAATCATGATCAACCCTTGATCAAATGATGAATAATACTTCAAAATGAGGATGTTGACCAAAAATATTGAAGTTTGACTGTATGTGAGCCACAGTTGACTTTTGCCCTAGCATAGTCGATTTTCAGGCCTTTGAGCAATTGACTGAGAAAATTTCCTCAAGGCTTGAAACTTGACATGGATGATCTTGAGAACATATTAGGACAATGGTTAGCATTTGGGATCCTTTGGACTCAAAAATCTTGATGCAAACTGAAACCCTAATTTGAGGTAGACTGCCTTAGGAGAGAGTTTGTCTGGTCAACCCTTGGGCTTCCTTGAGCAATTTGAGAACCTCAGTTGAAATGTATTAAGAAATATGGGAGGGAAAATTTTTGGGTACAACACACCCGGTGTTTGAATTTATTTTTAAAGGCCTTGACCATGCAACAACCGCAAGCCTTTTTTCATCAATCAAATTTATCTGGTCAAGTCGAGTCTGAATCCATTCGTATTCATCTAAACCTACGTCTTTCATAATCCTTAGGAAAGGAATCTGGTCTTCAATAGGTAAGAAAACCTCCATAATGTAGACTAGAGAGAACGAGGTTGCCCTAGTTGATGTGCATACTGAAGTGCGGTAACCATGAAGAGAAAATGGTAGCATCTCATGCCAATCTTTGTATGTCACTGTCATTTTCTACAAGATCTTTTTAATAATCTTGTTGGCGGCTTCCACTGTTCCATTCATCTTTGGTCGATACGGAGAAGAATTGTGATGCTTAATCTTGAACCGCATACAAAGTTCAGTGATCATAGTATTGTTAATATTGGTACCATTATCCGTGATAATCCTTTCAGGGATGCCATACTGACAGATAAATTTATACTTAATGAACTGAGCCACAACATTATTGGTAACATAAAAAAACAAGGTTACTTCTACCCAATTTGTGAAGTAATCAATAGCTACAAGGATGAAACGATGCCCATTGGAAGCACTGGGCTTAATCTCTCCAATCATATCAATGCCCCACATTGCAAACGACCAAGGAGCAATCAAGACATTCAAAGGAACCAGAGGCACATGTACTTTGTCAACATAAATCTGACATTTGTCGCAAGTTCTAGAATGATGATGGCAATCGGTTTCCATGGTAGACCAATAATAACCTGCCCTCAGAATCTTCTTAGCCATTGTATGTCCATTGGAGTGAGTACCAAAGACACCTTCGTGCATATCTTCCATAATTTTCCCAGCTTCTTTCTTGTCTACACAATGAAACAAAGTCGATCGTTGTTGTGTTTGTATAAGATTTAGTTACTCATAAAAACATGGCAGAGAACCTCCTTAGAAATTTCTTATCATTGATAGATTCCGCTTCAGGATATTCTTGAGTTTCGAGGTATATTTTTACTTCGTGATACCAAGGCTTTTCCTCTACTCCATCAGTATCAACTTCGTAGCAATGCGTAGGCTCGTCTAGTCTCGCAATAGTAATTAGAGGAGCTTCATTATACCATCTGACTTTGAACATAGATGACATGGTAGCTCGTGTGTCTGCCAATTGATTCTCTTCTCGCGGAATATGTTCAAAAGTGATTTCTTTGAAGTACGAAATTAATGTCAACACATGCTCTCGATAAGGAATGAGATTTGGATGCTTTATGTCCCATTCTCCCTTAATCTGACTGATCACTGGGGCTGAGTCTCCATATACAATTAAGAATTTAATTCTCATATCAATGGGAACTTTGATTCCCATGATGCATGCTTCGTACTCGGCCATATTGTTGGTACAATCAAAACACAATTTGGCGGTGAAGGGCATATGGCAAGCCTTGGGAGAGATAATCACAACACCAATTCCATTACCATGTGCGTTGAAAGCTCCATAAAAAACCATAGTCCACCGAGGTCCCGATTCAGGTCCTTCATATGGTCCAGGTTCTTCATAATCTATAACTAGAACGATATTTTCATATGGGAACTCAAAATTCATAGACTAATAGTCATCTACAACTTGATGAGCCAAATGATCTATCAGTACACTTCCTTTGATTGCCTTCTAAGTAGTGTATTGAAGGTCGTATTCTGTCAAGACCATTTTCCATCTTGTTATTCTTCCAGAGAGAGCGGATTTCTCGAATATGTATTTTATTGGATATATCTTAGAGATCAACAAAGTAGTATGAGTCAATATATAATGTCTTAGTCGGCGAGCAGCCCATGCCAAAGCGCAACAAGTTTTCTCGAGCAGTGAGTATCTTGTTTCACAGTCGGTAAACTTTTTGCTAAGGTAGTATATTACATGCTCTTTTCGACCAAACTCGTCATGCTGCCCCAATGCAAACCCCATTGAGTTCTCTAATACTGTCAAGTACATGATCAAAGGTCTTCCTTCAACCGGTGGCATCAGAATTGGAGGTTCTTGGAGGAACTTCTTTATTTTGTCGTAGGCTATCTGACAATCATCGTTCCACTTCACTACTTGATCTTTCTTTAGTAACTTGAAGATTGGCTCACAAGTAGTGGTCAAATGGGAAATAAATCTGGTAGCATAGTTCAATCGTCCCAAGAAACCTCTAACTTCCTTCTCAGTATGGGGAGCTGGCATTTCTTGAATGCCTTTAACCTTGGCAGGATCAACTTCAATACCTTTACCACTAACGACGAAACCTAGGAGTTTACCGGATCTTACCCCAAATGTGCACTTGTTTAGATTCAACCTCAGCTTGTACTTCTTCAACCTCTCAAACAACTTATACAAGTGGTCAAGATATTGTTCTTCAGTATGAGACCTAGATATCATGTCATCAACGTAAACCTCCATCTCATGATGGATCATATCATGGAACAAAGCTACCATAGCACGCTGATATATTGCACCGACGTTCTTTAAACCAAAAGGCATAACTTTATAATAGAAAGTGCCCCATTGTGTGACAAAATTAGTCTTCTCCATGTCTTCAGATGCCATCTTGATTTGATTATAACCAGAGAAACCATCCATGAAGGAAAATACTCTGTACTGAGTGGTGTTGTCAACCAGAACATCAATATGTGGAATGGGAAAGTCATCTTTGGGGCTTGCCCTATTCAAATCCCCGTAGACTACACACATACGCACCTTACCGTCCTTCTTAGGTACTGACACCCCATTTGCAACCCACTGAGGATATGACGTAACAACTAAGAAACCCACATTGAACTGCTTCATGACCTCAACTTGGATCTTTTCAGGTATCTTAGGACGCATACAACGAACCTTCTGCTTTATAGGAGGATAACCTTATTTCATTGATAGACGGTGAACCACAATGTCACTATCAAGCCCTGACATGTCTTCATAATACCAAGCAAAGATATCAACATAGTCACGTAACATCTGAATTAACCTCTTTTTAACACTATCTTCTAGGTTGGCACCTATCTTGATTTATTTTTTGTCCTCTTCAGTACCCAAGTTCACAACCTTGATTGGCTCTTCATGCGGTTGTATGGCTCTTTCTTTCTGCTCTATCAGTCTAGCAAGCTCTCCAGGTACTTCACAATCTTCCTCACCTTCGTGCTCAGCTTGGTAGATCAGATTCTCGAAGTCATAATTGGCAATAGGAGAATTGTTATCAATGGGACCCAAGGTGGATGTGGATCTTCAATTTGTTATGTGATTGTGTGTAAGAACATATAGTATTATACCCCAAATTGGCCATACCCTTATATTTATATTTAGATTTCTTTTAAATAAATCATATTATTTTAATTTTTATTTCTATGGGGGGAGCAAAACATGCAAAAGGGGTGTGTAGATTTAAAATAGACCATCAATATCTGATGGCCCATTAGGCTTTAATAAAAGTCCATTTCAGATTAAATAAAGGGAGGTGCAAGCTATTGAAGAAATCTTGAGCCATTTTTTAAATCAGAATGGCCCATTTAGAATTGAATGGTGTATAAAACAATTTATTTTGTTTGAAACCTAATATAAATAAAACTATATGGCCCATTTCGGTTTTTGGATTTGTTTTTAAAAAATGGTTTATTTGAACTGTAACATTATTATTATTATTATTATTATTATTATTATTATTATTATTATTATTATTATTATTATTATTATTATTATTAACATTATCATTATTTTATTTTAATTAATTATACTAATACTTATTATTATTATAATAACTAATTATTACATTTCAAACTTAGTTAAGATTGGTTTTTTGTTAAAAGAAAAAACGTTAAGGTCCAATAAACTGAATTGGTAAGGCCCATTTATTTTTTATAACATTATTATTAATCATTATCATTATTTTCTTATAACTAGTTATTATTACTGATTTTTTAGATCATTATAATTTAATTAAAATTTTGTTTAGTATTAAACAAAGAAAGCTTTCTTGCAAGCCCAAACTTCTAGCCCATTTTAGTTTTAAGAAATTGTGTATTTTCTTTTGATTTGAATGTAATGGTTTGATAGCTTGTGAAAAATGTTGGGTCATTAGAAGCATAGGCCCAAATCTGAATTAGAAAATACTTGACCCAAAACCAAATTACATGAACACGCACTGTATCAATTGAATAAAATAAATACATGTTTAAAGCTCAAAAACCAATATTTTTCAAATCAGATCTTGTAGCAATAAACTTTCCAGAATAAATAAAACCAAAACGGAAAATGAATTAGAATAATATCATGCTCAATACAAAAACAGAGTTCAAAATAGAAACTGCATTAAGGGTTCATACAATTTACAGACAAAATCATACAAATACATAAACGAAATTAAAATCCTATTTCTTAAAACACGCTTCTAAACCTAGTATCCTTGTGAACAAGGTAGATAAGGGGTGCCTAACACCTCCCCCTCGTCTAGAACCGAGTCAAGACCTAGAATCTCTGAACCTTTTTTAGGGTTATTCCTTTATACTTCCTTCCTTAGGATAAAAATTAAGGGGACGACTCTTATTTCAAAACCAGTTACAACACATAGCTATTTTGAAAGCAATAAAGTAAAAGAAAGACAAAGAGCACAAAATTTGAATGCAAACTTCCAATGATTTATTAAATGAAAATATGTGGATGAAAAATGATAACCCTAACAAATGGACCGTTGTGCCCCTGGTAAGACACAAGGCTTAAAGTTATTGTTCAAATTACATAAGTAAAAACTTGAAAGGAAGAAAACAGAAAATAGCATTTACTCCTGACTAAAGGAGATTGGTATAAAGTCTTCAGTCTTCCAATTGTTTAGCCCATTGCCGGTAGTAGGAAAAATCCAACGGTCTATGTCACAGTCGCTATCAGCGTCTTCCACATTGTTGACTTGATTTTTGTGAACTCCATCGTTGTTGATGCAAAATTACGGTCTCCCAAAATTAGCACGAGCATGACAGACAACTTTCTGAGCCTCTAAGGTGAAACCCAGACCAAAATTTTCGGACTTGTAAGGAATGTCGGGAAGCTGACCCCAAATAGTGCCACCACCTTCTTCTACCAGTCTTAGTGTCTTTCAGAGAAGCCATTCTTGGTGGAATCCCGGTGACCTTAGGAACAATAGGAGTAGCTTTAGAAACAGGGTTTTCTGAGGAATAACTTCAAAGGTATGGAAAGGGGTCTCGAGGAATTCACCATCCATATCAATATACTTGAAGGAGTTAAAATGGCTCACCATGTATTCTTCTTTGCAACAAACTGTAATGATATTTCCTTTCACGAAATACTTCAACTTTTGGTGTAAAGTAGAAGTAACAGCGCCTGCCCCATGAATCCAAGGGCGTCCAAGCAAACATGAATAGGCTGGACGAATATCCATCACATAGAAAGCAGAGTCGAAGACCTGGGAACCAAATTAAATAGGAAGATCAACCTCTCCATGCACCATTTTTTTTGAACCATCAAAAGCTCTTACCACAACATCACTGGGTTTTAGCACAACCCCTTCATAGTTAAGTTTGTCTAAAACAGATTTTGGCAATACATTCAATGAGGAACCCGTGTCCACCAACACATGAGATAAGGTAGTGCCCCTACACTCAATAGAGACATGAAGGGCCTTATTATAGTCCCTTCATGCGGGAGTTAAATTAACTTCAGAAAAGCCTAGCCCATTATCAGTTGTCCGACTAGAAACACAATTTTCGAACTGATCAATAGAGATCTCCTGTGGTACATGAGCATATTTCAGAAACTTTACCAAAGCCTAAGCATGGGCTTCAGAGCACAACAACAGAGATATCATATATATTTTGGAGGGGTCTGCCCCAACTATTCAACAATCTTATAGTCACTCTTTCAAATATTTTCAGTACTTCCTCCACCTCTTGCTTGGAGGTATCTTCAATAGTAACCTCTTTCGGTGCCTCAGTATGGGTAGGTTCAATCATCTGCTCTTTGCCTCGAGTCTCAGTAGTGGATTCAGTAGTAGTGATACGAACTAGTGTAGTAACAACCTTTGGAGAGATCTTTGGAGATAAAACTCTTCCACTTCTGGTAATCTTACTAGTCCCAACAATATTTCCAACATTAGGATCAATAACTTCAGTATTTTCATCTTTGACGACCAATGGTTCTTGCTTGACACCATGGTAGTAGACATCAGCTCCATAATTGCAAGGGATAGCCTTGTCAGAGGAATATGGAACTGGCCCAGGTGAGGTAATGATCAGAGGAGCAACCCTAGGCTCGGCAATAATCCTCACAGGACCCTTAGAAGTGATCCTTATAGGAGTACCGGAAATTATAATCATAGACACGTCTTCAAGCTTCAGTCCTTGAGACATTTTTTTACATAAGCTCTCCACATAAGGAGTCTTCTCAAATAGAATTGCATGGTCATCCATCAAACACTGAGTATCTGAGAATGAGCACTATATAGGTATCAGACAAACCATCGACATTAAAACACTGGAAGAAGGTTTAAAAATCCCTTATCCTGAATTTTCTCTTAATTATAAAAAAGAGGGAGATGTACGAGGAATTAAGAGATGTTACTTGGAAAATAAGGCTCTTGATCTGGCTAATAACAAGGAATGAGAGACTTGTGTCGACTGTTTAGGGCTTCTTATATTTGGTGTTATCTTGTTTCCACAAACTGTAGACTATATTGACCTTGGAGGCATCAGTGTGTTCTAGGGTTTGAAAACTTTAATACAGATCCAACTCCTGCTTTGCTTGCTGACATCTATTACACGATCCATACACAGTATGAAAAGAAAAGAGGTACTCTAAATTGTTGTATTCCGTTGTTACATTCTTGGTTCATGACTCACCTTTACAAGGATGATTACATGGTCCCGAAGCTGACAAGGTATGAGTGGCCTCAGAAATTAAGGTCTCTTACTGCTAATTCTGTGTTATGATACACAAGGAAGCTAGATCTTGGTGATATTGCTTACAGTTGCGGGGATTTTCCTAATGTTACATTGATTGGGTCAAAATGTTGCATTAATTACAACCCTACTTTAGCCCTACAACAACTAGGGTATCCCTTGGA
Organism: Vicia faba; assembly: GCA_948472305.1. NCBI lineage: Eukaryota > Viridiplantae > Streptophyta > Magnoliopsida > Fabales > Fabaceae > Vicia > Vicia faba. Next base: position 208,965,963 of record OX451738.1, on the reverse strand, counting down.
AGATAAACCTTCAGACGAACAACTTCAATAGTTAATCGTTCATGACATAGGCAAAAAATGACCGAGAGTTGCTCAACAAAATTATTCGGGCCTAGAGCAGGGTTAATAAAAGAAAAGGTGAAAAGAAGAACGTTGTGGTGAAAGAACCATACACTCGATGGGTTCTAGACAAGGTGCAAATTATTAAGCTGCCTTTTGACATAGACTCTGAATACAAGCCAGAGGTCCCAGTAACTCCACCTATGTCTTTGGTAGAAATAGATGATCTGAAGAAAGCCTTGAAACAGGATCAAAGGGAAAAAGAAGAACTGGAGCTCAATCTCCTTAACTTAACCAAAGAAAAAGATAAATGCAACGCATACTCGAATCAAAAGACTAGCAAATTCAAAGAGACCACGAAGCATTTGAAAAGGAGAGTCTAAAAAGGAAACGTTCGACTGATAGGTTACTGAGTGCTACTTTTAATCTGGATTCCCATAATCAGAGGCTGGAAGATGCTTCTAATGAAATTAGAAAGTTAACCAGATGGTATGAAAAAGCCGTGCAAGAAAAGAAAGTGTTGGAGGAATATTTAAAGGCTCAAATCCAAATCTTTGCCCAAGTCTCTCTAAATCAGGAAGAGAAGTTGAAATATCTCATTACCAGACTTCAGGATAGCCAAGAATCATAGGTAAGGGAACGCCTTACGAAGATGAGGGCAAAAAGACTTCTTGCCCAGAAAACTGAAAAGTATGAACAGGCATGCCTTGAGCTAGGAGGCCTCGGAAATGATTTCCTGATACAACGGAGACATTATACAGAGTTGAGGGATGAAAATATGTATTGGGAGGAGCAGTATACAAAGATTTCCCAAGCAGAAAGGGATAAACACAAGATAATTCCCAACCTCTATTGAGAGTGTTGATACTACAAGGATAAGCATGAGAGGCTCGCCTTCTTAGCCAACAATCTCATTGAGGATGTGATACGGTGGGAGAACTGACTTGAGGTTTTGCATTTGTATTCGCACTTATTCGGTTGAGCAAGAGTCACCACCGAATTTTTATTTTATCCTAAAGGAAAGGTTAAAAAAGCACAGGAAAAACCTTTTGAGATGTTTCGTGGGTTCGGGGGGTAGATTATGAAAAGGGAAGGTATTAGCACCCTTTTCATCCATGGTTATCCATGGGCTCTTAGTTACTTGGTTTTTTAGATCACTTGCCTTTGATTTTCAATTTGCTTGAAATTGTGGTGTGTGTGTGTGTTTTGAAAATGTTTTTGAAGAAGATGCCTTGTCTTAGGCAACCATTGAAATGACTCGTGTTTGAGTGTTTTACAAAGGTGTGTATCTTTTCAAAAAGATGTTTCAAATGTTTTTGAAAGTTTGTTTTGAAAGTGTTTGTGGAGTGTGGTTTTGAAAAATAGGCAAGCGTGTTTGCAAGATTGATCCAAGCAACTAAGAGTTGTCTACCCTATTATACTCAAAGGTTTTTTTTCATGTTTTAACCCTTTTTAACAATTTTGTTCCACCATTGTATTTGGTGGACAATCTTGCGTTTAGGATGTTTAACGGGACAGGCGCGGGTCATCGTATGGACCATGAATGCAATGGTGCCAAGTGTCTTTGGCAATTTGCTTGAAGGGACTTGATCATTTTGATAGGAAACTTTCGAAAGCGTCATCGAGGGACTTATGATCATTTGATTTGTTTTGCCAAAGAAACTCGACATGCAAGCATGGCCCATTTTGGAAGGCAACGAGTGGGATTACCCTAGGGGTGCAAGTGTGATTGTGTATTGATTTCATGTATTTGTTTTGTATTAGGTTATCTAGCGTTTGATTTTATGTACATGCAAACCCTAGGTCTAACCATGGTATATTTGAAAGCGATAAATTGCAGGAATTTAAAGTCCACGCTATTACAAATAAGTATCCGAGAGTGGGGGTACAAATTTACAAATGGGGATGAGACTTTAGGGAGAGTAGTGTCCAAATAATTACAACCAAATCGAATTGTGATCTCCAATGTAATATGTGGCAATGTACAAGATAAGCAAATGTAAAGTATCAATGTATTTGGGTATTGTAAGTGTGTAAGTGTATGTGTATATGTGTATGTAATTTTATTTACAGGTTTGAGAAATGTTAACTTAATGAGAAAATTAAGTATTTGATTTATGTATTATTGTCATTTTGTATTTTTGTTAATTATGTACAAAGCAAAATATTTCAAGGAAAGAAAAGTATTTAACTTAAAGAAAAATTATGTATTGATGTAATTATGTACAAAATGTTTTAGTTAAAAAATATTCAACCTAAAAAATCTATTTCTTTATGTATTTTTTTATATATATTTTAAACAAGATTTTCATTTAAATAAAAGAGTTTTAATACAAGAAAATAAAAATGTTTTTAAATTTGAGAAAAATTAATGTTTGTATATTCTTATGTTAGTATTTTTTATGTACAAAGATTTTAACTAGAGAAAAGAAAGTAAAATTGTTCAACTCTTAAGAAAATTAATATTAAGGTTTATACCTTCACTTTTAAAATGTAGTAAAAAGAAATAATTATGAACATTTCATATAAGGAAAAAAATGTTATTTATTTAACAAAATATTATGTTAAGAAAAGAGTTAAGTTTTAAAAGAAGGAAATAAATAAAAGTTTTTTAGTTTATATAACATAAAATAAAGAAAGGAAAAGAACTAAATGGGCTTGGTGGATTTGGAGGGCAAGGCCCAAAATGCTTCTCACAATTATTTTTACGGTTCCTTGAATTTTGTTTCAGAAAGAGGATTAGGGTTTGGGTTTGTGAGTTACGACGCCGTTGTCATTCCTTCATCACTTCGTCTTCTTCGTTCGTTCTCATGCCATGGATTCTGAGCTTTTCCTCCGCCCAGGGCCACTGAGCGCCAACATCCGTCCTTCTCCCTCCGTGGACCACTCAGATGATGATTCGTTTAAGGTGACGGTTTCCGTTTTAGCGTTTTTTAGGGTTTTCACTTTTATATCTTGCATGTTCTACTTTCCGTTTATTGATCTTGATTCTTAGCGTTGTTGTTGTTTCTGTTTGAGGTATGAAAGGGAAGGGAAGAAAAGATACTACCTTGACGGAGGAGGATGATGGACGTGGAGGCGCCTAGGATGGCTGAGGGCGGAGGAAGCGGTGGAGCTGGCCTTTGTCTGGAAGAACCAGTATCTGTGTCTTTTGCCCCTTTTTTTATGGTTTAATGATGCTGTTTGAAAACCTTGTATATCTCTCTTCCTCTTCTTTTCTGGTTGCCTCGCCTTTTATTATTGATTTTTGGGTATTGTTGCCCTAACCCTGTGATGAGACAAATCTGAGGGTTTGGATGGTTTGAGTGTAAGTTGCCTTGTATGTTGATATGCTTGCTTATCCTAAGTTGTTTCTTTGCCTCTTCCAACCTTTGCCTCAGTTGCCTCGTATGCTTGACCCTTGAATGATTGCTATACTGAGTTGCCTCGTATGTTTGCAAACTTGTATGCTTCTTTTTCTTCTTCCACTATGAACTTGCTGAGATGCTTAGAATGTTTGTATTATTTGATGATGATTTTGAGTATTTGCCTCTGATATGCTATTGTTGAAACGTTAGTTTTGACTAGCTTTCCCTCTCTTGGCTTTGTGCTGGCTTTAGATGCTCAGTGATGAACTTTCCTAGTTCTGAGAGCTTTGTTGATTTGAGTGTTTAGTTTGTGTTCTGAAATTGGTCATAAGTAGGATGATGGTTTGACACAGTCTGTGGCCTTTTTCTGGTTTAATGCCCTTGGGTTAAGTTACAGTTTGAGGCTATGGCTTTTGGGTGAGCTTACAGGTTTGCTGGCTATGGCTTTTGGGTGAGCTTACAGGTTTGCTGGCTTAGCAGGTTTGGTTTGTAATGAGCTTGGTTGTTGGTTCTAATTTATACACAGGTTTATGGCTTTTTGAAAGGAGCAGGTTATGCTTTAGGCTTTTGATATGTTACAGGCTGGTATGTTACAGCTTGAAATAGGTTGGGCATTTCTGGTTTAAGGCTTGATGCAGGTAAGGCTTGACAGTTCAGGCAGGTAAGGCTTGGACAGGGTTTTAGCTTCTTTTGCTTGGTTGAAAGCTTTACAGGTTGAAAGGCTTCAGGCAGGTTTTTGCTTGAGGCTTGGAGGCTTTGAATGTTTGCAGGCTTAGAGGTTAATGCAGGTTTAGAGGCTTTTGTGAGGACCTGTTTGTGTGTTTTACAGTTTTAGGTGCAGGGCCTTTGATGAGAAGCAGGTTATGGCCTTTGTAAGGTTTGGGGCTTAGGCTTCAAGCTGGTGGAGGCCGTTTTGTGTTCTAATGTTAAAGTTTTTTGAAGTTCTATTTTCTTTTTGTGATATCTCTGCCTGCTCTACTGTGTTTTGGTATTTTGCTTATATCTTTTCTCTCAGCCTAAACCTACTATAAGCCTATTTTCTTTTTCTCTTCTTCTCTCTCTCCCTAGTACAAATTATAGCATAAAATATTGTTTATGTTTGTACTTTTACTGAAAAGGTAGATGGCCATAGGAAATGATGAAATTGAAACTTGCTTGCTTGCAATATTGGTTTACTCTGCATACTTTATCTTTTTCTCCAGCTTTCCTGCATCTTTATTGACAGCCTTTTGATAGCCTTTTGATAGCCTTTTGTAATTTGATATCTTGATATCTTTTTTGGACAGCTTTTTGGATATCTTGGATTTGTGAATTTCAGTTAGGCAATTCAGTTCAGTTTGCATTTGGACTTTGTTTGGCATTTTATGAACTATGCAGCTTTTTGACCATTTTTGAAATTGTGCAATATTACAACTTTGTGCATTCATATTTTTTCTTTTGCAAGCATTTTTAATCCCTCTTTGTGAACCGGGAGAAATCTCGTGATTTGCAGAGAGGGCAAACTGATTCCGGCCAGTTGCCTTTAATGATGAATCTATTTTTTATCTGTCTGCTTTTAATTATTTTATCTGCTTTGACTTCTTCTTTTCTTTTTGCAGATAAAAATCAAATGGAGAAGAGTAGCAGTGGAAGCTGAAGATTTGAAGACTTAGGGATTTTTAGGATAGTTTTAATTCATTTCAATTATTTGTACTATTATTATTGTAATCAAAGATGTAAATAAATTTACAGTTTGTTCAAATAATAACTTGTAACAAAACAATTAAAGATGAATGAAATCCTTTTTGTCAGTTAATTCTTCTTTCTGCTGTCTATTTAATTATTTACAAATTCTTAAATTATAATAAATGGAAATAAATTCCAATTATCCTAACTTAGAATAAATAAACAATTAATGAACACTGTGGTTAATCAAAAATAAACCCGGCGCTCCAATTAAATAATGCAGAGTTAATCAAACCAACATCCAGATACTTATGCTTTTATTGATCAAATCAATCACTGTAGATTCTCAATTTAAGCACCTCAACTTTTATCTCATCTCAACCCAAGCGCCTTAGCCTTTACTGATTAAACAAAACACTGCAAGTTCTTGATTCAAAATGCCTCAATCCAAATCTCAGAGTAAACTGAAAAGAACTGTAAAATTAATTCCTTCTGATAAATATGCGCACAAAACCCTGATTCTTGATTAAATGCCAAAGAAACGTCTACCTGATCAAAACCTGAGCCAACTCAACCAAACCTTAGCAATCTGCCTGAACTGCTTTAAAATCAATGAAAACCCTAATTTCGTCTGACTGATAAGAAAAGTCTGTTTGACTGATTCTTACGCCGGTCTGAAAAAATCAGGAAAAGCCCGAAGCTTGTGACTTCTTGTGGAAAAATACGAGGGCAAATTTTGGGGTACAACAGAGGACATCTCTAGAAGTTTGAAAGATGTAGAAAGTGTGATGGCCCCTCTCCCAAAGGACGTCGATGATTTCCTCAAGCTGTGTAGAATAATGGTCAACTGTTTCAGAGAAGACATCCGCAAGCGGGATTAGGAGATTGTCTCCCTTTTTTTATTTCCCTTGCAGCAAATTTATTGTTTTAGAATTGTAATGTCTTTCAGTATTTGAATCATGTTCTCTTTTAAAGACAATTGGCACCTTCAATAAAAAGTATTGTGTTTCTTATTTCTGTTTACGTATTCATTTTCCAAATACTCACCAATAAAAAAGAAAAACCTAAAAAAATACACATAACATGAAAGGAATATATATATATATATATATATATATATATATATATATATATATATATATATATATATATATATATATATATATATATATATATATATATATATATATATATATATATATATATATATATATATATATATATATATATATATATATATATATATATATATACCCAAGTGAATAAGACATTAAAAACGTAATTCTCAACATTGTCCATACATGTTCATACACCCATAAAACATTTGCATCTCATAAACTCACAACTCAAAAACTCATTTTTTTCAAAATCTTCTCCAGTTGAACCATTGGTAGAAGAAAACCACCACCTCCCTGGCCACCGTATGAAACTAGAGCTCACCAACTAAGAGCCATGGAACAAATTGAAGAAAATCAAGCAGCTTTCAAAGTGAATCTAGAACAAGTCAAAAGCAACATCGACTTAATGAGAAGGGATATGAGTCAGGTTCTTCTAGCCTTGAAGAACATCATCGACAGGAAAGAACAAATTCCCAGGGTAGCCTTTGAGAAAATAACCCATACCACTGGTGTATCAAGCGGTTACCAACAGAGAAGAGGACCAGAGACGGGGCCATAAAAGTTTTTCATGGCTCAACATGAGACAAGACAAGAAACTGGAGGGTTTGTTCCACATACACAAAAGGCAAGGGAATCTCATACCCTACAAATTTAGGTTAACAATGCTGATAATTATTTGGATTTACAATATGGAGATCACGAGCTGAAGGATGTCAATCAGGCACCTCAGAAAATGACCAATACTCTTGCTACAGAGAATACACTAGTGCTGAATCAATATAAAGCTTTAGAGGAAAGGTTGAAAGCTGTAGAGGGATATGATGCTTTCGATGTCGATGCCCTCAAGATAGGCCTTGTCCAGGATGTAGTAATCCCACCAAAATTTAAAGTACCTGACTTTGGAAGATACAAAGGGCTCACTTGTCCAAGAAACCACTTGCGCATGTATTGTAGGAAGATGCATGCTTATGCTCAAGACCAAAAATTAATGATTCACTGCTTTCAAGACAGTTTGAGTGGGGTATCACTGGATTGGTACATGCAGTTAGAGAGAATGCACATCCAGACATGGGCCGATCTCTCTAATGCCTTCGTGAAGTAATATAAATACAATCTAGACGTGGCGCCTACCCGCACACAACTCCAGAACTTGTCTCAAAAGAAAGAGGAGTCCTTCAAGGAGTACTCTCAAAGGTGGAGAGAGATGGCATCCCGTGTGTTGTACCCCAAAATTTGCCCTCCCATTTTTAATTCAAGATGCTATCCTAGGGTTACTCAAATACTCAATTTGGCTCAGAAGTCGATCAGACAAATTCTCTTCCTAGGCAGTAAATCAGCAATTAGGGTTTTACATTTCTCAAAGAAAATTGAGTCTTCAAGGTCTCAATTGGTCTTCATAGGTCTTCATGTCTCCTCAAGATTTGTTTAAGCCAGTTTTCAAACCTCGCATTGCAAGTTTGCTCAATTAATGGTTCAGATAACTGAAAACGACTACATCGACTCAAAATTTGACCTTTTGCGAGAGCAAGTTCAAATGCTTATAACTTCTTTATTATTCGATATTTTCGAGTGGCTTTTCTTGCGTATGATTATCCTTGATGCCACCTCAAATTTATCTTCACAAATCAAGAGCTGACTACGCTTAAAAGATCACCAAAATTCGAATGCGTTAGAAGTTGCATCATGAAATTTGACCTAATTTTAAATAGCAATCATCTGATTTCTAAGAATTGTGATTTCTTCAAATTACAAGACCTTGAGACGATTATTTCTGTTCATGGTCATATGTGATGTCGCTCACGGGTTTATCTTCAAAGAATCGAAGGAAAATTGTGTTTGGAAGACTTTAAAATTATCAAATCGTCGCAAGGCATTTGTTGATTTTGAATGTTCTTAACCACAGTTTATTGAAATATTGGCGATTGTTCTCAGAGCATGTTTGTTTGGACAAGATTTGGAGATTAAGACTATCATTTAAAACAATCATGATTTTGGATTCAAGTTGACCAAATGAATTACACTCTTAAACATTTATTTTGTTTAGGAATTTGATTAGAGTATAAGGTGCATGTTTGTTTGAAATACAAATTACAAAGTCATTTGTGATTATTTGGAATTCAAGTTACCAGATTGAAGTATTTCATTTCAAATATTCTGATTGGGAATTTCAAAAATTCAATTAGAATACAAAAATTTGTATAGAATCCTATCATATCAAAAGTTATTTAATGCTTTGTATTATTTAATCACCATTAATTTCTCCCTATTTTGAAAATCTCAAAACCTAAATTTTGGTTCACAAAAAAGGGAAAAAGAAAATATACAAACTGGACAGGCAATACAGCAAAACAACAAGCTGCCTAAATGCAGCAAAACAGGAAAAAGGCAGACCAACAAGCAGCCAACAAGCATCCCAAAAAAAATATATGCAAGGCAGACCAACAAGCACAAAAACAGGCAAATGCCAAACAAAATAAAATAACAACAACAAAAGAAAAACAACAGACTAATGCAGCAACTAGCATAAAAAATGCAGCAACACAGTCTCAACCTGCTGTCAAACAAGGCAACATAGGATGCTAAGGCAAAAAGTAAAAGCAATAATATAGCAATGATGCAAGCTAGCTAGTTCATAAAACCATACATCATCATTTTCCTTAAAATGGAAAACCCTTCAGAATCATTGAGAAAAAAGCATAATTGCTTCATAGAAAGATGAAGAAGGAAAGAGGTAGAGGAAAGAAATCACCTAGGCCACAAACAATCCCAAAATTGCCAAACAATCCAAGCCTGCAAAACTGTACTAAGTCAGCTCAAGACCAAGCTTTTGTCCAAAACCTGCAAACCATGTCAATACAGTCCAAAAAACTGAACCAAACCTGCTCCAAAACCTGCCCTTACACACAAGTTGGAAAGACAAAAAATGCAATCGAAATCCATGGTTCAGTCACTCAGAATTTCATCATTGTAACTCTTTAAAATCACAGTTCCAAAAAAAAAGACCCGAGAGAGAAAATCCATCCGCAACACACAGCTTATCTACAAATCCTTTCAAAAAAAGGGTCCCCAATACTGATATTCAGTTCACCCTCACTACACTCCCTGCTAAATCAATGCAACCTCTAAAACAACTTCTCAATAAATCTTTTAGCTAGACATCTCTTCAAACTTCCTCGGAACCGTTCCCATTAACCACCCACCTCAAAACCCCCTGTCAAAATCCCTCTCTTATAACCTACCTGCACACATCGATTCAACAGAAAACAAAAAAAATATATGTCGTAACCACACTCCAACTGCAACAACTCATTCAAATCCGCTCACCCAGAAGCAAAGAGGCAACAACCTCAGTGCCTAAACTCAACATTTGCGGGATTCAAACAGATCAGAAAAAGAGAAACAAACCGTTTTTTTACAGCAATCAACCAAATACAGAAATAAAAAAAAGTATAGAAAGATCTCACCAAATAAGAGTAACCAAAAACTTTCACTTCTGTTAAAACTTTCCGCGAATCCATTCCTTTTACAGCCTCCAAACAATCTAACCTCGACATTACCTTCATCACTGACGATCCGAAAGTAGAAGAAGAGAAACAATTTCAGAAGTAGAAGAACCTCTTACGATCACCTTTTCCGAAGCCCATCAGGTAATTCCTCCTATCATGTACTGATTGATTGTTGATGTTGCTTTGTATCGAAAGTTTGAGTTATTGTTTATTTGTTGTTTACTGTGAGATTGTTGCCTTGATGTGTTGTTTGAACCATTAGAAATCATTATTAAGCCAAAACTTTGTTGTAGTTGTTTGTTAATCACCATAAGATTAGAAAGATAAGAAACAAGAAGAGGCGTGTGAAATATGGGTGATGGTAAGAGAAAACCGTGGAGTAGAAAATTGAGAGAGAGAAACATAATCGGTGCATAGAAAGCGAAGATGGTTTGAGATTTGAGAGAGAATTGGTCTTTTGGGTTTTTGTTATTATCTGGAAATAACTAAGATTATTATCGGTAATGGTAAACTTTTGTTCTCTTCCCAATATAACTACATGCACGACGCCTATTTCCCCATATTTAGGGTTTCCAAAAAACCTCTCCTATTCCCTTCACCAAATCGGGTTTGGGCCTGTTTTGTTGGGCCCAATCAAATTTTCAAACTTCAGTTTACATATTAGTAGAAGCACTATGTGATACGGTGGCAGAACCGAGTGTTTAATACTGGTTTGCATTTTGCGTTTTGTGTTTGCAAAATGTTGCGGTAAGCAAGAGTCGCCACCGACTTTTATTTCATCCAATCATGGAAAAGGAAAAGAACAGAAAAAACCTTTTTTCGAGATATTCTGAGTACGGGGGGTAGATTATAGAAAGGGAAGGTGTTAGCACCCTTTCTATCCGTAGTTATCTACGGGCTCTTAGGTACTTGCTCATTTTTCAAATTGCTTGTGTGTGTTTGTCTTGAAAATGTTTTTACTTCATGATAACCCTTGTATCAGTCCTCAAGGGTGTGACGAAGTTGTTTTGAAAACTGTTTTTGAAAAGTGTTTGTGTGAAAAGTTTTATTTTGAGCAAGTACCTACTAGCATCTACCTACTCGAAAAAAGACCGTTTTTGTTTTATTTCCTTTAGATAGCGCTATCCCACTATTAAGGAGTAGGTAGCACCATCGTTGAAGTGGTAAGGGACATTCGAAAGGGACGTACGGTCACAAAAGCAATGTTAGGACACCTTAGTAACCATCCTAGAGTCCTAAAGATCTTTTCCGAGGCAACAGTCGAAAGGATCATTTTTTTGATCTTTTGGGACATAGAGGATAGCCTTTAAAACATCCTATGCTTCATGACCGTTTACCGAAGGCAACCGGAATGAGAGTATACCCTAAGAGTGAGCATGTGCAAGTGTGCTTTTTCAGTTAATGTTATCTTTGCACATTAGAGTTTTCTAACTGTTTTAATTTTTCATGCATTCTTGCCATACAATCCTATTAGCCATACATCTAACAGTTAAAGATTACGGAAATTAAAAGTGCGAGGAAGTAAAACCTAGCTATTACAAGGCTTCGGGGAGGGGGATTAATTACATAACCAAAAATTAAGGATTTAAAGCAAGAAATAAAACCCTAATTTAACTATTACAAACCCTGAACAATTACAAAATAATGGAAAAAATAATTAACAAGTGCGCGACAAATTAAATACGAGGACAATAATTAATAACTTAAAACCCTAATTGAGAGAAAGAAATTTTTGTGGATTTTTAGAGAAAGATTAATTAAAGTATGTACAAATAAAATCCTAAGTCTAATTATTTTTAAACTATGAAAGAAAATAAAGTTGCCCTAAATTAATTAAACTAATTAATTAAAAATAATATTTATTAAGAAAATAAGTCTTTTTGTGATTTTCTGATTTATTAATTTAATAAAATAATTTTGTATTGATTAAAAAAACAAAATAATTAAAGAAAAGAAATTAAAGAAAAATAGTAGAAATAACCAAATGGACCTGTTGTTAGCAAATCTGGGGGGGTGTATGCTGAACTTCTGAAACCCAGAAGGATGGCCCAGATTCTGGCGCCTGATCGAATGAGACCATCTTCTGGGAACTCATGGTGGACTTGCGTATGCTGACGTTGGATCTGGCTGGAGATAAATCCAGAGGATGAGATCAGAGGGCGCGTGATGATCCTTAGAAGGTGAGGTGTGCTGGATCTGGCTGGAGGTAGATCCAGAGGATGATGATCCTCAGAAGGTGAGGTGTGTTGGATCTGGTGAGATGGATCCAGAGGATGAGATCAAAGGGTGCGTGATGATCCTCAAAAGGTGAGGTGTGCTGGATCTGGTGAAAATAATGGAGAAAATGCCAAAAGCTCATGCCTGGGATCAAACCCAGGACATGAGCTTCATACTTCCTTCCTCTGACCAACTGTGTTGCACTAGTTAATTATTAACATAATAAAATTAATAAATCAAAAGCCAAATTAATTGCCATGCTCAGAACACGCGCGAATTTTCAAATGTCCCAATGGTTTCTTGACACGCCAGCGTCTTCTTCCTTGGTCCGTTGCTTTAGGTAAATTACTTTTACCTATGGACGTTTGTTTGTAACTATAACCCGTTCCATTAAAGAATTGCATACAAGCAAGATAAATGAAATTGGTGACCATGAATCAACTGGGCTTGAAGCGCTGATCATCATGATATCCAATATGAAAGCCAATTGTTCCTGCATTGAAAACCCCTAAAACAAACTCATAAACCCTAACAATGGCATATTGTGATTCCTGCGCTGTAAATGCAATTGAATGATGCCAATATCTTGCAAACAAGATAATGAACAAGAATGTGTAATCAAAACATGATAATGCTGCCAAAATCAAGGAAATCAGAATCGAGTTTTTGGGCAAACCGTGATTGATGATGGGCACGATTCCTGGCATTTTGAGGCTTGCAAATGAATGGAGAAGCTTCATGAGATGTCCAGGAATGTATTGCTAGCCTTGAAACTCCTTGAGGATGGCTCTATGATGGATTTTGATCTCCCACTTTTGTCCAAATTTTTGAGTTTTCTTCTTGCTGTTTCACGCCTCCAATCCTCTTGTCTTTGATCTGGAATTATTATGCACTTATAGTAGACTGAATTAGGTCAACAAAATTGGCATGAATCTTTGAGAATTATGAAAATTGGATTTGATTTGCTTCATGTGTGATTTCTTTCCAAAACATGCTTCAATCTAATCTTTTTCAAACCTAATGAGCCTTGCACGAATTGGATGGCATGCTAGCTGTATATGGACTCAAAATATGCATAAAAATCTCAAGATTTGATTTGTTTTCATTATTTTACCATTTAATTTGATTTATTTTGATTTAAATGAATAAAAAATAAAAATAAATGATAAAAATAATAAAATAAGAGGTGAATGATCTCAGGGGTCGTGGGTCCAATTATAAACATGTTTCAAGCAAGAAAACACGGGCCCCTTTGGAAAAAATGGAAATTTGATCAATGTTAACTTTTGACAATTTTCCAAAAATTGCCAACTTTGACAATTCACAACTTTCTCAATTTTGACCATAGGAGGGTGTTCTTGGAATTTTTAGAAATATTGGGATGTCCCCTAAGCAACCCTTTTGGTCTCATCTCAATTGAGTCTTCCATGTTCATTTATGAAGCTTTGACCCAAAAGGTGTTTTTGTTGACTTTTCAAAAGGACCTATAATATCAAAATTCATATCTTTTTGTGAGTGCATATTATGAACTTGTGATATGAAGATGAGTTGTAGGTAATTGTATTCTCTTCAAAATGAGCTTTGGATGGAAAATTTATGATAAAGCATGTGCAAGTTATGCTTGGTCAAAGTTGGATTGACTTTTCCTACAAAACCCTAATTTAGACACTTTTGGGTTTTGATGAATTTGGAGCATCCCTTGAGGAATCATGATCAAACCTTGATCAAATTATGGACGACACTTCAAAATGATGATGTTGACCAAAAATCTCGAAGTTTGACTGTATGTGGGCCACAGTTGACTTTTGACCTAGTATAGTTGATTTTCTGGCATTTGAGCAATTGACTGAGCAAAATTCTTCTGCAAGGCATGAAACTTGACATGGATTATCTTAAGAACATATTAGGACAATGGTGAGCATTTGGGATTGTGATCGGTGGATCTGGAACTGACTGTTTAACGCTGGTTCGCGAAATGTCGCGGAAGCAAGAGTCGCCATCGTCTTTTATTTTCTCCAAGTGGAAAGGACAAAAGAACAGAAAAATTCCTTAAAGAGATTGCTCTCGGTTCGGGAGGTAGGTTATAGAAAGGGAAGGTGTTAGCACCCTTTCTATCCATGGTTATCCATGGGCTCTTAGATACTTGCTCATTTGTGTTTTCAAAATGGTTTGTTTGCTTTTCAATTGTGGGTTTTAAAAAGTTTCTTTGAAAATTCCAGTTCGACTCTTGTATCTGTCCTCAAGAGTGTTTGAAAAATTGCTTTCGAAAGCTTTTTGAAAAGGTGTCGGTGTGAAAAGTATTTTTGAATTTGTTTTGAAATTAGAGCAAGTATCTAGAGTCGTCTACCTACCCTAAGGAATTCGTCTGTGTAAATGTCCTTTAAAGTAGTGCCATCCCACCATTGAGAGGTAGGTAGCACCACCGTTGGAGGTGTTCGGGTCAATTCGAGGGTTCGGGACATGGTGATCACCAGAGCAATAGGAAGATACCCTAGAAGCTACCCTCATGCCAGGTTCCCGGATCATGAGGACTTACTAAGACATCCTCTACTCGACGATCACCTTTCGAGGCAAGGCAACAGTGAGACGTACCCTAGGGGTGGTGTGTGATTTGTGTGTCAGATTCAGATATTTAGTCTTGTTCATGTCATGGGCGGTCTACGCGTTTGTTTTTACTTTATCATTCATTCTTGCATGCATTTACTTAACAGTTAAAAATATGCGGAAAATTAAAGTTCCTAAACTATTACAAAGGCGCGGGTCCACATCGCCAAAATAAATCCAGGACCCGATTTGACAGAAAGTAAATAAAGTGCGAGAAATAAAATGTCCGAGTTTACAAGGCTTTGGGAGAATTACATAAATATTTAAAAGAAGGAAATAAATAAAATGCGCAAAGAGAATAAAAAAATCGCAAGTGAGGGCGTTGGACCCTTTTTAATGAAATTAAATTATGACTATTAAATTAATGAAATTAAAAAGAAAAAGAAATTATTTTTTGAGTTTTTTTGTATTTATGGTTTTTTATGAGAATTAAATGGAATTAAAATATTAACCCTAATTCTAGTTTTTTTTTTTATTTATTGAGAAAAACATGTTAAAGTTAAACCTCAAATTAATTTAGCTATTTACATGATAATTTAATTACAAAAAATAATATTCAATAATTAATTATGGTGAAAAAGAGAAAAAAAAGAATAAAAGTAATTAAAACCTAATTCTACAAATTTTAAGGTTATTAGAAAAAAAATATTAAGATTTAAACCTAAATTTAACCTAATTAGTTAGTGAGATTTATTTATAAAAATATTAACATAAAATATATTAGTTTTTGTCTTTTCTGATTTTTTTGTTATTTTTTATATTTTATGAAAATAAGTTAAATTAAAGGAATTAATTAAAAAGAAATAATTGAAATAAATAAAATAAGGAAAAGAAAGAAAATACAATACCTTGGGGGGTTTCTGTCCCCAATTGGAGGTAAAGTCCTAGCAATTCTGGCCCATTAAGCCTTGGCCCTATTGACTTTTTGGCTAGCGTGTAGGTGCGTTGACTGCAGCATATCATAGACCTTGATTCTGGACCATTGGATTAATGTCATAGGCCATGTGGCAAGCTGGATATGAGGGACGTATGGTGGATCTTAGGAGTGAATCTGCATAGGATTAAGTTGAGAGAAAAAATATTGAAAGAGAGTGGGGGACCTGGGAATCGAACCCAGGTCCCAGTGCCTTATGGAACAATGCCTTCACCATCTGTACCAAACGCGCGTTTTGAATATATAATGACAATTAATTGTTATAAGAGAAAAGTGGTCAGTGGCTCAAAAAGTAGAAAAAACGCGCGTGGAATTCAAATGACCCAACCATCATTCGCCACCTAGCCTTCTTCTTCCTTGTTGCATTTTCCTGAAATAAAAAACAATTGAATAGCGGGGGTTTTAAACCCCCCCAAAGCATGCAGTTTTCCAAAATAGCGATTAGGCCATATGGCCACATAAATTAGGCGCGACTATGGCAATCAATTCGTCCAAGCTTCCTGATTCCAAACATGGCACTGAGGTGTCTCAATTTTACAGCATTTAGAAACGCCTAATTTGAAAGTCCTGTAACCCTAGCGTCCTTTAATGGCGATTCTTCATACAACGCGTAAAAACTCAATTAAATCACATGGTTAGTTTCAGAATCATCCAATTAGTGTGAATCCATAAAAAAAATGCAATGAAAATGCTTGAATATTAAAACACGATTATGCATAAAATTGAAAATAGTTTGACTTATAACTACCAATTCTTGATGTTTCAAGCTATGATTTTGATTCAGACTCCTTTCTTGAAGCTTCAGGAACACAATAGAATAAGTATTTGGCCTTGAATCGCACTGTAACCTTGTTTTCAGTTTTGGAATTTTTGTCAAAAAACTCAAACTTGGTTATTGATGTATGGCGCAGCTGGGAGGTCATTGGCATTAGGGTTTGCATTATGTATATATGTGTGAAGGTTTTAGGTCAAAGAAACCAAACCAAAACCTTTGCATTCATGATTTTCAAGATTTGATTCTTAAGAATCTTTTCCAATATTTCTTCATGAAGAATCATGTCAATTTGCTCCAATTCTTTCCTTTTTTGATATGCACGAAATCCTTAGTGAATCATGAGTGATTGTCTTGCACAAAAAGATTTGAAAACCTAGTTTTGGTATTTTTCATATATTTTAATTAATGAAATGAATTATTAGCAATTAAAATTCAAATAAATAAAATAAAAATGATGAAAAACTTCCCTTTGGGCCAAATGGTCGTGCACATGTTTTGGATGATGAATCTTGGAAGAAAAAGAGGCCCATTAGCAATTTTAAGACATTTGAAGCAAAGTTGACTTTTCAAAATATCCAAAAATTTCCCAACTTCCACAAGGCATAACTTGCTCAATTTTTAAGCTTTGCTCATGTTCTTGGACATTTTGGAAAGGTATTGAAGTCCTCTAACCAATGCCTTTGGTCCCATGTCATTTTGATTTACCAATCTCAAGTTATGGCCTTTGACTTAAAGTCCCTTTTTGTTGACTTTTGAAAATGACCTATAATGTTGAAATTGATAACTTTTTGTGAGAGCATTTCTTGGACTTGAAGTGTGAAGAGGAGTTGTAGGAAATGTCTTTATCTTCAAAATGAGCTTTGGATGGAATTTTTCTGATAATCCATGTGGAAGTTATGCCTTGGTCAAGTTACAGTTGACTTTTTCAACTGTCCAAAAATGGAAACTTTTGCATCTTGAGACTTTTTGAGCCAAGCTTTGAGAATCATGATCAAGAATTGATCAAATGATGTTTGTGGCTTCAAAATGAGATGTTGACCAAAAATTTGAACTTTTGACTGTCAAATGACCATTTTGCCCCTACAGTTGACTGTAGTGCAATTAGGGTTTTTGACTGTGCAATTTTGTGCTGTAAGTCTTGAAACTTGGTATGAGGATGCTTGGCAATGTTTATAAGCATGTGGGACTTGATTGGACCCTTGGAAACTTCACTTTCTCTGTAAGAACCAAAACCCTAATTTTTGACTGTTAGGAGGCCCTTGAACTGTGCAACCCTTGGGGAGATTTTGAAGCTTTGACTTGGCAAATCCTTGAAGAATATGGGAGGGAAAATTTTGGGGTACAACAGTTGCCCCTGTTCAATCTTCTTAGACCTGAGGATGCAGATTGACTGACGTGCCTTTCGTAATCCGAAGGTGGAAGATGATTGAACACTAGAGTGCCCAGAAATTTGCGCTCACATAGTAGTGTGATGGTGGGAATGGGCTTATAGATGCCATTTGGAGATTGATGGATAGGATGATGGGCTTATAGATGCCATGCCAAGAGATGATGGAAGATGGATGGGCTTATATATGCCATCTGGGTGTTGATTGCGTAAGAGTTTCCTTAGCGAGAACTTGCGTACCTGCAAAAGAAAATGATTACCTGACCTGTTACAGGAGCTGGTCTTCAAATTCTTTGTGTAGGTGTGTCCTGACTGGTTACAGGAGCTGGATCTGGAGCTTCAAACGATGATGAATGAACCAGGGATGGTTACTACCTCGACAGGAACGCTGAGAGAACCTTGGACGATCACTACCTCCACAGTAACGGGGAGAGAATTTGGGGCGACCTCAACCTCAACAGTAATCATTGAGAGAATCTGGGGACGATTACTACCTCCACAGTAACGGGGAGAGAACCATAGGCGACTTCAACCTCAACAGTAATCATTGAGAGAATCTTGGATAACTTCTACTTCAACAGTAACGCTGAGAGAATCTTGGGGCGATTACTACCTCCGCAGTAACGGGGAGAGAACCACAGGCGACTACAACCTCAACAGTAATCATTGAGAGAATCTTGGATAACTTCTACTTCAACAGTAATCATTGAGAGAATCTTGGATATCTTCTACTGAGTCTTTATCAGGAAAATCTGTTAGGGGTCGATTTAGCTGGACTAGAGAAGGCCTTGGACTGGATAAGAAACAGAAAAATATTAGGGTCGATTTAACTGAACTGGTCTAGGTCTTGGGATGTAGCTGAGAACTTAACTGGATCTTTCCTGAAAGGTAAAGGTCAGTCATATGCAAGGCATGATATGAATCAAGCGATGATGTTCTCAACATGAATGAGATTTGTAAGATATGATGCGTATATGCATGCTATAATGTATGGAAATGTGATGTTCATGTATGTTTTCATCTCAGGAAAATAAATCCTTTGACGGGTGCCGGGAAGTCATATCCTGGGCTGATGTTTGAAGAATAGATTTTTGCCTCCGCTGGGGATAATAGTTGCAAGAATACCGGTAGGAGAAGATAACTCTGTTGGGGAATAAACTTGGCGAATGGATTACTCTGCAGGGAGAAAAGTACTCTGACGTTCTTGCTGGGGAGCAATACTTTGTGGGGAGAGGGGTACTTTGCTGAGATGTTGATGGTAACTTCCCTGGGGATACCATTGTTGTGTTGGAAGTGTTAATAGATTTCGCTGGGGACGCTCTTTCCGTGGCTTTTGGCTGAGGATAACCCAGTTATATCCTGTTAGGGAAATAACTCTTTGAATCAAGCCGGGCGACGCGTTCATGCTCTGTAGGGGATAAGCTTCCAGAATCTACTGGGGATAAGCTTACTGCTCGGGGAGATGGATTCCAACTTTCCTGGGGAACTAGATTGGACTCTCTTGGGGAAGTTTTGAGATGTAATTTTTGTAAGTTGAAAGAGGGAACCTATGTAGGGTTGCCTGATGACGATCTCGTGTAAAACTGCATCTTGGAGGACGGAAACCTGTGTAGGGTTTCTTCGGGATAAGTTCGTGTAAAACTTCTGGAGGAACCGGTGTAGGGTTACCTTGAGATAAGTCCGTGTAAGACTGCATCCTTAAAAATAGAGAACCTGTGTAGGGTTTCTGGGTGACGAGTTCGTGTAAAACTACGTCTGGAGTTTTGAGAAGGAAACCTGTGTAGGGTTTACTGATGATGAGTCCGTGTAAAACTACGTCTGGAAAGAGATAACCTGTGTGGGGTTACTTCGGGATAAGTTCGTGTAAAACTTCTGGCGGGACCGGGGTAAGGTTACCACAGGGTAAGTTCGTGTAAAACTTCTTGATGAACCGGGGTTAGGTTATCTTGAGATAAGTCCGTGTAAGACTTCTGGAGGAACCGGGGTAAGGTTACTTGTGGATAAGTTCGTGTAAAACTTCTTGATGAACCGGGGTAAGGTTATCTTGAGATAAGTCCGTGTAAGACTTCTTTTCTGAAATAAAAGGAACCAGTGTAGGGTTACCTGTGAATGAGTCCGTGTAAGACTTTGTCTGGAAGCTGAGAAGGAACCGGTGTAGGGTTACCTGTGAATGAGTCCGTGTAAGACTTTGTCTGGAAGTTGAGAAGGAACCGGTGTAGGGTTGCCTGATGATGATCGAGGGGATGATTGTCCTGTTTGGTTTCGGATATTAACCCGCGATCTGGAATTTGTAAAGGTAGATGGTAATCATCTTTGTATTAACCTTTCCTTGGTACTTTGGTTGACAGAGCCACCGGATTTCCTGGACGACTCATTATTGCCCCTATTTCTGAGGTGAGGGGAAAAGATACCTTGTGGAGGTGCTTGATGATTGTTGATGGACAAACCTTCTTCTGGTAGGCAGGTGATTAGATGTCGGGACATAGTCGTACGCTTAAATCCCTAACTTTTGCCTGGACTGCCCTTTCGGGTTTTCAGTCCACCGGGATACCCATTTTTTGCCCAAGCCGGCTTTTCAGGTTTTCGACTTACCAGGTGTACAGATTTTTTTCCATTTCATCCCTTATTTTTGCCCGAACCCTTTTAGTTCGCCGGGAAGCCCTAATTTTTGCCTAGGTGTGTCAACCTAGCGGGTCTTTGATTGTGCGTAGTAATTTTTCCGACTATATCCACGCTCTCAGGATGTAGGGAGTTATCACTGTCATTAGTATTGCATTGTCGTACCAGTAGAAGATGTATGATCAGGCAAGATTCGTTGTCGGAATGCCCCAGGTGATCTAGATGGAGATTTGCCCCAAGCTGGTTGGCCTTCTTGAGAGATTCTCCGAATCTTGGCTGGACTGCCCCAGATGATGGACACTGATCATGCCATGCCCCTTGATTGGAAGTGTTTCTTCCATTGGAGGTGACTCTTTTGTTGAGAAGACCTTCGTTCATCGGATATTCATTGCGCAAAGTTCTCTGCTGTTCAAACAAATAATCATATGCAAACAATGTTATCTTAAGAATGCAAAGCTTATGTCTGTCTTGAAATTTTTGAAAATGCATTTTTCAATAAAAGCAAATGAGTTTTTTTTTTAAACTGTGATGTCAACTCGTTATTTTACCGCAAGCCTTAAGGAGTCAGGATACCTTTGTAACAGTATGCTTTCGAACTAACCCATGCTTCAACTAGGACTTTTAAGGGTTGTAACGTGGCCTGGTTCACGGTTTAAGAAACACAGGATAAAGGCTCAAATTGTATTTGTACCCACCCGATCTTCGTGATGTTCTTCAAACCTAAGCTCAGTTGATCTTGCGTCAGACCTTGTTTGGGTCTTTGTCCTGATATTCCAATGATGGTTCGGATGTTGATAGTTTATTTTGACCAGGCAGTCATTTCCTTTTTTGTTGAGGGTTTGTATGACCTCTTTCTTTTTGGATTTTATGATCCCTATTTTTTGCCTGAACTGTTTCTTTTGCGATTACAGTCAACGGGATGCCCCAGTTTTATAAGTCTCCTTCATAGGTTTTGACTTATTGGGCTTTTATTTTTGGGAAATAATGACTGCGTATCTTTTATGATTATTCGGAACCATCACTGTCTTTTGTTTCAGACGGACTTCTTTTGATGCCATTCGTTGAGCACCCGGATCAGTTGAGAAGACTACCCTGCCCCAGGTTATGATTAAGGGTTTTAATTTTCGAAAAGAAAAACTCCTACTTCTTTGGCTCAGAGGGGGTAACGAGGGATTATCTTCCTTATAACTCCAGTGTTTAGGGATTGAAACAATGCCTGTACCTCATCAGCGGGGTCTGTTCAAAAGCATACTGTAGATTATGGTATCGTTTTCGTCATCCTCCCTCAAGAGGCTTAGAATTATTAACCAAGAGTTGATCATCACAAAAATATGAAAACAGTTTTAAGTAGGGTAAACACAATTAATCCAAGACAGACATGTGGAATGCATTCATGAAATAAAAGAGTTTAACATGACAATTGTTTATTCGAACAAGAAAAGAAAAGTACAACTTGAATTCAAATGAACAAAAATCTCTCAATCATAGCCATGTTTTGGCAAGGGGGCAGTGGTCACATTGGGAGTCTCAGCAGGCTCGAATTCAATCTCCTTAGCATCGATCATATTCTGGATCTTATATTTCAGCGCCCAACAGTCCTCAGTGTCATGCCCCGGGCTATTAGAATGATAAGCGCACCTCGCCTCCGGGTTGTAGTTTGGAGAGGAGGTCTTGGGATTTGCAGGAGGGTTGATCACCGCAATCAGATTCATTTTCAACATGTGCTGCAATGCTTATGACCACGACATGTTGATGTTGGTGAATTGTCTTTTAGGCTCATCCGGCCTTCGCTGATTTCCCTTTTGTGGTTGTCGGCGTGGTGCAGAACCAGAGATCATGACTGCCCCTGCCTGTTGGTCACGATGACTCTTTTGACCGTATGCAGCATTAGACTCTTTCCTGCCCGTGTAAGGCTTTTTGTGAGTATCAGAAGGTGTGGCCTCTTGAATCTTCCCACTCTTGATACCAGCTTCAATTCTTTCCCCAGTCAGAATGAGGTCGGTAAATCCTGCAGATGAATTACCAATAAGATGATTGAAGAACGGCCCGGATAGGGTCCCTAAGAACATATCCACGAGTTCCCGGTCAGTCAGAGGTGGTTGTACCCTCCCAGCAAGGTCCCTCCATTTCTGCGCATATTCTTTGAAACCTTCTCCCGATCCTAACGACATACCCTGGAGTTGGGTACGTGTAGGAGCGAGGTCGGCATTATACTGATACTGCTTGTAAAAAGCAGTAGCCAACTCCTCCCAGTTACGAACCTTGGTCCCATCCAGCTGATAGAACCATTCGAGATGAGTCCCTGAAAGACTCTCCTGGAAGAAGTGGATCCACAAGTTCCTGTCCACAGTGTACGGTTGAATCTTCCGCACATAAGACCTGAGGTGTAGCTTGGGACATGACGCCCCGTCATAATTGGTAAAAGATGGAGCCTTGAATTTGTGTGGGATCATCACACCAGAAGATAGGCCCAGGTCTCCGAAATCCAAACCAGGCACTTGTTGAATTTCCATGGCATTCAGACGATCCTCTAGTTGTTTGTACCGGTCCTCAGCTGGAGGGTACTGCTCATCATTGTAATCAGTCTCGTTGTCGGAGACCACTGGACTAGGAACCTCCCTTTCTTGGGGACTGTCTTTCCCAACAGATGGAGTTGTCCTTTCAGCTCCATCCTGCAGTGTGTTCCCAGATCTGCGTCTAGGGCTGAACAAAATAGTCCTCTTCTTCTTCTTCTGAATCAGAGTCTTCAATTCCTTTTGACCCTGAGCTAGGCTCGCAATCAACTCCTGGAACTGGGCATTCTGGGCCTGGAGAGCCTTGATGGATTGCTCAGTAGACGATTCAGGATTCATGACGATCGGCTGAAATAAACAGCGAAGAAGGGTAAGTGACCTGCAACAAGGGTACCTGTAATGCAATGATATGCATGATATGCATGCAATGTTTTCAAGGACCTCGCGGGGTAAACAAGAAAATTGTTAGAGTTGGAAACTGGTGACTTAATTGAAGGAACTTCATATTGTTGAGAGTCCTTCTTCAAGAGTCAAGGCTCACCATATCGAGTGGGTCATAGCCCCTGACAACTCTGTCTAGTGGAAAATAAATCCTCTTTGCCCCTTGCTGGGATAGTTGATTCACCATGACCTGCATCACAAGTCCTTGAGATCCTTGAAATGGGTTAGGATGTATGCAATGGTATGATGTTATGCTATACATGGGATAATGTGAGTAACCCTGTTATGAGTCCCAATTAAGGACTGTAAACAAAACCTGCAAGAAGTTCAAGTGTCAGATAACGGGCATGCGAATAGGCAAGTACGAAGGCACACAAGTCACACAAGAGAAGCCCTTAGAGTTTAGGCCAGCATGAGGTCTGGGTATTACCCTCTTTCAGTTTGTTGGTTCATACCTGTCCTATCAAAGTAACCGGGTTCTTAGGGGATCCCAATATCATTGACTACCCTCAATCGGTCATAACTCCAGCATCACAATCTTTTCTTGCAGCCAGAACCATCACGAGAGTTTAGCCTCAATGGGCGTAGCATACTGCTACTTTTCTAATGGCCAAGTTGGGTCATTTAAGGTTCTAAGGTCGGTTGGTGCTTAACGACTCCTCAGAAGACCCATATTCTCCTCGTTGCGACACAAGGGATATCGGTACAGACCAAGGCGCCACACCAACGTAGCCACCGCTTCACCCATGTCGGTCTACGCCGGACAGGTCCCTCACAGCTTATGCTACCTAACAGGGTATCCCCAGATCCGGGTTAGGATCTATGTAACTCCGAAACAGCCCACAATAATAAAGCAAACAAACACAGCAATTGAAAACACAAGTGATCTTAGTCCTAAGGTACACCTCACTTTATAAGAGTCCCCAGCAGAGTCGCCAGTTCTGTGATCAGTGGATCTGGAACTGACTGTTTAACGCTGGTTCGCGAAATGTCGCGGAAGCAAGAGTCGCCACCGTCTTTTATTTTCTCCAAGTGGAAAGGACAAAAGCACAGAAAAATTCCTTAAAGAGATTGCTCTCGGTTCGGGAGGTAGGTTATAGAAAGGGAAGGTGTTAGCACCCTTTCTATCCATGGTTATCCATGGGCTCTTAGATACTTGCTCATTTGTGTTTTCAAAATGGTTTGTTTGCTTTTCAATTGTGGGTTTTAAAAAGTTTCTTTGAAAATTCCAGTTCGACTCTTGTATCTGTCCTCAAGAGTGTTTGAAAAATTGCTTTCGAAAGCTTTTTGAAAAGGTGTCGGTGTGAAAAGTATTTTTGAATTTGTTTTGAAATTAGAGCAAGTATCTAGAGTCGTCTACCTACCCTAAGGAATTCGTCTGTGTAAATGTCCTTTAAAGTAGTGCCATCCCACCATTGAGAGGTAGGTAGCACCACCGTTGGAGGTGTCCGGGTCAATTCGAGGGTTCGGGACATGGTGATCACCAGAGCAATAGGAAGATACCCTAGAAGCTACCCTCATGCCAGGTTCCCGGATCATGAGGACTTACTAAGACATTCTCTACTCGACGATCACCTTTCGAGGCAAGGCAACAGTGAGACGTACCCTAGGGGTGGTGTGTGATTTGTGTGTCAGATTCAGATATTTAGTCTTGTTCATGTCATGGGCGGTCTACGCGTTTGTTTTTACTTTATCATTCATTCTTGCATGCATTTACTTAACAGTTAAAAAGATGCGGAAAATTAAAGTTCCTAAACTATTACAAAGGCGCGGGTCCACATCGCCAAAATAAATCCAGGACCGGATTTGACAGAAAGTAAATAAAGTGCGAGAAATAAAATGTCTGAGTTTACAAGGCTTTGGGAGAATTACATAAATATTTAAAAGAAGGAAATAAATAAAATGCGCAAAGAGAATAAAAAAATCGCAAGCGAGGGCGTTGGACCCTTTTTAATGAAATTAAATTATGAATATTAAATTAATGAAATTAAAAAGAAAAAGAAATTATTTTTTGAGTTTTTTTGTATTTATGGGTTTTTATGAGAATTAAATGGAATTAAAATATTAACCCTAATTCTAGTTTTTTATTTATTTATTGAGAAAAACATGTTAAAGTTAAACCTCAAATTAATTTAGCTATTTACATGATAATTTAATTACAAAAAATAATATTCAATAATTAATTATGGTGAAAAAGAGAAAAAAAGAATAAAAGTAATTAAAACCTAATTCTACAAATTTTAAGGTTATTAGAAAAAAAATATTAAGATTTAAACCTAAATTTAACCTAATTAGTTAGTGAGATTTATTTATAAAAATATTAACATAAAATATATTAGTTTTTGTCTTTTCTGATTTTTTTGTTATTTTTTATATTTTATGAAAATAAGTTAAATTAAAGGAATTAATTAAAAAGAAATAATTGAAATAAATAAAATAAGGAAAAGAAAGAAAATACAATACCTTGGGGGGTTTCTGTCCCCAATTGGAGGTAAAGCCCTAGCAATTCTGGCCCATTAAGCCTTGGCCCTATTGACTTTTTGGCTAGCGTGTAGGTGCGTTGACTGCAGCATATCATAGACCTTGATTCTGGACCATTGGATTAATGTCATAGGCCATGTGGCAAGCTGGATATGAGGGACGTATGGTGGATCTTAGGAGTGAATCTGCATAGGATTAAGTTGAGAGAAAAAATATTGAAAGAGAGTGGGGGACCTGGGAATCGAACCCAGGTCCCAGTGCCTTATGAAACAATGCCTTCACCATCTGTACCAAACGCGCGTTTTGAATATATAATGACAATTAATTGTTATAAGAGAAAAGTGGTCAGTGGCTCAAAAAGTAGAAAAAACGCGCGTGGAATTCAAATGACCCAACCATCATTCGCCACCTAGCCTTCTTCTTCCTTGTTGCATTTTCCTGAAATAAAAAACAATTGAATAGCGGGGGTTTTAAACCCCCCCAAAGCATGCAATTTTCCAAAATAGCGATTAGGCCATATGGCCACATAATGGAGATTCTTTAATGGCGATTCTTAATACAACGCGTAAAAACTCAATTAAATCACATGGTTAGTTTCAGAATCATTCAATTAGTGTGAATCCATAAAAAAAATGCAATGAAAATGCTTGAATATTAAAATACGATTATGCATAAAATTGAAAACAGTTTGACTTATAACTACCAATTCTTGATGTTTCAAGCTATGATTTTGATTCAGACTCCTTTCTTGAAGCTTCAGGAACACAATAGAATAAGTATTTGGCCTTGAATCGCACTGTAACCTAGTTTTCAGTTTTGGAATTTTTGTCAAAAAACTCAAACTTGGTTATTGATGTATGGCGCAGCTGGGAGGTCATTGGCATTAGGGTTTGCATTATGTATATATGTGTGAAGGTTTTAGGTCAAAGAAACCAAACCAAAACCTTTGCATTCATGATTTTCAAGATTTGATTCTTAAGAATCTTTTCCAATATTTCTTCATGAAGAATCATGTCAATTTGCTCCAATTCTTTCCTTTTTTGATATGCACGAAATCCTTAGTGAATCATGAGTGATTGTCTTGCACAAAAAGATTTGAAAACCTAGTTTTGGTATTTTTCATATATTTTAATTAATTAAATGAATTATTAGCAATTAAAATTCAAATAAATAAAATAAAAATGATGAAAAACTTCCCTTTGGGCCAAATGGTCGTGCACATGTTTTGGATGATGAATCTTGGAAGAAAAAGAGGCCCATTAGCAATTTTAAGACATTTGAAGCAAAGTTGACTTTTCAAAATATCCAAAAATTTCCCAACTTCCACAAGGCATAACTTGCTCAATTTTTAAGCTTTGCTCATGTTCTTAGACATTTTGGAAAGGTCTTGAAGTCCTCTAACCAATTCCTTTGGTCCCATGTCATTTTGATTTACCAATCTCAAGTTATGGCCTTTGACTTAAAGTCCCTTTTTGTTGACTTTTGAAAATGACCTATAATGTTGAAATTGATAACTTTTTGTGAGAGCATTTCTTGGACTTGAAGTGTGAAGAGGAGTTGTAGGAAATGTCTTTATCTTCAAAATGAGCTTTGGATGGAATTTTTCTGATAATCCATGTGGAAGTTATTCCTTGGTCAAGTTACAGTTGACTTTTTCAACTGCCCAAAAATGGAAACTTTTGCATCTTGAGACTTTTTGAGCCAAGCTTTGAGAATCATGATCAAGAATTGATCAAATGATGTTTGTGGCTTCAAAATGAGATGTTGACCAAAAATTTGAACTTTTGACTGTCAAATGACCATTTTGCCCCTACAGTTGAGTGTAGTGCAATTAGGGTTTTTGACTGTGCAATTTTGTGCTGTAAGTCTTGAAACTTGGTATGAGGATGCTTGGCAATGTTTATAAGCATTTGGGACTTGATTGGACCCTTGGAAACTTCACTTTCTTTGTCAAAACCAAAACCCTAATTTTTGACTATTAGGAGGCCCTTGAACTGTGCAACCCTTGGGGAGATTTTGAAGCTTTGACTTGGCAAATCCTTGAAGAATATGGGAGGGCAAATTTTGGGGTACAACAGGGATCCTTTGGACTTAAGCATCTTGATGAAAAATGAAACCCTAATTTGAGGTATACTGCCTTAGGAGAGAGTTGGTCTAGTCAACTCTTGGACTTCCTTGAGCAACTTGGGGACCTCAATTGACATGTATTGAGTAAAATGAGAGTGCAAATTTTGGGGTACAATAGCTTCCCCTGTTCAATCTTCTTAAACCTGAGGATGTAGATTGGTTGTTCTGCCTTTCGTGATCTGAAGGTGGAAGATGATTGAACACTAAAGTGCCCAGAAATTTGCACTCGCATGAAGTGGCCCTTGATTTGTGATATCAAGAATGGGATTACAGATGCCATTTGGAGGCCGAGGATTGAAGATTGTCAGAGATGGGCTTAAATATGCCATCCTGGATGCGACAGAGAATTGGAGGAGATGGGCTTAAAGATTCCATCTAGAGAATGTGGATTTCCTGTCTTGGGAGAAATAGAGTTTTAGGAACTTCAGTTGTTCGTTACTCAACTGGGGAATAACTCTGGCTTGAGGAAGCGGAAGTGTACTACGTATCTGGTCGGGGTACAAGCTGCACTACGATTTACTGGGGAACTGCGAAACCACTCGTGTTTGATCGGGTCCCGGCCTTACAGTGTTGTGGACTGCCGTCTGGAGATAAGAGAGGAGGAACCTGGATAGTAAGGTTATGAGAAGGAATCTGGATAGTAGGGTTGCTTCGATATGAAAGCCTGGATAGTAGGGTTGTGATAAGGAACCTGGATAGTAGGGTTACTTCGATATGAAATCCTGGATAGTAGGGCTGTGAGAAGGAACCTGGATAGTAGGGTTACTCTGGTATGAAAGCCTGAATAGTAGGGCTGTGAGAAGGAAGCTGGATAGTAGGGTTACTTCGATATGAAATCCTGGATAGTAGGGCTGCTGAGAAGGAACCTGGATAGTAGGGTTACTTTGGTATGAAAGCCTGGATAGTAGGGCTGATGGGAAGGAACTTGGGTAAGGTTGTTTCGTGAGAATTTTGGGTAAAACTGCATCTGAACCGAGAAGGAACCTTGGTAAGGTTACTTTGTAAGGAGTTTGGGTAAAACTACATCTGAACTGAGAAGGAACTTGGGTAAGGTTTCTTTGTTAGGAGTTTGAGTAAAACTGCACCTGAACTGAGAAGGAACATGGGTAAGGTTGCTTTGGGATAAATCTGAGTGAAACTTCAAAAGGAACCCGCGTAAGGTTACTTTGGGATAAGTTCGTGTAAAACTACAAGAGGAACCTGGGTAAGGTTACTTTGTGATAAGTTCGTGCAAAACTTCAGGAGGAACCTGGGTAAGGTTACTTTGTGATAAGT
This sequence comes from Vicia faba, assembly GCA_948472305.1. Lineage (NCBI taxonomy): Eukaryota > Viridiplantae > Streptophyta > Magnoliopsida > Fabales > Fabaceae > Vicia > Vicia faba. The sequence continues at coordinate 208,936,915 of OX451738.1, read as the reverse complement.
TCGTGTAAAACTTCAGAAGGAACCTGGGTAAGGTTACTTTAGGCTAAGTTCGTGTAAAACTTTATTTGGAAATGTATGAGAAAATACCCGTGTAAGATTTTTTAGGATAAACCCGTGTGAAGCTGCATTTGATCGTGCAGATAATTACTTTGTTTAGTTTCAGGAGCTAATCTTGAACTTGCTGGAAGTTGTTGATAATAACCATATTTCCTGAAAAGGTACATGATTAATCATATATGATGCATGACATGCATTGTATGATGATGTTCTCAAAATAAATGAGATTATGCCGTATGAAATATGTATGCGCACGTCATGATATATGAACATGAAATACTATTGTGGCACATCCGAGTTTGGGAAAATAAATCCCTAACTGCTGTTGGAGAGTAATGGAAATTGAGTTCCTGATTGTCGTAGAAAAAGTTGTTCTCCTACTTCCGCTGAGGATGGTGAACCGGAGATGACCATGTTAGGGATTTTCCCCTTGTTTACAACTACTCTACCGGGGGAGAGACTCTGTTTGAGAATAACTCTGCGGGAGAATAACTCCATTGGGGATGAGCTTTCGTATTCAGAGAAATAAACTCTACTCAGGAGAAAACTATATGAACCGCTTGCGATTACAAAATTTGGCTGGGGAATATAGACGTCGACTCTACGAAAGAGCTTGGCCGGGGAAAGTAACTCCTGTTTGGGGAAGCAGAGATCAAAACTTTGGTTGCCTCTACTCTGGGGAGTGTAGATGTTATTGGGACGCATGCTGAGGATATGACAATGACTTTGCATCAAGACTTTTCTGCCCCTGTACCTGCTGGAGAAAGTGCCTGCGGAGGCCTTGTGGATTGAGTGTCGTCCCAACTTATGAGGTGCTTGGTAACTATTGATCAGAATGATAAGTTTTCTACTGATAGGCAAGTGATAAGATAACAGGACATAGTCGTACGCTTTAATCCCTAACTTTTGCCTGGACTGTCTTTTCATATTTTCAGTCCACCGGGATACCCTTTCTTGCCCAAGCCGCCTTTTCAGGTTTTCGACTTGCCGGGTGTACAAATATTTTTTGTTTTTATCCCTAATTTTTTCCCAAACCCTTTTGGTTCCCCGGGATGCCCTTATTTTTGCCTAGGCCATTCAACCTAGCGGGTCTTTGTTTATGCGCAGTATTTTCTGACTATGTCCACACTCTCAGGGTGTAGGGAGTTGTCACTGTTGGTAGTGTTGTGTTGCCACACTACCAAAAGATGTTTGTTTGATCGTACAATATTCGTTGCTGAAATTCACGCCCAATGCCCCCAAGTGGTTCAGATGGAGATCTTCCCCTGGCTATTTGGCATCTTTGAGAGATTACTTGAATCTTGACTTGACTGCCCCAGATGATGGACAATGATCATGTCGTGCCCCTTGGTTGGAAGTGTTTTTCCGCTTGAGGTGATCCTTTTTATTGAAAAGGTTTTTGTTCACTAGATATTCATCATGCGAATTTCTCTGCTGCTGAACAAATAGTCATATGCAAACAATGTTATTTTAAGAATGCAAAGCTTACGTCTGTCTTGAAGTTTTGAAAATGCAGTTTTTATTTTATTTTTAGAAAAAATAGAATTTTGCAAAGATGTGATATCAACTCAAGATTTGTAACAGACCTCCAGGAGTCAGGATACATTTTGTAACAATATACTTTCGAACTAACCCATGCTTCAGCTAGGACTTTTAAGGGTTATAATGTAGCCTGGTTCACGGTTTAAGAAACAAAGAATAAAGGCTTAAATTTTATTCGTACCCACCCGTTCTTCGTGATGTTCTTCGATCCTAAACTCAGCTAATTGTGCATTTAGATCCCGTTTGAGTCTTTGCTCTGATATTCCAGTGATGGTTCGGGTACTGACAGATTATTTTGAATAGGCAGTCATTTCCTTTTTTGTTGAGGGTTTGTAGGACCTCTTTCTTTTTGATTTTATTATCCATGTCTTTTTCCTGAATTGTTTCTTTTGTGATTACAGTCAGCGGGATGCCCCAGTGTTTTTTTCTTAAGTCTCCTTCATAGGTTTTGACTTAATGGGTTTTTATTTCGAGAGATAATGTCTGCCTGCTTGGATGATTATGCGGAACCATCACCATCTTCTGATTCAGAAGGACGTCTTCGAGGCCATTCATTGTGTACGAAGTGAAAGATTGTGACTGAATGCGCCTCTGAATTAACTGAGAAAACTACCCTGCCCCAGGTTGTGATTAAGGGTTTTAATTTGTGTGAAAGAAAAACTCCTACTTCTTTGGCTCAAAGGGGTTGACTAGGGATTATCTTCCTTATAACTCCACTGTTTAGGATTTGAAACAACTCCTGTACATCATCAGCGGGGTCCATTCAAAAGCATACTGTAGAGATCGTGGTATCGTTTTTGTCATCCTCCCTCTAAAGGCTCAAAACTTTTTTTCGAGAGTTAAATATCACAAAAGGAACGCAATTTAAATATAGTGAATATGAATGAATTGATTCAAAACAGACATATGCAATGCATTGATAAAGTAACAGAGTTTGACATGAATAGATGTTCGAACAATCAAAAGAAAATTGAAAATTGAAAATTGAAAATTCTAATGAACAAAAGCCTCTTCGTCTGATCTTGTCACTTCAGAGGACGTGCCTTGGAGGGATGGTAGAAGAACTCAGCCTGACCATCTCGTGTAAACTCCAACACTCCTTCATCAATCAAGTCCTGAATTTTATATTTCAGCCTCCAACAGTCGTCAGTATCATGCCCCGGGCTGTTGGAATGGTATGCACACCTTGCATCAGGATTGTAGTTAGGGGAAGAAGTCTTGGGATTCGGATGAGGTCCTATCAACGTAATCAGATTCATCCTTAACAGGTGTTGCAAAGCTTGAGACAATAACATGTTGAGTTTGGTAAACTGCCTTTTGGGCATATCTGGCTTACTCTGATTAACCCGTTGTTTTTGGAGAGGTTGTTGTTGGACCTGTGATGTAGTAGCAATTTGGAAAGGTCCACTCTTCTCCAAACCAACCTTTTGTCTTCTTGGAGGTTGATCAATGACTTGGTCCCCGGCCTCGACTGTTTGCTTCATACTGTTGTATCCTTATTGATGAAGTTGGTTGATGATTGTTTTCAGCTCTTCTTGTCTTAAGGCTAGGCCTTGGATAAGAGACATCTGCCCCAACATCTGGGTTCTCATTGCATCTACCTCAGCTTGCAGTTGTTCCAGCCGTTCGTCCTTATTGTCTTCAGGACTTTTCTTGACCAAGTTCCCAGCGAGGAGTGTTTTCAACTCTTCCTGCCCCTTGGATAGGTTTAGGAATTTTTTGCCTGAACTGAGCTTCTTGAGTTTGAAGATCTTTGTTGTCTTGTTTGAGAGCCATTGCTGAAATAAACAGCGAGAACATGAGAGACCTGTACTGGAAGACCTGTTATGCAATGATATGTATGATATATGTAAGCAATGTTTTCAAGGATCTCGCGGGGTAAACAAGAAACTGTTAGAATTTGATTGCAACTTGATTGAAGAAACTTCGTGTCATTGAGAGTCCTTCTTATAGAGTCAAGCTCACCATATCGATTGGGTCATAGCCACTGACTCAAGTTATCGTGTTTTGATCTCTAGACGACATTGGCTAGAGGAAAATAAATCCCCTTGCCCCTTGCTAGACGTCTGATTTACTATAACCTGCATCACAAACCCTTGAGATCCTTAAAATGGTTAAGGAAATATTAAGGCATGATGTTATGATGTGTGTTGTACCCCAAAATTTGCCCTCCCATATTTCTCAGTACATTCCAAGTAAGGTCCTCAAATTGCTCAAGGAAGTCCAAGGGCTGACCAGACAAAACCCTCCCCTAAGGCAATCTACCTCAAATTAGGGTTTCAGTTTGCACCAAGGTACTCGAGTCCAAAGAGTCCCAAATGCTCATCATTGTCCTAATATGTCCACAAGATCATCTGTGTCAAGTTTCAAGCCTTGTAGAGGAAGTTTGCTCAGTCAATTGCTCAAAGGGCTGAAAATCGACTATGCTAGGGCAAAACTCAACTTTGTTCTACATACAGTCAAACTTCAAGATTTTTGGTCAACATTCTCATTTTTAAGTATTATTCATCATTTGATCAAGGGTTTATCATGATTCCTCAAGGATTGTTCACAATTCATCAAAATCCAAAAGTTGCTAAATTAGGGTTTTGTAGGAAAAGTCAACTCAACTTTGACCAAGCATAACTTTCTCATACTTTATCAAAAATGACCCATCCAAAGCTCATTTTGAAGAGGATGTAATTACCTACAATTCATCTTCAGCTTCCAAGTTGAAAATATGCAATCATAAGAAGATATGAATTTGGACATTATAGGTCATTTTGAAAAGTCAACAAAAACACCTCTTTTGTCAAAGCTTCATACATGAACATGGAAGACTCAATTGAGATGAGACCAAAAGGGTTGCTTAGAGAACATCCTAATATTTCTAAAACGTCCAAGAACACATCTCTAGGGTCAAAATTGAATGAGTTATGCATTGGTGAAGTTGACCCTTTTTGCAAAATTGCCAAAAGTCAAATGTGCCCAAAATTGCAATTTTTGTCAAATGGGCCCAACTTTTTGTGCTTGCATTGAGTTTGTAACATGATCCACGACCCATGATCCTTCCCACTTGTCTTTATTTTATTTTTATCATTTATTTTGATTTTTATTTCAATTAAATTAAATAAAATCAAAATAAAATCATGAAAATATCAAAACTAATCAAAGCTTGAGATTTTGTGCATGTTTAGGTCTCTTATACAGATGGAAAGAGAATCAAATCGTGCAAGATTCATTTGGACACAAAAAGATTGGATTTGGCTTGATTTGGAAAGATTTACATAATAATCAAATCATGATTCAATCATCTTAATTGAGAAAGATTTGAAGCAAGTTTGTAACCTAATTCATTCTAGGGTACATATAGGACAAGTGCAGATCAAAAACCAGGAGATTGGAGGCGTGAAAAGAGAAGAACAAATCTCAAAATTTCAAAGGAAAATTGCAATCTGATTTCTTAGTTCCAGGCTTCCTCAAGCCATTCCAAGCACACCATTCGTTTGCTGGAGATCCAAGGACCCTATCTCAATCACTAGCAAGCCTCATAACCTCCAAAAACTTGCTGTAAGCATCTCACGACATTCATACTTTTTTGAAATCGAGTATCATGATTATGGAATTTGTAGCATGATTTCTTTGTATATTCTTGATCCTTAAATTATTTGCAAGATATTGGTTATGTTCAATTTTATTTTCATTAACTGTAGAGCAAGATGCCATAGTTAGGGTTCTTGGCTCGTTTTTGGGGTTTTTCTTTACAGGTACAATTGGCTATGGATAAGGGTACCATGATGCTCGTGAGGTTGTCACGAGTTGATTGGTACCATTGTTGTGTATTTATCATGCTTGTACAGGATTTTGCAGAAGCCCGGGGTTATACCTACACCCTTTGTCCGTAGGTAAAAGTTGCTGAACTTTTAGCAACGGAGGGAGGAAGAAGAAGGGTAGCGTGGCATCCTGTGATTCGCCCATTCAAAAATTCGCGCGTTTTGATAATTGTTATTTTGTTTTCCAATTATAATAATTACTTGTTGTTCCATATACAACAAAGCGCGCTAGCTCAGATGGTCATCATGTGTTAGGAAAAGCCAAAGGGCCTGGGTTTGATCCCCAGGTCCCCCCATTTGCTCAATCTTATTTTGCCTTGTATGTTCATGTGTGCAGGCTTCTCATATGACCACCATACACCATCATCCTTCAACCACCAGATCTCCAGCATGCTAGATCCAACGCCTATCACATGGAGGTCTACCATAGGCCTAATCAAGCTTGCAACATGGGATCTGGAAAAGTCAAGTGGGCTAGGCGTTTTGGGCTCAGAAAATGCAATTAACACCCCCCTTCTTGCTACAAAACCAGGCCCATTTTCTTTATTTTCTTATATTTCTTTTATTTATTTATTTTGTTTAAATTATTTTCTAACACAAATTAATTCTTTTTTTACAAAACTCATAAAATCAATTTTCACAAATTTAGATTTAGGTATTATTTTCATCAAAATTAATTCAATATTAGTTTAATTTAATTTTAGGGTAATTCAAACTTCTTTTTGTAAATAATTAAAATCAAATTAGAAAAACTAGGTTTGTTCTTGATTATATTTTTATTTCTTTTCATAAAATAACGAAAATACAAAAATAGGTCAAATTAATTATTTTTCTTAAATAAAATTAATTAGTCATTAGGTTTTCATTACTTATTCAATTAAAACCTTATTTTTTTCAAAATAATCAAAAACCACAAAAAATACGATTTTTCTTTCAATTAGGTTTAGACTGGGTCAAAACCCTATTTTTTTCTCGTCCTTAATTCATCGCGCGCATTTATTATTTTTACGATATTAATGTAACTGCTCATGGTATGTAATAGTTTAATTAGGATTTTCTTTATTTATTGTTTTTACGGGTTTTTGGCTATGTAATTAATCCCCCTCCCCGAAGCCTTGTAATAGCGTAGTTTTATTTCTCGCATTTTTATTTTCGTAGAATATTAACTGTTAGATGTATGATAGTAGGATTGCATGACAGGACTGTATGTTAATTTAAAATGGCTAGCAAACCATAATGTGCAAAGATAATAACTGAAATCAAATCACTCGCACATGCACACTCCTAGGGTTTACTCTCACTTCGGTTGCCTTCGTTAAAAGATCATTAAGTATAGGGTATTTTAGTGGTCGCTCTCTTGTCTAAACAAAGATCAAATGTCCCTTTTGGAAATGTTGCCTCAGAAATGTTGCCTCAGAAAGGTTGCCTTGGAGATGTTGCCTCGAATATGATCTTATGACACTAGGGTTATTAATAAGACGTCCTCACACTGCTTTAGTGATCGTACGTCCCTTTCCAATTGACCCTTACAACTCCAACGACGGTGCTACCTACTCCTTAATAGTAGGATAACATTGTCTAAAGGAAACAAGAACAGAAACATTCTTTTTTCGAGTAGGTAGATGCTAGTGGGTACTTGCTCAAAATAAACTTTTTCACAATTACACTTTTCCAAACAAAGTTTTCAAAAACACTTCGTAACACTCTTGAGGACTAATACAAGGGTTAGAACGAAGTAAAACCAAAACTTTTCAAAACAAACATACACAAGAAACTTTTAAAAGATGAGCAAGTACCTAAGAGCCCGTGGAAAACCACAGATAGAAAGGGTGCTAATACCTTCCCTTTCTATAATCTACCCCCCGTACTTAAAATCTCGAAAAAGGAATTTTTCTGTGCTTTTGTCCTTTCCAGTTGGATAAAATAAAAGTCGGTGGCGACTCTTGCTTACCGCGACATTTTGCAAACACAAACGCAAAATGCAAACTTGTATTTTCTCAAAACAGTCTGGTTCTTCCACCGTATCACAGAACTGGCGACTCTGCTGGGAAATATAAGTGGGGTATACCTTAGGATTAGTTCATCATAAATTGCTTCTCTTGTTTGTTTTGGTTGCTTTACTGTTAAAGGGTTTCGTATTGGGAGTTACTATAGATCCTAACCCGGATCTGGGGAATACCTTTTAGGTAAGTAGCAATAAATTATGAGGGAACTGTACGGTGTAGACCGATACGGTTGAAGCAGTAGCTACGTTGATGTGGCACATTGGTTGGTACCGGTATCCCTTGTGGAGAAACGAGGAGAATACGGGGCTGCTATGTGTGTCGTTAAGCATCAACTGACCTTAGAACCCATAATTGACCAACTTGGCCATTAGGAAGTAGTGAGATAGCCGGCCTCGGTGTAAAGCTGAGAACTGGTTGATACTCGATGCTACACTCATTGAGACCATACTCTCGAGATAGTTCCGGCCGCAAGAAAAGATTGCGTGAGCTGAAACCATGACCAATGAAGGATGGTCAGTGATATTGAGAACCTCTAGAACCCGGTTAATTTTGTTAGGACAGGTTGAAACCAACTGAACTCCAAGAGGGTAATACCTTGACCCCATGCAAGCCTTAAACTTAAGGGCTATTGTGTGACTTGTTTGCCTTTACCATGTCTGTTATCTGCTATACCTGTTGTTTGTTTTACCATGACATCATGCATCATAACATAGCATGCATACTTCATAATACTAACCATTTCAGAGACCGAGGGGATTTATCTTTGTCTTGTTTTGCAAATTATGTCTTCCATGCGCAGAAACACCATCCGAGTTAACTTTGTACAAATACCTGTTCAACTCAAAGAGTTAGCCTCAAAAGTTTATGAGACTTCTTCATTCATTAAGAGACATGGCCAACTTCTTAGCTTGGTTATTTCAAAGTTTGACAAGCAGATGATGAGTGTGCTTTTTCAGTTCTTCGATCCTGTGCATCATTGCTTCACTTTCCCAGATTATCTGCTAGTTCCCACTTTGGAAGAGTTTTCTCACTTATTGGGCATATCCATCCTTGAGCAGATGCCCTTCACAGGTTTGGAAGAGACTCCTAGATCAGAAGACATTGCTTCAGCTCTACATTTGAAACGGGCTGATGTAGTATCTAATTGGGAGACACGAAGCGGGGTTGAAGGTTTCTTAGCCAAGTTTCTGATGGATCAAGCTCACTTATTCTGGGATAACTTAGATTTTCAGGCTTTTAAAGATATCTTGGCTCTCCTTATCTACGGTTTGGTTCTCTTTTCGAATCCAGATTCCTTTATAGATGTGAATGCGGTTAAGATCTTCCTGTCTCGCAATCCTGTGCCTACTCTTCTGGGTGATATCTTGCATGCACTCTACACTCGTACTGTGCGTAGAAGAGGGACCCTCATGTGTTGCATGCCTTTGCTGTCAAGGTGGTTTATTTCGCACCTCCCTAAGTCTCTGTTGAAAATTGAAGAAGGTTTAGGATGGTCTTACAGGATAATGTCCCTTGCCCATACAAACATTCTTTGGAGTTCCAAGGCTATGGAAAGCATTGTTGTCATTGATCGTTGTGGAGGATACCCTAATGTCCCGTTGCTTGGAATCAGAGGGGGTATAATCTATAATCCCTTCTTAGCTCTGCGACAATTCGGTCGTGCTCGGAGAGACGGTCCTCATGAGCTACTTCTTACAGATATTGAAGTTGACTACAAGGAGGACGTTGACGAGCATCGCCGAAGGTTTATACGAGCCTGGGGCATGGTGAACAGATCTGACCCTCAAGAGCTAGGACCAAGGACTTCTCTCCCTATGCAGCCTTACCTCCAGTGGGTCTGAGCTCGTGCTCAGAAGCTTGGAATGCCTTATGAAGCCGTGTTGCCAGTGATTGTGAAGCCCACCAATGAGGAGGGCATTCCTTATACAGTCCTTTATCCCTATATTCCCACTGATCTTGGGGCATTGAAGAGATCCTGGATTCAGCTGAAAGAGGAGAGGGATACCTACCGAGAAAAATACCATGAGCAAGAAAGGAAGATCTTGAAGCTCTTTAGGCAACTCGAGAATGAAAGAACGATCAATGATTACGTTAGCACCAAGGGGGAAACGTCCATGGGATTTCTGATTTTGCTTTTTCTAGTTTAGATTTTTTTTCCATTTATTTCTTTGTAACGCCTCAAAGGAATTGTTGAACCTTTTTACCAGTTAATCTAATAAAGTCTGTTTTATTTTGGTTTGCAAATTTAAATCTCCCAAAGTCTTTGAAATCATTACATATGCATCCCATTATTATGCACACCATTACAGGTACCATCACAGGTTTCTCGTCTTCTTCGCTGTTTATTTCAGCAATTATGTCTTCTGATCAAGCTATCAAAGATCTTCATGCACAAAATGCCCAGTTCCAAGAGATGTTCTTAAGCTTGGCTAAAGGGAAAGAGGATTTGAAAGCTCTCATCCTGAAAGAGAAAGAGAAAGAGAAGAAGAAGAAGAAAGTTATTCTTCTGAGTATGCGTAAAAGGTTTGGGGATAGGCTGAAACAACAAGCTGATCTGTCCCTTTCATCCAAGGAAGGGGAGAACCAAGAAGAAGAAAAGGGCCCCAGTCCTGCCATTTCTGATGATGACACTGATTATGATGAAGAGCAATATCCTCCTGCTGAGGATAGGTACAAACAACTAGAAGACCGTCTGAGTGCTATGGAGATTCAGAGGATCCCTTGTTTGGATTTCGGAGATCTAGGATTGGTATCAGGAGTGGTGATTCCTCATAAGTTCAAAGCTCCGGTTTTTGCTAAGTACAATGGAGTGTCCTGTCCTAAACTCCATCTCCGCTCGTATGTCCGGAAAATTCAACTCCACACTGCTGATAGAAATTTGTGGGTACATTTCTTTCAAGATAGTCTGTCAGGGACTCAGCTTGAATGGTTTTATCAGTTGGAAGGAGCCAATGTCTGAAATTGGGAGGACCTTGCTGCTGCTTTTTACAAGCAGTATCAATATAACGCCGACCTTGCTCCCATTCGTACTCAGCTTCAGGGTATGTCTATGGGTGCAAGTGAAGGTTTTAAGGACTATGCTCAAAAGTGGAGAGATTTGGCTGGTAGAGTCCAACCCCCTTTGTCTGATAGGGAGTTGGTTGACATGTTTCTGGGGACGCTGTCGGGTCCATTTTTCAATCATCTGATCGGCAATTCGTCATCTGAGTTTACTGAATTGATTTTGACTGGGGAAAGAGTAGAAGCTGGTATCCAAAGTGGTAAGATACAAAAAGGTACTCCAGAAAGAAGCTAGTGCAGTCTATGGCCCGAGGGGCCAAAGCAGACCTGAACACCGTCAAGCGGTAAATGCGGTAGTGATATCAAGACCCACCGTTTCCCTACAATGCAACAATCAGCAAAGAATGGAGAGACCGCAGAGACAGTACACTCGGCTCAATATGACCTTGTCTCAAATTCTACCACAATTATTGAAGACCAACCTGGTAACTCTGAGGGAAGCCCCGAAGAATCCCAGCACCACATCTCCGCTATATAACCCAAACGCCCGCTGCACCTATCACTCTGATAGCCCAGGTCATGATATAAACAACTGTCGGGCTTTAAAGAACAAAGTGCAAGACTTGATCGAAGCTAAAGAGATTGAGTTTGACGCTCCGGAGAAGCCCAATGTCATAATTACTCCCATGCCCAAACATGGTCATGGAGTGAATGCTGTGTACGATGATTTATTTGTGACCTCCGTGGAAGAAATCTCTACTCCTTTGATGACAGTTAAGAAGAATCTCTGGTTGGCCGATTTATTTCCGGGCTGTGGAGAAAGTTACCACAAGTGTTCAATTTTGCCTACTGGTTGCCATTTATTGAAATCAGGTGTTCAGCACCTGATGGATAACAAAGAGATCCTGTTTGAGAAGACTACGATTCTGTTTGTTCCAATTGAAGATGTTGCCATCATAACCATATCCGCCAATCCTTCCAAGGCTTCCTCGAGAAAGCCTGTTAGGATTACATCCATCCCAAGAGTTGCTCCGTTAATGATTACTGTCCCTGGTCCTATCCCATACACTTCGGATAAGGCTGTCCCTTGGCACTACGATGCAGATGTGTATTACCATGGAGTTAAACAAGACTTGAAGAATGAGGAAGCTGATGCTGATATCAGCAATATTGTCGAGACTAGCAAGGTCACCAGAAGTGGAAGACTCTTTTCTCCCGAGATTTCTCCTCCGACTGTTCACAAACCTATTGTCATTCCATCTGCTAGTACATCAGCTACCATCCCAATGCCTATTCCAGTTATCACCCCTGTCGCCGAGCCATCTGGCACTCGGGGCAAAGAAATCACAGGTGAGCCTGCCCGGACGGAGGCACCTAAGAAGATCATTGTAGAAACCTCTAAGCAGGAGATAGAGGAAATTCTGAAGATCATCAAGAAGAGTGACTACAATGTAGTCGAGCAGCTAGGGCAGACCCCGTCTAAAATCTCCATGTTATCCCTTTTATTAGGCTCTGAAGCCCATGCAAAGGCTTTAATTTCTTTCCTCAAAATTGCGCATGTGCCGCAGGAAACTTCTGCCGATCAATTCAAAGACTGTGTGACTAGTTTGACTTCCGACAATGGGCTAGGTTTCTCAGACGCAAATCTGATTGCTAAAGGAAGAAATCACAATGATGCTCTGCACGTCTCAATCGAGTGTAAGGGCACTACTATGGCCCATGTACTAGTGGATACCGGGTCCTCTTTAAATGTTTTGCCAAAGAAAGCATTAGACCGTCTAGATTGTGAAGGTTTGATTTTAAAACCGAGCAATATTGTGGTTAGCACTTTCGACGGGTCAAAAAGGATGGTGCACGGGGAAGTGGACGTCCCGGTTAAAGTTGGCTCTCAGACTTTCGCATCTACTTTCTATGTGATGGATATCCGACCATCGTATTCTTGCTTGCTGGGTCTCCCATGGATTCATAAGGCTGGGGCAGTGACTTCCACGCTCCATCAAATGTTGACATATCCGGTAAAAGGGAAGATTGTCACGGTGCAGGGTGAAGAGGAGTATATGGTGAGTCATCTTAATTCCTTTCGCTATGTGGAGATGGATGGGGAATTCATCGAAACCCTGTGTCAGAACTTTGAAGAAGTCCCCCAGACCTTGGCGTCGACTGAAGTTGCTACCGACAAACCTCCGATGAAGATGGCTTCTCTCAAGGATGCCAGGGCTGTAACTGAAGAAGGTGGGTGTGCAAATTGGGGTCAGCTTCCTAATTTCACACACAAAACTGAGAAGTTTGGTTTGGGCTTTACTGCAGAGGCTCAAAGGGCTGTTAGGCGTGCACGGATTGTAAGACCTCCTCTGCACATCAGTAATGCGGAAGTTAATGCGGTGGAAGACAGTGAAGAATATTCGGACATTGACAGTTGGATCTACCCTACCACCAATGGAGGATTGAACAACTGGACGACGAAAGACTTCATACTTGTTTCCTTTATTTCACAATAATTGACTTTTGTTTTGAGATTTGTAATAGACAGTTTGAAACTTTACGGCCCGGTGCCTTGCCCAAAGCACCTTGGCTTTACTTGTGAGGGCTTATTATTTATCATTTTCATATATCATCAATAAAACATTGGACGTTTCTTGCATTACAAATTTTGCGCTCATTGTTTTTCCTTTCTATCTCTCACTTTATCAAAACAACTATGCTCTTACACACACTCACGTATCATAATGCAGATCCATATCCACTCTGGATCCCATTGATAACAACTCTGCTACTGGCAGTTATGACTTCTAAAATCTGATCAACCAAGCCGATGACGAAGGTGAGGATGATTGTGAGGTACCTGGAGAACTTGCTAGACTGTTACTACAGGAAGAGAGGGTCATACAGCCTCATGAAGAGCCAGTGGAATCAGTGAATTTGGGGACCGAGGAAGATAGGAAAGAGGTCAAGATAGGTGCGAATCTGGAGCCTAGTGTTAAGTAACGGTTGATATAGATTCTACGCGACTATGTTGAGATCTTCGCCTGGTCTTATGAAGATATGACTGGTTTGGACACTGATATTGTGGTACACCGCCTGCCAACGAAAGAAGACTGTCCTCCGGTAAAGCAGAAGGTTCGCCATATGTGCCCTGAGATGTCTGAGAAAATTAAAGTTGAGGTCATGAAACAGTTTGACGTCGGGTTTCTAGCTGTCACTTCTTACCCATAGTGGGTCGCCAATGTTGTTCCAGTGCCTAAAAAGGATGGTAAGGTACGGATGTGTGTGGACTATAGAGATCTGAATAGGGCAATCCCCAAGGATGATTTCCCACTTCCTCACATCGATGTTTTGGTTGACAACACCGCGCAACATAGGGTCTTCTCCTTCATGGATGGGTTTTCTGGTTACAATCAGATTAAGATGGCTCCCGAGGACATGGAGAAGACAACCTTCATTACACAGTGGGGCACCTTCTGCTACATGGTCATGCCTTTCGGGTTGAAGAATGATGGGGCCACTTATCAACGCGCCATGGTTGCTTTGTTCCACGACATGATTCACCATGAGATTGAGGTTTATGTTGATGACATGATTGCAAGGTCGAGATTACCTTGATCATCTCCAGAAACTGTTTGACAGGTTGAAGATGTATAAGCTAAGGTTGAACCCGAACAAGTGCACCTTCGGGGTATGGTCTGGTAAGCTGCTGGGTTTCGTCATCAGTGATAAGGGTATTCAGGTGGATCCTGCAAAGGTAAAAGCTATACAATAGATGCCAGCTCCCCACACAAAAGGAAGTTAGAGGCTTTTTGGGACGGCTGAATTACATTTTCCGATTCATTTCACATCTGACTGCTACTTGTGAGCCAATCTTTAAGCTGCTGAAGAAAGATCAAGTGGTAAAATAGAATGATGAATGTCAGACCGCTTTTGAGAGAATTAAAGAGTATCTTCAAGAACCGCCAATTCTGATGCCTCAAGTTGAAGGAAGACCTTTGATCTTATACTTGATAGTACTCGATAATTCAATGGGGTGTGTGCTGGGGCAACATGACGAGTCTAGCCGAAAAGAGCACGCTATTTACTAACTTAGCAAAAATTTTACCGACTGTGAGACCAGATACTCATTGCTCGGGAAAACTTGCTGCGCTTTGGCATGGGCTGCTCACCGGCTGAGACAGTATATGTTGGCTCACACTACCTTATTGATATCAAAGATGGACCCAATCAAGTATATCTTCGAAAAGCCTGCCTTGTCCGAAAGAATAGCAAGATGGCAGATGATCTTAACCGAGTATGACATCCAATTCACAACTCAAAAAGCAATCAAGGGGAGTGTGTTGGCGGATCATTTGGTGCATCAGGCAGTGGATGACTACCAATCCATGAATTTGAAGTTCCCGGATGAGAATATCATGTTGGTGACCGACTGTGAAAAACCTGGACCGGATGAAGGACCTGAGGAAGGATCCCGATGGTTTATGTATTTTGACGGAGCTTCAAACGCATTGGGTAATGGCATCGGCGTTGTGATCATATCTCCTGAGGGCTGTCATATTCCATTCACCGCCCGATTATGTTTTAACTGCACCAACAATATGGCGGAGTATGAAGCGTGTATCCTGGGTCTTCGAGATGCTATTGACCTAAGGATTAAGTTCTTGAGTGTATTCAGAGATTCTGCTCTGGTGATCAGTCAGATCAAAGGTGAGTGGGATACGAAGCACCCAAATCTTATTCCTTACAAAGAATATGTATTGACGTTGCTCCCACATTTTGAGGAGATAACCTTTGAACACTTCCAAAGAGAGGAGAATCAGTTAGCGGACACGCTAGCTACCATGTCTTCTATGTTCATAGTCAGGTGGGACAATGAAGCTCCCCAGATTACCATCGAGAGGTTGGACAAACCTGCACATTGCTGTGACATCGAGACTGAAGAGGTAGCAGATAAACCCTGGTTCCACGAGGTAAAGAGGTATCTTGAGACTCAAGAATACCTCGAGGATGCATCTGTTAATGACAAGAAGTTCTTGAGAAGGTTCGCTGCGAAGTTCTTCATCAGCAATGGTATCCTTTATAAACGTAACCATGATTCAACCTTACTGCGATGTATGGACAAAAGCGAGGCAGAAAAGATCATGACAGAGTTACATGAAGGTATCTCCGGAACTCATTCTAGTGGACATACCATGGAAAAGAAGATCCTACGGGCAGGATACTATTGGTCCACTATGGAAGCCGATTGCTATCAGCATTCTCGAACCTGTCATAAGTGCCAAATCTATGCTGATAAGGTGCATGTACCTCCAGTTCCTATGAACATCTTGACAGCTCCTTGGCCTTTTGCAATGTGGGGCATCGATATGATTGGTGAGATCAGACCTACTGCATCCAACGGGCATCATTTTCATTCTGGTGGCTATTGATTACTTTACGAAGTGGGTTGAGGAAGCTTCCTTTGCTACAGTAACCAAGAATGTCGTGGCGCGGTTCATCCGACACAATCTAATATGTCGATATGGTGTACCAGAGAGGATCATTACGGACATTGGTACAAATCTCAACAATACGATGATCGCCGAGCTCTGCAAACAGTTCAAAATACAACATGATAACTCTTCTCCCTACCGGCCGAAGATGAATGGGGCTGTTGAAGCAGCTAATAAGAACATCAAGAAGATTGTGCAGAAAATGACGGTGACATACAAGGACTGGAACGAGATGTTACCATTCGCTCTTCATGGGTACCGTACCTCAGTGCAGACTTCGACAGGGGAAACACCCTACTCTTTGGTGTATGGTATGGAAGCGGTCTTACCTATTGAGGTCCAGATACCTTCTCTCCGGATTATGAAGGGTGCAGGTTTGGGCGAAGACGACTGGATCCAGACCTGGCTTGATCAGCTGAATCTAATCGACGAAAAGAGACTTACTACTATTTGTCATGGTCAGACGTATCAAAAGAGAATGATCAAGGCATTTAACAAGAAAGTCAGACGACAAGAGTATCAAGTTGGGGATCTGGTGATCAAACGCATCATACTGCCACAAGGTGATCCCAGGGGCAAATGGACCCCTATGTATGAAGGGCCATTTGTGGTTAAGAACATTTTCTCAGGAGGAGCTATGATTCTAACCACCATGGATGGTGACGACCTTCCTCACCTCGTCAATGCAGACATAGTGAAAAAATACTACGCATAATCAAAGACCCGCTAGGTCGACTGGCCTAGGCAAAAATAAGGGCTTCCTGGTGAACCAAAAGGGTTCGGGCAAAAATAAGGGATGAAAATGAAAAAAAATTGTACACCCGGCAAGTCGAAAACCTGAAAAGGCGGCTTGGGCAAAAAAGGGTATCCCGGTGGATTGAAAACCAGAAAGGGAGGTCCAGGCAAAAATTAGGGATCAAAGCGTAACACTATATCTCATTGGATCACCATGCAACCAGACTTCGGTATCGACTCTCAAGCTCGGACGACACCAATCAATCTGATCTACCTTCAACCAAGTAGTAAAGTGATGAGACGCTCGAAGATATAAGGGAAATAGCAGAGTTGGAACCCAGTGGGATTGTTTCACATAGCTGTTTTTCTTTCTTTTACACAAATTGTATAAATTCTGTTCGTTCGGCAGCGTTCTCTTACTAGGACGTCAGCCTCTTGTACAAAACTCCTATTACAGGCCAACTTCAAAAATCAATACAATTCATTTTCACAAAGAAATTTCAAATTGTTTTTCTTTTTCTATTTTTTTTGTAAGAACGTCCAATGTTTCATTTTGATATATGCATTTGACAATAATAGCTACTCATAAATATTTACATGCGAAACAAAAGACAATTACTCGTAATTCTAGGAACAGGGGCAAACAAGAAGTGTCCAAACCTTACAGTTGCTCTATCCACCAGGTACAAGAATAGAGCCAGCTTGAGAAAATGACTAAAGGCACATACACTCCCCGCAGAGTAGGAAGTGTCTGAAGACAGTGGTGTTAGCTCTCCCCAGCCGAAGTTCATAATCACGAATAAGTCGGCAAAATTCTCCGCAAGCAGAGTTTATCTATCACCAGCAATAGAAGATTATCCCTAGTGGAGTTTATTTCTTCCACAGACAGAAATTCAATCCCCTGCAGGGTTCATTATCACCAACACTGGTAATTCATCCCCAGCCGAGGTTATTTCCCCAAATCAACAAATCTTCTAGCTGAGCATCTCTCTTCCCCATGGAGTCATTCTCTCGCCAATTTATTCTCAAATCATCTTCGGTCGTTACCCCCAGCGAGAACGAGGAACTCAACTCCTTGTATTCTCCAGCAGTAATCCGAGATTTATTTTCCCCAGCTAGAAAACATCACGAGAACATTTGCATATCCATACATCATGGCATGCGCATACGCATCATACAACACAATCTCATTTATTTTGAGAGCGTCATTACTCAATACATTTCATACATCATGACATTACATACAACTAACTCTTTACCTTTCAGGGAAAGATACAATCAAATTCTCACAAGTTGTCTCTGGTTCGATCAAATCGGTGCTAAGATTTCTGTTCCAGTTCAAGCTATGAAGCTCGGATTCGACCGGATAATATCTTGATTTCTCCATCATATTGTGAAGCCCGGAGAACAACCGGATAACAGTACCAAAAATAATACGAAGCCTGGAATTGACCAGATAGTGGTATATCCCGAATTCAAAGCTATGAAGCCCGTAAATCGACCGGAAAATAGTTGAATCCCCAGCAAGTTACTGTGAAGCCTGGAAATTGACCAGATAGCAGTACAAGACACCATGAAGCCTGGAAGCGACCAAATAGCGGTATGTCATAAACACAAGCCGTGAAGCCTGGAAATCGACCGGATAACAGCTTAACCCTCAGCAAGATACCATGAAGCCTGGAATCGACCAGATAATGGTATAAGACGCTGTGAAGCCTGGATTATGACCAGATAGCAGCAAAGAATACTACGAAGCCTGGAATCGACCAGATAGTGATATATCTTTAATGCAAGTTATGAATCCCGAATTCAATCGGATAATATCTTGATTTATCTAAATACTATGAAGCCTGGACTCGACCAGATAATGGTATAGGACACCGTGAAGCCAGGATTACGACCAGATAGCGGCAAAAGATACTGAAGCCTGGGATACGACCAGATAACAATATAAGGTATTGCGAAGCTCGGAATTCGACCGAATAACAGTTTACCCGGCCAATTACTAAGAAGCCCGGAATCGACCGGATATTAGTATTTCCTTAAAGTCAAGTTGAAGCCCGGATAGGACCGGATAACAACTTAATTCCTTCTAAAGCCTGGAGTCCGACCAGATAAGAAGTGAGAAATTGTTAAGCCTGGAGCACGACCAGATAGAAGTTCATTTGCACCTCTTCGACCAAGAGGTGGTTCCCCGGTAGAATAATGGACGACTGAAGCTCCTAAAATTCTAATTTTACCAAGACAGAGACTAGCACTCCCCAGCGCAGTCCTCCTCAACAACAGGTATATGGGCTCTCACAAAGGAATCTCTTGTACAATCGAAACTTCTTCTGATGGCATCTTTAAGCCCATCATCCGACATCAACCTCCAAATGGCATCTATAAGCCCATTCCTGACATCACAAGACGAGTGCCACTTCATGGGAGTGCAAATTTCTGGGCACTCTAGTGTTCAATCATCTTCCACCTTCGGATCACGAAAGGCAGACAAACCAATCTACATCCTCAGGTTTAAGAAGATTGAACAGGGGAAGCTGTTGTACCCCAAAATTTTCCCTCCCATATTTCTCAGTAAATTCCATGTAAGGTCCTCAAATTGCTCAAGGAAGTCCAAGGGTTGACCAGACAAAACCCTCCCCTAAGGCAATCTACCTCAAATTAGGGTTTCAGTTTGCACCAAGGTACTCTAGTCCAAAGGGTCCCAAATTCTCACCATTGTCCTAATATGTCCACAAGATCATCCATGTCAAGTTTCAAGCCTTGCAGAGGAAGTTTGCTCAGTCAATTGCTCAAAGGGCTGAAAATCGACTGTGCTAGGGCAAAAGTCAACTATTTCCTACATATAGTCAAACTTCAAGATTTTTGGTCAACATTCTCATTTTGAAGTATTATTCATCATTTTATAAATGGTTGATCATGATTCCTCAAGGATTGTTCACAATTCATCAAAACCCAAAAGTTGCTAAATTAGGGTTTTGTAGGAAAAGTCAACTCAACTTTGACCAAGCATAACTTTCTCACACTTTATCAAAAATGACCCATCCAAAGTTCATTTTGAATAGGGTGTAAATACCTACAATTCATCTTCATCTACCAAGTTCAAAATATGCACTCACAAGAAGATATGAATTTGGACATTATAGGTCATTTTAAAAAGTCAACAAATACACCTTTTTTGTCAAAGCTTCATACATGAACATGGAAGACTCAATTGAGATGAGACCAAAAGGGTTGCTTAG
This sequence comes from Vicia faba, assembly GCA_948472305.1. Lineage (NCBI taxonomy): Eukaryota > Viridiplantae > Streptophyta > Magnoliopsida > Fabales > Fabaceae > Vicia > Vicia faba. The sequence goes on along the minus strand of OX451738.1, from coordinate 208,917,044 downwards.
AGAATATCCTAATATTTCTAAAAAGTCCAAGAAAACATCTCTAGGGTCCAAATTGAAGGAGTTATGCATTGGTGAAGTTGACCATTTTTGCAAAATTGCCAAAAGTCAAATGTGCTCAAAATTGCAATTTTTGTCAGATGGGCCCAACTTTTTGTGCTTGCATTGAGTTTGTAACATGATTCACGACCCATGATCCTTCCCACTTGTATTTATTTTACTTTTATAATTTATTTTGATTTTTATTTCAATTAAATTAAATAAAATCAAAATAAAATCATGAAAATATCAAAACTAATCAAAGCTTGAGATTTTGTGCATGTTTAGGTCTCTTATACAGCTGGAAAGAGAATCAAATCGTGCAAGCTTCATTTGGACACAAAAAGATTGGATTTGGCATGATTTGGAAAGATTTACATAAGAATCAAATCATGATTCAATCATCTTAATTTAGAAAGATTTGAAGTAAGTTTGTAACCTAATTCATTCTAGGGTACATATAGGACAAGTGCAGATCAAAAACCAGGAGATTGGAGGCGTGAAAAGAGAAGAACAAATCTCAAAATTTCAAAGGAAAATTTCAATCTAATTTCTTAGTTCCAGGCTTCCTCAAGCCATTCCAAGAACACCATTCATTTGCTGGAGATCCAAGGAACCTATCCCAATCACTAGCAAGCCTCATAACCTCCAAAAACACGCTGTAAGCATCTCACGACATTCATACTTTTTTGAAATCGAGTATCATGATTCTGGTATTTGTAGCATGATTACTTTGTATATTCTTGATCCTTAAATCATTTGCAAGCTATTTGTTATGTTCAATTTTATTTTCATTAACTGTAGAGCAAGATGCCATAGTTAGGGTTCTTGGCTCGTTTTTGGGGTTTTTCTTTACAGGTACAATTGGCTATGGATAAGGGTACCATGATGCTCGTGAGGTTGTCACGAGTTGATTGGTACCATTGTTGTGTATTTATCATGCTTGTACAGGATTTTGCAGAAGCCCGGGGTTATACCTACACCCTTTGTCTGTAGGTAAAAGTTGTTGAACTTTTAGCAACGGAGGGAGGAAGAAGAAGGGTAGCGTGGCATCCTGTGATTCGCCCATTCAAAAATTCGCGCGTTTTGATAATTGTTATTTTGTTTTCCAATTATAATAATTACTTGTTGTTCCATATACAACAAAGCGCGCTAGCTCAGATGGTCATCACGTGTTAGGAAAAGCCAAAGGGCCTGGGTTCGATCCCCAGGTCCCCCCATTTGCTCAATCTTATTTTGCCTTGTATGTTCATGTGTGCAGGCTTCTCATATGACCATCATACACCATCATCCTTCAACCACCAGATCTCTAGCATGCTAGATCCAACGCCTATCACGTGGAGGTCTACCATAGGCCTAATCAAGCTTGCAACATGGGATCTGGAAAAGTCAAGTGGGCTAGGCGTTTTGGGCTCAGAAAATGCAATTAACACCCCCCTTCTTGCTACAAAACCAGGCCCATTTTCTTTATTTTCTTATATTTCTTTTATTTATTTATTTTGTTTAAATTATTTTCTAACACAAATTAATTCTTTTTTTACAAAACTCATAAAATCAATTTTCACAAATTTAGATTTAGGTATTATTTTCATCAAAATTAATTCAATATTAGTTTAATTTAACTTTAGGGTAATTCACACTTTTTTTTTGTAAATAATTAAAATCAAATTGAAAAACTAGGTTTGTTCTTGATTATATTTTTATTTCTTTTCATAAAATAACGAAAATAGAAAAATAGGTCAAATTAATTATTTTTCTTAAATAAAATTAATTAGTCATTAGGTTTTCTTTACTTATTCAATTAAAACCTTATTTTTTATTCAAAATAATCAAAAACCACAAAAAATACGATTTTTCTTTCAATTAGGTTTAGACGGGGTCATAACCCTATTTTTTTTCTCGTCCTTAATTCATCGCGCGCATTTATTATTTTTACGATATTAATGTAACTGCTCATGGTATGTAATAGTTTAATTAGGATTTTCTTTATTTATCATTTTTATGGGTTTTTGGCTATGTAATTAATCCCCCTCCCCGAAGCCTTGTAATAGCGTAGTTTTATTTTTCGCATTTTTATTTTTGCAAAATATTAGTTGTTAGATGTATGATAGTAGGATTGCATGACAAGACTGTATGTTAATTTAAAATGGCTAGCAAACCCTAATGTGCAAAGATAATGACTGAAATCAAATCACTCGCACATGCACACTCCTAGGGTATACTCTCACTTCGGTTGCCTTCGTTAAACGATCATTAAGTATAGGGTGTTTTAGTGGTCGCTCTATTGTCTAAACAAAGATCAAATGTCCCGTTCGGAAATGTTGCCTCAGAAAGGTTTCCTCGGAGATGTTGCCTCGAATATGATCTTAAGACACTAGGGTTATTACTAAGACGTCCTAACATTGCTTTAGTGATCGTACGTCCCTTTCCAATTGACCCTTACAACTCCAACGATGGTGCTACCTACTCCTAAATAGTAGGATAGCATTGTCTAAAGGAAACTAGAACAAAAACATTCTTTTTTCGAGTAGGTAGATGCTAGTGGGTACTTGCTCAAAATAAACTTTTTCACACTTACAGTTTTCCAAACAAAGTTTTCAAAAAGACTTCGTAACACTCTTGAGGACTGATACAAGGGTTAGAACGAAGTAAAACCAAAACTTTTCAAAACAAACACACACAAGCAATTTTTAAAAGATGAGCAAGTACCTAAGAGCCCGTGGAAAACCACGGATAGAAAGGGTGCTAATACCTTCCCTTTATATAATCTATTCCCCGTACTCAAAATCTCGAAAAAGGAATTTTTCTGTGCTTTTTTTCTTTCCAGTTGGATAAAATAAAAGTCGGTGGCGACTCTTGCTTACCGCGACATTTTGCAAACACAAACGCAAAACGAAAACCAGCATTTTCTTAAAACAGTCTGGTTCTGCCACCGTATCACAATGTGTATGCTATGCGTTTAAGCAAAAGTGCGAGGTGATGTAAGCAAGTAAACACGGCAATAAATCCAAGTTATTGGATAAGGACTGCAAACAAAACCTGTAAGGAACTCATGTTGTCAGATAATAAAACTGTGCAAGTAGTTCAAGTTGAAAGCACACAAGTCCCACAAACAGCCTTAGGTTTAGGATTGCATGGGTTTTAAGGTAGTATCCTCTTGAAGTTTAGTTGTTTCAACCTACCCTATAAATAGTAAACGGGTTCTAGAGGATCTCAATATCACTGACCATCCTTTATCGGCATTGTCTCAGCTCACGCAATCTTTTCTTGCGGCCGAAATATCCCGAAAGTCTGATCTCAATGAGTGTAGCATCGAGTATCAACCAGTTCTCAGCTCTACACTGAGGCCGGATATCTCACTACTTTCTAATGGCCAAGTTGTGCAATTAAAGGTTCTAAGGTCAGTTGATGCTTCACGATACCATGCGGCGGCCCCGTACTCTCCCTGATTGAATCAAGGGTTACCGGTACCAACCAAAGTGCCACATTAACGTAGCTACTGCTTCAATCGTGCCGGTTTACCCAGCATAGTTCCCTCACAGTTTATTGCTACTTACCTAAAAGGTGTTCCCCAGATCCGGGTGTAGGATCTATAGTAACCCCGAACAAACCCTCAAAAGTAAAGCAATCAAGACAATCAAGAGAAGCAATTTTAAAATGATCTAAATCCTAAGGTATACCCCACTTTATAGAATGATCCCCAGCAGAGTCGCCAGTTCCGTGATACGGTGGCAGAACCGACTGTTTAATACTGGTATGCGTTTCGCGTTTGCAAAATGTCGCAGTAAGTAAGAGTCGCCACCGACTTTTATTTCATCCAATCATGGAAAAGGAAAAAGAACAGAAAAAACCTTTTTTCGAGATATTATGAGTACGGGGGGTAGATTATAGAAAGGGAAGGTGTTAACACCCTTTCTATCCGTAGTTATCTACGGGCTCTTAGGTACTTGCTCATTTTTCAAATTTCTTGTGTGTGTTTGTCTTGAAAATGTTTTTACTTTGTGATAACCCTTGTATCATTCCTCAAGGGTGTGACGAAGTTGTTTTGAAAACTGTTTTTGAAAAGTGTTTGTGTGAAAAGTTTTATTTTGAGCAAGTACCTACTAGCATCTACCTACTCGAAAAAGATCGTTTTTGTTCTATTTCCTTTAGATAGCGCTATCCCACTATTAAGGAGTAGGTAGCACCATCGTTGGAGTTGTAAGGGACATTCGAAAGGGACGTACGGTCACAAAAGCAATGTTAGGACACCTTAGTAACCATCCTAGAGTCCTAAAGATCTTTTCCGAGGAAATAGTCGAAAGGGTCATTTTTTGATCTTTTAGGACATAGAGGATAGCCTCTAAAACATCCTATGCTTCATGACCATTTATCGAAGGCAACCAGAGTGAGAGTATACCCTAAGAGTAAGCATGTGTAAGTGTGCTTTTTCAGTTAATGTTATCTTTGTACATTAGGGTTTTCTAACTGTTTTAATTTTTCATGCATTCTTGCCATACAATCCTATTAGCCATACATCTAACAGTTAAAGATTGCGTAAATTAAAAGTGCGAGGAAGTAAAACCTAGCTATTACAAGGCTTCGGGGAGGGGGATTAATTACATAACCAAAAATCGGGGATTTAAAGCAAGAAATAAAACCCTAATTTAACTATTACAAACCCTGAACAGTTACAAAATAATGGAAAAAATAATTAACAAGCGCGCGGCAAATTAAATACGAGGACAATAATTAATAACTTAAAACCCTAATTGAGAGAAAGAAATTTTTGTGGATTTTTAGAGAAAGATTAATTAAAGTAGGTACAAATAAAATCCTAAGTCTTATTATTTTTAAACTATGAAAGAAATTAAAGTTTCCCTAAATTAATTAAACTAATTAATTAAAAATAATATTTATTAAGAAAATAAGTCTTTTTGTGATTTTTTGATTTGTTAATTTAATAAAATAATTTTTTATTGATTAAAAAAACAAAATAATTAAAGAAAAGAAATTAAAGAAAAATAGTAGAAATAACCAAATGGACCTGCTGTTAGCAAATCTGGGGGGGGGGGTGTATGTTGAACTTCTGAAACCCAGAAGGATGGCCCAGAGTCTGGCGCCTGATCCAATGAGGCCATCTTCTGGGGACTCATGGTGGACTTGCGTATGCTGGCGTTGGATCTAGCTGGAGATGAATCCAGAGGATGAGATCAGAGGGCGCGTAATGATCCTCATAAGGTGAGGTGTGCTGGATCTGGCTGGAGGTGGATCCAGAGGATGATGATCCTCAGAAGGTGAAGTGTGCTGGATCTGGTGAGATGGATCAAGAGGATGAGATTAAATGGTGTGTGATGATCCTCAGAAGGTGAGGTGTGCTGGATCTGGTGAAAATAATGGAGAAAATGCCAAAAGCTCATGCCTGGGATCGAACCCAGGACATGAGCTTCATACTTCCTTCTTCTGACCAACTGCGCTGCACTAGTTAATTGTTAACATAATAAAAACAATAAATCAAAAGCCAAATTAACTGCCATGCTCAGAACACGCGCGAATTTTCGAATGTCCCAATGGTTGCTTGACACGCTAGCGTCTTCTTCCTTGGTCTGTTGCTTTAGGTAAATTACTTTTACCTACAGACGTTTGTTTGTAAATATAACCCCGTTCCATTCAAAAATTGCATACAAGCAAGATAAATGAAATTGGTGACCATGAATCAACTGGGCTTGAAGCCCTGATCATCATGATACCCAATATGAAAGCCAATTGTTCCTGCATTGAAAACCCCTAAAACAAACTCATAAACCCTAGCAATGGCATATTATGATTCCTGTGTTGTAAATGCAATTAAATGATGCCAATAGCTTGCAAACAAGATAATGAACAAGAATGTATAATCAAAACATGATAATGCTGCCAAAATCAAGGAAATCAGAATCGAGTTTTTGGGCAAACCGTGATTGATGATGGGCACGATTCCTGGCGTTTTGAGGCTTACAAATGAATGGAGAAGCTTCCTGAGATGTCCAGGAATGTATTGCTAGCCTTGAAACTCCTTGAGGATGGCTCTATGATGGATTTTGATCTCCCACTTTTGTCCAAATTTTTGAGTTTTCTTGCTGTTTCACGCCTCCAATCCTCTTGTTTTTGATCTGGAATTATTATGCACTAATAATAGACTGAATTAGGTCAACAAAATTGGCAAGAATCTTTGAGAATTATTAAAATTGGATTTGATTTGCTTCATGTGTGATTTCTTTCCAAAACATGCTTCAATCCAATCTTTTTCAAACCTAATGAGCCTTGCACGAATTAGATGGCATGCTAGCTATATATGGACTCAAAATATGCATAAAAATCTCAAGATTTGATTTGTTTTCATTATTTTACCATTTAATTTGATTTATTTTGATTTAAATGAATAAAAAATCAAAATAAATGATAAAAATAATAAAATAAGAGATGAATGAGCTCAGGGGTCGTGGGTCCTATTAGAAACATGTTTCAAGCAAGAAAACATGGGCCCCTTTGGAAAAAAAATGCAAATTTGATCAATGTTGACTTTTGACAATTTTCCAAAACTTGCCAACTTTGACAATGCACAACTTTCTCAAATTTGACCCTAGGAGGGTGTTCTTGGACTTTTTAGAAATCTTGGGATGTCCCCTAAGCAACACTTTTGGTCTCATCTCAATTGAGTCTTCCATGTTCATGTATGAAGCTTTGACCCAAAAGGTGTTTTTGTTGACTTTTCAAAAGGACCTATAATGTCAAAATTCATATCTTTTTGTGAGTGCATATTATGAACTTGTGAGATGAAGATGAGTTGTAGGTAATTGTATCCTCTTCAAAATGAGCTTTGAATGGAAAATTTTTGATAAAGCATATGCAAGTTATGCTTGGTCAAAGTTGGGTTGACTTTTCCTGTAAAACCCTAATTTAACAACTTTTGGGTTTTGATGAATTTGGAGCACCCCTTGAGGAATCATGATCAAACCTTGATAAAATTATGGATAAAACTTCAAAATGATGATGTTGACCAAAAATCTTGAAGTTTGACTGTATGTGGGCCACAATTGACTTTTGACCTAGTACAGTTGATTTTCAGGCATTTGAGCAATTGACTGAGCAAACTTCTTCTGCAAGGCATGAAACTTGACATGGATGATCTTAAGAACATATTAGGACAATGGTGAGCATTTGGGATCCTTTGGACTCAAGCATCTTGATGAAAAATGAAACCCTAATTTGAAGTTTACTGCCTTAGGAGAGAGTTGGTCTAGTCAACTCTTGGACTTCCTTGAGCAACTTGGGAACCTCAATTGACATGTATTGAGTAAAATGAGAGTGCAAATTTTGGATTACAACACACTGAAATAAAAGAATGAGAACATAGCGTAGTGGTTGGGGTGCTGGTTTTCAAACATGATGTACTGAGTTCGAGACCCGTGGGGGGCATTTTGTTTCTTTTCTACATTTTTATTTTAACACATACTTTTTTTTAACAAATAGTTTTGATCCTTTTTCAATTCAACTCATGATCCCAACGGATTTATCTCCAGCTCACCCCCAGTATTTTCTTAGTGCACCCTCTATTTTGGTTTAAATAATTTTCTTTGTTTATTTGACTTAGCCTAATTTTTCTTTCTTTTTACCAATTAAGTAATAATACAAATTTTCTTAACTAAATGATTTTTTTAATACGCTTTGTTTTAAAATTAGTTTAAGAAATTTTTGTAAATAATTTTCTTAATTAACTTTTTCTTTAGTCTTAAATTGTTTGTTTAATTTCTAAAACTTTAAAAAAGACAAAAATACATGTATTTTGATTTAATTCTTTAGTTAATTGATAGAATAGGTTTTTTCCTATTTTTCTTTTCAAACTTTTCCCAACAAATAACAAGGATTTTACTTCCATACTTTGTTAATTAATTTTTATTTCCTAGACTGTTATAACTTTAATTAATTGCTCAAATTCGATTTGGTTGTATTGTTTGCTATTTGGACTTTTAATAGCATTCGACTCATCCCCATTTATAAAAATTATACCCCCATTCCCGAAAGCTCTGTAATAGCGTAGAATTTCCATTTCTGCAATTTACTGTTTTCTTTATACTGTATAGTAATTAGGCGTGTATGGCAAGATTTAAAATCAATCGCTAGATAACCTAATCAAAGATAAAATTAACTCAAAACAAACCCACTTTTTCACACGCGCACCTCTAGGGTAACCTCGCTTGTTGCCTCGAAAAAACAATCATGTCCCTAGAATATGAGACGCTTTAGCAAAGACCCATCGATAAAAAATATCGTAGTCCCTCGATGACTCTCGACGTTGCCTTCGATAAAACGAACTAGTCCCTTACAAAAAATTGCTAAAGCATCTCATAAGTTGCTTTCGATGACTGTACGATTGACCTGCGCCTGTCCCTTTACATCCAACGATGGGGCTTCTTACCAAATCAATGGTAAGATAGAAACATCTAAAGGAGGAAGAAAAGAATATTTAAGACCTTTCGAGTAGGTAGATTCGCTCCTAGTTGCTCGCTTGCTCACGACAAAAAACATTTCCATACCAACACTTTCATCTCAAAACACTTTCAAAAGACAAAGCTTTTTGCATACGTTCTTATAGAGTCGAGAGCCATTGCAAAAACATCTTTTCAAAACCACTTTCAAAAACACATTCCACAAACACGTCTTTATAATATTTTTTGAAACAAAACTTTGTACGCGTTCTTATAGAAACGAGAACCATTACAATGACATTTTCAAAATACCTTCAAAGCCCACACCACAAGCACATTGTCAAGCAAAAGCAAGTGATCTAGCAAGTAACTAAGAGCCCGTAGATAACTACGGATGAAAAGGGTGCTAATACCTTCTCTTTTCATAATCTACCCCCCCCCCCCCGAACCCGAGAAATAATCTCGAAAGGTCTTACCTGTGCTTTTTTACTTTTCCTTTTTGGATAAAAGAAAAGTCGGTGGAGACTCTTGCTATCCGCAGAAATGCGATCAAAATGCAAAACGACCCGAGTCAGTTCTCCCACCGTATCACAGAACTGGAGACTCTGCTGAGGAAAAATCTAAAAGTGGGGTTACCTTAGGGTTAGATAACCTTTACTTGTTTTCTTTGCATGCTTTATATTTTGTTCTTTGTATTGGGCTTGCTTTGATCCTCCACCCGGATCTGGGACACCTTTTTAGGCAAGTAGCAATAGATTGTGGAAACTATACGACATAGACCGATATGGTTGAAACAATGGCTACATTAGTGTGACGCATTTGTGGGTACCAGTGTCCCTCGTGGTGAATCGAGGAGAATATGGAGCCGCTAAGTGGCGTCATAAGGCACTAATTGACTTTAGAACCATAATTGAACAAACTTGGCCATTAGGACATAGTGAGATAATCGGTTTCGGTGTAGAGCTGAAAATTGGTTGATACTCGATACTGCACTCATTGAGGCTGGACTTTTGGGATATCTCGGCCGCGAGAAAATATTGATTGTGATGAGACAATGCCTAAGAGAAAGGTCGGTGATATTGAGATCCTTTAGAACCTGATCACTATTACTAGGACAGGTTGAGCCAACTAAACTTCAAGAGGGTACTTACTTATAAAACCCCATGCAAGCCTAAAACATAGGGACTTGTTTGCTTTGTGTGTATATAATTACTTGTACATAACATCATAAAAATCATAAGCATCATATGCATGCTCACTAACCATTTCAAGGATTTAGAAATTTATCTTTGTTTTTGTTTTATAGGTCATGAATTCCGTCTGAAGGAACACCATCCGAGTTAGATTTGTAAAGGTACACCCTCAGCTTCAAGAGTTAGCCTCAAGAGTGCCCGAGGATTCTCCTTTTACCAAGAAATATGGTTGACTCCTCAGTTTGGCTACATCCAGTTTCCAAGAAGAGATATTATGTGTGTTGTTACAATTCTTTAATCTCGTACATCATTGTTTCACTTTCCCGGATTATCAGTTGGTACCTACACTGGAAGAGTTCTCTCTATTCTTAGGGGTGCCCGTGCTTGATCAAATACCGTTCACCGGTCTAGAGGGGATTCCAAAACCTGAAGTCATCACCAAAGCATTGCATCTGAAAAGAGCTGACATCATAGCCAATTGGGAGACAAGAAGCGGGGTTAAAGGTTTCCAAGCCAAGTTTCTATTGGAGAAGGCTCGTTCATTCTGGAACGACATGGATTTCCAAGATTTCGAAGACATCCTGTCTCTTCTCATTTATGGTTTGGTTCTGTTCCCCAACTCGGACCAATTCATAGATATTAACGCCATCAAAGTCTTTCTCTCGCGCAATCCTGCACCTACCTTACTGGGAGACATCTTGCATTGCCTTCATACCCGCACCATGAAGAAAAGAGGTACTCTCTTGTGTTGTATTCCCCTACTCGCTAAATGGTTCACTTCACACCTACCTCAATCAGCGTTGAAGAACGAGCAAAGACTGACACGGTCTCAAAGGATGATATCCCTCACCCACTTTGACATCCATTGGTGTTCGAGATCCTTAGAAGATGTCTCTATCATTGACCGCTATGGGGAATTCCCTAACGTCCCTCTGCTTGGTATCAGGGGAGGTATCACCTTCAATCCCTGCTTAGCTCTTCGACAGTTTGGTTATGCCCGAAGAGACGGCCCTCACGAGATGCTCATCCAAGGTCTGGTGTTCGACTACGACAAAGAAGACCTAGGTTGTCGCCAAAGGTTTATACAAGCTTGGAGAATGGTGAACAAGGTGGACAGTAGAACTCTGGGACACAAAAACTCTATCCCTCTCGAGCCTTACCTTAGCTGGGTACGGGCTCGCGCTCAGAGTCTCATAATGCCTTACCCTTCCATCCTCCCTGTCATCATAGAGCATGTTGTTGAAGGAGACGTCTCATACACTGTCCTTCATCCTGACATGCCTACCTCTCTCGAAGATTTGAAGAAAAGCTTGGGTTCAATTGAAGGAAGAGCGAGACACTTTTGAAGCCCAATTTCACGCCAGTGAGAAGAAGGTTCTGGAACCCACCAGGAAGCTTCATGAAGAGCAGAATCTAAACGCCTACATCGTGCCAAAGAGGATGCGTCCAACCTTTTTGTCTTAGGAGTTTTTGTTGTGTTTTGATTCTTTCATTGTAAGCCCAAAGAGGCATGATGTACTCAAACTTGGATTTATTAATATAATGTGTGTTTCTTTTTTGGTCTGAACAAATTTAAATCTCTAATTTCCTTGAAATCATTTGCATATGCATCTTCATTCATCATAACATCATACAGGTTTCTTACAACAGGTCTCCTTATTCTTCTACTGTTTATTTTAGTGAGATGGATATTGAACAGATAATGAAAGATCTTCTGGCGCAGAATGTTCAGTTTCAACAAATGCTCTTGACTCTGACAAAAGGACAAGAGGAGTTGAAGACTCTACTGGCCAAAGAAAAGAAGAAGAAAGCAAAGAAACCACCTGGGATTGTGATCATGGGAAGAAGGTTCAAAGGACAAACAAGACAGACTATAGACTTCGCAACATCATCGGGTGAAGGAGATAATCAGGAGGACAGGACCAAAGAAGTAAGAAACAACCCAGCATCCGAAGAAGAGGAAGAACCTGACTACTATGAGGAGCAGTATCCTCCTATTGATAATAAATACAAATAACTAGAGGATCGTTTGAATGCTATGGAGGTCCAGAGGGTACCCGAATTTGATTTTGAAGAGTTAGGACTTGTCTCAGGGGTTGTCATCCTGCAGAAATTCAAGGTCCCCACTTTTGCTAAATATGAAGGTGTCTCTTGCCCGAAGTTGCATTTAAGGTCATACGTCAGAAAGATTCAACCCATACGGCTGATTAGAATCTATGGGTGCATTTTTTCCAAGAGAGCTTGTCAGGAACGCAATTGGATTGGTTCTATCAGTTGGAAGGGACCAATATTCACAATTGGGAAGATTTGGCTGCCGCCTTTTACAAACAATACCAGTATAACGCTGATTTAGCTCCAACTCAGACGCAATTACAAGGCATGTCTATGGGTACAGGTGAAGGTTTCAAAACCTATGCTAAAAAATGGAGGGATCTCGCAGGCAGAGTCCAGCCCCCTCTATCTGACAAAGAATTGGTGGATATGTTTTTAGGCACGTTGCCAGGTCCATTCTTCAACCATTTGATCGGAAGTTACTCGACTGAATTTAGTGAACTAATCATGACTGGTGAACGGGTCAAAGCCGATATAAAAAGTGGAAAAATTCAAAGAGATGCATCCTCGAGCACGATGAAGAAACCCTTTGTTGGAAAGAAGGAGGTCAGTGCTGGATATGACCATAGGAATAAAAAAACTGAACGTTTCCCGGCGGTAGGAGCTGTTATGATTTCTAATCTTGTGCCAAATCAACAGCGAAATTATCAGCGTAAGCCAGAAGCGCCCATGAGACGATTCACCCGGATTAACATGACCATGTCTCAAGTTTTGCCACATCTTTTGAAGTCCAATCTGGTAACTTTAAAAGAAGCTCCAAAGAACCCCAACACTGCTTCTCCTCGCTACAACCCGAACGCTCGATGTGCCTATCATTCTGAAAGCTCGGGGCATGATACAAACAACTGTTGGGCCTTAAAGAATAAGGTACAAGACCTTGTTGATGCGAAAGAGATTGAGTTTGATCCCCCAGAAACGCCTAATGTAATAACGGCGCCAATGCCCAGACATGGTCAAGGTGTCAACGCCATGGATGACGATCATTTTGTTTCCCCCGTAAATGATTTAACTACTCCTCTATTGACCATTAAACAAAATCTGTTGCAAGCCGGTCTGTGATAAGAATTGTCACTTATGCATGTCTCTACCAAATGGATGTTTGTTACTGAAGGTAGGCGTCCAGTGCCTGATGTCTAGCAAATAAATCGTATTTGAAAAGATTCCTCTTACCAGAACTTCTTATCAAGATGTCTCAATAATCACCATTTCCAACAATCCTCCCGGGGTCTCCGCCAAACGACCCGTCAGGATTACATCTGTTCCAAGGTCTGCACCTCTAATCATCACTATGCCAGGACCAATACCATATTCTTCGGATAAAGCTGTTCCCTGGAACTATGGGGTTGATGTCTATTACTATGGCGTCAAGCAGGACCAGCTGGCTATCAAAGATGAAGTTGCAAGAGATACTGATCCTGACGTCGGTAATATCACTGGGACCAATAAGATAACAAGAAGTGGAAGAGTCTTCTCACCCGAGATCTCTCCAAAGACCGTTACTACTCCTGTGATCATTCCTACTACCGCTCCGACCAGTACTCCCAGTGATACTCCTATTGTTATCCCTGCTACCGAGACAAGGGGCAAATAGGTTTTGGTTGAGCCAGTCCAAGCGAAAGCACGCCCCGAAATCATCCCCAAAGCTTCTAGAAAGGAGATTAAAAAGATACTGAAAATAATCAAGAAAAGTGACTACAGTATTTAGAACAGTTGGGGCAGACCCCCTCGAAGATATCATTGTTGTCATTACTTTTCTGTTTTGAGGCCCATGCCAAACCCTTGGTAAAGTTTCTCAAGACCTCCCATGTGCCCCAAGAGACCTCTATCGACCAATTTGAGAATTGTGTGGCCAGTCTAACTGCTGGTAACGGATTGGGATTTTCCGATGCTGATTTAACTTCCAAGGGAAGGAAGCACAACGATTCCTGGCATGTTTCCATTGAATGCAGGGGCACGACACTAGCCCATGTTCTGGTGGATACCGGCTCATCATTGAATGTCTTGCCCAAAAATTCTCTTGACCGGCTAGACTGTGAGGGACTCACTTTAAAGCCTAGCAACATCATAGTGAGGGCCTTTGATGGTTCTAAGAGGACAATACACGAAGAAGTTGACATCCCTATAAAAGTTGGAACCCTGACTTTTGATTCAACTTTCTATGTGATGGATATCCTCCCTTCATACTCTTGTCTATTGGGTCGACCCTGGATCCATGGTGCTAGTGCCGTCACTTCTACCCTACATCAGATGCTAAAATACCCAATCAAAGGAAAGATTGTCATAGTTCACGGGGAGGAGGAGTACATGGTTAGCCACCTGAACTCTTTCAGGAATGTTGAAATGGATGGTGAATTCATTGAGACTTTGTGTCAGAATTTTAAGGAAGTTCCACAAACAATTGCGGCGACCAAGTCTACTCCCAAAGTTCCGAAGATTACCAGACCTCCACTGAAGATGGCCTCTCTGAAAGATGCTAGAGCAGTAGTTGAAGAAGGCGGGTGTACCATCTGGGATCAACTTCTAGATATTCCTTACAAATCCAACAAATTTGGTTTGGGATTCACTACAGAGGCCCAAAGATCTATTCGACATTCTCGCGCCGGGGGACCACCTTTACGTATCAGCAATCAGGAAGTCAATGCAGTAGAAGACAGTGATGGCAGCTGTGATATGGACGAGTGGATTTTTCTAACCATCAGTGAATGACTCAACAATTGAGAGGCCAAATATTTTGTCCCTATTACTTTTATTCAAGAGTAATTATCTTTTAATGTTTTCAGGCTTGTAATATTTAAACAATTCAGACTTTTAAAACCTTGTGTCTTACCCGAGGCACAACGGTCCATTTGTGAGGGTTGTTACTTCATTATCACATGTCATCAATGAATCATGGACGTTTTTGCATGCAAATTTTGTGCTATTTGTCTTTCTTTTCTTACATTTTATTTCTTTCAGAGATAGCGATGCTCTTACACACACTAACATATTAAAATGCAGATCTACATCCACTCGGGATCCCATGAGTAACAGTTTTGCTATGGCCTATTGTGACTTTGAAAATCCGATCTACCAAGCCGAAGATGAAGGTGAGGAAGATTGTGAGGTACCAGGGGAATTGGCCAGGTTGTTGCAACCGGAAAAAAGGACCATACAACCGCACAAAGAGCCAGTTGAAATAGTTAACTTAGGTACTGAGGAGGATAAGAAAGAAGTCAAGATGGGTGCCAGCCTGGAACCTAGTGTCAAGGAACGCTTAACTCAGTTGCTACATGACTATGTTGAGGTTTTCTCCTGGTCATATGAAGACATGCCAGGACTCGGCGCTGATATTGTGGTCTATCGTCTGCCGACAAGAGAAGACTGCCCTCCGGTAAAACAGAAATTCCATCGCATGCAGCCAGACATGTCAGAGAAGATCAAGACTGAGGTCATGAAGCTGTTCAATGCTGCATTATTAGTTGTCACCTCCTATCCACAATGGGTCGCCAATGTTGTTCCAGTGCCTAAAAAGGAAGAAAAGGTACGTATGTGTGTGGACTACAGATATTTGAATAGGGAAAGCCCCAAGGATGACTTCCCGATTCCCCACATCGATATTCTAGTTGACAACACCGCACGACATAAGGTATTTTCCTTCATGGATGGATTCTCCGGGTACAATCAAATCAAAATGGCACCGGAGGACATGGGGAAAACGACCTTTGTCACACAGTGGGGCACGTTCTGTTACAAAGTTATGCCATTTGGGCTGAAGAACACCGAGGCAACTTATCAACGTGCCATGGTAGCTCTGTTTCATGATATGATCCATCACGAGATAGAGGTCTACATGGATGACATGATAGCCAGATCTCAAACTGAAGAGGAACATCTTGACCATTTGCGAAAATTGTTTGAAAGGCTAAAGAAATACAAGCTAAGGTTAAACCCGAGTAAATGCACATTTGGAGTGAGGTCCAGTAAACTCCTAGGCTTCATCGTCAGCGGTAAAGGTATAGAGGTGGACCATTCAAAGGTAAAAGCAATACAAGAAATGCCTGCTCCTCGCACTGAGAAGGAAGTCAGAGGATTCTTAGGACAGCTTAACTACATTGCCAGATTCATTTCTCACCTAACTGCTCCTTGTGAACCAATCCTCAAATTACTAAGGAAAGATCAAGTGGTCAAATGGAATGATGAATGTCAAACCTCCTTCGACAATATCAAAGAGTACCTACAAGAGCCTCCCGTCTTGATGCCGCTAGTCGAGAGAAGACCTTTGATCATGTATCTAACTGTTTTGGAAAATTCAATGGGGTGTGTGCTGGTCACGCGATACTACGCTCGGACGAGTCTTTCTTGAGAATATTACTAATTACCGAGTTAATCGAGAAGTTGGTAATATCCGAAGGAAGGATGTAGACTCTGGGAATCTCTTAGAACCTTGTTCAGCAGGTGATAACTTTTTAGACCAATACCTTATAGGTAGTACCTTCGACCTCATGCTCGTGACGTTGAACCTATGAACCCTATATGTGTGATCTTGTGTGTGATTGTTGCATCATGCATCCATGCACTCATAAGCATCTTTTGAAGAAAACAATATTTCAAGGGATTTAAAGGTTGACTATTTGTGAATATCTCAGGTACTTTTAAACCATGGATTCTGGAAAGAGAAAGACCGGGAAATACAGTTTCAAGGATCCTAAGATAGATGAGTTAATCAGTCTAATCCCCGAGATCGAGTGTTCTGCAGACTTTCGGAAGAAGTATGAATCCATTATTCCTCTCATGAAGCTAAAGATGAAGGAGGGTATTCTCTCAACTTTGGTCCAGTTCTATGATCCGGTGTATCACTGCTTTACTTTTCCCGATTATCAGTTGATGCCAACACTGGAAGAGTATTCCTATCTATTGGATTTACCTGTTACCAATCGTGTTCCTTTTACTGGTTTGGAGGGTGAGCCAAAACCACATGAGATTGCTGCTTTGATTCATCTGAGGAAGTCTGAGGTGGAAGCCCATATGACAACCAAAGGAGAGATTAGAGGATTACCAGCTCAGTTCTTATTGGAGAAAGCTCGTTACTTTGTCAGGATGAAGAGTACGGTTGCTTTTGAGGCCATCTTTGCTTTACTCGCCTATGGATTATTCTTATTTCCTAATGTGGACAAGTTTGTCGACATTAACGCTATCAGGATTTTCATGATTGGAAACCCAGTTCCTACACTGTTGGGTGATGCTTATTACTCTATTCATCTTTGGAGTTCCTATCATGGGGGAATGATTATCTGTTGCACGCCTTTGTTGTACCGGTGGTTTATCTCTCATATGCCTCAGTCTGATGCTTTTTGGGATGTCAAGAAGGAACCCCATTGGGCTCCTAAGATCATGGCACTTACTCACTCGGATATTGATTGGTATCATCGAGCTTACCAGGATGTGGAGGTTATTGACAGTTGGGGTAGTTTCCCCAATGTGCCTCTTCTTGGTACAAAGGGAGGAATTAACTATAACCCTGTTCTTGCACGGCGACAACTTGGTTACCCGATGAGGGATAAACCGAATAGTATTCATTTGAGTAGTTTCTTTCTGAAGGAAGGAGAAGACCATAGGGAAGCTAGGGAGCAGATTGCGAAGGCCTGGCGTCACATTCATAAGAAGAGTAGGAAGGATTTGGGACCTAAAGGTGTTGTTTCTTTGGAGCCATATCTTCAGTGGGTCCGATCGAGAACCATTCAGTTGAATATTCCATATACTCGGGAGACACCCATGCATTATTTGTTTGCGAAGACCACTTATCCCTTATTAGATGATCTAGAAGAGCTGCAACTTGCTTTGATTAGGATGCAACAGGAAAGGGATGCTTGGAAGAACAAGTTCCAGACTTTAGAGAGTTCCTTCAGAGTGGACCTGAAGGAGAAAGATGATTTGATCGAGATCCTTGAGAGTCGAGCAGTAGAGTCTATGGAGAGGCAAGGGGATTTATTTTCTCCTAAGCCTCAAACAGGTGTTGATTACTCACTTCCTGCTTCAGATGATTGGAAGGAGGTTGTCATCAGACATGTGGAAGAAAACCAGAGGTTGAGGGCTCAGATTGTCAGGCTCATAGGGAAGCGCCAGCGTATAGATTGATCTCCATTAGTTCCTCTTCTCAAGATTTTAGATTGTATTTTCATCTTGTACTTGGGATCATTGAAACTTGTAATCCATTTTGAAGTTATTATAATAAAAAATTTCAGTATTTCAAAAGCTTTATTATTTTGATGTTTGCAATATGTCTATAAACGTTAAATCCCTTGAAATATTAAATGATGAAGTAAAATAATCATATGCATTGCATATCATGCATCATATTTCACATATTTCTTGCATTTGTTATGCATATCTAGGTGTCTTACCCAGCTTCTTTACTTCACTCAGCAAGCTGACTCATCACTACAACACTCGGGCTAATTTCAAAAAGAAGATGGACAACTTAGAATAGGAGAATCGCGAGCTGCGTGAAGAAGTTTCTGCTTTGAAGGCTGGCATGGCCAATCTGACTACTCTGATGGAAGCTCTGGTGGTTTCTCAGAATCAGCCACCGAGTGTTCAACCTCAACCAACAAGGGCAAATGCTGAAGTTCCTACTATTCCTGTATCCGCTACTCTGGCTGTTGTTCAAAACCGTATGCCTCAGGGTTATTCATGGGGAATGCCAGAGAATTTTGCACCTGAAGGTTTCAATCTTGGCCCTCAAGATGCTCTAGTGGTTCAAAATATTGTTACTCCTGCACCTCCTGTGGTGCATACTGTTCCTGCTGCACCTCCTTCGATGAATTTGGTTATGTTTGTTAATGAAGATATGTGTCGTCCTTTCCCTCCTCCGAGTGAATACTTGGGTCTTTATGACAGAATGGATGATTTCCAAGAACAGTTTGATAGAATTCAAAGAGAGATGAAGGCTCTTAGGGGAAAAAAGCTATTTGGGCAGAATGTAAATGAGTCGTGTTTGGTCCCGAATGTTAAAGTGCCTGCTAAGTTCAAGGTCCCAGAATTTGAGAAGTACAAGGGAAACACTTGCCCTCGTGCTCATTTGGTGATGTATGTAAGAAGAATGTCTACCCACACCGATGATCAGCGTCTGCTGATTCACTTTTTCCAGGATAGTCTGACCGGCGCAGCGTTGAAATGGTACATGAGTTTAGACAGCGCCAACATCCATACTTTTAATTATTTGGGAGAAGCATTCATTAAACAATACAAGTACAATGTGGACATGGAGCCTGACTGTGACCAGCTTAGGGCCATGGTTCAGTAAGACAGAGAATCGTTCAAAGAGTATGCACAGAGATGGCGCGAAGTGGCTGCACAAGTAATTCTACCCATGGAGGAGAAAGAAATGACTAAGATTTTTCTGAAGACGCTAGGCGCTTTCTACTACGAAAGAATGGTAGCAAGTGCCCCAAGTGATTTTACAGAGATGGTAGGAATGGGTGTCCGCCTAGAAGAGCCAGTAAGAGAAGTCCGTTTGACAAAGGGTGAAGGATCCAGAGGGGTGAAAAAGCCAGCTTATGGGTTTACAAAGAAGAAAGAGGGGGATACAAATTTTGTTATGCAAGAGAGAAGGGTAAACGCTCCTAGAAAGAATTATCAGCGTCATCAGCAAGTCGCCTCAGTTACTCCTGTTATGAATGCCGCTCTGACTACCGTTTCTTATCAGAGACCGTCCCAGCAGGGGAATCAAGGGTATAATCAGAGAAGGGAGAACTATGATCCTATTCCCATGAGCTATGCAGAGCTACTACCAGCATTAATTCAGAAGAAGTTGGTCCAGACACGACCATCTCCCGCCATACCATCACCATTGCGTTGGTATTATAAAGCAGACCAGACGTGTGCCTTTCATCAGGGAGTACTAGGGCATAGTGTTGAGAATTGTTATCCTTTGAGGACTGAAGTGCAAAGGTTGGTGAATTCTGGAATTTTATCTTTCAAAGACGTGGGACCTAATGTGAAAGACAATCCTCTACCCAAGCACGGGGGAGTGAACGCTGTAAATATGGTGGCCGGTTGTCCAGGCGACTTTCGAATTTTTGACATTAATCTGGTTAGAGGAGATTTGGTGAAGATGCATGCAGACCTCTGAATTCAGTTATTATACGCATGACCATGCCAGTTGTGCTATTTGTAGTACAGATATACAGGGTTGCGAGAAGATAAAGGCTGATTTACAGGAAATGATGGATGAAGGTTTAATCCATATAATCAGGAGAGATCAAACCTACAACTTCCAATAGACACCGCTTCATCTTGGTTGCCATTGATTACTTCACGAAGTGGGTTGAGGAAACTTCCTTCGCTTCTGTTACCAAGAACGTCGTGGCCCGATTCATCAAACAAAATCTCATCTGTCGGTACGGCATCCCGGAGAGAATCATCACGGATAAAGGTACCAATCTCAACAACACTATGATCACCGCCCTATGCGTGCAATTCAAGATACAACATCATAACTCTTCCCATTACCGGCCAAAGATGAATGGCACTGTAGGAGCCACTAACAAGAACATCAAGAAGATCATACAAAAAATGACAATGACCTATAAGGACTGGAATGAGATGTTACCATTTGCTCTTCACGGTTACCGTACCACGGCGTGGACGTCAACAGGGGAAACTCCTTTATCCTTAGTATACAGTATGGAAGTTGTCCTACTAGTTGAAGTCCAGATAAATTCTATGAGAATCATACAAGATGCAGGGCTGAATGAAGATGAATGGGTTCAAACTCGACTGGATCAGTTAAACTTAATTAATGAGAAGAGGCTTGCAACTATTTGTCATGGTCACATGTACCAAAAACGAATGATCAAAGCTTTTAATAAGAAGGTCAAACATCAGGTATATCGGGTTGGTGACTTGGTAATCAAGCACATCATATTTCCACAAGGTGATCCCAGGGGAAAATGGACTCCTACATACGAAGGACCATTTGTGATCAAAAACATATTCTCTGGTGGAGCAATGATCTTGACAACTATGGATGGCGACAACCTTCCACACCCTGTAAACGCGAACATAGTTAAAAGATACTACGCATGAACAAGGACCCGCTAGGTCGACTAGCCTAGGCAAAAATTAGGGCATCCCAGTGAACCAAAAGGTTCAGGAAAAAATTAGGGATAAAATACAAAAATAATCTGTACACCTGGCAAGCTGAAAACCTGAAAGGGCGGCTTGGGCAAAAAAGGGTATCCCGGTGGATCGAAAACCCGAAAGGGCGGTCCAGGAAAAAGTTAGGGAGTTAAAGCGTATGACTATTTCCTGTTGGATCACCTCATAGACAATCTTCAGCGTCGACCGACCAGCTCAAATGGTTCTAATAAATCCAATCAGCTTTGCCAAGGTGACAAGTAGACAAGACACTCAGAGACATGAAGGCTATAGTGGAATGGGAACCCCATGGGATTATTTCACATAACTATCTTTTCTTTGTATCAATTTTCATTTTTTACGACGAAATTCTCTTACTAGAATGTTCGTCTCGTTGTACGAAAAAAATTTAATCAAGTTAATACAAAGATATCCCTTTTGAAAGTGCAAAACTATTTTGTTTTTCTTTATTTCTGTGTTTTGTTTACAAAAATGTCCAATGATTTATTTTTGAACATATGCATTTGAACATGATTACTATTTACAAACGAACAGAAAATAGAAAGACAATCACGAATGGCTTTAAGAAACAGGATAATATCTTTAGGCTATTCCATAAAATCCCCGCATGTACTTTCCCCAGCAGGAGCGGAAACAAAGACATCATACTACAGGATCACTAACGTATCTCCAATATGCAGCCTAGTGGTATCAAGCGCTCTCACATCCCTAACTGAGCAAAACCTTCATTACCGCTCCAAAGATTCCCTAACAAAGGATGCCTAACTTCTCAGGATTCCTCAACAGGATTTCATGAAGTCCACGAGTAATGCACGATGTTCTCCATCCACAATAGAATTTATTTCTCTAAAGTGGAAATTCATCCATCAACACTTAAACTTCAAGATACGGAGACTTACACTCCTCTTTCCCAGCAGTACTCAGGGATTTATTTTCCTCGACTCCAGCAACACTATGGCAGAACAATTAATATGTCCATACATTACATTCATACGTCATAGCATTGACAACACAAGTACATACAATGCAATCTCATTTATTTTGAGAAAACAACATCATACCATGCATTGCATACATTATGGAATTGCATACAATTAACTCTTAACCTTTTCAGGAAAGAATCAATCGACAGGAAATTATCATTAACAAATTTCCGACAGGCAAATATTTTCAACAAGTCAATTACAGATCAATTCCCGAGAAAGGACTGGTCGACCATCTACATAGCAAATATTTCCTTCAAACTTCTGTTGGTTCAGTTTAAATCTCTCAATGGTTTATCCTGATTCTTTCCTCGCAGGCGTATTCTATGGTTCGGATAAATCTCTCAATGATTTGTTCTGATTCTTCTCCAGACTCCTCCTGCTGGTTCAGTTTAAATCTCTCAACGGTTTATCCTGATTCTTTCCTCGTAGACGTATTCTCTGGTTCAGATAAATCTCACAATGATTTGTTATGATTCTTCTCCAGACCCCCTCCAGATCGGTTTAAATCTCTCAACGGTTTATCCTGATTCTTTCCTGCAAACGCATTCTCTGGTTCAGATAAATCTCTCAACGATTTGTTCTGATTCTTCTCCAGACCCCTGCCGGTTAAGTTTAAATCTCTCAACAGTTTATCCTGATTCTTTCCTGCAAACACATTCTCTGGTTCAGATAAATCTCTTAACGATTTGTTCTGATTCTTCTCCAGACCCCTGCCGGTTCAGTTTAAATCTCTCAACGGTTTATCCTGATTCTTTCCTACAGACTCATTCTCTAGTTCAATAAATCTCTCAATGATTTGTTCTGATTATTCTCCAAACCCCTGCCGGTTCAGTTTAAATCTCTCAATGGTTTATCCTGATTCTTTCCTGCAAACGCATTCTCTAGTTCGGATAAATATCTCAATGATTTGTTCTGATTCTTCTCCAGACCCCTGCCGGTTCAGTTTAAATCTCTCAATGGTTTATCCTGATTCTTTCCTGCAAACGCATTCTCTGGTTCAGGTAAATCTCTCAACAATTTGTTCTGATTCTTCTCCAGACCCCTGTCGGTTTAGTTTAAATCTCTCAACGATTTATCCTGATTCTTTCCTGCAAACACATTCTCTGGTTCGGATAAATCTCAACGATTTATTCTGATTCTTCTCCAAACCCCTGCCAATTCAGTTTAAATCTCTCAATGGTTTATCCTAATTCTTTCCTGCAAACTCATTCTCTGGTTTGGATAAATCTCAATGATTTGTTCTGATTCTTCTCCAGACCCCTGTCGGTTCAGTTTAAATCTCTCAACAGATTATCTTGATTTCTTTCCTGCAAACGTATTCTCTAGTTCAAATAAGTCGTCTCAACGATTTATTCTGATTCTTCTCCAGACCCCTACCGGTTCAGTCTAAACCTCTCAACGGTTTATACTGATTCTTTTCCGCAGACATTTTCTCTTTTGAGTTTGGTTTAAACCTCTCAATGGTTTATCCTGATTCTTTACCAGTAGACAATTATCTCTGGTTCTGTTTGAATCGCTCCAAGATTTATTCTGATACTTTCCAGTCGAAGTTAACCCAAGACCTCTATTGGTTCAGTTTAAATCTCTCCAAGATTTATGATGATTCTTTCCAATCAAAAAACATTCAAGACTTCTGCTAGTTCCAGTTTAAATCAACCAAAGGTTTATTCTGATTTCTTTTCTGTTTGAAGTCAAGTTCAGACTTCGTCCACAATCATTTCTGGATGGCATCTATAAGCCCATCTCTGAAAACTCTCCATCATTTCTCCAAATGGCATCTTTAAGCCCATTCCCTACACAATCAACCAACATATCATCGAGTGAAAATTTCTGGGCACTCTAGTGTTCAATCATCTTCTACTTTCAAGCTATGAGCGACGAACATGTCGATCTCACTTTTCAAGTTTAAGAAGATTGAACAGGGGCAGCTGTTGTACCCCAAAATTTGCCCTCCCATTTTTCTTTCAAGATTCTATCCTAGGGTTACTCAAATACTCAATTTGGCTCAGAAGTCGATCAGACAGATTCTCTTCCTAGGCAGTAAATCAACAATTAGGGTTTTACATTTCTCAAAGAAAATTGAGTCTTCAAGGTCTCAATTGGTCTTCATAGGTCTTCATGTCTCCTCAAGATTTGTTTAAGCCAGTTTTCAAACCTCGCATTGCAAGTTTGCTCAATCAATGGTTCAGATAACTGAAAACGACTACGTCGACCCAAAAATCGACCTTTTGCAAGAGCAAGTTCAAATGCTTGTAAATTCTTCATTATTCGATTCGAGTGGCTTTTATTGCGTATGATTCTCCTTGATGCCACCTCAAATTTCTCTTCACAAATCAAGAGTTGATTACGCGTAGAAGATCACCAAAATTTGAATGCGTTAGAAGTTGCATCATGAAATTTGACCTAATTTTAAATAACAGTCGTCTGATTTCTAAGAATTATGATTTCTTCAAATTACAAGACCTTGAGATGATTATGTCTGTTCATGGTCATATGTGATGTCGCTCACGGGTTTATATTCAAAGAATCGAAGGAAAATGGTGTTTGGAAGACTTTAAAATTATCAAATTGTCGCAAGGCATTTGTTGATTTTGAATGTTCTTAACCACAGTTTATTGAAATATTGACGATTGTTCTCAGAGCATGTTTGTTTGGACAAGATGTGAAGATTAAGACTATCATTTAAAACAATCATGATTTTGAATTCAAGTTGACCAAATGAATTACACTCTTAAACATTTATTTTTTTTTAGGAATTTGATTAGAGTACAAGGTGCATGTTTGTTTGAAATACAAATTACAAAGTCATTTGTGATTATTTGGAATTCAAGTTACCAGATTGAAGTATTTCATTTCAAATATTCTAATTGGGAATTTCAAAAATTCAATTAGAATACAAAAATTTGTATAGAATCCTATCATATCAAAATTTATTTAATGCTTTGTATTATTACATTGCAAATGAAATTACAAATTGTTTGTCTTATTTACAAAGAATATCAAGTTCTTGTTTATAAAGAGAAGTTTTATTTCTTCTTCAAGTCTTCATCTTCATCTTCGAGTAATCAATCCAACCTTCGTTTGCATCCAAGCCTTGCTTACCGTTCATGAAACAAGAAAAGGAAAAGTTAGCAAAAATTCAAGCGAAGTAATATGTGAAGAGGAGAAATTCATCATTAGAGTTTGCGTCTTGGAATCATATTTTTGTTTGTTTTAATCACCATCCATTTCTCCCTATTTTGTAAATCTCAAAACCTAAATTTTGGTTCACAAAAAAGGAAAAAAGAAAATATACAAACTGGACAGGCAATACAACAAAACAACAAGCTTCCTAAATGCAGCAAAACAGGCAACAGGAAGACCAGCAAGCAACCAACAAGCAGCCCAAAACAAATATATGCAAGGCAGGCCAGCAAGCACAAAAACAGCCAAATGCCAAACAAAACAAAATAATTACACAAAAGAAAAATAGCATACTAGCGCAGCAGCTAGCATAAAAAACGCAACAACACAATCTCAACCTGCTGTCAAACAAGGCAGCATAGGCTGCTAAGGCAACAAGTAAAAGCAATAATATAGCAATGATGCAAGCTATCTAGTGCATAAAACCATACATCATCATTTTCCTTAAAATGGAAAACCCTTCAGAATCATTGAGTAAAAAGCATAATTGCTTCATAGAAAGATGAAGAAGGAAAGAGGTAGAGGAAATAAATCACCTAGGCCACAAACAGCCCCAAAATTGCCAAACAATCCAAGCCTACAAAACTGTACTAAGTAAGCTCAAGACCAAGCTTTTGTCTAAAACCTGCAAACCCTGTCAATACAGTCCAAAAATATGAACCAAACCTGCTCCAAAATCTGCCCTTGCACACAAGTTGGCAAGACAAAAACTGCAATCAAAAGCCACAGTTCAGTCACTCAAAATTTCATCATTGTAACTCTTTAAAATCACAGTTCCAAAAAAAAGGATCCGACAGAGAAAATTCATCCCAAACACACAGCTTATCTACAAATCCTTCAAAAAAAAAAGGGTTCCCGATACTGATATGTAGTTCACCCTCTCTACACTCCCTACTAAATCAATGCAACCTCCAAAACAACTTCTCAATAAATCATTCAGGTAGCCATCTCTTCAAACTTCCTCAGAACTGTTCCTATTAACCACCCACCTCAAAAACCCCTGTCAAAATCCCTCTCTGATAACCTACCTGCACACATTGATTCAACAGAAAACACAAAAAAAATATATGTTGTAACCACACTCCAACCGCAACAACTCATTCAAATCCTCTCACCCAGAAGCAAAGACGCAACAACCTCAGTGCCTAAACTCAACATTTGCGGGATTCGAACAGATCAGAAAAAGAGAAACAAACCATTTTTTACAGCAATCAACCAAATACATAAATAAATAAAAATATAGAAAGATCTCACCAAATAAGAGTAACAAAAAACTTTCACTTCTGTCAAAACTTTCCGCGAATCCATTCCTTTCACAGCCTCCAAACAATCTAACCTCAACATTACCTTCATCACTGACGATCCGAAAGTAGAAGAAGAGAAACAATTTCAGAAGTAGAAGAACCTCTCACGATCACCTTTTTCGAAGCCCATCAGGTAATCCCTCCCATCATGTACTAATTGATTGTTGATGTTGCTTTGAATCGAAAATTAGAGTTATTGTTTGTTTGTTGTTTATCTGTGAGATTGTTGCCTTGATGTGTTGTTTGAACTATTATAAATCATTATTAAGCTAAAACTTTGTTATTGTTGTTGTTTGTTAATCACCATAAGATTAGAAAGATAAGAAACAAGAAGAGGCATGTGAAATAAGGGTGATGGTAAGAGAAAACCGTGGAGTAGAAAATTGATAGAGAGAAACAGAATCGATGCTGAGAAAGCGAAATGGTTTGAGATTTGAGAGAGAGAATTGGTCTTTTGGGTTTTTTTATTATCTGGAAATAACTCATATTATTATCGGTAATGGCAAACTTTTGTTCTCTTCCCAATATAACTACATGCACGGCGCCTCTTTCCCCATATTTAGGG
Organism: Vicia faba; assembly: GCA_948472305.1. NCBI lineage: Eukaryota > Viridiplantae > Streptophyta > Magnoliopsida > Fabales > Fabaceae > Vicia > Vicia faba. The sequence goes on along the minus strand of OX451738.1, from coordinate 208,890,080 downwards.
TTTCCAAAATACCTCTCCTATTCCCTCAACCAAATCGGGTTTGGGCCTGTTTTGTTGGGCCCAATAAAATTTTCAAACTTCAGTTTACATATTAGTAGAAGCACTGAAATAAACGAATGAGAACATAGCGTAGTGGTTGGGGTGCTGGTCTACAAACATGATGTACTGAGTTCGAGACCCGTGGGGGGAATTTTGTTTCTTTTCTACATTTTTATCTTAACACATACTTTTTTTTAACAAATAGTTTTGAGCCTTTTTCAATTCAACTCATGAGCCCAACGGATTTATCTCCAGCTCACCCCCAGTATTTTCTTAGTGCACCCTCTATTTTGGTTTTAATAATTTTCTTTGTTTATTTGACTTAGCCTAATTTTTCTTTCTTTTTACCAATTAAGTAATAATACAATTTTTCTTAACTACGTGATTTTTTTAATAAGCTTAGTTTTAAAATTAGTTTAAGAAATTTTTGTAAATAATTTTCTTAATTAACTTTTTCTTTAGTCTTAATTTGTTTGTTTAATTTCTAAAACTTTAAAAAAGACAAAAATACATGTATTTTAATTTCATTTTTTAGTTAATTGATAGAATAGGTTTTTTCCTATTTTTCTTTTCAAACTTTTCCCAACAAATAACAAGGATTTTACTTTCATACTTTGTTAATTAATTTGTATTTCCTAGACTGTTATAACTTTAATTAATCGCTCAAATTCGATTTGGTTGTATTGTTTTCTATTTGGACTTTTAATCGCATTCGACTCATCCCCATTTGTAAAAATTGTACCCCCATTCCCGAAAGCTCTGTAATAGCGTAGAATTTCCATTTCCGCAATTTACTATTTTCTTTATACTGAATAGTAATTAGGCGTGTATGGCAAGATTTAAAATTAATCGCTAGATAACCTAATCAAAGATAAAATTAACTCAAAACAAACACACTTTTTCACACGCGCACCTCTAGGGTAACCTAGCTTGTTGCCTCAGAAAAACAGTCATGTCCCTCGAATATGGGACGCTTTAGCAAAGACCCTTCGATAAAAAAGATTGTAGTCCCTCGATGAACCTCGATGTTGCCTTTGATAAAACGATCTAGTCCCTTACGAAAAATTGCTAAAGCATCTCATAAGTTGCATTCGATTACTGTACGATTGACCCGCACCTGTCCCTTTACATCCAACGATGGGGCTTCTTACCAAATCAATGGTAAGATAGAAACATCTAAAGGAGGAAGAAAAGAACATTTAAGACCTTTCGAGTAGGTAGATTCTCTCCTAGTTGCTCGCTTGCTCACAACAAAAAACATTTCCATACCAACACTTTCATCTCAAAACATTTTCAAAAGACAAAGTTTTTTGCATACTTTCTTATAGAGACGAGAGCCATTGCAAAAACAACTTTTCAAAACCACTTTCAAAAACACATTCCACAAACACGTCTTTGAACTATTTTTCGAAACAAAAATTTGTACGCATTCTTATAGAAACGAGAACCATTACAAAGACATTTTCAAAACACCTTCAAAGCCACACCACAAGCACATTGTCAAGCAAAAGCAAGTGATCTAGAAAGTAACTAAGAGCCCGTAGATAACTACGGATGAAAAGGGTGCTAATACCTTCCCTTTTCATAATCTACCCCCTGAACCCGAGAAATAATTTTGAAAGGTGTTTCTTGTGCTTTTTTACCTTTCCTTTTTGGATAAAAGAAAAGTCGGTGACGACTCCTGCTATCTGCACAAATGCAATCAAAATGCAAAACGACCTGAGTCAGTTCCCCCGCCGTATCACACCGTGTGCAACCACCACTTCTAGATAAAGAACTAGTCGACATGTTCATGGGAAACTTACAAGGGGTATACTATGAAAAGATGTTAGGAAGCATCTCTTCAAGATTTTATGACCTAGTGACTATTGGAGAGAGGATTAAGAGTGGAATAAAGAATGGAAAGATTCAAGGGGGTCATCAAATTCCCCTTACAATGCAAAAAGACTGGTTCTTAACTTCACAAAGAGGAATGGGGATGAAGTTAATGTTGTGGTTTCACAACCAAGAGCACAACCATTAATTATCCCGCAGGATAGCAACAAAACAAATTTGAAAGGCCGCCAAGAAAATTGGACCCACTCCCTATGCCACCCAACCAACTATTGCAACACTTGATCAAAGCATCTTTGGTGGAGCTAAAAGCTCTAGCTCCCCTAATTGGGCCACTTCCACCAAAATACAATGCCAATGCCAAATGCGAATACCATGCCAATTCTCCGGGGCATACTATAGATTAATGTTGGGTTTTCAAACATGAAGTACAAGATCTGGTATACTCCCAAGACATTACTTTTGAGAAACCTAACATCAAGTCAAACCACATGCCTCTGCATGGTGGACCAACAATAAATGCGATCAAGGTAGTCACCAACTGTGGGGAAGCCATATAAGTAAAGGCTCCGATAAATCTATTAAAAGAGTATCTGTTGGAATATGGGTTCCTATTGGAACACAACAAAGTTTTCGAAAAGACACTACCAAAATTTGTGGACCAGGAGATAATCCAATTAGGACCATACCCTGAAGTTAAATATATAGCAGCAATTGAAAGAGATGCGAAGAAGCCATTGGTAATTCCTTACCAAGGGCCAAACCATAATAAGAAGACTCTCGTGATCTCGTGGGGAGATTCAAAAGAAACTCCCACAATAAAGAAAACTCTGAGGATACCAGTATCACCAAAGACTATAGTGGTAATTAGGGGGCCAACTCCTTCCCCTTACAAAACTGATAAAGCAATACCATGGAATTATGATTCGACCGTATATATCAATGGCTCGAAACGAGAATGTGAGCCATCATCAAGTCAAGGACCTGAATCTCGAATATAGCAAGAACATGGGCATGATCCGTAGTGGCCGAGTGTTTGGTTCGAACCACCAAAGAAGAATGATAATGTGTTGAAGAGTAAAAGTGACACGTTAACAAAAGAAAAAGGAAAAGCAGTAGTGGAGGTGAATCAAGAGCCTCCAAACAAAAACTTTACTGATCAAGAGGATGACAAATTTCTGAAGATAATTAAGAGAAACGACTATAGGGTGGTGGATCAGATTCACCAAACCCCAGCTAAAATTTGCATACTCTCATTTCTCATCAATTCAAAGGCTCATGATGAAAGTTTTAAGTTCTACTCATGTTACAGAAGAGATTACTGTGAACCAATTTGATAATGTCGTGGAAAACTTAACATTTGGGTCATATCTAGGTTTCAACGACAGTGAGTTACCTCCACAAGGCCGAGCTCGTAACAAAGTGTTGCATATCTCGACCCAGATAGGTACTACGAGCCTATCCAAGGTGCTTACTGATACTGGTTATGCCCTCAATGTGTTACCAAAATCTAGTCTGATGAGGCTAACACTAGATGGTGTTATGATAAGACTGGGTTCCACGATAGGTAAAGCTTTCGGCAGTTCTCATAGCATGATATTCGGGGAAGTAGATCTTCCTATCAAGATCAGCCCACATATGTTCTATATCACCTTTCAATTGATGGATATAGAACCAACATATACATGTTTACTCGAATGACCTTGGATTCATGCAGCAGGGGCAGTTACTTCGACCTTACATAAAAAATAAAGTTCTTTGTTGAGGGAAGATTGGTCATGATTGATGGAGAAGAGGACATCTTTGTAAGTCATATTGAGTCCTATAGATATATCAGTGCTGATGAAGATTTCTTAGCCACGCCATTTCAAGTATTGGAGGTTGCTTCAATGGTAACCCCACTAGTGGAAAAGGTCAAGAAACCTACCGTGACTTCATGGAGGGATTTGTAAATGGAAATGGAGAATGGTGACTCAAAAGGCTTAGGAAAGCTCCCCGAAATATTTGAGAAGAAGGACCACTTTGGTTTGGGTTACGAATCAACAAAGGCTACTCTGAAAGGAAAAGCACGGTTTCCACCAATCCAGGAAACCTTCACCGACAAAGGAGTAGAGCATGACAAACAAGTGACAATGATATCAATAAAGACAACATCAAAAGGGCATCAAATTACATCCATCAATGCGCCCCAAGTGAAGAACTCAAGAACTGGACAATTGTAGAGATTCCTGAGATTTTCTTTCCAAAGTAATTTTCTTTGCTTTTGAAAGAACCTATGTCAAGCCCGAGGCATATGGGTTGTTTGTAAGGGTCCCCTATTTGTTTCTACCAATATTCATGATTACTAAAAATATGTTTTGTATTCAATTAAGACCCTTGTTTTTCTTTTTGCATTTATACTTCATATTTAAAATGGAAATACTTCCTCTCATATGCATTTTCCAAATTCACGTACTAAAGAAAAACTGCACCAAAATATGATAAATGTGCATATCCATGCCCAAAATCACCGTTAATGTTACTGCTGCTATCCGATATGATTTTGATGCTCCCGTCAACCAAGCTGAAGAGGAAGATGACAAGGATCTTGAACTTTCTGAAGAATTGGCAAGAAGTATAGAGAAAAGAGCTGACATCATACAATCATACTAAGAACCTATTGAGACCATTAACCTTGGAACATAAGAGGATTCGAAAGAGATCAAACTGGGGGCAACATTAGAGAAAAGCATCAAAGAAAGGCTGATCACATTGTTACATGAGTAAATGGATATATTCACATGGTCTTACAAAGATATGCCATGGTTAGGCACAAATATTATGGTACACAGATTACCTCTCAAAAAAGGTTATTCTCCGGTCAGGAAGAAGCTTAAGAGAACTCGTCCGGACATGTCCAGTAAAATTCGAGAAGAGGTCCTTAAACAATTCGGCGCAGGGTTCTTAGCGGTGGTAGATTATCCACCTTGGATAGCTAACATAGTGCCAGTACCCAAGAAATATGGAAAAAGTACATATGTGTGTGGATTATGGGGATCTAAACAAAGAAAGTCATAAAGATGATTTCCCGCTACCTCACATAGATGTTCTAGTGGACAATATAACACAAGCTTCAATTTTATCATTCATGGACGGTTTCTCAGGCTATAATCAAATCAAAATGGCACCCAAAGATATGGAAAAGACTACTTTCATGACACCTTGGGGAACTTTCTTCTACAAAGTAATGTCGTTTGGTTTGAAGAACGCAGGGGCAAGCTATCAGCGGGCAATGGTCACACTATTCCATGATATGATTCACAAAGAAGTTGAAGTGTACGTAGATGATATGATTTCCAAATCCCATATGGAGGAGGACCATATCATACATTTACATAAGTTATTTGATCGTCTGCAAAGGTTCAAACTAGGTTTGAATGCAAACAAATGTATATTTGGTGTCAGATCAGGCAAGTTATTGGGTTTTATCGTAAGTCAGCGTGGTACTGAGGCGGACCCCAACAAAGTAAAAGCCATACAAGAAATGCCAACTCCAAAGACAGAGAAAGAGGTTTATGGTTTCTTAGGATGACTGAACTATATTTCAAGGTTCATATCACACCTAACTGCTACGTGCGAGCCCATATTCAAACAACTGCGAAAAATAAAACAGTGAAATGGAATGATGATTGCCAGACAACTTTTGAGACGATAAAGCAATATTTAAAAGAGCCACTGATCTTGATGCCGCCAATTCCTGGAAGACCACTCATCATGTATCTAACAGTACTTGAAGGATCAATGGGACGTGTATTGGGCCAATAGGATGAAATAGGTAGAAAAGAGCATGGAATCTACTACCTAATCAAGAAATTCACTGACTGCGAAACCAGGTACTCACTCCTTCAGAAGACTTGTTGTGTATTGGCTTGGGATACTAAAAGATTGAGGCAGTACATGTTAACACACACTACATGGTTATAGCAAGAATGACCCTTTAAAGTATGTGTTCAAAAAACCAGCTCTTACAGGGAGAATTTTCCGATGGAAGATGTTATTATTGGAGTACGACATACAATATGTTACTCAAAAGGCCATAAAAGGTAGTGTACTAGCTGAACATCTAGCTCATCAACTGTTGCCGGAATATCAACCAATGAAGTTCGACTTTCCAGATGAAGATGTTATAGCTATAGATGACTACGAAATACCAGGGCTCGACGAAGGACCTGAACCAGGGGCACATTGGACACTCATGTTTGATGGAGCTTCAAATTCACTAGGGCACGGTATCGAAGACATTTTGACTTCTCTAAAGAGCTATCACAAACCTTATACTGCAATGTTATGTTTTGACTGCACCAACAACATTGCTGAATATGAAGCTTGCATCCTAGGTCTGGAAGCTGCCATTGATCTAAGAATCAAATATCTTGAAGTTTTTGGAGACTTCACGCTAGTCATATACCAAATAAAAGGTGAATGGGACACTAAACACCCCAATTTGATTCCATATCGGGATCATGTCTTAAAACTAGCTACGACATTCACCGAAATTACATTCAACCACATCCCACAAGAAGAAAATTAGATGGCAGATGCTATAGCAACCTTATCAGCCATGTTTAAGGCAACCTGGACTAACCATGAGCTGCGCATTACTATCAAACATTTTGAAGAGCTTTCACATTGCCTCATTATTGAAGAGGGGCCAAATGACAAGCCCTGGTTCTATGACATCAAGAGGTATCTTGAAAAACAAGAATATCCAGAAAATGCCTCTATCATTGATAAACGAACTCTACAAAGGCTAGCCTCCAAATTCTTTATGAGTGGTGATGTATTGTACAAAATAATTATGATATGGTGCTACTCAGGTGTGTGGATAAACAAGAAGCAAATATGCTTATGAGAGAAATCCATGAAGGTACTTTTGGAACCCATACAAATGGGCATGCTATGGCAAGAAAAATCCTGCGAGCGAGTTATTATTGGCTAACAATGGAAGCAAATTGCTATCATTATACAAAAACCTATCATAAGTGCCAAATCTATACCTATAAAATGAATGTTCCACCTACTCCTCTAAATATCATGAGTTCTCCTTGGTCATTCTCAATGTGGGGAATTGATATGATAGGTACGATCAAACCGAAAGCATCTAACGGACACCAATTCATACTAGTCGCTATTGATTACGTCACCAAATGGGTAGAAGCCACATCATATGTAAATGTGACAAGCCAAGTGGTCACCGGATTCATTAAGCAAAATCTCATATGCAGATACGAGGTTGCAAACAGGGTCATAATTGATAACGGGTCTAATCTGAACAACAAAATGATGAAAGAGTTATGTGACAATTTCAAGATCGAGCATCATAATTCTTCTCCATATCGAACCAAGATGAATAGGTCCGTCGAAGCTACCAACAAAAATATCAAGAAAAGCATCCAGAAAATGGTGAAGACATACAAAGATTAGCATGGAATGCGTCCTTTTGCTCTACATGGGTATTGTACCTTCATACACACATCGACAAGTGCAACTCCTTTTTCTCTAGTATATGGCATGGAGGCAGTGCTCCCAGTTGAAATAGAAATTCCATCACTCCGAGTGCTAATGGAAACAAAGCTTGAAGAAGTTGAGTGGGTTCAAACGCGACTTGATCAACTCAACCTCATTGAAGAGAAATGTTGGACAACTTTGTGTCATGGTCAATTATACCAGAAACGGATGAAGAAAGCCTTCGACAAGAAAGTCCATCCTCGAATGTTCAAAGAAAGGGATCTAGTGCTTAAAAAGATTCTACTACCTCGCCTCGATTAACGTGGTAAATGGACACCCAACTACGAAGGTGCATATGTGGTAAAAACAACATTATCCGGTGGTGGTCTCATCCTCACAACAATGGATGGGGAAGAACTACCGCATCCAGCAAATCCATATGCAGTCAAAAATTACTATGTATAAGAAAGCTCGCTAAGATCGAACCTTAAACAGGTGACTTAGGCAAAAAGGAGCGTCCTGGTGGATTGAAAACTCGAAAGGGCGATCCAGGCAAAAATTAGGGACATACAAAAAAATCATTCCGGTGGATTGCAAACCCGAATGGGCGATCCAGGAAAAAAATTAGGGATCTTATCCAAAAGAAATAAAAAACAAAAAGATTGTGATCCAAGAACCACGACCATAAACCACAAAGAAAGAACTAGATCCAAATCACCCAACTCAGAAGCAAAGAAGATTGGAAGCTATCAAAAGGACATTGGGGAAACAACAGTAGTAATTATCATTTTCATTGCCATTTATAGTTTTAAAATTTTCTGTAATTACCTCTTTTCAGGAATTGCATCTTGTACTCACGCCTATTCATATGCATATCAATAAAACCTGTACTTTTTATATCTTGCGAATTGTGTTTTTCTTTTTCATACTTGTCTGCAAAATACTACGATTATTTCTTTTGAATATTGTGTTGAAATCATTTCAAGGATTTGACAAGTAAAAGCACTTGATAAAACATAAAAAAAAACATTTTGGTTAAAAAATATCGAAAGAAAATCCACGCATGCGTCCATATCTATGCTTATTTCCACGGTTATGCCTGCATCCACGCCTATGCTACGCCTTCGCCTATGATACAAACATCAAGATCTTCCTGATACTTTCCATCATGTTCAAATCAATTCAAATATACCACGATGATGGAACACGCAATGTTAGGGAGATGGTAACTCAAAGCCAATGGTTTAAAAGGAAAGAATACAAAAAACATTCTCCACAGTATTTTGGGGAATATACACATATTTAACACACATGTATATTTGGGGCACACGCACACTCATTACATATACACTCTGAGTTCCATATTTATTTAAGACATCACACATTACATCATGCATCACATTTCTCGAAACCTACTACGAATAGAGCCAATATCTTAGGGCCTTTCATCAATTTTTACCTTGGTTGAAAATGAACAACCAGTAAAAATCTATTCTCATCTCTGATTTAGTTATCTAAGATTTGGATCATTCAGAACAACTTTCTCTATATTCAACATATTGCGCCAGTCTCTATGCAACAATATGTTTTCTACTTTGCGATATAAATCATTGTGTCAGTCTCCATGCGACAATGTGTGAAATCTGAAATTCAACTTATTACATCAGTCTGCACACATCAATGTGTTCCCCTTCTTTGCGATATAGCTCATTGTGTCAGACTTCATGCAGCAATGTTGCAAAATCAACAATTTAACTCATTGTGTCAGGCTCCATGCAGCAATATGTTCTTTCTTCGCGATCTAGCTCATTGTGTCAGGGTCTTGAAACAACCGGCTGAAAATCATCAGACAATAAAGTCGCCATCAAACATATTTTATCCAACAAGAAGAGAAAGGTAAACATCGAGAAAACCTAAGAAGGTAGAAGTCACGGTCTTGCGACCGAGAGATCGGGTAAGGGAGTCTGTTACATGAGGGGAAGGTATTAGTACCCCTCACTCCCGTAGTACTCTACGGTATCCACTCTTGTTATCTATCTTATGGGTGTATTTAATCTATGCTTACTGCTTATTGTTAAGGAAGAATGCATGTAAAAGAAGGGAAAAAATAATGTAGGGAAAATAAAGTTGTGCACGCTTGGGCAATACCCAAATGCCTACGTATCCTTTTTGAGGAATCAGAGTTATCGTAGTTCGGCTCACATGTTTTGTTTATTTTGTGTCTTTTATGAACAATGTTAATTCTGCCTTCTACTGCAGCTCGACCATTGGAGACTCACGCATTGACACAGAAGTAAATTAACATGTCCTTACCTGAAAATGGTTTTGAGTTACGCACTCAAGGAAAGATGCCACGTTTGATTGGTTTGTGTTTTATTACCTTGAAGAAGGGTTTAAGTGTGATTAGTATGTTTTATGATTTTCTAAGAAAAACAAAGTTTTAGTTTTAAATGCATGTGAAAAAGGGGAAGAAAAGAGTCTACGAGAGACTAGCCTATTTCTAATCCTAATTTTATCATACAATGGCACCCCTAAAGTTTTGATTAACAAAATGTAAATGTCTACCTAATGTTAGCATGCATGGTTTGCAACCTAAGGTCTAACTTGCATCCGAAAGGAACAAGCATATCCTAAGGGAACATGTTATAGAAAGTAGGTGAGCAAACAAGTTCGAAAGAGCACACATATAAAATGGTGAAGAAAAGAAGAAAAATGCTTTAGTCAAGGGGAGCGTATCACCCGAGAAAAACAAGCGTGAGTAAGATGTAAAACAAAAAATGTGATGTTCAGAGCGACTGGACACCTAACCAAGATATAGGAGATCGAGGTAGGCGACAAAAGACAATGTGAATGATCACGAAGTGTCAGCATCGGCCAATTCAAACTCTTGACAAAGTGTGAGGGTTCGATTGCAGAACCATTCCCCCTTGATGACTCGATAACAAAAGCATGAACAAGTACGAAGCATCATGGTGCGTCACAAGCTAAAGATGACACCGACGAAATTGCGGGGGTTTATTGCGAACCCTCCCCGCTCGCCTCCTTTTTAGGACTTATAATCTGTAACATATGCGGGTACAAATATAAACACACATGTGGAATACCTACTTTAAAGTTAGGATTTTAAATAACCACAAATAGCAGACAGAAAGCATACAATGCGGAATTGCCCTAAACGGGTCTTTAAATAAACCAGAGGGGTTCCTGGAATGAACAATAACGAATACCCCCTTCATAGATCTCTACCCTACTTCTCATGGAATCAAAAATTAGTAAAGTCCTACTTCTCATGATCTCTAGAAGATTCGTAAAGAAATGCGATAAAGTGCGGAGAATTACACAAGTAGTAGTGGCGACTACCAGAGGCAAGCCAACCGTCGAAAGAGGACGGAAGCAATGGAGAAGCAGGGAGTACGCGTCGATCAAGCTTCACCAAGAAACAAACAAAGTCAGAAACAATATCCAACTAAGATAAAAGCAAACTCATGTTGCGAATGCAATGCGTAATCAAAAGTTTCTGCATAAAGCATCATAAAATATCACATGCATCAGGAAAACATATAATATAATATAAATTTCTCAGGACGATTAGAAATAAGGCGTATCGCATTGGAAGCGAGCATAAGCCGTATGCTTCAATCACATAATAACTTGTTATGTTACAGGATCGAAAGCACCAAAAATGTACCTTGTACAATGAGCAAACGCGTCAAACATAATGAAGCACAACAGTATGAAAATATGAATAAAAAGCCTAAAAGAAAAAGTTTTTTTATTAGTTTTTTTGTGTTAGGAAAATTCTAAAAAAAAACTAAAGAATTAATAGAAACATTATATTATATTCTACCACTTTTATTGTTTTTATTATAAAAACCTACCAAAAACTAGTAAATTAGTTCCTAAAAATCAATTAAAAAAACTAACAAATTTTATTGATTTGATTACAATTTTATCATAGAAAAATTAAAAAGGAAAAAAAAAATCTAAATCTATATATCTTTTTTGTCCTTTTATTACTAAGTTTTTTATTAAGAAAGTTTAAAAGAAAATAGAGTGATGGGCTCACAAGAATGATGGTAAACAAGCTTGGGGAGTGTGTGTGAATCTGATGTAAAGAGTGTGGATTGAAACAAACACTAGGCCCAATACCACTTGGATCTAAAACCAGCATTTTTGTATAACATGCTTCAACGCAAAAAAAATGCTGATGGACCTAATGTAATGTGCTTCGGCCCACTATCCACAACGCAAGCCTCTGATTTCAGTTTTTCTTTTCAATTTCAGCAATTATTTACATTTTTATTTGAATTATTAACAAGGCTTTAAAAAAATAATTAAAAAAAAATAAAAAAGCCAAATGATACAGTTTTGCGTTAAGTTGAGAGTGACTGCTGAAATTCTTAACACAGAGTGCATCTCTTTCTACATCTCGCTGGAAATCGCTCCACCGCTCCGGAGGCAGCGACGCTCTACCAATCCCTAAGATTATTACATCACCTTATTTTCCTTGTTGTTATCCCTCTGTTTCTATACATATCTTCTTTCAATTTCCCCTCATCTTTTATGAATCCAACGAACCTCATAACCCTAACGGAGTCAGAATGAAATTAATTGATCATAGAGCGGCCTCCGAGCACGATTGTGAGGGGTTTTAACCATACTCCATACCTTCTACATGCTCATATAAAAAACGAAGAAGTTCGAGGAAACATGAAGGCTTGATTCTTACTTGTTGGAGTCGCTCCAACGATGCTTCACGATCACTGCTAATGAAAGCAGGAGTCCAGAGAGTCTTCAATAAGTAGGTCAAGTAATCTCTTATCCCTTTGATGTCCTTCCACTCTCCTCTTCTGCAGTTCTGTGCTTGCGCGATATTATCGATTGAATATGAAGTTGATGTAAGGGATTGAATAAGGAAGGACGAAAGTGCTACTGCAGATTCGTGATGAAGCCGTCAAGGTGATGATAATGAAGATTGAATGCGTGAAGATGTAGATATTGCGGTAAGGTAGAGAAAGTTGAAGAACGATTGTGATGGTGATGAAAATAGCAGAGATTCAGGAGTCTAAAGGTAATGCTTCATGATTCCCTTACTTGCTGATTGATATTCCCCTTCTCCTCCTCTTTGTGTTTTTGTAGAAACCAAATTTTTAAAAAATGGCACAAAGGAAAAGTATCGGGACGAGTCGCGTACTAGGTCGCTTTCTTTAAGACGTTTCGTCGTACTGCCAATATTAATGCAAAGCAGTCGAGTTTCGACGATGCCTCCAGGATAAAACAGCCCGTTCAATTACGATAATTACTTGCAATATAATTAGTCGTTCGTAAAATGACACCTTCAGATGGTAATTAACCAGTCTTAGTATATGGATATGAAGTGATCCAGTCGAAAATAAGAGAGAAGAAAATTATAGATGAAGTGAGTGAAGAGAGAGAAGAGAGAAGAATTGTAGAAGTAAATTCTAGAACTGCCCAAATGAACCGAAACAACTTAATTTATAAGTGAAAAGGTCCAACTGAATGGAACAGGTCTAGTGGGAGAAAATAGTGGGAGAGGTGGAATTGGCCCAGTCAATAACCAGTGAATAATTAGGTTAAGACTTGGTCTTTTGGAGGGCAAGCAAAAACCAGTAAATAATTAGGTTAAGACTTGGTCTTTTCTGCATGACACATCACCATCTATTAATTAACTAATAATAATAATAATAATATTAATTAATTTCCACTCTTTTGGGACTAAAATGAATCTTTTCAAATTCATATACCAAGATTTCCAACAATCCCCCACTTGAATTTAAAAGGTGATGTTTTTTAGAAGTACGTCAAACGTTTCTAAGGTTGTGCATAAGCAAAGGTGTCTACGACTTGAACCTTTGCGTAGCAAGTAAGATTCTGATTCAACAAGAGTGACACTATTGTCTTGAACTCTATCTCAGACATCAGACCCGCACACAACCTTTTCTTAAGGTGTATTCTAATAGCCCGTGCTTTAATGGCCCTGCACGTATATCCCGGTTTAGTGAAGGCTCTAGGAATCCTGCCTCGTAATTATATAGGAACCGGCCTAAGTTCCACAATCACATAGGTGAGTCTATCAAGAGTACTCCTGTAGCCTAGGTACTCCCTCATACAGAGTATAGATCTCATTAAGAGTTTCTATCATCTCATCCTCTTATTACTTCAGGATTCATGCTTTACTTGCATGATCATCTCATATTACTCATAACTTGTTATTACCCATTGAACCTATTTCTTGGGATCCCCAGTCATCTAGGTCGGGTTACCATAATGAGCAACTCATTTCTTTATAGGCATTAGTCCCATCCTTTTGGATGTATCATGGACTTTCTCTCTAGCTAATCCTTTCGTCAAAGGATCTTCTAAATTTTCATCAGTGCGTATATGATCCACTCTTACAGGTCCTTTAGAGATACAGTCTCTAACAGTGCTGTGCTTCCTTCTTATTTGACGTCTTTTACCGTTATAATAACGGTTCTCAATTTTTGCAATAGTCGCGGTACTATCGCAGTGGATCAACACAGCTGGCATAGGTTTTTCCCATAAAGGGATCTCAGCTAGCAAGCATCTCAACCAACTTGCTTCTTCACTAGCTGTGGCTAGTGCTATCATCTCAGATTCCATTGTGGACTGAGCTAGAATAGTTTGTTTCTTTGATTTCTAAGATACAGCTCCTCCAGTTATGCTAAATATATAGCCACTAGTAGCTTTGGAATCATCTGACAAAGTATTCCAATCTGCATCACTGTACCCTTCTAGTACAGCAGGAAACTTATGATAATGTAGGCCGAGATCCATGGTCCTTTTGAGGTACCTCATGACTCGTTCAATAGCTTTCCAGTGCTCTTTACTCGGTCTACTCGTAAACCTGCATAACAATCCTACGACATATGCAATGTCGGGTCTAGTACAATCAGTGGCATACCTAAGACTGCCAATGATGCTCGCATACTCTGATTGTCTGACACTTTCTCCAGTGTTCTTAAATAGTTTCACACTTGGATCATATGGTGTGCATGCAGGTTTACATTCAAAGTAATTATATTTCTTTAAGATCTTCTCCACATAATGTGATTGATCCAAAGAAATTCCTTGTTCGGATCTCGTGATCTTGATGCCAAGGATCACATTTGCTTCTCCGAGATCTTTCATATCAAAGTTGTTGCACAACAATGATTTCACATCATTAATGGTCTGAATGTTAGATCCAAATATGAGTAGATCATCAACATAAAGACATATGATAGTGCAAATGCGGTTCTCAGATTTATAGTAAACGCATTTGTCACTTTCATTCACTTTGTACCCACTTGATATCATTAAGTTATCAAATTTTTCATGCCATTGCTTAGGAGCTTGTTTTAGTCCATACAACGACTTATTTAACTTACAGACCTTGTTTTCTTGTCCATAGATTACAAACCCTTCTGGTTGTTCCATATAGATTTCTTCTTCTAAGTCACCATTTAAAAAAGCTGTTTTTACATCCATTTGGTGTACTATTAAGTTATAAATAACAGCTATTGAAATAAGTACCCTAATGGATGTAATTCTAGTGACAGGAGAAAAGGTGTCGAAGAAATCTATATTTTCTCTTTGTCTAAAATCCTTGGCAACAAGGCGAGCCTTGTATTTATCAATAGTTCCATCAGGTTTTAGTTTTCTTTTCAAAACCCATTTACAACCAATTGGTTTGCAACCAGGAGGCAAGTCTACTAAGTTCCAGGTCTTATTGGATTCTAGAGATTTTATCTCATCATTGATAGCCTCTTGCCATAAATCAGCATCCAGAGAGGACAAGGCTTCTTGAGGATTCATTGGATCTTCTTCTACATTATAAGCCGCATAGTCAGGCCCATAGTCTTTAGAGACTCTTACTCGTTTACTTCGTCGAAGTTCTGTTTCTATATTGTCGTTGCATTCTGTGCTTCTTATCACAGGAGTGTGACCGATTGTGTGCCCCCACTATTTCTCAATTTGAAGGGAAATTTGTGTTCATAGAATTCAGCATCATTTGATTCTATGATCACTTTTGCTATCAGGTCATAAAACCTATATGCTTTACTGTTTGCTGCATATCCAATGAAAACACATTCATATGCTCTACTAGCGAGTTTAACTCGCTTCGGATCCGGAATTCTGACATAAGCCAGAGAGCCCCAAGTTCTCAAATAAGACAAGTTTGGTTGTCTTTTCTTTAATATCTCATAAGGAGAGATCTTACATTTTGACTTGGGGATTCTATTCAGGACATAGCAAACAGTCAATAAAATTTCCCCCCACCAGTGAGGTGCAACACCAGAATTCATCATAATTGCAACAACAAGTTCGGTAAGAGTTCTATTCTTTCTTTCTGCTTTACCATTCATTTCAGGAGAATATGGAGCAGTCGTTTCATGTATAATTCCATGTTCTTTATAAAAGTCATTAAATAGACCAGAGTCATATTCAGTTCCCCTATCACTACGAAGTCTCTTGATCTTCTTACTAAGTTAATTCTCAATTTCGATTACATACAACTTAGACATATCAAGTGCTTCACTTTTATTCTTCATTAAGTATACATAAGTATAATCAGAACAATCATCAATAAAGGTGATAAAATAACGTTTATTGTTCCTAGTCAAAGTTCCATCTAATTCACATATATCAGAGTGTATAAGATCTAGGGGATCAGATTCTCTTAGAATTGATTTATGCGATGTCTTAAATATCTTAGCTTGAGTACAATATTCACATTTATTTGAATCATTGACATTTAGTTTAGGGATCAGGCCTAAGTTGCTTGCATTATACATAATTCGCTTATTAACGTGACAAAGTCTAGCATGCCAAATATTAAAATCACGCAGAAAATAAACAGAAGGACAAATTTTATTCAAATCAACATTTAACTTAAACATGCCATCAGTGGCGTACCCTTTCCCAACAAAAATACCATTCTTAGTGATGGTGTACAAGTCTGCCCCTATAGTTTGACTAAACCCAGCCTTATTTAAAAGGAAACCAAAAACAAGATTCTTCCTAATTTCAGGAACGTGCATGACGTCCTTCAAGATCAAGGTCTTTCCTGAAGTGAACTTCAGCTCAACATCTCCAATTCCAGCAACATTAGTGGTGTGGGTATCTCCCAACAACACTTTCTTATCTTCAGTATTCATGTATGTCTTAAACATAGCACGATCATTACAAACATGACGAGAGGCGCCAATGTCTATCCACCATCCATCACTTCCATCAACCATGTTGACTTCAGTGATCATAGCAATGAATTGCTCATCAGTCAGGTTTACCTGTGCATGTGGGTCAGTAGCAGATTTAGGCCTGCTCTTACATTTCTTAGCCATATGACCCGGTTTCCCACAGTTGTAGCAAGTGAAAACCGGAGGATCATTTTTCTGGGATGGTGGTTGCTGCCTAGGAATTGGAGTATATGGGGCCCTAGAGGGATTCCCATTCTTAATTCGGTTCACAGTATTACGGTTCTGATTCTTTAAAGGTTTGCCCGTAGGCTTCAGAACCGCACCGAATTTCTTTTTGTTGTTTGAAACAACTAAGACTTCATCTTTCTGATCTTGTCTCCGAGCTTCCTCTTTAATTCGAAGGCGGGTAATTAAACTCTCGATTGAAAATTCTTTAGTTTTATGTCAGAGTAGGTTTTTAAAATCTTTCCAACCAGGAGGCAGCTTGTCAATTATAACAGCAATTTGAAATTGTTCATTGAGGGGCATACCTTCAGTTATGATTTCATGAGCAATCTTCTGTATCTCGTGGCTTTGAGCTTCCACAGACCTTTCATCCACCATTTTGTAATTCAAGTAGCGACTGACAATATATTTTTTTGCACCAGCTTCTTCAGTATCATATTTCTTCTGCAGAGCCTCCCATACCTGTTTAGCAGTCTTGTAATTGCTGTAGTAATCATAGAGATCATCAGCAAGACTGTTCAGAATGTGATTTTTGCAGAGGTAGTCATTTTCTTGCCATAAGGCGATTTCTTTTTGGAGCTGTAAGTTATCTGCCACAGCTTTAGCAGCGGAGTCTAAGTCAGACGTTTTAGAAGTTTCGTCTGATTCCACGGTTGACTTACCATTACTTAGTTCGTTTGATCCAGATGGAGCAACAGGGATATCCTCAGTCAGAACGTAGGCAACCTTCTTTAAAGTTAAGAAAATTTTCATCTTAGCTTGCCAACGTTTGAAATTGGAACCCTCAAACTTAAATGGTTTGTCAGAGACAGAAGCGGCAGCGCTAGTACCGATAATTTCCTCAGTAGCCATGGCAGTTATGAAAACGTCTTAAAATTGTAGAAACCAGATTTTAAAAAAATGGCACAAAGGAAAAGTATCGGGACGAGTCGCGTACTAGGTCGCTTTCTTTAATACGTTTTGTCGTACTGCCAATATTAATGCAAAGCAGTCGAGTTTCGACGTCGCCTCCAGGATAAAACAGCCCGTTCAATTACGACAATTACTTGCACTATAATTAGTCGTTCGTAAAATTACACCTTCGGATGGTAATTAACCAGTCTTAGTATCTGGATACGAAGTGATCCAGTCGAAAATAAGAGAGAAGAAAATTATAGATGAAGTGATTGAAGAGAGAGAAGAGAGAAGAATTGTAGAAGTAAATTCTAGAACTGCCCAAATGAACCAAAACAACTTAATTTATAAGTGAAAAGGTCCAACTGAATGGAACAGGTCTAGTGGGAGAAAATAGTGGGAGAGGTGGAATTGGCCCAGTCAATAACCAGTGAATAATTAGGTTAAGACTTGGTCTTTTGGAGGGCAAGCAAAAACCAGTCAATAATTAGGTTAAGACTTAGTATTTTGTGCATGACACATCACCATCTATTAATTAATTAATAATAATATTAATATTAATTAATTTCCACTCTTTTGGGACTAAAATGAATCTTTTCAAATTCATATACCAAGATTTCCAACAATTTTTGTTGTCTTGAGAAAAGATCCGTGTGGAAAATGCAGGGTATTGAACGTTGTTGTTGTGTAGAGAATCTAATAATTTCCATAGAGGAGATTAAGCGAAGGTTGAAGGTTATGATTGAAGGTTGAAGACAAAGTGGAGATGGATACTGAAAGAGAGAAGATAAAAGGCGAGAAAAGTCAAGATTTCCGTCATTTTTTGTTGTGTATCAACCTCTTCTCTCTCCTTTTTGTTATCATCCTGTTATGATCTGTTGTGAAGTTTGTTGGAAAACAGTTAGGGATTAGAGCTATCAATTTCTGTTAGCAATTCTATTAGTTAAAATTCTGCTAATCTTTTATGTTATAAGTTTGTTAGAAAACCGTTAGGAAATTGGAGCTGTTAGTTTCATTTGGCTAGTGAAGTTGTGACCGAGCTAAAAAAAAGTTAGATGTTAGTTATGGAAATTGGTTAGTTAGTTATAGGAGTTAGTTGGAAGGGGTTGGAAAACTATTAGAAAATTCTGTTTTGTTTTTTTTACAGTTACAATTAGTTACTTGGTTACGGTTAATAGAGGTTTAGGTTCAAGTGAATCAAGTTTGGACTGGATGAGTTGAACCATTGCAGATTGGTTTTTCTGTTATTGGTCGTTAGAGGGGTGGTGGAATTATGTTAGAGATGTTTGTTGAATTATGTTTACTTTCCTGATTTTCTGTAATATGCAGGGCTGTAAATTGAATGAAGGCTTGAGCAAGCTTGGAAAAGGCATGATATTGAAGGTGGAATCATGGAGATATTGCAAGGCTTAAAGCATGACAGCAAGTGATATGAAGATGTGAAAGATCAAGTTGGTCATGGAGCATTATTCTTGAGAAATTAGTATAGGATTATATATCTTCAATTAACTTGATATAAAGTCCTTCGTAACCTTATACTTGAATGTCCAGAATGATGTTGACAGCGTAGTGGCAAGTCCTAAATATTCAATGTAATCCTCTCTCCCAAATTGGTTTCCGTGTCTCCAAATTTCCTTTGACTTTGACTTTGCACTTTTGTATGGATAGATGATAATGTTAATCCTGTAATTAAATCTTGGAATCAAATATGAATTTGAATACCTTATCATACTTGAATTTGGAACGAAACAAATGGTAGGCTTTAAGTTTTGATTGATCCAAATATTTGAATCTTTCAACTCGGTATCCTTGATATGGAAATGATACTTGAATTTGAAGTGAATGCATAATGAAGATGAAGTTGAATTACGACTTCAATTCCAGGAAATCTCATGTATAGTCCTTTCGATTTTAATTTGAATCTTATCCGGACATTATACCCAAAACATATGCTCTGGGATAATTTGAACTCAAGGCATTAAGTAATCAATCCAAATCAATTGATTCTCAATAAAGGCCTATCTCCAATCTTATCCTCCAATTCAAACCAACTCTTGCATGATAAGCAATAAGTATTTGAAAGAATGATGATAAATCCACTAATCATGTCTTGTACCATGGCTCACACTCTTAGCGATTCAAACCACAAGATATCCTGATCGTAAAACAAAATGAATGCTCTTGGGGAATACTCAAAGGTGTGTGAGATCTGACATGAAAACCCTAACCAATCCTCCATTGATGAAAAGTTGATCCACAATAAACATGAAACAAAACCCTAATTCCACCGCTCATTAGTTGAAGAAGAAATCAGATGGAATCAGCTTTATTGGATATATACATCTTAGTCACTGTGAAACCCAAATACTGCACGACCAATGAACTTTGAAACTCAGGCGCTTTATCGAATGCAATATTATGTTAGATGACCTAATTAAAGGTATGTAGATGAAATGAGAATTGAGAAATGCATAAGCCAGGTAAAAGTGAAAGGGTAGGGCAAATTCGGGGTATTACAACTACCCCTATTTAGTCGTCTTAAACCTGAAAGTATGATTGGCGCATGCCTTTCGAACGTTCGAGGTAGAAGATGATTAAATACCAATGCCAAAAATTTATTATGAGAGATAGTGTGAGTGGATTATTTATATTTTGTGGTATCTGCTGGGGAAAGAATTTTTTTTCTCTGTTTTCTGGTGAGAAGGCGGAGATTGGACTTATAACGTAGCAATAGAGGCTAATACAAGACGAAGATTCGACTTATAATGTGGCGCGATGCCAATACAAGACAAGGATAGTCTCGTAACTTGGCGTGATGCCAATACAAGACAAAGGTTGGTACGAAAAGATGGAGGATAAGATCTACAGGCGACCTATGATCCTAAGATGAGACATAAGAGCAATCTGTCGGAGAACTAGGCCTATGGGCGACCTCAAAATTCTAAAACATGACCTATAAGGAGAACCTAGCCTAAAGGCGATATCAGGTTCTAAGATGATCATGGGGAGAACCTAGCCAACGGGCGATCTCAGGTTCTAAGATGATATATTGGAAGAACCTAGCCAACGCACGATCTCAGTTTCTAAGATGATCTATAGGAAGAACCTAGACAACGGGCGATCTCAGGTTCTAAGATGAGATATAGGAAGAACCTAGCCAACAAGCGATCTCAGGTTCTAAGATGATCATATTGGTTATGACATGACGAGTGTTGATACAAGGGACGACTGACTGTACTGATCTTATTGGGATCTAGAGGGAAAATAGACACGGACGTGTATTTGAAAAAGCCAACCCAAACAAGTGTTTGGAAAAATGACACGGACGAGCCTTTGGGAAACTGACAGAGATGAGTGTTTAGGAAACTGACATGGATAAGTGTTTAGGAAACTGACATAGACGAGAACTAGAATTTGAATTAGTTATCAGACGAGAACTGACTACCAGACGAGAACTGGAGTTTGGATTAATTGTCAAACGAGAACTGACTACCAGACGATAGTTGGAATTTGAATTAATGGTCAGACGAGAACTGACTACCAGACGAGAAATGGGTTTGAAATTGATTCTCAGACAGGAACTGACTGCCAGACGAGAACTGGGTTTATAATTGATTATCAAACGAGAACTGACTGCCAAACGAGAATTGAGTTTCGTATGACAAGGGGTGTTGATTTTGCTGGGAATAGGTGAAGGTCATCAACTGGGGATTTGGGAGCAATATCCTCTTGTGAGGATGCATTGTTATCTTTGAATTATTCAGGTATTTCATGTAAGGTACCCTCTGGCTTATGCTTCGTGTACATGTTTGAATTTATTTTTCCGCAAAGATCCATTCTAATGGATCGGCTACGCGCTTTTGAAGATGCAATGTTATGCAACGATAACTAAATGTAGTGCAAAGAAATAGACTTCATGGGGATAAGCGAAGGATCCTTGGGAACTGTTGCTCATCACCGAGGATGCCAATACATATCGACATTGGGAACCTGCAAAACTAAGGATCACTGGGGATATTGACAAGAATTTGCACTCGGGAGCCCATGATACCGGAGATTATTGATGACTCTACTGAAGATTAAATTGCCGACGAAGAGAGTTTTCAGGTATGTCACTGAACTATGAATCATATTGTTGGGAAAGAGATAATCCGGCCTGACTTGAACCGCTGAGAGGATGGTAAAATTAAATATGCCGAGGAATGGGTACTGAACACCATGTGGATCTCTTAATTACATGCCCTAAGTTATGCCGCACTGGAGAATTACCTCTTAAATCACTTGGGGATAAAAGATCGACATGGACCTGTGAATGCCCTTGTTTAGCTCTGAGAATTCCCCAGTTTACTCCATGGGGCATTACTCTAATGTGATGCCCCAGTTCAGCTTTGTTAATACCCCGATTTAGCTCTCGGGGAATGTGCAGTTGCATGTGCCATGTCAAACAGCGACTCTGAACTTTCTGAATTAACTTGGGGAATCAGGTTCAAAATTGTCTATAGCAGATGAAGGCGGCTTCGCACGCTGGTCAGTTCAGGGTGACTGTTATCAGTGGCTACCTGCAAAGAAAACCAACACTTGGAATTCCTACGACATTCCCTTGCGGTTATAAATCAACGAAAGTCAAGTTTTATCTTAGCTTGGGAATTTTTATTCCCCATGTTTCTAATGCAATGTTTAATGACAAATAAAACACATTTCGCATACGAAAACATTTTATGGTAATAAAGGACAGCTTTTTGATGAAAACAAACTTTATTGATTGATAATTTGCCAATAAATAGGCATTTGTACAAGGATGCAACTCCTATATGAGGTAGTTGTGAAAAAATAAACAAAAAATACATTAGGTATAAATGGCAATGAGAGATGCTCGAATTTCATTAAAACTGATATTGCTACAACTCCCATATCCTTAGTAGTCTCAATGCCTTGCCTTTTAAGAGTAGCAGTTGGACCGATCAATTCACTACCAAGGTGTTATAGACGTGCCTGTGTTATTCGTGAAGAGTGTTCAGACTACAGTCTCTCGCTTATGATCCCTAACTTTTGCTTAGACCGCCCTTTCGGGTTTTCGATCCAACGGGACACCCATTTTTTCCTAAGTCGCCCTTTCGGGTTTTTGACTTAGCGGGTTATTTATCTTTTTTCCATTTCATCCCTAATTTTTTCCTAGAATTTTCTTTTTTATGTTCACCGGGATGGCCATTTTTGCTTAAGTCGCCCTTTCGGGTTTTTTACTTAGCGGGTCTCTTTATGCGTAGTATTTTTTGACTTAGTCTGAATTGACCGGAAGTGGAACGTATTCCCTATCCATATCTGTTAGAATTAGAGCACCTCCTGAAAAGGCTCTCTTCATGATATATGGTCCCTCGTAATTGGGAGTTCATTTTCCCCTTGAATCGGAATGGCTTTTCATGATAACCTTTCTCAAGACCAAATCACCAGGATAAAACTTTCGAGGATGAATCTTTTTGTCGAATGCTTTCTTCATCCTCTATTGGTACAACTGGCCATGACAGATGGAAGCCAGGCATTTTTCGTCAATCAAGTTGAGGTGGTCAAGTCTTGTCCGAACCCATTCTGCCTCATCAAGCTTGGTTTCCATCAGAACCCTCAACGAAGGAATCTCCACTTCAACGGGAAGCACTACATCTGTACCATAGACAAGAGAAAAATGGAGTTGCTCCCGTTGAAGTATGCACAGACGTTCTGTAACCATGCCAAGCAAAAGGCAGCATTTCATGCTAATCTTTGTATGTTCTGACCATCTTTTGGACGATCTTCTTTATGTTCTTGTTAGCATCTTCGACTGCACTATTCATATTTGGTCGATACGGCGATGAATTATGATGTTCAATTTTGAACTCTTTACACAAGTCCTTCATCATGTTGTTGTTAATATTAGAACCACTATCAGTGATGATTCTGTGAGGAATTTCGTAACGACATATGATTTCCTTCCTGATGAAGTTGGTAACGATCTATTTGGTTACATTCTTGTAAGAAGCCGCTTTCACCCGTTTGGTGAAATAGTCAATAGCCACGAGAATGAACCTATGACCATTTGAACTGCTCAGTTCAATTCTTCCAATCATGTCAATGCCCCACATTGTGAACGGCCATGGTGAAGTTATAACATTCAAAGGAGTTGGAGGAACATGAATTTTGTCTGCATACACCTGGAATTTGTGGCACCACTTTGCATACACGCAACAGTCACTCTCCATTGTCATCTAGAAATACCTTGCGCATAGGATTTTCATCTCCATAGAATTCCCACTCGAATGAGTCCCGAAAGAACTCTCATGGATCTCCTTCATGATCGACTCTGCTTCGTGTCTATCAACACATCTGAGTAGAACCGAGTCATAATTTCTCTTATACAGGATGTCTCCTGATAAGAGGAACTTGGATTCTAACCTTCTAATCACAAATTGTAGCATTTTCAGGATACTCTTGTTTCTCAAGGTACCTTTTGGTGTTATAATACCACAAATTTTCATCAGACACATCCTCGGTTGAGATACAATGAGCAGGAAATACATGTGCTAGCTCTTTGTAACGGAGAATACGTATATTAGGCGCCTGATTCGGAAAGCTTACAGTGAACATCGATGCTAAAGTAGCTAAAGCATCGGCCAACTGATTTTCGTCTCTGGGAATATGTTCAAAGGTGATTTCATCAAAATCGGGTATCAACTGTAGGATGTAGTCTTTGTATGGAATCAAACTGGGGTGCTTCATTTCCCAATTACCTCGTACCTGGTGTATGACCAAAGCCGAGTCTCCAAAGACTTCAAGGATTTTGATTTTAAGGTCGATAGTTGCCTCAAGACCCATCACGCAGGCTTCATATTCTGCCATATTATTTGTACAGTCGAAACATAATCGAGCCATAAACGGTGTATGATTATTGCATGGAGAAGTCAGTATTTCCCCAATGCCATGGCCTGCAGCATTCGAGGCACCATCAAACATAAAAGTCCATCGCTCTTTCGGATCGACCCCATCATAATCATCAAGCTTCATAACATCTTCGTCAAGAAAGTCGAATTTCATCGATTGATACTCTTCCAGGGGATAATGAGCGAGATGATCTTCGAGAAAGCTACCCTTGATAGCCTTTTATGTAACATACTGAATGTCATACTCAGATAAAAGCATCTGCCATCAGGCAAGTCTGTGTGTGAGTGCGGGTTTTTCAAAGATATACTTTATCGGGTCCATTTTTGATATTAGGAAAGTCGTGTACATCCGCATATACTACCTCAAACAATGAGCTTCCCAAGCAAGTGCATAACAAGTCTTTTCAAGCAAAGAATACCTGGATTCACAGTCGGTAAACTTTTTACTCAGATGATAAATGGCGTGCTCTTTACGTCATATTTCATCATATTGTCCAAGCACACAACCCATAGATCCTTCCAGCACCATCAAGTACATGATGAGTGGCCTTCCATGCACTGGAGGAATAAGGATTGGTGGATCCTGGAGATACTATTTGATCTTTTCAAAGGCTTATGGGCAATTATCATCCCATTGGACATCTTGATTCTTGCACAACAATTTTAAGATGGGTTCACAAGTAGCTGTGAGATGAGAAATAAACCTAGCTATGTATTTCAGTCTCCCAAGGAACCCTCTTACTTATTTTTCATTTTCTGGTGATGGCATATTCTATATTGCTTTTACTTTATCGGGATCTGATTTAATCCCTCGCTGACTCACGATGAAACTAAGTAGTTTTCCAGATTGCACCCCGAAGGTACACTTGTTCGGATTAAGCCTTAGCCTGAACTTTTGCAGACGTGCAAACAACTTTTGCAAATGGACCAAATGTTCCTCCTCAGTTTGTGATTTTCCAATCATATCGTCAACATATACTTCAATCTCTTTATGAATCATATCATGGAAGAGCGTTACCATAGCACGTTGATATGTTGCACCAACATTCTTGAGACCAAAAGGAATGACCTTGTAACAATAAGTACCCCATGGAGTAGTGAATGTCGTCTTTTTCATGTCTTCTGAAGCCATCTTTATCTGATTGTACCCCGAAAAGCCATCCATGAAGGAGAAAACCGAGGACTGAGCCGTATTATCAACCAATACATCAATGTAAGGTAATGGGAAGTCATCCTTTGGGCTTGCTTTATTTAAATCATGATAATCCACACACATGCGAACCTTCCCATCTTTCTTAGGAACAGGTACAATATTAGCAATCCAATCCAAATATTCACATACCGACAAGAAGCCTGCATTCAATTGTTTTTCAACCTCTTCTTTGATCTTGAGAGACATATCTGGATGAGTTCTCCGCGGATATTTGTTTACCGGAGAACATTTGGCTTGAGTGGAAAATGATGCATAACTATATCAGTATCCAAACCAGGCGAAGATGTCGGAGTACTCTTCGAGAAGCTCAATCAACCCCTTCTTTACATCATCTTTCAAAGCGGCACCTATCTTGACCTCTCTTTTCACTGTGTCAGTATAGAGGTTGATGATCTCAATGGTTTCTTAATAAGGCAGGATTGTGTTATCTTCTTGTCTCAACAGTCTTTCCAATTCCTCTAGAATTTCACAATCTTCCCCACTATCGTGATCGGCTTGGTCATTCGAATTTCCAAGGATATTGGTGCAAGGAACTGTAACATCATTGTTTATAATGGAATTCAAGGAAGACCTGCATGATTTATGAATCATGCCTTATTTTAGAATATGAATGCGAATTGGAAAATGGTTAAAGAGTTAAAAGGAAAAGCATTGCCATTTTTATTTTACGAAAATAAAAGAAAAGATAGAGAGCAAAAAATTGTATGCGAATATGTGATTTTATTCAATTTTAAACAAACATAGAAACATGAGGGGGGCCTTTTCACAAGCTGTCAGCACGCCTCGGGAAAATCATGTGACTTATTTAAAAAAAGAACATTACATGTCAAAGAAAACCACTTCGAGAATATCAGTAGCAGTCCAATTACCGAGTTCTTGATCAGGCGCAATTTGGTAAATATACTGAGATATATCTACACTGTCTTCATCATCATTATCCACTTCATGGATTTTCCCTTGAACACTTGGACCAGCACTAACAAACACCTCTGAAAGCAGGGGGATCTATTTCCCTTTGAGCATGGTTGGACCAGAACTTACACGATCTGAAAAAGAGGATATGAACCCAAGACCCGACTTATCCTTCTTTTCATGCACTTCAACCACTTTACCCCAATCTTCATTAGGAATTCGTGACTCCACAATGGCTTTGGCATCCCTCAAAGAATACATTAGAACTCCAGACTTCATTTTAGTTTCCATCACGGCGGGGACTCTGTCAACAGAAATAATTTCCAAAGCTTGGAAAGGGGTTTCACATACTTCTCCGTCTACTTCAACATAACGGAAGGAAGTAACATTGTTGATCACGATATCCTCCTCTCTGCCAATGATGATGTCTTTTTCTTGGATGATGAATTTTAAACATTGGTGCAAAGTTGAGGTTACAGTCCCTTCCATATGCATCCACGGGCATCCAAGAAGGAAAGTATAAGATGGACGAATATCCATGACATAGAAGGACATGTAGAACACATGGGGACTAATCTTGATGGGTAGGTCGACTTCTCTCTCTACAAATTTCCTTGACCCATTAAAAGCTTTGAATGTTAGCATGCTAGGTTTCATCATAACCTCGTCCATGTTTAGCTTGAAAAAAGTATGTTTAGTTATCACATTCAAAGAAGACCTGGTGTCTACCATGACTCGAGACATCACAATATCTAAACATCTGATGGAGATATGCAACACTTTATCACTGAAGCTCAGATAATTTCCCACGGAAATATTTGTAACAACCTCTTCAAATTGGGCCACAAAAATTTTAGGATTCACATGAGAACCATGCATAATTCTCATCAAGGTTGTTCAATCTGCTTTAGAGTACATAAGGAGGGATTAGATCGATATATTTGCAGGTGTCTGATTCAGCTGGTCAACCACCTCGAAATCACTCTTCTTGATTATCTTGATTAGTTGTTCCACTTGTTGTTTGAAAGACGCCTCAGGTAAATCATTGACTACTTGCTTCCCTTTATCTTTCACAGGAATCTCTTCAATAACTTCTTTGGGAGGAGGCGGAGTAGGAGCAAAGACTCTCCCGCTTCGGGTTATCCTACTAGTTCCATCAATGTTAGTTACATCCTTGTTCTCAATCAGAGGAAAAATAACTTTCTTTCCACAGATGTAAACACCATTGTATTCCCATGGCACTGCCCTATTATCAGCTATCGGAATGGGAACTAGATTTGGAGGTGCCGATGCTTGGGTTAGTAGGAGAGAAACTGGATTATGATCTGGTTCAGGGAGCGCTGGAAATTGTATTACTAATGGATCTCTCGCATTATTCCTCTGAACTTTGGCCGGATAGTATGGAATATCTAGAATAGCAATGTCACCCTCGGGGATGACCTTCTCAACTCAAACAACCCCTTCGTCTATCAATCTCTGGATGGAATTTTTCAATTCATCACACTCACCCAGATTGGATGAGCATTTCAAACAAAAGTCTTGAAGCTCTTGTAGAACTTCTTGCTGCAAAAGATGTTCTCTAAAAACCGCCATTGACATCTGAACCTCATCAACCTGAGTCACTAAATCATGACCATCATTGAACCCGATTGCATTGGAAGCATCCTGTTGTACCCCAAAATTTTCCCTCCTTTTTCTCAAGACATTTTCTCACAAGTATTTTCAAAAGGGAAAGTATGTACAAGTACAATTGGATTTTTGACTTTCAGGAATCAAATCAAAGAAGAGCAAGATTGCCTTGATTCATAATCTTTGATTAGGCATCTAAAATCCTTCGAGCAAGCTTTGTCTCACAAGCTTCGATTGAGCATTTGGCCTCCTTCGATGCAAGCTTAGTTCACAAGCTTCGATTGAGCACTCGGCCTCCTTCGATCAAGTTTAATTCACAAAGCTTTGACTGAGCGTTGGCTGCTTCAGACTTGCTTTCGATTCACTAGGCAAAATGCTTCCTACGTTCCTGGTTTGATTCACTTGGCAATGGCCTCCTTTGTGCCTACTTTGATCCACAAAGAAATGGCCTCCCTCATGCTAAGCATCCATAAGGCATTGGCTTCCTTTGTGATAGCTTCAACTGGGAAAATGACTCCCTTTGAAACGATTTGCTTTGATTCACAAGAAGTAGCCTCCTGCTGGTTTGTTTTGATTCACAAAGCAGTGGCCTCCTACATGCAAGCATCAATTGATCATTGACCTCTTACGTGTCTGCTTTGATCCACAAGACAAGTGCCTCCTTTGTTCTTGCTTTTGACCCACAAGGAAAAGGCTTCCTCTTCATGCCTGCCTTTGATTTACAAGGAAAGAACTTCCTACGTGCTCGCTTCAATTCATAAAGCAGTGGTCTCCTGCATGCTAAGCTTCGATTGGGTAATCGCTATCTGCATGAAAGCTTCGACTGAGCAATGTATATCTTCAGGCCTGCTTTGACTCCACCTCTAAAACCCTTCAACATACATAGTTTCTACACTATGACACACAATATGGTCCATTCGAAGAAGCATTCAGAAGGTCAATTTGAAGAACATGCATGTGGTCCATTCAAAGAACATACAACATACACGTGGTCTATTCAAAGAACACACATGTGGTCCATTCAAAGGATACTCAATTGTTGGAAACAAGTTTGTTTTTCCTTTTGATGAGTCTGGTTCAAGATGCTTGCTGGCCAAAAGTCCTACATGCTGCCAAGCCCAAGCCTCCAACACAATTACATTCATGACAAAAGAAGATTCGACTGGCCATAATGAAGTGTTCAATTGGGCTAGTTGGGTATTTTCAGAGCCAATCGAAGAACAAGGCAAATAGGTGCTCAATCGAAGAAGCCACAATAATGAAGCCTAGAGCCATCGAAAGGAGAAATTCAGAGCCAATCGAAGAACAAGGCGTGGAGGCATTCGAAGGAGTCAGGGAGTGAAACATGTCCAGGTTCATCCCAAAATCCAAAAGGGTAGGAAATCATCAAAGATGGCAACCTGTTTAAGGCTTTCGATTCTGCCTTCACAGCCTGGTTAATAGCTGTCTCTTGCCATTTCCATTCACCTCTACCCCCTATAAATACAGGTCTAAAGACACATTGCCAAGGACGAAAAAAAGAGACAAAAAACATTAGTCATAGAAACACCTGCCTGTACACACACGCATTGCCCATACACGAGAATTTTTGCTCAGACACACACGTTGCCCCATGAGAGCTTCACAAAAATTCCAAAATTCCAACAAAGTTGTCAGAATCGAAATAACTGTTGCAGGCCTTTTCAATTCAAAGCAAGCGTTCTACTGGTAACGAACCTTCGATCTCAAATTTATTTCATATATATAATTCAATTTTGATTGTATATTCATGCTACATGACGTTTGTGATTGTTAATGTGACATGTAAAATATAAAGTAACCGAATACCTTTGCTAAGGCATGTGAAACAGATTCCTTCGAATCTCAAATCCATGCATCCCTGTCCTTTTGGCTTGTGCAACATGCATGTGTGGATTTCGAATCAGATATACATATATATATATATATATATATATATATATATATATATATATATATATATATATATATATATATATATATATATATATATATATATATATATATATATATATATATATATATATATATATATATATATATATATATATATATATATATGTATATCTGATTTGTTTGCAAATGGATTGTTGTGATTTTATTTGTACCAACGAATGAACAAATAGCTCAGATAGTAAATGGGAATGTGTGAAATCGAAAGGGCCTAGGTTTGATACCCAGGTCATGTATTATCTTTTTTCTAACATGTCATTTGCAAATCCAATGCTAAGAAGATCCGTACGCGCATCATACACCTCAAATTATTGACCATCAGATCTCATCAAGCATGATCTGAATGCCTCAAGCGCACACCCCACCATGCACCTTCAAAGACTCTCTCTCATTCGAGCCAATAGAACCTCCTGGGCTCATTAGTTGTGAGCCTATGGATTCTTTTTTACACCCCTCTAACCCCTTTTTGCAGCGAGGCCCATTTACGTTTTTTTTAGTATTATTTGTTTTGCTTAACTCAACTTTTTTTAATCAGTTTCCCTTAACCAATAAAAACCACAAAAACATTAGGTTAGCATTTTTCTTAATTAAACTAATCCCGAAAATTAATTAATATTTATTTAAACCCCTTTTTTCAAAATTTAAAATTAATAGAATTAGGATTTATTTGAATTCTTTTTTTTTTTCATAAAACAAAACAAAACAACAAAAAGATTTATTTATTCGCCTAGAATTGCCTTAGGGTTTTTAGACGTCCTTCCAATTTGCGCACTTATTTACTTTCGCTTTTTTTCATATTATTGTAACTGTTTACTGGTTTGTAATAGTTTAATCTAGGACTTTTACTTTACCACTTTCTTTATTTCTCCCCCAAGTTTTGGACATATAAGTAATTCCCCCTCCCAAAAGCCATGTAATAGCGTAGGATTTACATTTCCGCATTGTAAATTTCTGCAAGTTATCAACTGTTTATATGTATGCTAATTAGGATTGTATGGAAAGAATAATAATCAATTGTTAGCAAACCTAACAAAAAGATAAATAATTGAATATTACACAATTGCACATTAGCACCTTTAGGGTATTCCCATTTCGGTTGCCTTCGAAAAATGGTCACAACTCTCGAAACATGAGATATTTTAGTGGCTACTCTCCAGTTTAAAAAGATCATAAGTCCCTCGATGACCCTCTCGACGTTGCCTCGGTAAAAATGATCTTAAAATCCTAGGGTAGTTACTAATATTTCTTGCCAAGTTACCTTTGTGACTATAAAACATCCCTTCTAATGTCCCTCAAACATCCAAATGACTAGGGCTACCTACTCGTTAATAGTAGGATAGCATTGTCTAAAGGAAAGGAGGAAAAGAATAAACCTTTCGAGTAAAGTAGATAGTTCCTAGATGTTATGCTCAAAAAGAAACTTTTTACACTTACGCAAAACAATTTTCAAAAACCTTTTCAAAATGCTTTAGCAACACTCTTGAGGACTGATACAAGAGTTATCATAAAGCAAACTGCCTCGCAATTGGAATTTCAAAATACTTTTCAAAAACACACAAAGCACAAAGTATTTCAAAAATGAGCTAAGCATCTAAGAGCCCGTATAAAACTACGGATGGAAAGGCTGCTAACACCTTCCCTTTCCATAATCTACCCCCCTTACTCATAAATAATCTCGAAAGGTCTTTTTCTGTTCTTTTCACCCTTTCCTTTGTTGGATAAAAGAAAAGTCGATGGCGACTCTTGCTTACCGAAACATTTGTGAATACAAACGCAAAACCAGTATAACAGTCGGTTCTGCCACCGTATCACAGAACTGGAGACTCTACTGGGGATATACTTATAAAGTAGGGTTACCTTAGAGTTTAGTTCATTTTAAATTGCTTTCCTTGTTTGCTTGTCTTGTTTTACATTTAAGGGTTTTGTTTGGGTTCACTTGTAAAGATCCTACCCCAGATTTGGGGCACCTTTTAGGTAAGTAGAAATAGATCGTGGGGACTGTGCGTGGTATACCGACACAGTTGAAACAATAGCTACGTTGGTGTGACACATATTTTGGTACCGGTAGCCCTTGAGTAGTCAAGGAGAATACGGGGCCGTTGTGTGGTGTCATGAAGCACCAACTGACCTTAGAACCTTTATTTGAACTGCTTGGTCATTAGGAAGTAGTGAGATAACCGACTTTAGTGCAGTCCGAAGTTGGTTAATACTCAATACTACACTCATTGAGATTTGACTTTCGGAGTATTTCGGTCGCCAATAAAGAGGCTTGCGCTGAAACAATGCCCGATGAAGAAAGATCAGTGATATTGAGATTCCCTAGAACCCAGTTACTTTCTAGGACAAGTTGAACCAATTATACTTCAAGAGGGTACTCACCTATGGAATCCATGCAAGCCTAAACCTAAGGATCTGTTTGTGTGCTTGTATATATATTTGTTTGTACATAACATCATAACATTGGCATATCACACTAACCATTTCAAAGACTTTTAGGACTTATCTTTGTATCTGTTTTGTAGGACATGGCTCCCATTCACATAAATACTATCCAAGTCAACCTTGTAAGGGTGCCTCCTCAACTCAAAGAGTTGGCATCAAGGGTTCCTGAGAATTCCTCATTCACTAAAAGACATGGTCGACTCCTCAATTTGGTCACCTCAAGCCCTGATGAAGACATGGTGTAAGTTCTCTTTCAGTTATTTGACCCTTTACATCATTGCTTTAAATTTCCCGATTACCAGTTGGTGCCTACCATGGAAGAGTTTTCTCAATTATTGGGAGTGCCTATTCTCAATCAATTACCCTTCAACAGTATGGAAAGAGACCCAAAGCCTGAGGAGATCGCTCAAGCCCTGTATTTACAATGGTCTGATGTTGTGACAAATTGGGAAACAAGAAGTGGTGTCAAATGGTTTATAGCCAAGTTTTTGTTTGAGAAATCTCACCATTTTTGGGATACTTTGGACTTACAAGCCTTCGAAGAGGTGTTAGACCTTATCATCTATGGGATGGTACTGTTCCCTAATCCGGACCAACTCATAGACGTGAATGCGGTCAAAGTTTTCATGTCTCGTAATTCGGTGCCCACTTTACTTAGAGATATTTTGCACTCTTTTCACACTCGCACCGTAAAGAGAAGAGGAACTCTCATGTGCTGCACTCCTTTGTTGGCTAGGTGGTTTACTTCGCACCTACCTCGATCTGTGTTGAAGAATTAGCAAGGCATGAGGTGGTCTAATAGGTTGATGTCTCTCACGCATTCGAATATTCACTAGTGCCCTCGATACGTGGAAGACATTACCATCATTGATCATTGTGGGGAATTCCCTAATGTTCCTCTTCTGGTCGTTAAGGGAGGAATCACTTATAACCCTTGTTTGTTGTTGCGACAGTTTGGGTATGCTAGGAGGGATGGTCCTCATGATAGACTTGTTCAGGGAATTACATTTGACTATGAGAATGATGTCCAAGGGTACCGTCAGAGGTTCATTCGAGCTTGGGGCATGGTGAACAAAGTGGATAGTAAGACATTGGGGCATAAGAACTCCATCCCTTTGGAGCCTTATCTTAAGTAGGTACGAGCACGCGCTCAAAATCTCATGATGCCTTACCCCCACCATCATACCTATTATAATGGAACCTATTGTCGAGATAGATGTACCTCATACTACTCTGCATCCTGACATGCCGACTACTCTCGAGGAATTGCAAAGATCTTGGATTCAACTCAAAGAGGAACGAGACACCTTTGAAACCCAGTTCTACACAAGCGAGAAGAAGGTTTTGGAGCTTAAAAGACAACTACATGAAGAACAGAGTTTGAATGCCTACATTGCACCAAAGAGGATGCGCTCATGGGAAGCCCGAGTCCTGTTTGATTTAGGAGTTTTGTTTGATCTTTGTTTCTTCCATTGTAAGCCCAAGAGGCATCGTTGTAACCATTTAAACTTATGAATTCAATTAATGTTTGTTCTCTCTTTGTCTAAGGAAATTTAAAATCTTAAAAGTCCTTGAAAACATTGCGTAAGAATATCATGCATTTCATTGCATAAGCAGGTATTTTGAGACAGGATTCTTATTCTTTTCACTATTTATTTCAGCAAAAGAAATGCCTCTTGAACAAACAGTAAAGGACCTTCAAGCTCAAAATGCTCAGTTCCAACAAATGTTCTTGGCTCTGGCTAAGGGGAAAGAAGATCTGAAAGCTCTTATCATCAAGGAGAAGACCAAGAAGGCAAAGAAACTAGCTGGTGTTTTGAATATGGGAAGAAGGTTCAGTGGACCGACCAAGCGAGCTCTAGATTTCGCAACTCCGTTAGATGAGGGAGACAATCAAGAAGAAAAGCCCAAGGAAGGAGACAACAACCCTGGGACTGATGAGGAAGAGCCTGATTACTCTGAAGAACAGTATCCTCCTGCTGATGATAAATACAAACAGCTAGAGGATCGTCTCAATTCCATGGAGATTCATAGGGTACCCGAGATGGATTTTAAAGAGCAAGCACTAGTCTCAGGGGTGGTCATGCCGCAGAAATTCAAGGTCCCCATATTTTCTAAGTATGACGGTGTCTCCTGTCCTAAGTTGCACTTAAGGTCATATGTCAGGAAGATTCAACCCCACACTACTGATAGGAATCTGTGGGTATATTTCTTCCAAGAAAGTTTGTCAGGGACGCAGTTGGAATGGTTCTATCAGTTGGAGGGAACCAACATTTGTAATTGGGAAGACCTAGCTGCTACTTTTTACAAGCAGTACCAATATAATGCTGACCTCGCTCCAACCCGTACACAATTGCGAAGTATGTATATGGGTTCCGGCGAGGGTTTCAAAGATTATGCCCAAAAGTGGAGAGACCTTGCGGGAAGAGTCCATCCACCTCTGCCTGGTAGAGAGCTGGTAGACATGTTCTTAGGAACTTTATCCGGTCTATTTTTCAACCATCTGATTGGAAGCTCTTCAACTGGGTTTACTGAGCTGATCTTAACTGGCGAGCGAGTGGAAGCTGGTATCAAGAGCGGTAAGATTCAGAGAGATACATCCTCAAGTACAGTAAAGAAACCCTTCACTGGAAAGAAGGAGGTCAGTGCTTCTTATGGCCAGGGAAATCAAAGAAAAACTGAACATCGTTCGACGGTAGGGGATGTTATAATCTCCAATCCTGCATCAAATCAACAACGAAACAATCAGCGCAGGCCGGATGCGCCCAGAAGACAGTTCACCCAGATTAACATGACCTTATCCCAGGTTTTTCCACACCTGTTAAAGTCCTATCTGGTGACTCTAAAGGAAGCTCCCAAGAATCCCAATACTGCATCTCCCTACTACAACCCAAATGCTCGATGTGCCTACCATTCCGAAAGTACGGGGCACGATACAAATGATTGTTGGGCTCTGAAAAATAAGGTGTATGATCTTATTAAGGCGAAGGAGATTAAGTTTGACCTTCCAGAGACACCTAATGTAATAACTACGCCAATGCCCAAACA
The DNA here is from genome assembly GCA_948472305.1 of Vicia faba. NCBI lineage: Eukaryota > Viridiplantae > Streptophyta > Magnoliopsida > Fabales > Fabaceae > Vicia > Vicia faba. The sequence goes on along the minus strand of OX451738.1, from coordinate 208,854,258 downwards.
TGGCCAGGGTGTCAATGCTAATGACGATGACCTGTTTGTTTCCTTTGTGGATGAATTAGCTACTCCTCTTCTGATTGTTAAAGATAATCTGTTGCGAGCCGGTTTATTTCCGGGCTATGGTGAGGGTTGCCACTTATGTATGTCTCTACCAGATGGTTGTTTGTTGTTAAAGATGAGTGTCTAGCGCCTGATGATTAACTAAGAAATTCTATTTGAGAAAGTTCCCCTTGTAAGAAATTTGTGTGAAGATGTCTCAATAATTACCATTTCAGACAATCCTCCCAGGGTCTCCACCAAAAGACCCATCGGATTACATCCGTTCCCAAGTTTTCTCCCTTGATTATCACCCTTCCTGGGCCAATACCATATTCCTCTGATAAAGTTGTTCCTTGGAATTATGGGGCTGACGTCTACTACCATGGCGTCAAGCAAGACCTATTGGCTATTAAAGATAAAGTGGCCGAAGATACTGGTCCTGACAACGACAACATCGTCGGGACCACTAAAATTACGAGAAGCAGAAGGGTTTTCTCTCCCGAAATCTCTCTGAAGACTGTTTCTACTCCTTTGATTATCCCCGCTTCTACTCCTGTTAGTACTCCCATTACTACTCCTACTGTTATCCCCGCTATTATCCCTGTTACTTAGACAGATGAGACTCGGGGTAAAGAGGTATTGGTTGAGCCTGTCCGGACAAAGGCGCACAAATAAGTCACTCCTGAGGCTTCTAAAAAGAGATGGAAGAGATACTGAAGATAATAAAGAAAAGTGATTACAACATCATGGAGCAGTTGGGGAAGACCCCTTCAAAGATCTCAATACTAGCCTTACTTTTATGCTCTGAAGCCCAAGCTAAGGCTTTGGTAAAATTTCTGAAGTCTGCCCATGTGCCTTAAGAGACCTCCGCTGATCAATTCTAGAACCGCGTTGCTAGTTTGACAACTGACAATGGACTGGTTTTCTCTGATGCATATTTGACATCCAAGGGAAGAAAGCATAATGGTGCCCTGCATGTCTCCATTGAGTGCAGTGGCACTACCCTAGCTCATGTTCTGGTAGATACAGGTTCATCGTTGAATGTCTTACCCAAGAACGCTTTGGACAAATTAGATTATGAAGAACTCACACTGAAGCCCAATAATGTTGTGGTGAGGGCCTTCAATGGTTCCAAGAGAATGATGCACGAGGAGGTGGACATCCCTATCAAAGTTGGTACTCAGACTTTTGACTCAACTTTCTATGTGATGGACACCCGCCCATCTTATTCTTGTTTATTGGGTCGACCTAGGATCCATGGAGCCGGTGCTGTTACTTCTACTCTGCATCAAATGTTGAAGTACCCAGTTAATGGAAAGATTATCATAATCCATGGCGAGGAAGAATACATGGTTAGCCACCTGAACTCTTTCAGGTATGTTGAAATGGACGGTGAGTTCATTGAGAGCCTATGTTAGAACTTTGAGGAGGTTCCACAGGCAGTTGCTGCGACCAAGACTTCTACCAATGTCCCTAAGATTACCAGACCTCCGTTGAAGATGGCTTCTCTGAAGGATTCCAAAGCAGTAGTTGAAGAAGGTGGGTGTACCATTTGGGGCCAACTTTCGGATATTCCCTACAAATCTGAAAAATTTGGTTTGGATTTTACTTAAGGGGCCTAAAGAGCTATTTGTCGTGCTCCCGCCAGGGGACCACCACTATGCATCAGCAACCATGGAGTCAATGCTTTGGTAGACAGTGATAACGACTGCGACATGGACAAGTGGATCTTCCCAACTATCAGCGATGGACTCAACAATTGGGAGGCCAAGGATTTTATTCCTATTACTTTTATTCAAGAGTAATTGTCTTTTAGTGTTTTGGGATATGTAATATTTGAACAATTGGAACTTTAAAGCCTTGTGTCTTACCCGAGGCACAATGGCCTATTTGTCAGGGTTATTACTTCATCTTCATATGTCATTAATAAATCATTGGACGTTTTGCATGCAAATTTTATGCTCCTTGTCTTTCTTTACTACTTTTTATTTTATTAGAAATAACTATGCTCTCTTACACACACCCACATATGAAACCGCACATTCACTCTGGATCCCATTGATAACGATTCTACTATTACCAATTATGACTTTGAAAATCCGATCTACCAAGTCGAGGATGAAGGTGAGGAAGATTGTGAAGTACCAGGAGAACTTGCCAGGCTGTTACAACAGGAGGAAAGGGAAATACAACCTCATGAAGAGCTGGTTGAGACAGTAAACTTGGGTATCGAAGAGGATAAGAAGGAAGTCAAGACAGGTGCCAATCTGGAGCATAGTGTCAAAGAGCGGTTAATTCAGATGCTACATGACTATGTTGAGGTCTTTGTCTGGCCATACAATGACATGCCGAGACTTGACACTAATATTGTGGTTCATCGCCTACCAACAAAAGAAGACTTCCCTCTAGTGAAACAGAAGGTTCGTCGTATGCATCCTGAGATGTCATAAAATATCAAGGCTGAAGTTATGAAATAGTTTAGTGCAGGTTTCTTAGTTGTCACCTCTTATCCATAATGGGTTGCTAATGTTGTTCCGATACCTAAGAAGGACGGTAAAGTAGATATATGCATGGATTACAAAGACCTGAATAGGGCAAGCCCCAAAGATGACTTTCCGCTTCCCCATATTGATGTTCTGGTTGACAACACCGCAGAACATAAGGTATTCTCCTTCATGGATGGTTTCTCCGGGTACAATCAGATCGAAATGGAGCTTGAAGATATGGAGAAAACAACCTTCGTCACACAGTGGGGCACTTTATGCTACAAAGTTATGCCATTTGGGTTAAAGAATGTCGGGGCAACCTATTAGTGTGCCATGGTAGCTTTGTTTCATGATATGATCCATCACGAGATAGAGGTTTACGTTCATGATATGATAGCTAGGTCTCAGACTGAAGAGGAGCACCTTGACCACCTGCAGAAGCTGGTTGAAAGGCTGAAGAAATACAAATTGAGGCTGAACCCGAATAAGTGCACATTTGGAGTAAGATCCGGTAAGCTCTTAGGCTTCGTTGTCAGCAACAAAGGTATTAAAGTAGACCCTGCAAAGGTTAAAGCTATATGAGAAATGCCAACTCCTTGCACTGAGAAGGAGGTTAGGGGATTCGTGGGACGTCTAAACTACATTTCTAGATTCATTTCCCATCTAACCGCTACTTGTGAGCCAATCTTTAGATTATTGAAGAAAGATCAAGCAGTGAAGTGGAATGACAATTTCCAGATGGCCTTCGACAAAATCAAGGAATATCTTCAAGAGCCTCCAATCTTGATGCCTCCGGTTGAAGGAAGACCTCTGATCATATACTTAACAGTATTCGAGAATTCAATGGGGTGTGTGCTGGGGCAGCATGACGAGTCTGGTCGAAAAGAGCATGCGATATACTACCTTAGCAAAAAGCTTACCGACTGTGAAACAAGATGGATGAATATGAAGCATGCATTATGGGTCTCAAAGCTGCTATCGACTTGAGGATCAAATTCTTGAGTGTATTTGGAGACTCGGCCTTAGTAATCAGTCAAATTAAAGGAGAATGGGGCATGAAGCATCCTAATCTCATCCCTTACAGAGAGCATGTTTTGACACTGATTCCAAATTTTGAAGAAGTTACCTTGGATCATTTTCCACGAGAGGAAAATCAACTAGCGGACGCACTAGCTACGATGTCATCCATGTTCAAGGTCGGGTAGGATAATGAAGCTCCTCAGATCACTATTGAGAGAATGGATGAACCAGCATACTATCATGAGATTGATACTGAAGAAGTAGTGGACAAACCTTGGTTCCATGAAGTCAAAAGATATATCGAAGCCCAAGAGTATCCTGAAGAAGCTTCGGTCAATGATAAGAAATTCCTAAGAAGTTTCTCTGCCAAGTTCTTCCTCAGTAACAGAATCCTCTACAAGCATAATCACTATTCTACTTTGCTTCGGTGTTTGGACAAGAGTGAAACGGAGAAGCTTATGGAGGATGTGCACGAAGGTACCTTTGGCATACATTCTAGTGGGCATACAATGGCTAAAAAGATCCTACAGGCAGGATACTATTGGTCCACTATAGAAGCAGACTGTTATCAGCATTCACAAACTTGTCACAAGTTCAAGATCTATGCTGATAAAGTACATGTGCCTCCGGTTCCCTTGAACGTTTTGACTGTTCCCTGGCCATTCGCAATGTGGAGCATCAATATGATTGGGGAGATTAGACCTATAACTTCTAATGGGCACCGCTTCATTCTGGTTGCCATTGATTACTTCATAAAGTGGGTCGAGGCATCCTCATTTGCTTCTGTTACCAAGAACGTTATGGCCTGATTCACCAGACATAACCTTATCTGTCGGTATGGTATTCTAGAAAGAATAATCATGATTAATGGTACCAATCTCAATAATACTATGATCACCGAGCTCTGCACGCAATTCAAGATCCAGCATCATAACTCTTCTCCTTACCGGCCTAAGATGAATGGCATTGTAGAAGCTGCTAATAAAAATATCAAAAAGATCATACAGAAGATGATAGTGACATATAAAAACTGGCATGAGATATTACCATTTTCTCTCCATGGTTACTGTAGCGGTAGAAATGTTTAAAGACTAAGCCATTCGATTGACTAGACTTATACAGATCAAAATAAAAATCGCCACCGCGCTTTATTATTTCCAAAGGAATGGAAAAAGAGCGAATAACCCAAAAGAGGGGGAAAGATTCTAGGTAAGGGGGTTGGTTATTAAAAGGGAAGGTATTAGCACCCTAAACATCTACGGTACTCTGCAGGAACCTCTTAGAAAAATCTGTATATTTTGGCTATAAAATGTTGTATGCAAAATAGATGGTGGAGGTGAGAAAAGAAGTAGTTTTTATGATTTTTGCACCCGCCGCGGTTGCGAACCTTTAGTGCCTACGTACCATATTTCATGCAATAGGGGATCAGGGTACACATAGTTTCTCTTTAAAAATTCTAAAACACAAATATGTTGGTTAATTTTATGAGATGAGACATCATTGTCATTGTCCGTGTTGAAAACATACTTACTACCCACAATCACGAGAAAGGAGAATTTGCATCATCTCAAAGTGGAGGATATGGCTTGGATTTTAAAATCAACAATTACTCACGCAACACCCAAGTGGAAAATATCTCTCTTCACTACATATTATAGAAGTATAGTTGTTTGTATCACAACAAGGATTGACAAGAGTCTAATCGTTTGAGAAAGGTTTTACGCCAAAATGGAAAAATGGTTTGAAATGAGATTGGTTGACTATACATGGAAATAAGATTGATTGAGGTTTATTTATGAAAATGATTTTTTTTGAAAATACATGGACCTAGGTTCAAGTTTATTATAAAAGTGGTTCAAGTTTAGAAACAAGAAGAGTTTTCAAAAGGAGGAGGAAGATTTTTTTTTTGAAATTAAAGAAGATGGGAGAAGAAAAAGGGACTATCCTAAAGAATAAGGTAAAAGCTAGAGATAAGAACCATCTAACCAACAAGAAGCCAATACTCGACATTATGAGTCAATATATAATTCCCATTCTTTGGATTGAAACAAAGCAAGCAAACATACTAGACCTCTTGAGAGAATCAAACTTCAAGTGTATTAAGTCTTCACAAAAATTGGGCAGAGTAACGGCTGAATACGGGTGAATTCCAAATTACAAACAAAGAGTGTAATCACAATAGCCTGCACACAAAACAAACAAATAACCCAATGTCTCGAGGTAAACCTCAAGAGCTCCAGACAAAATATCAATTATGGTCACAAGGTCTCCAATATAGGCCAAGGTTTCTAACCCTAAGTCCAAGAAGTCCAATACTCCATAATGCCAAGGATAGTAACCCAATAGTCCAAATATCATTAAAGCTTTTTATGGTTCATGTTGATTATTATGTGTCTTAAAAAAGAAAAGAAAAGTTCAAGTGAGAAAAATAAAAATAACAAGAATAGTTAATGCTCAAGTGAGCAAAAATAAAAATGGCATGAAATGTAATGCTTAAAGTAAATGGTACATAAAGCATAAAAATAAAAGCATAAAATAAAATAATTTATAATTAGTGGTTAGTTGGATGACCATCTTGAAAATTTCATTTGGAACTCATTAGAGGATTGGTAGAACCAAAGCCTCCACACAACAAGTTGCATTTGCTTTTTGTCAAGTATATCATCCATTTGGAATTCTCAAGTACCATTTAATGATCAATGATGTTTAAGTAATCCGCGTTGACTAAAAGTGTTGTAGATCCATTAGAGGATTGATAGAAACAAAGCCTCCACACAATGAATCTCAAGGTTATTGGATCAAAGAGATCAAATTAACATACTTGGGCTTGCAAACATAGGTTTGGGCCTCGAATGATCATTTATTCGAATCGGGACAAAATTTAGCGCTATGTTAAGCAATCGTAAGTGGACTTATTTAGAAGTCACACCTATTTTGAGGCCGGTCAATAGCAATCTGTGCACCATTTGTTTTGAGATATGATATAGAGATCATGCTCCAATAACACTTAGTACAATAAGAAAGGGACAAGATGAAGAGTGATGGGGAAGAATATACAAACCACATTTGAATTAAATTTTAATCAAATATTATTAAAATCATTCATCCATTTTTATGGAGTTAGACTCAACACCATGGATCTAATGATGTTAATAATGTTCATGATCAAAATTCAACCCAAGTTCAACCAGAAAATAATCACAAAATAATATTGCATTTAATATATTCATTGAAAAATGTTTTTTAAAATGTTTTAAAATAGAAATAAAAGAGAAAAATATCAGTTATATTCAAATTAATCAAGAAATAAAAAGTAAGACCATACAAAAATCAGAAAAGGACTCAAATATTTTTATAAAATTTTTGGTAATTTTTTAAAGTCAGAAACTATTTTTAAAATTAAAAGAAATAAGTAAAATAAACCAAAAAATGATTAAGAAAATATCAAAGTCAGAAATTAGAAAAAAAATGAGGTCACCAATATTTGTCACAATATCATTGGATCATTCCATAATTTTTTCAGAATTTAAAAATGCATAAAAGTATTTTTAAACATTTAAAACAATTCAAATAAAGTGAAAATTTACAAAAAAATTATCAAAACACAAAATAAAATTGTGAAAAAATAAGAATCAGAAAGAGAAAAATCAAAAATATTTTTCATGACTTTTTCAGATTTTTTGGACTTAAAATGATTTTTATATGATTTTTTTTTTAAATTTAAAATAATTAAATATAAAAATCAGAAAACAAAATAAAAACCAAAAAGATGTGGACCAATGGATGAGAGTCAAAACGCGTTAGTAATCAAACCCAAGGGATCTTGCGTGTTGTGCATATCATGGTCATTACTAAATATCGCACCAGATTCAACATTTTTAAAATAAAATAACTTAAAATGTGGCGTGTTGGATGGAGTCTGACTCATAAAAGTAATTAGATCCAAGGGCTCCTGAGGCACACGCATGGTAAGGCAAGCATATTGTATCCATTTCACAAAAATAACATGGCTTCATGTCATTGGTTTAAGACGGACATGTCATCGTCTTTAACCTCCAGCCATCCCCAAATTGAATCCTTCAAACTGTAAAATTAGCAAACCAGACCGGTACCATTAGATTCGTCTCTTCAAGACAATTATAATGATACCATCGCACCAAATTTATATAAATTGTGCAAGGCTGTGTTTGAAGAAAACCATAAAAAATAGCGAGCACGGAATATGGGATATCTCACTCAATTCTCAATGAAATTGAAAACTATAAAGAGCACAAGGATCAGAAGAACACAAGGAGTGGGTTAGTATTTTATTTGAATCAATTTGGCCAAGAAATCTACCTGAACGAAGTAGTGAGAATTTGCTCTGAAACTGGACTTCTACAGATCAATATAGGTCACAATTCTTGAAAGTAACTGTATGGTTAGCTTTAGAGAAGTTCAATGAAGCTAACTGAATGGAGCTTTTGGTGTCTTAAAGTGAGAATGTAAGAAATCAGAATTTCAAATTCAGAGTTCGTGTGGGATCTAAATAGGGGCTAATTGGCTATGAAAAGCTTGCCCAAATGAGTGAGGGATGATCCTTATTTATAGCTGATCATGATGCAAGGCTCAAGCGTGTGAATTGGAGGCAAAATCAATGAAATCGTGTGGACCTGCTAAGTGTGAAAAGTGTGACTTCACATGGCTCAAAACGCAGAAAAATGAATGGTTTAAGGGTCATTTCTTGTTATGGCAAGTTCCTAAACATGATTAGACACAAAATTGATCTTTAAACAGGCTTGTAATTGGATTTAAACCAATTTTCAAATCTGACTGAACTTGGAATTTCCATTTCATGATGCTACTTTCATAACCATGGTGCCAACAATGTAAGGCACCATATGATGTGATTTTTGAAGCATTTGAAATATGAAGTCACAAGCTTTTCAATGTGCAAGGAGTGATATCAATTGGATGTTTGAGCAAGAAGTTGTGTTGAGTCAGAGTTGGAAGAAAAGGGTTAACTTTCCATACTTAGAAATATTTCAAGTTTTTCTTCAAAAGTGACCTATAATATTTTGCATCCAAACATGGCCTTCCTCTTGGAATTTGCTCTTGACCAAAAAATATGGCATGAAATATACCTCTTGAATGACATTTTGAAACTTGAACCATTCAAAATCTCCAAAAATTGAGAGAGTTATGAATAGTTTGAATTTGGAAAAAAAATCATGAAATGACCTATAATCTTTTGTATACTTAGGGAATCTTCCATCCATTTTCTTACTTTGCACATAAAAGAAGGAATAAAGTTCACATACACAAGATCATTATGGAAAAAGAGTGGGATAAAGGTGATAAAAATTAAACAAGTTATGATCATTTGAAGTCACGCATGAGAAATTGGGGGTTCATCTGGAGGACTTGTAACCTTTCTTTATCATCAAGCTTCTTCCACATTAAAACTCCTTGAAACTTTTAAAGTGATTTATTAATAACCCTTTGAATAGAGGGATGATTTTTGAATCAATCAAAAATTCCAAAATATGAGCAAGATATACTTCTTTGAAGTTCAAAACCCTAGCTCCTAGATCAAGAAAGTGCTTTGAGGAACTTTGACAATTTTGAACAACCTTCTTGTACCAACACTTTTTCTTTGTAAATAGAAGTTGTTGAGGATTATAATGAGAACTAATATCCATAAAAACCACTTCCATATCTTGAGAATTGAGATAAATATGCACTTGTAACCAATGGGAGCAAGGCCTTGTCCAACCATGACAACTTCTTCAATCAACCCCTTTACTTTTGAATCAATCTTGATAACTTTTAAATATGGTGAACCAAGATAAACCTTGCCATTCCATTTCTTCCAAAATAACTTCAATGGTGAGGTTTGAACTTCTTAAGCTTTATTGACTACGGCATGGAAATAAACTCATGAACCCATGGATCAACTTGCTAAGCCTCATTGCCTTTACCTACATTATTATCAAGTAAGACAAACCAACATTGAATTTCATTAATTAAAAGTAAAGTCAAAACAAATCATGCATTATCACAAAAGAAAAATAAGTCAAGCTGATTGGTGATTCCTCAAAGAGCAAAGCTAAAGATAGGGAGGAGAACCAAAAGCCCTAATGTGATCTTGTTGTGATTGAATTAATATGGTATGATGAAAGGATCTTAGGGGAAACAATTGGGGTACAACAGCTTCCCTTATTTAATTTTCTTCTATCCGGAGATACAAAGGTTAAAAATCTTCGTGTCGACGCGAACGAAGATACTTAAATATAAAACAAACCCTATTTTTGGCCCTAAGATGCCATGCAATGCTTATGAGTACGGATGCATATGAACAACTTCGAAGGGATACAAAAGACCATTGGGGATGTAGAAAAGTAAATAAGGATAAAAAGAGAAACCCAACTAGGAAAATCAATCACTGGTGGATCAAATGACCCGACTCGTAGAGGATTGTAAAAAGTCAAAGGACACACCAACTTTTACTGATGGCGAAACTACCAGCGTTCAATGAAGGTAGAAAGAGAAAAGAATAACAACACCGACATTTACTGACGGTGAGCTACCAATGTTCACCGAAGGTAGCAAAAAGATAACAATCACCAACTTTCACTAATAGTGACCTACCAACTTTCACTGAAGGTAGAGAGAAAATATATCATAGCACCACCGTTCACTGACGATGAACTACCAACGTTCACTGAGGGTAGCAAAAAGATAACAATCACCAACTTTCACTGATGGTAACCTACCAACTCTCACTAAAGGTAGAGATAAAATATATCATAGCACCACCGTTCACTGACGATGAACTACCAACGTTCAATGAGGGTAGCAAAAAGATAACAATCACCAACTTTCACTGATGGTGACCTACCAACTTTCACTGAAGGTAGAGAGAAAATATATCATAGCAACGCCATTTACTGACGATGAACTACTAACATTCACTGAGGGTAGCAAAAAGATAACAATCACCAACTTTCACTGATGGTGACCTACCAACTTTCACTGAAGGTAGAGAGAAAATATATCATAGCACCGCTATTCACTGACGATGAACTACCAACATTCACTGAGTGTAGCAAAAAGATAACAAGTTTTTCCCAAATTTCCGGCGTTTCACCTAGAACGGGTCTCAACTTCTTCTTTCAGCAAAGCATTCTGCCTGGAAAGGGTAATATAAGATGTCTCAAATAAAGAGACTACCACTTGTAAAGATTTCACAATCAACTATTTCTACGATATTGAAAGACTTTCCATCCACTGGAGTAAATTTACAATGAACTGCAAACTATCCACTCATAGAGAAGATAGCAAAAAAGTAACGTCGGCTTTTATAGGGAAGTATAAGTTGCTCAAATAAAGAGACCTGCTACTTGCTGTTATGGGAAGGATTGTAAAAATGATTTTCGGGGAAAGCAAAATGACTTCCTGGGGAAATGCCAATATATTCCTGCTGTGGAGATAAAGTCTTCTCGTGCAAAATAAATGCCCATTCTCAAACCAAAGCTCGAAGCTTGCAGAAATCTAAAGTAGTAATATTGCCGAGGATCAAAGATCCAAACCAGAAGTAAATTGGGATGGAACAGTCTACCAAAATACATCCTTTGAGAAATAAACTCAAGAGGGAAACCCAATCTATCCAGACAAAGAGTTGTACATGAAGGCTAAAGCAAAAATCTTCCACGAGAGATAACTCAGTGGGGAAATTGAAAGAATATATACTTTCTACTTAAGGCCGACACTCTATTGGAGAGAGGACAACACAACTCTGCAAAACAGGGTAATATGTCAACAAAATATTAATGAATGTGAATGAGCAATGATTTTCTAAATTTAACTATGCATGATATATGTATGAATGTATGAGTGTTATCATGTATATGCTGACAAAACAAACATATAATACTGGGGATAAACAAACAAAACCAACTCAGGCACAAACAACACTCGGCTAAATCACATCCAAGACGATCATTCCATAAGGAAATAAGCACCAACTGAGGAAACAAAGTCCTACTGCATGGCTTAACTTCACTGGGGAGAAACATAATCCGTAAGTAAACAAAACATAGAGACAAAACAATACAGATACAGAGATATAACATCCTTCTCCAGGCTTCACTAGGGAATATCACTCAGACTTTAATGGGGAAATAAATGTTTTCATGTGTAGCACTTCTACTAGGGATTGCAAAACTGATTTCAAATAAGGCATATGGAAACCATATTGTCAAAACATCCATTGAGGAATTCAAGCTGACTTCAATGGAGAAATATCATACAAACTTCACTAAGGGAGATAGTGCTTCGTCATCGAGATATCAACTGGGGACCTCGTGCTGACTTCATTGGGAAGGTCAACACCACATCATCGAGGGGAAACCAAGATACGTTCTTCACCGGGGAAACCAGAGATACGTTCTTCAATATTGAGAGTAATTATTGCACTAACTTCTCTGGGGAGAAAGTATGAAACCTTATGGGGACAATAACTTAGAGAGTTAAGAATTCAAACATTATAGCAAGAAATCAAACTTATGGGGATTTTAAATCAAACCCAACACCTAGAGGAAGGAAATTCAAAAAGTTGATAACCATTTCAACACTTCTTGAATAAAACATTTCCCTTGTCTGATTATCGGGCAATCAAAAAAAATGCAAGTACTACCGAAAGGGAGATATTTCGCAAATGAGTCCAATCTCAGCATGCACGAGGAGAAAGGAATTCTATCAAATAAGCGAGGCCTTCACTGGAGAATCTTGGATTGAGTCTTCATATCATGCAAACTTATTCCAACAAAAGATGCCCTAGGATAGCCTTCCTGATAAATAACTACCAACAATAATGCCAATTACTGCCAAAAAGAGCAACATTTTGTAAATGGTTTCATCTCAGCATACCAAGGGAACAAGACCTTTCGTCATATGAGAGAAAACTTTGCTGGGGAATCTGGGGTAGAGGCTTCAGACCATGCAAACCCAAAAAATCAGAAAATAAATCAACACTTAACTGGGGACTGGGATCACAAACCCAATACCGCACCTTACACCAATTGGTATCGTATACAAAAATCACGAGCATACCAGCGAAAACAACCTGAGAACACCTTCCCGGGGAAAACAAAACTTCTCAAAATTACTAGAGTTCGTCCATTCTTGGGATCACTACTTTTGTTTTCCTCTTGAATCACAAAATCTAAAGTAAAAGTAAGTTGTAAGTTCTTTTTGAAAAACAATTTTGTTATTTAATCTTTTCGCTTTGAAAATTATTATCAATAATAAATGGAGTCTTTGTAAGCTGAATAAAAATAAAGAACTACAAAGAATTGGGTAAAAGCTCAAACTTTATTGATAGAATGGTAGTCTGCAAATGGCGAGACTCCATGGATAATTACAAAGTTCGGAAAATGGTAATATATAATGGAAAAGGTACATTGAGATACGATGACCACTATTCCCTCTAACAACTTTTGAAATCCCGAGCAGCAGCTTCTGTTGAAGTATGGTGAGGATCCAAGAAGATTGTTGCTTCAATGATCAAGTCTTGTCTGATGTAGTTACTTGCCAAGAAAGTCCCAACTTTTGCCTAAGCTTCCCTTGCGGGTTTTCAACTTAGCGGGGAAATTTTATTCTGTTTATGTCTCTAATTTTTGCCTAGACCGCCCTTTCGGGTTTTCGTCCTACCGAGACACTCTTTTTTGCCTAAGCCGCCCTTTCAGGTTTTCAACTTAGCGAGCTGTTCTTTTATTTGTTTAGGCGAAGTATTTCTTGTCTGCATCAACATTCATGAGATGTGGGAACTCCTCGCCATCCATAGTTTCAAGAATTAATGCACCGCCAGATAAGGCTTTCTTGACAACATACGGGCCTTCAAAATTGGGAGTCCACTTGCCCCTAGAATCAGTGTTAAAAGACATGATCTTCTTGAGCACGAGGTTTGCTTCTCTGAACTCACGAGGTTTGACCTTCTTATCAAAAGCTTTCTTCATTCTCTTATGATATAACTGCCCATGACACAAAGTCTTCATTCTCTTCTCTTCGATCAAATTCAATTGGTCGAACCTATTCCGGACCCATTCCGCCTCTGACAACATGGTTTCCATTATCACACGAAAAGAGGGAATCTCAACCTCAATTTGGAACACCGCTTCCATACCATACACAAGGGAGAATGGGGTTGCTCCTGTTGAAGTGCGGACAAATGTCTCATATCCATGTAAAGCAAAAGGGAGCATTTCATGCCAATCTTTATAAGTAACAACCATCTTCTGAATGATCTTCTTGATATTCTTATTAGCAGCTTCAACATCCCTGTTCATCTTCGGCCTGTACAAAGATGAATTGGGATGGACAATATTGAATTCTTCACACAGTTTTGTCATCATCTTGTTGTTCACATTCGAGCCATTGTCGGTGAAAATTCTGCTCGGCACACCATACTAACATATAAGATTATTCTTAATGAAGCGCACTACCACTTGCTTGGTAACATTAGCATACGAAGCAACTTCCACCCATTTGGTTAAGTAATCAATTGCTACCAAGATAAAACAGTGTCCATTCGAAGCTTTGGGTTCTATCATTCCAATCATGTCAATACCCCACATAGAGAAAGGCCACGGGAAAGAAATGGCATTGAGAAGTGTTGGAGGCATATGAATCTTGTCCGCATAAATCTGACATTTATGGCACTTTTTTGCAAATTTGTAACAGTCAGCTTCCATTGTCAGCCAATAGTAACCTTCTCTTAGCATCTTTTTAGCCATCGAATGTCCATTGGCATGAGTGCAAGATGAACCCTCATGAATCTCATGCATCAACATGTCTGCTTCGTGTCTATCCACGCATCTGAGCAAGACCATGTCATAATTTCTCTTGTACAACACATTTTCACTAAGGAAGAAGCTGCCAACCAATGTTCTCAATGTCTTTCTATCTTTATTTGAAGCACCAATCGGGTATTCCTGAGTCTAAAGAAAATGCTTGATATTATAATACCAAGGTTTCTCATCTGTTGCCTCTTATGTTGTAAACACATGAGAGGGCCTATCCATTCATTGAACCGTAATTCGAGGTATATCATTCTAAGTATTCACTTGATACATAGAAGCCTGAGTTTCCAGAGCATCCACCATTTTATTTTCGCCTCTGTGGATGTGATGGAATTCAACTTTATTAAAGAAGGGTAACAACCTTCTAGCATAATCTTTGTAAGGGATCAAGCCAGGGTGATGAGTATCCAACTCTCCTTTAATTTGATTTATTACCAAAGCTGAATCTCCATACACATCTAGAATCTTAATTCTGAGATCAATAGCTTCCTCGAGACCCATGATGCAAGCCTCATGTTTCTCCATATTATTAGTGCAATCAAATGTCAACCTTGCAGTAAAAGGAATGTGTGATCCATGTGGAGTGACAATCACAACACCAATTCCTTTACCATAAGCATGCACAACTCTATCAAATATCATACTCCAGCGAGATTCAGGATCAGGACCTTCCTCAGGCAATGGTTCATCGTAGTCTTTCACTTTCAGAAACATCACATCCTCATCGGGGAAATCATACTTCACAGACTGATAATCATCCACTGGTTGGTGAGCAAGATAATCTACCAACACGCTGCTTTTAATATCTTTTTGAGTGCGGTATTCGATATCATATTTAGATAACAACATCTGCCAGCGGGCAATTCTCCCAGTAAGAGCAGGCTTTTCAAAAATGTACTTGATTGGATCTATTTTGGAGATCAACCAAGTAGTGTGATTTAACATATACTGCCGCAAACGTTTTTCCGCCCAAGCCAGAGCACAACATGTCTTTTCCAGCATGGAATACCGCGACTTACAATCAGTAAACTTTTTATTGAGATTATGATACAGTGGCCAGAACCCGGACGTGGTTTCCCAATTTGTTAAGGAATTTGCTGGTTTGCGTTTTGCGTTTGTATTTGCAAAATGTCGCGGTAAGCAAGAGTCGCCACCGACTTTTATTTTATCCAACAAGGAAAGGAAAAAAGCACAGAAAAATTCCTTTTTCGAGATATTTCTGAGTACGGGGGGTAGATTATAGAAAGGGAAGGTGTTATCACCCTTTCTATCCGTAGTTATCTACGGGCTCTTAGGTACTTGCTCATCATTTTAAAATTGTTTTCTTTGTGTTTGTGTGATTTGAAAAGCTTTTGTTTTGACTTCGATTTAACTCTTGCTTCTGTCTTCAAGAGTGTAATGAAGTGTTTTGAAAACTTTGTTTGTAAAGGAGTGTAAGTGTGAAAAATTTGTTTGGAATGAGCAAGTACTTAAGAACTAATCTACCTACTCGACAAAAGAATCGTTCTATGTTCGTTTCCTTTAGACAGTGCTATCCCACTATTGGTGAGTAGGTAGCACCATCGTTGGAGTTTTGAGGGTCAATTCGAAAGGGACGTATAGTCACTAAAGAAATGTTAGGACGTCTTAGTAGTAACCCTAATGTCTTAGATCAATCATTCGAGGCAACAATTCCGAGGCAACCATTTCGAGGCAACTTTTCCGAATCGGGACTTTGATCTTTGTTTAGACAAAAGGATGACCACTAAAGCATCCTATACTCAATGACCGTTTACCGAAGGCAACCAAGTGGGAGTGTACCCTAGGAGTGTGCATGTGCGAATGATTCAATTTCAGATTATTTATCTTTGCACATTTAGGGTGATCTAACTGTTTTAAATTTGACATACATTCTTGTCATGCAAACCCTAATTATTCATACATCTAACAGTTAATAATTTGCGGAATTTAAAATGCGGAAATTAAACTACACTATTACAAGGCTTCGGGTATTTACATAGCCAAAAAACAAACCCTTTGAAAATAAAGCGATGAAAAGTAAAGGTCCTAATTAAAGCTATTACAAACTGTGAGTAGATACAATAATTGGGTAAATAATAATAAAGCGCGCGATGAGAATTAGATCGACGAGAAACTAGGGTTTTGACCCTCCTAATCAAAAGAAAAATGTTTTTGTTGTTTTTTAATATTTTTTAAAGAAAAGAATTAAGTTTTTTTTTCAATTAAATACAAAAATTAATTAGTGATTAAATTAATTAATAAAAATAATAGCCTATCTTTGGTTTTTTCGTTATTTTAGGAAAAAATAAAATTAAATTAAGTTAGTAATAAAACCTATTTATTCTAATTATTTTTAATTATGTACAAAAAGAAATTTAAGTTATCTAAATTAATCAAACCTAATTAAATTAATTTTTTTTTTAATAAAAATAAATATTTTAAACCTAATTTATGAAAAGTATATTTTTGTGATTTTTGATAAAAAGTAAAATAATTATTTGGTTAGTAAATAAATAAATAATATGTTAAAAGAAAATAAAATAAAATAAAATAGAAAAGAAAAAGAAATTGGGCCTGAATAGCAACTTGGGGAGGTGTGAGAAGCAGAAATCTGGGCCCATTATGGTGAGGTCCACGTTGACTTCTGAAATCCAGTGTGATGTGTGATCGGTGGATCTGGAACTGACTGTTTAACGCTGGTTCGCGAAATGTCGCGGAAGCAAGAGTCGCCACCGTCTTTTATTTTCTCCAAATGGAAAGGACAAAAGCACAGAAAAATTCCTTATAGAGATTGCTCTCGGTTCGGGAGGTAGGTTATAGAAAGGGAAGGTGTTAGCACCCTTTCTATCCATGGTTATCCATAGGCTCTTAGATACTTGCTCATTTGTGTTTTCAAAAATGATTTGTTTGCTTTTCACCTGTGGGTTTTAAAAAGTTTCTTTGAAAATTCCAGTTTGACTCTTGTATCGGTCCTCAAGAGTGTTTGAAAAATCGCTTTCGAAAGCTTTTTGAAAAGGTGTCGATGTGAAAAGTATTTTTGAATTTTGTTTGAAATTTAGAGCAAGTATCTAGAGTCGTCTACCTACCCTAAGGAATTCGTCTGTGTAAATGTCCTTCAAAGTAGTGTCATCCCACCATTGAGAGGTAGGTAGCACCACCGTTGGAGGTGTTCGGGTCAATTCGAGGTTCGGGACATGGTGATCACCAGAGCAATGGGAAGACACCTTAGAAGCTACCCTCATGCCAGGTTCCCGGATCATGAGGACTTACTAAGACATCCTCTACTCGACGATCACCTTTCGAGGCAAGGCAACAGTGAGGCGTACCCTAGGGGTGGTGTGTGATTTGTGTGTCGTTTTCAGATATTTTATCTTTTGTCATGTCATGGGTGATCTACGCGTTTGTTTTTATTTAAGGCCATTCATTCTTGCATGTATTTATTTAACAGTTAAAAGAGCGAGAAAGGTAAAGTCCTAAACTATTACAAAAGGCGCGGGTCCACATCGCCAAAATTTCCAGGACCCGATTTGACAGAAAATAAAGAAATAAAGGTAAAGTGCGAGAAATAAATATTTACACGGCTTTGGGAGAGGTACATGAATATTATAAGAAAAAGAAATAAATACGCTAATTGAATTAAACTGGAAACGAGGGCGTTGGACCCTTTTTAATGGAATTAAATTAAATTGTTAAATTAATTAAATTAAAAGAAAAGAAAATTGTTTTTTTGAGATTTTGATATTTATGATTTTAATGAGAATTAAATGAAAAGAATATTAACCCTAATTCTAGTTTTTTTTAATTTATTAAGAAAACATATTAAAATTTAAACCTAAGATTAAATTAATTATTTACATGGTAATTTAATTACAAAATAATATTTAATAATTAGTGAAAAGAAAAAGAAAAGGATAAAAATTAATTAAAACCCTAATTCTACCAATTTTAAGTTTATTAAGAAAAATATTAAAATTTAACCCTAAGTTTAAAAGCTAAAATCAATTAATGAAGTTTATTTACAAAAAATAACATTAAGTAAAAATACTTATTTTTGTCTTTTTTCTGATTTTATTATTTTTATGTTTTTTATGAAAATATTTAAATAAAGGAATTAATAAATAAAAGAAACAATTGAATCAAAATAAAAAAATAAAACAAAATAGAAAAGATGTTGCAAACCTTGGGGGGTTCTGTCCCCAGTTGGAGGGCTTGTTAGCATTTTAGGCCCATCAAACTCATGGCCCAGTTGACTTTTCTTGCCAGCGCGCATGTGTGTTGACTGAGGTTCACCATAGTCTTCAGATCTGGTCCCTTGATTGGGTGCAGTGGGACGCGTGGCGTAGCTGATTGAGGAGCGTATGGTGGTCCTTAGCGTTGACACTGCATAGAATTATTAATAGAAAAATAGTATTGAAAGGGGGGGGACCTGGGATCGAACCCAGGTCCTGGAGGTTACCACTAAGACGCTTTGCCATCTGAGCTACGAGTGCGTTTTGATTATCCTATGGAAGACAAATAATATAATGGAAAACAAAAGCTAGTGGAAAATTAGCGCGTAAATTCAAATCGTCCTACCACATACTGACACTTCATCATCTTCCTCCTTGTTTTGTTTTTTTTTGCCTGAAACATAAAAGAAATTGGCAACGGTTTTGAACCGTTCCCTTAAGCACCATTCTGGAAAATAGCGAATAGGCCATATGGCCTCATAAATTAGGCGCGAGGGTTGGGTTCTTTTCGTCCAAGCACGCTTGTTTCAATGATCCAGGTCTCGAGTCTCAATTGTTCCTTAAATGGGAAACCCCAATTCACAGCTTTGAAAACCCTAAAAGACAACAATGGCGTTTTTGCATATAGTGCATAAAAACTCAATTCAATCACATGGTTAGTTTCAGAATCATCCAATTAGTCAGAATCCATGAAAGAAATGCCATGAAAATGCTTAAATATTAAAACACGATTATGAAAAAAATGTGAAAAAGTTTGAATCCTATTCACCAATTTTGGGTGTTAGGGACGTGGAAATCTATTCAGGCACGTTGCTTGATGCCTCAGGAAGGTGATGAGATGATTATCTCAGCTTGAATCGCCCTGGAAAACAGTTTTCAGTATTTGACTTTTTTGAGAAAATTCAAGTTTTGTTCTTGGCTTTTTTGCGCAGCTGGGACCTTCTTTAGGAGTAGGGTTTGCATTAGTATGTATAGGTGAACGATTAGGTCAAAGAATTTGATCAGAAAATCCATGAATTGATGAAAAGGATATTTGATTTTCAAGCCATAATTTTTCCAATCTTTTTCAAACATATTTGGTCTCAATCATATCCAATCACCATAATTCCTTCCATATTTGATTGTACACGAAATCTTAAGCCTATTCTATGCACAAAAAGATTTAGAAAATTAGGTTTAGTATTTTTCACCTATTTATTTTAATTAAATGAATTATTGATAATTAAAAATCCAAATAAATAAAATAAAAATGATAAAAACTTCCCTTTGGGCCAAATGGTCGTGCACATGCCTTGGATGATGAATTGTGGAAGAAAAAGAGGCCCATTAGCATTTTTAGGTCATTTGAAGCAATGTTGACTTTTCAAAATATCCAAATATTTCCCAACTTCCACAAGGCATAACTTGCTCAATTGTTAAGATTTGCTCATGTTCTTGGACATTTTGAAAGGTATTTGAGTCCTCTAACCAATGTCTTTGGTCCCATGTCATTTTGATTTACCAATCTCAAGTTATGGCTTTGACTTAAAGTCCCTTTTTGTTGACTTTTGAAAATGACCTATAATGTTGAAATTGATAACTTTTTGTGAGAGCATTTCTTGGACTTGAAGTGTGAAGAGGAGTTGTAGGAAATGTCTTTATCTTCAAAATGAGCTTTGGATGGAATTTTTCTGATAATCCATGTGGAAGTTATGCCTTGGTCAAGTTACAGTTGACTTTTTCAACTGTCCAAATATGGAAACTTTTGCATCTTGATGATTTTTGAGCCAAGCCTTGAGAATCATGATCAAGCATTGATCAAATGATGTTTGTGGCTTAAAAATGAGATGTTGACCAAAAATTTGAACTTTTGACTGTCAAATGACCATTTTGCCCCTGCAGTTGACTGTAGTGCAATTAGGGTTTTTGACTGTGCAATTTTGTGCTGTAGGTCTTGAAACTTGGTATGAGGATGCTTGACCATATTTATAGGCATATGGGACTTGATTGGACCCTTGGAAACTTCATTGTCTTTGTCAGAACCAAAACCCTAATTTTGACTGTTATGAGGCCCTTGAACTGTGCAACCCTTGGGGAGATTTTGAAGCTTTGACTTGGAAAATCTTGAAGAATATGGGAGGGCAAATTTTGGGGTACAACAGTTGCCCCTGTTCAATCTTCTTAGACCTGAGGATGCGGATTGGCTGACGTGCCTTTCGTAATCCGAAGGTGGAAGATGATTGAACACTAGAGTGCCCAGAAATTTGCGCTCACATAGTAGCAGTGATGGTGGAATGGGCTTATAGATGCCATTTTGAGATTGATGGATAGGATGATGGGCTTATAGATGCCATGATGAGAGATGCTGGAAGGTGGATGGGCTTATAGATGCCATCTGGATGTTGATCTTGTAAGAGATTCCTTAGCGAGAACTTGCGTACCTGCAAAAGAAAAATGAGTACCTGACCCGTTACAGGAGTTGGTCTTCAGACTCTTTGTATAGATGTGTCCTGACTGGTTACAAGAGCTGGATCTGGAGCTTTAAACGATGATGAATGAACCAGGGATGGTTACTACCTCAACAGGAACGGTGAGAGAACCTTGGGTGACTTTAACCTCAACAGCAATCGTTGAGAAAATCTTGGGATGGTTACTACCTCCGCAGGATCGGGGAGAGAACCATAGGTGACTACAACCTCAACAGCAATCATTGAGAGAATCTTGGGTAACTTCAACTTCAACAGCAATCGTTGAGCGAATCTTGGGATTACCACCTCCGCAGGATCGGGGAGAGAACCATAGGCGACTACAACGTCAATAGCAATCATTGAGAGAATCTTGGATAACTTCAACTTCAACAGCAATCGTTGAGCGAATCTCGGGATTACCACCTCCGCAGTATCGGGGAGAGAACCATAGGCGACTACAACCTCAATAGCAATCATTGAGAGAATCTTGGATAACTTCAACTTCAACAGCAATCGTTGAGCGAATCTTGGGATTACCACCTCTGCAGTATCGGGGAGAGAACCATAGGCGACTACAACCTCAACAGCAATCATTGAGAGAATCTTGGATAACTTCAACTTCAACAGCAATCGTTGAGCGAATCTTGGGATTACCACCTCCGCAGTATCGGGGAGAGAACCATAGGCGACTACAACCTCAATAGCAATCATTGAGAGAATCTTGGATAACTTCAACTTCAACAGCAATCGTTGAGCGAATCTTGGGATTACCACCTCCGCAGTATCGGGGAGAGAACCATAGGCGACTACAACCTCAATAGCAATCATTGAGAGAATCTTGGGTATCTTCTACTAAGTCTTTATCAGGAAAATCTGTTTGGGGTCGATTTAGCTGGACTAGAGAAGGCCTTGGACTGGATAAGAAACAGAAAATCTTAGGGTCGATTAACTGAACCGGTCTAGGTCTTGAAAAGTCTTCAACTGGATAAGAAACAGGGAGATCTTGGGGTCGATCTGATTGAACCAGAGAAGGCCTTTGACTGGATAAGAAATCTTTGGAGTCGATTTAACTGAACCGGTCTAGGTCTTGAAATATAGCCGAGAACTTAACTGAATCTTTTCCTGAAAGGTAAAGGTCAGTCACATGCAATGCATGATATGGGTCAAGCAATGATGTTCTCAACATAAATGAGATTTGTAAGTTATGATGCATATATGCATGCTATGATGTATGAGGATGTTTATGAATATTATGTTTTCGTCTTAGGAAAATAAATCCTTGACGGGTGCCGGGAAATCACTCCTGGGCTGATGTTGGCAAGTAGATATTTGCTTCCGCTGGGAATGATAGTTGCAAGAATACCAGTAGGAAGAGATAACTCCGTTGGGAAATATACTTGGCGAATGGAATATCCTGCGGAAAAAAAGTACTCTAACGATCTTGCTGGGAAACAAAACTCTGTGGGGAGCGAGGTACTTTGTTGAATTGTTGATAATAACTTGCTGGGGATACCCTTGTTGTATTGGAAGTGTTACCAGACTTCGCTGGGGGTAAAAAGACTCCGTCGAGGACGCTCTTTCCGTGGCTTTTGGCTGAGGATAACCCAGTTATATCCTGGTAAGGAAATAACTCTTTGAATAAAGCTGGAGGACGCGTTCGTGCTCTGCGAGGATAAGTTTCCAGAATCTACTGGGGATAAGCTTACTGCTTGGGGAGATGGATTCCAACTTTCTTGGGGAAGCTGGATTGGACTCTCCTGGGGAAGTTTTGAGATGTATCGGGAAGTGACTCCACTGAATGTTTGATGTACTGCCGGGGAACAATCTTTAGACCAAGACTGTCGGGGATGCTTGTTAAGAATATATATGTTGCTGGGGAATATTGAGATCTGCGAGAGGATACCCGACTTCCTTAAGTTTGATAATAGCTTTGCTTGAGGAGAGTGTACTGACTTGCTGACTCACTCTCTGGGGAATTGGGATGTACTGGTTATGTCCTTCAGCTGAACTCACCTTGATACCTTGGAGGACATAACAATTAGATTGCTTAGACAACTCTTTATTGCCCCTGTTTCTAATGTTAGGGGAGGAAGACCTGTGAGGTGCTGATAGTTGTTGATGGGCAAACCTTCTTCTGGTAGGCAGGTGACAGGATGACAGGACATAGTCGTACGCTTTAATCCCTAACTTTTGCTTGGACCGCCCTTTCGGGTTTTCAGTCCACCGGGATACCCATTTTTGCCCAAGCCGCCTTTTCAGGTTTTCGACTTGCCGGGTGTACAGATTTTTTTATTTTATTTCATCCCTCATTTTGCTCGAACCCTTTTGATTCGCCGGGAAGCCCTTATTTTTGCCTAGGTGTGTCAACCTAGCGGGTCTTTGATTATGCGCAGTATTTTTTCGACTATGTCCCCATTCTCAGAAAGTAGGGAATTGCCCCCGTCATAAGTGTTTGGCCGTGCCCCAGAAGATGTTTGATCAGGAAAGATTCGTTGTTGGAATGCCCCAAGTGACTCAGGCGAAGATTTGCCCCAGGCTATTTGGCCTTTGAGAGATTCTCCGAATCTTGACTTAACTGCCCCAGATGGTAGACCATGATCATGCCATGCCCCTTGTTTGGGAGTGCTTTTGTTCACTAGGTATTCATCGTGCGAATTTTCCTGCTGTTCAAACAAAAAGTCATATGCAAACAAAGTTATGTTAAAAATGCAAAGCTTATGTCTGTCTTGAAGATTTTGAAAATGCATTCCCTTTCATAAAACAAGTGAATGTTTGTAAAACGTGATGTCAACTCGTTATTTTATTGCGAGCCTTAAGGAGTCAGGATACCTTTTGTAACAGTATGCTTTCGAACTAACCCATGCTTCAGCTAGGACTTTTAAGGGTTATAACGTGGCCTGGTTCACGGTTTAAGAAACAAAGGATAAAGGCTCAAATTTATTTGTACCCACCCGCTCTTCGTGATGTTCACCAAACCTAAGCTCAGTTGATCGTACGTTGGACCTTGTTTGAGTCTTTGCTCTGATTTTCCAGTGATGGTTCAGATATTGATGATTTATTTTGAATAGGCAGTCATTTTTTGTCGAGGGTTTGTAAGACCTCTTTCTTTTTTTGACTTTGTTATCCCTATTTTTTGTCTGAACTGTTTCCTTTTTTGGAATTACAGTCAGCGGGATGCCCCAGCTTTGTAAGTCTCCTTCATGGGTATTTTGACTTATTGGGCTTCTTTCCTTTTTTATAATGACTGCCTATCCTTGTTGATTATTCGGAACCATCACTGTCTTTCTTTGTTTTGTAAGGATCTTTTTGGTGCCATTCGTTATGCACTTGGACCAACTGAGAGAGCTACCCTGCCCCAGGTTATGATGAAGGGTTTTGAATTTCGAAAAGAAAAACTCCTACTTCTTTGGCTCAGAGGGGTTGGCGAGGGATTATCATCCTTATAACTCCAGTGTTTAGGGATTGAAACAATGCCTGTACCTCATCAGCGGGGTCTGTTCAAAAGCATACTGTAGATTATTGTATCGTTTTCGTCATCCTCCCTCAAGAGGCTTAGAATTTTAGATTAGGAGCTGACATCAGAAAAAATATGAAAGTAATTTGCATTTAGTGAATACGAATATATTGTTTTAGAACAGACATATGCGATGCATTAATGAAATAACAATGTTTAACATGAGTAAATGTTTGAACAAAAGAAAATTGCAACTTGAATATTCGAATGAACAAAAATTTCTCAATCCTAGCCATGATTTGGCAAGGGAGCAGTGATTATGTTCGGAGTCTCAGGTACTTCAAACTGAATCTCTCCAGCGTTGATCATGTCTTGAATCTTGTTTTTGAAGGGCCAGCAGTTGTCCGTAGTATGCCCCGGGCTATCAGAATGGTATGCGCACCTAGCGTTGGGATGATAGTTAGGAGCAGAAGTGTTTGGATTCCGGAGAGGAGCCCTTAAGGTGATTAGCCCTGCCTTCAACATTTGTTGTAGTGCTTGATCCAGCGACATGTTGATCTTGGTGAACTGCCTTTTAGGCTTGTCTGGTTTGCTCTGATCAGCCCGTTGTTCTGGGCGAGGTCGTTGTTGGACCTGAGAAGTAGTAGCAACTCGGAGAGGTCTATTCATTGGACCCGACCTTTGCCTTCTTGGAAGCTGTTCTATGACCTGGTCCCTGATTTGGGCTGGTTGCTTCATGCCTTGAGGAAGTTGGCTGATCATGGCTCTCAGCTCTCCTTGCTCCTGAGCTAAACCTTGAATGAGGGCCCTTTGCCCCAGCATCTGGGTTTTCAATGTGTCTACCTCAGCTTGTAGACATTTCAGCTGTTCGTCCTTGTCGTCTTCAGGACTCTTTCTGATCAGATTCCCCATGAGGAGTGTCCTCAACTCTCCCTGCCCCTTGGATAGACCTAGGAAGATCTCCCTGAACTGAGTCTCTTGAGCGTGAAGGTCCTGGTTATCTTGTTGGGAAGCCATTGCTGAAATAAACAGCGAGAAAGGTAAGTGACCTGCAACAAGGATACCTGTTATGCAATGATGAGTATGACATGCATGTAATGTTTTCAAGGACCACGCAGGGTAAACAAGAAAATTTGTTAGCATTTGGATCCGGTAGCTTGATTGAAAGAACTTCATATTTGTTGAGAATCTTTCTTCCAAGGGTCAAAGGCTCACAATATCAAGTGGGTCATAGCCCCTGATTCAAGTCATCAACCTTATTTTGCTTTCCAAACAACCTTGGCTAGGGGAACCTTCTTCAGGAGTCAAAGCTCACCATATCAAGTGGGTCAAAGCCTCTGACAACTTTGGCTAGAGGAAAATAAATCCTCTTTGCCCCTTGCTAGATGTTTGATTCATCATGACCTGCATCACAAGCCCTTGAGATCCTTGAGATGGGTTAGGATGTATGCAATGATATGATGTCATGATGCATGGGGTAATATGAATAAACCCTGTTATGAGCCCTTATTAAGGACTGCAAACCAAAACCAGCAAGAAACTTAGTAAACCCTGTCATGAGTCCCAATTAAGGACTATAAACGAAACCTGCAAGAAACTCGGTAGACCTTGTTATGAGTCCTAATTAAGGACTACAAACAAAACCTGCAAGAAGCTCAAGTGTCAGACAACAAGCATGCAAATAGTCAAGTACGAAGGCACACAAGTCACACAAGCGAAACCCTTAGAGTTTAGGCCAGCATGAGGTCTGGGTATTACCCTCTTGAAGTTGGTGGGTTCAACCTGTCCTATCAAAGTAACCGGGTTCTTAGAGGATCCCAATATCATTGACTACCCTCAATCGGTCATAACTCCAGCATCGCAATCTTTTCTTGCAGCCAGAACCATCACGAGAGTTTAGCCTCAATGGGCGTAGCATACTGCTACTGTTCTAATGGCCAAGTTGTGTCATTTAAGGTTCTAAGGTTGTTGGTGCTTAATGACTCCTCAGAAGACCCATATTCTCCTCATTGCAACACAACGGATATCGGTACAGATCAAGGTGCCACACCAACGTAGCCACTGTTTCACCCGTGTCGGTCTACGCCGGACAGGTCCCTCACAGCTTATGCTACCTAAACAGGGTATCCCCAGATCCGGGTTAGGATCTATGTAACTCCCATGCAACCCACAAATTTAAAGCAGACAAGTCAATACAATTGAAAACACAGTTATGAACTAACCCTAAGGTACACCTCACTTTAAAAATTTCCCCAGCAGAGTCGTCAGTTCTGTGATCGGTGTATCTAGAACTGACTGTTTAACGCTGGTTCGCGAAATGTCGCGGAAGCAAGAGTCGCCACCGTCTTTTATTTTCTCCAAATGGAAAGGACAAAAGCACAGAAAAATTCCTTATAGAGATTGCTCTCGGTTCGGGAGGTAGGTTATAGAAAGGGAAGGTGTTAGCACCCTTTCTATCCATGGTTATCCATGGGCTCTTAGATACTTGCTCATTTGTGTTTTCAAAAATGGTTTGTTTGCTTTTCACCTGTGGGTTTTAAAAAGTTTCTTTGAAAATTCCAGTTCGACTCTTGTATCGGTCCTCAAGAGTGTTTGAAAAATCGCTTTCGAAAGCTTTTTGAAAAGGTGTCGATGTGAAAAGTATTTTTGAATTTTGTTTGAAATTTAGAGCAAGTATCTAGAGTCGTCTACCTACCCTAAGGAATTCGTCTGTGTAAATGTCCTTCAAAGTAGTGCCATCCCACCATTGAGAGGTAGGTAGCACCACCGTTAGAGGTGTTCGGGTCAATTCGAGGTTCGGGACATGGTGATCACCAGAGCAATGGGAAGACACCTTAGAAGCTACCCTCATGCCAGGTTCCCGGATCATGAGGACTTACTAAGACATCCTCTACTCGACGATCACCTTTCGAGGCAAGGCAACAGTGAGGCGTACCCTAGGGGTGGTGTGTGATTTGTGTGTCGTTTTCAGATATTTTGTCTTTTGTCATGTCATGGGTGATCTACGCGTTTGTTTTTATTTAAGGCCATTCATTCTTGCATGTATTTATTTAACAGTTAAAAGAGCGAGAAAGGTAAAGTCCTAAACTATTACAAAAGGCGCGGGTCCACATCACCAAAATTTCCAGGACCCGATTTGACAGAAAATAAAGAAATAAAGGTAAAGTGCGAGAAATAAATATTTACACGTCTTTGGGAGGGGTACATGAATATTATAAGAAAAAGAAATAAATACGCTAATTGAATTAAACTGGAAACGAGGGCGTTGGACCATTTTTAATGGAATTAAATTAAATTGTTAATTTAATTAAATTAAAAGAAAAGAAAATTGTTTTTTTGAGATTTTGATATTTATGATTTTAATGAGAATTAAATGAAAAGAATATTAACCCTAATTCTAGTTTTTTTTAATTTATTAAGAAAACATATTAAAATTTAAACCTAAGATTAAATTAATTATTTACATGGTAATTTAATTACAAAAATAATATTTAATAATTAGTGAAAAGAAAAAGAAAAGGATAAAAATTAATTAAAACCCTAATTCTACCAATTTTAAGTTTATTAAGAAAAATATTAAAATTTAACCCTAAGTTTAAAAGCTAAAATCAATTAATGAAGTTTATTTACAAAAAATAACATTAAGTAAAAATACTTATTTTTGTCTTTTTTCTGATTTTATTATTTTTATGTTTTTTATGAAAATATTTAAATAAAGGAATTAATAAATAAAAGAAACAATTGAATCAAAATAAAAAAATAAAACAAAATAGAAAAGATGTTGCAAACCTAGGGGGGTTCTGTCCCCAGTTGGAGGGCTTGTTAGCATTTTAGGCCCATCAAACTCATGGCCCAGTTGACTTTTCTTGCCAGCGCGCATGTGTGTTGACTGAGGTTCACCATAGTCTTCAGATCTGGTCCCTTGATTGGGTGCAGTGGGACGCGTGGCGTAGCTGATTGAGGAGCATATGGTGGTCCTTAGCGTTGACACTGCATAGAATTATTAATAGAAAAATAGTATTGAAGGGGGGGGGGACCTGGGATCGAACCCAGGTCCTGGAGGTTACCACTAAGACGCTTTACCAACTGAGCTACGAGCGCGTTTTGATTATCCTATGGAAGACAAATAATATAATGGAAAACAAAAGCTAGTGGAAAATTAGCGCGTAAATTCAAATCGTCCTACCACATACTGACACTTCATCATCTTCCTCCTTGTTTTGTTTTTTTTTGCCTGAAACATAAAAGAAATTGGCAACGGTTTTGAACCGTTCCCTTAAGCACCTTTCTGGAAAATAGCGAATAGGCCATATGGCCTCATAAATTAGGCGCGAGGGTTGGGTTCTTTTCGTCCAAGCACGCTTGTTTCAATGATCCAGGTCTCGAGTCTCAATTGTTCCTTAAATGGGAAACTCCAATTCACAGCTTTGAAAACCCTAAAAGACAACAATGGCGTTTTTGCATATAGTGCATAAAAACTCAATTCAATCACATGGTTAGTTTCAGAATCATCCAATTAGTTAGAATCCATGAAAGAAATGCCATGAAAATGCTTAAATATTAAAACACGATTATGAAAAAAATGTGAAAAAGTTTGAATCCTATTCACCAATTTTGGGTGTTAGGGACATGGAAATCTATTCAGGCACGTTGCTTGATGCCTCAGGAAGGTGATGAGATGATTATCTCAGCTTGAATCGCCCTGGAAAACAGTTTTCAGTATTTGACTTTTTTGAGAAAATTCAAGTTTTGTTCTTGGCTTTTTTGCGCAGCTGGGACCTTCTTTAGGAGTAGGGTTTGCATTAGTATGTATAGGTGAATGATTAGGTCAAAGAATTTGATCAGAAAATCCATGAATTGATGAAAAGGATATTTGATTTTCAAGCCATAATTTTTCCAATCTTTTTCAAACATATTTGGTCTCAATCATATCCAATCACCATAATTCCTTCCATATTTGATTGTACACGAAATCTTAAGCCTATTCTATGCACAAAAAGATTTAGAAAATTAGGTTTAGTATTTTTCACCTATTTATTTTAATTTAATGAATTATTGATAATTAAAAATCCAAATAAATAAAATAAAAATGATAAAAACTTCCCTTTGGGCCAAATGGTCGTGCACATGCCTTGGATGATGAATTGTGGAAGAAAAAGAGGCCCATTAGCATTTTTAGGTCATTTGAAGCAATGTTGACTTTTCAAAATATCCAAATATTTCCCAACTTCCACAAGGCATAACTTGCTCAATATTTAAGCTTTGCTCATGTTCTTGGACATTTTGGAAATTTCTTTGAGTCCTCTAACCAATGTCTTTGGTCCCATGTCATTTTGATTTACCAATCTCAAGTTATGGCCTTTGACTTAAAGTCCCTTTTTGTTGACTTTTGAAAATGACCTATAATGTTGAAATTGATAACTTTTTGTGAGAGAATTTCTTGGACTTGAAGTGTGAAGAGGAGTTGTAGGAAATGTCTTTATCTTCAAAATGAGCTTTGGATGGAATTTTTCTGATAATCCATGTGGAAGTTATGCCTTGGTCAAGTTACAGTTGACTTTTTCAACTGTCCAAATATGGAAACTTTTGCATCTTGATGATTTTTGAGCCAAGCCTTGAGAATCATGATCAAGCATTGATCAAATGATGTTTGTGGCTTCAAAATGAGATGTTGACCAAAAATTTGAACTTTTGACTGTCAAATGACCATTTTGCCCCTGCAGTTGACTGTAGTGCAATTAGGGTTTTTGACTGTGCAATTTTGTGCTGTAGGTCTTGAAACTTGGTATGAGGATGCTTGACCATGTTTATAGGCATATGGGACTTGATTGGACCCTTGGAAACTTCATTGTCTTTGTCAGAAACAAAACCCTAATTTTGACTGTTATGAGGCCCTTGAACTGTGCAACCCTTGGGGAGATTTTGAAGCTTTGACTTGGCAAATCTTGAAGAATATGGGAGGGCAAATTTTGGGGTACAACATGATGCGTTTGACTTGGCTCATGATGCACCTTCAGATGATGGCCATAAAATTTGGCCATCTGACACTTGGCTGGCTAGATTGGGAGGATGTATGGTGGGCCTTGGATTCATGCACGCATCTGATTATCTGAAAGAAATCAAGAAAAATACAATTGTTGGAGGCAGGGGTCGAACCCCTGACCTCAAGCACTCCCACGCCTTAACACCAACCTTGCTGCCACTGAGCCATTTGTTTTCGTTGTATGTAACATAAACAAAAAATAATATAACATAAACAAGCGAAATAAACAGATATTAGCGCGAATTTTCAAATGAGCGAATGATGGTTGGCCACGTATTTGTCTTCCTCCCTGCACCATTGGTAAAAGTTGGGATACTTTTACCTACGGACGTATGTCCGTAGCTATAGACCTGCACGTTCTCAAAACTCAACACAAGCATGTTAAATAACAATGAAGGCCATGGACAGCTTCGTCTAGTCTTGCTGATCACATTGATGGCCTTTTCATGGCCCAATTTTGCTTGCATGCTGAAATCCCAAATCGAGCTATGAAACCCTAACCATGGCACATTCCAGTACAGGCTATGTAAATGAAATTAAACAACACAGAAAGCTTGCATATGCTCCAAGATCAAGAATATATGATTAATTCATCCTAACAATGCCTAAATCATGCTATTCTAATTCAAGATTTCATGGGTTTCGTGATGGACTTACAGTGCAATTTGGGACTGGAACGGTTTGGTTCTTGATTGCTTTAGCTTGCTGACACTCCCAGGAATCGATTGGGATAGCAACAAGGCCTTGAGGATTCTTGGAAATAGGAATTCAATCTCACACTTTTCTTGATTTTTTTCAAATGTTGCCTTGCTTATTGCGCCTGTTTCTAACCCTCTTTTTGAGTTTGCACGCCCTCTATATGTACCAAGCAATGTATTAGGGTTAATAAGCTGTATTCAATCTTCCTCCATCAATGATTTGGATCTTTGATTTGATTCCCTTTGAAAACTTTCCAAAATTGGCCTATTTCAATCTTTTTGTTCATACCGTGCCTTGATACGATTTTGAATGTTTGCTAGCTGTATAATCAAACCTGAAACAAGCATAAAATCTTTTGTTTTCAATATTTTGGATTTTATATGATTTGTTTTTATTTAAATTGATTTAATTCAAATAAAAATAAAAATAAATAATAAAAATAAGATATGTACAAGTGGCAAAGGCTAGATCTCTTGGGCTATGTTGCCAACTCAAAACAAGTGAAAAAGATTGGGCCCATTTGGCAAAAATTGACGTTTCGGGCATAGTTGACTTTTGGCAATTTTGCAAAAAGATCAACTTCACCAATGCATAACTTCCTCAATTCTAACTCTTTGGAGGTATTCTTGGAGTTTTTAGAAATCTTGAGATGTCCTATAACCAACCCTTTTTGTCTCATCTCAATTTGATATTCCATGCTCATTTATGAAGCTTTGACAAAAAAGGTGTTTTGTTGACTTTTCAAAATGACCTATAATGTCCAAATTCATAACTTCTTGTGAGTGCATATTTTTTACTTGGGAGATGAAGATGAATTATATGGAATTGCATCCTCTTCAAAATGAGATTTGGATGGGTCATTTCTCATAAAGTATGAGAAAGTTATGCTTGGTCAAAGTTGAGTTGACTTTTCCTGTAAAACCCTAATTTAGCAACTTTTGAGTCTTGATGAATTATGAGCAATCCTTGATGAATCATGATCAACCCTTGATCAAATGATAAAATATACTTCAAAATGAGGATGTTGACCAAAAATCTTAAAGTTTGACTGTATGTGGGCCACAGTTGACTTTTGCCCTAGCACAATCGATTTTTAGGCCTTTGAGCAATTGACTGAGCAAACTTTCTCTGCAAGGCTTGAAACTTGACATGGATGATCTTGAGAACATATTAGGACAATGTTGAGAATTTGGGATCCCTTGGACTTAAATATCTAGATGCAACATGAAACCCTAATTAGGGGTAGACTACCTTAGGAGAGATCTTGTCTGGCCAACCCTTGGACTACCTTGAGCAACTTGAGGATCTTTCTTGAAATATTTTTAGAAATATGGGAGGGGAAATTTTGGGGTACAACAACTTCCCCTGTTCAATCTTCTTAAACCTGAGGATGTAGATTGGCTTTCGTGCCTTTCGTGATCCGAAGGTGGAAGATGATTGAACACTAGAGTGCCCAGAAATTTGCACTCGCATGAAGTAGTATCCGTCTTGCGATGTCGGGAATGGGCTTAGAGATTCCATTTGGAAATTGCTGACGAGAGGGTGGGCTTAAATATTCCATCTGAAGGAGTGTCGATCGCGTAAGAGATTCCTTAGCGAGAGCTTGCATACCTGTTGTTGAGGAAGATTCTGCTGGGGAAGGCTGATCTCTGTCTTGAGAGAAAAAGAATTTTAGGAGCTTCGTCGTCCATTATTCTGTTGAGGAATCATCTTTGTTGAATTCTTAGGAACTCCGGTCGTCCGTTATTCTACTGATGAACTGTTATCTGGTCGTGGTCCAGACTTCATAGTAATAAGACCGATTTCCATCTAGTCGTAATCCAGGCTTTACAGACTTACTGGGGAGATGAGATTAAACTTCTTATCCGATCTTAACCCAGGTTTCACAACTTCTTAATTCTTATCTGGTCGTAATCCAGGTTTTGGAAGGAATTCAAATGTTATCCGGTTGCATCTGGGCTTTAACTTGAACTTATGGCACACTAATATCCGGTCGACTCCGGGCTTCTTAGTAATTGTCCAGGTAAACTGCTATTCGGTCGAAATCCAAACTTCGCAGGGTCTTGTACTGCTATCTGGTTGCAACCCAGGCTTCAGTCTTTTTATCGTTATTCAGTCGTAATCCAGGCTTCATGGTGTTCCATACTGCTGTCTGGTCGTAATCCAGGCTTCACAATACTTTACTTCTTATCTGGTCATAATCCAGTCTTCAGAACTCTTTACTTCTTATCTAGTCGTAATCCAGTCTTCAGAACACTTTACTTCTTATCTGGTCGTAGTCCAGTCTTCAGAACACTTTACTTCTTATCTGGTCGTAGTCCAGTCTTCAGAACACTTTACTTCTTATCTGGTCGTAGTCCAGTCTTCAGAAGAGATCAAATGGCTATCCGGTCGTAATCCGGGTTTCCCTTTGGCTTTGGGCCAACTAACATCTGGTCGTAATCCGAGCTTCATAGTATCTGGCCGGGTGAACTGCTATTTGGTCGTAATCCAAGCTGCATAGTATCCCTTACTGTTATCTGGTCAAAATCCAGCCTTTACAGTGTCTTTAACTGCTATCTGGTCGTAATCCAGGTTTCACAGGAACTTGTGTTGTTGTCTGGTTGTAATCCAGGCTTCATAATAACTTGCTGAGCTGTTATCCGGTCGTAATCCGGGTTTCACGGCTTGCTGAGGATTTAAACTACTGTCCGGTCGAATCTGGGCTTCATAGCTTGCTTTTGTGAGAATTTGATTGTATCTTTCCTGAAAGGTAAAGGTTAGCTGCATGTAATGCATGATATGTATCAGGTAATGATGTTCTCAAAATAAATGAGATTGTGTTGTATGATGTGTATATGCATGTGTCATAATGTATGGAAATGTGATGTTTTTAGCTAGGGAAAATAAATCCCGGATTGCTGCTGGAGAAACGAGTTGAATTCTTCGTTTCCGCTGGGGATAGTGAATGAAGATGATTGTGAGAATAAACTTGCAGGAGAGGATAACTCCGCTGGGGAATAAACTGATGAGGAAATGGCTCTATGGGGAGGTCATGCTCTGCTGAGGATTCCGCTGATAAATTCAGCTGGGGATGAATTATCGTTGCTGGTGGTAATGAACCCTGTTGGGAATTTAGTTTCTGATTGTAGAAAGAATGAACTCCGCTAGGGATGATTTTCCAATTGCGACTTCACTGGGAATAATCTTTTGGACTTCTACTGGGGACAATCTTCCAGAGTCTACTGGAGATGATTCTCCAAACTCCACTGGGGAAGATTTTCCAGACTCCACTGGGGATAATTGTCTAGTGCTAATGATGGATAAATTCTGCTTGGAGAGAATATTGCTGACTCATTCGTGGTTGCGAGCCTCAGCTGGGGAGAATTTAACATCATTATCTTTCTCTTACTCTGCGGGGAGTGGACGTACTTTAGTCATATTCTTCAGCTAAATCTATCCTTGTACCTGGTAAATAGAGCAATTGTACGGTTTGGACCTTTCTCGTTTGCCCATGTTTCTGGTATTACGAGTAATCGTCTTTTGTTTCGCATGTAAATATTCATGAGCAGCAATCAGTGTCAAATGCATATATCAAAAATGAACATTGGACGTTCTTGCAAAACCAAACAGAAAAAGGGAAACAGCTTGAAATTTCTTTATGAAAATGAATTTTATTATCTTTGAAGTTTGGCCTGTAAATAGGCGTCTTTTGTACAAGAGGCTGACGTCCTAGTAAGAGAATGCCGCCGAACAATAGAGTTTATACAATTTGTGAAAAACAAAGAAAAACAGCTATGTGAATAATCCCACTGGGTTCCAACTCTGCTATCGCCTTTATATCTTCGAGTATCTCATCACTTTTCTACTTAGTTAAAGGTAGATCAGATTGACTAGTGTCGTCCGAGCTTGATAGTCGATACCGAAGTCTGGTTGCAAAGTGATCCAATGAGACATAGTGTTACGCTTTAATCCCTAACTTTGTCTAGACCGCCCTTTCGGGGTTTTAGTCCACCTGGATACCCTTTTTTGCCCAAGCCGCCTTTTCAGGTTTTCGACTTGCTGGGTGTACAGATTTTTTCATTTTCATCCCTTATTCTTGCCCGAACCCTTTTGGTTCGCCAGGAAGCCCTTATTTTTGCCTAGGCCAGTCAACCTAACGGGTCTTGGATTATGCGTAGTATTTTTTCACTATGTCTGCATTGACGGGGTGAGGGAGGTCGTCACCATCCATGGTGGTTAGAATCATAGCTCCTCCTGAGAAAATGTTCTTAACCACAAATGGCCTTTCGTAAGTAGGGGTCCATTTGCCCCTGGGATCACCTTGTGGTAGGATGATGCGCTTGATCACCAAATCCCCGACTTGATATTCTTGTCGTTTAACTTTCTTGTTAAATTCCTTGATCATCCGCTTTTGGTACGTTTGACCATGACAAATAGCGGTAAGTCTCTTCTCGTCAATTAAGTTCAGCTGATCAAGCTGGGTCTGGATCCAGTCATCTTCGCTCAAACCTGCATCCTTCATAATCCGAAGAGAGGGTATCTAAACTTCAATGGGCAAGACCGCCTCCATGCCGTATACCAAGGAATAGGGTGTTGCCCCTGTTGACGTCCGCGCTGAGGTGCGGTACCCATGAAGAGCAAAAGGTAACATCGCGTGCCAGTCTTTGTATGTCATCGTCATCTTCTGCACAATCTTCTTGATATTCTTATTAGCCGCTTCAATAGCCCCATTCATCTCCGGCCGGTAAGAAGAAGAGTTGTGATGTTGTATCTTAAACTGCTTGCAGAGCTCGGTGATCATCGTATTATTGAGATTTGTACCATTGTCCGTAATGGTCCTCTCTGGTACACCATATCGACAGATCATATTGTTCTGAATAAGCCGTGCCACGACGTTCTTGGTCACAGTAGCAAAGGAAGCTGCTTCAACCTACTTTGTAAAGTAATCAATAGCTACCAGGATGAAATGATGCCCGTTGGATGCAGTAGGTCTGATCTCACCAATCATATCGATGCCCCACATTGCAAAAGTCCAAGGAGCTGTCAAGACGTTCAAAGGTACTGGACGTATGTGCACTTTATCAGCATAGACTTGGCACTTGTGACAGGTCCGAGAATGTTGATAACAGTCAGCTTCCATGGTGGACCAATAATATCCTGCCCGAAGGATCTTCTTTGCCATGGTGTGTCCACTGGAATGAGTCCCGAAATTACCTTCATGTAACTCTACCATAATCCTTTTTGCTTCGTTCTTATCCACACATCGCAGTAAGGTTGAATCATGATTACGCTTGTAAAGGATACCATTACTGATGAAGAACTTTGCCGCAAACCTTCTCAGAAACTTTTTATCGTTAATAGATGCACCCTCGGGGTATTCTTGAGCCTCAAGATATCTTTTTACCTCGTCGAACCAGGGTTTTTCTGTTACCTCTTCAGTCTCAATGTCACAACAATGTGCAGGTTCGTCCAACCTCTCAATGGTAATCTGGGGAGCCTCATTGTCCCATCTGACCTTGAACATATAAGACATCGTAGCTAGCGCGTCCGCTAACTGATTCTCCTCTCTGGGGAAGTGTTCAAAGGTTATCTCGTCGAAGTGTGGAAGCAACGTCAATATATACTCCTTGTAAGGAATAAGATTTGGGTGTTTCGTATCCCACTCGCCTTTGATTTGACTGATCACGAGAGCGGAATCTCCGAATACACTTAAGAACTTAATCCTTAGTTCAATAGCTACTCGAAGACCCATAATGCACGCTTCATACTCCACCATGTTGTTGGTGCAGTTAAAACATAATCGGGCGGTGAATGGAGTATGACAGCCTTCAGGAGATATGATCACGACGCCAATACCATTACCCAAAGCGTTTGAAGCTCCATCAAAGTACATTGACCATCGGGATCCCTCCTCAGGTCCTTTATCCGGTCCAGGTGTTTCACAGTCAGTCACCAACATGATGTTCTCATCCAGAAACTCAAAGTTCATAGACTGGTAATCATCCACTGCCTGATGTGCCAAATGATCCGCCAACACACTTCCCTTGATTGCCTTTTGGGTCGTGTATTAGATGTCATACTCAGTCAAGATCATCTGCCATCTTGCTATTCTTCCGGATAAGGCAAGCTTTTCGAAGATATACTTGATTGGATCCATCTTCGATATCAATAAAGTAGTGTGAGTCAGCATATACTGTCTCAGCCGGCGAGCAGCCCATGCCAAAGCGCAGCAAGTTTTCTCAAGTAACGAGTATCGGGTCTCGAAGTCGGTAAACTTTTTGCTAAGGTAATAAATAGCATGCTCTTTTCGGCCAGACTCAGCATGCTGCCCCAACACACACCCCATCGAATTATTGAGTACGGTTAAGTATAAGATCAAAGGTCTTCCTTCAACTGGAGGCATCAGAATAGGAGGCTCTTGGAGATATTCTTTGATCCTTTCGAAAGCAGCCTGACATTCATCGTTCCATCTTACCACTTGATCTTTCTTTAGTAACTTGAAGATTGGTTCACAAGTAGTGGTCAGGTGTGAGATGAACCGGGAAATATAGTTCAGACGTCCCAGAAAGCCTCTGACTTCTTTTTCAGTTTGGGGAGCTGGCATTTCCTGTATAGCCTTCACCTTTGCAGGATCCACCTGAATACCTTTATCACTAACGACAAAACCCAACAGCTTACCAGACCTCACCCCGAAAGTGAACTTATTCGGATTTAGCCTCAGTCTGTACAACTTCAACCTGTCAAATAGATTTTGAAGATGATCGAGGTGTTCTTCCTCAGTCTGGGATCTTGCAATCATGTCGTCAACGTATACCTCAATCTCATGGTGAATCATGTCGTGAAACAAAGCCACCATGGCGCACTGATACGTTGCCCCCGCATTCTTCAATCCGAACGGCATGACCTTGTAACAAAAGGTACCCCATTGAGTAACAAAGGTTTTCTTTCCATATCCTCGGGAGCCATCTTAATCTGATTGTAACCAGAGAAACCATCCATAAAGGAGAAGACCTTATGCTGTGCGGT
Source organism: Vicia faba (assembly GCA_948472305.1). NCBI lineage: Eukaryota > Viridiplantae > Streptophyta > Magnoliopsida > Fabales > Fabaceae > Vicia > Vicia faba. The sequence continues at coordinate 208,815,995 of OX451738.1, read as the reverse complement.
GTTGTCAACCAGAACGTCGATGTGAGGCAGAGGGAAATCATCCTTGGGGCTTGTCCTGTTCAGATCTCTATAGTCAACACACATTCGTACTTTACCATCTTTCTTTGGTACCGGAACCACATTGGCAACCCACTGCGGGTAGGAAGTAACTGCTAGAAAACTGGCATCAAATTGTTTCATAACCTCAGCCTTGATTTTCTCAAACATCTCTGGGAGCATTCGGCGAACTTTCTGTTCACTGGAGGACAGTCTTCCTTAGTTGGCAAGTGGTGAACTACAATATCGGTATCTAATCCGGGCATATCTTCATAAGACCAGGCAAAGATCTCAACATAGTCATGCAACATCTGAATCAACCGTTGCTTAACACTAGGCTCCAGATTTGCACCGATCTTGACCTTTTTCATGTCTTCTTCTGTACCTAGATTTACTGTTTCCACCGGCTCTTCATGCAGCTGTATGGCCCTCTCTTCCTGAAGTAACAGTCTAGCAAGTTCACCAGGCACTTCACAATCATCCTTACCTCCATCCTCGGCTTAGTTGATCGGACTTTCAAAGTCATAATTGGCAGTAGCAGAGTCGTTATCAGTGGGATCCAGAGTGGATGTAGACATGTATATGTGAGTCTGTGTAAGACAAATAGCTATTTTGCAAGATAGAAAAGAAAAACAAGGAGCGCAAAATTTGTAATGCAAGAGAACATCCAATACTTTTATTGATGATATATGGAAATCACACATAATAAGCCCTCAAACAAAGCCACGGTGTCTCGGGCAAGGCACCGGGCCGTAAAGTTTAAAATTGTCTGTTACAAACTCAAAACAAAAGTCTTATTACTTAATAAAAGAAATGGGCATGAAGTCCTTTGCCGTCCAATTGCTTAATCCGCCGTCGGTGGTCGGGTAAATCCAGCTGTCAAACTCAGAAACTTCATCATCATCTTCAATCGCATTCACTTCTGGATTACTGATACGCAGGGGAGGTCTTCCAATCCGCGCACGCCGAACAACCCTTTGAGCTTCTGCAGTAAAACCCAAACCAAACTTGTCAGTCTTGTGTGCAAAGTCAGGGAGTTGGCCCCAATTCGTATACCCACTTTTTTCAATAACAGCCCGGGCATCCTTGATGGAAGCCATCTTCATTGGAGGATCTTCAACAATAGTTTTAGTCGATGCCAACATTTGGGGGACTTCTTCAAAATTCTGACACGGGGTTTCAATGAACTCCCCATCCATCTCCATATACCGAAAAGAGTTAAGGTGGCTCACCATGTACTCTTCTTCTCCTCGTACTGTAACAATTTTCCCTTTCACTGGATATTTTAACATCTGATGGAGCGTGGAAGTTACTGCCCCAGCTTTATGGATCCACGGGCGACCCAACAGACAAGAATAAGATGGTTGAATGTCCATCACATAGAATGTAGATGCGAAAGTCTGAGAACCAACCTTAACTGGAACATCCACCTCCCCATGCACCATACATTTGGACCCTTCAAAGGCCCTAACCACAATATTACTCGGCTTCAGCACCAACCCTTCAAAGGCCAACCGGTCTAACGCTTTCTTGGGTAAAACATTCAACGAGGACCCAGTATCCACTAACACGTGAGCTAGAGTAGTGCCCCTGCACTCGATTGAAACATGCAGAGTGTTATTGTCATTCTTTCCTTTGGCAGTCAAATCTGCGTCGGAGAAACCCAACCCGTTGTCAGTGGTCAAACTAGCCACACAGTCTTTGAATTGGTCAGCAGATGTTTCCTGGGGCACGTGCGCAGTTTTTAGGAAAGTAATCAGAGCCTTAGCATGGGCTTCTGATCATAACAATAAAGATAACATAGAGATCTTCGACGGGGTTTTCCCCAGCTGTTCGACTATGTTGTAGTCGGTTTTCTATATTATCTTCAAAATCTCCTTTATTTCCTGCCTCTGTTTTAACGGTAATCTTCTTCGGCGCCTTCATCTGGGCAGGCTCACTGGTGATCCCTTTGCCTCGAGCGTCAGATGACTCGGCGACAGGGGTAATGATTGGAACATGAACAGGAACAGCAACAGATGTACTGACAGGTGTAATAGCAACAGGCTTCTGAACAGTTGGTGGGGAAATCTCAGGAGAGAAAATTCTCCCGCTTCGGGTGACCTTGCTAGACCCAACGATATTGCTGACATCAATATGATCCTCTTCAACCTTCAAGTCTTATTTAATCCCATGATAATACACATCGGCCCCATAGTGCCACGGGACATCCTTATCCGACGTGTAAGGGATAGGTCCAGGAATAGTAATGATCAATGGAGCAACTCTCAGAACAGATGTAATTCTAACAGGATTTCTCGAGGAAGCCTTGGAAGAATTGGCGGAAATGGTGATTATGGAAACATCTTCAACAGGAATCAATGGAACCAAAGTTTTCTCGAACAAGATCTCTTTGTTGTCCATCAGGCGTTGAACACCTGACTTCAATAGATGGAAACCAGCAGGTAGGATGGAACATAGGTGGCAACCTTCGCCACAACCCGGAAATAAACCGGCTAACAATAAGTTCTTCTTAACGGTCAACAATGGAGTAGAAATATCTTCCACATAGGTTACGAATGAATCATCGTTCACAGCATTTACTCCATACTTGGGCTTAGGAGCAGTCACGACATTAGGCTTTTCCGGCACTTCAAATTCAATCTCTTTAGCTTCAATCAAATCTTGTACCTTATTCTTCAAGGCCCAACAGTTATTCGTATCATGCCCCAGGCTATCAGAGTGAAAAGCACAGCGGGCGTTCGGATTATACAACGGTGATATAGTAATGGGATTCTACGAGGCCTCCCTTAGAGTCACCAAATTGGTCTTCAACAGCTGCGGAAGAATTTGAGATAGAGTCATGCTGAGCCGAGTAAACTGTCTCTGAGGCCTCTCTGCTCTTTGCTGAGTGTTGCGTTGTGGGGCAACAGTTGGTCTTGATATTACCACCACATTAACTGCTTGGCGGCGTTCGGGTTGATTTTGGCTCCTCGAGCTGTAAACTGCACTAGATTCCTTCTTGAAATGATTCTTCTCTGTACTTGACGAAGCGCCCTTCTGTATCCTGCCGCTCTTGATACCGGCTTCAATTCTCTCCCCAGTCATAATCAATTCAGTGAACCCAGACGATGAACTATCGATCAAATGATTGAAGTATGGACCAGACAGAGTCCCAAGAAACATATCCACCAACTTCCTATCAGCCAGAGGGGGTTGTACTCTTCCATCAAGATCTCTCCATTTCTGAGCGTAGTCCTTAAAACATTCGCTCGCACCCATAGACATACCCTGAAGTTGAGTACGCGTGGGAGCAAGGTCGGCATTATACTTGTATTGCTTGTAAAAAGCAGCAGCAAGGTCCTCCCAGTTGCGGACGTTAGCTCCTCCTAGTTGATAGAACCATTCAAGTTGAGTCCCTGACAGACTATCTTGAAAGAAATGAACCCAGAGGTTCCTATCAGCAATATATGGTTGAATCTTTCTGACATACGAGCGGAGGTGTAACTTCAGGAAGGAGACCCCGTCGTACTTAGAAAAGACAGGAGCTTTAAACTTGTGTGGGATCACCACCCCAGATACCAAACCCAAATCTTCGAAGTCCAACCCAGGTATCTTTTGGATCTCCATTGAACTTAGCCGGTCTTCAAGTTGTTTATACCTATCCTCGGCTGGAGGATACTGGTCTTCATCAAAGTCAGTGTCATTGTCAGAAACCAAAGGGCTAGGACCCTTCCTTTCTTCTTGGTTCTACCCCCCTCCAGATGAGTGAGACAAATCAACTTCTTGTCGCAACCTGTTCCCAAACCTGTGACCCATATTCAGGAGGACCGTCTTCTTCTTCTTCTTTTTCTTCTTGTTGTCCTTCAAGATAAGAGTCTTAAAATCTTTCTGCCCCTTGGCCAGGTTCAAGAACATTTCTTGGAACTGAGCATTCTGAGCTTGAAGAGCCTTGACGGCTTGATCAGTAGATGTTTCAGAAGACATGTTGTGCTGAAATAAACAGCGACGAAGATGAGAAACCTATAAGGGTACCTGTAATGAGGTGCATGGGAACGGAATGCGTATGAAATTATTTCAAAGACTTAGGGAGATTCAAATTTGTAAACCAAAATAAAACACACTTTTATTAGATTAAAACTTGAAACAATGTTTAACAAATGCCCTTAAGGTGCTACAAAAGAAATACTGAAAAGCAAATCTAAACTAGAAATAGAAAAAGACATCAGCGCTCCCATGGTCGTTTTCCTTTCGTGCTGACATAATCGTTGATTGTCCTCTCAGTCTCCAGCTGCCTTGTAAGCTTCAGGATCTTCCGCTCCTGCTCATGATACTTCTCTCTGTAGGTATCCCGTTCTTCCCTTAACTGGATCCAAGACCTCTTTAATGCCCCAATATTAGTAGGCATGTATGGATGGAGGACAATATAAGGAACCCCTTCTTCATCAGTATGCTCCACAATCTCCGGCAAAACGGCTTCATATGGCATCCCCAGCTTTTGAGCACGGGCTCGAACCCAATGGAGATACGGTTGCATCAGGAGAGAAGTCTTCATTCCTAGCTTATGCGGATCAGACCTGTTCACCCTATCCCAAGCTCATATAAACCTGCGGCGATGTCCCTCAACATCCCCCTTGAAGTCAAAGACAATGCCTGTAAGCAGCAACTCATGGGGACCGTCCCTCCGATCTCGTCCAAACCGTCGTAAGGCCAAACAAGGATTATAGGTTATTCCTCCTCGAATTCTAAGCAATGGAACATTGGGGTATTCCCCACACCGATCAATGACAGCTACCTCTTCCATATCTTTAGTACTCCAAATGATGTCCGTGTGAGCAAGGGACATGATTCTGTAGGCCCAACCCATACCTTCCTCATTCTTAAATACAGATTTGTGGAGGTGAGAAATAAACCACCTCGCCAGCAGCGGTGCACAACACATAAGGGTTCCCCTTCTCCGAGCAGTACGTGCATAAAGAGAATGTAGAATATCACCAAAGAGAGTAGGCACTGGGTTACGAGACATGAAGATCTTGACTGCTTTCACATCTATGAAGGCATCTGGATTTGGGAACAAGACCAAGCCGTAGATGAGGATAGCCAGGATGTCTTCAAAAGCTTGAAAGTCTAAGTTGTCCCAAAACTGTTGAGCTTGATCGATCAAGAACTTAGCTAAGAAACCTTTAACCACACTTTGCATCTCCCAGTTAGACACTACATCAGCCTTTGTCAGATGTAGGGTTGTAGCAATATCCTCTGGCCTAGGAGTTATCTCCAAACCTGTAAAGGGTGTCTGCTCTAGAATAGATATGCCAAGTAACTCAGAAAACTCCTCTAAAGTAGGGACCAACTGATAGTCCGGGAAGGTGAAACAGTGATGCAATGGGTCAAAGAACTGGAACATGACACTCATCATTTGTTCATCTAACTTGGAAGTGACCAAGCTAAGGTGGTGACCATGTCTTCTAACAAAAGAAGAAGTATCAGGAACCTTTGAAACCAACTCTCTAAGCTGAGCAGGGATTTGCACGAAACTGGTCCGAATGGTATTTCTGCGCATAGATGCCATGATCTGCAAAATAGAACAAAGATGAATCCCCTCGGTCTTTGAAATGGTTATTCTAATGAAATATGCATGCAATGTCATGATGTATGATGTCATGATAAAAACACACCACAGGTATCACAGATAGCAAACATGGTAAGGGCAAACAAGTCACAACAATAGCCCTTAAATTTCAGGCTGGCATAGAGTTTAGGTATTACCCTCTTTCAGTTTAGTTAGTTCAACTTGTCCTAGTAATAGTAACCGGGTTCTAGAGGATCTCAATATCACTGACCATCCTCGATCGGTCATAATTCCAGTTTAGCAACCTTTTCTTGCAGCCGGAATCATCGTGAGAGTATGGTCTCAATGAGTGTAGCATACTGCTACTTTTCTATGGCCAAGTTGGTCAATTATAGGTTCTAAGGTCAGTTGATGCTTAATGACCCATTAGCAGCCCCATACTCTCCTTGTTCCTCCACAAGGGATATCGGTACCAACTAACGTGTCATACCAACGTAGCTACTGCTTCAACCGTATCAGTCTACGCCGTATAGTTCCCTCACAGTCTATTGCTACTTACCTAAAAGGTGTCCCCAGATCCGGGTTAGGATCTATAGTAACTCTGATACAAAGCCCACAAAATAAATCAATCAAATCAAGCAATTGAAAACAACATGATGAACTATTCCTAAGGTACACCCCACTTATTACACTCCCCAGCAGAGTCGCCAGTTTTGTGATACGGTGGCCAGAACCGGGACGTAGTTTCCCTATTTGTTAAGGAATTTGCTGGTTTGCGTTTTGCATTTGTATTCACAAAATGTCACAGTAAGCAATAGTCGCCACCGACTTTTATTTTATCCAACAAGGAAAGGAAAAAAGCATAGAAAAATTCCTTTTTCGAGATATTTCTGAGTACGGGGGGTAGATTATAGAAAGGGAAGGTGTTATCACCCTTTCTATCCGTAGTTATCTACGGGCTCTTAGGTACTTGCTCATCATTTTAAAATTGTTTTCTTTGTGTTTGTGTGATTTGAAAAGCTTATGTTTTGACTTCGATTTAACTCTTGCTTCTGTCTTCAAGAGTGTAATGAAGTGTTTTGAAAACTTTGTTTGTAAATGAGTGTAAGTGTGAAAAATTTGTTTGGAATGAGCAAGTACTTAAGAACTAATCTACCTACTCGACAAAAGAATCGTTCTATGTTCGTTTCCTTTAGACAGTGATATCCCACTATTGGTGAGTAGGTAGCACCATCGTTGGAGTTTTGAGGGTCAATTCGAAAGGGACGTACGGTCACTAAAGCAATGTTAGGACGTCTTAGTAGTAACCATAATGTCTTAGATCAATCATTCGAGGCAACAATTTCGAGGCAACCATTCCGAGGCAACTTTTCCAAAACGGGACTTTGATCTTTGTTTAGACAAAAGGATGACCACTAAAGCATCCTATACTCAATGACCGTTTACCGAAGGCAACTAAGTGGGAGTGTACCCTAGGAGTGCGCATGTGCGAATGATTCAATTTCAGATTATTTATCTTTGCACATTTAGGGTGATCTAACTGTTTTAAATTTGACATACATTCTTATCATGCAAACCCTAATTATTCATACATCTAACAGTTAATAATTTGCGGAATTTAAAATGCGGAAATTAAACTATGCTATTACAAGGCTTCGGGTATTTACATAGCCAAAAAACAAACCCTTTGAAAATAAAGCGATGAAAAGTAAAGGTCCTAATTAAAGCTATTACAAACTGTGAGCAGATACAATAATTGGGTAAAGAATAATAAAGCGCGCGATGAGAATTAGATCGACGAGAAACTAGGGTTTTGACCCTCCTAATCAAAAGAAAAATGTTTTTGTTGTTTTTAAATATTTTTTAAAGAAAAGAATTAAGTTTTTTTTTCAATTAAATACAAAAATTAATTAGTGATTAAATTAATTAATAAAAATAATAGCCTATCTTTGGTTTTTTGGTTATTTTAGGAAAAAATAAAATAAAATAAAGTTAGTAATAAAACCTTTTTATTCTAATTATTTTTAATTATGTACAAAAAGAAATTTAAGTTATCTAAATTAATCAAACCTAATTAAATTAATTATTTCTTTTAATAAAAATAAATATTTTAAACCTAATTTATGAAAAGTATATTTTTGTGATTTTTGATAAAAAGTAAAATAATTATTTGGTTAGTAAATAAATAAATAATATGTTAAAATAAAATAAAATAAAATAAAATAGAAAAGAAAAAAAAATTGGGCCTGAATAGAAACTTGGGGAGGTGTGAGAAACAGAAATCTGGGCCCATTATGGTGAGGTCCATGTTGACCTCTGAAATCCAGTGTAATGCGTTTGACTTGGCTCATGATGCACCTTCAGATGATGGCCACCAGATTTGGCCATCTGACACTTGGCTGGATAGATTAGGAGGATGTATGGTGGGCCTTGGATTCATGCACGCATCTGATTATCTGAAAGAAATCAAGAAAAATACAATTGTTGGAGGCAGGGGTCGAACCCCTGACCTCAAGCACTCCCACGCCTTAACACCAGCCTTGCTGCCACTGGGCCATTTGTTTTCGTTGTATGTAACATAAACAAAAAATAATATAACATAAACAAGCGAAATAAACAGATATTAGCGCGAATTTTCAAATGAGTGAATGATGGTTGGCCACGTATTTGTCTTCCTCCCTGCACCGTTGGTAAAAGTTGGGATACTTTTACCTACGAACGTATGTCCGTAGCTATAGACCTGCACGTTCTCAAAACTCAACACAAGCATGTTAAATAACAATGAATGCCATGGACAGCTTCGTCTAGTCTTACTGATCACATTGATGGCCTTTTCAAGGCCCAATTTTGCTTGCACGCTGAAATCCCAAATCAAGCTATGAAACCCTAACCATGGCACATTCCAGTACAGGCTATGTAAATGAAATTAAACAACACAGAAAGCTTGCATATGTTCCATAGATCAAGAATATATGATTAATTCATCCTAACAATGCCTAAATCATGCTATTCGAATTCAAGATTTCAAGAGTTTCGTGATGGACTTACAGTGCGATTTGGGACTGGAACGACTTGGTTCTTGATTGCTTTAGCTTGCTGACACTCCCAGGAAACGATTGGGATAGCAAGAAGGCCTTGAGGATGCCTGGAAATAGGAATTTAATCTCACACTTTTCTTGATTTTTTTCAAATGTTGCTTTGCTTGCTGCGCCTGTTTCTAACCCTCTTTTTAAGTCTGCACGCCCTCTATATGTACCAAGCAATGTATTAGGGTTGATAAGCTGTATTCAATCTTCCTCCATCAATGATTTGGATCTTTGATTTGATTCCCTTTGAAAACTTTCCAAAATTGGCCTATTTCAATCTTTTTGTTCATACCATGCCTTGATACGATTTTGAATGTTTGCTAGCTGTATAATCAAACCTGAAACAAGCATAAAATCTTTTGTTTTCAATATTTTGGATTTTATATGATTTGTTTTGATTTAAATTTAATTAATTCAAATAAAAATCAAAATAAATAATAAAAAAAGATATGGACAAGTGGCAAAGGCTAGAGCTCGTGGGCTATGTTGCCAACTCAAAACAAGTGAAAAAGATTGGGCCCATTTGGCAAAAATTGAAGTTTTGGGCATAGTTGACTTTTGGCAATTTTGCAAAAAGGTCAAATTCACCAATGCATAACTTCCTCAATTCTAACTCTTTGGAGGTATTCTTGGAATTTTTAGAAATATTTAGATGTCATCTAACCAACCACTTTGGTCTCATCTCAATTTGATATTCCATGCTCAGGTATGAAGCTTTGACAGAAAAGGTGTTTTTGTTGACTTTTCAAAATGACCTATAATGTCCAAATTCATAACTTCTTGTGAGTGCATATTTTGTACTTGGGAAATGAAGATGAATTGTAGATAATTACATCCTATTAAAAATTAGCTTTGGATGGGTCATTTATCATAAACTATGAGAAAGTTATACTTGGTCAAAGTTGAGTTGACTTTTCCTGCAAAACCCTAATTTAGCAACTTTTGAGTCTTGATGAATTATGAGAAATCCTTGATGAATCATGATCAACCCTTGATAAAATGATTAAATATACTTCAAAATGAGGATGTTGACCAAAAATCTTGAAGTTTGACTGTATGTGGGCCACAGTTGACTTTTGCCTTAGCATAGTCGATTTTCAGGCCTTTGAGCAATTGACTGAGCAAACTTTCTCTGCAAGGCTTGAAACTTGACATGGATGATCTTGAGAAAATATTAGGACAATTTTGAGAATTTGGGATCCCTTGGACTTAAATATCTTGATGCAACATGAAACCCTAATTAGGGGTAGACTGCCTTAGGAGAGAGCTTGTCTGGCCAACCCTTGGACTACCTTGAGCAACTTGAGGATCTTTCTTGAAATATTTTGAGAAATATGGGAGGGAAAATTTTGGGGTACAACAGATATAATAAATGGCATACTCTTTCTTCCCTGTTTCATATTGTTGTCCCAGAATACAGCCCACGAAATTATCTAACACCGTCAGATACATAATCAATGGTCTTCCTTCAACAGGAGGGAGCAAGATAGGAGGTTCAAGTAGATATTCTTTAATAATTTCAAATGCCATTTGGCAGTCATCTGTCCACACACAATCTTGATCTTTCTTTAACAACTTAAAGATTGGTTCACACGTTGCAGCCATGTGGGAAATGAATCTGGAAATATAATTCAAACGCCCGAGGAACCCTCTGACTTGCTTTTCAGTTCTTGGCACTGACATTTCTTGGATTTCTTTGAATTTATCGGGGTCAACTTTAATCCCCCTCTGGCTGACAATGAAACCCAACAATTTCCCCGACCTAACACCGAAGGTACATTTATTTGGATTCAAGCGGAGACGATACTTCCTCAAATGCTTAAACAACTTCAACAAATCTTCTACATGCCCTTCTTCAGTCTGGGATTTAGCAATCATATCATCAACATATATCTCAATTTCCTTGTGCATTAGATCATGGAATAGGGTTGTCATAGCCCTCTGGTACGTTGCACCAGCGTTCTTCAACCCGAAGGGCATCACTCTGTAACAAAATGTTCCCCAGGGTGTGATAAGCGTTGTTTTTTCCATGTCCTCAGGAGCCATCCTTATTTGATTATACCCGGAAAATCCGTCCATGAACGAGAAAAATTTTAATTTTGATGTGTTATCCTCTAACATATCAATGTGTGGCAATGGAAAATCATCTTTTGGACTAGCTTTATTTAGATCTCTGTAATCTACGCACATGCAAACTTTTCCGTCTTTCTTTGGTACTGGGTAAAATATTGGCAATCCACTGAGGGTACACTGATGTCACAAGAAAACCGGCATTAATCTGCTTTAGAACTTCCTCTTTGATCTTCACTTCCATATTTGGGTGAGTTCTTTGCAACTTCTGTTTGATTGGCGGGCACTCTGGCTTCAGCGGCAAACGGTGCTCTACAATATTTGTATCTAGACCAGGAATATATTGATAAGACCAAGCAAAAATATCCATATACTCTTTCAACATCTCAATCAACCTGCTCTTCACATCAGGATGCAGTAATGCTCCAATCTTGACTTCCTTCGGATCTTCTTCTGAACCCAAATTGATTACTTCCAATGGCTCTTTATATGGCTGAATGGCATTCTCCTCGCGCTCAAGTAACCGTGAGACCTCTTCAGGAATCTCATCATAGTCTTCTTCTTCGGCCCCATACACAGGACATTCAAAGTTAGGAGAGGGTGCATGGTCATTATATTCAATGGGTTTTTTAATTAATCTGCACATATGATTTATGATTGCTTTTAGAAACTGACACATATAACAAGTGATCATGCAGATTAAATTTCAGTTATTATTTATTTTGAAAGGTTTTTTTTTCTGATTACCATTTTCAAAGAAAAACGGAAAATAAAGACACAATTTGGGAAACAAAGACAACTTTTACTATTGATTTAAAAATCACAGCAAATAGGTAAGCCCGTACAATATTAATACTTTCACCTTGGGCAGAGTGAAAGCTTTTCAAAAAGATTTAAAAAAAATTACTTTGAAACATGTATGCAAGAGGGAACATCAATGGTGATCCAGTTCTGAACCTTAACTCTGTGCGTCACATAATTTGGCATTTCTGGCTCTGCTTCATCTTCCACAATGGCATTAATCCCAGAAATAGTTGGATGAAGATAACCCTCGCTACGAAAGATGTCTTGATACTTACCTGCAGAAGCCTTCAGCTTCATGCTCTTACCTTCATCATTCTTCACAGAGAACCCCAAGCCAGCCCTATTCTTGTTCATAGGTGGATCAACAATTTGTCCCCATACGTCACTATGACCATTACGCACAACCTGATGTGCATCCTTAAATGAAGCTATAGAGTTCTCATTTCCTCTTATGTTATCAATTGATAAAGCTTGGAACTGGGTTCCAACAACAACTTCATCCACCTCCACAATGCTGAAAGAGGACAAATGAGATATCAATGATGCTTGTTCTCCATTTATAATTACCACTTTTCCTTTACGTACAAACTTTAGCTTCTGTTGTAAAGTCGAAGTGACAGCCCCTGCCTCATATATCCACGGTCGTCCCAACAAGCAACTATAAGCGGGTACAATGTCCATGACCTGGAAAGTAATCTGAAACAAATGTGGGCCTATATGAATAGGTAAGTCCACTTCACGAATAACAGATTTCCTTGATCCGTCAAACGCTTTCACAATAATTCCACTTGGGTGCATGGGCATTCCTTGATATTTCAACTTCATAAGCGTGCTCCTTGGTATAATGTTCAATGCGGATCCATTATCAATCAGCACATTGAATAATGAATCACTCTTGTAGTTCATAGAGATGTGGAGGGCCAGGTTGTGATTCCTTCCTTCACCGGACAATTCATCATCGCAAGAACTCAGGTTATTACATGAAGTAATGTTCCCTACTACACTGCTGAATTGGTTTACAGGCATATCCCTTTCCACAAAATCTTGGTCCAATACCCTCATCAAAGATTCTCTGTGAGCAGAGGAGTTCATCAATAAATCCAAGATAGATATTTTTGAAGGAGTCTGCAGCAGCTGATCTACAATTCTGTAGTCGCTCATCTTGATTATCTTCAAAATATCATCCACCTCTTATTCTAGCGTAGCTCCACTAGATTCACCCACTGCCTTGTTGGGTTCAACATTTTCAACAATCTTCTTTCCAATACTAACATCTCCATGAACAACTGGTGTAAATACACGACCACTGCAAGTCACTCTGCTAGTCTCAGCAATATTTCAAACATTAAGCATTGGCTGCATGGGAACTTCCATAGCATCCTCTAAGATTGTAGCATTATATTTGTAGGGTACAGCCTTATCTGACTTGTAGGAGACAGGACCTGGTAAACTAATCACCAATGAAGTAACCGCTGGCTTGCTATGATATTCAACTTCAAAATGGGTAGGCGTACCAAAATAAGGCACAATAACATTTAATCCCTCTTCAACATATTCAGTCATTGCAGAGTCATCTCTGGAACATTAATCTTCATCTGAGGAGAAGTACTCATCTGCAGAGGCATACTCATCATCTGACTCGTCTTCAGCCAAACAGACCTCAATCACATCAACTTCATGGTAATCATCCCTTTTGCCCGTAACCTTGATAGTTCCATTATCCAACAAAAACTGAACACCTTTCCTTACAACTGAACATCCTTGAGAGTCTCGGCAGCAAAATCGACAAGATCCATATTGATGTTCTACCTGACCAGTCATGTGGCAGAAAGTAGCATGTAATTGTACAAGATCCTCATTCATGTATTCCATATCAAAGATTCTGAACTCTCCAGGACATCCAGAAACCGTGTTTACTTCCTCTTCATACTCTGCCCTAGGCCTGATCATGTGGATGAGGCCCTCATCCATCTTCTCCTGCAAATCATCCTTTATCTTGTCACAACCCTGTATATATGTACTACAAATAGCACAACCAGAATGGTCATGCGTATAGTAGCTAAATTCACAGAGGTCAGCATGCATTTTCACCAAATCTCCACTAACCAGATTAATATCAAAATTTTGGAAGTCGCCTGGACAACCGGCCACCATATTCACAGCATTTACTCCTCCATGCTTGGGCAGATGATTGTCTTTCACATTAGGGCCGACATCCTTGAAAGATAGAATACCAGACTTCATCAATTTCTGTACCTCAGTCTTAAAAGGATAGCAGTTCTCAACATTATGCCCTGGTGCTCCCTGATGAAAGGCACATGTTTGGTCTGCCTTGTAATACCAAGGCAATGGTGATGTCACAATGGGAGGTGGTCGGGTCTGAACCAACTTCTTCTGAATTAACGTCGGGAGTAATTATGTATAGCTCATAGGGATAGCATCATAACTCTCCCTTCTATGATTATACCCTTGATTCCCCTGCTGGGATGGTCTCTGATAAGCAACGGTGGTTGGAGCTACACCAACAACTGGAGTAACTGAGGCGACTTGCTGATGACGTTGATAATTTCTTCTAGGAGGATTAACTCTCCTATCTTGCATGACAACGTTTGTATCTCCTTCCTTATTTTTGGAAAACCCATAATATGGCTTCTTCGTATTTCTAAAACTTTCACCCTTCGTTAGACGGCTCTCTCTTACAGCCTCTTCTAAGCGGATACCCATGCCTACCATTTAAGTAAAGTCACTTGGTGCACTCGCTACCATCCTTTCATAGTAGAAAGCACCTAGAGTCTTCAAGATAATCTTAGTCACCTCCTTCTCTTCCATGGGAGGAATCACTTGGGCGGCTACCTCACGCCATCTCTATGCATATTCTTTGAATGATTCCCTGTATTTTCGAACCATAGCCCTGAGTTGATCATGGTCAGGTGCCATGTCCATGTTGTATTTGTATTTTCTGATAAATGCTTCTCCCAAGTCGTTGAAAGTATGGATATTGACGCTATCCAAACTCATATACCACTTCAGTGCAGCACCAGTCAAACTATCCTGAAAAAGTGAATCAGCAGACGCTGATCATCAATATGGGTAGACATTCTTCTTACATACATCACAAGATGAGCACGAGGACAAGTATTGCCCTTTTACTTCTCGAATTTCGGGACTTTAAACTTCGCAGGTATCTTGACATTCGGGACCAATCATAAATCATTCACATTCTGCCTGAACAATTCCTTTCCCCTGAGGGCCTTCATATCCCTCTGCATCTTGTCAATCTGCTCTTGAAAATCATCCATTCTATCATAGAGACCCAAGTCTTCACTTGGTGGAGGAAAAGGACGACACATATCACCATTAACAATTGGAACCATATTCATCGAAGGAGATGCAGCAGGAGAAACATGCACCACATGAGGTGCAGGAGTAACAGTAGTCGGAACAACTGGAGCATCTTGAGGACCAAGATTAAATCCTTCAGGGTAAAAGTTCTCTGGCATTACCCATGGATAACCTTAAGGCATGTGATTCTGAACAACAACTAGAGTAGCAGACACAGGAACCATTTGAGCTTCAGTGGTAACCCTTTCTTGTTGAGGTTGAACACTCGGTGGCTGATTCTGAGTAGCCACCAGAGATTCCATCAGAGCAATAAGATTGGCCATGCCGGCCTTCAAAGAAGAAACTTCCTCGCGCAGCTCACGATTCTCTTGTTCTAAGTTGTCCATCTTCCTTCTGAAATTAGCTCGAGTGTTGTAGTGTTGAGACATCTTGTTGGACGAAGTAAAGAAGCTTCGTAAGACACCTGGATATGCATAAAAAATGCAAGAAATATGTGAAACATGATGCATGGTGTGCAATGCGCATGATTTATTTTATTATTAATATTTCAAGGGACTTAAGGATTTATAGACACATTGCAAATATCAAAGTAATAACACATTTGAAATACTAAAAAAAATTATTATAACAACTTCAAAATGGATTACAAGTTTCAATAATCCCAATTACAAGATGAAAATAAAGTATAAAACCCTAATAAGTAAAGCTAATGAAGATCACTCTATATGCTGGCGCTTCCCTGTAAGCCTGGCAATCTGAGCCTTCAACCTCTGATTTTCTTCTGCATATCTGATGGTAACCTTCTTCCAATCACCTGAATCAGGAAGTGAGCAAATAGCATCTAACTGAGGCTTAGGAGAAAATAAATCCCCTTGCCTCTCCTTCATCTCTACAGCTCAAGTCTCCAGAATCTCGATCAAGTCGTCTTTCTCCTTCAAGTCTGCTGTATAGGAAATCTCTAAATTTTGGCACTTATTCTTCCAAGTGTCATTTTCCTACTGCATCCTGACCAAAGCAAGTTGTAGGTCTTCCACATAATCCAATAAGGGAGGAGTGGTCTTCACAAACAAATAAGGCATAGGTGTTTCTTGGGAATACGACATCTTCAACTGAGTAGCTCTCATTTAGACCCACTGAAGATATAGCTCCAAAGAAACAACTCCCCTAGGTCCCAAGTCTTTCTTACTCTTCCTATGAATGTGACGCCAGGCCTTCGCAATCTGCTCCCTAGCTTCCTTATGGTCCTCTCCCTCCTTCAGGAAGAAACTACTCAAATGAATACTATTTGGTTTATCCCTCATCGGATAACCAAATTGTCTTCGTGCAAGAACAAGGTTGTAGTTAATTCCTCCCTTTGTACCAAGAAGAGGTACATTGGGGGAACTACCACAACTGTCGACAATCTCTATATCCTGGTATGCTCGATGATACCAATCAATATCCGAGTGAGTAAATTCAATGATCTTAAGAGCCCAACAGGGTTCCTTCCCGACATCCCAGAAATCATCAGACTGAGGCATATGAGAAATAAACCACCAGTACAACAGAGGCGTGTAACAGATAATCATCCCCCCATGATAAGAATTCTGAAGATGAATAGAGTAATAGGCATCACCCAACCATGTAGGAACTGGGTTTCCAATCATGAAGATCCTTATAGCATTAACGTCAAAAAACTTGTCCACATTAGGAAACAAGAACAACTCGTAAGCAAGTAGAGCAAAGATGGCCTCAAAAGTGACGGTACTCTTCATCCTGGCAAAGTAACGAGCTTTCTTCAATAAGAAATGAGTTGGTAATCCTCTAATCCCTCCTTTAGTAGTCATATGGGCTTCAACCTCAGACTTCCCCAGATGAATCAAAGCAGCAATCTCATATGATTTTGGGTCACCCTCCAAACCAGTAAAAGGAATACGATCGGTAACAGGTAAATCCAACAGATAAGAATACTCCTCCAGTGTAGGCATCAACTGATAGTCAGGGAAAGTAAAGCAATGATACATCGGATCATAGAACTGTACCAAGTTCGAGAGAATACCCTCCTTCATCCTAAGCTTCATGATAGGAATGATGGATCCATTCTTCTTCCGAAAATCTGCAGAACACTCGACCTCGGGAATTAGACTGATCAACTCATCTATCTTGGGATCTTTGAAACTGTATTTTACGGTCTTTCTTTTTCCATAATCCATGGTAAAAAGGTACCTGAGATATTCACAAATGGTCAACTTTCAAGTCCCTTGAAATAAAATTTCTTTGAAAGATGCTTATGAGTGCATTGATGCATGATGCAACAATCACACACAAGATCACAAACATAGGGTTCATAGGTTCAACGTCATGAGCATGAGGTCGAAGGTACTACCGATAAGGTATGGTCTAAAAGTTATCACCTTTCAAACAAGGTTCTAGAGGTTCCCAGAGTCTACATCCTTCCTTCGGATATTACCAACTTCCCGATTAATTCAGTAATTAGTAATATTCTCAAGAAAAACTCGTCCGAGCGTAGTATCGCGTGACAAATATTTCCAGATTACTCTATCATAGCTTCCGCACTACACCTAAAAGAGCAAGATGGGTTAGGTATTCTACGGTCCTCGGCTTCAGCAGGCTCCCAGGTCGAAAGTAACACGTCTTCTCGATTACTCGGTAAACGAAACTACAATCAAAGGGGCCTCCACTGAGTGGGGGATCTCATGCCTCCTTTTTTGGGATTACTCCCTCAAAGTTAACATGACTATACTTCCCGTCCTATCTTAAAGTTTACCCAAGTCCAGGTCTAGGACTTATGAGAAATCACCAAGCACCCTGAAAACCAGGAAAGTCAAGGCAAACAGATATACAACATATAATACATAAACAACAATAGCACATATACATATATAAAAAAAGATAGGTTTAACCCACTTAGGGCTATACCAGCAAGAGGTCAATATTTCCCTAGTGAAGTCTCCATTTTTTCTGTAGCGGTAGAAATATTTTATGACTAAGCCATTGGATTGACTAGACTTAAACAGATCAAAATAAAAATTGCCACCGCGCTTTATTGTTTCCAAAGGAATGGGAAAAGAGAGAATAACCCAAAAGAGGGGGAAAGATTTTAGGTAAGGGGTTGGTTATGCAAAGGGAAGGTATCAGCACCCTAAACATCTACGGTACTCCGCAAGAACCTCTTTGAAAAATCTGTATATTTTGGCTATAAAATGTTGTATGTAAAATAGATGGTGGAGGTGAGAAAAGAAGTAGTTTTTATGATTTTTGCACCCGCCGCAGTTGTGAACCTTTAGTGCCTATGTACCACCTTTTGTGTAATAGGGGATCAGGGTACACGTAGTTCCTCTTTAAAAATTTTAAAACACAAATATGTTGGTTAATTTTATGAGATGAGACATCATCGTCATTGTCCGTGTGGAAAACATACTTACTACCCACAATCATGAGAAAGGAGAATTTTCAACATCTCAAAGTGGAGGATATGGCTTGGATTTTAAAATCAACAATACCTCATTCAACACCCAAGTGGAAAATATCTCTCTTCACTATATATTGTAGAAGTATAGTTGTTTGTATCACTACAAGGATTGACAAGAGTATAATCTTTTGAGAAAGATTTTACGCCAAAATGGAAAAATGGTTTGAAATATGATTGGTTGACTTTTAGTCTTCTCATAAAAATATTTCAAAGCATTATTAAATTGATTGAGCTTTATTTATGAAAATTATTTTTTTGAAAATACATGGACCTAGGTTCAAGTTTATTATGAAAGTGGTTCAAGTTTAGAAACAAGTAGAGTTTTCAAAAGAAGGAGGGAGATTTTTTTTGAAATTAAAGAATATGGGAGGAGAAGAAGGGACTATCCTAAAGCATAAGGTAAAAGCTAGGGATAAGAACCATCTAACCAACAAGAAGCCAATATTTGACATTATGAGTCAAGATAGAATTCTCATTCTTTGGATTGAAACCAAGCAAGCAAAGATATTAGACCTCTTGAGAGAACCTAACTTCAAGTGTATTAAGTCTCCACAAAAATTGGGTAGAGTAACGGCTGTATACAGGTGAATTCCAGATTACAAACAAAGAGTGTAATCACAATAGCATGCACACAAAACAAACAACCTAATGTCTTGAGGTAAACCTCAAGATCTCCAGACAAAATGTCAATTAAGGTCACAAGGTCTCCAACATAGGCCAAGGTTTCTAACCCTAAGTCCAAGAAGTCCAATACTCCATAATGCCAAGGATAGTAACCAAATAGTCCAAATATCATTAAAACTTTTTATGGTTCATGTTGATTATTAGGTGTCTTAAAAAAGAAAAGAAAAGCTCAAGTGAGAAAAATAAAAATAACAAGAATAGTAAATGCTCAAGTAAGCAAAAATAAAAATGGCATGATATGTAATGCTTAAAGTAAATGGTACATAAAGCATAAAAATAAAAGCATAAAGTAAAACAATTTATAATTAGTGGTTAGTTGGATGACCATCTTGAAACTTGCATTTGAAACTCGTTAGAGGATTGGTAGAACCAAAGCCTCCACACAACAAGTTGCATTTGCTTTTTGTCAAGTATATCATCCATTTGGAATCCTCAAAAGTACCATTTAATGATCAATGATGTTTAAGTGATCCGCGTTGACCAAAAGTGTTGTAGATCCATTAGAGGATTGGTAGAACCAAAGCCTTCACACAATGAATCTCAAGGTTATTGGATCAAAGAGATCAAATTAACATACTTGGGCTTGCAAATATAGGTTTGGGCCACGAATGATCACTTATTCGAATCGGGACAAAATTTAGCGCTATGTTAAGTAATCGTAAGTGGACTTATATAGAAGTCGCACCTATTTTGAGGCCGGTCAATAGCAATCTGTGCACAATTTGTTTTGAGACATGATATCGAGATTATGCTCCAATAACACGTAGTGCAATAAGAAAGGGACAAGATGAAGAGGGGTGGGGAAGAATATACAAACCACATTTGAATTAAATTTTAATCAAACTATTATTAAAATCATTCATCCATTTTTATGGAGTTAGACTCAACACCATGAATCCAATGGTGTTAATAAAGTTCATGATCAAAATTCAACCCAAGTTCAACCAGAAAATATTCACAAAATAATATTTCATTTAATATTTTCATTGAAAAAGGTTTTTTTAAAATGTTTTAAAATAGAAATAAAAGAGAAAAATATCAACTATATTCAAATTAATCAAGAAATAAAAAGTAAGACCATAGAAAAATCAGAAAAGGACTCAAATATTTTTATAAAATTTTTGGTAATTTTTTAAAGTCAGAAACTATTTTTAAAATTAAAAGAAATAAGTAAAATAAATAAAAAATTGGTAAAAAAAATATCAAAGTCAGAAATAAATAAAAAATGAGGTCACCAATATTTGTCGCAATGTCATTGGATCATTCTATAATTTTTTCATAATTTAAAAATGCATAAAAGTATTTTTAAACATTTAAAACAATTCAAATAAATTGAAAATTTATAAAAAAATATCAAAACACAAAATGAAATTGTGAAAAAATAAGAATCAGAAAGAGAAAAATCAAAAATATTTTTCATGATTTGTTCAGATTTTTTGGATTTAAAATGAATTTTCTATGATTTTTTTGAAATTTAAAACAATTAAATATAAAAATAAAATAAAAACCAAAAAAGATGTGGACCAATGGATGAGAGTCAAAACACGTTAGTAATCAAATCCAAGAGATCTGGCGCACTGTGCAAATCATGGTCATTACTAAATATCACACCGGATCCAACATTTTTAAAATAAAACAACTTAAAATGTGGTGCGTTGGATGGAGTCTGACTCACAAAAGTAATCAGATTCAAGGGCTCATGAGGCACGCGCATGGTAAGGCAAGCATATTGTATCCATTTCAAAAAAATAATGTGGCTTCATGTCATTGGTTGAAGACGGACATGTCATCATCTTCAAACTCCAGCCATCCCCAAATTGAATCCTTCAAACTGTAAAATTAGCAAACCAGACCAGTACCAATAGATTCGTTTCTTCAAGACGATTCTAATGCTACCATCGCGCCAAATTTATATAAATTATGCAAGGCTATGTTTGAAGAAAACCAGAAAAAATAGCGAGCACAAAAATCTGGGATGTCTCACTCAATTCTCAATGAAATCGAAAACTATAAAGAGCACGAGGATCAGAAGAACACAAGGAGTGGGTTAGTCTTTTATTTGAATCAATTTGGCCAAGAAATCTACCTGAATGAAGTAGTGAGAAGTTGCTCTGAAACTGGACTTCTACAGATCAATATAGGTCACAATTCTTGAAAGTAACCGTATGGTTAGCTTCAGAGAAGTTAAATGAAGCTAACTAAATGGAGCTTTTGGTGTTTTAAGGTGATAATGTAAGAAATCAGAATTTCAAATTTAGAGTTCGTGTGGGATCTGAACAAGGTCAATTGGCTATCAAAAGCTTGCCCAAATGAGTGAGGGATGATCCTTATTTATAGCTTATCATGATGTAAGGCTCAAGCGTGTTAATTGGAGTCAAAATCAATGAAATCGTGTGGACCTGCTAAGTGTGAAAAGTGTGACTTCACATGGCTCAAAATGCAGCAAAATGAATGGTTTAAGGGTCGTTTCTTGTTATAGAATTTCCATTTCATGATGCTACTTTCATAACCATAGTGCCAACAATGTAGGGCACCATATGATGTGATTTTTGAAGCATTTGAAAGATGAAGTCACAAGCTTTTCAATGTGCAAGGAGTGAGATCAATTGGATGTTTGAGCAAGAAGTTGTGTTGAGTCAAAGTTGGAAGAAAAGGGTTGACTTTCCGTACTCAGAAATATTTCAAGTTTTTCTTCAAAAGTGTCCTATAATGTTTTGCATCCAAACATGGCCTTCCTCTTGGAATTTTCTCTTGACCAAAAACTATGGCATGAAATAGACCTCTTAAATGACATTTTGAAACTTGAACCATTCAAAATCTCCAAAAATGGAGAGATTTATGAATTGTTGAAGTTGGAAACAAAATCATGAAATGACCTATAATCTTTTGTATCCTTAGGGCATCTTCCATCCATTTTCTTACTTTGAACATAAAAGAAGGAATAAAGTTCACATCCTCAAGATCATTATGGAAAATGAGTGGGATCAAGGTGATAAAAATTGACCAAGTTATGATCATTTGAAGTCACACATGAGAAATTGGGGGTTCATCTGGAGGACTTGTAACCTTTCTTCATCATCAAGCTTATTCCACATGAAAACTCCTTGAAACTTTTGAAGTGATTTGTTAATAATCCTTTTAAGAGAGGGATGCTTTTGGAATTACTCAAAAATTCCAAAATATGAGCAAGATATACTTCTTTGAAGTTCAAAACTGTAGCTCCTTGATCAAGAAAATGCTTTGAGGAACTTTGACAATTTTGAACAACCTTCTTGTACCAACACTTTTGCTTTGTAAATAGAAGTTGTTGAGGGTGATAATGAGAACTCATAGCCACCAAAACCACTTCCATATCTTGAGAATTGAGAGATATATGCACTTGTAACCAATGGGAGTAAGGCCTTGTCCAACCATGACAACTTATTCAATCAACCCCTTGTACTTTTGAATCAATCTTGATAACTTTTAAATGTGGTCAACCAAGATAAACCTTGCCATGCCATTTCTTACAAAATAACTTCAATGGTGAGGTTTGAACTTCTCAAGCTTTATTGACTAGGGCATGGAAATAAACTCATGAACCTATGGATCAACTTGCTAAGCCTCATTGCCTTTACCTACATTATTATCAAGTAAGACAAACCAACATTGCATTTCATTAATTAAAAGGAAAGTCAAAACAAATCATGCATGATCACAAAAGAAAAACAAGTCAAGGTTCTTGGTGATTGCTCAAAGATAAAAGCTAAAGATAGGGAGGATAACCAAAATCCCTAATGTGACCTTGTTGCGATTGAATTAATATGGTATGATGAAAGTATCTTAGGGGGGAAAATTGGGGTACAACAATTACCGTACCACAATGCACACATCAACAAGGGAAACTCCTTTTCTCTTTGGTATATGGTATGGAAGTTGACCTACCCATTGAAGTCCAGATCCCTTCCTTGAGAATGATGAAGGATGCAAGTTTGAATGAAGACGAATGGGTTCAGACTCGACTCTACCAATTAAACCTGATTGACGAGAAAAGGCTCGCGACTATCTGTCATGGTCAGATGTACCAAAAATGTATGACTAAAGCTTTTAACAAGAAGTTTAGACATCAGGTATATATGGCTGGAGACCTAGTAATAAAGCGCATCATACTGCCACAAAGTGATCCTAGGGGCAAATGGACTCCCATATACGAAGGTTCATTTGTGATCAAGAACATATTTTCTGGTGGAGCCATGATCTTAACCACTATGGACGGTGACGACCTTCTGCACCCTATAAACACGGAGATAGTTAAAGGATACTACGCATGAACAAAGACCCGCTAGGTTGACTGACCTAGGCAAAAATAAGGGCATCCCGACGAACCAAAGAGGTTCGGGAAAAAATTAGGGATATACACATGGAAAAATATGTACAACCTATAAGTCGAAAATCTGAAAAGGCGGCTTGGGAAAAAAAAGGTATCCCAGTGGACTGAAAACCCGGAAGGACGGTCCAGGCAAAAGTTAGGGATTTCAAAGCGTATAACTATGTCCCGTTGGATCACCGTACAACCAATCTTCAGTACCAACTATCAAGCTCAAATGGTACTAATCAATCCAGTCAGCGTCAGACAAGCAGCAAAAGAGATAAGACGCTCAAAGACATAAGGGCAATAGAATAATGGGAAATCAGTGGGATTATTTCACATAGCTTTTTTTCTTTGTTTACTATTATTACGACGTCATTCTCATACTAGGATATTCGTCTCCTTGTACAAAAAATGCTCATTCAACTTAATACAAAAACAATCCCTTCGAAAGTGAAAAACTATTTGTTTTTTATTTTTCTGTTTTTGTTTGCGAAAACATCCAGTGATTATTTTTGAACATATGCATTTGAATGTGATTATCGTTTACAAATACACGCATAAAAAATAGAAAGTCAGTTACTAATGGCTTTAAGAAACGGGACAATGTCTAAAGGCCATCCATAAAATCCCCGCAGATACTTTCTCCAGTAGGTACAAAGGCAGGGGCATCCTACTATAAAGTCACAGCCATATCCTCACCATACAACCTAATGATGTTATGTGTTCTTATATCCCCGGCGGAGCAAGAATCTCCAATTACTACCTCGACAACTTAAAGAATTCCCTAACTTGGGTCACAAGCTTTTCAGGATTCCCCAGCAGGATTTCATAAAAATCCCCAAGCAGTTCATGGAGTTTCCCTTCCTCAATAGAGTTTATTTCTCTAACAACGGAAATCCATCTCCCAGCATTTCAACTTCAACAAAATTTGAAGACTTACATTCTTCATCCCCAACAACATTCAGGGATTTATTATCCCTAGTTCAACAACACTACAGTAGAACAACTGACACGTTCATACATTGCATTCATACACCATTTTACAAGTGTCATAGCATATGCAACATAAATTCCTATATCACAATCTCATTTATTTGGAGAGCATCATTTGCACCTCATACATCATGATATTGCATGCATCTAATTCTTTACCTTCTCAGGATAGATCGACAGATGAATATCATCAACAATTTTCAAAAGTTCCAGATTAATACCTGAAATAAGACAGGACAACTATCTGTGGACGACTGATTGTAGATTAATACCTGGAACCAGACAGGAAAACTATCTACATGAGCAGATTGAAGATTAATACCCGAAACAAGACGGGAAAACTATCTTTCTTTCTCTAAGGTCAAAGATTAATACTTGAAACCAGACATGACAACTATCTCAAACGACCAACAAAAACAAGTTCCAGATTAATACATGAAACAAGACAGGACAACTATCTGTGGACGACTGTTTATAGATTAATACCTGGAACCAGACGGGAAAATTATCTACATGAGCCGATTGAAGATTAATACCCGAATTAAGACGGGAAAACTATCTTTCTTTCTCTAAGGTCAGAGATTAATACCTGAAACCAGACAGGACAACTATCTCAAACGACCAACAAAACCAAGTTCCAGATTAATACCTGAAACAAGATAGGACAACTATTTGTGGATGACTGATTGTAGATTAATACCTGGAACCAGACAGGAAAACTATCTACATGAGCAAATTGGAGGTTAATACCCGAAACAAGACGGGAAAACAATCTTTCTTTCTCTAAGGTCAGAGATTAATACCTGAAACCAGACAGGACAACTATCTCAAACGACCAACAAAAACAAGTTCCAGGTTAATACCTGAAACAAGACAAGACAACTATCTGTTGATGATTGATTGTAGATTAATACCTGGAACCAGACAGGAAAACTATCTACATGAGCAGATTGAAGATTAATATCCGAAACAAGACAGGAAAACTATCTTTCTTTTTCTAAGGTCAGAGATTAATACCTGAAACTAGACAGGACAACTATCTCAAACGACCAACAAAAACAAGTTCCAGATTAATACCTGAAACAAGACAGGACAACTATCTGTGGACGATTGGTTGTAGATTAATACCTGGAACCAGACAGGAAAACTATCTACGTGAGCAGATTGAAGATTAATACCCGAAACAAGACGGGAAAACTATCTTTCTTTCTCTAAGGTCAGAGATTAATACCTAAAACCAGATAGGACAACTATCTCAAACGACCAACAAAAACAAGTTCCAGATTAATACCTGAAACCAGACAGGACAACTATTTGTGATTGACTAATTGTAGATTAATACCTGAAACCAGACAGGACAACTATCTACACAAGCAGATTGAAGATTAATATCCTAAACAAGACGGGAAAACTATCTTTCTTTCTCTAAGGTCAGAGATTAATACCTGAAACCAGATAGGACAAATATCTTAAACGACCAACAAAAGCAAGTTCCAGGTTAATACCTGAAACAAGACAAGACAACTACCTGTGAACAGCTAATTTTGGATCAATCCACGAAATGAGACATGGTGACTATCTACACGACCAGACGAAGCAATCTTACACGGGTTCCTTCTCAATCTCCTGATACAGCTTTACACGGGATCACCTTGAAGCAATCTTACACAGATTCCTTCTCAATATCCAGATGCATCTTTACACGGGCTCATCCTAAAGAAATCTTATCCGAGTTTCTTCTCACAATCTCTAGATGAATTTTAATACGGACTCATCCTGAAGTAGCCCTACACAGGCTCCTTCTAATACATTCCCAGGCAACAGTTAATTTCATTCTCCCCATCAAGTTACTGTGAAGCCTAGATTTCAACCAAAAAATAAAAAACTTTCATCTCTCCAGTCCAGAGATAACTCCTCAGTAGAGCCATGGACAACTAAAGCTCCTAGACTCTATTCCCCACAAAATTTTCCTCAAGCAAGAGAACAACATAAATCAATTTTCCCCAATAGAGTCCTCCTCAGACAACACGAACAGGAATCCCCATAAAGAGACCTCTTATGAAGTCAACATCTACTTTGGATGGCATCTTTAAGCCCATCTCCGACAAATCTCAATTATTTTCTCCAAATGGAGTCTTTAAACATATTCCCTACATAATCAACCATCACATCATGCGAGTGAAAATTTCTGGGCACTCTTGTGTTCAATCATCTTCCACCTTCAGGTCACGAATGGCAAACAAGTGAATATAAATCTTCAGGTTTAAGAAGATTGAACAGGGGAAGTTGTTGTACCCCAAAATTTTCCCTCCTTTTTCTCAAGACATTTTGTCACAAGGATTTTCAAAAGGGCAAGTTTGTACAAGTACAATTGGATTTTTGGATTTCAGGCATCAAATCAAAGAAGAGCAAGTTTGCCTTGATTCATAAGCTTCGATTGGGCATCTAAAATTCTTCGAGCAAGCTTTATTTCACAAGCTTCGATTGAGCATTTGGCCTCCTTCGATGCAAGCTTGGTTTACAAGCTTCGATTGAGCACTCGATCTCCTTCGATCAAGTTTAATTCACAAAGCTTCGACTGAGTGTTGGCTGCTTCAGGCTTGATTTCAATTCACTAGGCAAATACTTCCTCCGTGCCTGGTTCAATTCACTAGGCAATGGCCTCCTTTGTGTCTGATTTGATCCATAAAGAAATGGTCTCCCTCATGCTAAGCATCCACAAGGCATTGGCTTCCTTTGTGCTAGCTTCGACTGGGAAAATGGATCCCTTTGAAACGGTTTGCTTCGATTCACAAGCAGTAGCCTCCTGCAGGTTTGTCTTGATTCACAAAGAAGTGGCCTCCTACAAGCAAGCTTCGATTGAGCATTGGCCTCTTACGTGTCTGCTTTGATCCACAAGACAAGTGCCTCCTCTGTGCTTTCTTTTGACGCACAAGGCAAAGGCTTCCTCTTCATGCCTTCCTTTGATTCACAAGGCAAGAACTTCCTACATGCCTGCTTCGACTCACAAAGCAGTGGTCTCCTGCATGCTAAGCTTCGATTGGATAATGCCTATCTGCATGCAAGATTTGACTGGGCAATGTCTATCTTTAGGCCTGCTCTGACTCCACCTCTAAAACCCTTCAACATACATAGTTTCTACACTATGACACACAATATGGTCCATTTTAAGAAGCATTCAAAAGGTCCATTTGAAGAACATGCATGTGGTTCATTTAAAGAACACACACGTGGTCCATTCGAAGAACACACATGTGGTCCTTTCAAAGGATACACAATTGTTGGAAACAAGTTTGTTTTGCCTTTTGATGAGTCTGGTTCAAGATGCTTGCTGGCCAAAAGTCCTACATGCTGCCAAGCCTAAGCCTCCTGCACAATTACATTCATGAAAAAAGAAGCTTCGACTGGCCAGAATGAGGTGTTCGATCGGGCTAGTTGGGTATATTCAGAGCCAATCGAAGAATAAGGCAAATAGGGGCTCAATCAAAGAAGCCACAATAATGAATCCTAGAGCCATCGAAAGGAGAAATTCAGGGCCAATCGAAGAACAAGGCATGGAGGCATTTAAAGGAGTTAGGGAGTGAAACATGTCCAGGTTCATCCCAAAACCCAAAAGGGTAGGAAATCATCAAAGATGGCAACCTGTTTAAGACTTTCGATTCTGCCTTCAAAGCCTGGTTAATGGTTGTCTCTTGCCATTTCCATTCACCTCTACCCCCCTATAAATACAGGTCTAAAGACACATTGCCAAGGACGAAAAAAAGAGACAAAAAAACATTAGTCACAGAAACACCTGCCTATACACACACGCATTGCCCAGACACGAGAATTTTTGCCCAGACACACACGTTGCCCCATGAGAGCTTCACAAAAATTCCCAAATTCCAACAAAGTTTTCAGAATCAAAATAACCGTTGCAGGCCTTTTCAATCCAAAGCAAGCGTTCCACTGGTAACGAACCTTCGATCTCAAATTTATTTCATATATATAATTCAATTTTGACTGTATATTCATGCTACATGACGTTTGTGATTGTTAATGTGACATGTAAAATATAAAGTAACTGAATACCTTTGCCAAGGCATGTGAAATGGATTCCTTCAAATCTCAAATCCATGCATCCTTGACCTTTTGGCTTGTGCAGCATGCATGTGTGGATATATATATATATATATATATATATATATATATATATATATATATATATATATATATATATATATATATATATATATATATATATATATATATATATATATATATATATATATATATATATATATATATATATATATATATATATATATATATATATATATATATATATATATATATATATATATATATATATATATATATATATATATATATATATATATATATATATATATATATATATATATATATATATATATATATATATATGATTTGTTTGCTAATGGAGTGTTATGATTTTATTTGTACCAACGAATGAACAAATAGCTTAGATGGTAAAGGGGAATATGTGCAATCGAATGGGCCTGTGTTCGATACCCAGATCATGTATTATTTTTTTCTAACATGTCATTTGCAGATCCAATGCTAAGCAGATCCATATGTGCATCATACACCTCCAATTCTTGACCACCAGATCTCATCAAGCATGATCCGAATGCCTCAAGCGCATACCCCACCGTGCACCTTCAAAGACTCTCTCTCTCATCCGATCCAATACAGCCTCCTAGGCTCATTAGTTGTGGGCCTAAGGATTATTTTTTGCACCCCTCAAACCCCTTTTTGCAGCGAGTCCCATTTACGTTTTTTTAGTATTATTTGTTTTGCTTAATCAACTTTTTTCAATCAGTTTCCTTTAACAAATAAAAATCACAAAAACATTAGGTTAGCATTTTTCTTAATTAATCTAATCCCGCAAATTAATTAATATTTATTTAAACTCCCTTTTTTCCAATTTAAAAATTAATAGAATTAGGATTTATTTGAATTCATTTTTTTCTTCATAAAACAACAAAAAGATTTCTTTATTCGCCTAGAATTGCCTTAGGGTTTTTAGACGTCCTTCCAATTCGCACATTTATTTATTTTCGCTTTTTTCATATTATTGTAACTGTTTACTGGTTTGTAATAGTTTAATCTAGGACTTTTACTTTACCGCTTTCTTTATTTCTCCCCCCAAGTTTTGGACATGTAAATAATCCCCCCTCCCAAAAGCCATGTAATAGCGTAGGATTTACATTTCCGTATTTTAAATTTCCTTCAAGTTATCAACTGTTTAGATGTATGCTAATTAGAATTGTATGGTAAGAACAATAATCAAACATTAGGTAACCTAACACAAAGATAAATAATTGAATACTACACAATTGCACATGCGCACCTTTAGGATATTCCCACTTCGGTTGCCTTCGGAAAATGGTCACAACTCTCGAAACGTGAGAGATTTTAGTGGCTACCCTCCGGTTTAAAAAGATCATAAGTCCCTCGATGACCCTCTCAGCGTTGCCTCGAAAAAAAATGATCTTAAAACCCTAGGGTAGTTACTAAGATTTCTTGCCAAGTTGCCTTTGTGACTATAAAACGTCCCTTCGAATGTCCCTCAAACATCCAAACGACTAGGGCTACCTACTCGTTAATAGTAGGATAGAGCTGTCTAAAGGAAAGGAGGAAAAGAACGAACCTTTCGAGTAAGATAGTTCCTAGATGCTATGCTCAAAAACAAACTTTTTACACTTACACAAAACAATTTTCAAAAACCTTTTCAAAATGCTTTAGCAACACTCTTGAGGACTGATACAAGAGTTATCATAAAGAAAATTTCCTCTCTATTGGCATTTCAAAATACTTTTCAAAAACACACAAAGCACAAGGTATTTCAAAAATGAGCTAAGCATCTAAGAGCCCGTAGAAAACTACGGATGGAAAGGGTGTTAACACCTTCACTTTCCATAATCTACCCCCTTACTTAGAAATAATCACGAAAGGTCTTTTTCTGTTCTTTTAACCCTTTCCTTTGTTACATAAAAGAAAAGTCGATGGCGACTCTTACTTACCGCAACATTTGCAAATACAAACGTAAAACCAGTATAACAGTCGGTTCTGCCACCGTATCACACATCCCCGTGATAGGGAGGCATAGGATTATTCTGAATATTAGGGCCTATAAGAGTAAAGCTTAACTCCTTGGCATCCAAAGTTTCTTGCACCTTGTACTTTAAAGCTTTGACTTTTTCGATCGTATGGCCTGGAGCGCCCGAGTGAAACTCACAATGTGCATTAATGACATAAGCCCTTGGAAGTTCAGCCGGTGGAGGGCCTAACTCTTGGAGCTGTACCAATTGGCCAACTAGAAATTATGGAAGCAGTTGGGCATACGACAACAGGATCAGATCCAACTTCCTCTCTGGATACCTTTGCGGCCTTTGTTGACCCCTTTATCCTTGGGGCCTCTAATTTTGTTGATAGTTTCATGGTGGTGCGTACTGTTGTTATAGAGCAGTAACATGAGTTTGATAATATGGAATTTGTACAACAGCCTTCCCCTTATCAACAGAGGCATTACTCACCTCTCCTTCCTTCTTAAAAAAAACGCTAGCATACGATTTCTTTCCACTACCTGGGTTGTTATTACCACTTGTGCCAGATGCACCTACAATCGTCCCTGCCTTAATACACATTTCAACCTGCTCCCTGATGATAACCATATCCGAAAAGGAATCAGAAGTGCTGCCAAGCATGTATTGCAGATACGGACCTCGAAGAGTACTCATAACCAAATATACCAGTTCACAGTCCAGGAGAGGAGGCCAAACCCTCGCGGCCAAACTGCGCCACCTCTGGGCGTACTCCTTGAAAGACTCATTAGTCTTCTGAGACATACTCTGCAACTGTGCACGACTAGGTTCCATGGCGGTGTTGTAATAATAATGTTTCAGGAAAGCATCAACAAGCTCGCCCCAAGTACTAACATGAGTTTTCTCTAACTGCATGTACCATTTCAATGGAGCTTCAGCCAGGCTATCTTGAAAGAATTGTATGAGCAACGTCTCATTGCTAGCATAAGCGGCCATTTTTCTGCAGTAGGATTGAAGATGAGTCTCTGGACATGTAACCCCCTTATACTTGTCGAACTTCAGTGGAATCACGACCCCCAGAACCAAACACATAGCAGCAACACTGAATCCTGACCTTCAAACATTTTTCTAAATCCTTGTACATTTTGGCAGTTTCAGACAAATAAACTGTAGAATCCTTTAGAGGGCCATCGAGATCGATGACATCATGGTGATCATCCACAATCATATGAGGGTTTTATTTAGGGATTCCTCCTTTGTCAATCTTGGGTCCACCATTCTCGTACGTAGAGGCATTGTCAACCAGCATAGTAACATTCAATCTGAGCTCTTCATGCCCCTGGATGACGGCATGAAGAGTTTCCATGAGCTGATTCATTTGATCACCCATGGTTTCCAAGTCTTTGCAGAGTGCGGCCTGGCTCTGCTCAATCTGCTCCATAATCCTTAGCTTTTTATCTAGAGTACGCTAAGGATGTAAGGAAGTCGTCTTGTAGATTCTTATAGTAAGAAGCGAAACCATCAAATAAGAATTCTGGCCAGAACACCTGTAATTCATGAAATGCATGATATGTATGATGTATGAAATGATTGTCCATTCCGGTTTTTCACAGCTCAATCAACGTCAATAATAATCGAGCAACATGATAATAAGAACAACCATATAAAGAAAATATCCAGAAATAGGAGAAATTCTAGCTGGACACCTGTCTTTAGCAGATAGCAACCAAAAGGCAGAGATGAACACATGTGGAAGCCTTCACCATTACTCGGAAATAAACCGGCCAGCAACAAATTCTTCTTAATAGTCATAAGGGGAGTAGAAACTTCATCAACTGAGGTCACAAACAGATCAATATCAACGACGTTAACTCCACGGTTGTGCCTAGGCATGGGAGCAGTTATGACATTGGGCTTCTCTGGAGCGTCGAACTCGATCTCCTTGGCTTCAATCAGATCTTGTACTTTATTCCTTAGAGCCCAGCAGTCATTTGTATCGTGACCAGGACTCTCAGAATGGTAGGCACACCGAGCGTTAGGATTGTACCGAGGAGACGAGGTATTAGGATTCTTGGGAGCCTCTTTCAAAGTTGTCAAGTTGGATCTCAGCAGATGGGGTAGAACCTATGTCAATGTCATTTTAATCCGGGTAAACTTCCTTTGTGGTCTTTCTACCCTTTGCTGATTGTTGCATTGTGGGGCAGCCGTAGGTATAAGTATCATTACAGCACTTACCGTTGGACGGTATTCCATTTTTCTCTGACCTCTCAGACTATAAACGACACTGACCTCCTTCTTACCAGTGAAGGGCCTCTTTACTGAACTCGAAGAGGTGTCTTTCTGTATTTTACTGCTCCGGATTCCAGCTTCTACCTTTTCTCCAGTTAATATTAGCTACGTAAAAGCAGTCGATGAGCTACCGATTAAATGGTTGAAGAATGACTAGACAGCGTCCCAAGAAACATGTCGACCAACTCCCTATCAGACAAAGGGGGTTGGACTCTCCCGGCCAAATCTCTCCACTTCTGCGCATAGTCCTTAAAGCATTCACCAGCACCCATGGACATACTCTGGAGTTGAGTACGAATAGGGGCCAGGTCGGCATTGTATTGATACTACTTGTAAAAAGAAGCAGCCAAATCCTCCCAGTTTCGGACATTGGTTCCCTCCAATTGGTAGAACCATTCAAGCTGAGTCCCTGATAGACTGTCTTGAAAGAAGTGAACCTACAAGTTTCTATCAGCGGTGTGGGGCTGGATCTTCCTTACGTAGGAGCAGAGATGAAGCTTTGGGTAAGACACCCCATCATATTTTGCAAAAACTGGAGCTTTAAATTTTTGTGGGATGACCACTCCCGACACCAATTCCAGTTCTTCGAAGTCCAACCCATGTATTCTCTAGACTTCCATGGCGCTCAGCCGATCCTCTAACTGCTTGTATCTATCCTCAATGAGAGGATATTGCTCATAATTGTAGTCTGTATCATTGTCAGAAACCTCGGGACTAGAATTCTCCTCCCTTGCTTCTCTTTCTTGGTTTTCCCCTTCTTTGGACGAGGAGGTCAAATGGACTGGTTGCTTCAGTGCCCCCCAAATCTTCTACCCATATTAAGGATACCAGCATACTTCTTCTTCTTCTTCTTCTTCTTTTTCTCTTTCAGGATGAGGGCCTTCAGGTCCTCCTGTCCTTTCGCCAGACTTATGAACATCTGTTGAAATTGGGCATTTTGTGCCTGAAGATCTTTGATGCTTTGTTCAGAATACATCTTTTCTGAAATAAACAGTGAAGAAGATGAGAAACCTGTAATGGTACCTGTTTATGCAATGTTATGGATGGGATGCGTATGCAATGATTTCAAGGACTTTGGGAAATTTAAACTTTGCAAACCAAAATGAAACAAAGATTTTATTAGTAGAATTCAAGGTACAATTGCCTCTTAGGCATTACAATTAAAAATTCTAAAAACTAAAAAAATCAAGTTTCCCATGGATGCTTCCTCTTCGTGTCGAGATAAGCATTAAGGCTTCTTTCCTCATGAAGTTGCTTTGTGAGCTCTAAAACCTTCTTCTCCTGGGCATAGAATTGGTCCCTATAAGTATCCCGCTCCTTATTCAACTGGATCCAAGACCTCTGTAGTTCTTCAAGATCAGTGGGCATATCAGGATGAAGAACCGTGTAGGGAATATCCCCTTCGATAACGGGCTCCATAATCACTGGTAAGACGGCTATGTAGGGCATTATAAGTTTCTGAGCGCGAGCTCGTACCCATTGGAGATAAGGTCCCATAGGAATGGAATTCTTCGGCCCCAAAGTCTTGGCGTCAGATCTGTTTATCATGCCCCAAGCTCGTATGAACCTCTGGCGATACCCTTGAACATCCCCCTCATAGTTAAATACAATGCCCTGGATAAGTAACTCATGAGGACCATCCCTTCGAGCATAACCAAATTGTAAGTATGAGAGTGCGCCTAAGAGGGGGGGGGGGGTGAATTAGGTACTTTAAAAGTTTTACCGTTTTAACGAGATGGATATTATTTTTCTGGTTTAGTTCATGAGTTTACAATTGTGTTTTCTTTCTTTTCTGGTTTATGACTAGTGATGAAAGCGGTAAATGCAGAAAAGTAAAGAACACAAAGATGTATCCTGGTTCCCTTCACAGTCCCTGAGTACTCCAGTCCCCTTTCAACATGAAAGAGATTTCCTTATTGTTAGATCTCTAGACAAGACACCCTATTCCTTCTATATAAGACTCTAACCAATAAAACCACCAAAAACAATCCTCTTGGACCAAGAACAATCCTCTTGGATTTTCACTATGTCAACAATGAGATCAATCCTCTCAAAGTGACTACACTTGTATCCAACAATTCTGGAAAGACAAGATTTATAAAACCCCTTAAACTTATTTCCAACAATCCTGGAAAAATAAGTAAGTACCTATCAATATTTGATTTTAGTGAGTTGAGTAGTATTGATCACTTAGAGTGATTTAATCGATGAATGATCTTCTCTTCCAATGATAATAATGTACAATGACTTAAGATATAATGCTCAAAGTTTTCTGTTTAATAATATGTGAAAGTGTGCAGAAAACTTATGTATGAAAGTGAAGAAAAGCTTGAGTTTGTATTTTGAAAATTCAGAAAATATATTTGGAAGAGGTGTTGAAAATGATTTTGAAAATGAATGTTTATATGTTCATAGCACCCTTTTGAAACATCATAAAGTTCTGTAAATGAATCATGAACAATTTCCAAGATTGAGTGAAAGGTTTCAATGAAAAGGTATTATGGACATGCATGTGCAAAGTTGCTGTTTTTCAAAATCGTGCAGCATGCAATCGATTGCACCCTTTGTGTAAATAGATTGCACGGGGTTTCAACATCTATATTTTCAAAAGTTTTAAGTGTGAAATCGATTGCACAAGCAATGTAAATCGATTGCATGTGAAGTCAGTAGCAAAAATGAGTGAGTGCAATCGATTGCACAGAGAAACAGAAGCAAACATTTTGAAAATTTTAAGTATGCAATCAATTGCACAAGCAATGTAAATCGATTGCACTAAGAAACAGAAGCAAAAGATCTGAAAAATTGAAGCATGCAATCATTTGCACTAATATGCAAATCGATTGCACTCAAGTGAAAAATGAATTTTAACTTTGAAAAACTTGAGTAATGATTTATAAAACATTTCTTATTCACCATTGAGCATCTATATCTTAAGATCAAAGCAAGTAATATCATTATATCTTGAAAGTTGCTAAGAGCTTTGAACTGAAGACCTTGTCCATAGATACCTTAAGCCTGATAACAAATCTTTGCCTTCTTTGTCAATCATGGTTTGTCTTCATCAAAATAAAAGTTCATTTGAGAAGCTTGGTTTTACATTCTCCCCCTTTTTGATGATTACAAACCCATCTTGCTTTATGTGTTGTACTTTCCGGAAAGAGCTTCCCCCTCTAAGATGCAAAACTCCCCCTATGTATGAGAAGGTCGGAATCCTTTGTATTCGTTCATCTTGGTTGGAGAGTACCTTAAAAAATTAAGACAAGGAAATATACAAGCATAAAGTACCACATCCTTCTCCCCCTTTGACATTATCAAAAAGAAGGGAAAGATGCATAAAAATGGACAAAATATATATAATAATATTGAAAGCTTAACCATAGCCATATTGCTTCATGATGCTTTTTCTCATCCTTTGATAAATGCACATAGTAGTTGTCTTCATCAAAACATGATTTTGAATATACTTTACTCTTTTTAGAAATAATGAGAAACTCTTATGTGAATTCTCCCCCTATCTTTGATAACTCCCTCTTGATCAAAGTTCTCCCTTGAATCATAGAGAATTTTCATCTTTCTTTAGGCTGCAATAGTTAGAGACAAGCATACACATACAAATATCTTCTCCCCCTTTGTCATTTTAAAAAGGATTGGAAAAGCCTTATAATACATAAAGAAATTATTGAAATTAAAAGAAATTTATACCAATGAGTTTCACCTCAAGAGTGACTTCATAAACCATTCATCTTTTGAGAACATGATGTTGAAGCCTTTGTCACAAAGTTGACTTGTACTTAGAAGTTGTCTTTTGTTCTTCAACATGAAGTACATCTTCAATGGATATGAAAGTTAGTGTATCAACTTTACCAATGCCAAGAATTCCTCCTTTAAGGTATTTCCCATATGTGAAATAATCCTTGGACTTGAACTAGATTTGAAAGTTAGTGTAGTCTCCCGTCATATGCTTTGAACAACCACTATCAAGATACCAAATATTGCATGTGGTCTTCAAGCATACCTACAAAACAAATTAAGTTTGATTTGGTACCCAATGTTCTTTGGGTCCATCATAGTTAGTTCCTTTCTTAACCCACACATAATGCCCACTTGCCACACTAAAGTTTCTAACATATCAACCATTAGGTGTATGGCCTTTAATACCACAATAAAAACAAGTAGGTTCAAAGTTACTTCTATATCTAGAAGGGTAAGATTTCTTCTTAACAAATCTTTTCTTTTTAGGATATTGATGAACTACTTTAGGTTTGTTAACTTTCTCTTCGGGTGATTGATCACTAGCTTTAACAAAGATAGTTTTATTAGAACTTGGTTTTGAAAACTTTGAATATCCAAGTCCACTTTTATCATTGGAATATCTTTGTTGGCTAAGAACACCTTCCAATCCAATTTGACCTTTTTCATATCTTTCAATAACTCTTTTTAATTGGACAATTTGGAAAGAGAGTGATTCACAATTTTTTCATACAAAATTCTGTTTTTGCTCACTAAATTTTTGTTTTTCATCTTTGAGATCTTTTTCCATAGACTTACATTTTTCTTCTAAAGATGAAATTTGTTTCTTTTGAGATGAAATAGTTTTATACAGAATTTTGCATTCGTTTAATAGTTCATCTATAGCACCTTGTGCATCACTATCAAAAAGAGAAAATTCATTACTAACCTCGTCATCTTCACTATCGGAATGGTGTGAGGCCATCAATTCGAGATTAACACGTTGATTATTTTCGGAATCGAAAGATGAACTTTCCCATGCTATATATGCTTTCTTTGACTTCTTATCTTTATTTATCTTGAAATATTTCTTCTTCTTTTCAAGTGTAGGACATTCACTTTTAACATGTCCCTTTTCTCCTCATTCAAAGCATATAACCTTCCTTGTTGGTGCTTCCCTTTTCTTTCTTTTCGTAGAACCTTTTCAATCTTCTTGATAAGATCATCATCTTCACTACTAGTGGATTCATCTTCTTGATTGCTATCATGATTTTTTATCCTTGTATTTAGATCCATGTCTTTTGAATCTTTTACTTGGATTTCATGCTTTTCAAGTCTTGCAAGTTCCGTCTCATATTCTTGAAGTTTTTC
This sequence comes from Vicia faba, assembly GCA_948472305.1. NCBI lineage: Eukaryota > Viridiplantae > Streptophyta > Magnoliopsida > Fabales > Fabaceae > Vicia > Vicia faba. The sequence continues at coordinate 208,778,152 of OX451738.1, read as the reverse complement.
GAACAAAGTGGCGGAAGTCATTGTGGATAGATTCTTCTTCTCAGATATTGCTGTCACTTTTGGTTGTCATTCCATGGATAAAGATCTAAGCACTTTAAGATTAAGTTCATCATTAGTTAAAGTCTTACCGAGTGCTTTCAAATGATTTGTCAAGTGTACAAATCTTTTCTGCAAGTCGAGGATTGATTCTCGGGGCTGCATTCTGAATAGTTCGTATTCTTAACTCAATGTATTTAATCTCGATCTTTTAACTTCAGCAGTTCCTTCATAAGTTTCTACCAAGGTATCCCATATTTCTTTAGTTGTTTTGCATGCCAAGACACGGAAGAATTCATCCATGCTAAGTGCACCTTGAAGAAGATTTATTGCCTTTTTATCATAGAGAACTTTCTTCTTATCATCTTCGTCCCATGCACTTTTAGGCTTTGATGAGCCAGCACCATTGATTACCGTTATAGGGATAAATTGACCATTCTAGACGGCATCCCATATTTCTTCTCCTTGTGCTTCTAGATGTGCCTTCATGCGTATTTTCCAGAAGTCAAAATATTCACCACAAAATAGAGGAGGCTTGTTGTTACTACCACCATCTCTGAAAACGGGATTTTGATTTGCGGAAGCCATTCTAGATCTTTTAGGAGCAGGTTACCTATAACATGCTCTGATACCAATTATAAGTATGAGAGTGCGCTTAAAAGGGGGGTTGAATTAGGTACTTTAAAAGTTTTACCATTTTAGTGAGATGGATATTATTTTTCTGGTTTAGTGCATGAGTTTACAATTATGTTTTCTTTCTTTTCTGGTTTATGACTAGTGATGAAAGCGGTAAATGCGGAAAAGTAAAGAACACAGAGATGTATCCTGGTTCCCCTCACAGTCCGAGAGTACTCCAGTTCCCTTTCAACATGGAAGAGATTTCCTTATTGTTAGATCTCTAGACAACACACCCTAGTCCTTCTATACAAGACTCTAACCAATAAAACCACCAAGAACAATCCTCATGGACCAAGAACAATCCTCTTGGATTTTCACTATGTCAACAATGAGAACAATCCTCTCAAAGTGACTACACTTGTATCCAACAATTCTGGAAAGACAAGATTTATAAAACAACTTAAACTTATTTCCAACAATCCTGGAAAAATAAGTAAGTATCTATAAATATTTGATTTTGAGTGAGTTGAGTAGTATTGATCACTTAGAGTGATTTAATCAATGAATGATCTTATCTTCCAATGATAATAATGTACAATGACTCAAGATATAATGCTCAAAGTTTTCTGTTTAACAATATGTGAAAGTGTGCAGAAAACTTATGTATGAAAGTGAAGAAAAGCTTGAGTTTGTATTTTGAAAATTCAGAAAATATATTTGGAAGAGGTGTTAAAAATGATTTTGAAAATGAATATTTATATGTTCATAGCACCATTTTGAAACATCATAAAGTTCTGTAAATGAATCATGAACAATTGCCAAGATTGAGTGAAAGGTTTCAATGAAAAGGTATTATGAACAGGCATGTGCAAAGCTGCTGTTTTTCAAAATCGTGCAGCATGCAATCGATTGCACCCTTTGTGTAAATCGATTGCACGGGGTTTCAACAGCTATATTTTCAAAAGTTTTAAGTGTGCAATCGATTGCACAAGCAATGTAAATCGATTGCATGTGAAGTCAGTAGCAAAAATGAGTGAGTGCAATCGATTGCACAAGCAATGTAAATCGATTGCACTGAGAAACAGAATCAAACATTTTGAAAATTTTAAGTATGCAATCGATTTCACAAGCAATGTAAATCGATTACATTGAGAAACAGAAGCAAAAGATCTGAAAAATTGAAGCATGCAATTGATTGCACTAATATGCAAATCGATTACACTCAAGTGAAAAATGAATTTTAACTTTGAAAAACTTGAGTAATGATTTATAAAACATTTCTTATTCACCATTGAGCATCTATATCTTAAGATCAAAGAAAGTAATATCATTATACCTTGAAAGTTTCTAAGATCTTTGAACTGAAGACTTTGTCCTTAGATGCCTTGAGCTTGATAACAAATCTTTGCCTTCTTTATCAATCATGGTTTGTCTTCACCAAAATAAAAGTTCATTTGAGAAGCTTAATTTTACACAAATTGTCGCAGAGCCAAACAAGGATTGTAATTTATACCTCCCCTAATGCCAAGTAGTAGGACATTAAGGAACTCCCCGCAATGGTCAATAATAGAAACATCTCCCATAAATTGGGAATACCAGAGAATTTCCGCGTGAGAAAGTGACATTATCCTTTGCGACCAACCCAAACCTTCTTCATTCTTCAGCACTGACTTATGGAGGTGAGAAATAAACCACCTCGACAGTAATGCGAAGCAGCACACAAGGATCCCTCTTCTCTTCATGGTACAAGTATGAAGAGCATGCAAGACATCTCCGAGTAAGGTAGGCACAGGGTTGCGAGAGAGGAAAATCTTGATAGCATTCACATCTATGAGTAAGTCCGGATTAGGGAATAGTACTAACCCATAGATTAGAAGGGCCAAGACCTCCTCAAAGGCCTAGAAATCCAAAACATCCCAAAACAGCTGGGCCCTGTCTATTAGGAACTTGGCTAGAAATCCCTTGACTCCGCTTCTTGTTTCCTAATTGGATATCACGTCGGCCCATTTTAGATGCAAAGCTAAGGCAATGACTTATGGCTTCAGAACCTCTTTTAAACCTGTGAAAGGTACCTGGTCAAGAATGGGTATATTCAATAATTGAGAGAACTCTTCCATGGTAGGCACCAACTGATAGGCTGGAAAGGTGAAGCAGTGGTGCTCGGGATCAAAGAGCTGAAAGAGTACACCCATCATCTTCTCATAAAAGCTTGAAGTAACCAAGTTGAGAATTCGATCATGTCTCTTGGTGAACGCAGAAGTTTCAGGAACCCTTGCTATTAGTTCTTTGAGTTGGGGAGGTGTTCTCACAAAGCTGATTCGGATAGTGTTTCTACGAGCGGAAGCCATGATCTGCAAAACAGAACAAAGATAAAATCCCTTGGTCCTTGAAATGGTTAGTGTAATAAGAATGGATGCTATGTTATGATGCATGATGTTATGTTCAAACAGAGTAAATCACACACAAACCAAACACACAATAGTCCTTAGGTTCAAAGGCTTGCATGAGGTTAAAGGTAAGTACCCTCTTGAAGTTTAGTTGGTTTCAAACCTGTCTTAGAAAAGTAATTGGGTTCTAAGGATTCTCAATATCACTGATCATCCTCTATCGGACATTGTTTCAGCTCAGACAATCTTTTCTTGCGACCAAAATATCGCGAAAGTCTGATCTCAATGAGTTTAGCATAGAGTATCAACCAATCCTCAGCTTTATACCGAGGCCGGCTATCTCACTACTTTCTAATGGCCAAGTTTGTTCAACTAAGGTTCTAAGGTCCGTTAGTGCTTCACGACACCACGCGGCGGCCCCGTATTCTCTTTGTTTCCACACGAAGGATACCAATACCAACCAAAGTGTCACACCAACACAGCCATCGCTTAAACCATATCGGTATACGTCGTACAGTCTCCACGATCTTTTGTTGTTTACCTAATAAGTGTCCCCTAGATCCGGGTGTAGGATCTTTAACAATACCCAAGCAAAAAACCCTTAAATGTAAAGCAAACAAGTCAAACAAAAAAAGCAAGTAAAGGTGATCTAACCCTAAGGTAACCCCACTTATAAAGTCCCCAGCAGAGTCGCCAGTTCTGTGATATGGTGGGAGAACTGACTTTTTGTTTTATGTTTGATCGCAAGTGTTACGGATAGCAAGAGTCGCCACCGACTTTTCTTTTATCCAATAAGGAAATGTTAAAAAGCACAGGAAAGACCTTTAGAGATGTTTTCTTGACTTCGGGAGGTAGATTATGAAAAGGGAAGGTATTAGCACCCTTTTCATCCATGGTTTTCCATGGGCTCTTAGTTACTTGCTAGATCACTTGCTTTTATTTTGAAATGTGCTTTGTGGTGTGGGTTTTGAAAGTATTTTGAAAATGTGACTTTGTAATGATCCTCGTCTCTATAAGAATACGTACAAAGTGTTGGTTTCGAAAATAGTTCAAAGAGATGTGTTGGTGTATAAAATGTTTTTGTTGTGAGCAAGCAAATAACTAGGAGCGAATCTACCTACTCAAAAGGTCTTAGGTATTCTTTTCCTCTTCCTTTAGATGTTTCTATCTTACCATTGATTTGGCAAGAAGCCCCATCGTTGAATGTGAAGGGACAGGCGCGGGACGTTATTCTATAGTCATGGAAGGCAACCCATGGAATGTTTTAGCAAAGTCGTGTGAGGGACTAGATCGTTTATCGAAGGCAACATCGAGGGTCATCGAGGGACTACGATCTTTTATCGAGGGTATTTTGCTAAAACACCCATGTTCGAGGGACATGACTATTTTTCCGATAGGAAACAAGGTAGGATTACCCTAAGGGTGCTAGTGTGCAAGTGTGTTTGATTGTATGCATTTTAGTCTTGATTTCATATCTTGCCATACACATCCTAATTACTAGTATTTTATATTTGGAAAAGCGTTAAATTACGGAAATATAAAAGTCCTACGCTATTACAATATTTTAGGGATGGGGGTACATATTTACAAATGAGGGGGTTGCAAGAATTTAAATCCTATTTAACCATTACAACCATATTGAAATGTACAATGTGAGAGAGAAAAGGACTTGTTTAGAAAATGATTTTTTTGTCTTAATGAATTAAGAAAAAAGAAATAAATTAATTAATAAAAGAAAAATATTTTTATGTCTTTTTATAAAAAGGAATTAATATTAAAAATGAAAAAAAGGAAAATAAATGAAAGATAGAAAAAACATGTTGCTGCAAGCAAAACAACAAGGATCAGAAGTTCTGAAGCCAGGCGCGTGGTGACTCAGAAAGGAACGTCAGTGGAATCAGAAGTTCTGGATTTGTACACTCTGAGTTCCTGCAAGAAACGTCAGAGGGAAAGGACACAGAGGTTCTGGGTGGTATTCATACAATGAGCCAAAAGTCAGAAGTTCTGTATTGAGCTGAAACAGTGAGTGAACATCAGAAATTCAATGTGTTGTCAGCGTATGGAAAATAAAAAATTATGAGTGTTAAAACAGCGAGTCGAAGCATAAGAAGTTCAGTGTGTTTAACGTGTAGGGAGAACTCAGAAGTTCGTGCTGTGCTAAAACAGTGAGTGAGCATCAGAAGTTTTGTGTGTTAAAATGGTAAAGAGAACTCAGAAGTTCTGCGTGTTTAAACAGTGAGAAAATCCTAGAAATTCTGTGTGTTAAAATGGTGAATGAAAAACAGAAGTTATGTGTTAAATTTCAACTCTTTCATCATATTAATCAGCACATCAGCAATTTATTCAATCCTTAACAGCAAATCAGGAGGATAAAAGCACAGCAGTTTATAGAAGTTCTAATCCTAATTTTGAGTCTAGCCTTAATCAATAAGTTCTGATCCACAGTTTTCTTACTTATGCAATGATATGGACAACATTAATATTGTGATCTTTACATATTTAATAATGTTCTGAATGAGAAGATGCAAAGTCAGAAAGACTTACCTTGAATCTGGAACGTGTGCTTGGAACTTGAACTGCTGCCTTCAAATGTTCTGGAGTCAGCAAGAGCAACGGGAGAGAAAATGCCAAGTTCTTTGATTCAAATGGAAGAACAAAGGTTTTGTTTTCTGTTTGGGAATTCTGGATTTTTTTACGAAGGTTTCACAATTTTTATTTTCTCTCTTTTGACAATTTTCTCTCAAAAAAACAGCCCCTTGAAAGTGTGATGGAGCAACTTATTTATAGGTGAATTTGCTTTGGTTTTTTGGGGGAAAAACAAATGGGATTCAAACCTTTTTGGTATACTGTTTCATTGATTTTTAATCGCAGTTTTCGTATGCTAATTTGATGCAAATATGGGGTTTGAGAAAGTGTAGGCGTGGAATGGATCAGCAACTAATTGCAGGACTGTGATATTGCAGGGAAGCAGGTTGCTTAAACGAGGTTTTGGGATTTGGTGATGTTCTAATCGCAGAAGATCAGAAACGTAACCTCCATATGCTGAAGGGTCATGTTCTGACCGAAAGACATTGCTTCCATATGTTCTGATTGAAGCATCATGTTCTGAACCGTGTCTGCAAATTCTGATTGCACTCGCATGAAGGCTGGCCCAGAAGTTCTGAAGTATCATATTCTCTTAACACTTAGAAAATTTCCTAAATGTTTAGAAATTTGATTTTTTCAAAGTAATTTTCTGACTTCTGATTTTTTTGATGAACCAATTTCATGTCTTGATGAAATATAATTGCTGAAACTTGATTTGATCTAAAAGTTAAAGTTTGACTTTTCAGTGTGCTTTTGACCATTTTGCCCTTGTGGATGATTTTCTTGAAAAGTTGTAATTCAAGACTTGAAACTTGATAGAAGCAAGCCTGAGAGTCCAGGATGATCTTTTGAGAAATGAGAGGGAAAATTTTGGGGTACAACAATAGTCCTTTTGATTTTAACTTGAATCTTATCCGGACATTATTCCCAAAACATATGCTCTTGGAAAATTTGAACTCAAGGCGTCAAGTAATCAATCCAAATTAATTGATTCTCAATAAAGGCATATCTCCAAACTTATCCTCCAATCCAAACCAACTCTTGCATGATAAGCAATAATTATTTGAAAGAATGATGATAAATCCGCTAATCATGTCTTGTACCATGGCTCACACTCTTAGCGATTCAAACCACACGATATCCTGATCTTAAAACAAAATGAATGCTCTTGGGGAATCCCCGAAGGTGTGTGAGATCTGACATGAAAACCCTAACCAATCCTCCATTGATGAAAAGTTGATCCACAATAAACATGAATCAAAACCCTAATTCCTTCGCTCATTACTTGAAGAAGAAATCAGATGGAATCAGCTTTATTAGATATATACATCTCAGTGACTGTGAAACCCAAATACTACACGACCAATGAACTTTGAACCTCGGGAGCTTTATTGAATGCAATGTTATGTTAGATGACCTAATGAAAGGTATGCAGATGAAATGATAGTTTCGAAATGCATAAGCTAGGTAAAAGTGAAAGGGTAGGACAAATTTGGGGTATTACAGCTCCATGCAGCAATGTTGCGAAATCTGCATCTCGATCCATTGCGTCAGTCTCCATGCATCAATGTTATCCTCAAACTTTTTCCATTGTGTCAGTCTCCACGCAGCAATGAGTTTCTTTATCTATAATATAATATATTACGTCAGTCTCCATACAACAATATGTTCTTTCTTCGTGATCTAGCCCATTGTGTTAGACTCCATGCAGCAATGTTGCAAAATTTGCAATTCGACCCATTGCGTCATCCTTCATGCAGCGATGTTATCAAACTCCTTTCATTGCATCAGTCTCCATGCTGCAATATTGATATCAAACTTTTTCTATGATATAATCCATTGCGTTAGTCTTCAGGAAGCAATGTCATCATCAAAGTTTTTCTTCCTCGATTTAACTCATTGCATCAGTCTCCATGCAACAATGTTGTTATTAGTCTTTTTCTGCGATATAGCTCTTTGCATCAGTCTCCATGCATCAATGTGTTGTCCAACTTTATTTTATCCATCCCCTAGGTTGCAATGAATAAACAAAATCATATCAAACCAAAACTTACTATATTAGTCTCCAAGCATTCGTAAGTTGACTTTTCAAAACTTGTATCATTTACCTCCTAGGTTACGGTAAATATGCAAAATTTACAATCTCTTTTAGATACTGACAAATTATTTGTGTCGTCATATCTAAATTAAAACAAACTTTGGTGCAAACGCTGGTTAGATGATATATTGTCATCTACGCCTACTCTTCGTACCCATGGGAACGCTGTACAGCGTATCCTTATAATCTTTCAGACAAATTTTGGGGTCTTCCAATATTTAATAAATTTCCGATAAGAACATGCAAGACCTGCGTATTCTTGCACTATTCAACCAAAAATTAATTAAATAGGGGCAGTTGTCATACTCCAAATTTTCCCTACTCTTATATTTATATTTAGGTTTCTTTTAAATAAATCATATTATTTTAATTGTTGTTTCTATGGGGGAGTAAAACATGGAAAAGGGGTGTGTAGATTTAAAATGGACCATCAATATCTGATGGCACATTAGACTTTAATAAAAGTCTATTTCAGATTAAATAAAGGGAGGTGCATGTTATTGAAGAAATCTTGAGTCATTTTTAAAATCAGAATGACCCATTTAGAATTGAATGGTGTATAAAACAATTTATTTTGTTTGAAACCTAATATAATTAAAACTATATGGCCCATTTCGATTTTTGGATTTGTTTTAAAAAAATGGTTTGTTTTAACTGTAACGTTATTATTATTATTATTAACATTACCATTATTTTGTTTTAATTAATTATACTAATACTTATTATTATTGTAACTAATTATTACATTTCAAACTTAGTTAATATTGGTTTCTTGTTATAAGAAAAAACGTTAAGGCCCAATAAACTGAATATGTAAGGCCCGTTCAGTTTTGCATTGGTTTGGGAATTATTTTATTTTTTATAACATTATTATTATTAATAACTATCATTATTTTGTTATAACTAATTATTATTAATGATTTTTTAGATCATTATAATTTAATTAAAATTTTGTTTAGTATTAAACAAAGAAGTCTTTTTTGCAAGCCAAAACTTCTAGCCCATTTTAGTTTTAAGAAATTGTGTCTTTTCTTTTGATTTGAATGTAATGGTCTGGCAACTTGTGAAAAATGTTGGGTCATTAGAAGTGCAAGTCGAAATCTGAATTAGAAAATACTTGACCCAAAACCAAATCACATGAACGTGCATTGTATCAATCGAATAAACTAAATACATGTTTAAAGCTCAAAAACCAATACTGTTCAAATTAGATCTTGTAGCAATAAAATTTCTAGAACAAATCAAACAAAAACGGGAAATGAATTAGAATAATATCATGCTTAATACAGAAACAGAGTTCAAAACAGAAACTACATTAAGGGTTTATATAATTTATAGACAAAATCATACAAATACAAAACCGAAATTAAAATCTTATTTCTTAAAACGCGCTTCTAAACCTAGTATCCTTGTGAACAAGGTAGATAAGAGGTGCCTAACACCTTCCCCTCGTCTAGAACCGAGTCAAGACCAAGAATCTCTGAACCTTTTTTAGGTTTATTCATTTATACTCTATTCCTTAGGATAAAAATTAAGGGTGGTGACTCTTATTTCAAAACCAGTTACAACACATAGCTATTTTGAAACCAATAAAGTAAAAGAAAGACAAAGAGAGCAAAATTTGAATGCAAACGTCCAATGATTTATTAAATGAAAATATGTGGATGAAAAATGATAACCCTAACAAATGGACCGTTGTGTAAGGCACAAGGCTTAAAGTTATTGTTCAAATTACATAACCAAAAACTTAAAAGCAATAAAACAGAAAATAGCATTTACTCTTGACTAAAGGAGATTGGTATAAAGTCTTCATCCTTCCAATTGTTGAGCCCATTGTCGATAGTAGGGAAAATCCAATTGTCTATGTCACAGTCGTTATCAGCATCTTCCACAATGTTGACTTGATTTTTGTGAACTCCATCGTTGTTGATGCGGAATGGTGGTCTCCCAGAATTAGCACGAGCATGATGGACAACCCTCTGAGCCTCTAAGGTGAAACCTAAACCAAATTTGTCGGACTTGTAAGGAATTTCGAGAAGCTGACCCCAAATCGTGCCACCACCTTCTTCTACCACAACCTTAGCGTCTTTTAGAGAATCCATTCTTGGTGGAATGTCGGTGACCTTAGGAATAGTAGGAGCAGCTTTAGCAACAAGGGTTGTCTAAGGAATAACTTCAAAGGTCTGGCAAGGAGTCTCGAGGAATTCACCATTCATCTCAACATACTTGAAGGAGTTCAAATGGCTCACCATATATTCTTCTTCACCATAAACTGTAATGATCTTTCCTTTCACGGAATACTTCAACTTTTGGTGTAAAGTAGAAGTAACAGTGTCTGCCCCATGAATCCAAGGGCGTCCAAGCAAACAGGAATAAGCTGGATGAATATCCATCACATAGAAAGTAGAGTCGAAGACCTGGGAACCCACTTTGATGGGAAGATCAACCTCTCCATGCACCATTCTTTTTGAACCATCAAAATCTCTTACCACAACGTCACTGGGTTTTTGCACAACACCTTCATAGTCAAGTTTTTCTAAAACAACTTTTGGTAATATATTCAATGAGACACGTGTGCCCACTAACACATGAGATAAGGTAGTGCCCATACACTCAATAGAGAAATGAAAGGCCTTATTATGGTCCCTTCCTGTGGGAGTTAAATCAGCATCACAAAATCCTAGCCTATTATCAGTTGTCAGACTAGCAACACAATTTTCGAACTGATCAACAGAGATTTCATGCGGTACATGAGCAGATTTCAGAAACTTTACCAAAGCCTGAGCATGGGCTTCAGAGCACAACAACAGAGATAGCATAGATATTTTGGAGGGGGTCTACCCCAACTGTTCAACAATATTATAGTCACTCTTTCGAATAACTTTCAATACTTCATCCACCTCTTGCTTGGAGGTATCTTAATTAGTAACCTCTTTCGGTGCCTCAATCTAGGCAGGCTCAGTCATATATTGTTTGCCTCGAGTCTCAGTAGTTGATTCAGTAGTAGTGATATGAACAGGTGTAGTAACAACCTTTGGAGAGATCTTTGGAGATGAAACTCTTCCACTTTTTGGTAATCTTACTAGTCCCAACAATATTTCCAACATTGGGATCAGTAACTTTAATATTTTCATCTTCGACAGCCTATGGTTCATTCTTGACACCATGGTAGTATACATCAGCTCCATAATTCCAAGGGATATCTTTGTCAGAGGAATATGGAATTAGCCCAGGTGCGGTAATGATTAGAGGAGAAACCCTATGCTCGACAGTAATCCTCACAAGACCCTTAGAAGTGATCCTTACAGGAGTACCAAAAATTGCAATCACAGACATGTCTTTAAGCTTCAGTCCTTGAGAGATATTTTTACATAAGCTCTCCACACAAGGAGTCTTATCAAATAGAATTGCACGGTCATCCATCAAATGTTGAATACCTTCTTTTAGTAGTACATAGCCATTGGATTGGGACGCACAGTAGTAGCAGTTTTCAGCACAACCCGGAAACAACTGGCTTGCAACAACTTCTTTTTAACAATCATCAAAGGAGTAGTCAAGTCACTCATAGCAGAAACATAAGAAATATCATCAATAATATTAACGCCTTTGTCATGATTAGGCATAGGTGGAATGATCATATTAGGAGTCTCAGGAGGATCAAATTCAATCTCCTTAAATTCAACGCCCAAGAGTTGTTAGTGTCATGTCCGGGACTATTGGAATGATAAGCAAACCTTTCATTATGATTTGCATGAAGGTACTTTCGAAACTCATTCCAGTGGACATACCATGGAGAAGAAAATCCTACGGGCAGGATATTATTGGTCTACTATGGAAGCCGATTGTTATCAGCATTCTCGGACCTGTCATAAGTTCCAAATCTATGTTGATAAGGTGCACGTACCTCCAGTTCCTCTGAACGTCTTGACGGTACCTTGGCCTTTTGCAATGTGGGGTATCAATATGATTGGTGAGATCATACCTACTGCGTCCAACGGGCATCGTTTCATCCTGGTAGTTATTGATTACTTTACAAAGTGGGTTGAAGCAGCTTCCTTTGCTACAATAACCAAGAACGTCGTGGCACGGTTTATTCGGCACAATCTGATCTGTCGATATGGTGTACCAGAGAGAATCATTATGGACAATGGTACAAATCTCAACAATACAATGATCACTGAGCTCTGCAAACAGTTCAAGATACAGCATCACAACTCTTCTCCCTACCGTCCGAAGATGAATGGGGCTGTGGAAGAGGCTAATAAGAATATCAAGAAGATTGTGCAGAAGATGACGGTGACATACAAAGACTGGCACGAGATGTTACCATTTGCTCTTCATGGGTATCGTACCTCAGCACGGACGTCAATAGGGGCAACACCCTATTCCTTGGTATATGGCATGGAAGCAATCTTACCTATTGAGGTCCAGATACCCTCTCTTCGTATTATGAAAGATGCAGGTTTGAGCAAGGACGATTGGATCTAGACCCGGCTTGATCAACTGAACTCAATCGACGAAAAGAGACTTACTGCCATTTGTCATGGTCAAACGTATCAAAAACGAATGATCAAGGCATTTAACAAGAAAGTCAGACGACAAGAGTATCAAGTTGGGGATCTGGTAATCAAACGTATCATACTGCCACAAGGTGATCCCATGGGAAAATGGACCCCTACGTACGAAGGGCCATTTGTGGTTAAGAACATTTTCTCAGGAGGAGGTATGATTCTAACCACCATGGATGGTGACGGCCTTCCTCACCCCGTCAATGCAGACATAGTGAAAAAATACTACGCATAATCAAAGACCCACTAGGTTGACTGGCCTAGGCAAAAATAAGGGCTTCCCGGTGAACCAAAAGGGTTCGGGCAAAAATAAGGGATGAAAATGAAAAAATGTACACCCGGCAAGTCGAAAACCTGAAAAGGCGGCTTGGGCAAAAAAGGGTATCCCGCTGGACTAAAAACCCGAAAGGGCGGTCCAGGCAAAAATTAGGGATCAAAGGGTAACACTTTGTCTCATTGGATCATCTTGCAACCATACACCGGTATCAACTGTCAAGCTCGGACGACACTAATCAATCTGATCTACCTTCAACCAAGTAGCAAAGTGATAAGACGCTCAAAGACATAGGGGCAATAGAAGAGTTGGAGCTCAGTGGGGTTATTCACATAGCTGTTTTTCTTTATTTTTCACAAATTGTATAAATTCTATCATTCGGCGGCGTTCTCTTACTAGGACGTCAGCCTCTTGTACAAAAACGCCTATTTACAGGCCAACTTCAAAGTCAATACAATTCATTTTCACAAAGAAATTTTAAATTATTTTCCTTTTTCTGTTTTGTTTTGCAAGAACGTCCAATGGTTCATTTTTTGATATATGCATTTGACAATAATTGTTGCTCATAAATATTTACGTGCGAAACAAAAGACGATTACTCGTAATTTCAGAAACAGGGGCAAACAAGAAAATGTCCAGACCTTACAATTTCTCTATTCACCAGGTACAGGAATAAACCTAGCTGAAGAATGTGACTAAGGTACATTCACTCCCCGCAGAGTAAGAAAAGGACAGTGGTGTTAATTCTCCCCAACTGAGGCTCACAACCGCGAATGAGTCGGTAAGAGTCTCCCCAAGAAGAGTTTATCTATCACCAGCACTGGAAGATTATCCCCAGTAGAGTCTGGAAGATTATCCCCAGTGAAGTCGCCACTAAAAGATTATCCCCAACGGAATTCATTTCTTCCACAAACAGGAAATTTATCCCCAACAGAGTTCATCATCGCCATCAACGGTAATTCATCCACAGCCGAGGGTATTTCTCCAAGATCAGCAAATCCTTAGCAGAGCATTTCTTCCCCACAGAGTCATTCTCTCACCAATATATTCTTCAACAAGATTATTCTCCTAATCATCTTCAGTCGTTATCCCCAGTGAGCGAAACTCTTCATATTCTCCAGCAGCAATCCGGGATTTATTTTCTCTAGTTAGAGAACATCATAAAAACATTGCACATCCATACATCATGACATGCATATATGCATCATACAACACCGTCTCATTTATTTTGAGAACATCATTTCCTGATACATATCATGCATCACATACAGCTAACCTTTACCTTTCAGGAAAGATATAATCAAATTCTCACAAAACTCAAGCTATGAAGCCCGGGTACAACCGAATAGTATCTTGATTTCTACAGCATATTGTGAAGCCTGGAGAACGACCGGATAACAATATCAGACTACCGCGAAGCCTGGATTATGACCAGATAGTGGTATCTCTTAAAAGCAAGCTATGAAGCCCGGATTCGACCGAATAATAGTTTAATCCCCAGCAAGCCGTGAAGCCCGGATTACAACCGGATAGCAGCTCAGCAAGTACCATGAAGCCTGGATTCGACCAGATAATGGTATTATCATAAACACCAGCCATGAAGCCTGGATTACGACCAGATAATGGTAGAAGACATTGTGAAGCCTGGATTACGACCAGATAACAACCAAAGACACCGCAAAACCTGGATTACGACCAGATAGTGGTATATCTTTAATACAAGTTATGAAGCCCAGATTAAAACCGGATAGTACCTTGATTTCCTCTGAACACCATGAAGCCTGGATTCGACCAGATAGTGGTATGAGACGTCGCGAAGCCTGGATTACGACCAGATAGCGGTAAGAGACACTGAAGTCTGGATTACGACCAGATAACAGTGAGGGACACTGTGAAGCTTGGATTACGACCAAATAGCAGTTTACTCGGCCAATTACTATGAAGCCCGGATTCGACCAGATATTAGTAGGACCAATAGTCAAAGGGAAGCCCGGATGCGACCGGATAACCACTTGATCTCTTCTAAATCCTGGATTTCGACCAGATAAGAAGTAAGGTATTGTGAAGCCTGGATTACGACCAGATAGCGGTACAAGACATTGCGAAGCTTGGATTTCGACCAAATAGCAATTTTACCTGGACAGTTACTAAGAAGCCCGGAGTCGACCGGATATTAGTATGCCCAAAATACAAGTTGAAGCCCGGGTGCGACCGGATAACAACTTAATTCCTTCTGAAGCCTGGATTACGACCAGATAAGAATCGAGAAATTGCGAAGCCTGGATTACGACCGGATAGCAAGTATAATCTCATCTCCCCAGTAAGTCACTGTAAAGCCTAGATTACGACCAGATAGCAGTCGGTCTTATCACCATGAAGCCTGGATTACGACCAGATAGTAGTTCACTCCCACCTCTTCAATAGAGATGATTCCTCAGTAGAATAACGGACGACCGAAGCTCATAAAATTCAAAACAGAGATGATTCACCAGTAGAATAACGGACGACTGAAGCTCCTAAAATTCTATTTCTCCTAAGACAAAGAACAGTATTCCCCCAGCTGAATCTTCCTCAACAACAGGTATACAAGCTCTCGCTAAGGAATCTATTATGCAATCGACACTCCTTCGGATGGCATCTTTAAGCCCATCTCCCGTCATCAATCTCCAAATGGAATCTATAAGCCCATTCCCGACGTCACAAGACAAGTACCACTTTATGCGAGTGCAAATTTCTGGGCACTCTAGCGTTCAATCATCTTCCACCTTCAGATCACGAAAGGTAGACAAGCCAATCTAAATCCTCAGGTTTAAGAAGATTGAACAGGGGAAGTTGTTGTACCCCAAAATTTTCCCTCCCATATTTCTCAAAACATTTCAAGAAAGATCCACAAGTTGCTCAAGGAAGTCCAAGGGTTGACCAAACAAGCTCTCTCTTAAGGCAGTCTACCTCAAATTAGGGTTTCATGTTGCATCAAGATACTTGAGTCCAAGGGATCTCAAATTCTCACCATTTTCCTAATATGTTCTCAATATCATCCATGTCAAGTTTCAAGCCCTACAGAGAAATTTTGCTCAGTCAATTGCTCAAAGGCCTGAAAATTTACTGTGCTAGGGCAAAAGTCAACTGTGGCCCACATACAGTCAAACTTCAAGATTTTTGGTCAACATCCTCATTTTGAAGTATATTTAATCATTTGATCAAGGGTTGATCATGGTTCATCAAGGATTGCTCATAATTCATCAAGAACCAAAAGTTGCTAAATTAGGGTTTTGCAAGAAAAGTCAACTCAACTTTAACCAAGCATAACTTTCTCATACTTTATGATAAATGACCCATCCAAAGCTCATTTTGAAGAGGATGTCATGCTTTACAATCAATTTTCATCTCCCAAGTTCAAAATATGCACTCACAAGAAGTTATGAATTTGGACATTATAGGTCATTTTGAAAAGTCAACAAAAACACCTTTTTTGTAAAAGCTTCATACATGAACATGGAATGCCAATTTGAGATGATACCAAAATGGTTGCTTAGAGGACATCTCAAGATTTCTAAAAAGTCCAAGAACACCTTCAAAGAGTCAAAATTAAGGAAGTTATGCATTGATGAAGTTGACTTTTTTTGTAAAATTGCCAAAAGTCAACTATGCCTCAAAATGCAATTTTTGCCAAATGGGCCCAATCTTTTGCACTTGTTTTGAGTTGGCAACATGGTCCACGAGCCCTAGCCTTTTCCACTTGTCATTATCTTGTTTTTATTATTTATTTGGATTTTTATTTGAATTAAATCATTTTAAATCAAAAAAAAAATCATAGAAAATCCAAAATATTGAAATTCAAAGATCTTGTGCTTGTTTCAGGTCCTATATACAGCTAGCATGAGATTGAATTCGTGTAAAGGCTTGGAGTGCACAAAAGATTGGTTTTAGGCCATTTTTGGAATGATTTTAAAGGGAATCAAATCAAAATCAAATTCAATAATGGAGGAAGATTGTGATCACATTGACAACCCTAATTCATTCCTCAGTACATATAGAAGATATGCAGACCTAAAGCAAGGCTAGAGAGAGGCGCAGCATATAGAACAAAACTTGGGAAAAAAAGAAAAAGTGTTGAATCGAATTCCTAGTTGCAGGCAATTTCAAGATCCTTTGACCATCCCAATCGCTTCCTGGGATCACCAGCAAGCAAAACCAACCCAGAACAAGCATTTCCAGGCCTTGAAACTCACTGTAAGTCAGCCACAACCTTGGGCTTTTCTTGAATTCGAATTTCATGATTTAGACATTGATAGCACGAATCAATCATATATTCTTGATCCTTAGAACATTTGCAAACTTTCTATAATGTTTAATTGCATTTATATGGACTGTATGAGAGTTCACCATTGTTAGGGTTTGGAGCCTCGATTTGGGATTTTTGTTTACAGGCAAAATTGGGCCATGAAAGGGCCACCATTGAACTCAGCAGGTCCAGACGGATCCATCCATGGCCTTGGTTTTTATTTATCATGTTTGTATTTGATTTTGAGAATGACAGGGGCTGTAGCTACGGACATACGTCCGTAGGTAAAAGTGTTCAAGTTTTACCAATAGATCCTTGGAGAAGACGAAGACGTGGCGAATAACCATTCGCCTATTTGAAAAAACGCGCGCTGAATTGATATATATTGCCTTTTTAATATTTAATTATTGTTTTGTATTATTATAACAACTAACACAAATGGCCCAGTGGTAGCCAGGCAAGCGTTAAGGCGTTGGCGAGCTTGAGGTCAGGGGTTCGACCCCTGCCTCCAACGTTTGCATTTTTCTTGAATTCTTTCTGCAGATCCCATGTTCCACAAAGACCAAGGACTACCATACGTCTTCATAATCCAACTGGCCAAGTGTCTTGAGATCCAGATCTGATGGCTATCATCTGAAGGAGCACCAAAGGCCTTAGTCAATGCATGGTGGAGAATCTGGCCAGTCAACGTGGACCTTTGGTTTTGGGCCCAGAAACCTGATTTTCACACCCCTTTCAGATTGCTTCCCAGGCCCATTTTCTCTATATCTTTTCTTTTTTTCATATTTTATTTACTTATTTTGTTTACTAACAAATTAATTATTTTCTTTTTATCAAAAAATAACAAAAATTATTTTCATCCAAATTAAATTTAGGATATTTATTTTTTATCAAAAAAAATTAAATTAATTTAATTAGGTTGTTAATTTTAGATAACTTTAATTCTTTTTGCAAATAAATTAAATAATTAGAAAATTAGGGTTTTGTCTAAACTTAATTATATTTTATTTTTCTTAAAAATAACCAAAAACCAAAAAATAGGCCATGTAATTATTTTTATTAATTAATTTTGTACTTAATTTAAAAATCTAATTCTTTTCTTAAAAAATAATTAAAAACAACAAAAAAACAAGTTTTCTTT
The DNA here is from genome assembly GCA_948472305.1 of Vicia faba. Classification (NCBI taxonomy): domain Eukaryota; kingdom Viridiplantae; phylum Streptophyta; class Magnoliopsida; order Fabales; family Fabaceae; genus Vicia; species Vicia faba. Next base: position 208,760,159 of record OX451738.1, on the reverse strand, counting down.
TGATTAGGTTAGAAGGGTCAAAACCCTAATTCTCTCTCGTTCTAGTTTCATCGCGCGCGCTTTATTGTTTTATTTTTTATCCTATTAATGTAACTCCTCACAAGTTGTAATAGTTAATTAGGACTTTTATTTTCATTTATCGCTTTATTATTTAAGGGTTTGTTTTTGGCTATGTAAATACCTGAAGCCTTGTAATAGCGTAGTTTAATTTCTGCACTTTTAAATTTCGCAAAATATTAACTGTTAGATGTATGATTAGGGTTGCATGACAAAAATGTATGTAAAACTTTAAAACAGTTAGATAACCCTAAAATGTGCAAAGATAATAACTTGAAATTGAATCACTCGCACATACGCACTCCTAGGGTACACTCCCACTTGGTTGCCTTCGGTAAACGATCATTGAGTATAGGGTATTTTAGTGGTCGTCCTTTTTGTCTCAAAGATCAAAGTTTCCTCGGAAAGGTTGCCTCGGATATTGTTGCCTCGGATAATTGATCTAAGACATTAGGGTTATTACTAAGACGTCCTAACATTGCTTTAGTGATCGTACGTCCCTTTCGAATTAACCCTCAAAACTCCGACGACGGTGTTACCTACTCACTAATAGTGGGATAGTGTTGTCTAAAGGAAACGAACATAGAACGGTTCTTTTTTCGAGTAGGTAGATTAGTTCTTAAGTACTTGCTCAATCAAAACAAACTTTTTTTTCACACCTACACTCTTTTACAAACAAAGTTTTCAAAAACACTTCGTAACACTCTTGAAGACAGAAGCAAGAGTTAAATCGAAGTTAAAACAAAAACTTTTCAAACCACACAAACATAAAGAAGCAATTTTGAAAATGATGAGCAAGTACCTAAGAGCCCGTAGAAAAGTACGGATAGAAAGGGTGATAATACCTTCCCTTTCTATAATCTACCCCCCATACTCAAAATCTTGAAAAATGAATTTTCTGTGCTTTTTTCCTTTCCAGCTGGATAAAATAAAAGTCGGTGGCGACTCTTGCTTACCGCGACATTTTGCAAACAAAAAAAACGCAAAACACAAACCAGTATTAAACAGTCGGTTCTGCCACCGTATCACATTGTCTATAGAAAGCTGCAACCAAATCTTCCCAGGTACGAATATTGGTACCTTCGAGTTTATAATAACATTCCAAATGTGTTCCAGACAGACTCTCTTGAAAGAAATGCAACCATAATTTCTTGTCAGTAGTGTATGGTTAAATTTTCGAACATATGATCTCAAATGCAACTTTGGGCAAGAAACGCCATCATACATAGAAAATGTATGAGTTTTGAACTTAGGAGGAATGACGAATCCTGGGACTAAACCCAATTCTTCAAAGTTCAAGCCAGGTAGCTTCTGGATCTCCATAGCTTTCAGACGCTTTTCTAATAGCTTATATTTCTCGCCAGCAGGGGGATATTGTTCATCCAAATAATCCTCTTCCTCTTCATTAGAATATTTGTCATAACCATGATTGCTTTTTTCAATTTTAACACTCTTACCATCTTCAACCTGTTCGTCATCTTCGTCCAATGGGATATCAAGATCTTGAGCTTGTTTGACCGGACCTCTGAAATTTCTCCCCATGTTAAGGATGATGATTGGTTTCTTTGTCTTCTTTTTCTTCTCATTGATGAGCGCCTTCAGTTCTTCTTGCCCTTTGTCTAATCTTAGGAACATATCTTGGAACTGAGCATTATGAGCCTGGAGTTCTTTGACTATCTGTTCGAGAGCCTATTATGCAATGATATGTATGACATGTAGATGCACGTGCAATGATTTCAAGGATCTTGTGAGATTTTAAATTTGTTAATCAAAAGGGAACAAAAACAAAGATTATTATTAGTAAGTTCAAACTATACTGCCTCTTAGGGTTACAATGAAAACAAAAAGGGTTTCAAGGAAACAAATTATGAACTCCTAAGACTCAAAACTCAAGTATCCCATGGACGCTTCCTCTTTGTGTTGACACATGTATTAAGGCTCTGCTCTTCGTGAAGTTGTTTTGTCAGCTCCAATACTTTATTCTCACTAGCATAGAACTAAGTCTCAAAGGAGTCCATTTCTTCTTTCAGTTGAATCAAAGACTTATGTATCTCTTCAAGGTCAGTACGCATATCTGGATGAAAAATGGTATGAGGTATATCTCCTTCAACAACAGGCTCCAATAGGGCATTATAAGATTTTGAGCATGAGATCACACCCATCTGAGGTAGGGCTCCAAAGGGATGGAGTTTTTCTGTCCCAAATTCTTGCTATCAATCTTATTCACCATGCCCCAAGCATGTATAAACCTTTAACGGTAACCTTGGGGATCGTTCTTGTAATCGAATATAATACCCAGGATAAGCATATCATGAGGATCGTCTCTTCGAGCAAAACCAAATTGACGTAGTGCTAGAGTAGGGTTATAAGTAATACCTCCCCTTATGCCAAAGAGTGGCACATTTAGAATTCCCCACAACGGTCAATAATAGTGATGTCCTCCCGAGATCGGGGACACTAATAGATATCTAAATGAGAGAGTGACATCATCCTTCGAGACTACTTCAACCCTTATTCATTCTTCATCACTAATCGGGGAAGGTGAAAAATAAACCACCTGGATAGTAAAGTTATGCAACACATGAGAGTCCCTCGCTTTCTCATAGTACGAGTGTGAAAAAAGTGCAAAATATCTCCAAGCAAAGTAGGCACAAGATTATGAGTAAGAAATATTTTGACGGCGTTCACATCTATGAGTTGGTCTGGATTAGGGAATAGTATCAAACTATAGATCAACAGATCCAAGATCTCCTCAAAAGCACAAAAACTCATAGCATCTAGAAACAGCTGATCCTTCTCCATAAAAAATTTAGCAATAAGACCTTTAACTCCACTTCTTGTTTCCCAATTAGACACAATGTCTCACTGCTTAAGATGTAAGGCTGCTGCAATAACTTTAGGTTTTGGAACTTTCTTTAAATCGGTGAAGGGTGCCTGATCAAGAATAGGTACTCCAAGTAGCTTAGAAAACTCTTCCATTATGGGTACCAACTGATAATCTAGGAAGGTAAAACATTGATGCTTAGGATCAAAGAACTGGAACATAACACTCATCATGTCTTCTTCAAAATCGGAGGTAAGCAAACTGAGTAGATAACCATGCCTCTTGGTGAATTGAGAGTTTTTGGGAACCTTTGAGAATAACTCCTTAAGCTTGGAAGGTATCCTCACAAAGTTGATTCGGATAGTATTTTTGCGAGCGGAGGCTATAACCTGCAACAAGGAACAAAGATAAATCCCTAGGTCCTTGAAATGGTTAGTGAAAATGTTATGTTATGACGATATGATATTATGATGTTATGTTCATGTTTAAATAAGTAGCAAACACAAACAACTTACATAAGAGCCTTAGGTTTAAAGGCTTGCATGAAGTCCTTAGGTAAATACCCTTCCCCACTGAAGTTAAGTTGGCTTAACATGTCCTAAACTAGTAACCAGGTTCTAAGAATCATATCACGGATCTTTCTCGCAGGCTTTATTTTAGCATGGCAACCGGCTTGCTACTGTTTACCATGAAAAATGGTAAACAACCGCTGATCTTCCAAAAGGTAACTTATTTGGTGACTCGCAGGATCGATCAGATTGATCCTAAGACATGGTTGATTTTTAGAGTTTAAATGCTTTGAAATAGAGAGTTTCGACTAATCCTAATAGTGATTAACACAAGTAAAGTAGAGACACTTTAAGTAAATTGCATGGAGAAAAGCTTGATAAAGTAAATAAAAGCATTAAAGGCTTGTTAAATAAATGACTTCGACTGAGATAAATAAGTGAAAGCGGTAAATTTCTTGAATGTAAAAGATTTCGATTAAGGTAAATGGTGTTTCACACATACATTCTCAATGATTCTTTCTCTCACGCTGGGTACTTGAATCTAAATGAGTGACTTGTATATAATGATGAACACACTTTATAACTACGTGAACAATTAGTATTTATACTAAAAATCCTAAGTAACTACTGGGCAGTCACACCGCTTCGTGGTGACACCACATGGCACGCTCACAACCTTTGACGCCTACTTCCACGACACGTTGCGCTTGGTAACTACTGGGAACCGTTTTCCCTCCAACAATTCAAAATTCAAACCGTTCGATCTTGGGCATCAGGGACCTTGGTCGAAAGGTTGCTCCTTCGATATCGAAGACAACATGATTCTAACTTAGAGGAATTTCTTTAAGTATCTTGTCATTCTTTGATGAGCCTTCGATGTGATCAGCTGATCGAAGCCTTCTTGTGTAGGAAACTCTTCTAACTCATAATTAATTATCTATATGATAATAGAACATGGGTGTCTAATTTAGGAGCCAACAAATTGCCCCCCAAGAATGTCTTATTTTGACGCTTAGAAGAAAGAGGCATTCTTTGATATTCCATTCGACACCTGTCCTTCACTCTCAGCCACAAATTAGTTTGTGCGCTTTTCGTCTCCTACCAACCATCTGTAAATCTCAAAAAATCATCATTTCAACTTTTCCCAAGACGTCACTTCAGTAAGGCACTTTTCACGCACGATGGCCTTTCATACGCTGTCATCATGACCATTCTCTGAAATCGAGGAAGCATGCTGCAATGTTTCTGTTTTTCAGAACGGTTATAGCGCCAAATGCGTGCCACGTGCCCCGCTCCCGTCTGTGGCATTAAATGACCTCGAGCCCTGTGATTTTTCAATCACTATAAATAACACTAAGTGCTTCATTTGGACTCTTTACGCTTTCTTGCATCCAAACCTTCAATCGAACAAAATTTTCTGCAAACAACCCTTTGCTTCTTCCTCTCCAAACCCAGTAATCTTTATTCTTCATCCACCCTCATTTTAAACCAAAAATGTCCTCACGTACTCGTGCTCCCAATGCCCAAAGAGCTAGCATTCTCTCCAAGACTTCTCAACCGGAAACCTTCTCAACTGCCCCGGTAGTTAATTCCATGGGAATGTGAAGGGTTCCTGAACCCATGGGTGATGCTGAGCGCGAAACCTATGGCTCTCAACTGCTGATCCCTTTTGGGTATTCCAACCAGGTTTTTGCCATGTCAGGCCCTCTTTCAACATGCATTACTGACCCTACAAAAATTGAGGGTTTCTTCCCCGCGCACGAGGCACTCAAACCCATTGGGTGCTCAAAGAAGGCAAAAGATGATACTGAAGATCCTGCGAAAGAGAAAATAGATCTTCGGTTTTTTAACAGGGGGGTTAGGGCTTTTCGATCTAGCCCTAGCCTTACACCAGAATATACCGCTTGGCTCAACAAGATGGAGAAGTGTCGGGCTTCGATTTGGAAAGGCATGGGCATTTATGACTTGGTCATGTTGTCTAAAACTGGTCTTAACTACTGTCCCGACATGCTGGTAGCTTCATTGCTGTTTTGGGACTACACTCACTATACCTTCCACTTGCCTTGTGGAATGGTTACGCCCACCCTCTTCGATGTGGCCGCAATTGCTGGTCTTCGACCAACTGGGAACTACTTCGACCCAGAGGAAATGTCTGAAGACCAAATTGGGTTTTCTGCTACCAAACCCACCTACACCACCTACACCAATCATTACCACGACAAATCGACGGTTGTGGTGACTGATGTGGAGCACATCGCGTTTCTAGCCCTTTGGCTGTCGCGCTTTGTGTTCTGCACGAAATCCCTGCAGGTGACGAAGAAGATGGTCACCCTTGCTACTCAGCTTCATCAGGGCCAAAACATCTGCTTAGCCTAATTAATATTGGCGAACTTGTACGAGTCGATAAGAAATGGAGCGGCTCAATTAAAAGTAATCAAAAATAGAGCCAGCCTGCTGCTTGCTGGTCCCTTCTGGCTACTTCAACTCTGGCTGAATGCCACTTTCGAGTCTTTTCTACCCCAGAAGACTCAAATAAATGAAAAGGCTCCTGAGATAGCCAGAAGGCGCGTTGAAGGCACCAGGCTTGCCTTATTGACTCCTACTGAGGATGGGCTGGAACTACAAAAGACCTTTTCCAACTTCGTTCAGATGTTTGCGGGGAGGAAGGAATTCACTTCGACCATGGCCCCTTTCGTCGGTCGAAAGTGTGATCCAGGATGGTTTACCAGGCCCCATCCTAAATCACTAGAGGATCCTCACTTCGAAGAGCATACAACAATGTGGGAAGCGTTTCTCACTCCAAGGATAATGCCGTTGCGTTTCAAGAGTTCGAAAAATCAGCTGAGCCTGATTGCCTACCAGCCGAATCTTGTCTCTCGACAATTTGGCATTATCCAATCGCTTCCTTATCCAATTTATCCTCGGGAGAAATCATTGTTGTTCTTTTCTAATGACTACTCTGAAGACGCCGCCACTAGGCATATTAGTAGGTACGTTGGTCGGACCGTACTATCATTGTTCGACTACCAACTCAACTTCCTCTGTTCACCAGCTTTTGAAGACTGGTGGAAGAGATATTACGTCGAAGAGTTCCTTGATGAGAAGGACTTTGCAGACGAACTCAAGAAGTCCTTTGTCATGGTCCTCGATAAAATAAAGAAATGTACGTTCCCTATTCAAATTATATTTGTCTTTTCATTTCGACTCATATCTGTCAATTATAACTTGTGAACGTTTCTCCTTCAGTTGTTCGAAAACCTGTGGCTAAGAAGGCCACAGACAGCAATCAGGGTGGAGGTCCCTCTGCAAAACCTCCAGTACAGGTAACAATTTTTTCTTGTTTCCCTCTTTGGTTTTAAACATTCTGGTTTTTGATGCTGTGTTTTAAATCGACTCCATTTTGGATTTTCAGGAACCTGCGCCTAAGAAGCGACCCATATTAACGGTCGAAACTTCGAGTGGCGAAGAGGAGGAATCTCCTAATGTTCCTCTCAAATGGAGAAAGCTGAAAAAGGCTGCTCCTGCGCCTGAACCTCGACCTGTGATAAGAACTAAAGTCACAGGGAATAAACCCAGGCCGCCCCCTGTGATTATCAAAGAACCCACGGAGGAGGAGCTAAATGTCTTGCTCAGGAACCCTGTTGAGAGCGACAACTCTAGCCCTGGGGCTGAGGTTCCTTTACATGTAATGTCTCCGACCACTTTTAACTTAAGTGTCGATGATCACCTTCGATTATGCATCCCTCTAATCAGAATATTTTTCCTTTTCTATTTTTAGGAAACGGCTGGCACTTAAGCGCCAGCTGGGCATCCCGTCGAAGGTTCTGGTACCTTCGTAAACAGCGCAGGGGAACCTACCTACAATCCTTCTTCTTTCGTCAGTTCTGCTAACGAAGTGAATCAAACTTCGGAGTCGCAGGACTCTGCTGACCATAGAAGACAACGCGAAGAGGAACTGGTGTATGATGAGTTTCTTGCTAAGACAGAGGGTGCCCCTGAGAAGCACCACCAGGAGGAAGTTCAAGTGGTCAACGAGACAGAAGAGCAACATGATGAAGAGGGTCATGTTGACGCCGATGCTGCTGAAAATGTTCAGCCCCAAGCCACCATTACCGCAGAAAAGGTTACCTCGACAAAGCCCAGGTCTAAAGAGGACTTGGCTCTCTTGAAGCAAAATGATCCAATTGGCTATTTGAACGGCATCGTCGAGAGCATGGAAAATTCATCTGACCCTAGTCATGATGCTTCTACTGCATCAGGGAAGTCTACTTCGACTTCTCCTCTCGATGAGGCCTTGAAGAAAGTTAAGGCTCAATTCTTCAAGAAGGACCTAATGAAGGCTTTGGAGGGGGATCCTACTGCCCAATCTTGTTTGGGGGCTGTCTTGGGTGCAGTTGATTTTCTTGTTGTTTCTCCAGAGATTTCCATCTTCATCTTGGAGTTATACTCCATTATTGACCAAGCCTCTGCGGATTACAATCGTCAAAGGGGGTTCAACAGCCAACTCGAAACGTTGCATGGCAAGAGTTCTTCTTCTTGGACTGAAGTAACTGAATCGACCTCTCGAATTGCAGAGTTGTCGAAACAGAGAACGACCAAGCAACAGGAAATCGAAGCCATCGATCAGGATAATGCCTCTATACGGGCGCAGATCGAGGAGTTGGAAGCCAGGTTAAACGCTAATACTAAGCGCAAGGAAGAACTTCTTTCGACTGTTTCAGACGCGGAGAGCCAAGATGAAGTTGCTCGAGGCCTAGAGTTCGCTGAAAGGGCCCAGGCTCTAAATGACCAGATTGCCAAAATCTCTCAGGCGAATGCCTTGTGCAACAAACGACTGGAGTTACAGTGAGCAAAATATCTTCGTCTCAAAGCTTCTGTCCCTTTTTAATTTGCTCTGTACTTCATTGACCATGTACTCGAATATTCTGTAATTTTTGTAGCCATTTTGGCTTATCAATGTTATTTTCCATTTTGGCTTTATTGTTAGCTTGATCATTAATTGTTATTTATTTTGATCTCTTGGAGCATAGGTTTATATTTTTTCAAATATTTGTCGTTTACTCTCAAGAGTCTTTTATCTTCGCTTAACTCTTCGACCTCATATGCTCCACCAGAAAAAGTTTGAATAATTTTGAAGGGTCCCTCCCATTTGGGTGACCATTTTCCCATGCTTCGGTCTTTTCGATCCATGGGAAGAATTACCTTCCAAACTAGTTCTTCAGACGAGAATGCCCTAGGTTTTACTTTCTTATTGTAAGAGTTTTCCACTCTTTTCTTCTGAATTCTCAGTAGGTCAAGAGCTCGTAGTCTTTCTTCGTCTAAATCTACCAATTCGTCTAACATCATATCCCAATAAACCTCAGAGGGAATATCTTGATGTCTTTGAACCCTTGCTGATTGAAGACAAATTTCTGCTGGCAGTACTGCGTCATGACCGTAAGTTAGCCGATATGGTGTTGTACCTGTGGCTTCCTTTGGGGACGTCCGACAAGCCCACAAGATCTGGTCTAACATTTTATGCCAATTTTTTGGCTTCTTTCCTACATGCTTTTTTATCAGGCCAATCACTATTTTATTCGCCGCTTCGACTTGACCATTTTCCTGCGCATAATAAGGTGTTGATGTTAGGAGTCTGAAGCCTGTTTCTTGCGCGAATTCCTGCATCTTTCGACCAGTGAACACTGACCCTTGATCAGTTGTTATAGTCTCAGGGATTCCAAATCTGTAGATAATGTTCTTTTGAATAAATTCAATGACATTTTCTTGGTCTGCATTGACTAAAGGGATAGCTTCGATCCATTTAGTGAAATAATCAATGCCTACCAGTATATACTTCTGGCTCTTCGATGATGCTGGTCGAATCTCTCCAATAAGATCCAACGCCCATCCTCTAAAAGGCCAAGGTTTCACTATTGAGTGAAGCTCGCTTGCTGGTACATGTTGGATACCAGTATGGACTTGGCATTCCTGGCAACCCTTCGTGAACTCGACACAATCTTTCAAGATAGTGGGCCAATATAGTCCTTGTCGAAACAACAACCATTTCATCTTATGACCTACTTGGTGAGCCCCACATGCTCCAGCATGCATAGTCGAAAGGGATATGTATGCTTCGGTTTCTCTTAAGCATTTTAATAATACCCCTTCAGGCGTATTTTTAAACAACTCATTCCCCATGAGTACGTAGCTTAACGCCCTATATTTTATTTTTTGTTCTGTCAAAGCTGCTGGATTTTGTAGATAATCTACAATGGGTTTCCTCCAATCTTGCTCCGATAAATTGTCTATGAACGAAATTTCGAAATTCCTTTGATCGGCATATCCTAGTCTTGTCGATTCCAAATCAGTTGGAGACAAGCTGGTTGCTGTTATTTTTTCTCGGACTTCGATTGCTCTTTGTAATCTCGTTTTTGAAATCCTATACCCAGATGCAATTTGTGCCAAATCATTGGCTACTTGGTTTTCCAATCTAGGTATGTGTCGAATATAAACGATTTGCTGTCACAAAGTACATAATGAGATTTTCTCTTATACATTTGTACTCTTTTGTGATTTGCTTAATGACTAACTCTGAGTCTCCCATTGTTTCGACTCGAGTTGCCCCCAATTCCAACAATATTTCAAGGCAAGTAATTAGAGCTTCATATTCAGCCTCATTGTTCGAACAAGTACCTTCTATCTTGTACTTGAATGTTGTTGGAATTTTTTCTGGAGAAATAATTAAGATCCCTACTCCCGTTCCATCTTTATGGCTGGAACCATCGAAGTAAAATTTCCAGGGTTCTATCTCCAAGTAATTTATATTTTGGACCTGAATTGAGTGGTCGACTATAAAGTCTGCTACCACCTGTCCTTTTACTGCCTTGAGAGGCATAAAGGTTAACGAGTATTCAGTTAATGCTAGCGCCCACTTGCCAATTTGATTGTGCAAGATGGGTTTCGACAACATGTATTTGAAAACATCAGAATGGGACGAAACATACACATCAACTGGTTTTATATATTGTTTGAGCTTTGTACAAGAGAAATAAAGACATAGACATAATTTTTCAACTTCGCTATATCTAGTTTCTGCATCGTTCAAAACTCTGCTAAGGTATTAAATGGGTCTTTCGACTCCATTTTCATCCTCTTGGGCTAACATGCTTCCCAAAGTTTTGTCGGATGCAGCTATGTACAATCTCATACTCCTATTTTTACAAGGAGGCACCAAAATAGGTGGCTTGGTGAGGTACCCTTTGATCTTGTCGAAGGCTTCTTGTTGCTCTTGCCCCCACTCGAACCCTTCCTTATTCAATCGGAGTAAGGGTGAGAAGGCTTGCGCTTTTCCACTTAGGTTAGATATAAATCTCCTCAAGAAGTTTATCTTGCCCAGCAGAGATTGCAGTTCCTTCTTGTTCGTTGGCGCTTTCGCTTCCAAGATTGCCTTCGTCTTGTTCTGGTTGATTTCGATTCCTTTCTTGTGGACGACGAAGCCCAAGAAATCTCCAGCTTTCACACAGAACGCACACTTCAAAGGGTTCATCTTCAGACCATGCTTTCTCATTCTTTCGAATGATTGTCGAAGGTGGTCTATATGGTTCTTCCTGGAAACAGATTTTACAACAATATCATCAATATATACTTGCATGAAAGTGTTAATAAAATCATGGAAGATAGAGTTCATTGCTCGCTGATATGTTTCCCCAGCATTTTTTAGGCCAAAAGGCATTACTACCCATTCGTAAGTGCCTAAGGTCCAAGGGCATCGAAAAGCTGTTTTCGACACATCTTCTTCAGCAATGAAAATTTGAGTGTATCCTGAGTAACCGTCGAGCATGCTCAGGTACTCGTGGCCAGCGGCAGAGTCGACAAGCATTTCTGCCACAGGCATATGATATTCATCTTTGGGTGTTGCAGCATTCAGATCTCTGAAGTCTATGCACACCCTCAATGTACCATTTTTCTTAATCACTGGCATAATGTTTGCAATCCATTCGACGTACCTCGTAGTTTGTATAAATTTGCACTTCAGCAGTCTTTCGACTTCTGTTTTGATCTTCGACAGTATTTCTGGAGCGAAGCGTCTTGGAGTTTGCTTGACAGGCTTTTTCCCAGGTTTGATTGGCAACTGGAGTTCTACCAATCTTCTGTCGAGACCAGGCATCTCGTTGTAATCCCATGCAAAGCAGTCCTTGAACTCCTTCAGTAATTGGATCACTTCAACCCTGAGCTCTGGGTCTATTTTGGCGCTGATGTAAGTGGGTCTTTTATCTAACCCTTCGCCCAAGTCGATTTCTTCTAAAGGATCCTGTGCTAACATTTTGATGTTGTTCGCCAGGGGGTCCTTTTCGAAACCCAAAGGCTCATCGTCGTAGATGGCGTCGAGCCTCTATTCCTGCCTTCCTTCTGTCATGATATCGGGAGGTTCTGGGTCGAAATCTTTTCCAGGACCTATATCTGGTGGCTCTGGTTCGAAATCTTTTCCAGGACCTGCAGAGGGTAGCACTTGGTCATTGGCCTTGGTGGCCATATATTTTACTTCGGCTTCGAGAGCCGTTATCATTCTTGTTTCGGCTACGTAAGCCAAAATTTACTGTAACGCTTGTGACTCAGTCATTATCACTGAATTCGCTTCCCCAACCAGTTGGCTGGATGTCAGTTAGCCCACTGAAATCAATGTGGGACAAGTCTTTTTATCCCATTAAAACCCATGGTCAGGATACAGGTACAAGGAACAAAAAGCATTTGGCGCTGGAGCCATGTCGAAGTCAGGTGCTGGACATGGCCCAATGTGAGCCAAATTTTTGTCGAAGTCAGCTCTCCCTAGGTGATTAACTTCGCCTAAGTAGTAGCTCTGATCTGCTTCTATATTCTCGACAATCCCATTGGGGCGCCATAATATCACCCTTTGGTGCATCGATGATGGTACTGCTCCGACACCATGTATCCATTCTCGGCCTAACAGTAGGTTTTAATTTGGTTTAGACGATATGACCATGAACATGGTTGGTCGAAGGATGGATCCCACTTTGAGGTTTAGTTGAATCACACCCATGGTGGTCCCTATTCCGCCTTCGTAGTTCGATAGGACCATATTATGAGGCTTAATGTCTTCATCATTCTTGCCTAGTTTTCTTAGCATGAAGTGGGGAATTATGTTGATAGTCGCCCCACAGTCTACCAAGATTTTGTTTACAGTGGCCTCTTCGAGCTTTGCCCTTATGAATAAAGGCTTGAGGTGACTTTTCATCGCCTCAGTTGGTGGTTCAAAGAAACCATTTTGCTCTTCAGTGCAGCCATTACCCATGACAAAGTAGCATATTGGCCTATGCTTGGCCATCTCTTGTTCGACTTCCCAGTCGTTTGCTTTAACTTCCATTTGGCGGTCGAATTCTCTTGGCAAGACCGAAACGATATTTATCATGATGTCTAATGTGTCGTCAGACTCGGAGCTATCTCCATCACCAGCTTCGTCTTGATCAGGCCATACTAATCTATTAGCCACTGGTTTCCTCTCCAAAGGCTTTCTTTGCTTTCGCTGGGGGACATTTGAGCTCGACTCTGGCTTTGGTTCGTTGACAGACTCTCTCTCAGCCTTGCGCCGCCTTTGGTACCTTCTCCACTAGGATCGAGACATTGGGTTCTTTCCCTTGTAGTTACTCGATACTTGAGCAACTTTGGTAGCACCTACATGAGGTTCTTTCTTGAGTGTCAAAGATGAACCTCTTGGCACTTCAAAGGAATGCCACCTTTCTTCGTTGGGTCTCTTTCGACTCGATGTTTTGAGCCATGTATCGACTGGAACATTGGTTGGAGGCCTGAAAGTTAGTGGCCTCTTTTCCTGACTTGAACCCTTTTGATAGGTTCTTCTAGGATCGTGTCGAACATTAGAACCTGCACTTGTTTGGGCATTTCTGCTCCATTTTTTGTTTGCCGCTTTCACACCTTCGATGTGTTCCGCAGCTTTCTTATCAAAAATAGAGTTGCATCGAGGACACAGCATTACTTCTGATTTTTTCTTCTGGCATCGTTGCAAGAATTCTGCCAGATTTTCGTGCTCTAGGGGGAATGTTGTTCGGTTTGCTTGCTCTTGCCTGATGGCTTCCTCTGAAACTTTTGATTCAGAGATTTTGACCATGTTGACATTCATGTTGTCTTTAGTAGCAAGAGTCATTTGCTTCATTTGAGCCTCCAGGTCTTTTGTTTGGCCTTGCACCGCAGCCAAGTAGGAAGTGGGTTTAGTTCCAGATTTTGAGACTCCACCTGTTTCCAGTTTCGGGCCCTCAGCGGCCTTTTGGACTGCTTCGATTGTTTTTCTAGAAAGGTTCCCAGAAAAACTGCCAAATATTGGCATATTGATATGATCTTTGGTGACTTCGACCATAGCTATCCCTGGCCTTTTCACCTGACTCCTGGAAACTTCGATCACATTTATCCCTGAGGGTTCATCATAGTGGGCTTCCGCCTGCAAAGGGCTCGAATCCACATTCACGGGGGCCTTGTCAGCGAACTTCAGCCTCCCTTCTTCGATAGCATTTTGCACGAGATCCCTGAAAAGAAAACATTGAGATGTTTTATGGCCCAGAAAGTTATGATATTTACAATATCCTCTTTTCTTTCTTTGATCGAGAGGAGGCACTTTTACCCCTGGGGGTATTATCATTTGGCCATCTTTTACAAGTAAATCAAAATTTTCATCACATTTCGTAATATCGAAACTGTAAGTCTTTTTAGGGAACCTATCATTGGCCTTTTCAGACCCAGTGGGTTTTTTTCCACTTGAGGGGACTAGTAATTTGCAAGATTATGGTGGCCCTTGTTTTAACTCAGCTAAATCGACCTCACTCTCCTCGACGGCCATAAGTTCGTCGAATGTTTCTGGATCTTCCTCGTCCATTTCGACATATGCTATCTTTTCTCTTTTATGAGTTTTCGTCGCCCTAGCTTTTTCAGCTTTAAGGCGTTCTACCTGTCGAACCCTATCGGCCAATTGGGCCATGTCTCTCAGGTACTGAGTGTCTAATTTCTTCCTAATGGAGTAATCTAGACCTCCTGCGGCTATTTCGACTAACTCGTGCTCTGGCACTTGCGTAAAGCATCTTGCCTTGAGCAATCTAAACCTATTTAGGTATTCGTCTATAGGCTCAGTGAATCTCCTCTTTACACTAGCCAACTCTTTCAGGCTTATCTTGGTTTGTCCCATGTAGAATTGCTCATGGAACAATCTTTCCAACTGGGTCCAATGGTGGATCGAATTGGGGGGGAGAGTTGTGAACCAAGTAAACGCATTCTTTGTTAGGGAACTTGGGAAATACTTAATCCTTAGGTTCTCATTGTTTGAGATTTCTCCCGCTTCGATTAAACATCTTGCCACATGTTCGACAGTGGATTATGTCGTGTCCCCTGAAAACTTAGTGAACTTAGGGACTTTGCATCTAGGAGGCAAGTCCGTTTGTAACACATATTCCGACAGCGGGGATGTGAAGTTGGGCCTACGGATGCCCGTATTCATCCCATTTTGCATCATGATTCTTTCAATCATGGCTGTCAAGTTATTCTCCAAACCATCATTCTGGTATTGGATTTGCTGAATTACTTCGTCAGCATTTTGATTTCTATTAACCATCCTTATTTCCGGGGCTACGATTCTCGGCTCTTCGACCCCGGGTTGTTCCATTTGTACCCTAAGGTTCTCTTCGACAGGCTGCTGGACTTGGTTAATAGTGGTTTCTTCCTCTAGAAGTATGCCTTGGTTTCCCCTTATCTGTGCCCTTTGGGGCTGTCGAATGGGTTGGGGTACCCCAAAAAAGTCAGCCAGACGCGACATTTGCGTTGTCATTTGCTGATTCGACTAGGTGGTATTCTGTATTAGAGGATTTAGCACTGTACTTAAAGTTTGCGCCAACATTTGAACCATGTCGTGGTTGCTTTCGTCCATTTGCTGCCTCAAGACTGCTGTCGAGGCATTTGTAAGGCCAGGCATTACGTGGGACGTTCCTCCTAAGAGTTGGTTCCTACCCCTGTTCGCCATACCAACTCCAGAGCCTTGGAGTGGCGAAGAGGCGCTCACTAAAGGATCTGAAAAGGTGGACGTAGCGTTCGTCAGGCTATCCAATTCAGAAGTTGGCATGCCGTAGGGTGGTTCTTGATTTAACCCGACTGTCGAAAAACCTGGGGGAACATATGGTCTGGTTCCTTGGTTTCCCCTTGGTGGGGGAGTTCCCAAAGGCATTCTGGGGCCTGTAAATGGAGGTAATGGCCCCGTTTGTGTAACCGTTACTGCTGGCGTTGAACCAGTGGTTACTACTTCGCTTATGGTTGGGATAACCGTTGCTCCCACGTTTGTTTGTGGGATTTCTCCATTGTTTGGCAGATTCGCCATTTCTCTACTTCTTCTTCTAGTATTGGTTTCGTTGGTGTATATTCTACCACTTCTCAATAACATGCAATACTCTCGAAAAAGGAGTATATTTTATAAAAAACGATTAAACTCGTAAACAACACAAGGTCCCACCGGGTGTGCCAATTTGTTTACCGTGAAAAATGGTAAACAATCGCTGATCTTCCAAAAGGTAACTTATTTGGTGACTCGCAGGATCGATCAGATTGATCCTAAGACATGGTTGATTTTTAGAGTTTAAATTCTTTGAAATAGAGAGTTTCGACTAATCCTAATAGTGATTAACACAAGTAAAGTAGAGACACTTTAAGTAAATTGCATGGAGAAAAGCTTGATAAAGTAAATAAAAGCATTAAAGGCTTGTTAAATAAATGACTTCGACTGAGATAAATAAGTGAAAGCGGTAAATTTCTTGAATGTAAAAGATTTCGATTAAGGTAAATGGTGTTTCACACATACATTCTCAATGATTCTTTCTCTCACGCTGGGTACTTGAATCTAAATGAGTGACTTGTATATAATGATGAACACACTTTATAACTACGTGAACACTTAGTATTTATACTAAAAATCCTAAGTAACTGTTGGGCAGTCACACCGCTTCGTGGTGACACCACATGGCACGCTCATAACCTTCGACGCCTACTTCCACGACATGTTGCGCTTGGTAACTGCTGGGAACCGTTTTCCCTCCAACAATTCAAAATTCAAACCGTTCGATCTTGGGCATCAGGGACCTTGGTCGAAAGGTTGCTCCTTCGACGAAGACAACATGATTCCAACTTAGAGGAATTTCTCTAAGTATCTTGTCATTCTTTGATGATCCTTCGATGTGATCAGCTGATCGAAGCCTTCTTGTGTAGGAAACTCTTCTAACTCATAATTAATTATCTATATGATAATAGAACGTGGGTGTCAAATTTAGGAGCCAACAGCTACCAAAACATCCCAAAAGTCGAATCTTAATGAGCGTAGTTTCGAGTATCAACCAAATTTGAACTGCACCAAAGCCGATAATCTCACTACTTTCTAATGGCCAAGATGGGTCAATTAAGGTTCTAAAAGCAAGTTAGTGTTAACGACACCATGCAGAAGCCTAATGTTATCCTTGACTGACTCAAGGAACATCAGTACAAACCAAAGTGTCACACTAACTGTAGCTATCATATTAACCATATCGGTCTATGTCGTATAATCTTTATGATCTATTTCTACTTACCTAAGGAATCACTAGATCCAGGTGTAAGATCTTTCATACAAGCAATAATACCCAGACAAGCCCTTAAATTTAAATCAAACAATTCAAACAATTAAAGCAAGTAAGAGTGATCTAAACTCTAAGGTAACCCCTCTTTTTAAGTATATTCTCCAGCAGAGTCTCCAGTTCTGTAATACGGTGGGAGAACTGACTTTTTGGTTTTATCGCAAATGTTACGATTAGCAAGAGTCGCCACCGACTTTTCTTTTATCCGATATTTCGGAAAGGTGAAAATAACATGAAAGACCTTTGATAGATTTTGAGTTCAGGGGGTAAGTTATGTAAAGGGAAGGTGTGAGCACCCTTTTCATCTATAGTTATCTATGGGCTCTTAATTTCTTAGCTCACTTTTATAAAATTGCTTTGTGCGTGTGTAATTTATTTGAAAATATTTTGAAATGCCAATGTAAGGCTAACTTTGTAATAATTCTTGTATCAGTCCTTAAGAATGTATACAAAGTGTTTTTGAAAATTGCTGTTGTTTTGAAAATGTAATATTTGAACATGTTGTGAGCAAGCAACTAGGAGTCTTACCCACTAATAAGGTCTTTCTTGTTATTTTCCTTCTCCTTTGGAGATAGTACTAACCATACCATTAGTTGGTAGGTAGCCCTATCTATTGGATGTGAAGAGACATGCGTAGGGTCATCGTATGGTCATCAAGGCAACATGTAAGGATACTTTAGCAATTCTATCAGAGGGACTATCATCATTTTGCTCGTAGGGTCATCTAAGGGACTAGATCGTTTTGTAGGAAACTTTGAAGGGTCATCGAGAATTATGATCTTTATTCGAAGGGACTATGATGATTTGAGGGTATTTTGCTAAAGTATCCCCACTTTCGAGGGGCATGACCAATATTCGTAAGGCAACAAGAGAGGTTACCACAGAGGTGCAAGTGTGAAGAGTGTGTATTTTCAGTTATTTTATCTTGAAAATTAGGATTTTCTAGATTGCTTTTAGTCTTGCCATGCAAATCCTATTTTACTAGCAATTGAATATGTATAAAAAATTAAAGTGCAGAATGTAAAATCCTACGCTATTACATGGCTTTGAGGCAGATACATAATAGGAAAAATGCGAGAAAAGATAAATCTACACTATTACATTGATAGTGTGATCCTATACACTTTTTCTAAGAAATTAAATAGCAAAAAGAAATAAGAAAAATGTTAGAAAAATGTTTAAATGCCTAAAGTTCTAAGTTAATGTTTTGGTGTTTTTTTTACAAAATAACTTAGGTTAATAAATAGTAATTAAAACCTAATTATTTCTAATTAATTTTAATTAATAAAAAGCCTAAAGTCTAATTAATTAATTAATTAAGAAACTAATCCTAATTTAGTAAGGTTAATGGTTTATTTAAAATAAGGTTTTGTGCTAATTAATGGGTTAATGACTTGATTAGGAAATAACTTAATTAATTAAGAAAATGGAATGAAAATAGGGTTGGAGAATAAGGAAAACAAAAATGCATGGGGTGAGAGTTGAACCCACGCCCTCAGCCCCAATGACCATTCCCTTTACCACTGTGTCATGATATTGTTTGTGTTATGGAATGAGAATGAATCAACATATGATGAACCTGCTTTGTAAATCCTAAAAAAATAAACAAAATATTTTTTTGACAAAAGGCTGACTCGAACCCACACCCTTTGCCATAACCAACGTATCACTCACCACTGCGCCATCTGTGTTTCTTGTTATTGAAACAAGAATTAAATCATATAAAATAAACAAACAATTAACATTATCAATTAAATAATTGTGCGTTCATGTGGGCCCCTGTGATTTTGAATGGACGAATCACATATCATATAACTACCACGCAAGCTCTTACCGCCCTGTAAAAGTCAAACCGACCAGAGGTGGTGGAAACCACCGTTTTCTCCAGCGAGTAGATTTTGCAAACCTGTGAAATAAGAAGAATTGAAACCCAAGATTAAGGCTACCCCCCCCCCCCCCCTCCTAAATCGACCTCTGTGAATCCAATCATATCATTGGTTTAACCTGAAAATGCTTGTAGAGTAAGTTTCAAAGAAATTATCTCAAACTGCCCTAACAACAGCAGATCTTCATTGTTGCGTCAAATATTGCAAACGATACGTAAAAATAGTTCCATACATCAATATGAACATGAAAGTATGCATCAAATTCATTTAAATTTCATGAGTTAAAGTTTGAAATTCAAGAATGTTACCAAATCGGTGCAACTTGGTTGGCACGTTCTGGGATGCTTCAAGCTTGAGTGATGGTTAGGATGAACTTCTGGGATATCTAGGAGTCTAGTGTGATACTTGGAACAAATTGATAATGGATGGAGACAAGGGTTTCGAGTTGCCCTAGTTTCTTGAAAAATTTGGAATTTTAGGGTTTGTTCTTGAGGCATTTTTTCGTGGTCTTCTTGGTCTGAATATGTTGTTTATTTATAGGCCAAGGATTAGGTCAATAAAACTGAACAAAATCTTATGCAATCATGGTATAATATTTGATGTGTAATTTGCATGAAAAGTTTCTAATTTAGGCTTAATATTGTACCAATTAACCACGCACAGTTTTGCTAGCTGGTCATGAGCTTTTTGGGCTTCAAATCTGATCAAAACAAAAGTCCACATGCGTTACTCCATTAGTTTTGTATTTTATTTGATTTATTTTGAATTTAATTGAATAAAATCAAAATCAAAATAAATAAAAATCACAAAAATATATTAATGGATTTAGAGGTCTTTTATGAGGTTATGAACACATTTGAACCTAAGAACTTAGGCCCATTAGCCCGAAAATTCAAGTTTACTCAATTTGAACTTCATACATTTTCTCAAGATTGCTCAACTTGAACCAATCATAACTCTCTCAATTTTTGACATATGAAGATGATCTTTGATTTTTTGGAAACCTCAAGATGTCTCCTACAACTTTCATGTTGTTTATTTTTTCATTTGAATTTTTTAACTTGATGTAAATTGCTTTGACAAAAAAAGTCTTTTTCTTGACTTTCAAGATGACTTGTAATGTTTTGGCCCATATTCCTTAAATGAAGCATTTTTGGTCTTGAGCTTAAAGAGACAAAGTTGTAGAGAATTTAATTTCCTTAAAAATAGGCTTTGGTTGAGGAATTTTTCTGATGAAGTATGTGAAAGTTATGCTTGGTCAAAGTTCAGTTGACTTCTCCTAAAGAAAAGTCTAATTTAGTAACTTTTGATGAATCTTGAGTTTTCTTGATGAATCATGATAAACCCTTGATAAAATGATGAATATGACTTCAAAATCTTGATGTTTACCAAAAATTGTGAAGTTTGACTGTAAATTGGTCAAAGTTGACTTTTTATCCAATACAGTTGATTTTCAATCATCTGGCTAATTGACTGAGCAAACTTGTGATGTAAGGCTTGAAATTTGGTATGAGGGTACCTTGAGACATATGAGAAACCATGAAGTCCATTTGAGGCATTAGAAACTCAATTTCCTTTTAGAGAAGCAAAACCCTAGTTGTAGGTCAATTACTTAGCATGAGAATTTGTCTGGTCAACCCCTTAGTAGTCCTGAGTGTTTGAGAGTTTCATGAGAATGAGGAGGTATCTTGAATTAATTTAGCTTGAAAATGGGAGGGAAAATTTTGTGTTACAACAATCACCTATGCGGATAGAAGATCATTAGTTGAAACAACTTCTTGGTAGAGATTGCCTTGGTGAAGGTATCTTAGGGAGGACCGATGGGTGGAAACGTGACTTGGGAACTCGAGAGTCAGATGAAAGAGTCTTATCCTGAGTCATTTGTTTGAGATGATTTTCGAGGAAGAAAATATTTTTAGTGGGGGAGAGTTGTAACAACCTGATTTCCTTTATTAATTATTTTATTATTTAATTTCCATGTTAATTATTATTTGGTTTGATAATTATTTAATTATTTTATTTTGTGTGATTATGTGAATAATTGATTTAATTGGAACAAGTGTATATTATATTTTATTGGGTTATTGAGTGTGAGAATAGAAAAATACACATTTGGACCTTATGTTTTATTAGAGTGGGTGAGTGGAGTTAAGCCTATTTAGAGTTAGTAAGAGTTAAACAAAATAAGGAAAATATAGAACTAGAAAGAGAAAGAGAAGAGAAGAAAGAGGAAAATAGGAGAAAAGGGAGAAAAAGAGAAGAGAAGAGGATATAACCCTATAGTATCTACATCCAAGGTAATTTTTGGTATTCATTTATTTATGGGTGTATGTAATAGTATGTGATGGGTAGTAACATAAAATTAGGGATTTGTTCTTCAATTTCTAGATTTTGACATGTTAGAGTTTGAATGTAGAATCATGAAATTGATGTTGGAAATCATGTTTTGATGTTTATATTTTATACTATATGTTAGATATAGGTTATTATGCATTTAGTTGGTGAAATATGTGTTTGAATTTGATTTGGATGGAAAAATTCATAGGAGGTAGAAGCTGTCCGTAGCAAAAAAATTATGTATTTCGCAGAGGCCGCTTAGCGCGCTTGAGGCCGCTTAGCGCGGTCTGGAATGCAAAAATTATTATTTTCTGAAACTGTTCTAGATTATGGATGCTTATGATCTATCATTGATTTACATGAATTTTAATAATTTATTTGATGTGTTTTTGATTGGTTTTGGATGACTTTTGATGAGAAACATGATACTTAATTTTATGTATGAGAATGATGTTAAATGATGATGAATGTGAATAACATGATTAGAATCTATTTGCTATATGTTATAATGATGTGTTGAGATGATTAATACTATGATAATTCTTTGTGTGTGATTGATGACATGAAATATGTATGTTGTGTAATTTGGTGAAGATAATTCAAATGTGTCAAATTATGTGAAATATGCTTGTATGATTAAGATATGGAGATGGTCTTAATTGTATATTTATGTTGAGATTACACATGAATCATTTGTGTCAAGAGACAATGTTTGATAATTCTGTGGGAATTATTGACTTGTCTCAAACCTGGAGATGAGGGTTTGAAAGCTTAGAGAATAGGTTTTTTGGTGGTTATCTGTCTTGGAGATGTGGACACGGCATGAGTGGTAAAGATAACAGTCGGTACTATATGAATATTGCATTGAGTTGCATTAGAGTCATATGTGTCAATGTGAAATGTTGAATTGGTGTGCGTTATGTGATATTGGTGTGAATGTTACATATGTGGTATTTGTGATTGCTTATCTTTGAATCATGAATTGTTGAGCAATGTTGTATATGTAATCATGTGAATGGTGTTATAATGTATTCAATACATGATTATGTGAAGTGTGATGAATTCAATTGATGTATATATGTTATGAAATTACTTATTATTATATATTTCCATAATGATATGAATTCTCACCCTTCTGTTGAAATGATGTTTTATACGACATTGCTCAGGTACCGAGGATAGCGGTGGTGCTCCTAGCGAGGATTAATCGGAGGAGCTAGTACTTTATTTACCCGTTTTACTAGGTAGTGAGTCATGCTCTGGTCTATGTAACGTGGGGAACGTTTGGATTCATATTATTTTTATTATATTCATGTTTATTTGAGAAATGTTGTTATACTCTCTGGATATTTATGTTGGACTGAGATGTATGTGATGATGGCCTTTAGTGCCTAATACTTTATAATATGATTGTCAGTATGTGATTTCAATCATTAGTATCATTATTTTTGAGTTGAGAATTATTCCACTGTGAGATGCATATGTGTTATTGTATGGAACATGATTCTAAATGCATGTTATGAATATGACCAGTGTATTGTGTTATTGTCATGAAGTAAATGTGGCGCCCTCGTCTAATATGCGTGCTAATTTACTCTGATTATGCCATATTATTTGTACGGGATTTAGGGGGTGTTATAACGAGCACACATACTTGGAAGAAAGAAGAGATAACTACTTTCTTAGTATTAGATAAGGATATGAAAACTTTTCTCTTGCTTGTATCGACTACTAGATAAAAAGAGTGATTGAAAAAGAATATATATCCCTGAATATATGTGCACCATAGAGAATATGTGAGAGGATTTGTCTTGGTCTCCTTTCACGTTTCCCTAGCATTTAATGCTATAGGGTCTCACATATGCACACACCAAGTGCACTTCTTAATTTTTCAAAGTGGACAACATTCAATGGCTTAGTGAATACGCCGACAAGTTCTTAATCAGTTCCAATGTGTTATAAATTGACCACTTTATTCTCCACAAGATCCCTAATAAAGTGGTGTCTAATGTCAATATGTTTGGTTCTATTGTGTTAGACATGATTCTATGAAATATTGATGACACTCATGTTGTCGCGGAATAATGTCATGACATCTTATTCAATATTGTACTCCTTTAGAATATGTTTCATCTAGAGAAATTAAATGCAACTGCTCCCAACAACAATATACTCAACTTTAGTAGTGGATAGAGAGGCATAATTTTGCTTCTTACTAAACTAAGAAACTAGATTGTTGCCAAGAAAGAAACATCCACCTGAAATACTTTTTATCATCAGCACTTCTATCCTAATCTGCATCACAATACCCTACTAGTATTATTGGATTTGTATTATGAGAATATAATATGCCAGAGTCATAAGTCCCACTAATATACTTCAAAATTCTCTTCACTTGGGTGATATGACTAGACTTTGGTTTTTCCTGATATCAAGCACACATACCAATAACAAATATGATATCAGGTCAACAAGCATTGAGGTACACAAAGATTCCTATCATACTTCTGTCGAGAATTTGATCTATATCAGCTCCATTTTCATCCTTAGACTGCTTTAAGTGAGTTGCAACATCAGTTCTCTTATGGCTTGCATTGTCAAGCCAAAAATTTTTAATTATGTTATTAGCATACTTACTTTGAGATACAAATATATTGTGTTCCATTTTCTTAACTTGAAGACCAAGAAAGTAAGTGAATTCACCTACCAGACTCATTTCAAACTCAAATTGCATTTGTTGAACAAAATGCTTAACCATCGTGTCTAACATCCAACCAAATGCTATATCAACCACATATATTTGGACTATCATAAACTTTCCTTTATGATTTGTCACAAATAATTTTTTATCCATTCTTCCTCTATTGTATCCGTTATTGATCAAGAGTTCAGTTAACCTCGCATACCAAGATCTTGGAGCATGTTTCAAACCATATAAAGCTTTCTTCAGTTTGTATACATAATCTGGAAATATGGGATCAATGAACCCCTTTGGTTTTTCCACATATACTTTTTTATCAAGATACCCATTCAAAAAAAGGAAATTTTGACATCCATTTGAAAAAATCTAAATTTCATCATGCATGAAATACCTAGAAATAACATGGTGGATTCAAGTCTTGCAACAGGGGCATATGTCTCATCAAAATCCACTAATTTTATTTTAGTGTATTCTTGAGAAACTAACCTTTCCTTATTCCTTGTCACATTACCACTTTCATAATATTTGTTTTTGAAAAACAACTTGGTACCAATGAAATTCACATCTTTAGGTCTGAGAACTAACCCCCATACCTTATTTCTTTCAAATTGGCAAAGTTCTTCTTGCATAGTATTTATCCATAATTCATCAGTCAATGCTTCCTTGACATTATTAGGCTCAACCTTATAGATGAATCATGATATGACAATACTTTCTCTAGATCTTGTTAACAATCCCTCATTCAGATTTTCTATAATATTCTCAATAGCGTGATCCTTCTGAAATCTGATATGGTCCCTTATTCACTTGAGGATTATCAGATTTTGTGATTTCAAACTCAATGCCTGACTCCTTGTGTGGAACATCGTTTGAAACATCAGTCTTCTATATGGGAACCTCATCTTTTTCTTCATCTTCCTTATTTTCGAGATCATCATTAATGAGAACTTTTATAGACTCCAACATGGTCTTCGTGTGCTTTTTATACATTCTATAGATTGTGTTGTTTGTGGAGTAATCAAGGAATATTCCCTCCTCACTCTTGGGATCCATATTTCTCCTTTGCTCTATATCTGCCAAGAAGTAACACTTACTTCGAAAGACATGTAAGTACTTGACATTTGGCTTTCTCCCTTTCCATAACTCATATTGTGTTTCTTTAGTACCAGATCTGATGGTTACTTTATTATGAATGTGGTAGGATGTGTTCATAGCTTCAGCACATAAATAATATGGAAGTTTCTTGGTATGCAACATAGCTCTGGATGATTCTTGCAGAGTTATGTTCTTCCTTTCCACTACCCCATTTTACCGTGGAGTGATTGGGGCTGAGAACTTATGGCAAATACCCTATGAAGCACAAAATTCATAGATATTTGTATTCTCAAATTCAATGTCATGGTCACTTTTGATTTTTACTATTCTAATCCTTTTTTCTCTTTAAACTATTTTACATAGTGTTGAAGTGGTAAAGTGGGAAGCAAAATTAAGTATTTTTATAGGTTATATCATATCACCTCCACATGGATTAGTGCTACTAAATTTCCGTTCGACAATTCTCGTGTTTATGAGTTTGGGGATACATTGGGTTGGTTTGTAAGAAAGGTAAATGCGGGAATTAAAGTTATTAATAGAAAAATAATTCATTCTTCGGAGAATAGAGAACTCTCGAGTTTGCATTTCATCTAACCTATCAAATACATAAACTTACTACCCAGTTGTACTCAACCTAGACTACTCTTTAATATCATCACATATCATTCACACAGAGGTTATCTCTAATGCAGAGTGAGATATCAACTGTATTACTCATGTCAACGATCTCTCAGCACAACACGAACTACACGGAGGAATTAAGAGTTGATAACTAAGTGATTACTAAGCCTAAATCTATCTCTAGAGTCTAAGCCTAATAGATGTTCATCCTAAATTCGGATTCGAACCGTCCATTTCTGCAATAACCCAAACCCAAATCAAGAAAGCAATCATTTGCATGTATTTGTAAAATGAGTTTCATTCAACACCATGAGCAATAAATATACATATAATAAAGTTAAATATACATATAAAATCCAAAAAATAAAGATTACAAAGAGAAGATAAGAAGAGGAACCAAACATTTTTTGGTTTGTCAACACCAAACGATGAGAAATTTGACTCCAGATCATCCGATTGCAACCTTCAAATGTTGTTTCTAAGCCTCTCTCTACCAAAAAATGAAGTTGATGGTGTTGGGACTCAAAAATACCCAATCCATAACCTGAAAATTTTATTTTTTTTCCCTATTAAATGCGTCTGAAAATTGCAGATCCCGCTTAGCGGCACAGAGCTCACTAAGCATACTCTCTTGTCATGAGAAAAAAATCAGATTTTGTTTCCGCCATAACTTGAGAATTGTAACTCCGATTTACGCACGGTTTGAAGCGTTAGAAAGCTTATTCAATTATCTATCTAACAATACCTAAATATCAAAAAATTAATGATTTCCTATTCTTTTAATTGAGCCTTATTTTTTGATGGATTGCTCAAAATCGCCTCTTTGAAGTTATGACTTTGCCTCTTTATTGCTCAATGCTCCAAACATGAATGAATATCTACAAAAGAGATGAAAAACTATCAAACGATACAATATTTACACAAAACATGATTATACTCAATATCTACAAATACACATACAAGTTGAGGTTTATTCAAAGGATTACAACAAAATGGTCAATAAGTGCCACTAAAATCTACACAAATATAACGACTACTTTGCACTTATAAAACTCTCCCCAACTTAAACTTGTTTGTCCTTAAACAAGGATAAATAACTCAAATAACAAAATCAACAAACCAAAGAATCATGAATCAACATGTTTTTAAAAACGGAAAACAAATGTATGGTTCAAATAAAAATGTATAAGCAAAGTAAATACTTACCACAACCCTACAACGATGGCATGAAAACAAAACAATTCTTAAATACAAAACACGTGTCGAAGATTCTAAAACAATACCAAATTCAAAAATGAATCACACCTAGCACACAGTTCATCGGTAGATGAATAACAAAAATAATGGGGTGATTTTACTCTCACTCAACAATCAAGTTAACAACACGTTAAATTATGCACTCATGAGAAGAAAAAAAAACCATATTGAACAATATAAAAGCAAGAATAAAGAGGACTTTTAAAGGGTTGTAGTTGGGCTCGGTAAACAAAGAAGGGTTGATCCTAAAGCTAACTAAATGAAATTGCCTAAATTGATGGGAGCATTTAATCACACAAATTCAAACAATTTAAAATTATTTTTATTCACCCTCTCACTTTGCTCATTGGTACAACCTTGATTTTATTCAAACACATTTTTTCCATTTTATTTTTCTTTCTCTTTTCTTTTTATTTTCTTTTCCTTTTTCACATTTTTTCTTTTCTTTTTCTAACAACTTACTTATTTTCAACCACAAAGTAAATTACACATGAGCAACAAAACAAGTACTCTATCCAACTTGAATGCAACCTAACAAATAATGTGATTCTCCCTTAATTTTTAAGACAGGTAAAACAAAACAAAACACAAATTAAAGTTGAAGGGTTAAGTGTTTCAAGAAATAAATTCAAGATCCATACAAAAATCAATAAATAACTAGTTAGTTATTTAAAAGTTTAACATTTTCTATACCAATATAGATCATGACATTAAGGCTCAAGGGCTACCAAATGCACGCACACTCACGGAGTAAAATACTTTTGGAAAATGGTTATGCTCAAATTCAAAAATTGTCTCAATCCTTTTCATACTTTCATACACATTCAATACAAATATACAATTAAACATAATAAAACCTAGTTACCAAGAAAGTTAGTTTCTTGCATATGGTAAACAATGGAAGCAACCTCACAAAAAGGATTTGTGCTAAAGTGATTCAAGAATGAACAAGTATGGCAAAAGAATAAATGACATGAAATTTTGCACAAAAGAAAACTCTCCTAAACATGCTATGCTATAGAAAAGTATAAACGAGTACTTTGTTAGTGCTCACCGATGGTGAAACCTAACCAAACACTTAGCAAACTTAAAGAAAAACAAACATGTACACTAATTTTACCAGTATGCAAACCATGTAAAATTCACAAATATGGTGAACATATACAAGTATCAATATAAACAAGTGAAAATAGACAATGTAACACCCCGTTTTTAATTTAAATTATTTAATTTAAATTAATTAGGTGTTGTGATATATTTATACGTTTTGGTGAATCTTTTGATGTACTTTTGTGAATTTGTTGGGAATTAGAAGCCTTAGAAATTATAGAAGTTAAGGTGATAGGGGTGTATGACCAAAAGTGTAGAAACATAATGGCGTGGAGAGATAAATAATTTACTAGTATTATTTGAATTAAAATATTATATTTATTATCATTTTATAATAGTTAAATAAGTTATTCTAGCAATAATAGGAAGGACATAATTGGAATAGTGATTTAGGGGTCCAAAGGCTAGATAAGTCAAAACAAGAGGAATAGAAGAGTATTATTATTTTGATCGATCATAGAAATGAGAGAAGAGCAGAAAAGAGAAAGAGGAAGAGTTAGGAAGAGAGGAACCATTGTTAAAGCTTGGGAAATCTACAACCTAAGGTAAGGGTGGGGTTCCGACTCTCTAATAGGTGGTATAATGGTAGTGATGTTGTGATATGCATTTAGGTTTTGGTGTAGGTTGTTTGATTTAATCAGTTGAAATTGGCTATAACTAATGAACTGAGGCTTGATTTGTCTGGTAATTGATGTATGTTAATAGTAATGATAATATTAGATTTGATTGTGCATTATTTCATGAAGTTTGTGTTTTTGGAATTGAGAAAAAAAAGGGTTTTCATACTACTACTTTTCAAAACTCGTAAAACTATTTTTCACAGGGTGCAATCGATTGTAGTGCAGGTGCAATCGACTGCACAGTTCAATTTTGGTGAATTTTTGCTTTTGTTTCAGCAAGCAATCAATTGATGAGTTGCATGATCTATTGCATGATAATGATGATGATGGCCTGTATTGGTGTGTCATTGATGAGTATGAATATCAATGTAAATTACATTGTTGCATGTCGTTATCGCATGCATTCATGATAAGATGGCATGTATTAGCGAGAGATGGCATGTATTGGAGAGAGATGGCTTGTATTGGCGTAATGACGTTGCTGCCCTAAGTTGACATTATGATGAGGGCTTATACCTTGATGGTACCACATGCATTTTGCACTAGTGTTAATCGCATTGCATATTATTAAATTGTTGATACGATGATGAGGTTGAGTTGCATAATTGGTATGCGTTGTATGATGGATGACAATAATTATATATGTTTGTATAATGATTATGAACTTGTGGTTGATTGGGCATGAAATTTTACATGATATATTTTTCGCATATTTATTATTATATAAATTATTATATTGTTGTAATATATCACCCCTTTTGTTTGAATGTCACCTCTACATGGGTAACATGCAGATAATCAGGAGTAGTCTGGAGTTGAGGAGTGTAGAAGAGGTTACTCTTCTTATTTTTGAGTTTTCGTCAGTGTTCTTATACATAACACCAGAGGGGTGAACGCTTTCTTGTTTAGTTTAGTTGTTATTTTATTTTGAAGACTTGTGGGATTATTGTAAACTCTCTTTTATTTTATTTAAACGTTGGTTTATGACTGATTTAAGATGTTGAATGATAAACATGTTCTCCTTTCCGCTGAATTAACAAAGTTGAAGTTTTGAGAACTATTTTGAAAATGTTGTCGGTTCATCCGAAAGTGTTATATATATATATATATATATATATATATATATATATATATATATATATATATATATATATATATATATATATATATATATATATATATATATATATATATATATATATATATATATATATATATATATATATATATATATATATATATATATATATATATATATATATATATATATATATATATATATATATATACACTTGAGCGGGTTTTTGATATGTTGCAAAATTTGGCATCATATTCTTGATGTTTTATTTTATGAGTTAATTTAATCTGATTTTATTAAATTACCATTGGGGAAATAGGGTGTTACAGACAATTTGCACAATATCTACAAAACTCAAAAACAAAGAAACTACTTGCAATGCGATTCAATAAGAACACTAGTCCCTAGCAATAATGCAATTTTGTTGATGCACTGACGTGGAAAGCAAAAGTAAGTATTGATTTTAGTTGATATCATATCGTCTCCATGGGGATTAGTGTTACTGAATTTCCGTTCGACAATTTCTCATGTTTATGAGTTTCGGGATGAATTGAGTTAGTTTGTATGAAAGGTAAATATGGGAATTAAAGTTATTAACAGAAAAATAATTCATTCTTCAGAGAGTAGAGAACTCTTGGGTTTGCATTTCATCTACCATATCAAATACTTAAACTCACTACCCAGTTGTGCTAAACCTAGACTACTCATCAATATCATCACGTATCACTCACATCGAGGTTATCTCTAATGCATAGTGAGATATCAACCGTATTACTCACATTGATGATCTCTCAACACAACACAAACAACACATAGGCATTAAGAGTATATACCTAATTGATTACTAAGCCTAAATATATCTCTAGAGTCTAAGCCCAATAGATGTTCATCCTAAATCAGGATTCAAACCCTCTATTTCTGCAACATTCTAAACCCAAATCAAGAAAGCAATCATCAACATTGATTTGCAAAATGAGTTTCATAAAACACCATGAGCAATAAATATACATATAATGAAGGTAAATACACATACAAAATCCAACAAATAAATATTACAAAGAGAAGAGAAGAAGAGAAACCAAACATTTCTTAGTTTGTCAACACCAATAGATGAGAAATTCAACTCTAGATCATCCGATTGCAACCTCCAAATGTTGTTTCTAAGCCTCTCTCTACCAAAAAATGAAGTTGATAGCGTTGGGACTCAAAAATACCCAATCCATAAGCTAAAAATGTGATTTTCCCTATTTAATGAGTATGAAAATTTCAGATCCCCCTTATCAGTACAGAGCCCGCTAAGCACACTCTGTTGTCATGAGAAAAAAATAGATTTTATCTCCGCCATAACTTGAGAACAGTAACTCCAATTTACGCACGGTTTCAAGCATTGGAAAGCTTATTCATTAATATATCTAACAATGCCTAAATATAAACAAAATTAATGATTTCCTATTCTTTGATTTGAGCTTTATTCTTTGATGGATTGCTTAAAATCGCCTCTTTGAAGCTATGACTTCGGCTCTTTATTGCTCAATGCTCCAAACATGAATGAATACCTATAAAAGATATGAAAAACTATCAAACGATACAATATTTACACAAAAAACAATTATAATCAATATGTACAAATACACACACAAGTTGAGGTTTATTCAAATGATTACAACAAAATGAGTCGATAAGTGCCAGTAAAATATACACAAATATAACGACTATTTTGCACTTATCACACAAATCTTTGAAAACTTCAAACTTTTAAAAATTTTCTCTAATGAATTTAACCCAGGTGTATCTTTAGAATTCATCCACACCCACAAATACATATCTTTTCTCTCCTAAGGTTTTCACTTGCGTATGCCCCATCAAGTCCATGTGCAATATTTCAAGAACCTTTGAGATGGAAAGATGTTGAGCTTCTTGTGAGGCATCTTGGCCTGCTTGCCTATTTGACATTCTCCACGGACTTTTCCTTCTTAAATCTTAAGATTTGGCAATCGCTTTACATCTTCTTCATGAATAATTGTCCTCATGCTCTTGAGATTGAGATGGCCCAGATTTTGGTGCCATAGCTTGATCTCATCAACTTTTTTCATCAAACACATTAAAGAATCTCCTTTATTTTGAGATATCCATAAGTAGAAAGTATCCTTAGACCTTGCTTATTTAATAACCACTTCTTTTCTTTGTTTGAAACAATACATTATGATATGTTGAAGCTCACTTTAAGACCTTAATCACACAGCTGACTTAAACTCATGTCATATATCTAGAACAACCATTATCAAAGTACCAATCTTCTATAGATGACACTTTGAGTGATGTATGAGCTATAAGGATTTGGACTTCCATTTTGGGTTTCCACACCTTCTTCACTTTTCCTTTGGGCCTTCATTTATTATAGGCTTGGATGTTAACTTATAATTTTTCTATTCCATACTTGTGACTACATTAACAAGCTTTTCTTTATCTTGATGAAGAACGCTTATAGTTTTCTTCTGTTTCTTGATTTCCATGCAAGCCTCATCTCACTTGGTGATCAATAGTCTATAAGTCGTGGCTATCTCTTTGTTACTTAAGTCCTCATCACTAGAATCACTCTCAATAATACACTTACCAGTGTAAGCCATCATGTTGTCAAAGGTTTCTTCATTCATACTCAGATTCTCAAACCTTACTGTTAGGAGTTGCATCTTTGACATATGAGCTTTGGATGTGCCTTTATGTGCAGTCTTTAGAATATCTTATGCTTCTTTATCTTATGTACATGTGTTGATCAACATGAACATGTTCTTGTCCATCCCATTGAGTATAGCTTTCAGAGCCTTGGAGTTTCCAAGGGCTTCATTATCTTCAGCTTTATTTTAATCAGCCTCTAGTTTCAGGATATTTGTGTCATCTTTAAAAGTAATCACTAGATGTTTCCATCCTCTTATCACAACTTTCCATGCTTTGTTTCCCAAAAATTTGAGGAAAAAAACCATCATAGCCTTCCAATAATCATATTTTGTACCATCCATAACAGGTGGTTTATCGACAGATCTTCCATCCTTGATGTTGTCCATTTGAGAAAAATTAATCTTCCATAGAAATCAGCTAACAGGCTAGGGTACCTACTCTGATGCTAATTGAAATTATAATACTCAGAGGATAGATGTCAAATGCAATGTCTTGGAAAATGGTTCAATAAGTTAAACCAGAATTACCATAACTTATACAAGATGATGAAGCACAAAAGTAATAAATAACACAACCAATTAATAATCCAGTTCGATGCAACCCACACCTACATCTGGAAGGTTCGCTTCCAACCCAAGTAAGGAAATCAATATTAGTAGTTTAGTACACTTAGTCATATAAGCAACAAAAAACCCTATGTTGTTTAATGTATCTTCCTAACACTATCCAATGACTTTCTATTTAGGACTCCCCCTAAATATGAGACACCCTCTCACTTTATTTTCTCTCAAACACTAATCCCTTAGTGTTTGGGTTTCAATCACTAAACACTAGTGATCAAATTCAATCAACAATATGAATGATGTTGAATTTACAACTCAACTATACAAACCTTCAAATATGTCAAGTTACTACAACATAGTGAGGTGTACATAAAGCATTAAAAAGACTCTAAAAAAACCTATCACTCTAAATATCTTCAATAAATTTCTTGTTATTCAATGTAGATTTTGAGCTCCTTATATAGCATAATAACTCTGGTCTTTTCTTCATGGATATTTGATATGATTTCATCCAGAAATAAAGTAGTGTCTATTGGATATTATTTGTTCCATAAATATGTCCAACAAGATACGATTTGTTACAATTCAAATTTAAACCTCCATTTAAATATGAATTAATATTCTTTCCAGTTGTCAAATAACTCACCTAATACTATTGATAAACCATTAGCAATAAAATCTGATCCAATATTTGACCAAAGAATCTTCCAAAATGCAGTAGCATTGACTTATTGTGCAAGGCCCGAATATCATACCATCATGCTGAGACATCGTGTCTAGCATGTGTCCCTTCTTCACCTCCATATAGCTTAATCAAACTAGATAAATCTTGAACACTTTTAACACTTCCCTGTGTTGTTGGTTTGCAATATGCAGCATATCCAAAGGGCCAATCCAAAATGAACTACATGTTGTGCACATAATAAACAGACTTCATCAAAATTACTTAATAAAAAAAATTCCCTTTTGCCATACTTTACAATAACGTTCCGAATTATGCTAATATTAAAACCTTTGGGTGCTTAATTTATGCTTATAGTTCTACTATTAACTCATCTAAGCTAGATTATAGGTCCATAAAATGTGTTTTTCTTGGTTTTAAATTTGGTGTAAAAGGATCCATTTTTTATGATGTTCAAAATAAGAATTTTTTTATCTCTTTAGGGATATTTTTTTTTGAACATATCTTTCCTTTTGCTGAATCTAAACCTTCTAACTCTCGCGTCTGTGATAATCCAATTTTTTCTCCTAAGATCCTCTATCATCCCATATCATCACAATGTATCAAGATCACAAATGTGGATTGATTATCTCTTCTACTCTCTCATATCTTTAAGTTTGTCCTTGAGAGATTACGAAGTACCATAATTGTTTGTCTTGTATATATGTGTTTTACATTTTACTAACATCTAATCAAAATGCCAAAAATTATATGTATACTTTGTTCTTTTTTGTATATTTTTGTATTGTAGGTATCAAGCCAAAGCATCCAACCAATATAACTTGTTTCCCCTTTTTTCACTGCAGAAATTGATTTCTCATATATAGGAAATCGATTCGCTGATTTTGCACTTGGAATTCAGTTTTTTGCAACAATAATTGACTCCCCTATATGGAGAAATCGATTTCCTGTGCAAAATTGCCAAAAAAGGAGTAATTTTCAAGTTTGTAGCATGTGGCTCCAATTTCTTTTTTTTAAGAATATTCTTGATTATCCAAAAATAATTCCCCTGCTTCATCATAATTAATTTCCATCACACACTTTCATTTGATGACATGTGCACCACTTGATCTTAATTTTTACTCTAAAATGAATTACCAAGCCTAATTTTGTTTCCAAACTAAACTCCAAACCACCAATAATCTCAAGCCTAAACTCTATAAATAGAGCCCTCATTTCATTCATTCATGAAGCTTTGGATAGCCAAACTCACCTTGCTAAAAATTCTCTCAACTCTCTTCATCTACCAAAATTAACCTAAATCTCTTTCTCCATTAAAGTTAGTTATCTTTTCATTGAAGCTTACTAATCTTTGAGCTAAACCTCCACCGAAACACTTTTCCTTCATTATTTCTCTAGATCAAAGCTTTGGAGATTGATTCTTAGAGCTGATTTTTGAAGTTGGTTTGATA
This sequence comes from Vicia faba, assembly GCA_948472305.1. Classification (NCBI taxonomy): domain Eukaryota; kingdom Viridiplantae; phylum Streptophyta; class Magnoliopsida; order Fabales; family Fabaceae; genus Vicia; species Vicia faba. Next base: position 208,725,046 of record OX451738.1, on the reverse strand, counting down.
ATTCTAGATTCACTTTTGGTAAGTTGGATCTTCATCTTTCACAATGTGATATCTTATTGATCTTATTTGCTTAATTCATTGAGCTATGTTTTGTGATTCCATTGGTTCTATTTTCTCATAATTTGATGGAATTTTCGTGCTCAATGGTAACTATGATCATAAGGTGTTTGATAAAAAGTTTGATCAAGATTTTTCTCTTTAAATGTTGATTTTTTTGAAAATTTCATAGTAGAAATCGATTCCCCATATTCAATAAATTGATTTCTCTCACTGTTTTTTGCACCATATTTGAAAAATCAGCGCAGGAAATTGATTCCCCTATTTGGAGAAATCGATTTCCTAAAGGAAGAATGCAGTTTTTGGCTCTATTTTGGGACTGTTTTGGTTCCTTTTCTTTTTTCTACTCCTTCCTTTTGTTTGTTGCTTTGGATTACAATTTTAAATATCTAATTTCTCTTCAAATTAAATGGACTTAGGATGTAGATGAAGTTGGATAATTATTTATTAATTCAAATCTATCTTAGAGTGAATTATTTAATTCATTCTTGGTGCTTTGAATTGGTGATATGTTTAGTGCTTTAATCCATCAATTATGAGTGATTGAACTTGAAGATGAAAGAATTTTGAGAATGTGATCCAATATGATTTCTTATTCCCCTTTCCCTCTTCATCTCATCCCTTTATTTTTCCTTGAAGTGATCATTAGTGGCCCAAACTTTATGATTGAAAGTGTCCAAGTATGATTGATTAATTAACCATGGCTCAAGACCTTTGAAGCTTGTTGTTAGGAGGTTTTGTTTTTACCAATCCTCTAACAAGTCTTCATCAAATTTGACCTAAGTTCAATCTTCAAATCATCATTGATCATTTTTTATGGAATTAATCTCCCTTCTTCTTTATTTTTGTTTTTACTTGTGCTACATGTTTTAGGAGCTTGGTTTTTACCATGTCTCTAACATGCATGGTACATATATTTCTATTTACCGGCCTCAAAATATTTACGACTTCTACATAAGTCCACTTACAATTGCTTAACATAACGCTAAATTTTTTCCCGATTCGGAAAATGATCATTCGTGACCTAAACTTTATGTTTGTATGTCCAATTATGGTTGATTGTTCATCTTGGGTCTGATACCTTTAAGACTTCTTATTAGGAGGATTTGATTCTATCAATCCTCTAATTGGTTTTCATTATTCTTTGTCCAAGATCATCATTCAATCGTCATTCAATCATCATTGATCATATTTGTGACCATTAACTTCTAACTTCTAACTTCTAATTCATTAACAATTAACTTTACGTTATGCCTTTATTTTATGCCTTTATTTTTATGCATTTTTATTTTTAGCATTTACATCTCATGCTATTTTCCTTTTTCTCACTTGAGCATTTATTTTTATGTCATTTTATCTTTCCTCACTTGAGCATTTATTTTCATGTCATTTTACCTATGCTCACTTGAGCTTTTCCTTTTTTTTTAAGACACTTAATAACCAACTTGAACATTAAAATTTTTAAGCCTCTCTTCATGAACTATTGGTTACTATTCTTGGCATATTGGAGTTGTGGACCTCTTGGACTTAGGATTAGAAGCCTTGATACTTTGAGACCTTGAGACCTTTGGATATTATGTTACTTCATTATTGTATTGCTTGTGTATTGGGAAATCTTTTGAGTGTAGGTGTTACTTTGTTGGCCTTAAGTGATTTATATGGCACATTGGCTCAATATTGAAGATCTTTATTTGAGTTTTAAAGCCTTGGGGTTACTTTGATACTTCTTAGCTTGTGATTTATTTTCATATGATGATTGATGTGCTCTTGGTCTATTTGGTACTTGTGGATTTTTAATTCAAATGATAGGAATTCTATATTCACTTATTTATGTCAAGTATTGGCTTCTTGTTGGTTAGACCTTTCCTTACCTTAGCTTTTACTTTGTGTACATAGGATAGTACCTCCATCTCCTCTTATTTTCTTTAATTTCAAAATATTCTCCCTCCTTTTAAAAACTCTTCTTGTTTTTAAACTTGAACCGCATTCATAATAAACATGGACTTTGGACCATGCATTTTCAAAACATTTTTCTTAATCAAATTTTAATCAATTTAATCAAACTTTGACATCTTTTTTGAAAGACTAAAAGTGATTAACCTCATTCAAACTTTTTTTCCGCTTTGGCTTTTCTCTTTAAAACCTTTTTTCTTAAAATTGACCAACACACCAAACTTTTCAAATTTTTTATGAGAACTACGAGTACCCTGATCCCCTATTGCATGAAAGGTGGTACGTAGGTACAAAAGGTTCGCAACCGCAGTGGGTGAAAAAATTGTAAAAACCACTTTTTTCTCATCTACACAATCTCATTTTGTAAATATTTCTTTATAGCCAAATACACAGACTTTCAAAGAGGTTCTTGTGGAGTATCATATATGTTTAGGGTACTAATACCTTCCATTTTCATAACCTACCCCCTTACCTTGATATCTATTTTACTTTAGGTTTTATTCGCTCTTTTCCTAGTCCTTTGGATAAAATAAAAGTGTGGTGGTGACTTCATTGATTTTTGCGAGTTAAGTCAATCCAATGGCTTAGTCTCAAAATTTCTACCGCTACAACACCCCTCAACTTGTATACTACCTTAATGTTGATGACATCCTAGACTATACTAACTTTCATGATCCCCATTCTACACACATTGCTAATAACCATGACCTACCCATTCCCAACACTACAAATGAACCTATGTTTCCATTCCAACCATAACTAATGACTTAATTCCCACCCATAATCATCCCCTTCATATTGAAATTGATCCTACTCCCATCAATCAACCTCCTAACCATACAAATATCAAAAAATCACCCAGAACTTCTAAACCTCCTCAGACCTTCAGGTAGGGGTGTACATGGGTTGGGTCAACCCACAAAACTCGATCAAATCCACCTAAAAAAATCCAAAAAATTAGGTTGGGCTGGGTAATTAGGGGGGGGGGGGGTATGGGTTTAAAAATTAAAAAACCCATTAAAAATATCGGGCTTCAGGTAAAACTGGACCCGAACCCAAAAAATCCACTGACTCACTAATCAAATATTTATTATTATAATTTTAATGACTTTGATGAATATTAACTTAGTTGTTGCATTTTAATCTCTTAAAGATTTGATATTTTAGTGAACCATGATTTTACTAATATTTAATATTTCACTCTTTGATTATTAGGAAGCTAATACGATTTTATGTCATGCAACTTTAGTTTGTTGTTAGTATTTTTTGATAATTTTCATTAGTTGATGTTATCATTTATTATTTTATGATAATAAAAAATAGTAAAAAAATATTATTTGCTTTTTTTAGAATATATAAATGTTGAATAATTTTTATGAAAAAATATGATGACTCATCACTTAATAATTTAATATTAATAAAATAAAATAAATCATTTGGACAAACCCACTACCCAACCCAACCCAACCCGAATATTAGTGGGTTTGCCCAAACTGGCCTATTGGGGTAGCGGATGGTTATTTTAGCTCACCCAAACCGAAGTGCCTTATATGGGTTGGGTATTGGGTTTGACCAAACCCAACCCAAACCGGCCCATATACACCCCTACCTTCAGGATTACCATTGCTCCATCATTACATGTAACTCCAACCCTTCTTCCACCAACAATAAAGGTACAAATCCTTATCTCATTTTTATTATATTTCATGAAGAATGGAAAAACACAAGAAGGGGGGTTTGAATTGGGTTTTTTTAAATTAAAGCAATATACATGTTGGTTATCCTGGTTCGTTAGAACTCAAACTACTTCAGTCCATCCGCCAAGGTGATTTCGCCTCTCTCAAATGAGGTCTTAATCCACTAATCAAACTTGATTACACAGATACAATGACTATTATCAATGTCTTCTTGAGTTTTAAACCACAACTCGGTTTCCTCAAGGTATTACAAGATAAGATAATTTAGAGTGTGTACAAAGATGTTTTCTAAACAAAACTATATCACAACAGTGATGTATACACAATTGAAAATCACAAGATAGAAAGGTAGTAAGATTTTCTTTTTCAGTGCGCAGTAGAGATGTGTGCGATTTCTTCTTTAGGATGGTTGATAAAATGTAGTTAATATTCTTTCCAAAAATAGAGATCTTGTCTTGATTAAACCGTTACTTTTGATTTTGCAATGAATAAATTATAACGCTTCAGAACATGCTTTCTTGGGATCATATCAGAAGATGAATGTTACCGTTGAGACTTCATTAGTTCTTTCCAGAACTTTACTTATCAGAATATCATAGTTTTTTGTTTGCAACGTTGGTGCATTCAGAAGTTGTAACATTAGAACTTCTTCATTTAAAGCGTGTTACACATATTTGCTTCTAAGTATGATGTGTCACACCAGAGCTTCAAAAACGTAACTTTCTCATCTTTTATGCTTCTTACATTATAATTTCCCTGCATATTAAAATACATTATTATAGAGCATATTTGTTCTTTATATATATCATGTGTTTGTTATCATCAAAACTCTTACAATGATGTAGAATCAAACTATGTTCTAACAATCTCCCCCTTTTTGATGATGTCAAAAATTTGTATATTTTGATATAATACTTAAGAACATAAAGAATTAAAGTCTCCCCATGAGTTGGATACTCAGATAAAGAAAAAAATACTTCCCTGAAGATGTTCTGATCAAAGCTTTGAGATGGAGGTTTTTGATGCGTCCATAACTAAAGTTACTTTCAGAGGTTGCTTTTCAATAGATTTTTCATGTTTGCTTTAAGAGGATAAAAATAAAAGTTATGATATTCAAAATGTTCGAGACTAAGTCTCAGTTACTGTTATATTCAAAATATCTTACGTTCTCCCCTTTTTTGTCAAGAATCAAAAAAGAAATAAAAACACGTAAATATAATAGAATGCATTTTGTATTCAAAGAGGATTAAGATAGATAGAAGATGGTAGATAAATAGAAGATAGAAATGAGTAACAAATAGTAGAAACAAATTTTTTATCAGAACTAAGGTTGATGAGGTGGAAGTCATGTGCACAATGCTTCCAATAAACTCTTGATATGATTGTTCGATTCCTCTTGTTTCCCAAGCATCCACTTAATTTCCTTGCTATTTTCATCATGCTTGTCTAACCTTTCCTTAAACACATTATTTTATTTCTTCAACTCCTTCATAGTTTTCAGCACACGAGAAGATGAGGTTGTTTCAACAGAAGAGACCGTATTCTTAGAACTTATTGCAACTGATTCTTGCTCAGGAGTTTCTTTGACTGCATTGCCCTTGTCTTGAAACATGACCAGAGGAAGAGGTTCAGGATATAGTTCATTAAACTCTGATGTATGAGGGGCTTCCCAAGGGGTGTTGCGCAGTAAAAGGATGGTTTTCTTTACCCAGTGTCGCTGAACTTGATCCTTGAATGTTTTTAGGAGATCGCAGAAGTTCTGTTGAGCAATTTAATATATGAGCTCCTTTAGCTTCAGAGATTCAGAGTTAAACCATTTTCTGAACTGATTCTAGTTAGAATCAGAAGAAGCTAGATTGAGACTCTCCATGAAAGCTAGCTTTAGGGAGTTAACCCATTCCTGTATTTCTGTTTTAAAAATCAGCAAGGATTTATTAATGTCTACTTTGGATATTTTTGGTGTTGGTTTGGTAACGACAATTTTCTGAGAGCTTGTGACAAGATTGTCCCAATCTTTTAAATCGATTATTGTTATGAGGCGATCTTCTGGGTGGTTATTTGGAGAAGGAGAATCATAAATAATTATAGGTGAGTTGGGTGGTGTCGAAAGATAGGGAGATGGACGATCTGGGATGTAGAAGGTTTGTGATGTAGTTGTGGAGATTATTGGTGGTTGAGAGATAGATAAATGGCAAGTGATGCCAGGGATGGATGTTGTGATATCAAAGTCAAGTTTTAGATTTTCTATTTGGGGAGCATCAAATAGTGGATCAAATTGATCAATATCAGAGAGAGCAAGTTCTGGCTGAGTCTGATCAAAATGGGTAGAAGATGGATTAATCAAAGGATTATTTGGAGGTATTAAAGTGTCAACATCTAAGTCTACATCATCAAGGGTTTGAGGAGATGGATCTTATATGGGATTTGGAGATGAGGGGTTTTCAGATGTTGATAAAAATGTTGATTTAATAACAAAAACAAAAGACGAGTTACCTTTCTTTTTGGAAGCTTTAGGGGTCTTCTGAGAAGTTCCTTCTCCAGCTGCTTTCCTTTTTCTTGATTTTCTGAGAGAAACTTCTAGAGTTTGTTGCCTTAGATAAAGAATGTTCACATCTGGGATTGTACCATCACTCTTGCAGGCTTCCAGATACCTGAGAACAATTTTTGGAGATGGGTCTGCTTGAGTGAAGAGAGGAAAATCCTTCAGAGGCACTCTTCAGGCGGTGATGACTTCCTTGGTGGTGATTGTTGGGACCTTCTTAATAGTTTCAATAATCTTCATCTTCTTCAGAGTTTTAGCGTTTAGAGGCTTTCCAGCACAAGCTTCCAGAACATTAGCTTGTTGAGCCTCATTCAGATGTTCTATCAGTCTGATTTCTGTTAAAATATCTGAGATGAGTCTTCCCGGAGGGATCCAATCTCTCTTTGTTATTTATTCTTCTCTTGTTTATTTTAAACTAGTTTTAAGATGGTTGAACATAAGATGTGGAAAATGAAATTTTTCTTTGGTGGCGATGAAGTACATAAGGTACTGTTGATCAATGCTGATGTAGTCTGGAGAGCTGGTAGCCTTCCTGTGATTAATGCATCCCAGAATTATTTTGGACCAAATTCTGAGATAATCCTTCAGATCTTTGATTTTGTTGGATGGTTGGCAAGAAGTAAAAATTTCCTTTGAGACTATGGTTAGGTCAGAACCTTTGCCTGCCATACCACTACATCGAATACCACCATTGTCGTGACCTATGAGTTTCCCAATGAGATCTTTAGTGTTGATGATATTCTTTCCCATAATGTAGGATGTTACCTGATGATTTGAAGCTATGGAATGGATCCAGAATTCTTTCACAAGTTTTGGAAAAACTGGACCTATGTGGCGATCAAAATACTTCGTCCATCCTTGGAACTCAAGATCAGGGGTTAAATCATACCCATTTTCTTTCATGCTTATGAAATCAATAATAAGCTCACAAAGAACTTCCAGAGAATCAATGGGTGTGAGAAGAGTTCTTGAGGGTTCGATGTAACTCTCTTCATTTGAGGAGGAAGAACCAGGAATGGTTTGAGAAACTTGAGAAATTTGTTGAGAGGAAGCCTTTTGTTCACATAGACTCTTTTAAGGATTTTTTTAAAGATGAACAAATAAAGAGAGAAAAGTGAGTGAGAGTGAATATGTAACACTGTTTATGAAAGAGTGAAGTATAAATAGCCAACGGAAAAAAATAACATTTTTACTTTAAAAGAAAAGGACTAAAAAAATGATTACATGCATTTAATGATTCCTGAAAAGAGTGATAGCAAAGATATGGAACAGTTACCAATTTGACTCAAGCCTCAATGCATCAACTCAACTGTTTCAGTGCCTTCAGATTTTGAACATGTGTTCAGCCTTAGAGGGTGACCTTGCATTTAGAGTTGACAAATATTGATATTATGAACTGCTTGCTTCTATCTTAGAAATGAAACATTTTTGGAGAATGTTCAGATCTTCTGGATAGATCCTGATACAACTTTCCTTCTCACTTCTGAAGAACTATTGTTCAAATGTTCACAAAACAAATTAAAGCCTAAAGTTCTGGGGGTATAAATATACAGAAACTACATTTTCATTCAGGGCATAATTCCATACTGAGATGTTTCAGAATGAAATTAAATTTATCTTCAGAAAGGGGTTTAGTGAAGACATCAGCCCGTTGATGGTCTTTGTCTATAAATTTTAAAGAAAGAATTCCCTTCAGAATATAGTCCCTAATAAAATGATGTTTAATTTCTATATGTTTAGCCCTAGGATGTAAAATAGGATTTTTTGAAAGACAAATAGCAGAAGTATTATTACAGAGGATAGGAATGTTACTCTCATATATGTTAAAATCTTCAAGATGACTATTCATCCAGAGCATTTGTATTCTGTATCCAGCTGCAACTATATATTCAACTTCAACAGTTGAAAATGCAATAGTGGATTGTCTTTTGCTGGACCGCGAGATTAGATTGTCTCCCAGAAATTGGCAGCTTCCAGAAATACTTTTTCTTTCTATTCTATCTCCGGCAAAGTCAGCGTCACAATACCCTACTAATTTATATTCACTGGAATCTCTATAGCAAAGACCAAGATTAGTAGTACCTTTCAGATACTTGAAAATTCGCTTAACTGCTGTTAAGTGAGATTCTCTAGGATATGATTGGAATCTAGAACAAAGACAAACACTATACAGAATGTTAGGTCTTAAAGTTGTTAAATATAAGAGAGAATCAATCATATCTCTGTAGATCTTCTATTCTACTTTCGTACTTACCTCTTCTCTTTCTAGAATGCATGTAGGATACATATGAGTTTTGGATGGCTCACATTCTGACAAATCAAATTTCTTCAGAAGTTCTTTAACATACTTGCTTTCATGAATGTAGGTTCCTTCTGGAGTTTGATTGATTTGGATACCCAGAAAGAACTTGAGTTCACCCATCAAGCTTATTTCAAACTCTTCCTGCATAGGCTTAGCAAATTCTTTTCCCAAAGAGGCTTTAGTAAATACAAAAATTATATCATCTACGTAAATTTGACAAACCAGAATGTCATTTTCAAACAGTTTATAGAATAAGTTTATTCCACCTTCCCTCTGGTAAAATTATTTTCTAACAGAAAATTACTTAGTCTTTCATACCAAGCTCTGTGAGCTTGTTTAACACCATATAATGATTTCTTAAGTTTATAAACGTATTCTGAATGTTTTTTATTTTCAAAGCCATGGGGTTGGTGCACATAAACTTCTTCATCAATGTAACCATTTAAAAAATCACTTTTAACATTCATCTGATAAAGAGTGATGCCATTATTTACAGCAAAAGAAATTAAAGTATAATAGATTCTAACTTGGAGACTGGAGTAAAGGTTTCTGTATAGTATATCCCTTCTTGCTGACTATAACCTTATGCCACCAGTCATGTTTTGTTTCAGACGACTTCTCCTTGTTCATTGATCTTGTTTCTAAAGACCCATTTGGTTCCAATGATGTTAAAGCCTTTTGGTTTAGGAACTAGATCCCACACATTGTTTCTGGTAAATTGATTTAGTTATTCATGCATTGCAAGGATCGAGTCTTTGTCTAGAAGAGCTTTGTCAATGGACGTCGGCTCAATCAGAGATAGTAATCCCATGAGTGATTATTCAGATTTTATGAATGTAGATCTTGTTCTGATTGGGTCATCTTTCTTTTCCAGAATCGTGTTTTTTGGATGTGCTAAGCTGCTTCTGGATTATCTTTTCTGGATGGGGTCTTCAGAAATTGTTGTAATATTTGTGACATCCTCTTTAGCATTTGGCTGTGATTCTTTATTAAGAGATTCTGACGCTCTGTCTCCGGTACCTGTAAATTGGACTTCTATATCTAAAACTTTTACCCTGCTTTGACTTTTGAGGGCCAAGCTTATCATCAAATCTGACACTAATAGATTCTTCCACAATTTGTGTTTCTGTGTTATATACTCTATAACCTTTTGAGTGTTCAGAGTATCCTAACATGATACACTTTTGTGATTTAGAATCAAACTTGTTCAGATGTTCTTTAGTGTTTAGTATAAAACAAGTACATCCAAATGGATGGAAATAAGAGATGTTGGGCTTTCTGTTCTCCCATAGTTCATATGGAGTCTTATCCATAATAGGTCTTATTGAAAATCTATTATGAATATAACATGTTGTGTTAATTGCTTATGCCTAGAAGTTTTTAGCAATGTTAGTCTCGTTGATCATGGTTCTGGCCATTTCTTGTAAAGTTCTATTCTTCCGTTCTACAACTCCATTTTGTTGAGGAGTTCTAGGACAAGAGAAATCATGAGAGATGCCATTCTCATTAAAAAAAGTTTTCAAATATTTTGTTTTCAAATTCCCCACCATGATCACTTCTGACTTTAACAATTCTAAAATCTTTTTCATTTTGAACTTGGTTACAGAAGGTAGAGAACACAGAGTGTGACTCGTCCTTGTCTCTTAAGAACTTTACCCATGTACATCTGCTATAGTCATCTACGATCACTAATTCATACTTCTTGCCACTGATGGACGAAGTTTTAACTAGCCCAAATAGATCTATATGCAGAAGTTCTAATGGTCTAGAGGTAGAAACAACATTTTTTAATTTCAAAGAAGGTTTTGCAAACTTTCCTTTTTGACATGCTTCACACAGAGCATCTGAGCTGAACTTCAGGTTAGGAAGCTCTCTCACCATATTGAGTTTGCTAATCTAAGATACTCTTCTCATACTAACATGCCCCAATCATTTGTGCCAGACCCATTTCTCGTCGTTAACAGACATTAGGCATTTTACATTCTGACTTTTTAGTTCAGAAAGTTTTATTTTGTAAATTTTTGTTCTTTCTCTTTCCATTAAAAAGGATAGACCCATCTTTCTGACTAACTACTTTACAGGACTTTTAATTAAAGATTATATCATAACCGTTGTCACTTAATTGACTTATGGATAACAGGTTATGCATTAATCCATCTAATAATAAAACATTAGTTATAGAAGGAAGTGTATCGTTACTAATAGTTCCAGAGCCAATAATCTTTCCTTTCTGATTACCTCCGAAACCTACAGAGCCTCCATATTTAAGCTCCAGACTTTGGAACATATGATTTCTTCCCGTCATGTGTCGAGAGCATCCAGAGTCCAAGTACCAAGATAGGTGTTTCAACTTTGCTGTTAAAGACATCTGCAACATAGAAAATTTTATCCTTAGGTACCCATATCTTTTTGGGTCCTTGTTTGTTAGAGTTACAAACATTCTGTTTGAATTTTGGTTTTGCTGAAAAAGCATTACTAGTATACTTTATGTCATGTGTATGTCCATATGTAAAGTGTGAATATAGAGGTGTGTGTTTTATGAATATATCATCAACTTTCTTTGGTTGAGTTTCTTTTTTCCTTTGGTTTCACATATCCTATACCTTTTCTGCCATTTCTGCTAACTCCATAGATCATTGAAGCTATCTTGCTCCTATCTATGCTTTTAGCTAGAAATTGTTGAAAGCTACGATCATATTCTTTTATGATTTTATCAGAACTATTAGAAACTTCTAAAACAGTTTCTTTATGAGATTTTTGTAATTTATTTTTAATAACATAATTTTCACTTTCGAGTTTAGAAATGGTTTCTTTTAGCTCAGAGTTTTGTGTTTTTAGTTTCTTAGTTCCTTCTGAGTCAGATACTAGATCCTTTTTCAGGTTCTTGTTTTTTACTCGAAGTTGATGATATCTTTCAAGAATTTTTGATAGACTTTCTTCTAATTGAGATCTAGAAAGTTAGAGAATACCTCTTATGCCTCTGAGTCTGACTCTGATTTAGATGATCCAGTGTCATCTGATACGTTGGCTATTAAGGTTATGTTGGCTCGTTCATCTTCTGATTTTGTTTCAGCTTCAGAAGATTCCGAGTCATCCCATGTAGCCATAAGACTTTTCTTCTTTTCTTTGGAGAACTTCTATTTAGGTTTTTCTTTTTGAAGGTTTGGGTAGTCGCTTTTGTAATGACCTTGTTCGTTGCATTCATAGCATACATTATTTCTGTTACTAGATTTTTCTGTATCCAGAAGATGATTCAGAGTGATTCCCTTTTCTTCTGGGAGTTATAAACTTCCTCTGCCTGTGCTTCCATAGCTGATTGATTTTTCTAGAGAGAAGAGATAGTTTGTCTTCTTCTGACGAGGATCCACCAGAGTTTTCTTCTTTTTCCTGAGAAACTTTAGGTTCATATTTTTTATTAGATTTGAGAGCGAGAGACTTACATTGCTTTTGGGGCTCATCTTCTTCTAGTTCTATCTCATGACTTCTCAAGGAGCTGATAAGTTCTTCAAGAGACATTTTGCTTATATCTTTGGCTAGTTTTAAGGCTATGATCATGGGTCTCCATTTCTTGGGTAAGCTTCTGATAATTTTCTTTACATGATCTGTTGTTGAGTCCCCTTTGTCCAGAACTTTTAGCCCATCAAACAGAATTTGAAACCTTGAGAACATTGTTTCAACTGTTTCATCTTCTCCCATTTTGAAAGCCTCATACTTCTGAATGAGAGAAAGAGCTTTGGTTTCTTTGACTTACGTGTTGCCTTCATGCGTCATTCTCAAGGAGTCAAACATGTTTTTGGATCATTCTTTGTTTATGATATTCTCATACTCGGTGTACGAGATAACACTCAAGACAATTATTCTGGATTTATGATGATTTCTAAATTCTTTCTTTTGTTGATCTGTCATTCTCTTTCTGCCGATCTTCTGACCGCTTTTGTGACTTGGATGTATGTATCCATCAATCACCATATCCTAGAGATCAGCGTCATGAGCTAGAAAGAAACTTTCGATTATGTCTTTCCAGTAATCAAAGTTCTCAGCATCAAAGATTGGAGGTTTGCCGCTGATTCTGTCTTTCTCATCATGATTATCATTGTTGATGATCTGACTTGGTCACACCATAGTGTTTTTCTTGCTTGGATCTTTTTCTGACACGGTTAAGTGTTTGCACCCAGAACCAGGCGCTCTGATACCAATTGAAGAATGGAAAAACACAAGAAGATGGGTTTGAATTGGACTTTTTAAAATTAAAACAATAGACATGTTGGTTATCCTGGTTCGTTTGAACTCAAACTACTCCAATCCACCCTCCAATGTGATTTCGCATCTCTCAAATGAGGCCTTAATCCACTAATCAAACTTGATTACACAGATACAATGACTACTATCAATGTTTTCTTGAGTTTTAAACCACAACTCGGTTTTCTCAAGGTATTACAAGATAAGATAATTTAGAGTATGCACAAAGATGTTTTCTAAACAAAACTATATCACAACGGTGATGTATACACAATTGAAAATCACAAGATAAAAAGGTAGTAAGATTTTTCTTTTTCAGTGTGCAGTAGAGATATGTGAGATTTCTTCTTCAGGTCTTCTTTATATAGGCGGTGCATGAGAGACATGAGAAGATTCTTTTGGAAGGTTGATAAAATATTGTTAATGTTCTGTCCAAAAATAGAGACCTTGTCTTGATTCAGCCGTTACTTTTGATTTTGCAATGAATAAATTGTAACGCTTCATAACATGCTTTCTTGGGATCATATCAGAAGATGAATGTTACCGTTGAGACTTCTTTAATTCTTTCCAGAACTTTACTTATCAAAATATCATAGTTTTTTGTTCGCAGCATTGGTGAATTAAGAAGTTGTAACATCAGAACTTCTTCATTTAAAGCGTGTTACACATATTTACTTCTAAGTATGATGTGTCACACCAGAGCTTCAAAAACGTAACTTTCTCATCTTCTATGCTTCTTACATCAGAATTTCCCTGCATATTAAAATACATTATTAGAGAGCATATTTGTTCTTTATATATCATGTGTTCGTTATCATCAAAATTCTTACAAGAATGTAGAACCAAACTATGTTCTAACATTTCATTTACTAACTTATCCTACAATCATAGGATTTTTAATGTAAATATATAATCTATTAAGGAAACTTCATCTTGTTCCCCTGCCATAACTGATACAAATTGGGAAAAAGTTATCTCTAATGAACATATATATCCCAATGATACCAACACTTGGGATATCACAACCCTTCCTCCAAATAAAAAAGTTATCGGGTGCAAATGAATTTTCAAGTAAATATCCTCCCAAATGAAACCATTGAGAGATGTAAGGTCAGGCTTGTTGCTAAAGGCTTCAACCAAACAGAAGAGTTAGATTATTTAGAAACCTTTAGTTATGTCATCAAAATGACAATTATTAGAGTTTTTCTTTCCATTGCTTCCTCTCTAAATTGGCATGTTAACCAACTTGATATTAACATAGCCTTCCTTCATGGGGATCTTGAGGAAGAAGTATACATGAAGTTCCCTTTTGGCCTCAATATACCTAAAAATATGGTTTTCAAACTAAAAAAAAATCTATTTATGGGCTTAAGCAATTGAGTCGGTAATGGAATCACAAACTGACTAATACTTTACTTGACATTGGATTCACACAATTCAAGTCAGATTATTCCATGTTTACTTACAAAACTCACACTGATTTTACTGTTGTGCTTGTGTATGTAGACAACTTAATTATTACAGGACCTAACCAGAATCATATACCTGATATAAAGAGAATATTTGATCAAAAGATCAGCATTAAAGACTTATGTTAACTCTATTATTTTCCTAGGTTTTGAGATTGCAAGACCCTCAAAAGGCGTTACCTTATGGAAACGCAAATATTGCCTAGACTTAATGGAAATATTTGGTCTGCTTGGCGTAAAACTAACATCCACAACCCTGGACCTAAGTCATAAGTTTGATCAACTGTTGGAGCATGTGCTTACAGACTCTACCCAATTCAGAACCATTATCTGTAAGCTTTTGCATCTCACACATTCACGCCCTGATAAGGTGTATTTTATTTACAGGTTAAGCCAACATATCACAACCCCAACACATACATTTACAAGCTGCTTACAGGATCATCTGCTACCACAAAAATGCCTGATCCATGGGTCTTCACTTCAGATCAAATTCCAAGCTCAACCTTATTGGCTTCACATATTTAGACTAGGAACGTGCCCACTCACTAGAAGATCGACAACCGGTCTAAATTTGTTTCCTTTGAGATAATTTAGTCTGCTAGGAAACAAAGAAACAATAAGCCATCTCACGTTCCTCCTCCGAAGCAGAGTATCGAGCATTGGCAAATATATCATGTGTGGCTCAATGGTTAATCTATTTACTTTAAGACTTTCACATCTCTCATCCTCAATCGATCATCATTTATTGTGATAACATGAGCGCTATTCACATAGTTGCTAATCCGGTATTCTATGAACGAAAAAAGCATATAAAGATGGATTTTCGCTTAGTGCAAGACAAAATCCAATCGAAGACTATTCATCTCATGTGCTCATCAACTCTGAAAAACAAATTACAGACTTATTTACAAATCTCTACTTGATCTTATTATAGTTTGAGGGAGGGTGTTAAAATATAATTTTATTGTTCAGTTTGATTTATTTCTTAGGTTGACTTTGTGTTTTAGTTGGGTCATAGACTTAAGTCGAGTAACCATTCCTATTTTCTTTTACCAAATAACCATCCCTATTTATTACATTGGATTGTAACTATTTTTTAATAAAAGTAAAAATTTATTTTTTTCATTCAATGTTTTTCACCTGTCTATTGCAAAGTGACAACAAAAAATGAACTTTAAATCATATGGAGTAATTAATAATTAAAACGTGTAGGATACCATTGTCCTAATATTCCTAATATGTATGTGGGAATCTCATAATCATTGACCAACAATAAAGGGCACGTACCCTATCGACAAGACCCCTAAAGGTATAGGAGAAGGAATTAGAATTTGAGAATATTAAATAATATTATAATATTTTTTTATCGATTTTCTATTTAATTGTTGATTTTGGTTAATTTTATTGAAATTGTGTTACGGCTGAATTAAACTTTTAAAATTGGCATAATGATTATATTAGATTTAAATATTTTTATTGTATCAAAATTTTAAAAACAAGTTTTTTTTTTTATTCTTAAGAAAATGAGCAAAATATATCTGTAATTTAAATTTTCATTGATTACGATTGTCGTCAAAATTTAAATAGGAGTTTTCTATATCATTTGAAATAAGAATTTAATCTTAGTATATTTTTTTAGGCTAAGGAACAAAAATTTATTCAAAATAAAAATTTATTCAAAGTATATATTTTATTTTAGTTAAAATTATGGTATAATTTTTATGTTTTAATAAAAATTGTTTGAGAGTAAATTAGATTCAACTAAGAGCGTACGAAAAGATTATGCAAATTAGTAAGACAGAAGTTATGAAAATATCTCAATATATTTTTTATTATATTATTATTTTATTAGATTAATCATATCCTATAATAATAAATATACATGTTACATTATTAATTATATTTTTAAAAATCGGAATGTTACACTATCGATTATTGAAAGTTGATTCATGGACCACACAATTACTACTATTTATACATATACATGTTCCACCAAACCTTTCTCCAAGTACAAATCAAATTAAAGCAAGTAAATAAATACTATATATATTAATTAATTACATAGATATTAGAGTTGTCTACACTTTCTCAGGCATTAACCCTCATTGCTTCAATTAATTTTTTTTTATATATACAAGGGATATGCTGGTAATCAAGGAATCAAATCAAATAAAACACTAAAAGCAAAAGAAGACACTTACATTTTAATATTGGAACACGCTCATGACAAGACCCTTGATTCCTTCCTAGCTACTATGTGTTGTAGAAATTGCAACCGACACAATTGGATTACATATTTTAAATAACAAATCATATGAAATCTACAAAATAACACGACCCTTTAGGGTTTATTTGCTACATATGCGAGTGAAATAAAATATTGAAAAAGATTTGTGTTAATTTATGGAGATAGTCAATCATTCTTAATAGTAATAAAAAGCTCATGGTATTATCGGTTAAACCTTAATAATTTGTGGGTAAGATTTTCGAGGAACTAGTATCACTTATGTTTCCAAAGATATTTGTTAAAATATTAAATTAGATTATATTAGATTTGATTAGATTTAATATTTAATATAATTCAAGTTGTGTTAGTCTATATTCAATTAGGGTTGTATATAAATAGTCATAGTGTGTATCATTATTTATACACTTGAATAATACAAATCCTTATTTTCTTTATTATTCTCTCTTTCTCTCCTCACTAAAAGTGTCTCACGCACTAAAAATTGGTATCCAGAGCTTTTGATTATTGTTCTTGATCGAAGATGGCTAGTGATAAGGGCATTCCAAATTCTCTTCGAATGCTTGACGGTAAAAATTGGATCTGATGGAAAAAACAGATGCAATCCTTATTTGGCTTCCATGAAACCCTAGAAGTGGTTATCGACGGTGTTCCGGCATTGGCTACAAATGCAATCGACGAACAGAAAAAAGCCCACAACAAAGTCAAGAAAAAAGATTGCAAGGCTGCTTATTGCATTCAAACGCCTGTCGATGCTGCTAACTTCAACAGAATCTCTCATGCTGAAACAGCGAAGGAGGCATGGGATATTCTGGTAAAGTATTTCGAAGAAGATGAGAAAGTCAAGGTTGTCAAATTACAAACCTTGCGTCGATAATATGAGTTGTTGTCGATGGGAGAAGATGAAAAAGTTGCAGAATATGTGTCGAAGGTTCAGAAACTCGTCCATCTCATGAAGGATTGTGGTGAAACCATTACTGATAAGATGATAGTTGAGAAGGTAATGAGAATGTTGACCTCTCACTTTAATCACGTTATCGTAACTATTCAAGAATCCAACAATCTTGAAACCACTAAAGTGGAAGATTTGGTTGGTTCGTTGGAGGCGCATGAGATGATGATTGTCGAAAGGAAAGGAGTTCAAGACTCGATACATGCACTGCAAGCTCAATCATGGAAAAAAGATGATGGTTCCAACAAATTCAAAGGCAAGTTCGACAAGACTCATGGCAAGAAGTCTTGGTCGAATTCCCATAAGAATAAGGACAAAGATAGATCTTCTGAATCCTCGAAAAGGGGAGGAGGAAACTATCGAAAGGACAAAGAAGATAAGAAAGGTATGCAATGTTATAACTGTGAAAAGTGGGGACACTTGGCCAAGAATTGTTGGTACAGAAAAGACAAGGGATCGAAAGGCAAGGACGAAGGAGTGAACCTTGCATGTCAAGATTCAGATGATTCTGAAGGTGGTATGATGGTTATGGCTGCAGTTGCAGATAACCATGTTGAATCTAATATCTGGTTTTTTGACTCAGGTTGCTCGAACCACATGACTGGTCAAAAGGAGTGGTTGGCAGATTTTGACGAGTCGAAGAAGAGCAAGGTAAAACTTGCTGATAATAGTTCATTGCAAGCAGAAGGTACTGACAACATAGTCTTTCAAATGAGTAATGGAGGGAAAGCTATGATCAAATATGTGCTCTATGTACCTGGAATGAAATGCAACTTGTTAAGTGTTGGACAACTAGTTGAAAAAGGTTTCTCAGTTGTCATGAAAGATGGAGTTTTGAAATTGTTCGACACTAAGAACAATTTGGTTTTAAAATCTCCATTGTCGAAGAACATGATATTTAAGACTATGACCAATTCGACAGAAGTTTAATGTTTGAAAACTGTTGTCGACCATAAGGATAGTTGGTTGTGGCATTTAAGGTTTAGACATTTGAATTTTCGATCACTTAATTAACTGATTAATCAAGATATGGTTACTGGTATTCCAAGTCTTGAGAAGGCTGAAATTTTTTGTGAAGGTTGTTTAGTGGGAAAGCAATCCATAAATTCTTTCATTTCGACTATGTCAATGAGATCATCCTGCATTCTCGAAGTGGTGCATTCAGATGTATGTGGTCCATTTGAAGAACATACAATTGGTGGAAACAGATATTTTGTTTCCTTTGTCGATGAGTTTAGTCGAAAGTTGTGGATCTATGTGATCAAGCGAAAGGATGAAGTATTCGAAATCTTTAAGAGATTCAAGATACTTGTCGAAAACTAGAGTGAGAAGAAGATTAAAGTTCTACGAACAGATGGAGGTGGCGAATACACATCCAAGATGTTTGAAGATTTCTGTGCAAAACATGGTGTTGATCATGAGGTAACTGCTCCTTACACACCTCAACATAATGGAATTGCTGAAAGAAGAAATATAACCATATTAGATAAGGCAAGATGCATGTTGAAGCAAAAGAATTTGCCAAAATATTTATGGGGAGAAGCTGTTTCGACTGCAGTTTATATTTTGAATAGGTGTCCTACTAAGATATTGAAGAACGAGGTTCCTGAAGAAGTGTGGAGTGGAAAACGACCATCAGTAATTTACTTGAAGGTGTTTGGCTCTATGTGTTACAAGCATGTTCTTGATGTAAGGAGAAGGAAGCTTGATGACAAGAGTGAACCTATAATTCTGGTAGGATATCATAAAACTGGTGCATGCAGACTATTCAATCCAGTTAATGAAAAGATTGTGTTGAGTCGAGATATTGTGATTAATGAAAATTCTGCCTGGGATTGGAATTCTAGCAATTCAATTAACAAATTATTAATGAACTTTGATTTCGACGAAGAAACTAATGAAGTAACGGTCGAAGGAATTGTTGAGAATCTAGTCGAAGTCGAAGAAGAAGCGGTTGCTGACACTCCCGTCACAGTCGAATTCGAAGAGGTTGTGGCTGAAACAAGCCAAAGATCTCAAAGAAATAGAGTTCTTCCAACAAGACTTCATGATTATGAAGTGATGGGTGATGATGAAATCACACCAGATGGAGAATTAGTTCATTTTGCTTTATTTGCAGGTGCTGAACCAATCAACTATAGCGAATCTTTGAAGATTAACAAGTGGAAGTTAGCTATGGTCGAAGAGTTACAAGCAATCGAAAGAAACTACACATGGGAGTTAGTCGAATTGCCAACACATACAAAAGCTATCGAAGTAAAGTGGGTGTTCAAGTTGAAACACAATGCAGATGGGTCAATAGCAAGACATAAAGCAAGATTAGTAGCTCGAGGTTTTCTTCAAAGAGCAGGACTTGACTACTCTGAAGTATTTGCTTCAGTAGCAAGATTAGAGACTGTTCGACTAGTAGTAGCATTGGCATGCAACCAAGGCTAGTCAACATTTCATCTAGATGTGAAATCAGCATTTTTGAATGGTCCTTTAGACGAAGTTTATGTCACATAACCTCCTGGGTTTGTGATTCAGATGGAAGCGAGTAAAGTATATAGATTGCACAAAGCGCTCTATGGCCTCAAGCAGGCACCTAGGGCATGGAACAAGAAGATCGACTCATACTTAGTCGGACTAGTAAGCAGATATATGGGTGAACCAAGAGTGTCACATATGAAGGCTGCAAGAAGAATCCTTCGATATTTGAAGGGTTCAATAAATTGTGGAATATTATTTCGACGAGATTATGAAGGCAAAGAAGCAATAGTGTTGGCTGAAGATTTTGATAGTGTTATTTAGAATTCAAAAAGAGCTAGAAGTTCTGATCGAAATGGAATTAAAACACCACGCTTCGAATTTGCAGAAGCAGTGTTTCGAATGAGTGTGTCAAAGCTTGAAGCTTCGAACGGTGATCTTGGGAGCGTATCCAAAGGGGTCTCGAAACAGCAGCGAAGCTAAGTCTGAGAAGAGCGTTCGAAGCAGAGAAATACCAAAGCATTTGAAATTTAAATGAAAGCGGGACTTTCAAAGTTTGAAAGTTATGTGTTGGAGCATTTGGGGACACGTGGAAAGATGAAAGGAGCATTGTCTTGCATGTTCGAAACGTGGCATGATCTTGTAGCGAGACCGTTAGGGTCGAATTAGTATAAATAGAAGTCTTAGTGTTAGGATTTCGGTGTGTCATATCTGTTATACAAAATACTCAATAACATTCAAACTACCACATGGCAAGGGAAACGAATGCAAGAGAGATGTATGTATGATAGCACCATGTATTTCTAATTTAATAAAAGCCTTTTTACTATTTCCAGCACTTTCCTTCTTTTTCTTTCTGTCGAATAACATTTACAAGTTTCTTTATCTACTGTCTTTTCATTTCAAAGTCTTTTCTTCAAAGTTTTACATTTTACTGCATTCTTTATATTTCGAAGCACTCTATATTTCAGAGAACTTTTACGCTTTCAATGTCTTTACTTTCAAGTATTATTCTTCAAACATGTACTTTCACTTAAACTCATTTCTAGATTTCTTGCATTAAACGCTTTCTTCACATTTTAAACTCCCACATTCCAGAAACCTTTTGTGTTAAATGTTTTATGGATCGAAACCAGTTACTTCATTTTCCATACAGTTTTATATGTCTTTTCAATCAGCATTACAATTAGCAATTATTCGTATAACTTAGTTTTCACATACATTTTGACCACATTCTTAAACTCTTAGAGAGAGGGATCGAAATAAACCAAACATTTATACAATAGCACCCATGAATAATTGTTCGATTGTGAGAGTAACCTTGATATCCAAGGAGTCCTAGGATCAATCTAGTCGATCCTGTGAGTTACCAAAGAGATTGAGTAGCGTTAATAAAGATTATTCGATAGTTTGGAAGACTAGCGGTTGTTTACCAGAAATCACTGGAAACAAATTGGCACACCTGGTGGGACACCAAGGTGGCCCACAGGCAACAGGCACTAACGCGTCCATTTCGAGCGGAGCATCTAATGTAATGCCTTCGAATGCACAGGCTGTTGCATCTTCAACCAGTAACATGGCCACCAACGGAGTAAGTGGCGTATCAACCAACAGTTCGATCTTAGGAAATACTGGAACTATGGGCTACCCTGGGGGATTCGTTCCGCCACCTGGGACACAATCCCATTTCGCCACTCCATCAACTAGACCACCCGGCTTCGATGGGAATAGAATTAGAAGTTCTTCTTACGGAATGCCAACATCTTTTATGGCAGGTTTACACAATTCCACTTCGAATTCATCCCCACAACTAGGATCTGGGTCTGGGGCAAACCAATTTATGTCAAATAACCAAGGGTCAGTGGGTTATAGCACGTTGCCTACCCTAACCACAGATAACCAGTTGGCTTTTAGGCAATTGATGGATGAAAGCAACCACAATATGATAGGGGTGTTAGCGCAAACCATGCAGGAAATATTCGCCCCAATAGTTCAGAATGTGACTGTGACGAACAGGGAAAACGCTGACAATATGAGTCGAATAGCAGATTTCTTTGCTCCCACAGAAAGGCGTAGGCAGAACCAGGCGGGATTTCGAACAAACGTGCCTGTTATAGAACAAATTGCCAACGACCCAATTCATAGACCACCCAGAGAAGAGGTTAACTTAGGGGCCAGAGCACCAAGGTTAGAAGCCCCAATAATTCCGGGCCCACAAAGGGAAGTTATGGAAACAGGGGCAAGGATCGAAAGACCAGAAGCCCCAGAATTTCGAGGAGAACAACCTAGGGGAGTTGTTTTGGTTGGTCGAAACCAAGATGCCGATGCCGTCGTTCATAGGATTCGAAACGATAACATCTTGGCAGAAAATAATCTGACCACCATGATAGAGAGGATCATGACCCAAAACGGCCTCAATATGGGAATGAGGAGGCCAAATTACGCTTCTCCTATATTAGATTGTATAATGCATACTGATTTACCAAGGGGATACAAAGTCCCTAAATTTACAAAGTTCGCTGGGGATACCAACGAGTCAACAGTCGAACACATAGCGAGATATTTAACCGAAGCGGGGGATATAGCCAATAATGAAGATCTTAGAATCAAATATTTCCCAAGTTCCTTGACAAAAAATGCTTTCACTTGGTTTACCACGTTGCCTCCTGGGTCTGTTGATACTTGGACCCTTTTAGAGAGATTATTCCATGAACAATTTTACATGGGACAATCGAAAATAAGTCTGAAGGAATTGGCCAGTGTTAAGAGAAAGTTCACTGAACCCATTGATGACTATTTGAATAGATTTAGGCTGTTAAAATCTAGATGTTACACAGTAGTCCCTGAGCATGAGTTAGTCGAAATGGCCGCTGGGGGATTGGATTACTCTATTCGAAAGAAATTAGATACTCAGCATTTGAGGGATATGGCTCAGTTAGCCGATAGGGTTCGACAAGTCGAAAGACTAAAAGCCGAAAAAGCCCGAGTCTTTAAGAATAGTAAGAAAGAAAGAATTTCCTATGTTGGAACTGAGGAAGTAGAAGAATATCCTGAATTCGAATTCGAAGAGGTCGAAATCGACCTCGCTGAATTAAAACAGGCCCCGCCTTACTCCTGCAAAATGTTAGTTCCTACGAAAGGGAAAGATATTGTTGAAAATGAGAAAAGTGATAAGTTTCCAAAGAAGGTTTACACCTTCGATGTCACTAAATGTGACGAAATCTTTGACTTGCTTGTCAAAGATGGCCAACTAATTGTGCCATCAAATGGCAAAATACCCCCTGTGGACCAGAGGAAGAAAAGGGGATTTTGCAAATATCATAGTTTCCTAGGCCACAAGACCTCACAATGTTTTCTTTTCAGGGATTTGATTCAAAACGCAATCAAAGATGGCAGATTAAAGTTTGCTGATAAGATGAAGATGAAAGTGGACGAAGATCCTTTGGACGTCGCAGACACCAACTACTCCGAGCCTGCATGCATTGGAGAAGTCAACATGGTGGAAATTGATCGAAGCGACACCCTAACTGGAGAGAAGGACATTGAAGTCGAAAACTGGGTGATGGTCGGAGTCAGCGAGGAAGCCATTGAAGGCATCCAGAATACACCAGACACTTCGATTGCTGGACCTGTGGCTGTTGCAGGAGAAACCCAGGCTACTGAAGGCCAAGGAGATCACAACGAAGGATTTACACAAGTCACTGAGGACTTGAGGTTGGAATTAGAGAAAGTACAAATTACGCAGCCAGTCCCCTCTCAGAAGGAAATATGGGACACTCTAGGGGAACCCAGTGGAAAATATGACTATCTGGTCAAATATTCTGCCCCAGAAAGTTCGAGGGTCCAGATCGAAGATATAAAGCCCACAGGATGGGGCGATGACGAAACAAAAGAGGGGGATTTGGAAATAAATATGGTGGACATGGAAAGACCCCGTTCTGAGATGAAGGAAGTGGAAAAATACTTAGAAAAAGAAAAGCATAGAATGGGGGACAATCACACTGGAGATGATACTCTCAAAGACTATCTCATGTCATGCCACAAAGGAGATCCAGGCATGATACTGTGCCCTAGGTGCAGCATCCTCTGCAACCAAAGAATTGCTGCAAATTTCGAAAGGGTACAGAGGGCTCGAACTGGCAACAATTGGCGCCAGGATAACCAACTTTTTAGATGCTACCCCAAGGCTGGAGAGAGTTTATTGGAGTTTATTTTGCGCTGCTACAAGGGGGCAACTAAGTGCTTGGTGTGCCCAAGATGTTCTGCTGTATATGACCAAAGCATGGCTAGGGCCTTCGAAACGATCCCCTTCGCCCCTTGCTGGAGCCATCAAGAAACTGCCCAGATGGGTCCGCGTTTCGACAGCATATACAAACAGCGAAGACCTGATAGCCCTCACCCCAAAGTTGCTCGAAGAGTGACTTTCAAACTCCCTGCTGAAGTACCAACCGATAGATGGCTGCAAGCCAGAAATGACAAAGGCAAAGACAAATGGAGGAATGCTGAACGAAATGCACGCCATGCTGTGACATACAGGAGGCAATTCAACACACAAAAAAGGGAGGAAGTCAGATTAGAAAATTACAAAGGAAGGAACCCCATGTCAAGATCCCAGTGGCGCAGACAGCAAAGGATTCGAAAGGCTGAAAGAGAAGCTGTGGCAAACAAAGGGGATACTTCAACAAAGATACAAGGTGAATCGAGCACCAATAAACCAAAAAGTCAGACGGAAGAGAAACCTCCAGTCAACAGAAGGCTTTTTTCTGAAGACCAACAAGACGGACCAAAGGAATACACCCCAGGCCCGGAAGAGGACGAAGATATGATAACAGATAACTTCGAATCGGAGGGGGAGTCCTCATTTAACCTGAACTGTAACGTAGTGTCTGTGCTTCCCTGCGAATTCGGGCAAGAAACCGAAATCAATGAATATGAGGAAGAAGACACCACAGATTTAATGAAACATAGGCCCGTATGCTACTACGTGATGGACAATGGGGCTGTTGAAGAACAAAATGCGTTCTTCGAACGTCCAGAGCCTACAATGAAAAATCATCTCAAACCACTTTTCATTCGGGCGAAAGTGGGTGTCCATGGTGTGAACAAAGTTCTAGTGGATGGGGGTGCTGCAGTCAATCTGATTCCCCATTTCATGCTAAAAAGGTTGGAAATCCGCGAAGGGGATATCAAGCCCCATAATATGGTTCTATCCAATTATGAAGGAAAAGTGGGTAAAACACTGGGGGTGGTCCAGTTGGAATTGACAATAGGATCAAGTTGCAGGCCCACCATGTTTATGGTTGTCGAAGCCAAGGCCAACTATAACCTACTGCTAGGAAGAGAGTGGATTCATGGCGTGGGAGCAGTTCCTTCGTCAATGCATCAACGACTAGTCCTATGGAGAGATGACGGAATCGTGGAAAACATCGAAGCAGACCAGAGTTACTTTATGTCAACTGTCAATTTAGTTGACAAAAGGGATTATGATAAAAATCTGGCAAAGATTGCTCCATGTGTTCCAAATGATGAGATGAATGAAACTAGAAATGCCCACTACTACATGACACTTCGTCATGATGGACTTTACTGGGATAGAACAATAATCAGTAAAGAAGAGGAAGGTGAAGGTGCTATACAAAAACGGCCAGCAGGCTGGGACTTCGACAACCTTAATCATGACTGAGTCTACCTTTCTCGAAAGGATTTCGGCCTATATGGCTGAGAATGAATCAAAAGCGGCCTTAGAGGCTGAAATAAATGAATCATTTGAAAAAACGAATGAAGTTAGTGGGGGGGGTTCGAAATGCTCACCCAGCGAAGAGTTGGAGATGGATCAAAGGTTAGATGCCATCTATGACAAAGAACCCTTAGGCTTCGAAAGGGATCCCACAAACTCAGGTGTCAAAATGTTGGCACAGGACCCACTCGAAGAAGTCAACTTAGGGGATGACAAAACGAAAAGAGTAACTTACGTAAGTGCTAAACTTAGCCCAGGCCTCAAGGAAAAAGTGATCGAAATCCTTAAGGAGAACAAAGATTGTTTCGCATGGGATTATGATGAGATGCCTGGTTTAAAGAGGGAGTTGGTCGAACATAGGCTGCCAATCAAAGATGGCAAGAGGCCCATCAAACAAACTCCCAGAAGATTCGCGCCAGCGGTTCTCACAAAAATTAAAGCTGAGATCGAAAGGTTGCTGCGTTGCAAATTCATCAGAACAACAAGGTACGTCGAATGGTTAGCAAACATAGTACCTGTTATCAAGAAAAATGGTTCTTTAAGGATTTGCATAGATTTTAGGGATTTAAATACTGCAACCCCTAAAGATGAATATTCCATGCCCGTGGCAGAAATGCTAGTAGATTCTGCTGCAGGATTCGAATACTTGAGCATGTTAGATGGATACTCTGGATATAACCAGATTTTCATTGCTGAAGAAGATGTTGCAAAAACAGCATTTCGTTGCCCAGGAGCCTTAGGCACCTACGAATGGGTGGTGATGCCTTTTGGTTTAAAAAATGCTGGGGCAACTTATCAAAGGGCGATGAATTCAATCTTTCATGACTTTATCGAAACCTTCATGCAGGTGTATATTGATGATATAGTCATCAAATCTATATCTGCAGAAGCACATTTGCATCATTTAAGCCAATCATTCGAGCGAATGAGAAAACATGGCTTAAAAATGAATCCCCTTAAATGTGCATTTTTTGTGCAGGCTGGAGATTTTCTTGGTTTTGTGGTCCACAAGAAAGGAATTGAAATCAACCAGAACAAAACCAAAGCCATAATGGAGACGAAAGCACCTGCGTCAAAAAGGGAGTTGCAATCTCTACTAGGGAAAGTTAACTTCCTCAGAAGATTCATTTCGAACCTGAGTGGAAGGACTCAAGCTTTCTCTCCGTTACTTCGTCTGAAGCAAGGTCAAGCCTTCGAATGGGACGAAGCTCACCAGGAGGCGTTTGACAAAATAAAAGAATATCTTTCTCAGCCTCCTATGCTGTCTCCACCATCATGGGGGAAGCCCATGAGATTGTACATATCTGCCTCTGAAGTTAGCATAGGTAGTATGTTAGCACAAGAAGATAACAATGGCGTCGAAAGAGCCATATACTATCTAAGTAGAGTGCTGAATGATGCAGAGACCAGATATAGCAATTTAGAAAAGCTATGTCTCTGTTTGTATTTCTCTTGTATGAAACTCAAGTATTATATAAAACCTGTTGATGTTTATGTTTCGTCTCACTTCGATGTCATTAAACATATGCTTTCAAAGCCAATAATGCATAGTAGAGTTGGAAAGTGGGCTCTGGCCTTAACAGAATATTCATTGACGTTCATGCCCTTAAAAGCTATGAAAGGTCAAGTGATTTCTGATTTCATTGTGGATCATTCGTTGGTTGAGCAGACAAGCATGAGTTACGTCGAAATGCAACCATGGAAATTGTACTTTGATGGTTCAACCCACAAGAATGGAAGTGGTGTTGGAGTCCTTCTAATTTCTCCTGAAGGAATTCCAACAAAATTCAAGTATAAATTGGATGGTCCTCGTTGTTCGAACAACGAAGCTGAGTATGAAGCGCTCATTGTTGGACTTGAAGCTTTGTTGGAATTGGGGGCAACCAGAGTCGAAATTAAAGGAGATTCTGAGTTGGTGGTCAAACAAATTACAAAAGAATATAAGTGCATAAAGGAAAATCTAATGGTATACTTCGTCATAGTCAATAGGCTATTGAGAAAGTTTGAATACATGGATATTCAACACATACCAAGATTAGAAAACCAAGAAGCAAATGACTTAGCGCAGTTGGCTTCAGGTTATAGAGTATCTACCAAGAATCTTAAGGATTTGGTCGAAATAAGGGGAAGAGTTATGGCTACTAGATTCACACCATCGGATCTGGAAAGTATGAGATTGGGATATGCCGAGAAACAGGGATTCGAAATTCTAGCCATAAATACTTTGTCAGATACAGATTGGCGAAGTCCATTAAAGAGTTATTTAGCAGACCCAACTCTAAAAGTAGATAGAAAAACAAAATATAGAGCATTGTCATATCTCCTCATGGGGAACGAATTGTTCAAAAAGACCCAAGAAGGTGTTTTATTGAAATGCCTAGGAGAAAGTGAGGCATATTTAGCATTGTCTGAAGTCCATAATGGGGCATGTGGGGCACACCAAGCAGGCCATAAAATGAAATGGTTGCTATTTCGATATGGTTTGTATTGGCCTAGCATGCTCAAAGATTGCATAGACTTTGCGAAAGGATGTGAGGAATGTCAGAAACATGCAGGAATTCAACACGCCCCTGCAAGTGAGCTGCATTCGATCATCAAACCATGGCCATTCAGAGGATGGGCATTAGATCTGATAGGCGAAATAAATCCTGCTTCGTCCAAAGGTCAGAAATATATCTTGGTAGGAGTAGATTATTTTACCAAATGGATCGAAGCTATACCTTTGGTAGTTGCTGATCAAGAGGCAATTATCGAATTTATACAAAAGCACATTATCTATAGGTTTGGATTACCAGAAAGTATAACTACAGACCAAGGTTCTGTATTTACTGGTAGAAAGATGCAAGGATTTGCCCAAGAAATGGGGTTTAGATTGCTAACATCAACACCATATTATGCTCAAGCAAACGGACAAGTCGAAGCGGCAAACAAAGTAATAATAGGATTAATCAAGAAGCATATTGGCAAGAAGCCAAGAAATTGGCACAAAACTCTGGACCAAGTGTTATGGGCTTGTAGAACATCTCCAAAAGAAGCCACTAACACTACTCCTTTCCAACTTACATTCGGCCATGATGCAGTGTTACCAGTAGAAATTCATCTGCAATCAGTTCGAATACAGAAACAAAACGAAATTCCAGCCGCGTTATATTGGGAAATGATGATGAATGAATTAGTTGAATTGGACGAAATTAGATTACATGCGTTGGAGATTTTGATGAGGCAAAAAGAAAGAGTGGCCAGAACATACAATAAGAGGGTGAAGAAAAAAGTATTCGTTATTAATGACTTGGTTTGGAGAGTCATATTGCCTATGGATAAGAAGAACAAAGCATTAGGTAAATGGTCACCTCATTGGGAAGGACCTTTTCGAGTACTAAAAGTTTTCTCTAACAATGCCTACGAAGTCGAAGAACTCTTGGATGATAAACGTGTCCTAAAGGTTAATGGGAAATATTTAAAGAAATATAAACCAAGCCTGCGGGAAATTCGAATAGTAACAACGTAAACAAAGTATTATAAAAAAGCCAAGATGGCAAGATAAGAATGCCAAAATGGCGTTGTTCGAATATTACATTGAAAGAACCAAAGTTATGGTCAGATAGACAAAAAATCTAGAAATAAACATTATTTTTCAATCGAGTAAAGGTACTTCGAAATGTTTCAAGTCTCTGCTGAGCAAACCGCCTGGCACCTTCCAAGGTTGCCACTTCTCCTTTAAGTTGTTCTGCAGTCTCCATTTCTGCAAGCCCCCGGTTGAGAAGCTCTTCGAATTGGTTACCTGCAGGATTAGTTTCGAAGGCTAGTTGTTGTTCCTTAGCCTCCTTAACTTTCTGCTGAAGTTCCAGAATCTGCCTTTCCCAAATAAGAATGGACTCAGCTCGAGCCTCATATTCAGTTTTTTCCTGCTTCAGATGCATAGCCTGATCTTCAGCTTCTTGAGAAAGCTTCGAAGCTTGTTCATAGGCGGCATCCATAGCAATGCGTTTCTCGTGAACCTTCTTGGCAGCAGATTCGTCTTGGAGGAGATAGCCAGTTACGTTGTCCAGCAGATTTTGAAGATCAAACAAGAGAGTACTAACTGGCAAAGAGCAGCTGGAAAGATTAACCTTTGTAAGCAGCTCCTTCATAGTATAGCAAGCAGTACTATCTTGCTTAAGCACTTCGAAGATATCCACATTGAGAATAGTTCTCCTAATTTTGTTGAGAAGAACAACTCTTTCATCTGTGGGAAGAGGATAGCTGGTTGAACTTGTGCCAGCCCTAGCGAGTGGAATGTCCCTCTGGGCCAACTTTGCCTTCATGTACCCAATAGGGTCATTTCGCCTCAGAAGTGCCAGTTCCTCGTCAGTCATTCGAGACGGAGAGGATTGGGGGAATTCCACGCGTAGGGGAACCTCGTTTGTTTCAACCTTTGGGTTTTCGTTGATTGTATCACCATCCCCTTCATTTGCTTCGTACTCTTGATCTTCTTCATCCTCGTCCAAATCTACCACTTCGATACCATCCTTTTCACCGCTATGTGCATTAGACTCCATCCCGGCAGTCGAACCATCGTTGTCGTTTTCCCCATCATTGGCGTTTTCCTCCTCAGATTCTTCGTCTGCAGATTCTTCGAATCCTTGCCCAGAATCAGCTTTTTCCTCTTCAGTCTGAGTATCCTTTGGATCCTCTTGAAGAGTTTCAAGGGGGGACTTTTGAAGAACCCTTTGTGAATCCTCTGCAGACGTTTGAGGTATGGTTTCGTTCACCTCTTTCAGAGGAATGGAGGTACCTTGGTCATCTGGCTGCTCAGAAGTTCCAGCCAAAACCGCCACGTTGGAAGAACCTTTGTTTTGGACCAAATTGCTGGAGTCTCCTTGAGGAGAGGAGTTAAGCGGAACAGCAGCCCTGGACGGTGAGGTCGAAATAGTAGAAGTGGGATTCAGGATGTTCTGCAAGGGGCAGCAAAGTGTTAAAGGATGACACTCACCAAGGTAATAAGAAGTTAAACATTTTTAGAAGAAGTTCGATTTACCTGTGGCCCCTCAGAAGAGAGGTTACTAGCTATGCGTTCCAACTGTGGGTTGGAGGTCGAAGGTGGATTTTTGGATTGTGATAAGGGAGCAGCATCCCTGGAGTCGAGTCCAGAGACACTAGTAGGAGCAGTACTTTTGGGTGTAGCTTTCTTTAGCTTCTTCTTCGAAGCAATGTTTGAGTTTCCTCCAGCAGTCAGGTCTTCCCCAGTGGTGCTTGGTTTCCGCTTCTTGGGAGTAGTGGGGGGAAGCTTGTTGGTCTGAACGAATTTTAACGAAGTTAGATATAAAAGGATTGAGTGAATTCGAAGCATAAAAAACTAAGTGATTACCGTTGGAATTGGGGCACTTGTTGTTGTTGGTGTAGTTGCAGCAGCAGTAGTCGTTTCGGGTGGATTAGTCTTTTCGGTAGTTTCGATGGAGGCTTGAGAGGCACTCCCTTCCTTCGATTTCGAGGCAGTGGTCTTTATCCTGATAGCTGAAAATCAAAACATTTAAAGCAAAGGTTAAAGATTTGGAAAATAAAGATATTTGGGAGTTTTTCCCAAGCATTCGCACCTGTGCCTTGATCAGATTTAATTGACATGGCAGAAAGGTCATATCGAAGATGTCCTGGGAAATCATGAAGCCAGTGTCGAGCCCATGTCACAGTCTCAGATGGCTTTGGTTTCCTTTGAAGATATTTGAACATCTCTTTGCAAGTAAACCACCATGGATATGGGGGAAACCAAGCCAGAGCCAGTTCTGAGGTAGGTAATCTGGGAAATTTAGGTGGATGCATTTCGAATGCCAACCTATACCTATCCTCAGGTGACAGCCCTGAAGGAAGTTTTAGCTTGGAAACTTTTTGTTTAAATTTTTCCTTCAAGGTCTCAGCCGCTTGATGCATAGTGGAGTCCAAGCGTGTGGGGTCGTAAGTAGTTTCGAAGTAATTTTGAAAAGCTTTTATTTCTTTGGCATGAGTAAACATACCTTTCTTTGCTGGTACCTGCACATCGAAGGCATCAATTAGTTTCTGTCGAATAGTAAGTGTATCGAACATACAAGTTTGATAAAACTTAATCCACCACTCCAGAAATCCTTTGGCCGCGAGATGAGTAGGTTCGAAGGCTATCAGTTCAAATTGGGCAAAGCCCTGGTATTGTTCTTGTTGGATCTTGGCTTCCCTTGCCTTGAAAGTTCGACCAGATGTGATGGCGCCCTCAGTCTGGAACAAAGGTTCAGGAATCAGTTGGCATAGGCCAAACTGCCTCGAGACGAAGTTTGGTTGGTAGGCAAAGAGAAGAATTTGGTTCTTAGTTGGGGTTATCCTTGAAGAGATAAGTCTAGGAAGCAAGAAAGCTCTCCACACATCTTGGATTTCCTTACTCTTGATGGCTTCTGAGAGAGCCATGGTGAACCAAGAAGGTCCATGAGCCCTCGAAGCAAAGGGCGCCATGCTCTCTTCGAACTTATGTCTTTTTGAGAGTATCAAGATGTACTTCGAGAATTGAACCTTGAAGTCGTCCTTGTCATCATTAGGGGTTAGTCTTCGAAGCCTAGTGCCTTCGACTATCCTATCACTTATTTCTGAATCTTGTTCATCTATGGTATTGGCGGTTGATAAAGAAGGTTCGAACATGGCATTGAGCCATAATTGAAGTAACCAAAATGGGCCAGCTAAAAGAATGTTTTTGGAATTGTGGGATTTGAGGCTCGAAACAGCTGACCTCAGGCTCTCATAGAGGTCAACTAAGAGTAATTCGCTTAGGCACACTTTGCGATTTTCATGTAAATCCCTAGCTAAAGGAATGAACCTACTAGCTACCTGCAGGGATCTGCTACAGAAAACGTACCTAGACAGCCACAGGGTTAAGAAAGCAATGTGCTCTGTGTCAGACACATTATCCCCTTCAGCATGATAATGGCCGATAAATTTGGAGAAGCTGGCTAACTTGACTTCAAAGTCAATTATGCTTGAGTGCTCTTCATTGTCAGGAACATAAGTTTCCCCCACTGGCGACAGCCCAGTAATGGCTGCTATATCGAAGAAGGTTGGGGTGATCATTCCACCTGGAAGATGGAAAGTGTTGTAGGTACTATCCCAGAAATAGAGGGACGCAAATAGCAGAGGATGACTATAGGTGAATCCAGGTTTCGACAGCTTAATAAGGTTATAAATGCCTAGTTCTTCCCATTGCTGGGATTTTTTGGCTTCTACTTTCGTGAACCAGTTTTGATAAGCAACATCAGCAGTAGGGCAAGATCGGAATGGTTTAAAATTACTTTTTACATAATCCAAGATAAATGGGTCCTTAGGATAAACAGTTGAGGTTTCTGTGGTTTTCGGATTAAGAAGTTCTACTGCCCTAGGGGCATCCATTTTGTTGAATAAAGGTTTGAAGTTATAACACACGGGAAAAATGGTCCTGGTGTCCTTTAGTATTTCAAAAACTGTAAGAGGGCCATTTAAGGCTAACCTCTTACCAGCAACATGGGTAGGGATGAGTACCTGTGATGCGTACAGCATTTCTTTTTCTTTGGAAATCATTTGAGGAGCAAGAGCAGATTGGCCTTGAATGGTGACGATTTTACTCTCCATAGTTGCTCTTGTAGTTTTTCCCTTCTTCTTGGAGGCTTTCTTGAGTTGGGATGATGTGGAAGAAGACATTTTTGTTGTTTGAGAGCTTAGAGTGTTTATGAGAGAAAAAGAGTAAAAATCCAGAGTTTGAAAGGTTTAGAGTGTAAAGAAGGAAAAAGGAAGGTTAAATTGACGTTTTATAATAAGAAGATGAAACATCCACCGAGTGAAAGTATGATACGTGGAGATCATGGATTGGTGTGATGAAGAGGTGGCGAGAAGTTGATATAGGTAATAGGCGTGATTTTAAAAACAATCATTACTTATAACTGCACCATGCTGTGAAGTGACTTTGGGCGGTTAAGGTACCCAAAGGGTGCTATGATTGATGTGACTAGGGTCAAACGCATTAAATGCTATGATGATTCGAAGATCCTATCAAAATCTTGTATAAATGTTTAAAATAGGTATTTCTCAGAGAGATCGAAATACATATTTTAAAGGGGCAATTTGTTGGCTGAAGATTTTGATAGTGTTATTTAGAATTCAAAAAGAGCTAGAAGTTCTGATCGAAATGGAATTAAAACACCACGCTTCGAATTTGCAGAAGCAGTGTTTCGAATGAGTGTGTCAAAGCTTGAAGCTTCGAACGGTGATCTTGGGAGCGTATCCAAAGGGGTCTCGAAACAGCAGCGAAGCTAAGTCTGAGAAGAGCGTTCGAAGCAGAGAAATACCAAAGCATTTGAAATTTAAATGAAAGCGGGACTTTCAAAGTTTGAAAGTTATGTGTTGGAGCATTTGGGGACACGTGGAAAGATGAAAGGAGCATTGTCTTGCATGTTCGAAACGTGGCATGATCTTGTAGCGAGACCGTTAGGGTCGAATTAGTATAAATAGAAGTCTTAGTGTTAGGATTTCGGTGTGTCATATCTGTTATACAAAATACTCAATAACATTCAAACTACCACATGGCAAGGGAAACGAATGCAAGAGAGATGTATGTATGATAGCACCATGTATTTCTAATTTAATAAAAGCCTTTTTACTATTTCCAGCACTTTCCTTCTTTTTCTTTCTGTCGAATAACATTTACAAGTTTCTTTATCTACTGTCTTTTCATTTCAAAGTCTTTTCTTCAAAGTTTTACATTTTACTGCATTCTTTATATTTCGAAGCACTCTATATTTCAGAGAACTTTTACGCTTTCAATGTCTTTACTTTCAAGTATTATTCTTCAAACATGTACTTTCACTTAAACTCATTTCTAGATTTCTTGCATTAAACGCTTTCTTCACATTTTAAACTCCCACATTCCAGAAACCTTTTGTGTTAAATGTTTTATGGATCGAAACCAGTTACTTCATTTTCCATACAGTTTTATATGTCTTTTCAATCAGCATTACAATTAGCAATTATTCGTATAACTTAGTTTTCACATACATTTTGACCACATTCTTAAACTCTTAGAGAGAGGGATCGAAATAAACCAAACATTTATACAATAGCACCCATGAATAATTGTTCGATTGTGAGAGTAACCTTGATATCCAAGGAGTCCTAGGATCAATCTAGTCGATCCTGTGAGTTACCAAAGAGATTGAGTAGCGTTAATAAAGATTATTCGATAGTTTGGAAGACTAGCGGTTGTTTACCAGAAATCACTGGAAACAAATAGTTAATTGTTTTTCAGATGCTGATTGATGTGGAGATAAGGAAGATCGAAGAAACACAACTGGATATTTCTTTCAAGTATTTGGTGCCCCAATCTCATGGTGTTCGAAGAAGCAACTTGTGATGGCATTGTCATCGTGTGAAGCTGAATATATAGCGGGATCCTATGCTGCATGTCAAGCAATTTGGATCAGATCTGTACTTGAAGAAATGACTGTCGAAGTGAAGAAACCTCTAGTATTGCAAATCGACAACAAGTCAGCCATAAATCTGGCGAAGAATCTAGTTCTGCATGGAAGAAGTAAACATATTGAAGCAATGTTTCACTTCTTGAGGGAAAAAGTAAATCAAGGTGAACTTGAAGTTAGACATTGCTCAAGTGAAGCACAGTTGGCTGACATTTTCACCAAATGATTGAAGATCGACAGATTCCTGAATTTGAGAAAGAAATTAGAAATAGTTCAGATTGACTATTTTTGAGGATGTTCGACAACTTAGATTATGGGAGTGTGTTGAAATATTAAATTAGATTTGATTAGATTTAATATTTAATATAATCCAAGTTGTGTTAGCCCAAACTCAATTAGGGTTGTATATAAATAGTCATAGTGTGTATTATTATTTGTACACTTGAATAATACAAATCTTTATTTTCTTTATTATTCTCTCTTTCTCTCTTCACTAAAAATGTCTCACGCACTAACAAGTTTAACCGTCTGTTAAAAAAATTATAAAAAAAGAAGAAGCTCAAATTAGTTACCAACACACCTTTTATAAGCCGTATATAAAAGATTACCAACGGCCAAAGATCCTGAGAAATATTCGATGGGTAATATTAAGTTTTCTTATAGTGTTTAACTAAAAATAAATATTGTATGACAATAAGTTAAAGCAACTCTACTAAAATGCTTCCTTAATACATTTGATTTAAGAAAATTATCTATAAATAAACAATTCAAAAAAGTCTCACTTAATAAACGGTACTATTAGGGTAATATGTGTTAGATAATATTAGTGAAGGACTCGTACGTTTGTGCATGTCGTGAAAAATCGACATAAATATTTAAAAAATGTTATATAATTATAGTTAAAAATTTTATATATAAATATATACGAATTAACAAAAAAAAATTCAATAATAATTATTATATAAATATTAATTTAATTTATCAAATTTTAATAGTTGTCATAATATATATATATATATATATATATATATATATATATATATATATATATATATATATATATATATATATATATATATATATATATATATATATATATATATATATATATATATATATATATATATATATATATATATATATATATATATATATATATATATATATATATATATATATATATATATATATATATATATATATATATATATATATATATATATATATATATATATATATATATATATATATATATATATATATTTGATAATTACTATTAAATCAAATATATGATGGAAAAATAGCTTTGGACCGTCAGATATTGGTAATTACTATTAAATCAAATATATGATGGAAAAATAGCTTTGGACCGTCAGATATGCCTATAATTTTTATAATTACTTTTAATTTTAATTTTACAATTTCTATTAACAAATTTTATAAAATAAAATATATTATACACCAAAAAAACATATTGATTTAATAATAAATTAAAATTGATAAAAATTTGATTAGATTTAATAAATTGAATAATATTATGTTTGTTGAATTTGTATAGTAATTTAGAAGTTATATGCCATATTAATTTAGAAGTCATTAAATATATGAGCTCTAATATCTGTTTAATTTAAGTAAATATTTTGTCAGCCTGTCGGAAAAATAGATTTGATCCGCCAGACATGCCTATAATTTTTAAATTCTTCTGTATTGTAAATTTATGATGCTATTGATATTATATGATTTTATCATCTAATAGAAAATATATTTAAATACAGTTAAGTTTCAAAATTTAAACATATGATTTTGCAACTCTCCTAATAACAAATTTAACTTTTTAATTTATTTATAAAAGGATAAATAAAATATCAATTATTTATAGTCTTACAATTTTGTATGTCTGCGTCACTGCTACGCAACTTTTACATTTTAGTCTTTAACTTCATGAATTATTGACACGTTTTAAACATAATTTTTTTCTTTTAAAAAATATAAAAGTTTGTTTATATTATTCTAGGATGATAAAAAATACATTAATGAAATTCTTTTCATTTTTAACTCCTAAGAATTGTTTTGACAATATACATAAATAATAATAATAATAATAATAATAATAATAATAATAATTATAAATATAGGTTAATTTTATAATAATAGTCATTGATTTTATAATCAATTTAAAAGATATAAATTTTTTCATTAAATACATAAAATCTACGCCTATTTATTTTAACATTGAAACGATTATATTTCAATCTAACCATGTTTTTTCAACCTAAACATTTGTATTAATAGTCTTGAAACATATACATTTATATTAATAGTTTTGGAATGTGTATTTTAATTACCGGAGTCCAATATAGATATACAGTAAAAGGCTATTTAAGACAATAAATGAAAAGGTAAAACTCAATATTGTATTAAAAGTTGATTTTTAATGAAATTTTTTTGACACAATACACAGTCCAAAACAAATAAAAAAGAAGGGTAAAAAAATAACCAATACCTACCTATTTTCACAGAATCAAAACTATCGTATCAAATTTGTATATTCATCTATCATTATTGTTCCGTGTTTTTTTTTATGAAAAATAAATATTTATATTTTCTTAGTATAATTGATAATATTTTATCATAAAAAAAATAGTACTGACGTTTTTTATAAATTAAAATTTAGATATTATTTATTATCTGTTCTTTTTAGAAAATAATATTAAAAGTTGAATATGAAAGTTTTTTTTTGTTTAATTAAAAAATAATATATTATTGAATATTAAATTAATTGGTATAGGGAATGAGGAGGAACATTAAATATAAATGGAATATGTTAAAGACAATATTATATTAAATATTTATTTTCAATAATTTTATATTTTTAATTTATTTCCAACACAATCTCAAAAATTGTTAATTAATGTCAAAATTAAAATAAAAATAAACTCTATTAATTACTATTTATTATATAAATAATTATTTACAATTCAAAATAAAATTTTCACTAATTTATTAAATTAATTTTTGTAGGATTAAAGTTATCTTGTCAAATTTGTATTG
The DNA here is from genome assembly GCA_948472305.1 of Vicia faba. Taxonomy (NCBI): domain Eukaryota; kingdom Viridiplantae; phylum Streptophyta; class Magnoliopsida; order Fabales; family Fabaceae; genus Vicia; species Vicia faba. The sequence goes on along the minus strand of OX451738.1, from coordinate 208,686,899 downwards.
TCCTATAATTTATTAATAAAAAAAAAAATATTTGTAATGTTTTTTTATATAACTTTTTTCGTTTGAAAAGTGAAATGATTGTTTCAATATTAATGAATTCCAACTTAAGTTTTAAAACAAAAAAACTTCCAACTTAAATTGTTTACCATCTTATTTATATGAATAATTGGAGCGTCTATGTCTTATTGACTATTCAATATAACTTTTTTTTAAAGGAATAAAAATTAGTCAAAATAATCGATATATAACGATCACAAAGAGTAATAAAGAGTCAATTATTAAAATGCATTTATTACATTATAATTCAATTATTATATGATTATTTTTTTAATAACAATTTATATTAATTAGAAAAGTTGAAATAAGTTCTAACAATAAAATATTTAACCTCACATTTAATAATATAATAATATTAAAAGTAATTGTTGAAATAATTTTAAAAAACTTATTAATTTAATTTATGGGATAAAAATACGACTAAAAATAATAAATGATTTTTTTTTCAAATAACCATTTTTTTTAAATTTTTTTTCTAAATAATCACTTTTTCAAAAAACTTACCAAAATGACCACTTTTCAAACAAAAACTTTTTGCCACACAGAGGAGTAGTCACTCTGTATGACACATGCATGCATTTTTAAGAGGAGGCGTCACATTGCATGGTTTGTCCTCCTCTGTAAAGTCATGCATTATGGTGCATACATGTGTTTTCAGAGAGGAGACGCCACCCTCCTTGGTTTGACAGTGTTTTTACATTTTCTATAAATACAACCACTCATCCTCTTCATTTTTTCACACCATTTGTTACCTAACTCTTAGAAAATGTTTTCAACTCCCTTGCCAAAGTTTTCACTGATCAAAAGAGATGCGCATGTTATTTTTCAGCGACAAAGCCTCCGGTGAAGATCAAACTCTAGAACACGCAGACGTTCGAGCATTTTCAGAGGCACTTGATTAGCTGGTTGGAAGGAGACATTCTTGAAGGTGAACAAATCAGAAAAATAGAAAGGAACATCACAGTGAGGAACGAAAATAGAGTAAGCCGATCATGGAAAAAGGTGAGATGCGACGCTGATGTCATGATGATGATGCTTGGACCAGACGATATTGTGTTGATGGTTTTTATCTTTTAGATATTATGATTTGTTTAGTTGTTTTGTCTATTTATCATGTTGTTGTATTGTTATCCTGAGTATGTGGTGTTGTAATTTTTTGTGCCATTATGTGAAAGTTGTTGTAATCGAATGATAAATTGAACACGAAATGATAACTCGAATTTAAATTGAAATATATTGTCTACAATTAATTAAACACTCCGGAAAGTTTACTATAAAAAAGTTAGGTTGCAGAGCTAGACCCAATATTCGGACAATTTTTTCGATTGTGTCCGGGAAGACGACATGTACTGCATAATCTTATCATTTTATTGGCCATATCCATTTCAGTTCTAATACGAGTGCTTTTCCAGCGCCCCTTTTTCTTCCGTCACATTTGTTCATTGTGTCAAACAATGTCCCCTTGATAAGCAGGCCAATAATCCTCATTTGCCAACACGAAGAAGGTATTGATGTACACACTTAAAACGCTCTTTACTGTGTACACAGAGAATATATGTTGTATTGGGTCCAAGCGAACATGCGAACATGCCGCTATGACATGAGAGCAAGGCATGCGAAATGCTTGAAACTTTCTGCAATCACACCAACCTCTATCTAGTTCGACCCGATAATATCCCCTTAGCCTCCCCTCATTATGATCTATTATTCTTGCACATTGAACCAACCTTTAATACCGTCAAATACGGTGACACTATGGGTGTTTGCTTTCGCATCCTCCTCGTTAAATGTTTTCATCGTGCATTCACTGAACAGCTGCCCTGATTGTAACATTGTCCTCCATTTTGAACTTCTTGTGTCAAACAATGACCCCATCCTGAAATATGTTGCTCTAACCAAAGTAGTAATTGGTAGGTTTCAGATTCCTTTGAATACAGAGTTCAATGATTCCACCAAATTTGTTGTCATGTGACCCCATTATTGAGCATTGTCAAATGCCCTAGTCCACTTCTCCACTGGAATGTTATCGATCCACCTTAATGCTTCTGAGTTTTCTAACCGGATTTCTTCGCGATAGTGTCGGAATGACGGTTCTGTTAAGGCATACCCTGCATTAATAACTTTCTTTCGAAGTGTCTTGTCTTTGATATGGAGCGTGAAGTTTTTTGTGATATGTCTAATGTAATAGACATGTGTCGAAGGGGGGTCCTGCCAACCGTTATCAGGGTTATTGTATGCATTCACAATCGATGGATGTCAGTCTGGAATCAAACAAAGGTTGGGTTGAGGAACAACGTGTAATCGGAGATTCTTCAGAAAGAAATTCCACGCACCACCTGTCTCACCTTCAACTAGAGTGAAGGCAATCGGAAAAACGTTATTATTCCCATGTTGTGCCACGACAATGAGTAATGTTCCTTTATACTTCCCGTATAACCAAGTTCCATCAATCTGTATAATAGGTTTGCGAAATGCAAAACTCTTGATGCATGGTTCAAACGCCCAGAACAATCGATGAAATATTCCATTTCCACTAACACGAGTTCTGTCTGGGGTAAATATCGGGAGTTTCTCCAAAATTATAACAGTTTCCATAGCATAACTGATTTTAAGAGTATGGATATTGTTTATGTTTTATCGCATATTTTCGTTAAAATCTATACTCTTAAAAATTATGAAATTATTCACATTATTCAAACTGTATCCTCTTTTTCATTTATCTATTTTTTCATCTATATTATTAACATAACATCTAAAATTTGTTTGGATTCTCCATATACTACTCCCCCTTATTATAGTTTTAAAAAGTTTGAAAATGTGTTTTGTTTTGATTCTGATGATTCGTTCTATTAAAAAGAAAAAAAAATCTCTCCCATTTTAATTGCTAAATTGTCCTCACGTGCAATCTCTTTTGTTAACGATGGTTTGAATTTGAATTAGTTTGGTTTCGTTTGCCTTGATTTGTTTTGGATAATTGATTTTGTTTGTTTATTTTCTATGATGATCTCTCTCTTTGTTTTTTACTCCTCTTTCTATTGTTTTTTTTTTTAATCTTTTCTTTCACTCATTTCTAAAATAAAACAAACATATTAAAACATACCCACCAATAAAATAGAAACAGATCAGGGCAATGAGATATAGTTAGTGATAAGATTGATTTGGTTGATCCTTGTTGAATAAACAATTATTGTTGTAAAGTGGTAGAGCACCTCTTGATTTTTCATCATACCTCTCTATTTGCCTTCAAAAAGCAACAAAGAAAAGAACATAACTTTAAGACACTAATAATAATATTAAGTAACTTTAGAAATATAGGTTTCGACACATGACACTTCTTAAAAAGTTTGTTTCTTTCTTTCAATTATCAACAACACTTGAACCTTATAACTGCAAAACATCAAACATGTCAAATTCCTAACTTTTAATTAAAATTGACTTGTACTTATAATTATACTAATAACCTCCCATTTTGTAATTATAAAATCATAAATAATTAAATAGTCTACATAATAATAGTTCTTAAATGATTAACATTTTATTTACAATTAATTTAAACAAATTTCTTGAAGAAGAATCTGTATGTGAGTAAATAAGATAAATAATAGTAAACAAATTTTATAAATGAAGTCAATATTTATATTATAAATCAAGATGTATGAATTAAGCTTAATCATAATTTTAAGATGATATTGGAGATAGGTTAAAGATTCGTTAAACTACTTATTTAGTTGTTAGATTTCTAGATTTCTGTCCACTATTATATATGCAATTTAAATTCAATAGTATTAAAGTCTCGTACCGAGCTATATAAAAACATAACTTTATAAGTGTTAATAATTTTCATTTTATAAATTTATTTTGTGGAAATACGTAACAAGTTTTAATTAATGTTATAGTTTTTTTTAATTTTATTTTGAAAATTTTGAGGCTCTTATCTTCACTTAAGTGTGTTTTAACTAGTTCTTCATCAATTAGTGTTTATAGAATAAGGATTGTGTGTGGGTTTCTTCTGCATCTAGCAACAAAGTTGTCATCTTTATTAAGGGGAAAGATTCTCACAATTTCATCGATTTCAACTAAAGATCTTATTGAGCTAATGTTTTGGTTCTTCTTAAATATCTCAAGATGTTCCTTCATTCAAAAGGCACCTAAGACAAAAGGATTATGATTTCTTATCATGGAGTTTTGAGTTATCAATATTAATCTGCTGAGATTTATTGGATTTTCATGGCGAAGCTATTTTGGTCGTACATATTTCCATATTCATCTTTAAGGATACATTCATTTTTCATTCAAAGTATTTAAGAGTCTTGTATATGGGGAGCTACATGAACACAAAAGCAAAGAAAGAAGATTCAAATTCAAATTTAAATTAAGTTACTTTGAAAAGTCATTACAGTCGGATCCATCACGAAAGTCAATACAAGAATCAATTGTAGTACATTGCGAAAAGAATGAAAATACAATGCACTACGCAAAATTGGAAATTGCCTTGAAAAATAAATATTTTGCCTACAAGTTGACTTTTGGTCAACTATTGACCACTGACCTATTGAATCTTTAGCAATTTCAGTTGATCTCATAATCCTAATGTTCATCTTCAGTATCATTCTTGCTCCTCTTCTCAAGTTATGTTGAAAACAGCCAAGACTTGCATCAATCCACCTTAATGAACTGCCCTTATGTCAAGCTCATGTGCAAAGATTCCATGCTCAAGTGACTTCATGATTCAAGCTTGTTTGTAAAAATTTGTTTGTTTTTTTAATGATAATAATAATACACTGCATATGTTTGTTTCGAGTCAATTCATTTGTGTTCATTCATTTATTTTCATGTTTATCGATATCAAACTCTTGTGTAAAGCAAAAATTAAAAGGAGAACGATGAAAATAAAATACGTGAAATCATTGGCCATATGCTTTTGAATAAAACCTTGTTGACGATGTAAGGTATTGTTTTAAATCCCCAAACACCAAAGATATAAGGGAGTGAAATCCTCTATTGCACCTCAAAATTCGCCCTCTTCATTTTAATCCTAATTGGCTTATTTTCTCTAACATAAGCATGCATACATATCATTGATTCCATGGTTACGGGATCAAGGTATTTATCTGTGTCAGGCTACAAAAAGAAACAATTGTTCTGACAGGCATTACAGCAAAGCAGAAACTCAGAGTTTTCAAGATTCAAGTGCACTCCGCATATTTTTTTTGAGCTACTTAATCAAAAATTAATCAAGTCATCATCATGCTAAGCTCTCATATGTTTCATCACACTTTGAATTGCAGAGAAAGACAAGTGTTCCAGTTGCGAAAAAATCATTAAAAAAATACCAAATCACAAAATAAAATTGTGAAAAAATAAGAATCCGAAATATAATATTAGAAAATATTTTTGTAAATTTTTTTATAATTTTCAAGTCTTAAATGAATTTTTTTTATGAATTTTTGAAGTTTAAAACAATTAAAACAAAAATAAAAAAATAAAAAAAAACTCAAAAAAAATGTGGACCACTAGATCATTGTCAAAACGTGTTAGTAAGTAGATTAAAGGGATCTGACGCGATGTGCATGATATGGTCACCAATGAATATCACACAATATCTTTTATTTAAAACATATTTTTAAAAAAACGCGTGGCAATTCCTCATTGGTTGAAGACGCCAACGTGGTTGTCTTCAACCTCTAGCCAACCTTAAAACCAGGTTTCTCAAATCGTAAAAATAGAGGCTCAGACCAATGTTATTCTCTTCGTCTCTTCAAGACGATTCTAATGGTACCATTGTGAAAAATTTATATTAACCACAACTTAGTCGATTTGGAAAAAAACCAGAAGAAAAAAATTGAAAAGGAATTTGAAAATTCATGAGCAAAACTCACTTCCAGTTAAAAACCAATGATGCTATGAGTATCAGAGTGATAAGAGCTACATGTAGTAACAAGTTTGAAGAGAATTAATGGAGGAATTTACCTGTTGAAACTCAATTTTGAAGCTCTGCAACTGGACTTAGTGAGCTTGATTAAATGCTCGATTCTTGGTGGTAAGAGTATGGTTAGCTTCAGAGAAGTTTAATGAAGCTAACTGAATCAAAAGAAAGGAATGAAAGAGCCTCTAAATGAGAAAATGAATTCGAAAATCTCAGAGGTTTTGTGAGGTTAAGGCAGAGCTTCTTTGGTTATCCAAGGTTGAGGAAATGAGTCGAGTGTGTCCCTTATTTATAGCTGAGCATGATGGAAACAAAAAGTGAGATAAATGATCAAGTATGAGTAGAATTCGTATGCACCTTCATCCTGAGCAATGTGTGACTTGTAATCCATCAAAACTCACTCAATTCTTGTGTTTTGATGATTAAAAAAGTATGATCAAGTTTGTTAAACATGTTTAAGTGAAAAACACGCACAAAATTGGTGATTAAAAGCCACGTTATGGAAATCAAATCCTGACTTTAAGAGAAAACTTCAGTTTTAAGGTACTGACTTTACAGCCATGGTGCAAGCAATTCAGGGACCTTTATGGTGCAATCTTGGATTCTTTAGAAAGCTGAACAATCAATCTTGACAACGTGCTTTGAAAGTTTTCATTTGGATGTTTGAGAAAAAAATTATTCAACTTTGAAATCAAGAAAAACACATGGATTTTTGTACTTAGAAATATTTCAAAGTGTTAAGCTTCAAAATGACCTATAATGTTCTTCAAAACTACATGTCCTTCAATTTATAATTAGATCTTGATCCTTGAAGATGAAATTAAGTAAACCTCTTGAGTTGAATTATGGAATTAAGATCACTCAAAAATCATAAAAACTGAAAGAGTTATAGTCTTTGGAAGATGATGAACAAATTTGGGGAAATTCACAAAAGACCTATAATCTTTTCAATTCTTAAACAACTTTCCAAGCATTTTCAAGTCTTGCATATTGAACCAAAGTTGTAGTAGACATCCCAAAGATTATTCTAGAAAAATAATGAGCTCAAGCAGATAAAAGATGATCAAGTTATGATCCTTTGAAGTTACACAAGAGAATTTGATAGCCTTTTCAAATGACTTGTAATCTTCTTCAACCATTAGTGATCTTCCACCCAAAATTAGCCTTAAACCCTTGAAGAGAACTTGTTAAGGACCCTTTAAAGAGAATCATGACTTTGGAATCAATCAAAAATTTCAAAAAATGAGCAAGATATGGTCCTTTAAAATCAACAAGCCCTAGCTCAGAGAGTGTTAAAATTTCTTGGAACCCCTTTCAACTTTTGATGATTTTCCTTGCACGATTGGATCTTGTCATGTGAAATGATGTTATCTTGAAGAAAACTCAAAGGTTGAGCTTAAGTCCCAATGAAACTTGTTTAAGAAGGCATGTAAATAAACACATGAACCTATGAATCTTCTTGATGAATACTATCACCAACCTTGAGGAAAACTTGACCTAAATAAAGTGAGAGATCTCTTTGAACCAAAAAACTTTGATATCATAGACATAGCCTTGAAGCTTAAGCTCTTGCAATCCATTGAAGAACCACTTGACTGAGGACCATCCCTCAAAACCCTAGGTTAGATGGTGAGATGGATGAAGCTGTTCCATCACCTACAATATGATCATTCAAAGAAACCTATATACATATTTTGATGTTAGTTAAAAGTTAATCCAACTAAAAAAATACATGTACAAGATACACAATTCAAGGTGCTTGGTGATCCCTCAAGAGAAAACTTAAAGATAGGATGAAGTAGAAGGGAGAACCAACCCTAATGTGTGATCTTGATGTATTGATAATATGAGATGATGAGAGATCTTAGGGGAAGAATTGGGGTATAACAAGTGCGACCTGGTAAACTACTTGGTTTCATCATGAGTCAACGAGGAATTGAAGTAGAACCCGACAAAGTAAAAGCAATATAGAATAAGCTAGCACCAAAAAAAGGAAAAAAAAGAATTAAGAGGGTTCCTTAGGAGGTTGAACTATATAGCTAGGTTAATCTCTCATCTCACAGATACTTGTAAACCCATTTTTAAATTGAGGCGCAAAAATAAAAATGTTCAATGGGATAACAATTTCCAGGAATCCTTTGAAAAGATCAAACAGTATCTTCAGAGCCACTAATCCTTGTTCCTCCAGTGCCCAAGAGGCCACTCATCATGTACTTGACGGTGCTGGAAGTATCTTGGGGGTGTGTACTAGGACAACATGATGAAACAGGACGTAAAAAGCATGTCATTTATTATCCGAGTAAAAAGTTAACCGATTGTGAATTCAGGTATTCTTTACTTGAAAAAATGTGTTGTGTGCTTGCTTGGGCATCTCGACGTCTAAGGCAATACATGCTGACATACACTACGCTTCTGATATCGAATATGGACCCGATAAAGTAAATATTTGACAAACCAGCTCTTACAGGTAGCCATGCCCAATGGCAGATGCTTCTGTTTGAGTACTGTAGCGGTAGAAATGTTGAGGCTAAGCCATTGGATTGACTTGACTCACACAGATAAAATAAAAATCGCCATCGCGCTTTATTGTTTCCAAAGGAATGGGAAAAGAGAGAATAAACCAAAAAAGAAGGGGAGAGAATCTAAGTTAGGGGGTTGGTTATGCAAAGGGAAGGTATTAGCATCCTAAACATCTACGGAACTCCGCAAGAACCTCTTTGAAAATTGTGTATTTTTGGCTATAAGTGTTGTATACTAAAATAAGTGGCGGAGATGAGAAAAGAAGTATTTTTTTTACAATTTTTGCACCCGCCGTAGTTGCGAACTTTTAGTGCCTATGTACCACCTTCCGTGCAATAAGGGATCAGGGTACTCGTAGTTCACCTTTAAAAAGTTAAAACACATGTGTGTTGATTAATTTTAAGAGATGAGACATCATCGTTATATCCGAATGAAAGAACATACTTATTGCCCACGATTATGAGAAAGGAGAATTTGCATCATCTCAAAGTGGATGATATAGCTTGGATTTTAAAATCAACAAAGCCTCACTCAACACCCAAGTGGAAAATATCTTACTTCACTATATATCATAGAAGTATAGTAGCTCGCATCACTACAAGGATTGACAAGAGTCTAATCTTTTGAGAAAAGTTTAAAGTAAAAAGCCAAAAATGCCAAAAATGGTTTGAATGAGATTGATTGACTTTTAGTCTTCTCACAAAAATGTCAAAGTATTATTAAGTTGGTTAAAATTTGATTAAGAAAACATTTTTGAAAAAGCATGGACCTAAGTCCAAGTTTATTGTGAAAGAGGTTCAAGTTAGAAAAAAATAAGAGTTTTGAAAAGGAGGGAGAAGATTTTTGAAATTAAAGAAGATGGGAGGAGATGAAGGGACTATCCTAAAGCATAAAGTAAAATCTAGGGAAAAGAACCGTCTAACCAACAAGAAGCCAACACTTGACACAATGAGTCAATGTAGAATTCTCATCCTTTGGATTGAAACCAAGCAAGCAAAGATACTAAACCTATTAAGAATACAAAACTTCAAGTGTATTAAGTCTTCACAAAAATTGGGCAGAGTAATAGTTGTATACAGATGAATTCCCAATTACCGACAAAACATAAAATTAGAATAACCTGCACACAAAGAAAACAAATAACCCAATGTCTCGGGGTAAACCCCAAGAACTCCAGACAAAATAAAAGTAGAAGTCACAAAGGTCTAAAGATAGGCAAGGTCTTTAATCCGAAGTCCAAGAAGTCCACAACTCCAAAATGCCAAGGATAGTAACCAAATAGTCCGAGTAACCTTAAAGTTTTTTATTGTTAAAGTTAGTTATTAGGCATCTCTAAAAAGAAAATGAAAGCTCAAGTGAGCAAAATAAAAATGACATAAAGATAAATGCTCAAGTGAGCAAATATGAAAATAACATGAAATGTAAATGCTAAAATAAATGGTGCGTAAAAGTAAAGGCGTAAAGTAAAAGCATAAAAATAAAAGTCAATCATTAATGAGTTAGAGATTAGAGATTAGTTGAATGAACATCTTAAATCTTGCATTTGAAAACTCATTAGAAGATTGATAAAATCAAAGTCTCTCAACAACAAGTTTCATTTGCTTTTTGTCAAGTATATCATTCATTTCAAATTCTCAAGGCAACAACAAATGGTCAACAATGTTTAAATGATTCACTTAGACCAAACTTTATAAAAGTTTATTAGAGGATTGATAAGACCAAAGCCTCCTAACAATGAACCTCAAGGTTATTGGATCATAGGTTTCAAATTAAACATACTTGGGCTTGCAAACATAGGTTTGGATCACAAATGCTCATTTCTCGAATCGGGACAAAATTTAGCGCTATGTTAAGCAATCGTAAATGGACTTATATAGAAGTTGCACCTATTTTGAGACCGGTCAATAGTAATCTATGTTCCATATGTTTGGAGAAATAATATGTAGATTATTCTCTAACAACATATAGCACAAATGAGAAAGGGGATAAGATGAAGAGGGAGGGAAAATATTTGAATCAAAGATTTTAAACAAACTATCATTAAAATCATCCATCCATTTTGGTTGAGTTAAACTCAACACCCAAGATCCAATGATATTAATGAAGCTCATGATCAAAAATCGCATAGCCAGAATATATTAAAATTTTTTTTGCATTTAATGAACAAAATAAAAAGGAAACATGATTTTTTAAATTGTTTTTAAAATGAAAATAAAATGTAAAATAGCAAACCATATTCAAAGTGTCAAAGAAAAATTAAAAGAGACTATAGAAAAGTCAGAAATGATCTCAAATATTTGTATAAATTTTTTGGTAATTTTTTAAACAGAAAAAAACATTTTTAAATTAATTAAAATCATTCATATAAATGAAAAAAGGATCAAAAATAGTAGAAGTCAAAATAAAATTCTAGAAAAATTTTAGGAAGTCAGAAATAAGGAAAATGATTTTTATAAATTTTTTTAGAATTTAAAAATATCAAAAAGTATTTTTAAATAATTAGAAACAAGTCAAAATAAGGGAAAAATTATAAAAAAAAATATCAAATCTGAGAATAAGATCATGAATAAATAAAAATCAGAAAGAGAATATTTGAAAATATTTTTGTGAATTTTTTCATAATTTTTTAGTCAAAAATGAATTTTCTATGGTTTTTTAAAGTTTAAAACAATTAAAACAAAAAATCATAAAATAAAATAATAAACCAAAAAAATATGGGACATTCGATCATTGTCAAAATGCGTTAGTAAACAGATCTAGTGGATCTGGCGCGCTGTGTATGTCATGGACTTTATTGGATATCACACTTGATATTTTTTTATTAAATAAAAACAACTTAAAATGTGGCACGTTAGATGAAGTCTGACTCACTAAAGTAATCAGATCCAAGGGCTCATGACACACGCGCATGGTAAAGTGAAACACCAAATCTATTTCAAAAAAATAATGTGGCTAAATGCCATTGGTTGAAGACGGCCATGTCATCGTCTTCAACCTCCACCAAACCTCAAATCGAATTCCACAAACTGTAAAATTAGCAAACCAGACTGGTACCATTAGATTTGTCTCTTCAAGATGATTCTAATGGTACCATCGTGCCAAATTTATATAAACCGAGCAAGGCTTGAATTGAGAAAAAACAAAAATAATAGCGAGCACGAAATTATGGAATATCTCACTCAAATCTCAATGAAAATGCAAATTATAAAAAGCATGAAAATCAGAAGGATGTAGAGAGTAGATTAGTCTTTTATTTGGATCGATTTGACCAAGAAATCTACCTGAATGAAGTAGAAAAAAGTGTCTCTGAAACTGGACTTCTGTAGATCAATATAGGTCACAATTCTTGAAGGTAAGATTATGGTTAACTTCAGAGAAGTTCAATGAAGCTAACTGAATCAAGCTTTTGGTGTTTAAGAGTGAGAATGCAAGAAATCATAAATTCAAATTCAGAGTTCGTGTGGGATCTAAATAGGGGTCAATTGGTTATCAAAAGCTTATCAAAATAGGTGGAATATGCATCTTATTTATAGGAGAGGATGAGGTAATGCTTAAGCGTGTGAGTGAGCAATTGAGTGAATTCGTGTGAACCTGAAGCATGAGAAATGTGTGACTTGTTTAGCATTAAAACTCAGTAAAATCCTGCGTTTTATGATTCTAAATGCTTTTGGAAAGTTGCTAAACACGATTAGAAACAAAAACACACGTAAACTTTGTGTTTAGAGGGCACAATATGGATTTCAAATTCTGACTGGGAAGGAAAACTCAACTTCAAGTAGCTGACTTTGAATTCATGGTGTGCACGATTTAGGGAACCTTAGGACCTGATTCTTGATGCATTTTAAAGATAAGGTCACCATATTTTCAATTTGCCAAGAATGAGATCAAATGGATGCTTGAGATAAAAGTTGTGATGACTCAAAGTTGAGAAAAAGATGCTGACTTTTTGTACTTAGAAATATTCTAAGTTTTTCTTCATAAGTGATATATAATGTTTTGAGTTCAAACAAGGCCTTCCTCCAAAATTGAGCTTTGATCATTGATGCTAGCTTAAATTAGGCTTACCAAAGAGAATTGTGAAACTTGAATCACTCAAAAATACCAAGTATTATAAAAGTTATGGCCTTGTAAAATTGGTGAAAATTTATGAGGTAACCTATAATCTCTTGAATTCTTAGGGAATATTCCACTAATTTTCAAGCTTTACACATAAAATAAGAGTTGAAGTTCACATCCTTAAGATTATTATGGAAAATAAATGGGCTCAAGGAGATAAAAATTGACCAAGTTCTGATCTTTTGAAGTCACATAAGGAAATTTAATGGCCTATCTAGAGGACTTGTAATCTTTCTTCATCATTAGGCATCTTCCACATAAAAGTTTCTTGAAAATTTTGAAGTAATTGTTTGATAACCCTTTAAAGATAAGCATATCTTTGTAATCACTCAAAAATCTCAAAATATGAACAAGATATAGCCCTTAGAAGCTCAAAACCCTAGCTCCTCAAGCACAAAGATGACTTGGAAACCCCTTTTAATTTTGACAAACTTTCTTGCACAATCACTTTTTCCATGTGAATATAAGTTGTTGTGGATGATAATAAGAAACCATAGCAACAATAACAACTTCCAAATATTAAGAATTGAAAAATTTACACACTTGTGATCAAGGAATTAAGAACTTGTCCAATTAGGTCAAACTTCTTCAATCAACCCTTGTATCTTTTGACTTTCTTTGATAAATTGAGGCATGATGAATCATAGTATACATTGTCATGATATTATTTTAAATCATCCTCATTGATGAAGCTTGAATCTCAATGAAGATTTCTTGAAGAAGGTATGGAAATAAACTCACGAACCTATGAATTCACATGATGAAATATGTTGTGACCTCACCTATAGTATCACCAATTAGAGAAAACATTCATTGCATTTGTTAGTTAAAAGTTAATCAATATAAAACATATACAAATCAAGGTGCTTGGTGATTCCTCATGAGAAAACCTAAAGATAGGGAGAAGAACCAAACCCTAATGTGATCTTGATATGATTGAGTTGATATGAGATGATAGAGGAATCTTAGGGGGAAAATTGGGGTACAACAACTGCCCTTATTTAATTGTCTTCTATCCAAAGATATGAAGGTTAAAATCTTTGTGTCGACGCGATTGAAGATACTTAAAAATAAAACAAGCCCTATTTTTGGCCTTAAGATGTCATGCAATGCTTATGATTATGAATGCAAATAATGGCTCCAAAAGTGACATAGAACACCACTGGGGAAGCAGGAAATAAAAACAAGGATCAAAAGAAAACCTGATCAGGAAAATAAATCACCGGTGAAAAAAAGACTCGACTCTATTGGGGTAAGGTCCAAGGAGGAGATAAAGCAACATCAACTCAAATATTGAGGAGAGAAAGTAAAGGATAACAGTGATCGACAGATAACTGCAAACTATCCACTCAATGAGAAGATAGAAAAAAAAGGTAACATAGACCCACATGGGGAAATAAATAGTAGGATAATACCAGCAAATACCAATATTAAGGTAGGTCACAAATGGCAAACATCAGTACTTATAACTGGAAACATACAAATTTCTTTGGATAAAAGTGAATCTCAACGACGAACTATCTCCCATAATGACGACACTACCATTCATCGGAGTAACAAATCTCAACAATAAACTATCTCCCATAATGACGAGACTACCATTCATTGGAGTACAAATCTCAACAACGAACTATCTCCCATAATGACGAGACTACAATCCATTGGAGTACAAATCTCAACAACAAACTATCTCCCATAATGACGAGACTACCATCCATTGGAGTAACAAATCTTAACAACGAACTATCTCCCATAATGACGAGACTACCATCCATTGGAGTAACAAAAATCTCAATAACAAACTATCTCCCATAATGACGAGACTACTATCCATTGGAGTGACAAATCTCAACAACAAACTATCTCCCATAATGATGAGACTACCATTCATCGGACTACAGATCTCAACAACGAACTATCTCCCATAATGATGAGACTACCATTCATTAGAGTAACAAAAATATCAACAACGAGCTATCTCCCATAATGACGAGAATATCATCCATTGGAGTACAAATCTCAATAATGAACTATCTCCCATAATGATGAGACTACCATTCATTGGAGTAACAAAAATGAATCTTCTTAGGGAAATAACATACTTATTGGGGAAGGACAGGTTGCTCAAGTAAAGAGACCGCCATTTGCTTCCATGAGAAGGAAATACAATAATGTTGCTGGAAAATGAATCTTGGCTTCTCTGGGGATATATCAACATAGTCTTGCTGAGGAGATAAAGTCTTCTCGTGCAAAATAAATGCACATTATCAAACCAGGGCTTAAAGTCTGCAGAAAACATAATAATAACATCGCGAAGGACCACAATCTCAAACCTGAAATAAACCGCAGTGAAATAGTCAACCAAGACAACACCTAATGAGAAATAAACTCAGAAGGGGACTACAAATCTAACCAGACAGTGAGCTGAATAGGAAGGCTGAAGCAAAATTCTTCCATGAGGGACAACTTAGTGGGGAAATTGAAAGAATATACACTTTCTTCTTGAGATCAACACTTTATTAGAGAAAGGGTAACATAACTCTGTAAAATAGGGTAATATGCCAACAAAAACATCAATGAATGCAAATGA
The DNA here is from genome assembly GCA_948472305.1 of Vicia faba. Lineage (NCBI taxonomy): Eukaryota > Viridiplantae > Streptophyta > Magnoliopsida > Fabales > Fabaceae > Vicia > Vicia faba. Next base: position 208,671,690 of record OX451738.1, on the reverse strand, counting down.
GCAATGATTTTTAAATTCAGCTATGCATGATGTATGTATGAATGTATGAATGTTGTCATGTATATGCTGACAACACAGAAATACATCATTGGGAATAACCAAACAAAACCAGCTTAGGTAAAGTCAACACTCGACTAATTCACATCCAGGATGAAAATTTCATAAGAAAATAAGCACCAACCGAGGAAACAAATTCTATCTCATGGCTTAACTCCTTTGGGAAGAAACATAATCCAAAAATAATCAAGTCAAAACAGTAAACATACAGGGATATAACATCCTCCTCCAGGCTTCAACGGGTAATATCACACATACTTCAATGGGGAAAACAACGTGTCAATGTCTAGACTTCCACTGGAGATTATAATACTGACTTCACTAAGGAAGATGAAACCACATCGTCGAGACTTCAAATGGGGATCTCGTGCTGATTTCAATGGGGAGGACAATACCATATTGTCAAGGGGAACCCAAAATACATTTTTCAATACCAAGAGCGATGCTTACATAAACTTCCTCGGGGAGAAATTATGAAATCACATGGAGATAACAACTTTCAGAGAGATACGTTATCTCAACTTTACTTGGGGATTTTAAGAAATCAAATAATTCAGCAAAAAGTCAAAATTATGGGGATTTTAAATCAAATCCATCACTTTGCGGGAGAAAACCCAAAAAGTTGACAATTGTTTCAACACTTCTTATAAAATATACTGCTCTTGTCTAGTTACCTTACTAGGGATTTAAGATGGGGGCTTCAGACCATGCAAAACCTAAAATCAAAATAATCAATCCTGAGAAAACTGGATCCATACTAGGGAAAAGAGGATTATAAATCTGACGCCCCACCATACAATCCATTGGTATAATCTCCAACAATTTGAGAAACACAAGAAGATCATAAGCATATTCGCGAAAGCGACCTGAAAGAACTTTCCTGGGGAATACTGTTGGCTCCTGAATTCGACACCTACTATATTTGGTCTTTTAGACCAAAAATGGAATAAATAAAACCAAGCTGAAGAATGTTTCGACGTGTGAAATAACTTAGAGAAAATATCTAAGTTATATTTTAGTCTTCGACCAGGACTCACTATCAAGATTTTGACTGAGAAGGTCTTATAACCTTCGACTAGAAGTGAATATCCTTGCGTCGACACCAAAGGCGAGGGACATTTGAATTTGAATTATTGGAGGGAAAGACGGTTTCGCCAGTAGCCAAAGGATAGCAACGTGGCTGGAAGTTAGAGGTCGAGGGACATGCAGAGGACACTTGTCCTCATATTAGCGCAGAACCAACCCTCGACGGTTACGTAGTTTTAGTATAAAATAGGAAATCTGTGTAGTTTTTCTGGGTGTTCAACCTATTGTGCTAGTTACTCAAATATTGTCCAAGTACCCGCTGTGTGAGAAAGGATAAACTGAGAAATGTACGTTGGAAACACCGCTTTTCATTAATAAAGTCTCTTTACATTGCTTTAATCTTATTTTTCTAAGTTACTTTTCCTGCATCTTTACCTGTGTTTCTACATTTCTATTAACTTTCTTACTTTCCAAAAAATATAAGTATCATGTCTTTGGTCGAACGTGCGTTCTTCCTAGATTTCTTTTCTTATTTACATCAACCCAGTATAAAAGTTAGCATATGTTCTGGGATCAATCTGATCGATCCCGCGAGTAACCAGGAGGACTTTCCCTTTTGGAGGATCAGCGGCTGTTCACCAAAAACCACGGTAAAAAAATTGGCACACCTGGTGGGACGCTGCTAATTTTTATTAAATATTTTGTTCATGTTATTGTGTTTCTTCTGTACATTTATAACGTTGCATGTTATTAAGAAATGGTAGAGTAACCAACGAGTGTACTATTAGAAAGAAAAATAGCGAGAGTAGTATGGCTAACAAGCCAAATAATGGAGAAATACCTCCACCAACTACTGGAACAACGATTATTACCACTGTCGGAGAAAATATCTCAACTTCCGTTGGCTCAATACCAATGCTAACCACAAATCAAACAGGACCCTTACTTTCGTATGTTTGTCCAAGAGGTCCATTAGGGACGCCCCCACCAAGGGAAAATCCAGGATCTCGACCATTCGTGCCCCTAGGATTTTCGACAGACTGGAAGGGTCGAGAACAGCCATATGGCATTCCAACCACTGAAATGGCTAGCCTTATGAACGCTGCTTCCATTTTTTTAGAACCTTTGGTGAGTGTATCATCGCCATTACAGGGATCTGGAGCCAGTATGGAAAATTTGGGTAGAAACCAATTTTTAGGAAGGCCATCTCATACAATACCAAGCCTCACAAATGCTTCGACAGCAATTTTGAGGCAACAGATGGACGAAAGTAATCATGATATGATGCAAATGTTGGCACAAACTCTAAGTACAATGCTAAACCCCCTCATTCAAAATACTACCCAGTCGAACCAACAAATGAAAGCGCAAATGACGCGCATGGCTGAATTCTTTGGCGTACCCCAAACTATTCGACAACCCCAGAGGATACCAATAAGAGCAAACCAAGGGGTAATCATGGAAGAGGATTTGACTGTTAAATCAAAATCCTCAGATCCCTAGAGTAGAAATGGAATAACCTAGGGTCAAAATACCTCGAAATACCCCACCAATACCTAGAGAAATCGATCAAGGAGTGATTATGGTAAATAGAAACCAAAATGATGATGAATTGATACAGCAAGTTCGACACCAAAATTATGGAACAGACAATAATTTGACTGCCATGATCGAAAGGATTATGATTCAAAACGAGATGAACATTGGTTTTCACAGACCAAACTTCACATCCCCATTGTCAAAATATATTTTGCAAACAGACTTACCCCCTAGAGGAAAGGTTCCCAAGTTTACCAAATTTTCAAGGGATACGACAGAATCTACTGTCGAACATGTGGCTAGATATTTGATAGAGGCCGAGGAAATAGTGAACAACAAAAACCTTAGGATCAAATATTTCCCAAGTTCCCTAACAAAGAATGCTTTCACTTGGTTCACTACCCTCCCAACCAATTCGATCAACAATTGGAATCAATTGGAAAGATTGTTCCATGAACAATTTTACATGGGACAAACCAAAATAAGTCTAAAAGAATTGGCTAGTGTAAAGAGAAGATTCACTGAGCCAATCGATGAGTATCTAAATAGGTTTCGATTACTTAAAACTAGATGCTTTACTTAAGTGCCTGAGCATGAATTGGTCGAAATGGCAGCAGGGGGCTGGATTATTCAATTAAGAAAAAGTTAGATACCCAATACCTGAGAGACATGGCCCAACTAGCCGATAGAGTTCGACAAGTAGAACGCCTTAAAGCTGAGAAAGCTAAAGCTACCAAAACTCATCGAAGAGAAAGGGTAGCCTATTTCTAAATGGATGATGATGATCCAGAGACATCTAGTGATCCTATAGATTTCGAAGAAGGCGAGATAGATTTAGAAGAATTAAAACAAGGACCACCATATTCTTGTAAATTGCTAGTGCCATCAAATGGGAAAAATCATGTACAGTCTGAGAAAAACAACGACTAATTCCCTAAGAAAACTTATAGTTTCGATATATCCTAATGTGACGAAATATTCGATTTATTAGTTAAAGATGGCCAGATGATAGTGCCCCCGGGGGAAAAGTTGCCTCCTTTAGAACAGAGAAAGAAAAGAGGTTTTTGTAAATACCATAATTTTTTGGGCCATAAAACCTCACAATGTTTCCTTTTCAGGGATCTTGTTCAACAAGCGCTAAAAGAAGGAAGGATAAAATTCATTGATAAGCCAGCGATGAAAATTAATGCAGACCCACTGCAGATGGAGGCGCATTATGCTGAGCCAGTCGGTATTCACATGGTGGAAGTTTCTGAAGACTTCATTACTAAAACCATATTTGGAAGATTTACTGGAAACATATCCAGGAAAACTATCGAAGGAGTGAGAAAGGCCACTGAAGGCCTAGATCTGAACAAGGGAGTTGCCCAAGGCTCAAACAAAAAGGCCACTGAAGGCCTGAAACTGAATAAAAGGGTTACTGAAGACCCACACAAAAACAAAGGAGTTACTGAGGGCTCCAAGAAAAGAACCACCATAGGTTCTTACTTGGCTGCTGTGAAAGGTTCGACAGAGAATTTAGAGGCCAAAATGCAGAAAATGAATCTCGTTGCCAAGAGAAACATGGAGGTCAACATGGTCGAAGTCTCTGACACCAAGGCTTCAGAGGAAGCTATTCGACAGGAGGAAGTGAATAAAACGGAATTTCCAAAGGAGAACGAAAATCTGGCATACTTTCTACACAGATGCCAGAAGAAAAAATTGGAAGTGATGTTGTGCCCTAGATGCATCTCTATTTTCGACAAAAAAGCTGCAGAACACATACAAGGTATGAGAATTGTGAAAGCGAAATAGGGCACCAATGCCCAACAAAAAATGGGTCTAGAAGTCAGATTTGATCCCAGAAGGGGGCATCAATAAGGATCCGTGAGTCAGGTAAAGAGGCCACCAACTTTTCGGCCTCCAACTAATGTACCTATGGATACTTGGCTTAACACCACGGGAAGAAAGAGGCCAAATGAAGAGAGATGACAGGCGTTTGACGTGCCAAGAGGTTCCTCTTTGGAATACAGAAAAGAGTACCATGCTTCTACATCAAATAAAATGGCTCATATATCGAGAAATTACAAAGGGAAAAACCCTATGTCCCGTTCGCAATGGAGAAGATTCCAAAGATGGCGAAAAGCAGAAAAAGAGGCAGTTGGGCCTCACCCAGAGGTTAGCACCAATGTGCAAAGAAAATAAAGGAAACCTCTAGAGAGGAACCCAGTGGCATGGTTGGAAGAATGTGGGTCGAATGATGAGGGTAACTTTGACTCCGACGACACTTTAGACATCATGGTGAATGTTATATCAGTGCTGCCTAAAGAATACAATCGTCAGGTAAAAGTTGAGGAAACTGACTTAATGGTTGAGCAAGAAATGGCCATACACAGTCTAATGTGTTACTATGTAATGAATAATGGCTGCGTGGAAGAACATAATGCTTTCTTCTAGCCACCAACGGAGGCGATGAAAAATCACCTCAAACCTCTGTTCATCAGAGCAAAGATATGGGAAATAACTATAAACAAAATCCTGGTTGATTGTGGGGAGACCATAAACATCATTCCACAATTCATGCTGGGAAAACTAGGAAAGGGAGATGCTGATATCAAACCCCATAACATGGTCCTATCCAATTATGAAGGAGGTATTGGAACCAAAATGGGTGTCATACAACTAGATCTCAAAGTGGGATCAATCCTTCGACCCACCATGTTCATGGTGATCTCAGCAAAACCAAACTATAATCTGCTCTTGGGTCGAGAGTGGATACATGGCATCGGTGCAGTGCCATCCTCGATGCACCAGAGGGTCACAATATGGCATCCCGATGGTATCGTGGAAAACATTGAGGCATATCAAAGCTATTACTTAGGCGAAATCAACAGTGTCAGAAAGAATAGTTTCGACAAAAATTTGGCTCATATAGGGCTATGTAACCCACCTGAGTTTGATCTAACTCCAGCACCTAACGCCTTCTGCTCTCTATACCTACACTCCGACTACGTTTTTCAGTTGGATAGAGAAGACTTGTCAAACATCGACTATGGAGGAGTTGATGATATACGGCCAACAGGCTGGGGAAGTGAGTTTGTTGATGATGACTGATTCACAAACTTTGCAAAAGATTTCAGCATATGTAGCCGAAAATAGAATGATAGCGGCCTTGGAGGCTGAAGTTAAGTATATGGCTCTTGAAGCCAATAAATAGGTCCCTTCTCAAAAAGGCCATGGGAAAGATTTCGACCCAGAGCCTCCCGACTTGGAAGTGAAAGACCTTCGAGATCAGTGGTTAGACGCCATCTATGATGATGAACCTCTGGGTTTCAAAAAGGACCCATTGGCAAACAATGTTAAAATGTTAGCACAAGACCCTTTGGAGGAGGTAAACCTAGGCGAAGGTCCTGTAAAAAAGCCAATTTACATCAGCGCAAAGATAGATCCAAGACTCAGGGTCAAAATGATCCATTTACTAAAAGAGTTCAAGGATTGCTTTGCATGGGATTATGACGAAATTCCTGGTCTCGACAGAAGTTTGGTAGAATTGCAATTTCCAATAAAGCCCGGAAAGAAGCCCGTCAAGCAACTCCAAGGCGCTTTGCACCAGAGATTCTTTCGAAAATCAAAACAGAAGTCGAAAGACTGCTGAGATGCAAGTTCATCTGAACGACCAAGTATGTCGAATGGATTGCAAATATCGTGCCTGTTATAAAGAAAAATGGTACCTTAAGGGTGTGCATTAATTTCAGAGATCTGAATGCTGCAAAACCCAAAGATGAATATCCAGTGCTGGTGGCGGAAATGCTTGTCGATTCTGCCGCTGGTTTCGAGTACATGAGTATGATTGACGGATACTCTGGATATAATCAAATTTTTATTGTTGAGAGGATGTGTCAAAAACAACATTCTGTTGCCATGGGGCCTTAGGCACTTACGAATGGGTAGTGATGCCCTTTGGCCTAAAATATGCAGGGGTAACATATCAGAGAGCCATGAATTCGATCTTCCATGATTTTATTGAAACTTTTATGCAGATTTATATTGATGATATTGTTGTCAAATCTGTTTCAGGGAAGACTCACATGGATCATCTTCGACAATCCTTCGAGAGGATGAGACACTACAGTCTGAAGATGAATCCTCTGAAGTGCACTTTTGGTGTCAAAGCAGGATATTTATTAGGCTTTGTGGTCCATAAAAAGGGAATCGAGATAAACCAGAACAAGACCAAAGCTATCTTGGAAGCCAAAGCGCCAACCAACAAGAAGGAATTGCAGTCCTTACTTGGGAAGATAAATTTCTTAAGGAGATTTATATCCAACCTCAGTGGGAAAACGCAAGCCTTCTCGCCACTACATCGACTCAGCAAAGGAGGATTTGAATGGGGGCAAGAACATCAAAAAGACTTCGACAAAATCAAAGAGTACCTTACTGAGCCACCTATTTTGGTACCTCCTTGTCGAAGTAGAAATATAAGATTGTACATAGCTGCATCTGATAAAACTTTAGGGAGCATGTTGGCTCAAGAGGATGATAATGGTGTCGAAAGGCCCATCTATTACCTCAGTAGAGTTTTAAATGATGCAGAAACTAGATATAACGAGGTTGAAAAACTATGTTTATGTCTTTATTTTGCATGTATAAAACTCAAGCAATATATAAAGTCAGTTGATGTTTATGTTTCATCTCATTTTGATGTTTTTAAATATATGTTGTCGAAACCTATTTTGCACAGTAGAATTGGCAAATGGGCACTTGCATTAACCGAGTACTCATTAACCTTTATGCCTATCAAAGATGTGAAAGTTCAAGTAGTAGCAGACTTTATAGTCGACCACTCTATAAAAGAGGAATCACTGAGTTATTTGGAGATTGAACCTTGGAAGTTGTACTTTGATGGTTCTAGTTATAAAGATGGAACTGGAGTCGGGGTCCTCATTATTTCTCCAAGAAAAATTCCAACAACATTTAAGTACAAGATAGAAGGGGATTGTTCAAATAATGAGGCTGAATACGAAGCGTTAATCGTAGGCCTTGAAATCTTGTTGGAATTAGGGGCAACTCAAGTCGAAATAATGGGAGACTCGGAGTTAGTCCTAAAACAAATTACGAAAGAATACAAATGCATAAAGGAAAATCTTATCATGTATTTCGTAATAGCCAGATGGTTGTTGAAGAACTTCGAAGTAGTTAACATTTGACATATACCCAGATTGGAAAATCAAGTGGCTATTGATTTAGCGCAGATCACTTTCGGGTATAAAGTTTCGAAAGACAAACTACAACAAGTGATCGAAGTTAGAGGAAGAGTGGCATCCACTAAGTTGTTTCTAATGGATTTGAAGACCACAACGTTGGGGTGCACTGATCATGAAAATTTTGAAATTTTGTTCATAGACAATCTAACGGAACAAGATTGGAGAAAGCTTGTAGTAGATTATTTACAGAATCCAACGGCTTTGACAGAACAAAGAACAAAATATAGGGCACTGAGCTATGTATTAATGGGAAATGAATTATTTAAGAAAACACCTGAAGGCGTGCTACTGAAATGCCTAAGTGAAACAGAAGCATATATAGCTCTTTCCACCACACACGCTGGGATGTGTGGAGCACACCAAGTAGGCCATAAGATGAAATGGTTGCTATTTTGACAAGGACTGTATTGGCCCACTATGTTAAAGGATTGTGTTAAGTTTGCGAAAGGATGCCAAGAATGTCAAGTACATACGGGTATTCAGCATGTGCCAGCGAGTGAACTTCACTCGATTGTGAAACCTTGGCCTTTTAGAGGTTGGGATTTAGATCTTATTGGAGAGATTCAACCAGTGTCTTCTAAAAGCCAGAAATACATATTGGTGGGAATTGATTATTTTACTAAGTGGATTGAAGCAATCCCTTTAGTCAATGTAGACCAAGAGAGTGTCATTGAATTTATTCAAAAGTACATTATATATAGATTTGGAATCCCTGAAACAATAACAACAGATCAAGGATCAGTCTTTACTGGTCGAAAGATGCAAGACTTTGCTACATAAATGGGGTTCAAATTGTTAACGTCTACACCTTACTACGCGCAAGCTAATGGCCAAGTCAAAGCAGCAAAAAAAGTAGTGATTAGTTTAATAAAGAAACACGTGGAAAAGAAACCTAGAAACTGGCACAAGACGCTAGATCAAGTTCTATGGGCGTGTCAAACTTGTCCTAAAGAGGCCACGGGAACAACACCATTTCGCCTAACCTATGGTCATGATGCAGTGTTGCTAGTGGAAATCTGCCTACAGTCGACAAGGATTCAGAAACATCAGGATATCCCTTCTAAGGTCTATTGGAATATGATGTTAGACGAACTAGTTGACCTGGACGAAGAAAGGTTGAAAGCTTTATATCTTTTGAGACTATAGAAGAAACGGGTTGAGAAATCCTATAATCAAAGAGTAAAACCTAAGGCATTTATGCCTGAGGATCTAGTATGGAAGGTAATTCTTCCAATGGATCGAAAAGATAGAAATTTGGGAAAATGGTCCCCTAAGTGGGAAGGACCTTTCAAGATTATCCAAACTTTCTTTGGTGGAGCTTATGAGATTGGGGAGTTAAATGAAGATCAAAGAATTCTAAGAGTAAATGGTAAATACTTGAAAAAATATAAACCTATGCTTCAAGAGGTCAAAATAACTAATCTATAGTCACAGTCGAATAAAGAGAATGCCAAAATGGAAATTTAAATTTTCATTAAAAATAACCAAACTGGCTTTGAAGTCATTACAACGAGTGATTACATAGACAAAATAAATAGGATTAAAAAAGGGAGATTAGCCTTGATCTGAAGGTATTTAATTCTTAGTAATTCCAGGCGCCGATCACATAAAGCCTTCGACTGATGGAGGGTTTCAAGCTTAGCATCGAGTGATTGGGTCCGATCAGCGTGTCTTAACCCTTCAGCCAGTTCCTCTTGGCTTTCCGACTCAGTGTTAATGGAGAGGAGTTCTCCTTTCTTTTTATCATTGGCAGTGATTTTAGCTTCCAATTCTTTAATCTGCACCCTCATTTGAGCAGTGTCTCAATCTATCTCTTCAGCCTCTTTCTGTCTAGCCTCTTGGGCCTTCAACAACTCTTTTACTTTAGAGGTTGACTCGGTAGCAGCGTGCCAGGCAGCAACCACATGACCGTTGGTCTCTTCAATTTCACGATTAAGAGTCCTTTGACGGTTATAGTCCGCTGACACTTGGTCAATAATGGAGATTAAATCCAAGATAACACTGACCACATCTGAAGAAGAAATGAGGAGATCGACAACCCTCAAAGTAGTCTTCTGAAAAGAAGGATCAGTGGGTTCTCCCTCTAGGGTTAGAATTAAATCTCTTTTGAAGATTTGTGCCTTGGTCTTCTGAAGTGCCTCATCGAGAGGAGAGGTCGAAGTAGACTTTCCAGACGCAGTCAAGACACTATGGTCAGAGGAACTCTCTCGCCCTTCTAGAATGGCAGTCAAATATCCTAAAGGATTTTGCTGTTTCAGCAAGGCCAAATCCTCTTTAGTTCTAGACCCTGTCGAAGGGACACCTTCATTGACGGCAGCAACCACGTTGGCTACCTGTACTAGAATTGCTTCAATGTTTGTAAGATTCTGGGTCCCTTCAGTAGAGCCTTATCTACCATAAGCCGCTTCCGGAATCCTTTCATCTTAATTCTCCACCTCCAGTACACTTTCCCTCTCTATCACAATTTCAGCATTGATGGTCTCCTCCTCTTCGGTTTCCTGTACGTCAACCAACGGAGCCCTAATTTCTTCATGATCTCCTATAGGGCCTTCTTCATTGACTTCCTATATGGTTTCATTCTGAAGTTCAAAAGTTTGATTCACTTTATCAGCTGAACTCATGAAGGAGCCTTTTGCTGAAGAAGGCCTATAAGTAGGCTCTCCCTCACTATTTAATAGAGTGGCAGAGCCTTCGACAGGAGTAGGGACTTGGTTGGAGGTGCCAACAGTATCTTGAAGATTAAAAGAAGTTTGTTTCTTTTAGAGTTCTCATAAAGAATAAGGTTAGTTCAAGAAGTAAGTGATTGTCTGTCGAAGCAAATACCTGAATTGGGACTTCAGCACCGGGACTGGAATTATCGCTCTCACTGGGATTGTTTAGCCTGACAGCTACTTCTTGTTCAGTAGGCTCTTTGATAACTATAGGAGGAGGCCTCGTAGCTGTAGTCTTAATTCTAATTCTGGGACGAGGCTCAACGGCAGGGGATGGTTTCTTTAACCTTTGTCTCTTCAGAGGAACAAGAGGAGACTCCTCTTCTTCGTCACTAGAGATTTTGATCTCCTGGACCTTCCATTTTTTGGGGGTAGTTTTCTGAATACCTAGAAAGATAAGTTGAAGAAATCAATATCCATATAAGATGATCACAAAGAATAAGGGTATAGAAGAAAGTAAATACCTTGGGAGAAGGGTTAACAGAAGGGTCTCCCCCTTTTGTGCTTTCATCAGCCTTCTTCGAAGTGGTCCTCTTGACAGCTATACAAAAAACGAAGATTAGTAGAACATCGAATGACTAAATCTGAGGCAAAGAGAAAATAAAAGAAGTAATACCTTTCTTGATCCTGTCGAGGACCAGTTTAAACGCTTCACGAAGGTGGTGGGCGAAGTCCTTCTCATTGAAGAACTCCTCATCATAATACTGCCTCCACCACCCTTCAAAATTGCCAGAACACAAAAAATTGAGATTAAAGTTGAACATGGTTAGTACGGTTTGACCAACGTACCTACCAATATGCTTCGTAGTGGCATCTTCTGAGTAGTCCGCGTTGTAAAATAACAACAGTTTCTCTCGAGGATAAATGGGTGAGGGGAGTGACTGGATAATTCCAAATTATCGAGAGACAAGATTTGGTTGATATGCAATCAAGCTTAATTGATTCTTTGAGCTCTTGAATCTCAATGGCATGATTCTAGGTCGAAGAAACGACTCCCACATGCCCACGTATTCATAGTCCAAGTCTTCCTCCTCATTCGAAGGAAATGGTCTAGTAAACCATTCTGGGCCGACTTTTCGACTGGAAAAAGGAGCCATGGTCGAAAAAAAAAGTTTGCGCTCCGCAAACATCATCACGAAGCTTGTGAAGGCCTTTTGAAATTGTTTCCCTTCATCAGTAGGGGTCAGCAAAGCAAGTCTGGTACCTTCGACCCTCCTGTTTAGGATTTTTGGGGCCGCTTCATTGATCTTATTCTTCTGGGGAAGAAAAGATTCGAAGGTGGCATTGAGCCAAAGGTGAAGAAGCCAGAAAGGGCCAGAAAGCAGCAAGCTTGCCCTATCCCCTATGACCTTGAGTTGAGTCACTCCATTGCTGATGGACTCATATAAATTGGCCAAAATCAATTCGGCCAGACAGAGGGGGTAGCCATGATGAAGCCGCGTCGTGAGCGTGAGCATTTTCTTAGTCACCTAAAGCGACTTGGTGCAGAAGACGAAACAGGATAACCACATAGCCAGAAAAGCTATATGTTCCACCTCCGACACAGTACTGGAGGATTTATCATGGAAGTGGTTGATAAAAGTGGTGTAGGTGGGTTTTGTAGCTGCAAACCCAATAACATCTTCAGATAGGTCCTTAGGATCGAAATAATTGCCAGTCGGCTGAAGACCGGTAATCGCTGCTATGTCGAAGAGGGTTGGGGTCACCATCCCACAAGGAAGATGAAAGGTGAAGTGTGCGCTATCCCAGAAATATAGCGAGGATACCAACATGAGAGGACAATAAGATAATCCTGTCTTCGATAGCATCACTAAATCATAAATCCCCATTTCCTTGCAGACAGAGGTTTGTGCCTTCTCCACCTTATTTAACCAATCTGAATACTCTAAAGAGAGATTAGGGCATGATCGACAGATCCTGGTCCCTTTGTTCATAAATTGAAGGTTAATGTCCTCTGTGGTCTGAGTATGTTGCTGGTTGGCCGGAGTTGCATCCTCAGGATCGTCCATAGGCTTCTTCGCGCAGCCTATAGGTTTAAGTCTTGGATGAGTAGGGAAGAAGGAACTGTTCTTCATAGGATTCTCGATGCATGTGGACAGAGGACTAGACATAGCGTATATGTCTTCAGAGTACCTAATGGGAATGAGAAGCTGGGAATCATACGCTTCTCGCCTTTCTCTAGTCATGGGTTCAAAAGCGAACCGTGGCCCATCAGTCAAAGCAGGAGAAGGGTTGGTAGGAAAGATCTCTGGTTGGCTTGGGATATCAGCAACATTTTTAGGTTTGGGGTTGTTTGGTGCATTAGAAAGGAAAGCCATTTTTGCAGATTCGAAAGAAGCGAAGTTGACAACGCAAGGTGTTTTAAGCAGAAGACTTGGAAATACTTAGAGTTGTGAAAGTTCCAAATGAAGAGGCTCAAGAGTATTTATAGTCTTCAGAGAGGGATATGTCTCGTCAAAGCCATTTAATGCTATGAAGATAGTGGGGCATGTGGCGGACCATGAAGCGGTTACCGTGCAGATGATAGGAAACGTTTTGACATGCTTGCCTAGGGTATAGGAATAAGGGTCATCATGGCAGCGTGGTAACGACAGTTGGAAAAGACGTCTTGGAAAAAAGAGTAATGATGGGTTTTCGAAATCGGCAGCTGTTGGAAGATGAAAAGCGCGCATCAGGCCTTTGTGGACAGCAAGAGAGATAGGTGTCGAACGAAAAGATCAAAGAATGGCTATTTCTTTTGGCACCGAAATAAACATTCTTGGGGGGAAATTTGTTGGCTCCTGAATTTGATACCTACTATATTTGGTCTTTTAGACCAAAAATGGAATAAATAAAACCAAGCTGAAGAAGGTTTCGACGTGTGAAATAACTTAGAGAAAATATCTAAGTTATATTTTAGTCTTCGACCAGGACTCACTATCAAGATTTCGACTGAGAAGGTCTTATGACCTTCGACTAGAAGTTAATATCCTCGCGTCGACACCAAAGGTGAGGGACATTTGAATTTGAATTATTGAAGGGAAAGACGGTTTCGCCAGTAGCCAAAGGAAAGCAACGTGGATGGAAGTTAGAGGTCGAGGGACATGCAGAGTACACTTGTCCTCATCTTAGCGTAGAACCACCCCTCGAAGGTTACGTAGTTTTAGTATAAAATAGGAAATCTGTGTAGTTTTTCTGGGTGTTTAACCTATTGTGCTAGTTACTCAAATATTGTCCAAGTACCCGCTGTGTGAGAAAGGATAAACTGAGAAATGTATGTTGGAAACACCGCTTTTCATTAATAAAGTCTCTTTACATTGCTTTAATCTTATTTTGCTAAGTTAATTTTCCTGCATCTTTACCTGCGTTTCTACATTTCTATTAACTTTCTTACTTTCCAAAAAATACAAGTATCCTGTCTTTGGTCGAACGTGCGTTCTTCCTGGATTTCTTTTCTTATTTTCATCAACCCACTATAAAAGTTAGCATATGTTTTGGGATCAATCTGATCGATCCCGCGAGTAACCAGAAGGACTTTCCCTTTTGGAGGATCAGCGGTTGTTTACCAAAAACCACAGTAAACAAATACATACTTCCAAATTTCAGAGTTCGTCCATCCTTGGAATCACTATTTTTGTCTTGAGTCACAAAATCTAAAGTAAAAAGTAATTTGTAAATTCTTTTCAAAAACAATTTTATTATTAAATCTCTTTTTTTTTGAAAATTACTATCAATAATAAATGGAGTCTTTGTAAGCATAATAAAATGAGAATTGTAAAGAATTGGATAAAAGCTTAAACTTTATTAATAGAATGGTAGTCTACAAATGGCGAGACCCTATAGATGATTACAAAGTTTGGAAAATGGTAATACATTGGAAAAGATACATTGAAATATAATGACCATTATTCTCCCTAACAACTTTTAATTCCTGAGCAGTGACTTATGTTGAAGTGTGGTGAGGATCGAAGAAGATTGTTGCTTCTATGATCAAGTCTTGTCTGACGCAGTTACTTGCCAAGAAATCCCTAACTTTTGCCTAAGTTGCTCTTGTGGGTTTTCAACCTAGCGGGGGAATTATTTCTTGACTGCATCGACATTCATAGGACGTGGGAACTCCTCGCCATACATAGTTTCAAGAATTAATGCACCGCTAGAGAAGGCTTTCTTGACAACATATGAGCCTTCAAAATTAGGAGCCCACTTGCCCCTAGAATCAGTGTTAAAAGACATGATCTTTCTGAGTACGAGGTCGCCTTCTCTGAATTCACGAGCCTTGACCTTCTTATCAAAAGATTTATTCATCCTCTTATGGTATAACTTGCCATGGCACAAGGCTGTCATTCTCTTTTATTCAATCAAATTCAATTAGCCAAACCTGTTCTGGACCCATTCAGCCTCTGACAACTTGGGTTCCATTATCACACGTAAAGAGGGAATCTCAACCTCAATAGGGAGCACTACTTCCATACCATACACAAGAGAGAACGATGTCGCCTCTGTTGATATGCGGACGAATGTACGATATCCATGAAAAGAAAAAGGGAGCATCTCATGCCAATCTTTATAGGTAACAACCATTTTCTGGATGATCTTCTTAATGCTTTTATTAGAAGCTGTAGCAACTGGATTTTTAATCAGAGACGCCACTATTAGTTTTTATCCTAGGGAAGGGAACCTAATAGAAAACCCTAATTCGCAGACAGAGATTCTAGGTTTCAGACTCAATTAGACGAAAGGAAGGTATTAGGCACCTTTCATCCACCTTGCTCACAAGGATATTAGACTCTAGGTTTAGGTTTGGGGTAAATTATATTTTAAGTTTTAATTAGAAAGACTCGCCACGATTTTTGATCGGATGCCTACATATCCTCTTATGAGGAATCAGAGTCCCAATTCGTAGTTCGTATGGGTTGGTGTTTTTAGGGGTTTGCAAACATATTTTGGGAGTAGTGATTGTGGAGATTTTGACTGGGTACGTAGTAAGTCAAAACTAGTTTGAAACCCTTCCTTTCTTTGATTGTCTTATCCGATTGCTTTTTTGATTTGGGTGTTGATCCCTTTTCCTTTCCTTTTGTAGATTCCGGCGTTGATTGAAGTTGATGGTGATAGAGACTGGAGGATGCGACTAGCGAATAGGGTTTTGAAACCCTAATCACATAAACCTTCATGGTTCAACGGAAAAACTGGGTCCTTCGTTCTTTAAGCTCTTCTCCGTCTCTCTACAAGCTTCGCCATTTCAGTTTTTTCTCCCCCCTTCTATATTCAAGGTTCTTAGTATTTATAGGGTTAATTGTTGTACGAGTTTGATTAGCATAAGCTTAGAATAAATAGGGATTAAATTTTCGTAATTAATTCTATAATTGTATTTTGATTCATAATATGATAAGTTTCAGATTCGATTTGCATACTTTGGATACTGATTAATTTTTGCTATATTTGTACTGTTCATTTGCAGATTTGATTTTGGTTAATGGATTTGTATTGAATGCAGACGATTCGGTTCATATGATTTTCTGCATTCTAGATTGGATTTGGTTCTGGGATTTATTGATTTTGGATATTTGTTTTAATTTAATTTGAACAATATGTGTTTATTGAGAAAAAAATACGTTAATTTTGGGGAATTGATACAGTGATTGTTTTTTTTGCTTAATTGGGCCCTGCACGAATTTTATGGAATTAGGCCTGCGCTTCCTTTTCTGGTGTGTGTGTGTGTGTGTGTGTGTGTGTGTGTGTGTGTGTGTGTGTGTGTATGATTTTTTGCAACCAATATTTTAAAATAACAAATAATTTTTTCCTTTAATAAGATTACTTCTTTTATATGTCTTCTTTTCCTATTGAGACAAAACAGTAATTTTGACAAGAATATTTTTTCTCCTCTCTAATCACTAGATGGACCTTATATTGATAAACACATCTCCTTTTGCTATTTAGATAACAAAAATAGAAATGGGTCAATTAAGTAAATTACCCCCACCCTTTTTACTAATAACAAAGTAACACCTAAATTCCCTTAATAAATTTAATTATTATTTAATAGTAATTTTAATTTCAATAATAACAACTATTTAGTAGTTATTATTCTGAAATAACTGTACATTTTCGAATGGCATGGGCCATTGGCCAACATGCCACACGAATGGGTTCACGGATACACGGGTCTTTCTGATTTAGAAACCCCTGCTTTCGTGATTTTAAGGTACACCCCCTAGTCGGATAAAGATGGACCATCAGATACTGCTGTACCATCTTTAATTGAATATTTCTTCAATTTTAATCTCGAAAAATAAAATCATCAAGGTAGAACAAATTTGGGGTACGACAGCTGCCCCTATTCAATTATCTTCCAATCAAATAGCGCGAGAAAACGCAGGTCTGGTGCATTCTGATTGGGAGTTTATTGAATACTTGGAATACCCAAAATTTGTCCGACCAATCATAAGGTTATGCTGATGTAGCACACCCTTACGAGTCTTGGGAAAACAGGAGAAGCTGATGATATATTGCTTATCCAAGTTTGATAACGAGGAAGATAGTCTTTGATTTTAAAAGCATGGTTTCGTATGTCTTGGTTTATTCACCTATTAATACCTGATGGTGCATGACTTCTTGAAGATTGAGGCCATGGGTTACGTTTTCGAATCGCTGCATGACGTCTAAGGCGATGTTTCGAGCGTGAATACATTGCGGCTCCGTGGCTATGTATTTTAGTTCAGAGAACGCATTGCGGCTTAGAGGCAATGCGTTGGTTTGGATAATATATTGAGGCTTAGAGGTAATATATTGAATTTCGATAATACATTACAGCTTAGTGGCAATGTTCTGAGTTTGGGTAACACATTACGGCTTAGAGGAAATGTTCTGAGTTTGGGTAATACATTGCCGCTTAGAGGTAATATTCTGAGTTTTGGTAATACATTGCGGCTTAGAGGCAATGTTCTGAGTTTGGGTAATACATTGTGGCTTAGAGGAAATATTCTGGGTTTTGCAAATACATTACGGCTTAGAGGCAATGTTCTGAGTTTTGCAAATACATTGCGGCTTAGAGGCAATGTTCTGAGTTTGTGAATACATTGTGACTTAGAGGCAATATGCTGAGTTTTGAGGATACATTGTAACTTAGAGGCAATGATTCGAATTTTGAGGTTACATTGCAGCTTAGAGGAAACGTGCTGAGTTTTGAGTATACATTGCGGCTTAGAGGCAATGTTCTGAGTTTTGAGAATACATTGCGGCTTAGAGGCAATGTACTGAGTTTTGAGAATACATTGTGGCTTAGAGTTAATATACTGAGTTTTGAGGATACATTGCGGCTTAGAGGCAACATGCTGAGTTTTGAGTATACATTGCGGCTTAGAGGAAATGTACCGAGTTTCGTTCATTACTGTATGGAGACTTAGGTGATGGGTTGAACGCGTCACGGAATGGAGACTTAGATGACGGGTTGAATCGTAGGAGAAGTGTTTTGTTGATTGACCCTTAGACGATTGAATCGAGGGTGAGGTTGTTTGTTTGCTATGTGATATAGGCGTATGCTTCCTGATACCAGGATGGAACCTTGAATATATGTGTATTGTATGCAAGAATGCGTAGCGTATGTACACTTGCGATATGAATGAAATGTGTGTAAGATGCGCGTATGCCTCGAAATGTTATGAAGACTATTACCGATATTATCTCCTTTAAACCATTGTCTTAGAGTTACCAATTCATGGTGTTGTATGTTGTGTTGTCGTAGCATTGTTGAACTTGAATACGGTGGGCAATGTTAGCAAAAGTTGAGCGTTGATTTTGTATCACGGGCGTAGACGTAGACGTAGATGTAGACATAGGTAATGTCCTATGCGTAGATTTGTATATAGGCGTAGACGTATGTATTGGCATATGTGTGGTCTCTGTAAGCGTGGGCGTAAGCATAGACATATGTAGATTCGTATGTTGTTGGCGCAGGCGTAAGCGTAGATGTACGTAGATTCGTATGTCGTAGGCACATGCGTAAGCGTAGACATATGTAGATTCGTATGTTCTAGGCGCAGGCGTAAGCGTAGACGTATGTAGAATTGGCAGGAGTATACATGCGCGTGGACGCATGTGCGAACGTAGACTTCGTGTTTCAAGTGTAGGCATAGGCGTTGATGGGGACGTAGACTTTGTGTACGGATGCATAGATGTAGAGGTAGATATGTGTATATACTTTTTGTGTTGCAAGACGTAGGAGAAACCATGTGCGTGGACGTATGTATATCCCTCGTATTATGAGCATAGGCGTGGGCATAGCCATGTGCATGGACGTAGACATGGATTTTCTTTTAATATTTTTCTAACCAAAAAATGTTTTTTTTGATGTTTTATCAAATGCTTTTATTTCGTTAATCCCCGAAATGATTTCAAGACAATATTCACAAGTAATGATCGTAGTATTTTGTAAACAAGTCTGGGAAAAGAAAAAACACAATTTAGAAGATGCAAAGAAAGCAAATGTTTTATTGATATGCCTCTAGATGGGCGAGAATACAAGATGCAATTCCTAGAAAGAGGTAATTAGAGAAAGTTTTAAAACCGTGAATGGCAATAAAAATGATAACTGCTACTACTGTTCCCCAATATCCTTTTAATGATCTTATCTCCTTTGCTTGTGAGTTGTATGATTCAAATCTATCTCTCCCTTCGTGGTTCGTAGTCGCAGTACTTAGATTGCAGTCTTTTTGTTCTTTATTTATTTGTATGAAATCGCTAACTTTTTCCTGGATTGCCCTTTCGGGTTTTCAATACACCGGGATAATAATTTTTTTATATGCCCCTAATTTTTGCCTGGATCACCCTTCAGGGTTTTCGATCCACCGGGACGCTCCTTTTTTCCTAAGTCTCCTGTTTGAGGTTCGAGCTTAGCGAGCTTCTTATACATAGTATTTTTTTATTGCGTCTGAGTTTTCCATATGTGGTAGTTCTTCCCCATCCATTGTTGTGAGGATAAGATTACCACCGAAGGATGTTGTTTTGACTATGTACGGACCTTCGTAATTTGGGGTCCGTTTACCATGTGAGTCGAGGCGAGGTAGCGGAATCTTCTTGAGTACTAGACCATGTTGTAGTTCATCTTGTACAGTATACCGTTACTTTGAAATAGTTCCGAGGCTAACTTTCATAGGGTTTGCTTGTCGATGCTGGAGGCATTTTTTTGGATGTTCTTGTTTCCTGAGGCTTTTCTCGATGTCATGAAACCAAGTCTTGTTATATTGTCATTTTTTAATAGCAAGGAAATGTGCAGGCTCGTCGAAGTGTCTGTTTGTGATGCGCGGTTCGTGGTTAGACCAAGTTATTTTGAACATAGACGATATAGTTGTTAGGGTGTATGTAATTTGATTTCTTTTTAGTGGGATGTGACTGAAAGTGATCTTTGCGAATTCCGTAGTCAGTTTTCAAAACATGATCCCGATATGGAACCAGTTTTGGATGTTTAGTATCCCGTTCACCATTGACTTGGTATATGGTTTGTGAGCATTCTTTGGAGAAGTCAGTACTGCCCCTATATCTTGCCCCGAGGAATTTGAAGCCTCGTCGAACGTGGATACCCAACGTGGCACTGGCTTGGGTTCTTCGTCAAATCTTGGTATTCCGTAGTTGCTTATAGCACTGTCTGTATTTGACCTTGGCCTATTTCCGTAGATATGTGCAATAACTTGATCAACTTCTTTGTGGCTCCGCTCTTTACCTTATCACTTAGCTCGGTTTCTTCCGGGTCTTCCCATGTGCTCAAGTTAAAGGTCTTAATAGCCTCTTGATATGGTTGCATATTGTTATCCTTTCTTTTTATTTCCCTCGCCATTTTCTTAGAGAGTTCAAGATCTTTATCATCTTCCTCTTTAGCTTGGTTGATAGGAGCATCAAAATTATATTGGGTCGCAACAGTAGCATTGTCGGTGGTTTTGGGCATGAATTTGCACCTTTATCATGTTTTGGTGCAGATTTAGTATATGAATATTTGAAAATGCATGTGCAGAGAAAGTATTGTCATTTTTTGAATTTAAGATATAAATACAAGAGACAGACAGTGATCTTAATTGAAAACAAAATATAACTTTTATTAATCGTAAATATTGTCTGAAACAAAATGGGGAACCCTTAAAAGCAACCCATATGCCTCAGGCTTGACATAGGTTCTCTCAAAAACAAGAAAAGTTAATTAGGAAAGAAAAAGACCTCAGGAATCTCCACGACGGTCCATCTTTTGAGTTTTTCTCCTGGGGCGCATTCTCAGATGAATTCAGTTGCCCCTTCGGTGTTGGCCTTGTTGAATATTTTTGCCCCATGTCTGCCATGCACTACTCCATTACTGACGAAAGTCTCTTGGATTGGAGGAAAATGTGCTTCGCCCTTTAGAGAAGCTTTATATTTTTCTTCAAGGTATTATCCGAACTAGACTATCCCCTGGTCCCATAGCCTTTATAGAGCTATTTTGAAAGCTTCATTGTGTCCTAGCGGGAGTCTGTATCCCAACATATATTCTTTCAACGAGTTTATTAGGGTTTTTGCTTGTCTTCTTTCCCCAAAGTCAATGACTACTTCAATTGCATTTATTGTTAGCCCATCGTGCAACGACGTAGGGTCTGATGTGATGTTGGGCTTCTCGAAAGTGATATCTTGAGAATCCAACAAATCCTGCACTTTGTGTTTGAAAGGCCAAGACTGTTCTATGGTATGTCTAGGAGAATTAGCATGATATTCGCATCTGGCGTTGGCATCATATCTTCGTGGGAGTGGCCCGGATGGAGGAGCTATCGGCTTGAGTTCCACTAAGGATGCCTTAACTAGCTGTTGTAATAACTGGCTAGGTGGCATAGGGAGTGGGTCAAATTTCCTGGGTGGCCTTCTGCTTTGTTGTTGCCCTAGGGGGATCACTAATGGTTGTTGAACCCTGGGTTGTGGTTCTACATCATTAATTTCTCCCTCTTTTCCTTTGGGTAGGTTTGAAGCAGGCCTCTTTGAATTGTAGGGAGCATTTGATGGTCCCCCTGATATCTTCCCACTTTTTATCCTAGTCTCGATTCTTTCTCCGATGGTTACTAGGTCTGAAAACCCTGAAGAGATACTTCCAACCATCATCTCATAATACAGCCCGTGCAAAGTCCCATGAACGTGTCTACTAACTCCTTCTCTAACAGTGGTGGTTGCACACAGGATGCCAATTCCCTCAATCTTTGAGCATACTCCTTGAAGGACTCTTCTTTCTTTTGGGACAAATTCAGGAGTTGCACGCGGGTAGGCGCCATGTCTAGTTTATATTTATAATGCTTTAGGAAAGCATTAGCAAGATCTGCCCAGGTTTGAATATGCGTTCTCTCCAATTGCGTATACCAGTCTGAAGATGCCCCACTCAGGCTATCTTGAAAATAGTGAATCATCAGCTTCTGATCATGGGCATGGGCATGCATCTTCCTGCAATACATGCGGAGATGATTTCTTGGGCAAGTGAGCCCCCTATATTTTTCAAAGTCAGGTACTTTGAAATTTGGTGGAATCACCGCATCAGGAACTAGGCCCATTTAGAGAGCGCCTACTTCGAAAGCATTGAAACCCTTCACAACTTTTAATCTTTCTTCCAGGGCTTTGTACTGATTCATCACTAATGGATTATCAACAACATGAGTACCATTCGTCTTCGAGGGTGCTTGGTTGGCATCCTTTAGGTAGTGGTCTCTGTATTGCAGGTCCAAGTAATTGTCTGCATCATTGGTCAGAATATGTAGGGTACGAGATGCCCCTTCTTTTGGCGGCGGTGAGACAAACCCTTCCATTTCATCTTCTTGTTGGACCATGACGGATTTCTGGAGTCCTGCCTCTGACTCTTTCCTTAGCTGGTGACCGCTTGATGCACCAATAGTCTGGGCTACTTCTTCGAAAGCTTCCCTGGGAATCTGGTCTTGTCTGTCAATAATGTTCTTCAAAGCTAGAGAACTTGACTCAGATCTCCTTTCATTGAAGTGACGTCATCCTTTACTTGGTCAAGATCCCCTCTGAATGCAGCCTGAGTTTCCTCGATTTTCTCCATTGCTTTTTATTGATAAGCCCTGGTTTGGTATGGAGGCCAAGGAGGTGGCGATCTTCTTCTACCAATGGTTCAACTGGAGAGATGTTTGTGAAAAAATGAGTTTTGACATGATATGCGGGTGCTCGTGAATGCATGCGTGCAAATGAATGTGTATGAATATGAAATGATTACTGTTTTAAATGTCTTATTCCTATGGGTACATGCTTGTCCTTTATTATTTTACTTGGAGACTATATTTAAAATAGATATGAAAACGATGTGTGGAAACAAAATACCTTTATTGAAAGTAACGTAATTCAAGTATTGAAAAATATTACAATCTTAAGCAAAAAATTTATTTGCGTGAAATCAGGCAAAAAGGAGATACGTCGTCTAGGCGCGCCTGCAAATATCTTCTCTCGAAACCATCCACTGTTGCTGGACAAAACTTGAGAAATTCTTCAGCACGTTATTTCCCTTTTGTGGCCTTGATTTTAGACATGTTTGGCGCACTGATGTGGACAAGTTGTTTCCTTTGGTATCCATTTTTAAAGACAGTCACCAAGATCTTGATTTTTATTTTTTGTACCCCGTGAATGAGACAAAGAAACGGGTGACGAATATATGATGAATGCATGACGAATACATGAAATATATGAATGCATGGGTGTAAGGTTGAATGACGAGACTTTTGTAATAAGTACCCCTATATGGTAGGGATGTATGGTTCAGTGACGGGGTTTTTGTGATAAGTAACCTTAGAAGGTAGGCTCCTTAATTTTGATCTACAGTTGATCTACCCTCCCAATAGGTGGCTTCCTTAAGGGTTTCATGAATAACACAAGAGGGTAAAGGCGCAAGATCCTCCCTTAGGTGGAGCCTTTTTACGGACTGAGACTTTCGTCTCCAATTCGTGAAAGATCTCGTCATGATATTTTTGGGTTAAGTTCGTTATAAAGAGTCATGGGTGACCTTCCAAACTCCAACTCGTCAAGAGGATATATATCGATAAGTATTCCTTTTTCGGAAGTTTACCGACTCTAGGAGAAGTCGTCACATAAACTCGCAGGGATGATGTACCCCCTAAGCTAATAGACGAACCTTCTTTCTAAGGGTTATATTGGAAATATTTTTGAGATAGAAAAATCCCGCCACACAATAAATATATGATGATAAGAGAAATTGACAGGAAATAAATAAATGCGATAAGTAAATAAAGAAAATAAAAATAGAAACCCAAAAAACCTAAACCTAGGGTTAAGGAGGATCCCCAGCAGAGTCTCAAGCTATAACAATTGGGTTTTTAATCAGAGCCGCCACTATTAGTTTTTATCCTATGAAAGGGAACCTAACAGAAAAACCTAATTCACAGACATGGATTCTAGGTTTCAGACTCAATTAGACGAAAGGAAGGTATTAGGTACCTTTCCCCCACCTTGTTCACAAGGATATTAGACTCTAGGTTTAGGTTTGGGGTAAACTGGATTTTAAGTTTTAATTAGAAAGACTCGCCACGATTTTTGATTGTATGCCTACGTATCCTCTTATGAGGAATCAGAGTCCCAATTTGTAGTTCGTATGAGTTGGTGGTTTTTAGGGATTTGCAAACATATTTTGAATCATTTTGCACACAGTCGGGAGTAGTGATTGCGGAGATTTTGACTGGGAGCGTAGTAAGTCAAAACTAGTTTAAAACCCTTCCTTTCTGTGATTGTCTTCTCTGATTACTTTTCTGAATTGGGTGTTGATCCCTTTTTACCTTCCTTTTGCAGATTCCAGCGTTGATTGAAGTTGATGGTGATAGCGATTGAAGGATGCGGATAGAGATTAGGGTTTCAGATGTCAAAACCCTAATCTCATCGACCTTCGTGATTCAATAGCAAAATTGGGTCCTTCGTTCTTCAAGCTCTTCTCCATCTCTCTACAAGCTTCGAGATTTCAGTTTTTTCTCCCCCCTTCTGTATTCAAGGTCCTTAGTATTTATAGGGTTAATTGTTGTACGAGTTTGATTAGCTTAAGCTTAGAATAAATTTAGGGATTAAATCTTCATAATTGATTTTGTAATTGTAATTTGATTCGTAATATGATAAGTTTCGGGTTCGATTTGCATACTTTGGATGCTGATTGATTTAACAAGATTTGTACTGTTCATTTGCAGATTTGATTTTGGTTAATGAATTTGTATTGAATGAAGACGATTCAGTTCATATGATTTTCTGCATTCTAGATTGGATTTGATTCTCAGATTTATTGTTTTTGGATATTTGTTTTGATTTAATTTGAACAGTATGTGTTCATTGAGAGAAAAACGCGTTAATTTTGGTGAATTGATACAGTGATTGTTTTTTTGCTTAATTGGGCCCTGCACGAATTTTATGGAATTGGGCATGCGCTTCCTTTTCTTGTTTACAACAAACAATTATATATATATATATATATATATATATATATATATATATATATATATATATATATATATATATATATATATATATATATATATATATATATATATATATATATATATATATATATATATATATATATATATATTTATATATATATTTAATAACTAAACATTACTATAAAAGCAAAAACCGTTACATCATGATTTCTTGAAACAAATATTTTAAAATAACAAACAGTTTTTTCCTTTAATAACATTACTTCTTTTATATGTCTCTCTTTTTCTATTGAGACAAAATAGTAATTTTGACAAGAATGTTTCTTCTCCTCTCTAATCACTAGATGGGCCTTATATTGATAAACACATCCCCTTTTTCTATTTAGATAACAAAAATAGAAATGGGCCAACTAAGTAAATTACCTGCCCCACCCTTTTTACTAATAACAAAATAACACCTAAATTCCCTTAATAAATTCAATTATTATTTAATAGTAATTTTAATTTTAATAATAAAAACTATATAGTAGTTATTATTCTGAAAAAAACTTTTCATTTTCAAATCGCATAGGCCATTGGCCAACATGCCACACAAATGGATTCACGGATACACGAGTCTTTCTGACTTAGAAACCTCCGCTTTCCTGATTTTAAGGTACACCCCCTAGTCGGATAAAGATGGACCATCAAATACTGTTGTACCATCTTTAATTGAATATTTCTTCAATTTTAATCTCGAAAAATAAAATCATCGAGGTAGGACAAATTTGGGGTACGACAGCAGCTTCAACAACCTCATTCATCTTTGGCCTGTAAGGAGATGAATTGTGATGGACAATCTTGAATTCTTCATAAAGTTCTGCCATTATCTTGTTATTCAGATTCGAGCCGTTTCCAGTGATAATCCTGCTTGGGACACCATACCGACATATGAGATTATTCTTTATAAAGCGTACTACCATCTGCTTAGTAACATTAGCATATGAAGTTGCTTCCACCCATTTGATTAAGTAATCAATTTCTACCAAGATAAAATGATGTCCATTCGACGCCTTGGGTTCAATCATTTCAATCATGTCAATACCCCACATAGAGAAAGGCCACGGGAAAGAAATAACATTGAGAAGTGTCAGAGGTGAATGAATTTTGTCAGCATAAATCTGGCATTTATGGCACTTCTTTGCGAATTTGTAACAGTCAGATTCCACTGTAAGCCAATAGTAACCTGCCCTAAGCATCTTTTTTACCATCGAATGTCCAATGACATGAGTGCCAAAGGAGCCTTCTTGAATTTCATGCATCAACATGTCTGCTTCGCGTCTATCCATGCATATGAGCAAGAGCATGTCATAATTTCTTTTGTATAACACATCTTCATTGAGGAAAAAGCTACCTGCCAACCTTCTCAATGTCTTTCTATCTTTATTTGACGCACCAACTGGGTATTCCGGAGTTTAGAGAAAATGCTTGATATCATAATACCAAGGTTTTTCGTCTGACGCATCCTCTATTGTAAACACATGAGCTGGTCTATCCAAACGTCGCACTGTGATATGAGGCACATCATTCCAAGTATTTACTTGATACATAGAAGCCAAAGTGGCCAAAGCATCCGCCATCTGATTTTCATCTCTGGGAATATGATGGAATTCAACTTTGTTAAAGAAAGGTAATAATCTTCTAGCATAGTCTTTGTAGGGAACCAAGCCAACATGACGAGTATTCCATTCTCCTTTAATCTGATTTATTACCAAAGCTGAATCACCATACACATATAGAATTTTGATTCTGAGATCAATAGCCTCCTCGAGACCCATGATACAAGCTTCATACTCAGCCATGTTATTGATGCAATCAAATGCCAACCTTACAGTAAATGGGATATACGATCCATGGGGAGTGATAATCACGACACCAATTCCTTTCCCATAAGCATTCACAACTCCATCAAATACCATACTCCACCGGGGTTCAGGATCGGGACCTTCCCCAGGCAAAGGTTCATTACAATCTTTTATCTTCAAAAACATCACATCCTCATTAAGGAAATCATATTTAACAAACTGATAATCATCCACCAGTTGGTGAGCAAGATAATCTTCCAACACACTGCTTTTTATAGCCTTCTGAGTATGGTATTCAATATCATATTCAGACAACAACATCTTCCAATGGGAAATTCTTCTTGTAAGAGTAGGCTTTTCAAAAATATACTAAATTGGATCCATTTTGGAAATCAACCAAGTAGTATGATTCAACATATATTGTCGTAACTGTTTTGCCACCCAAGCCAAATCACAACATGTTTTTTCCAGCATAGAATACCATGACTCACAGTCAGTAAACTTCTTGCTGAGATAATAAACAGCATATTCTTTTCTCCCTATTTTATCTTGTTGTCCCAAAGTACATCCCATAGAATTATCTAACACAGTCAGATACATAATCAATGGTCTTTCTTCAACAAGAGGGAGCAAGATAGGAGGTTCAAGCAGATACTCTTTAATGCTTTCAAATGCCCTTTGGCAATCATCTGTCCACACACAGCCTTGATCTTTATTTAACAACTTAAAGATCGGATCATACATTGCAGTCATATGGGAAATAAATCTGGAAATGTAATTCAATCGCCCAAGGAAGCTTCTAACTTGCTTTTCAGTTCTTGGTGCAGGGATTTCTTGAATTGCCTTAACTTTGTCAGGATCAACTTCAATTCCTTTTTGGATGACAACAAAACCTAACGATTTTTCTGATCAAACACCAAAGGTGCATTTATTTGGATTCAAGTAGAGATAATACTTCCTCAAACGCTGAAATAATTTCAACAAATCTTCTATATGCCCTTATTCAGTCTGGGATTTGGCAATCATATCATAAACATATACCTTAATTTCCTTGTGCATCAGATCATGGAATAGGGTTGTCATAGCCCTCTGGTACGTTGCACCAGTGTTCTTCAACCCGAAGGACATCACTCTGTAACAAAATGTTCCCCAGGGTGTGATAAACTTTATCTTTTCCATGTCCTCAAGAGCCACTCAGATTAGATTATATCTGGAAAATCCGTCCATGAACGAGAATACTTTGAATTTTGCTGTACTGTCAACCAACATATCAAAATGTGGTAATGGAAAGTCATATTTTGGACTAGCTTTGTTTAAATCTCTATAATCAACACACATGCAAACTTTTCCGTCTTTCTTTAGTAATGGGACAATATTGGCAATCCACTAAGGGTACACTGATGTCACAAGAAAACCAGTATTAATCTGCTTTAAAACTTCTTCTTTAATTTTTACAGCCATATCAGGGTGAGTTCTTTGCAATTTCTGTTTGGTTTGCGAGCATTTTGGCTTTAACGGCAAATGATGTTCCACAATATCGGTATCCAACCCCGAAATGTCTTGGTAAGACCAAGCAAAGATGTCTACATAATCTTTCAACAATTCAATCAACCTGCTCTTCGCATCAGGATGAAGTAATGCTCCAATCTTGACGTCTTTTGGATCTTCCTCTGAACCCAAATTAATCGTTTCTAACGGCTCTTTATATGGTTGAATGGTACTTTCCTCGCGCTCAAGCAACTGTGAAACCTCTTATGGGATTTCATCAATTCTTCTTCTTCGGCCACATACGCAGGATATTCAAAGTTGGGAGAGGGTGCAGGGTCATTGTACTCAACGTGTTTTTTAATTAATCTGCACATATAATTTATGGTTTCTTTTAGAAACTGGCACATATAACAAGTGATTATGCAGATTTATTTGCAGTTATTATTTATTTTGAAAGGATTTTTCTGATTACGATTTTCCAAGAAAAAATACAGAATAAAGACATAATTTGGGAATCAAAAACAACTTTTATTAATGATTTTAAAGATCAAAACAACAGATATGCCCATACAATATCAATACTTTCACCTTGGGTAGAGTGAAAGATTTTTCAAAAGATTAACAAAAAACAAATTACTTTGAAATATTAATTTAAGAGGAAATATCAATAGTGATCCAATTTTGGACTCTGACTCCATGCGTCACGTAGTTCAATATCTCTTGCTCTGATTCAACTTCCAGAATAGCATTGATCTTAGGAATAGTTGGATGAAGGTAACCTCCACTGTGAAAGATATATTGATATTTGTCCAAAGAAGACTTCGACTTCATAACCTCACCTTTATTACTCTTCATAGAGAATCCCAAACCAACTCTATTTTTATTCACAGGTGGATCAACAATCTTCCCCCACACCTTACTAGGGCCATTATGCACTACCTGTTGAGAATCCTTAAACGAAGCTATAGAATCTTCATTTTTCTTCACATTATCAATGGATAAAGCTGGGAACTGAGTTCCAAAAACAACTTCATACGCTTCCACAACACTGAAAGAGGATAAATGAGATATTAACAAAGCATGTTCTCCATTTATGATGACCACATTTCCTTCACGAACAAACTTCAGCTTTTGGTGCAAAGTTAATGTAACAACCCCTGCCCCGTGGATCCATGGTCTTCCTAGTAAACAACTGTAAGCGGAAACAATATTCATAAACTGGAAAGTAATCTGAAATAGGTGTGGGCCTATATGAATAGGCAAATCTACTTCCCCGATGACAGACTTCCTCGATCCATCAAAATCTTTCACAATTATGCCACTTGGGCGCATGGGAGTTCTGTGGTACTTCAGCTTCATGAGCGTGCTCCTCGGTATGACATTTAAAGTGGACCCATTATCAATCATCACATTGGACAACGAGTCATTCTTATAATTCATGGAGATATGGAGAGCGAGGTTGTGATTCCTTCCTTCATCGGGCAATTTGTCATCATAGAAACTCAAATTATTACAGGATGTAATATTCCCTACAGCATTACTGAATTGGTCCAGAGACATATGGCTTTCAATAAAAGATTGATCCAACACTCTCATCAAAGATTCCCTGTGGGCAGAAGAGTTCATTAGCAAGGCTAGAATAGATATCTTTGATGGAGTCTACAACAATTGATCTACGATCCTGTAGTCACTCATCTTGATAATCTTCAATATATAGTCCACATATTTTTCCAAAGAAGCACCTCCAGGTTCCCCCACTACTTTCTTAGGTTTAGTACTTTCAACAAACTTTTTATCAGCATTAACATTCCCTCGAATGACAGGTGCAAAAACACGACCACTACGGGTCACTCGGCTAGCTTCAGCAATATTCTTGACATCAAATAAAGGTTGGATGGGAAATTCCATACCATCCTCTTAGATTGTAGCATTGTATTTATATGGCACGACTTTGTCTGATTCATATGGTACAAGGCTTGGCAGGAAAATAACCACTGGAGCAACAACTAGCTTGCTATGGTACTCAATCTTTATAGGGGCGGGAACACCAAAACAAGGCACAATAAAATTCACCCCTTATTTAGAATACTTAGACATCACATAATCATTGTTGGAGAACATATATTCATCATAAGAAAATAACTCATCTGCAGAATCATACTCATCATCTGATACAGTCTTGGCCGAGCAATCTTCAATCACATTAATCCGACGGTAATCACCTCTATTTCCCGAAACTTTGATAGTACCATTGTCTAACAACAACTGAACACCCCTTCTCACAATGGAACAACCACGAGAATCTCTGCAGCAGATCTGGCAAGACCCATAATGGTGTTCTTCTTGCCCATCCATGTGACAAAAGGTAGCTTGTAACTGTACCAAATCTTCATTCATATGATTCACGTCAAAAATATGGAATTCTCCAGGACATCCAAAGACCATATTCACATCTTCTTCGTACTCTGCCATTGGCCTAATTATATGAATGAGGCCTTCGTCCATCATTTCCTGATGATAAGCTTTTATCTTATCCCATCTCTGGATATCTGTACTACAAATACCACAACCAGCATGGCCGTGCGTATAGTAGCTGAACTCACAGAGGCCAGCATGCATTTTTACCAAATCTCCTCTAACCAAATTGATATCGAAAATTCGGAAGTCCCCAGGACAACCCACAACCATGTTTACAACATTTTCTCCTCCATGCCTAGGAAAAGGATTATCTTTCACGTTAGGGCCAACATCTTTAAAGGATAGGAGGCCAAATCTCACTATCTTTTGTACTTCAGATTTCAAAGGATAACAATTTCAATGCTGTGCCCTGGAGCTCCTTGATGGAAAGCTCATGTCTGATCTATCTTATAATACTAGGGTAAAGGTGAAGGTATAGCATGGGGAGGCCTGATCTGAACCAACTTCTTCTGAATCAAAACCGGGAATAACTCTGTATAGCTCATCAGAATGGAGTCAAAAGCTTCTCTCTTCTGACTTTGTCCTTGATTCCCCTGAGGAGATGGTCTTTGATAGGAAATAGTGGTTGGAGCTACATTAACGATTAGAGTCATAGTTGCTGGTACCGATGATGTCTTCTAGGTGGCCTAATCTTCCTTTCCCAAATAAAAGCATTCGTTTCATTTTCTTTCTTTTGATAGAACCTATATGACGACTTCTTTGTCCCTTCATCTCTTGTCAAGCGCCCTTCTCTGACAGCTTCTTCTAAACAAACACCCATGCTCACCATTTTGGTGAAATCACTCAGTGTACTGGAGACCATCCTTTCGTAATAAAAGGATCCAAGGGTTTTCAGGAAGACCTTGTTCATTTCTTGTTCTCCCATAGGTGGTACCATGTGGGCAGTTATCTCACACTAACGTTGCGCATATTCTTTGAACCACTCCTTGACTATCTGAGCCATTACCCTCAACTGGTCATGGTCAGGTACCATGAGCATATTGTACTTATACTGCTTGATGAAGGATTCCCCTAAATTATTAAAGGTGCGGATACTGCTATTGTCCAGACTCATATACCATTTCGGAGCAGCACCAGTTAAACTATCTTAGAAGAAATGAATGAGCAAACACTGATCATCAGTATGGATGGACATTTTCCTTATATACATCACCACGTTGTAACGAGGACAAGAGTTTCCCTTATAACTCTCAAATTCATGCACTTTAAACTTCGCTGGCACCTTTACATTGGGAACTAGGCAGAGTTCACTGACGTTCTGTCTAAACAATTCTTTTCCTCGAAGGGCCTTTACTTCCTTCTGCATCTCATTGAACTGGCCTTGAAATCATCCAACCGGTCATAGAAACCCATACTTTCACTTGGTGGAGGAAAATGATGGTAAACTTCATCATTAACAAACGACATAACATTCACCGAAGGAGGTGCAGTATAATGAATCACATTTCTAGCAGCAGAAGTAATATGCACCACAGGAGGTGCAGAAGTAGCAGCAGCCTGAACAGCTGGAGCAACTTGAGCATCGAGATTGTAACCTTCTGGCATGAAATTTTCTGGCATTCCCCACGGGTAACCCTGAGGCATATGGTTCTATGCAGAGGTAACTAGAGTAATAGAAATGGGAACTGATGGACCTTCGGGAGCAACTATTGCTTGTTGTGGCTGAGCATAAGGAGGAAAAAGTGGTGGCTGATTCTGAGCAGACATCAATGATTCCATCAAAGCAGTCAGATTGGCCATACCGGCCTTCAAAGTTGTAACCTCATCACATAACTCGCGATTCTCCTGTTCAAGATTCTCCATTTTCTTCCTGGAATTAGCCCAGTACTGTACCGGTGAGACAACTTGCTAAACAAATTAGAAAAACACAGTAAGACACCAGGGTATGAACATAAATGCAAGAAATATGTACAAGATGATTCATGATATTCAATGCATATTATTTATTTAATTATTAATATTTCAAGGAACTCAAAGATTTATAGACAATTTGCAAATATTAAAGTACTAACACATTTTGAAATACTAAAAATTTCATTATAATAACTTCAAAATGGATTACGATTTTTAGTACAAGTTTCAACAATACCAAGTACAAGAGAAGATAGAATCTAAAATCCTAAGAAGGCAAAGTTGATGAAGATCTCTCCACACACCGGCACTTTCCTGTGAGTCTTGCAATCTGAGCCTTCAACTTCTTGTTCTCTTCAGCATACCTGTCGGTGACCCCTTTCCAATCACCAGAGTCAGGAAGTGAATGACTAAGTCCTGATCAAGCTCTAGAGGAAAATAAATCATCTTACCTCTCCATCATCTCTACAGCACGACTCTAAAGAATCTCGATCAGGTCATCCTTCTCTTTCAAGTCTACTCGGTAGGACATCTCTAAAGTCTGACACTTGTTCTTCTAGGCCTTCGTCTCCTGCTGCATCCTGACTAGGGCAAGCTGAAGCTCTTCCACATCATCTAAAAGAGGAGGAGTGGTATTCACAAACATATCAGGTAAAGGTTCCTCATAGGAATATGGCATCTTCAACTGAATTGCCCTTGCTTGTACCCATCAGAGATAAGGCTCCATAGAAACAACTCCTCTAGGTCCTAAGTCCTTTCTTCTCTTCCTATGAATATGGTGACAAGCCTATGCAATCTCCTTCTTAGCTTCCTTATGATCCTCGCCTTCTTTAAGAAAGAAAAACTTAGATGAATACTATTTGGCTTATCTCTCATCGGATACCCAAGCTGGCATCGCGCAAGAAAGGGATTGTAGTTAATTCCTCCCTTTGTACCAAGAAGAGTTAGATTAGGGAAAATACTACAACAATCGATAATCTCCACATCATAGTAAGCCTGATAATACCAAACAATGTCGGAATAAGTGAGGGTCATAATTTTCGGAGCCCAACAAGGTTCTTCCTTGATATCCCAGAAAGCATCAAATCGAGGCAAGTGAGAAATAAACCACTGATATAACAAAGGCGTGAAACAAATGAGCATCCCTCTATGATAGGAATCCTGAAGGTGAATGAAGTAATAAGCATCTTCTAAAAAGGTAGGAACTGGGTTCCCGATCAAAAAGATCTTGATGGCGTTGATATCCATAAATTTGTCGACGTTCAGAAATAAGAATAACCCATAGGCAAGTAGAGTAAAGATATCTTCAAAAGAAACCGTACTCTTCATCCTAGAAAAGTAGTGAGCTTTCTCAATTAAAAACTGAGCGGGTAATCCTCTGGCTCCTCCTTTGGTAGTCATGTGGGCCTCAATCTCAGACTTCCCCAAATGAATCATAGCAGCAATCTCCTGAGACTTGGGCTCTCCCTCTAAACCCGTGAAAGGAACACGATCAGTAACAGGTAAGCCCGGTAGTTAAGAATACTCCTCCAATGTAGGCATCAATTTATAATCAAGGAAAGTAAAACATCGATACATCGGATCATAGAACAAGACCAAAGTGAGAGAATATCCTCCTTTATCCTGAGCTGCAAAAGTGACACAATGGATCCATACTTCTTCTGAAAATCTTTGGATCCTTGAAACTGTACTTCCGAGTCTTTTTTTTTCAAGAATCCATTGTCAAAAGTACCTAAGATATTCGAAAAAAGTCAACTTTACGTCCCTTGAAACAAATGTTTTAAAGGATGCTCATGGGTATATGAATGCATGATGCAACAATCATACACAAGATCACAAACATGGGGGTTCATAGGTTCGACCTCACGAGCATGAAGTCAAAGGTACTACCCACAAGGTATGGACTAATAGTTTATCACCTGACAAACAAGGTTTTAAGAGGTTCCCAGAGTCTACATCTTTCCTTCGGATATTGCCAACGTCCCAATTTGCTCGGTAATTAGTAATATTCTCAGGAAAAACTCGTCTGAGTGTAGTATCGCGTGACAACCATTTCTGGATTACTCCATCATAGTTTCCGCACTACTCCTAAAAGGCCAAGAGGTGTTAAAGGTTCTACAGTCCTCAGTTTCAGTAGGCTTCTAGGTAAAAAGTAGCACGTCTTCCCGATTACTCAGTAAACGAAACTACAGTCAAAAGAGCCTCCACTGAGTGGGGGATCTCATGTCTTCTTTTTTGGGATTACTCCCTCAAATTTAACACGACTATACCGCCCGTCCAATCTTAAGTTTGCCCAAGTCTGGGTATAGGACTTATGAGAAATCACCAAGCACCCTGAAAACCAGAAAAATCTAGACAAACATATATACAACATATAATATATAACATATAATAACACATAACAAATAAACAAAGATATGCTCAACCCACTTAGGGATGGACGTACAATTGGTCGATTTTTCCCCAGTGAATTCGCCATTTTTTCCTGTAGCGGTAGAAATGTTGAGCCTAAGCCATTGGATTGACTTGACTCGCACAGATCAAATAAAACTCGCCACCGTGCTTTATTGTTTTCAAAGGAATGGGAAAAGAGAGAGTAACCCAAAAAAGAAGGGGAGAGAATCTAAGTTCGGGGGTTGGTTATGAAAAGGGAAGGTATTAGAACCCTAAAAATCTACAATACTCCGCAGGAGCCTCTTTGAAAATTGTGTATTTCGGCTATAAGTGTTGTATACAAAAGTAGGTGGTGGAGATGAGAAAAGAAGTATTTTTTTACAATTTTTTCACCCGCCGTAGTTGCGAACCTTTAGTGCCTACGTACCACCTTCCGTGCAATAGGGGATCAGGGTACTCGTAGTTCACCTTTAAAAATTTACAACACACGTGTGTTGATTAATTTTAAGAGATGAGACATCATCGTCATATCCGAATGGCAGAACATACTTACTACCCACGATTATGAGAAAGGAGAATTTGCATCATCTCAAAGTGGAAGATATAGCTTGGATTTAAAATCAACAAAGCCTCACTCAACACCCAAGTGGAAAATATCTCACTTCACTATATATCGTAGAAGTATAGTAGCTCGCATCACTACAAGTATTGACAAGAGTCTAATCTTTTGAGAAAATTTTAAAGTAAAAATCCATAAATGGAAAAAATAGTTTGAATGAGATTGATTGACTTTTAGTCTTCTCACAAATATGTCAAAGTATTATTAAGTTGGTTAAAATTTGATTAAGAAAACATTTTTGAAAATGCATGGACCTAAGTCCAAGTTTATTGTGAAAGCAGTTCAAGTTAGAAAACAAGAAGAGTTTTGAAAATGAGGGAGAATATTTTTGAAATTAAAGACGATGGGAGGAGATGAAGGGACTATCCTAAAGAATAAAGTAAAAGCTAGGGAAAAGAACCGTCTAACCAACAAAAAACCAACACTTGGCACAATGAGTCAATGTAGAATTCTCATCCTTTGGATTGAAACCAAGAAAGCAAAGATACTAAACCTCTTAAGAATACCAAACTTCAAGTGTATTAAGTCTTTACAAAAATTGGGAAGAGTAACAGTTGTATACAGATGAATTCCCAATTACCGACAAAGCATATAATCAGAATAACCTGCACACAAAGAAAAAAAACAACCCAATGTCTCAGGGTAAACCCCAAGAACTCCAGACAAAATAATAGTAGAAGTCACAAAGGTCTCAGGTAGGCGAGGTCTCTAATCCTAAGTCCAAGAAGTCCACAACTCCAAAATGCCAAGGATAGTAACCAAATAGTCCGAGTAACCTTAAAGTTTTTTATTGTTCAAGTTGGTTATTAGGAATCTTCAAAAATAAAATGAAAGCTCAAGTGAGAAAAATAAAAATGACATAAAGATTAATGCTCAAGTGAGCAAAGATGAAAATAGCATGAAATGTAAATGCTAAAGTAAACAGTGCATACAAGTAAAGGCGTAAAGTAAAAGCATAAAAATAAAAGTCAATTTTTAATGAGTTAGAGATTAGAGGTTAGTTGAATGATCATCTTGAATATTGCATTTGAAAACTCATTAGAAGATTGATAAAATCAAATCCTCTTAACAACAAGTTTCATTTGCTTTTTGTCAAGTATATCATTCATTTCAAATTCTCAAGGCAACAACAAATGGTCAACAATGTTTAAATGATTCACTTAGACCAAACATTATGAAAGTTCATTAGAGGATTGATAAGATCAAAGCCTTATAACAATGAACCTCAAGGTTATTGGATCATAGGTTTCAAATTAAACATACTTGGGCTTGCAAACATAGGTTTGAGCCACGAATGATCATTTCTTGAATCGGGACAAAATTTAGCATTATGTTAAGCAATCGTAAGTGGACTTATATAGAAGTCACACCTATTTTGAGACCGGTCAATAGCAATCTATATGCCATATGTTTGGAGAATTAATATGTAGATTATCATCTAACAATATGTAGCACAAGTGAGAAGGGGATAAGATGAAGAGGGAGGGCAAATATTTGAATCAAAGATTTTAATCAAACTATCATTAAAATCATCCATCCATTTTGGTGGAGTTAAACTCAACAACAAAGTTCCAATGATGTTAATGAAGCTCATGGCAAAAAATCACATAGCCAAAATATATTAAAATAAATAAATTGCATTTAATGAATAAAATAAAAAGGAAAAATGATTTTTTAAATTGTTTTTAAAATGAAAATAAAAGGTAAAATATCAAACCATATTCAAAGTGTCGAAGAAAAATTAAAAGAGACTATAGAAAAGCCAGAAATGATATCAAATATTTTTATAAATTTTTTGGTAATTTTTTAAACAGAAAAAAACATTTTTAAATTAATTAAAATCATTCAAATAAATGGAAAAAGGATAAAAAATAGTAGAAATCAAAAAAAAATTCTAGAAAAATTTTAGAAAGTCAGAAATAAGGAAAATGATTTTTATAAAAAAATATAGAATTTAAAAATATCAAAAAGTATTTTTAAATAATTAGAAACAAGTCAAAATAAGGGAAAAATTATAAAAAATATCAAATCTGAGAATAAAATCATGAATAAATAAAAATCAGAAAGAGAATGTTTGAAAATATTTTTGTAAAATTTTTCATAATTTTTGAGTCAGAAATGAATTTTCTATGATTTTTTAAAGTTTTAAACAATTAAAACAAAAAAATCAGAAAATAAAATAACAAACAAAAAAGATATGGGCCATATGATCATTGTCAAAATGCATTAGTAAACAGATCCAGTTGATCTGGTGCGCTGTGGATGTCATGGACTTTATTGGATATCACACTTGATATATTTTTATTAAATAAAAACAACTTAAAATCTAGCACGTTGGATGGAGTCTGACTCACTAAAGTAATTAGATCCAAGGGCTCATGACACGCGCGCATGGTAAAGCGAAACACCAAATCTATTTCAAAAAAATAACGTGGCTAAATGTCATTGGTTGAAGATGGACATGTCATCATCTTCAACCTCCAACCAACCTCAAATTGAATTCCACAAACTGTAAAATTAGCAAACCAGACCGATACCATTAGATTCGTCTCTTCAAGAGAATTCTAATGGTACCATCGCATCAAATTTATTTAAGCTGAGCAAGGCTTGAATTGAGAAAAAACAGCAATAATAACGAGCACGGAATTCTTGAATATCTCACTCAAATCTCAATGAAATTGCAAAGTATAAAAAGCATGAGAATAAGATGGATGCAAAGAGTAGATTAGTCTTTTATTTGGATCGATTTGACCAAGAAATCCCTGAACGAAGTAGAAAAAAGTGGCTCTGAAACTGGACTTCTATAGATCAATATAGGTCACAATTCTTGAAGGTAAGAGTATGGTTAGCTTTAGAGAAGTTCAATGAAGCTAACTGAATGGAGCTTTTGGTGTTTTGGAGTGAGAATGCAAGAAATTAGATATTCAGATTCAGAGTTCGTGTGGGATCTGAACAGGGGTCAATTGGCTATCAAAAGCTTGTGAAAATAGGTGGAGTATGCATCTTATTTATAGGAGAAGGTGAGGCAATGCTTAAGCGTGCGATTGAGAGAGCAATTGAGTGAACTCGTGTGAACCTAAAGCTTGAGAAATGTGTGACTTGTTTAGCATCAAAACTCAGCCAAATCTTGTGTTTTATGATGCTAAATGCTTTTGGAAAGTTGTAAACATGATTAGAAGCAAAAACGCGCGTAAACTTTGTGTTTAGAGGGAACAATATGTATTTCAAATTTTGACTTGGAAGGAAAACTCAACTTTAAGTAGCTGACTTTGAATTCATGGTGTGCACGATTTAGGGAACCTTAGGACCTGATTCTTGATGCATTTGAAAGATATGGTCACCATCTTTGCAATTTTCCAAGAATGAGATCAAATGGATGCTTGAGCTAAAAGTTGTGATGAGTCAAAGTTGAGAATAAGATGCTGACTTTTTGTACTTAGAAAAATTCTAAGTTTTTCTTCAAAAGTGATATATAATGTTTTGAGTTTAAACAAGGTATTCCTCTAAAACTGAGCTTTAATCATTGATGTTAGCTTAAAGTAGGCTTCCAAAAGAGCATTGTGAAACTTTAATCACACAAAAATACCACGTATTGAAAAAGTTATGGCGTTGTAAAATTTGTGAAAATTCATGAGGTGACCTATACTATCTTGAATTCTTAGGGCATATGCCACTCATTTTCAAAATTTACACATAAAAGAAGAGTTGAAGTTCATATCCTTAAGATAATTATGTAAAAATAATGGGCTCAAGAAGATAAAAATTGACCAAGTTATGATCTTTTAAAGTCACATAAGGAAATTTGATGGCCTATCTAGAGGACTTCTAATATTTCTTCATCATTAGACATCTTCCACATAAAATTTGCTTGAAACTTTTAAAGTAATTGGTCGATAACCATTTAAAGAGAAGCATATATTTGGAATCACTCAAAAATCTCAAAAGATGAACAAGATATAACCCTTAGAAGTTCAAAACCCTAGCTCCTCAAGCACAAAGATGACTTGGAAACCCCTTTCAATTTTGACAAACTTTCTTGCATAATCACTTTTGCCATGTGAATATAATTTGTTGTGGATGATAATAAGAAACCGTAGCAACAATAACCACTTCCAAATATTAATAATTGAAAAAGTTACACACTTGTGATCAAGGAATCAAGAACTTGTCCAATTAGATCAAACTTATTCAATCAACCCTTGTATCTTTTGACTTTCTTTGACAAATTGAGGCATGATGAATCATAGTAGAACTTGTCATGATGTTATTTTAAATCATCCTTATTTATGAAGCTTGAATCACAATGAAGCTTTGTTGAAGAAGGCATGGAAATAAACTCATGAACCTATGAATTCACCTGATGAAATGTGTTGTGCCCTCACCTATAGTGTCAATAATTAGAGCAAATATTCATTGAATTTGTTAGTTAAAAGTTAATCAATACAAAACATATACAAATCAAGGTTCTTGGTGATTACTCATAAGCAAATATAAAGATAGGGAGAAGAACCAAACCTTAATGTGATCTTGATATGATTAAATTTCTATGAGATGATATAGGAATCTTAGGGGCAAAGATTGGGGTACAACAATTATGACATTCAGTATGTTACCCAAAAGGCTATCAAGGGTAGCATTCTTGTAGATTGTCTCGCCCATCATCCATTGGAAGAGTCTCAGTCAATGAAATTTGATTTTCCCGAGGAATATGTCATGAGACTTGATGATGTTGAAGGGGTTGATCCAAAAGAGTGATAGAATCTTACATTCAATGATGCGTCAAATGCCGTAGGTCATGGCATTGGGGAAATACTGACTTCTTCCCGCAATACTCACATACCATTAACAGCCAGGCTATGTTTTGATTGTATGAACAATGTGGCAGAATATAAAGCATGTGTGATGGGTCTTGAGGCATCCATTGATCTTAAAATCAAAGTTCTTGAATTCGGAGACTACGCTTTGGTCATACACCAAGTACGAGGTGATTGGTGTAACACCCCAAATCTACCCCACAATTATATTAAAATCAGAGTGCCAAAATTTTCGTAAACATGGAGCATTACATTCTCATTTCAAAAACCAACAACATAAAAACCTATCAAAATAGATACATAGCACATATTAATCCAAATAACTTATAACAACTAATTAGTCTTCCAAAACATTTCAACTTGATTCCATAAATACGTAGCGGATTCACAACTTTAAAACTTCAAAAGAAACATAGCATCTTTTAAACAACTTAATTCAAAGAAAACAACTTCTTAAAACAACAACTTGGATTAAACTGAAAACATCATAAAATCAAATAAGTGTTTATCCCCCTGAGTGCTACGTATCAGAGCGACGACACCAACAAGCTACTAAGTCTCTACTCTTCTTTAACTGCACGTTACTAGTATAAAGGCAATGGCGAAACAAATAAAGGGGTGAGATATCGAATAATATAAATAAGAATATGATAATTAATATATTAGACAAGAACATTATGAATTTCACCGCTTCTCAACAACACACAACAATCAATAAACATTCACAATTATCATTAGCGATTAAAAATGTAATTCGAATGCGACACAACTATGTATATGCATGTGGTACCAACAGGGCTTCAACCCTCTTCACTAATTTCCAATTAATAGAGGCACACGACATAAGCCTTCTTCACGATTCTGCCAATACAGGCCTTCATAATTTCCGCCAATACAGGCCTTCACAAATGAAAATGTATGAATGTACAACACATATAACAATATCATTAAACACTTCATGAGGCATACCCCTATATCACTAATATTACCAATTAATAGAGGTAAATATTAGTCATAACCATTCCTGCAACTTCACAAAAATATTCGCAACATCATAACATCAACGACATTACAAAGCAAAACACAAACATGATAGTCGTTTCCAAAACATTTCCATAAGTATCTATGTATTAATTCTTCATTATTTAATTATTCTCTCAATATTCACTTCTAAAATCCACTACATGGCAATATATTTTCTTTTTCCATTTAATCAATCCTCTAAAATAGTTACTACAACTTTACTTATCATTTCCAACTCTGTCTTATTACTACAGACTGTTAAAATTTTATTATAACTACTAGCTAAAGATCAATGACATGAGGGCTACTTCTATTAATATTTTTCTGCTATAACATACTACTGATAAGAATGGTTCAATTTGTTCCCTAACTGCTTTGCTTTTGTATCAATGAATTCTATACTGATACCATAAAAATTTATATAACATATTGCTACAGAAAGAAACAAGCGCCTTTACACCTAACAGATAGTGCCGAACGACACTCTTCTTCCTTCTCAATGCCTAGTTCCGAACGACACCCTTCTCTCTCTCAAGGCTTCCGACCGACAACCTCTACCCACACATCTTGCCGATCGTCACTCTCCATCCCCACCTTGCTGAACGACATCCAACAACAACGCGATCAGCATGCCCTATTATGAATAATTTTCTGCAACTTCCTGTTAGTTTCATTCTATTCACAGAATCAACATATAACAATTCACAGACTAACCAACGCGTAACACAGGAACATATAATTTCACCAATAATCAACACTAATTAATTTATAGCATCCATTGCCATAACAAACACAAACAATAATAAATTCACGCCTTAAATCCCCACATACTAACCATCATATTCCCGGTTATAAAATCCGAACCCCACCCTTACCTTTTGGTTTTCCGGCCGGTTGAATTCTCCGGTTGAAACTGCAACTGGTTTGACAAAAACTTCTCTAAATTTTTTTGCCTCCCACTTGGTGCCTCCAAAACCCTTGTTTCTTCTATTGCTACGTGATAATTGTTTTTCTTTTGGTTTTTGGCTGCTAGCTTCTATATATCATAACCTAATATAATAATAATAAGTCTACTAGTAACTTTAATGGGCCTGCTAATACTATTCCCAATATTGCTATTTCACACACCCAACTTGACCGAACTAATAAAATAATATTCTATTAAAATCAACATTATTTCTAATATTAATTTCTCTTGACTAAATTGACTAATTATTCGATTATCAATTCTAACAATATATATTTAATCCAATAATGCTCCTTATAATTATTATGATAATTCCTTCTTCGACTAAATTCCAACAATTAAATCCTCAGTAATTCATTTAAATAATTTAATGAATTTCCCGGCGTTACAACTCTCCCCCACTTAGAATATTTTCGTCCTCGAAAATTCATCCGACACCACTTTCCTTAACTTCGCTTCCACCTCTAGCCTTCCGATTAATCACAACTTACTATAATTAAAATCTAACGCACACGTGCAATTCTATTTCAACTCATCCAACAACAATAATAATAACTAACGAAGTTCTATCGATGAAACACGTATCTCTGGTACCTCTCTCCTCCTTTCCCATTGGAGTTCTCACCAACGCGAACACCTTTGCACCAGGCGCTTTCTTCGGTTTCTGACATTGAGTACTAATATGTCCTTCTTCACCACAATTGAAACAGACATCCGCCTTATGCCTACACTCAGGAGTTGTATGTCCAACCTTACCACAACGAAAACACCCCCTTACCTCAGCAGTAGTGCACACATTACTCTTGTGACCAGGTTTCCCACACTTGAAACAAGTCACACTAGCAGGAGCGTCTCCCTCACTTGTTATTTGACCCTCAGCAACTTCTTGTTTACCTCTACCAGCTGGAGCATCGTACGACTTACCACGACTCTGATTCTTGCTCCGCTTCTCATTAACTATCTTGTAATGAGCATTGTTATCCTCCTCATAAATTCTGCAGCTATCCACCAAATCAGAGAAAGCACGAATCTTCTGATATCCAATTGCCTTTTTGATCTCCGAGCGCAACCCGTTCTCAAACTTGACGCACTTCAAAAATTCAGCAGTTTCCGCGCTATAATGCGGATAGAACTTAGCCAACTCCACAAACTTTGCAGCATACTCAGTAACAGACTTGTTCCCTTGCTTCAGCTCGAGGAATTCAATTTCCTTCTTACCCCGGACATCTTCAGGATAATAATTTCGTAGAAATTCTCCATGAAACACAGCCCAAGTGATCTCTTCACCTGCAGCTTCCAACCTCGAACGAGTCTCTAGCCACCAGTCATCAGCTTTGACTGCCAGCATATGAGTACCATATCGAACCTTCTTCTCTTGAGTACAGTCCATCACACGGAATATTCTCTCCATCTCCTTCAACCAACTCAAAGCCCCATCAGGATCATACTTACCCTTGAAGTTAGGCGGATTCTCTGGAAAGTCGCCAAGCTACGGGATCCCGCATCCCCGCCAATATTCGGCTGATTCTCCATAGCATGAGCCATTGCTTCTAAAGCAGCAACAATCGTAGCACTGTTCCTTTCAGCCATCTCAACTTATAACTATGACACAAATAAAGGTCAACAATAATTAACAATACTCGATTGTTAAAGACTCAATAACTTGGCCGGACGGACCGAACTGCTCTGATACCACTAGTGTAACACCCCAAATCTACCCCACAGTTATATTAAAATAAGAGTGCCAAAATTTTTGTAAACATGGGGCATTACATTCTCATTTCAAAAACCAACAACATAAAAACCTATCATAATAGATACATATCACACATTAATCCAAATGACTTATAACAATTAATTAGTCTTCCAAAATATTTCAACTTGATTCCATAAATACGTAGAGGATTCACAACTTTAAAAATTCAAAAGAAACATAGCATCTTTTAAACAACTTAATTCAAAGAAAACAACTTCTTAAAACAACAACTTGGATTAAACTGAAAACATCATAATATCAAATAAGCGTTTATCCCCCCGAGTGCTACGTATCAGAGCGACGACACCAACAAGCTACTAAGTCTCTACTTCTCACGTTACCAGTATAAAGGCAATGGCAAAATAAATAGAGGGTGAGATATCAAATAACATAAATAAGAATATGATAATTAATATATTAGACAAGAACATTATGAATTTCACCGCTTCTCAACAACACACAACAATCAATAAACATTCACAATTATCATTAGCGATTAAAAATGTAATTCGAATGCGACACAACTGTGCATATGCCTGTGGTACCAACATGGCTTCAACCCTCTTCACTAATTTCCAATTAATAGAGGCACAAGACTTAAGCCTTCTTCATAATTCCGCCAATACATGCCTTCATAATTTCCTCCAATACAAGCCTTCACAAATGCAAATGTATGAATGTACAACACATACAACAATATCATTAAACACTTCATGAGGCATACACCTATATCACTA
Source organism: Vicia faba (assembly GCA_948472305.1). NCBI lineage: Eukaryota > Viridiplantae > Streptophyta > Magnoliopsida > Fabales > Fabaceae > Vicia > Vicia faba. The sequence continues at coordinate 208,626,729 of OX451738.1, read as the reverse complement.
ATATTACCAAATAATAGAGGTAAATCCTAGTCATAACCATTCCTGTAACTTCACAAAAATATTCGCAACATCATAACATCAACGTACATCACAAAGGAAAACACAAACATGATAGTCGTTTCCAAAAAATTCCCATAAGTCTCTATGTATTAATTCTTCATTATTTAATTATTCTCTTAATATTCACTTCTAAAATCCACTACATGGCAATATATTTTCTTCTTCCATTTAATCAATCCTCTAAAATAGTTACTACAACTTTACTAATTATTTCCAACTCTATCTTATTACTACAGACTATTAAAGTTATATTATAACCACTAGCTTAAGATCACTGACATGAGGGCTACTTCTATTAATATTTTTCTGCTATAACATACTACTGATAATAATGGTTCAATTTGTTCCCTAACTGCTTTGCTTTTGTATCAATGAATTCTATACTGATACCATAAAAATTTATATAAAATATTGCTACAGAAAGAAACAAGCGCCTTTGCACCTAACAGACAGTGCCAAACGACACTCTTCTTCCTTCTCAATGCCTAGTGCCAAACGAAACCCTTCTCTCTCTCTCAAGGCTGCCGACCGACAACCTCTACCCACACACCTTGTCGATCGTCACTCTCCATCCCCACCTTGCCGAACGGCATCCAACAACAACGCGATCGACATGCCCTATTATGAATAATTTTCTGCAACTTCCTGTTAGTTTCATTCTATTCACAGAATCAACGTATAACAGTTCACAGACTAACCAACGTGTAACACAAACATAAAATTTCACCAATAATCAACACTATTAATTCATAGCATCCATTTCCATAACAAACAGAAACAATAATAAATTCACGCCTTAAATCCCCACATACTAACCATCATATTCCCGGTTATAAAATCCGAACCCCACCCTTACCTTTTGGTTTTCCGGTCGGTCGAATTCTCCTTGAAATTGCACTTGGTTTGACGGCAACTTCTCTAAATTTTATTGCCTCCCACTTGGTGCCTCCAAAACCCTTGTTTCTTCTACTGCTACATGATAATTGTTTTTATTTTGGTTTTTGGCTGCTAGCTTCTATATATCATAACCTAATATAATAATAATAATAGGACTACTAGTAACTTTAATGGGCCTGCTAATGCTATTCCTAATCTTTCTATTTAACACACCCAACTTGACCGAACTAATAAAATAATATTCTATTAAAATCAACATTATTTCCAATATTTATTTCTCTTGACTAAATTGACTAATTATTCGATTATCAATTCTCACAATATATATTTAATCCAATAATGCTCCTTATAATTATTTTGATAATTCCTTCTTTGACTAAATTCCAACAATTAAATCCTCAGTAATTCATTTAAATAACTTAATGAATTTCCGGGTGTTACAATTGGGATACCAAGCACCCCAATTTGATTCCATACAGAGATTATATACTACAATTGATACCCACTTTTGATGAGATTACTTTCGGGCATATTCCCAGAGATGAAAATCAGTTGGGAGATGCTTTAGCTAGTTTAGCAGCAATGTTCAAAGTGAGCTTTCTGAATCATGCACTTAATATTGTATATATTCTCTATTACAAGGAGCCAACACACGTATTTCCTGCTCATTATCTCTCAACCGAGGATGTCTTTGATGAAAAGCTGTGGTATTATGACATTAAAAAGTACCTTGAGAAGAAAGAGTATCCCGAAGGTGCTATAATTTGTGATAAGCGTATGTGTTGTACCCCAAAATTTTCCCTCCCATTTCTCATTGACTTCTCATCACAAAGCCCTTGAAGATCAAGGTCCAGTTAGGGTTTCATCTGCTCAAGACTTCTCCTTGCACTGTGGACCCAAATTAGGGTTTTTGTTGGCACAAAGATGTTTTGACCCAAAATGCCTAAGATGACTTTCTTGCTTCATATTGGACTCCCAAGTTTATCCTCATCAAGTTTCAAGTCTTGATTCCAAGTTTTGCTCAGTCAATTGGACAGTTGACCTAGAAATCAGCTGTATTGAGGAAAAAGTCAACTGTGGCCAATTGACAGTCAAACCTCATGAAAATTGACCCACATCAACATTATGAACTCATATGGACCATTTGATCAAGTTTGGATCACAATTCCATAAGAAATTTGATCAGATCACCAAAAGGGCAAAATGGTCATTTTTAGGGTTTTGACTGCACAAAGGCAATTTTTGACTGTTTGACCTAGCCAATGGCAAACCAAGCTCATATATGGACTCAAGGACCCCATGGAATTATCTTAACATGCTCAACAAACTCAAAAGATCCCAAGTACACAAGATTGACAGTTGAATTTCCCAGTCAATTGATCAATTTGGACTGTATACTGAAAAGTCAAACTTTGACTTTTTGGTCAAAATCAAGAGTCAAGATTCACTTTTCATCAAAACATGCCAAATCATGAAACTTGTTCACCAAGAAATCACAAAATGCAAATTAGGGTTAGAAATTAGAATTTTTCATAACTTAGAATTTTTCTAAGTTATAAAAAACCCTAATTTTTTCCCAACTTTGCCCCACTTTTTCACCAAGATCCATTTGGATTCAAACAAAAGTCAAAACATGAAAGTTGTATCTTGTTGCATAATCTACAACTTTTATTCACAAATTTTTCCCAAATGAGGCTTGTATCTCAAGTTACAAATTTTTGAATAAGGGCACTAAACCATTCTTAACTTAGTGAAATTTTAACCTATTTTGACAAGGTTTTCTACCCCACTTCAAGGCCATTTTCCATACACTTCCACTTGGAATTTCAATTTACATTTCAAAGATGGATTGTAGTACACATTCCAAGCTTTCCAAAATGTCCAAGAACTCATCAAACAACCTCATTACTTGAGAGATTCGAATTTCACAATTTGGCAAAAACTCACTTTGGAATTGGCTATTTTCCATGTTCATAATTTGTGCAAACTTCTCAAACCAGCATGCCCCTTGATTACAGGTCCTAAAACCATCCAACACTCAATAATTTAATGCATGTTCATTGTGCTAAGACCTTGTTTCATGAGCTAAAGCATTGTATGATGGATTAATCCCAAATTGGAAAAAGCATTATATCCATTTTTGCAAAGGTTTCACTTTATGTCATGATGCAAATCCACAAGTACAAATCAAATCCAATTGGCACAAGATTATGAGCAAAACACTCTGATCAAGGAGAGATTATGCAGCTCATTAGGGGTCCCCTACTTGCCTAAAACACCAAGTTGGCTTTGCTTGCTTAAGGGTGAAGAAAAGGACCATAACATAGGAGATCTTTCATCTCAGCATTAGAACACAGAAGCAAATATTGTAGACACATTCCAAACATCCCAACCAAGCAGAAGCACGACCCTAAGACCATCAACACCTCACCATTGCCATAATCACTCTCAAACTGCAAAAACAGGGCAAGGCCTGCAGTTTGAGTGCCATCTTTCATTTCTCTCAAGCTTTCTTGCCCAAACCAGTTCACACACCTTCCATACCATCTATGCAAGCTAACCAAGACCTGAAACACGACCTGTAATCCCTCTAACCACTTCCACCATTTTCAGTTTCTTGTTTTGCAGGTGAAGTGCTCTAGCACGATTCAGAAGCTTTCAAGACAAAGTAAACATTGGAATAGCATCCCTGGACCTCAAGGAAGCTTTTCCAATCATCACCTTGCACTGAAAGCTCCCTCATTGCCAGATAGAACTTCAGCTGAACAGGTATCTTGGTGAACTTCTATCTCTCTTATCAAGCATCATTAGCTCTAAGTTTGTGAATAAACAATGTTCTACTCATGCCACTGAACATGTACATGTTTTTACTTTTCATTTCTTTTGCTTGAGCTGTGAGAATTTGAGGTTTGAAAATGGCAGAAAATCTAGGTTAGGATTTGGGGGAGAAGAAATTCTCCCTCATCTTAGAGAGTTATATCAAGTTCTGCATATGGTTGGATTCGTCTCTTGATGCTGAACATTTTTTATGTTATGAGTTTTTACTAATAAGCCAGGAATCAGGAGTTAGAAGATCAAGAACAGGGCGCGCGTTTTTTTGAATTGTTTTTGGCTGAAGGTTGAAGACAATGTCTTCTTGGGCTGGGCCTGAACTATTTTCTTATTCACACCACTTTTTTTTGTTTTACACCCCTGAGCCCATTTGCTTCATTTTTAATGTTTTTTGACTTTTTCTTTTTTTAATTGACTCATTTATTTTTTCTCAGCATATTAAAAATATAAAAATATTTTTCTCATCATTTTTTGAATTTATTAAGTATTTATTTGATTGTTTCTTTTAGTTTGTACATAAATAAATAAATATACACTCTTTTGTTTAAAATAATAAAATAGTACAAATATATTTTTATACATTTTTATTTTATTTTTACCTCCTGAAAAATATTTTATAGAAAAATACTTTTTATTTAAAATATTAAATATTATTGATTAATATATATAATACATATTTTGTAAATAATAAATAAATAGATATGTATTAATACACTTAGGATATAAATACCAAAAAAAATGTACATATTTTATCTTTTAATATTTAATACTAAAAAATACATTTTTACAAATATACTATATTTTTATCTTATTTTTGTATATAAATAGTAAATATTACAAATATTAAATAACTAATACTATTTTGATTAAAATTAGGGTTTTGCCCTAACTTTGAAAATAATATCCTTTTTTATTTCCTTTTTTCACATAAATAATGTTCTTTTTTTATACATGAAAATTCTTTTTGCATTTTGCATATTTATTTCAATTTCCATTTAATTGTGCAAATCATTTGTCTTGTAAATATTTAAAGAAAATGATGTAATAGTTAGGTTTAATTTTTGTCTAAATATACCCCATTTGAAACATTGTACCCTCCTCCCCATATTATTGTGTTGTAATAGCGTAGGAATTTAAATTTCGCACTTTAAATGCTTTCTAAACATACTATGCTAGAATTAGGGTTTGTGCGCGAATAAAACGAACAAAATAGTTGGACCTAATCTCAAGATAAATAAGCATGAAAATGGACAACACATTCCACACTTGCACCCCTAGGGTATTCCACTTTGTTGCCTTCAAATAATTGGGCCATATTGTATGTTGAATTTCTTTGGGTAAAACAAACAATCAAATGATCATAGTCCCTCAAATGTTGCCTAAATGAATGATCAAGTCCCTTTTAAAGAAAATTGCCCAAAGACATTTAACACTATTACAATTATGGTCTAAACGATGACCCGCGCCCGTCCCTTTCACCTCCTAAGACAAGATTGTCCACCAAATGCAATGGTGGAACAAAATTGTCAAAAGGTTTAAAACATAACAAAAATCTTTGAGAAAATTTTAGGGTAGATAACTCTTAAGTACTTGACAATTTGCAAAGAAAACACTTGCCTATTTTCAAAACCCACTTCACCAACACTTTTCAAAACCAACTTTCAAAAATCTTGAAACATCTTTTTAAAAGACAAAACACCTTTTGTAAAACATTCGAATAAAGAATTGTTACAAGGTTAGCCTACACAAGGCATCTTTTCAAAACATTTTCAAAACCACACACCAAGCACCATTTCAAACAATTAAAAACCAAGGCAAGTTGATCTAAGCAAGTACCTAAGAGCCCATGGATAACCATGGATAGAAAGGGTGCTAATACCTTCCCTTTCTATAATCTACTCCCCGAACCCAAGAAAAATCTCAAAGGTTTTTGCTGTGCTTTTTAAACCTTTCCTTAGGATAAAATAAAAAGTCGGTGGCGACTCTTGCTCAACCGAAACATTTGCGAAAACAAACGCAAAACCCTAGTCAGTTCTCCCACCGTATCACAGTATGCTTAGAAGGTTAGCATCCAAGGTCTTCTTATCCGGAGACGTCCTGTACAATAGAAACTATGACTCGGTTATGCTCAGATGCATAGATAGGCACGAAGTAGAGTCGATCATAAAGGAAATCCATGAGGGTTCTTTTGAAACTCATTCAAACGGACATTCTATGGCTAAGAAAATCTTACATGCAGGGTATTTATGGATGACAATGGAAAGTGACTATTGTGCATATGCAAAGTTGTGCCAAAAATGCTAGGTGTATGCAGACAGAATCCACGTCCCCAAACTCCTTTTACTGTTATGACTTCATTGTGGTCGTTTGTAATATGGGGGATTGGCATGATTGGAAAGATTGAGCCAAGTGATCAAATGGTCATAGGTTCATTCTCGTTTCTATTGACTATTTCACCAAATGGGTGGAAGTATCTTCTTACAAGATTGCAACCAAGCAGGTCGTTACCAAATACATCAGTAAGGAAATCATATGTCATTATGGAGTTCCTAACAGAATCATCACTAATAATGGTTTAAACCTTAATAACAAAATTATGAAGGAGTTGTGTGAAGATTTTAAGATCGAACACCATAATTCATCGACTTATCGACCAAAGATGAATGGCGCAGTCGAAGTTTCTAACAAAAACATAAATAAGATTGTCTAGAAAATGGTGAGAACGTATGAAGATTGGCATGAAATGTTTCCTTTTGCTCTACATGGCTACAAGAATTTTATGCGTACTTCAACAGGGGAAACCCCCTTTTCTCTTGATTAGGCAGAGTGGGTTCAGAAAAGACTTCACTAGCTCAATCTGATTGAAGAGAAGCGATTGGCTGCTATCTATCATGGTAAACTGTATCAAAAGAGGATGAAGAGGGCGTTCGACAAGAAAATATTCCCTCGAAAGTTTTATCTTGGTGATCTGGTCGTAAGGAAGATCATTATGCAAAGCCATTCCGATCCAAGGGGAAAATGGACTCCCAACTATGAGGGACCATACATCATGAAGAAAATCTTTTCAGGATGTTCTCTAATCCTTATAGATATGGATGGGGAAGATGCTCCACTTCCAGTCAATTTAGACTCAGTCAAAAAATACTATGCATAAAGTTGAAAACCCCCAAGGGCGACTTAGGAAAAAATGGGCATCCCGGTGGACAAAAAAAAAGAGAAAGTCAAGGAAAAAGTTAGGGATAAAAAAAAGAGAATAACCCGCTAGGTCGAAAACCTGAAGGGGAGACTTAGGAAAAATGGGTATCCCGCTAGATTGAAAACCCAAAAAGGAGATCCAAGAAAAAAATTAGGGATCATGAACGAGAGGATGAAGTCTAAATACTCCTAACGAATGACCATGTACATCCTTTGCATCTTAGCAGTGAATAGATCGATCAAACCATTACTCTTTAGAGGCAAGGCATTGAGACTACCAAGGATATGGGAACTGTAGAGATACCGATTTTAAAGGAAATTTGAGCATTTCTCATTGCCATTTTACTTATTATATTTTCTTGTCCTTTTTGAAACTACCTCATTTAGGATTTTCCTCCTTGTATAAAAGCCTACTTACAGGCTAATTTTCAATCAATAAAGTTGCTTTCACCCAAAAAGCTTTCTTTATTATCGTTGATGTCTTAATTTCTTTTTCGTATGTGAATTGCGTTTAATTCTTTATTGAACATTGCATTGAAAACACGGGGAACAATAATTTCAATCTAAAATGAAACATGACTTTACATTGATACAAAATCATCCCAAAGGAGGGTCGTAGCATTCCAAGCATTTTTTTCCCTACAAGTAGCAACCCATGACGGTCACCTTGACCCAACCAGCATTGTAAAAGTCGTCCTCATCCCCTGCAGATGTTTTTAAGCATAATCCCTGGAAGAAAAATAAATCGAAGCATCTGAGGTTTTAGTGTGGCTCAGCATGCATATTTAGCATGATTCGCCAGCAACAGTGAAAACTTAGGGCACTCAGAGTCTTCGTGTGATTCAACATACATATGTGTAATTCCCTAGTAAAGCAAACTTGGGACATTTGAGAGATTTTACATGGTTCAACATGTAATCCCCATAAAATCATCCTCTAATCTCCAACAGAGAAGTAAACTGGGGCACTCAAAAACTTCCATGTCCATCACCTGATCCACCGAGTGGTCTAACATATATTTCCCCAGTACGATGTAGACACGAGGCATTCAAAGAAATCCAAGTAATGTTTATCAAGCAACTCCCCAACATGTCCGTATCCATCTTACTATCCCCAAGAAATCAAGGATGTAGGGAAGTCAGACCATATTACTTCCTCCCCAACAAGTTACAATTTAATCCCCAGTAAGGTGCCAATAATATTTAGTATCACAAGCCTTCAAGCACCAATCTATATTGGTATCTCCGAGCAACGAGCAACGTTCCCTACGAGCCTATTCTCACCTCCACAGAGTTTATTTCTCTACATTTCACATACATTAATCATCATTGCATCACATTACATCCTTAAAATGTGTAGCATATCCATTAAGATGGATCCTTACACCATACAACAATTCAAACATGCATACAAAGCATAAGCCAGATCGGGTACCTTGCTCGAAAGAACTGGATCATTCAAAACATCAATACATTTTCACAAAGAAAATCGCTCCCAAAATCCCCAACTGACATTCTTCATTACATCATGATATCCAACTAGAGGTGTCAGTCCCTCATACTCCCAAACACTCGTTTGTGTCAGTTCTCTAAACACCTGTCTATGTCAGCCTTTCAAACACTCGTTCATGTCAATTTTCCAAACACTCTCATGTGTCAGTTCTCTAAACACTCGTATGTATTATCCTTTCAAACACTCGCTCGTGTCAATTTTCCAAACACTCGTCAATGTCAGTTTTCCAAAGACTCGTCTGTGTCAATTGTCCAAACACTCATCAGTGTCACCTTATTAAACACTCACCCGTGTTAGTTTCCCAAACACTCATCCGTGTCAATTTTCCAAACACTCGTCTGCGTTAGTTGTCCAAACACTCGTTTGTGTCAACTTTTCAAACACTCGCTTGTGTCTATCTTTCCCTCAAATCCTAGTAAAGTCAACACACTTGGTCGTTCCCATACCTTTAGTCATCGTGTCGTAATCGATATTCTCACCTTCTTAGTATTTTAGGTCGCCCGTAAGCCTAGTTCTCTCGGTAGATCGATCGTAGGTCTTACCCTAGGATTTTAGATCGCCCGTAGATCTAGATGTCCTTGTAGGTCACCTGTAGGCCTAATTTTCTAGGTAGATCGCTCGTAGGTCTAACCTTAGCATTTTAGATTGCTCGTAGATCTAGGTGTCCTTGTAGGTTTCCCATATGCCTAATTTTCTAGGTATATCACTTGTAGGCCTTACCTTAGGATATTAGATTGCCTGTAGTTCTAGATGTCCTTGTATGTTGCCCGTGGGCCTAGTTTTCTGGTAGATCGCTCGTAGATCTCACCTTAGGAGCGTAGATCTCCCGTAGATATAGATTTCCTTTTAGGTCATTCATAGACCTAGTTATCCTAGTATATCTCCTATAGGTCTCGCTTCTTTAGGATTTCAGATCACCGATAGATCTAGATTTCTCTAACAGATCGCCCGTAAGTCTCGCTTATTTAGGGTTGTAGATCATTTGTAGATCTTACTCTCCTGTAGATCACTTGCAAGTCTATCTCTTAGGATCGTAGATCGCCTGTAGATATGGATTTCCTTTTAGGTTGTCCATAGGCCTAGCTCTCATATTAGATTGCTCGTAGGTCTCGTTTTTTTAGGATGCAGATCGTCCGTAGATCTTGCTTTTCTGTACATCGTGTTGCACCCCAAAATTTTCCCTCCTAATTTCTTTTATTTGGCTTAGGCTTTTGCATTCATCTGCATACCTTCCATTGGGTCATTTAACAACATTATGCATTCATTAATCACAAGGCTTAGCATGGGATCAAGGATTTCGAGGAAGGCTCTCATCTTCATGCAAGCTTAGATCAACATGTTTCATCAATAATCAGGGTTTGAAGCCAGGGTTTTTGTTTAGTGTTTGTGGGTTTCTTTTACATCAAGATATAAGGTATTTTCCATCCAATTTCATCAAGGCTTGGTCTTTTAGGGTCTTGGGAAATTAGGGTTTCTATTTCTTTGAGGATTTTCTACTTCATTCAAGATGAATTCAATTGGTTTCTTTATCAAATATGGTTGAACTAAGGTTTTAACATTCTTAAACATGTTAAGCCATCTTCTTTACTATTAAGCTTTTAAGAAAATTCTCCGGGTTTCATCAAGGGAATAATTGAGGAGCTAGGGTTTGGTTTCTTTCCATAACCTCAAGGGTTTCATGTCAAAGAACAATCTTGGTGGTCATATTCTTTCTACACTTCAAGTCGTACCTTAATTTTTGAGGATAAGGCACTGATATTTTGTTGCTCGTTAAAGTCAAGGCATGATACGAGATACAATTTGTGGAGTCACTGTGATTATGACATAGGAGTTTTCCCCCAATTACTTATAGTTGGTTGCTTGAATGACAAGTTAATGGGGACTGATATTGTGTTATTTATTCAAATATGCCAAGAATTCATTACGGCTAAGTCAAGGTGTTGGTTTAGAGATTCCTTATGGCATTAACATTGATTTGTAAAAATGTTAATTCAAGAGTGCAATATTAGAGAATCATGCCGACTTCTTGAAATGCAAGTAATGTGGCTTATTGAGGGAGCTAAGGTTTCATTGAGGTGAATATTGGTTCAAGTGATTTCAAGATACGGGGTTTATTCGAGTTCATCAAAATCAAGGAACAGTGTGGAATGACGATTGTCAGATAGCCTTCGATAAAATCAAGGAGTACCTCCAAGAATCTTTGATTCTGACACAACCGGTTGAAGGAAGACCACTGATCATATACTTAACAGTGTCAGGGAACTCAATGGGGTGTGTACTGGGCCAGCATGACGAGTCTGGTCAAAAAGATCATGCAACATACTACCTTAGCAAAAAGTTTACCGACAGTGAAACGAGATACTCACTGTTCGAGAAAACTTGTTGCGCTTTGGCATGGGCTGCTCGCCGACTAAGACAATATATGTTGACCCATACTACTTTGTTGGTCTCTAAAATGGATCCCATCAAATATATATTCAAGAAGCCAACTCTCTCCGGAAGGATAACCTGATGGAAAATATTCTTAACAGAATACGATATTCAGCACACCACTCAGAAGGCAATCAAAGAAAGTGTACTGGCATATCATTTGGCGCATCAAGCCATAGACGACTACCAATCTAGGAATTTCGAGTTCCTGGATGAGAACATTATGCTAGTTACAGATTATGAAGAATATGGACCGTATGAAGGACCTGAGCCAGGATCCCGATGGACTATGGTTTTCAATGGAACTTCTAACGTACTTGGAAACAAAATCGGAGCTGTAATCATCTCTCCCAAGGGTTTCCATATGCCTTTCACTACCATATTATGCTTTGACTGTACCAACAACATGGAAGAATACGAATTGTGCATCATGGGCATCAAAGTTGCTATTGACTTGAGGATCAAGTTTTTGAACGTATACGGGGACTCAGCCCTGGTAATCAGTCAGATTAAGGGAGAATAGGATATGAAGCATCCAAATCTCATTCCTTATCAGGAGCATGTATTGACATTAATTCCATACTTCAAGGAAATCACTTTTGAACATATCCTACGAGAAGAGAATTAGTTGGAAGACATATTAGCAACCATGTCATCTATGTTCAAATTCAGATGGGACAACGAACTCCTCGAATTACTATTGAGAGATTGGATGAACCAACATATTGCTACAAGGTTGACACTGACAGAGTAGAGGAAAAGCCTTGGTTTCATGAAGTAAAGATATACCTCGAGGCTCAAGAGTACCTAGAGGGGGCGACTATTAATGACAATAAATTTCTATATGGAGGTTCTCTGCTAAGTTCTTCCCGAGCAACAAAATTTTATATAAGCGCAATCATGATTCGACTCTGCTTCGTTGTGTAGACAAGAAGGAAGCTGGGAAAATTATGGAAAATATGCATGAAGGTATCTTTGGTGCTCATTGCAATGGGAATACGATGGCCAAGAATATTTTAAGAGAAGGTTATTATTGGTCGACCATGGAAACTGATTGATATCATCATTCCAGAACCTGTCATAAATGTCAGATCTATGCTGACAAAGTACATGTGCCACCAGTTCCTCTGAATGTGTTGACTGCTCCTTGGCCATTTGCAATGGGGGAATTGATATGATTGGAGAGATTAAGCCTACTGCTTCTAATGGACATCATTTCATCCTTGCCGCCATTGATTATTTCAAAAAGTGGGTTGAAGCAACCTCATTTGCCTTTGTTACCAAGAATGTGGTGGCCCGGTTTATTAAGCGTAACCTCATCTATCGGTATGGAATCCCCAAAAGGATTATCACGGACAATGGTACAAATCTCAACAATACTATGATCACGGAACTTTGCACACAGTTCAAGATTAAGCACCATAATTCTTCTCCGTATCGACCGAAGATGAATGGCACAGTGGAAGCCGCCAATAAGAACATCAAGAAGATTATACAGAAGATGAAAATGACGTATAAAGATTGGCATGAGATGTTACCCTTTTCTCTTCATGGTTATCCACTTTATCACGGACATTAACTGGGGCAACCCCATTCTCCCTAGTCTATGGTATAGAAGCGGTCATACCCTTCAAAATTTAGATTCCTTCTCTAAGGATTATGAAAGATGCAGATTTAGACGAAGACGAGTGGACTCAGACTAGGTTGGACCATCTAAATTTTATTAACGAGAAAAGGCTTGCAGCTGTTTCTCACAGTAAGATGTATCAGAAGCGTATGATCAAAGCCTTCAACAAGAAGATCAAACATCGGGTATACCAGGCTGGTGACTTGGTAATAAAGCGCATCATCTTGCCACAAGGTGATCCCAGGGGAAAATGGACTCCCACCTACGAAGGGCCATTTGTAATCAAGAATATATTTTCTGGCAGTGCAATGATACTTACTACAATGGACGGTGAAGATTTTCGGCACCCTGTGAATGCGGACATAGTCAAAAGATACTACACATGAAAGAGACCGGCTAGGTTGACTGGCCTAGGAAAAAATAAGGGCATCCCGGTGAACCAAAAGGGTTTGGGAAAAAATTAGCGATATATAAAGATTATACACTCGACAAGTCGAAAACCTGAAAATCTGACTTGGGCAAAAAAGGGTATCCCGGTGGACTGAAAACCCGAAAGAGCAGTCCAAGCAAAAGTTAGGGATTAAAGTGTATGAATATGTCCCATTGGATCACCTATATACAATGAGCTTTATTATCAGTGTCAAGTTCAAACGATATAGATCTACTCAATCAACTTCTTCCGACAGCGAGGGATGAGATGCTTAAAGACATAGGGACAATAGCAGAGTTGAAACCCGATGGGATTGTTTCCACATAGCTGTCTTTCTTTGTTTTTCTTTTTACTCTTTTTCATTTTACAACGTATTCCTCTTACTAGGATTTCTGTCTCCTTTGTACAAAACCGCCTGTTTATAGGCAAATTTTCAATACAAATACAATTTCAAAATTCAAATCTGTTTTACTTTTTCTGTTTTGTCTGCAAAAACGTTCAATGAATAAATTGAACGAATATATGCATATGAATATGATTATTATTGAAAAACATATGCATAAAAAATAGGAATAAGTATTTACTCAAGACTCTAGGAATTGGGGTAAAGTTTAAGTCATCCATAATCCTCACATAGGAATCCCCACAAATTTACTTTCACAAGCTCATCCTCGACGAAGATGCATTCTCACGTAAGTCTAATATGCCTTCAAGACAGAAATTGGAGTGTCTTCCAGCTATTAACATAACCATACTCCTCAGCGGATCCCTCTAGTGGATAAATGAATTTGATAATTTCTCCAACATATAGTGGAAACTTCCCCCGCACAACCTACGAAATTCCAATCCTCATCAAAGATTACGATTCCTTAATATAATTCACAGGAATTCAATCCTCCAGCGGAGTTTATTTTTCGAACATTATCCCCTGTAGAATTCTCTTCTCCAGCAAGGCTCATTTCCTCAGTAGAGTTTATTTCTCCAGCAGGGTTTATTTCCCCAACAAAGTTCATTTCTCCGATTACTGCAAATCCCCGGTAGGATGCCCTTTTCAGCAAAGGGTGGTCCAGGCTGCTAACCCCAGAGAGTTTCTACGGAACCTGAAACCAGGCCAGATACCATTTAACTTTTTCCTTTCCAAAAGAGTTAGTATCCATATCGGAAACTCGGTCATACAACACCTCAGAAGGTTATTCATCTTTTTATCCCCAGTCAGGGCATATAAGAACTAAATTCCTCAATAGAGCGACGAACAACCAATGTGCCTGAACTCATCTATCCCCAAGCAGAAGTCAAACATTCCCTGTAGAGTATCCTCAAAATAGAAAGCAGGAATCCCCAACGTAAACATTATAGACAAGATGGAAGATCCATTTTCTTCATCTCTAGTAACATTCGGGGATTTATTTTTCCCCAGCCAAAGATGTTACACGAAGCTACTAATACGCTCCAACGACATCTTACATCCATACATCATTTAAAAATGTCATAGCATATGCATAGGAAACACATATAACACACTCTCATTTACTTTGAGAAAATAATTACGCAACATATTACAGATATCATGATATTGCATAAAGAATAACTTTATCTTTTCAGGTAAGGTTCACAAATAGACGAATGTCATCGATAATTCTCAAACAGGTCAGAGATTAATTCCCGAAACAAGACGAGGCGACTATCTGTATGACTGGGTCCAAGATGACTTATAAAAACAAGATGGGGAAACTATCGATACGACTAGACGATGTGAATTCCCGAAGCAGGACGGGTTCACCAGCAACAAGCAGGTCAGAGAATAATTCCCGAAACAAGACAGGGAAAATATCTATATGACCAGGCAAAATATTAACTTCTGAAACAGGACGGGGAAACTATCTATATAACCAGGAAAAGATTAATTCCCAGAACAGGACAAGGAAATTAGCAACATGACAAGGTGGTATGAATTCCCGAAATAGAACAAGTTTACCAACAAAAGCAGATTGTGGATCAATTCACGAAACAGGAAGGGGGTAACTATCTACATGACAAACATTTCCCTCAGAGACTAAATCTAGTAAGAATTTCCCTCAGAGACTAAATCTGACAAGCAACTACTTAAGCACTTTCCCCAGAGGTTCATTCTAGAAAGCATTCTTCAGATACAATCAAGCGTAGAATCACTTGATACTCTCATCAACAATTACTTTGGATGGCATCTATAAACCTATCTTCGACGACATCCTTTCACCTCTCTGAATGGCATCTTTAAGCCCATTCAAGCAATATTATCAACCAATAGCATTACTTCATGCATATGCGAGTGCAAATTTCTAGGCACTTAGGTATTTAATCATCTTCCACCTTCAAATCATGAATGGTTGGCATGTCAATCTAGCTCCTTAGGTTTAAAAAGATTGAATAGGGGCAGATGTTGTACCCTAAAATTTTCCCTCTCTTTTCTTAAAGACATTCTCCTAGGGTTCCCAAATGCTCAAGGTTGCCCAAGAATTGATCAGACAAATTCTCCTCCTAAGCAATGGGCTTACAACTAGGTTTCACTTTTCTCAAGGAAGATTGGGTTTCTAATACCTTAAGTGGTTTTCATGGTCTCTTATATGTCTCCTAGAATTCTCATTCCAAGTTTCATGCCTTGCATCACAAGTTTTCTTAGTCAATGGCTCAGATGACTAAAAATCAATTGTATTGGACAAAAAGTCAACTGTGGTCAACAGTCAAATTTCAAGATTTTTGGTCAACATCAATATTATGAAGTTATACTCATCATTTGGTCAAGGGTTGATCATGATTCATCAAGAAAAGTCTCAAATCATTAAAAGTCAAAAATTGCCAAATTAGGGGTTTCTTAAGGAGAAGTCAATTGAACTTTGACCAAGCATAACTTCTACATGCTTTATCAGATTTTTCTCAACCAAAGCTCATTTTGAAGGAAATTCAATTCTTTACAACTTTGTAACTTTAAAATCAAGTCCAAAAAATGCTTCTTTTGAGATATATGAGCCAATACATTATAGGTCATTTTAAAAGTCAACAAAAGACACTTTTTTCAAGGCAACTTACATCAAGATAAAATATCCAAATACAAAAATGGTCAACATAGAGATTGTAGAGGAAATTTTAAGCTTTCCAAAAAGTCATAGGTTACCTTCAAATGAAAAAAATTGAGAGATTTATGACTAGTGCAAGTTGGGAAATTTTGAGCAAATGCATGAAGTTCAAATTGAGCAAACTTGAATTTTGGACTATTGGGATATTGTTTCAAAGACCAAACATGTTCTACACTTCATATACACCTCAGATCTTATTCATACACCCCCCTTGGATATTTATTTATTTGTCTTTGATTTTTATTTATTTAAAATTCAAAATAAAACAAAATAAGATCAAGGCTTATTACAAGAGTCCAAGCCCGACATCTGACCTAAATTCAAGCTATATATTCTTAGCAAGTCAGACATGAAGGAGAACGAAAACCCTTGCAGAAACATCACCTTCCTAAAAATCACAAAATTATTCAAATTAGGGCAACTTGCAAACCCTTATTTCAGCCACCTTCAACACATACTAGCACTTCCAGGAAGATCATAGGGTAAGGTTGGATCATTTGCAATGATCCAAAAGGCCGGAAACACCACTACATGCATCACTGATTTACCTTATTGCATGATTTTCGTATTTTTGTATCCTTTTCATTTTAAGACAAACTAATTGTATTAATGTGTTCATGAGGTCCAATGATGCAAGAATAACCCATTGTGAGAGTCCCGTGATGGCTGGATAGTGCATAGCCATGTTCATGCCGATTTAAGATATCTTCGTTATAGCTCCTAAATCATTGCGATTCAGTCCAAGATAATAGTCCCATTGAATTCGCAGACCTTGCTTTAGGGGGGTAGGGTCCCCCTGGATTGCTAATATTTGTTTGTTTTGAAGGAACGTAAAAGGAAGCTACCGGAGAAGACGACCGGAGCTAGGGCTCCGGAGCCTCTCCGGTTCATGCATTTTGTTTAATATTTATTTAAATTGTTTCATCAATAACACGGGATGTATCACCACCCTAGTGGCTAAAACGCGCGCACTAAGGCTTTCCTCTATAAAGGCGCGGGTTCGATCCCTGCCTTTTGTGACTTTTTTTTCATGATTTTTGATTTTTGCAGGTTAACATATAAAGCGTGTTGATGCTATCCCTTGTACACAAGCACGTGCTTGGCGCAGTGGTGAATGTGTTGGATGAAAGAGATAAGGGCGTGGGTTCAACATCCACCCCTGTCAGTAATTTTTTTAAACCTTGTCTTTTTCATATTTTCATAATTTTCACTTAAAAACCCTAAAATTCATAAACCATAAATATTTTTTAAACAAACCTAATTATTTTACAAAAACTTTTTTAAAACCCTAATCAAATTAGGATTTATAGGTTTCAATTTAGTTAATCAACTTTTTTTTTTAAATTAAAATTAAATAGATTTTTTTAGGATTATTTAATCGTCAAAAACCTTTTTCATTAAAATCACCGAAAGAACATTGTTTGAGTTTATTCTTACATTCTTTTTTCGCGTTGTTTATTCTTCCCGCCTTTTTCACCATTATTGTAACTGTTTCATGGGATGTAATAGTAATTAGGGTTTACTTTCCCGCATTTTTTCTATTTTTTGTATCTGCCCCAAAGCCGTGTAATAGCTTAAGGTTTACTTTCCGCTTTTACTTTCTGCATATTTACTGCTTTTTTATATTTGCTATATTATTGCTTAGTAATTAGGGCTTGTATGAAAAGATTAATAACGAAACGATAACTAACCCTAATTTCATAGATAAAAATAACTGAAAACAAATCACTCGCACACTCGCACCTCTAGGGTAACCTCCCTTGTTGCCTACGGATTACAAAGCAATCATATCCCTCGAATACGGGGACGCTTCAACAAAGTCCATCAATATTAAGATCATAGTCCCTTGATGACCCTTTCGACATTGCCTTTGGTAAATGATCTAGTCCCTTAAAAATAATTGCTAAAGCGTCCTTACCAGTTTCCTTCGATGACTGTATGATGATGATCCACGCATGTTCTTTAACATCCAACGATAGGGCTTCCTACTAACTAATGGTAGGACAGCACTATCTAAAGGAGGGGAAAAGTACAAGAAAGACCTTTGAGTAGGTAGAACGATATTAATCTCTTGCTCACTAACATTTCAAAAACAAAAACATTTCTCACAATCACACTCTTCAAAATATTTTCAAAACAAATGCTTTGTACGCATTCTCGAGGACAAATACGGGAATCGTTAGAAAGTTTGCCTTACATTGGCAACTTTCAAAATATTTTCAAACGCATATTCACAAAGCAATTTTTCAAAACAAAGTGAGCTAGCGATTAAGAGCCCGTAGATAACTACAAATGAAAAGGGTGCTAATACCTTCCCTATTCATAACCTACTCCCTAAACTCAAAATCAAAAAAAGTCTTTCCTATTCTTTTCACCCTTTCCTCATTGGATAAAAGAAAAGTCGACGACGACTCTTGCTATCCGCAACATTTGTGATAAAACGTAAAACAAGTCAGTTCTTCCACCGTATTACATATGAGAAACGTGAGAAATGATGTATCTTGGTCAGAGAAAAGTCAAAGTCAACAACTGATCCACGTCTCTCTAGAAAATATGGATTCAACGGTCCACCATTGACTGTATGGGCAATGAGCCTTCCTAAAGAAACCCTAGGCTCGAAGGCCTATATTAATACTTATCCCCTAACGAAAAAAATGATAGATCATAACTTACATACTCATATTTAAGCACTATACTTGTATACAAAGTCTCTCACCTCACGCATGCATGCCCTCTTAACCTCCATAAAAATTGTAATACCACCATACAGAGTCTCTCGCCACTGCGGACAAACTCTAACCACCAAAAATTACTATAAATCTACTAAAACTTCTAAGTATCACATACCCTTATAGGGAATTCACACACACTTGTATTTTTTTATTAATACAAATTTTATTTATAATATATTTTTTAGTGTGTTTACAATTGCATACATGTAATATTCTACTCCTATTTTTAAATGATAAATAGTTTCATTTAAACGTTTTTTTTGTATATCAAAATTCTTTACACATATTCTTTGCTATTACTATATTTGAATCTTAACTTGAATTAAATTTCAATAAATCAAAAACTTATTTTAAAATAAATTATAATTTTTTTATTAATTAAAATAATATTGATAACTACTTTACGATTATTTTAAGAAGATTGAGATCCAGCATTAAATTTTAAATTAAACCTCTCACCATTAAGCTAGCTTCTTAAACGAAACACATACTTAAGTCACAAATTGAAAACATGTAGGATACCACTGCCCTAACATGTATGCGGGACATCATCATTGACCAGCAATAGAGGGCACATACCACATCAATTATTGAAAGTTGATTTATGGGCCAAACCATTGTCACACACAATTACACTATTTATATATACATGTTCTACCAAATCTTTTCCCATCAAGTTCAAATCAAATTAAAGCGAATAAATAAAGACTAACTTTGAAAATGATTAAATCTACTGATCAATCAATAATGTTAACACAACAATTAGGGAAGGGTGAGTATTTTTACTTTTTAAAGAAATTTCCGATTTAAGCAACACATTTTTTAAGAGATATACTATGCATGCATCTAAAATCTTAAGGTGATAGATGAATAATTTTTTACTGATTCCTCACTACCACACCCATCCTCACAAAACGACGCCCCTTGACCCGACACTCCTCTCTTGATTAGATTATCTTTAGTGGCTATTCTGTTTTGGAACACTCTCTCCCACCAAACACGATACTTTAGATGGAACCGTCTTATGCCAAGCTTTGGACCAACTTGGGTTAGAAGAACTCTATATTGTGAATTAAATCTTTATATACTTCTTTGACCGAGTACACACTAGTTGAATCTTGTACTTACATGCTTGACATACACAAATCATTCCACCAGGTGGAGCAACCCAAACCCCCCAATCTCTGATCCAACTCTCTTAACCCATATCTATTAAGCAGTGATCGAAACCAAAGGCCTTCTCTCTCATTTCTTAATTTCCAAACCCATTTCCCAACAAAGCAAGATTAAAAGTCCTTAAGTTTCTAATGCCTAACCCCCTTCTCAATTGGTCTACAAATTATATTCTAATTTACCCAGATAATTTTCCTCTCATCCTCTTTCCCTCCCCACAAAAAGTTTTTAAAAAGAGATTCGAGTTCATGGATGATACCTAACAGAGCCTTGAAAAAAGAGAGAAAGTAGACTAATAAAGCTCACAAAACTAATTTTATAACAACCACCCGACCCCCTATTGACAACTGACTATTCCCCCACTTTGATAATCTCGCTCTAACAACTTCAATTACGGACTGCCATGTATATATTATCCTCGGTTTTGCACCAATTGGTAAACCGAGATAGTTTAACAGTGTGTTGCCGATTTCACCTCGATCCAATTTCGGTTGATGTTGACTCCAACCGGCTTGCGTTTGTGAAAATTAACCTTAGTCCTGACATTGCTTCAAAAAACATCAAATTTGCCTTAATGGTTTTAATATTTTCCCATCCCTTCTCTCCAATAATTAGCGTGTTATCTGCATATTAAAGATGAGTAAATATTTCATCACCATTGTCGAATTTAAATCCTTTGTATTTGTCAATTTCTACTGCTCTTTTCATCAGTGTGTTAAAACCTTTTGCAGCTATAAGGAAAAGAAATGGCGATAACAGATCTCTTTGTCTAAGCCCTCTCCCCATATTGAATTCTTTTGCGGGACTTCCATTTATCAATATTGATACTGTAACAGATTTAAGATATTCTGACACCCAACTCTCCATTTTTTGTTAAACCCCATATTTACCATCATACAAACAATGAACTTCCAATTAACTGAATCATAAGCCTTCTTGAAATCAACTTTAAACAATACAAACTCTTTTCTTCTCCTCCTGGCTTCCTCCATAATTTCATTTGCAATTAGTATACCATCTAGTATTTGCCTTCCTGAGATGAAAGCTGATTGTGACTCTAAAATAATTGAATCAATCCATGTTTTTAATCTATTTGCTAGAACTTTAGATACCACTTTATATATGTACCCGATCAACGATATTGGCATGAAGTTTGATATTTTTGTCAAAATTTTCTTCTTCAGTATTAAGACTACAAATGAGTTGTTTGCCCCCTTGGTTATTCGTTCGTTGGTGTGGAATTTTGCTATTACTCTAAAAAAATCTTGTTTTATGTCTTCCCAAATTTCTTCCTTTATGAAACCAAAGTTTACCTCGTCCGACCTTGGACTTTTTGAGTTATCGCATTCCTAAACAGCCTGCCAAATTTCCTCTTCAGTGAATTCTTTGACTAAATCTGAACTTTGTACTTCCTTCAACCTTTTTCACATGTAAATTATATAGTGTTGGTCTAACTCCCTTTGTTGTAAAGTGACTACGAAAATGTTCGAAAATTGCATTTTTAATTCCATCCACTTCTGTAATACTCCTGTTGTTCTTTTCCAAGCACAAGATCTCGTTATTTTTTCACCGCTTGTTCATACACCCATGGAAATATTTCGTGTTGGCGTCACCCTCTTTAAGCCATCTACATCTTTTCTTCTTCCATTGGATGCTACAGTTGAGTTTTAAAAGCTTGTGTATCATTGACGAAAGCTCCCTAATGCTACATATCTCTTCTTCTGATAGTCTCACTATTTCACCTTTATTACCAGTGATTGTTGAGCCCACTACTGAAGAAGGCATTCCTTACACGGTTCTCTATCCTTACATGCCCACTGATCTTGGGGAGTTACAGAGGTATTGGATTCAGCTGAAGAATGAGTGGAATACTTATAGGGAACAATTCCATGATCAAGAAAGGAAGGTTCTAAAGCTCACCAGGAAGCTCCAGGAAGAAAGAGTGCTCAATGATTATATCAGCACAAAGAGAAAGCGTCCATGGGACTTTTGATTTTTCTTTTCTAGTTTTAGATTTGTTTTATTTACTTATTTGTAACGCCTTAAAGGCATGTTGAACCTTCAAATTTAAGCTAATAAATTTTTTGTTTATTTTGGTTTGCAAATTTAAATTTTCCGAAGTCTTTGAAATCATTACATGCGCATCCCATTGTCATACACATCATTACAGGTAGCACTACAGGTTTCTCATCTTCTTCGCTGTTTATTTCAGCATGAAATGTCTTCCGAGCAAACCATCAAAAATCTCCAGGCACAGAACTCCCAGTTCCAACAGATGTTCATAAGTCTGGCTAAAGGGCAGGAGGATCTGAGATCCCTCATTCTGAAACAGAAGAAGAAGAAGAAGAAGGTTGTCGGTATTCTGAATATGGGCAGAAGGTTTAGAGAAAGGTTGAAGAAACAAACTGACATGACCTCTTCATACAAGGAAGGGGAGAACCAAGAAGGGGAAAAGGACCCTAGTCCCGTAGTTTCTGACAACGATACGGATTATAACGATGAGAAATATCCTCCTGCTGAGGATAGATACAAACCGTTAGAGGATTGTCTGAGTGCCATGGAATTTCAGAGGATACCTGGGTTGGATTTTGAAGAATTGGGTTTGGTATCGGGAGTGGCCATCCCTCATAAGTTCAAAGATCCAGTTTTTGCCAAGTATGATGGGGTGTCCTGCCCAAAACTCCACCTCCGCTCGTATATCAGGAAGATTCAACCCCACACCGCTGATAGAAATTTGTGGGTGCACTTCTTTCAAGATAGTCTGTCAGGGACTCAGCTTGAATAGTTCTACCAGTTGGAGGGAGCCAGTGTCCGAAACTGGGAAGATCTTGCTGCTGCTTTCTACAAGCAGTATCGGTACAATGCCGACCTTGCTCCCACTCGTACTTAACTCCAGAGTATGTCCATGGGTGCAGGTGAAGGTTTTAAAGATTATGCTCAAAAGTGGAGAGACTTGGACGGGAGAGTTCAACCCCCTTTGTATGATAGGGAGTTGGTGGATATGTTCCTTGGTACGCTGTCAGGTCCATTTTTCAATCACTTAATCGGCAACTCGTCATCTGGTTTCACCGAGGTGTTTTAACTGGAGAAAGAGTAGAAGCTAGAATTCGGAGTGGAAAAATACAAAAGGATTCCTCCTCGGGTTCAGAAAAGAAGCCCTTCGCTGGTAAGAAGGAAGCCAGTGCAGTCTATAGCCCAAGGGGCCAAAGAAGATTTGAACATCGTCCAATGGTAAATGCTGTAGTGATACCAAGACCCGCAGTTGCTCCACCATGCAATAATCAACAAAGGGTGGAAAGACCACAACGACAGTTTACCCGCATCAACATGACTTTGGAGGAAGTTCTACCTCACTTATTAAAATCCAACTTGGCAACCTTGAGTGAGGCTCCCAGGAATCTAAACCCTACCTCTCCCAGATACAATCCCAACGCACGGTGCGCCTACCATTTTGAGAGTCCTGGCCATGATACAAATGATTGTTGGGCTCTGAGAAACAAAGTACAAGACTTGCTGGAAGCCAAGGAGATAGAGTTTGATGCTCCAGAAAAGCCAAATGTCATAACTGCATCCATGCCCAGGCATGGCTCGGGAATCAATGCTATTGAGGTTGTCTCAGCCACAGAAGATGTTGATGATGAGAACCCAGACATTGACAGTTGGATCTACCCAACGACCAATGGTGGACCGAATAACTGGACGGCTAGTGACTTCATACCTGTTTCTTTTATTCCGCAGTAATTGACTCATTTGTTTTAAGATTTGTAGTAAACAATTTGAAACTTTACGGCCCGGTGCCTTGCTCGAGGCACCTTGCCTTTGCTTGTGAGGGCTATTATTTGTCATTTCATATATCATTAATAAAGCATTGGAAGTTTCTTGCATACAAATTTTGCGCTCCTTGTTTTTCTTTTCTGTCTCAATTTATCAAAACAGCTATTCTCTTACACACACTCACGTATGATACTTTAGATCCATATCCACTCTGGATCCCATTGATAACAACTCTGCTACTACCAGTTATGACTTTAAAAATCCGATCAACCATGCCTAGGACAAAGGTGAGGATGATTCTAAGGTGCTTGGAGAACTTGCTAGACTATTACAACAGGAAGAAAGGGCCATACAGCCTCATGAAGAGCCAATTGAGTCAGTGAATTTGGGTACAGAGGAAGACAGGAAAGAGGTTAAAATAGGTGCGAATCTGGAGCCTAGTGTTAAACAACGGTTATTACAGATGCTACACGACTATTTTGAGATCTTCGCCTGGTCTTATGAAGGCATGCCTGGTTTGGACACTGATATTATGGTACATCACCTGCCGACTAAAGAAGACTGCCCTCCGGTAAAGCAGAAGGTTCGCCGTATGCGCCCGGAAATGTCAGAGAAAATCAAAGCAGAGGTCATGAAACAGTTCGATGCAGGATTCTTAGCTGTCACTTCTTATCCGCAGTGGGTTACCAATGTCGTTCCGGTACCTAAGAAGGACGGTAAGGTACAGATGTGTGTGGACTACAGAGATCTGAACAGGGAAAGCCCCAAGGATGACTTTCCACTTCCTCACATTGATGTTCTAGTCGACAACACCATGCAGCACAAGATCTTCTCCTTCATGGATGGCTTTTCTGGCTACAACCAGATCAAGATGGCTCCTGAAGACATAGAGAAGACAACCTTTGTTACACAGTGGGGCACATTCTGTTACAAGGTAATGCCTTTTGGGTTGAAGAATGCTGGGGCAACTTATCAGCGCGCCATGGTCGCTTTGTTCCATGATATGATTCACCAAGAGATTGAGGTTTATGTTGATGACATGATAGCCAGGTCCCAGACTGAGGAAGAGCACCTTGATCATCTCCAGAAACTGTTTAACAGGTTGAAGACGTACAAGCTGAGGTTGAATCCGAACAAGTGTACCTTCGGGGTAAGGTCTGGTAAGCTTCTGGGTTTTTTTGTCAGTGACAAAGGTATTCAGGTAGACCTTGCAAAGGTAAAAACCATACAAGAGATGTCGTCTCCCCGCATAGAAAAGGAAGTTAGAGGTTTCTTGGGACACCTGAATTACATTTCCAGGTTCATTTCACATCTGACTGCTACTTGTGAGTCAATATTCAAGCTGTTGAAGAAAGATCAAGTGTTAAAATGGAATAATGAATGCCAGACTGCTTTTGAAAGAATCAAAGAATACCTTCAAGAACCACCAATTCTGATGCCTCCAGTTGAAGGAAGACCTTTGATATTATACCTGACAGTGCTAGACAATTCAATGGGTGTGTGTGTTGGGCAGCATGATGAGTCTGGTCGAAAAGAGCATGCAATTTACTACCTTAGAAAAAAGTTTACCGACTGTGAGACCTGATACTCATTGCTAGAGAAAACTTTCTGTGCTTTGGCATGGGCTGCTCGTCGACTGAGACAGTATATGTTGACTCACACTACCTTGTTGATATCAAAGATGGATCCGATCAAATATATTTTCGAGAAGCCCGCCTTATCCGGAAGAATAGCAAGATGGCAGATGATCTTAACCAAATAAGACATCCAATACACAACCCAAAAAGCAATCAATGGGAGTGTATTGGCGGATCATTTGGCGCATCAGGCCGTGGATGACTACCAGTCCATGAATTTTGAGTTCCCGGATGAGATCATCATGTTGGTAACCGACTACGAAAAATCTGGACCGATGAAGGACCCGAGGAGGGATCCCGATGGTCTATGTATTTTGATGGAGCCTCGAACGCATTGGGTAATTGAATTGGCGCTATAATTATATCTCCTGGGGGCTATCATACTCTGTTCACCGGCCGATTATGTTTTAACTGCACCAATAATATGGCGGAGTATGAAGCGTGTATCATGGGCCTTCCAGCTGCTATTGACCCGAGGATTAAGTTCTTAAGTGTATTTGGGGATTCTGCTTTGGTGATAAGTCAAATCAAAGGAGAGTGGGATACGAAGCACCCGAATCTTATTACTTACAAAGAGTATGTACTGACATTGCACCCACACTTTGAGGAGGTAACCTTTGAACATTCCCCACGAGAAGAGAACCAGTTGGTGGACGCGCTAGCTACCATGTCTTCTATGTTCAAAGTTAGGTGGGACAATGAAGCTCCCCAGATTACCATTGAGAGGCTGGATGAACCCGCACACTGCTGTGAAATCAACACTGAATAAGTGACAGACAAACCCTGGTTTCATGAGGTAAAGAGGTATCTTGAGGCTCAAGAATACTCCAAGGGGACATCCGTTAATGATAAGAAGTTTCTGAGAAGGTTCGCTGCTAAGTTCTTCATAAGTAATGGAATCCTTTATAAGCGTAACCATGATTCAACCCTACTACGGTGTGTAGACAAGAGCGAGGCAGAAAGGATCATGGAAGAGTTACATGAAGGCACTTTCGGAACCCATTCTAGTGGAAACACCATGGCAAAGAAAATCCTACGGGCAGGATATTACTGGTCTACTATGGAAGCCGATTGTTATCAGCACTCTCGAACCTGTCATAAATGCCAAGTCTATGCTGATAAGGTGCATGTGCCTCCAGTCCCTCTAAATGTCTTGACAGCTCCTTGGCCCTTTGAAATGTGGGGCATCGATATGATCAGAGAGATAATACCTACCGCATCTAACGGGCATCGCTTTATTCTAGTAGCAATTGATTACTTTATGAAGTGGGTTAAGGCAGCTTCCTTTGCTACAGTAACCAAGAACGTCGTGGTGCGGTTCATCCAACACAATCTGATATATCGATATGGTGTCCCATAGAGAATTATTACTGACAATGGTACAAATCTCAATAAAACAATGATCACCGAGCTCTGCAAATAGTTTAAGATACAGAATCATAACTATTCTCCTTACCGTCCGAAGATGAATGGAATTGTTGAAGCAGCCAACAAGAACATCAAAAAGATTGTGCAGAAGATAACGATGACATACAAAGACTGGCACGAGATCCTACCATTCTCTCTTCATGGGTACCGTACCTCAGCACAGACGTCGACAGGGGAAACACCCTACTCTATGGTATATGGCATGGAGGCAATCCTACCCATCAAAGTCCAGATACCCTCTCTCAGGATTATGAAGGATGCGGGTTTGAACGAAGACGACTGGATCCAAACCCGACTTGATCCGCTGAATCTAATTGATGAAAAGAGACTTACTGCTATCTGTCATAGTCATACGTATCAAAAGCAAATGATCAAGGCTTTTAACAAGAAAGTCAGACGTCAAGAATATCAAGTTGAGGATCTAGTGATCAAATGCATCATACTACCGCAAGGCGATCTCAGGGGCAAATGGACCCCCACATACGAAGGGACATTTGTGGTTAAGAACATTTTCTCGGGCGGAGCTATGATTCTAACCACCATGGATGGTGACGACCTTCCTCACCCCGTCAATGCAGACATAGTGAAAAAATACTACACATGATCAAAGACCCGCGAGGTTGACTGGCCTAGGCAAAAATAAGGGCTTTCCGGCGAACCAAAAGGGTTCGGGAAAAAGTAAGGGATGAAAATGAAAAAAACTGTACACCTGACAAGTTGAAAACCTGGAAAGGCGACTTGGTCAAAAAAGGATATACGATCTGAAAACTCGAAAGGGCGGTCCAGGAAAAAGTTAGGGATTGAAGCGTAACACTATGTCTCATTGGATCATCTTGCAACCAGACGTCGGTATCAACTATCAAGCTCGGACAACACCAATCAATCTGATCAACCTTCGGCCAAATAGCGAGGTGATGAGACGCTTGAATATATAAAGGCAATAGAAGAGTTGGAACTCAACGGGGTTGTTTCACATAGCTATTTTTATTTCTTTTACACAAATTTTAACTTCTTTCGGCGGTGTTATCTTACTAGGATGTCAACCTCTTTGTACAAAACACCTATTACGGGCCAATTTCAAAAATCAATACAAGTCTTTACAAAACTTCAATTTGTTTCTTTTTCTTTTTCTGTTTTGTCTTGCAAGAACGTCCAATGATTTATTTTTGATATATGCATTTGAAAATAATGGCTGCTCATAAATATTTACACAAGAGACAAAAGACGATTACTCATAATGCTAAAAACAGGGAAAACAAGAACTACCCAAACTTTAGAGTTACTCTGCCTATCAGGTACCGGGATAGAGCCAGCTTGAGAACATGAGTAGTGGTACATACACTCCCCACAGAGTAAAAAGTATCTAAAGACAGTGATGTCAGCTTTCCTGAACAGGACATAACTCTCCCCAGCTGAGGTTCACAATCGCGAGTGAGTCATTAAATTTTTCCCCAAGCATAGTTTATTTCCCCCACAAGCAAAAATACAATCTCCAACAGAATTCATTATCACCGGCAACGAAAATTCATCCCTAACTGAGTTTATTTCTCCAAATCAGCGATCTATCAACAGAGTATCTCCTCTCCAACAGAGTTATCCCCACAGAGTTATCCTCAAGCAGGGTCTCTTCCGATAGAATATTCACAAGCCAAATGGATGTGAATCCCCAGCTAGTCATTTTTCTTCACCATCCCCAACAGAAGTAGAGGAACTATGGTTTTTTGCAGTAGTCAAGAATATCATTTCCATACTCTCCAAGAAGCAGTTATGGATTTATTTTCCCGGACTCAGATTATTACGGCAGCATTTCATGTTCATACGTCATGACATGTGCATACATTACATATAACATAATCTCAGTCATTTTGAGAACCTTATCACAATGCATCTCATGCATCGCACATAACTAACCCTGTATTTCTTTCAGGAAAGACATTTATTATCAACAATTGCTAGCAAGTCCATGATCAACACTTGAAGCTAAAAAGAGTAATCATCGGTGCGACAAATGCAACCTTACGCAGGTTCCTCCTAAATCCCTACACAGATTCATCACAAAGCAACCTTAGCCAAGTTCCCTCTGCAGTTTTACCCAAACTCTTCACGAAGTAACCCTACCATCCAGGTTCCTTCTCACAGCCCTACTATCTAGGCTTTCATATCGAAGTAACCCTACTATCTAGGTTCCTTCTCACAGCCCTACTATCCAGGCTTTCATATCGAAGTAACTCTACTATCCAGGTTTCTTCTCACAGCCCTGCTATCCAGGCTTTCATGTCGAAGTAACCCTACTATCCAGGTTCCTTCTCACAGCCCTATTATCCAGGCTTTCATGTCGAAGCAACCCTACTATCTAGGTTCCTTCTCACAGCCATACTATCCCGGCTTTTATATCGAAGTAACCCTACTATCCAGGTTCCTTCTCACAGCCCTAATATCCAGGCTTTCATGTCGAAGTAACCCTACTATCCAGATTCCTTCTCACAACTCTACTATCCAGGCTTTCATGTTGAAGCAACCCTACTATCCAGATTCCTTCTTACAACTCAACTATCCAGGATTGTATGTCGAAGCAACCCTACTATTCAGGTTCCTTCTCATAACCCTACTATCTAGGCTTTCATATCGAAGTAACCCTACTATCCAGGTTCCTTCTCACAGCCCTACTATCTAAGCTTTCATATCGAAGTAACCCTACTATCCAGGTTCCTTCTCACAACCCTACTCTCCAGGTTCCTTCACACAGCCCTACTATCCAGGCTTTCATCTCGAAGTAACCCTACGACCCAAGTTCCTTCTCACAGCCTTACTATCCAGACTTTCATCTCAAAGTAACCCTACTATCTAGGTTCCTTCTCATAACCTTACTATTCGGGTTCTTCCTCTCTTATCCCCAGGCAGTAGTCCACAACACTATAAGACTAGGACCCGATTAAACACGATTAGTTTCACATCTCTCCAGTAAATCGTAGTGCATCATATACCCTGACCAAATACGCAGTTCACTTCCGCTCCCAAAAACCAGAGTTATTCCCCAGTAGAGTAACGGACAACTGAAGCTCATAAAATCTATTTCTCTCAAGACAGAGACCAGCATTCCCTAGCGAAATCCTCCTCGACTACAGGTATGCGGGTTCTCGTAAAGGAATCTCTTATGCGATCGACACCTCTTCCGATGGCATCTTTAAGCCCATCCCGACAATCTTCAATCCTCAACATCCAAATGGCATCTATAAGCCTATTCTCGATATCACAAATCAAGTGCCACTTCATGCGAGTGCAAATTTTTGGGCACTCTAGTGTTCAATCATCTTCCAGCTTCAGATCACGAAAGGCAGACGAGCCAATCTACATCTTCAGGTTTAAGAAGATTGAACAGGGGCAGCTGTTGTACCCCAAAATTTTCCCTCCCATATTTCTCAACACATGGCAAGTGAGGTCCCCAAATTGCTCAAGGAGGGTCAAGAATTGGCCAGACAAACTCTCTCCTAAGGTAGTATACCTCAAATTAGGGTTTCCATCTTCATCAAGATGTCTGAACCACAGAGGACTCAAATTCTCACCATTGTCCTAATATGTTCTCAAGATCATCCATGTCAAGTTTCAAGCCTTGCAGAAGAAGTTTGCTCAGTCAATTGCTCAAATGTCTGAAAATCAACTGTACTAGGTCAAAAGTCAACTGTGAGCCACATATAGTCAAACTTCAATATTTTTGGTCAACATACTCATTTTGAAGTATTATCCATCATTTGATAAAGGGTTGATCATTATTCCTCAAGGATTGCTCACAATTCATCAAAACCCAAAAATTGCTAAATTAGGGTTTTGTAGGAAAAGTCAACTCAACTTTGACCAAGCATAACTTTCTCATACTTTATCATAAATGACCCATCCAAAGCTCATTTTTAAGAGAATGAAATTCCCAACAATTCATCTTGATCTCCCAAGTTCAGAATATGAACTCATAAAAAGATATGAATTTTGACATTATAGGTCCTTTTGAAAAGTCAACAAAAACACCTTTTGGGTCAAAGCTTCATACATGAACATGGAAGACTCGATTGAGATGAGACAAAAAGTTTTTTTTAGAGGACACCCTAATATTTCTAAAAAGTCCAAGAACACCTCTCTAGGGTCAACATTGAGAGAGTTATGCATTGGCCAAGTTGACCATTTTTGCAAAATTGCCAAAAGTCAAATGTGCTTAAATTTGCATTTTTTTGCTTAATGGGCCTAACTTTTCATGCTTGCGCCTCAATTATAATGTGGTCCATGACTCAAATGTTCACTCACTCAATATGTGCTTCATTTTTCAATTTATTTTGATTTTTCATTAATTAAAAAGTGAATTAAATCAAATAAATGATGAAAATTAACAAAGATATGATTTGATTTGTTTTTTTGATAGATTAGAAATCAAGATATGCTGAGTTTACAAGATCAATTTGAGTTAAGGCCAATTGGTACAAAAAAGAGCATGACTGGCATGGTTATGGAAAGATATCATATGGCTTAAAAATCAAATATTTCATTCATGAATTCTCAAGATTGGATCCAAAATTGTTAACCTAATTGGATTCAATACATTTACTGAAGTTTGTGGAACCCTAAACAGGAATTTTCATGCACAACCTGCCTCCAAAAACCAGAACAAAACTCCAAAATTTCCAAGAAAAGTGTGAGACGAATCTTCTTCCACAGGCCAATTTGAGGTGTGCTGTAGTTTCCAATCGCTTGCTAGACATCTTAGGAATCTAACAAAATCCTCTGCAAGCTTCAAAATGCCCAGAAACGCGCGCTACACTTCACACGGTTTGACATTTTTTTTCAATTCGATTATCATAATTCTTGCATCATTAGCACTTTTGATTGTTATATTTGTATTTGTCATCATGTTTGCAAGCTAACCATGCCATTTAATTGTGTTGTACATGATATTGCCATTGCTAGGGTTTCTATGTTCGTTTTAGGGGTTTTCAATGCAGGCAAAATTAGGCCTTGATTCTGGTACCATGATGCTCGTGAGGATGAAATGAGTTGATTGGTACCAGTACTTTTAATTTATCTTGCTCGTATGCAATTTTGGAGATGAACAGGGTTATACCTACAACAAACATCTGTAGGTAAAAGTCTTGTTTTCTAAAATGACGGTTGCCAAGAAGAAGACGATGGCGTGTCAAGCAGCCATTGGGACGTTTGAATTTTGCACCTTGGATTCAGTTTTTTTTCCCTCTCATATTATGTTTTATTGTTATTATAATAACAAGTTAACAACATAGTGCAGCTGGCAAGCAAGCATTAGGATTGAGTATAAGGACCTGGGTTCGATCCCATGTCCCAACCTTTGCTTTGTATTATTTTTCTTCATACAATCCAGTGCTTCACAATCTCAAGCACCCACCATGCTCCATCAACATCCAGCCATCTGATGTGTCCCTAGCCAGATCCAACGTACCAACAATAGGAGACCACCATGCTCCTCAAGTCAACACCCACATCAGATCAAGCGTGGTCAACCAGGCTGGGAGTATTTGAGCCAAAAGAATTCAGATCTGCACCCCCAGAATTACTAACACTATCAGGCCCATTCCTCATTTTTTCTTTTTATTTTATTTTTGCTTTATTCTTAATTCTTTATTTATTTTATTTTAAAATCAATTTTATAAAATCATAAAATCAAGAATTCACAAAAATTAGAATTAGGTTTTTTTAACAAAATTTAATTTAATTGATTTAATTTAATTTAGGGTAACTTTAATTTGTTTTTTTCACAATTAAAATCAATTAGAAAATTAGGTTTAATTCTTGGTTTAATTGTTTTCCTTTTAAAAATAAAAAAAAATACAAAAAATAGGTTAACTTAATTATTTTTCTTAATTAAAGTTAATTAGTAATTAGGTTCTTTTTTTTTAATTCGATTATTCCATTATTTTTCTCAAATAACAAAACATGACAAAAAAGACATTTTTATTTAATCAATCACAAGTAGGATTAGTCAAAGGGTCAAAATCCTAATCGCCTCGCATTTAATCTGCCAAACGCTTGTACATTATTTTGCCATTATTTTGTAATTGTTCAGAGTTTGTAATAGTTAAGTTAGGGTTTTTATTTATTGTTTAAATCCCCGATATTTTGGTTATGTAATTTACCCCCCTCCCCGAAGCCTTGTAATAGCTAGGTTTATTTTCTCGCATTTTTTAATTTCCACAAATATTTAACTGTCTAGATGTATGCTAATAGGATTGTATGGCAAGAATGCATGACAAAATTAAAATGGTTAGAAAACCCTAATGTGCAAAGATAAATAACTGAAAACAAATCACTCGCACATATTCACTCTTAGGGTATACTCTCACTTTGGTTGCCTTCAGTAAACGATCATTAAGCATAGAGTGTCTTAGTGGTTGCCCTCCTGTCTAAAAAAAATATCAAATGTCCCATTAGAATGTTGCCTCGGAAATGTTGCCTCGGAAATGTTGCCTCGAAAAAGATCTTAAGACTCTAGGGTTACTACTAAGGTATCCTAACTATTGCTTTAGTGACTGTACGTCCCTTTCGAATTGACCCTTACAACTCCAACGACGGTGCTACCTATTTCTCAATAGTAGGATAGCACTGTCTAAAGGAAACAAGAATATAAACGATCTTTTTTCGAGTAGGTAGATTCTAGTAGGTACTTGCTCAAATCAAAACTTTTCACACTTACACTTTTCAAACAAATTTTCAAAACATACTTCGTCACACCTTGAGGACTGATACAAGGGTTATCACGAAGTAAAACATTTTTAAAAACAAAGCACACACAAGCAATTTAAAAATGAGCAAGTACCTAAGAGCCCATGGAAAACCACGGATAGAAAGGGTGCTAACACCTTCCCTTTCTATAATCTACCCCTCGTACTCAGAATATCTCGAAAAAGGGTTTTTTCTGTACTTTTTTCCTTTCCGGTTAGATGAAATAAAAGTCAGTGGCGACTCTTGATTACCGCGACATTTTGCAAACACAAAAAGCAAAATGCAAACCAGAAAAAATAGTCGGTTCTTCCAGCGTATCACTCATCTGATTTTAGGTCAACTGATCAATTGACTGAGCAAAAATGTGATCCAAGACTTGAAACTTGACATGAGAAATATTGAGAGTCCAAAATGATCCATGAAAGTCATATGAGGCATTAAAAGTCCATTTGTCCTTGTGCAATCTCAAACCCTAATTTTCAGTCATCAGTGCTTGAGGAGGTGTCTTGAGCTGATCAACCCTTGTGCAGTCTTGAATCAAAGGAGATCTTGTGAGAGTTTACTTGAGAAATGAGAGGGAAAATTTTGGGGTATAATAGCTGCCCCTGTTCAATCTTCTTAAACCTGAAGAGTTATATTGGAGGATCCGCCATTCGTGACTTAAAGGTGGAAGGTGATTAAACACTAGAATGCCCAGAAATTTGCACTCGAAGATGTATTATGAATGGGCTTATAGATGCCATTTGGAGGAATGTTGGTAAACATTGGAAAAGTATCAGCACAAATCTTTGGTTGATTTAGACTAAAACTTGATGTTCTACCTGTGGGAAAAAGAGGTTAGTTAAATGCAGATGTATACATGATGTTCATAAGATCTGGTATTAGGCCAAATGCATTTTGTATGTATATTCTATGATGTATGAATGTGAGATGCATGTTTGTCTGGGAAAATAAATCCATGACTACTGCTGAGGAAATTCTGGGGGGTTGAATCCCTGATTGCTGTTGGGGATGAAGAATATACATATCTTCAAACTTTCTTGAAAGGATTCTTTCACTGGGGAATATTTCTTGAATGTCAGCTATTATCTGGTCGGATCCAGGTTTCACAACTTGCTGAGGATGAGGAAGTCGACTGCTATCTGGTCGAATCCAGGCTTCATGGTAACTTACTGGGGAAGGATAAATTAATTGTTATCTGGTCGGATTCCAGGCTTTGCATAATATTTCTTGAAATTGAATAGTTATCTGGTCGGATCAAGGCTTCACTACAACTTGCTGGGGATAAGGAAGTTAATTGTTATCTGGTCGGATTCTAGGCTTTGCAGTGACTTGAAGTGGTAACTACTATCTGGTCGGGTCCAGATTTCATGGTTTTTGGAAAGTTGTACTATTATCTGGTCAGGTCCAGGCTTCATGGTGTCTCTCTGGAGATCGTAGTTAGTTGTTATCTAGTCGGGTCCAGGTTTCACAATAAACTGCTTGGGGATTTTAGCTGTTATCTGGTCGGGTTCCAGGTTTCACAACAAACTTCCGAGGGGAATTGCTATCTGGTCGGATCCAGGATTCACAATAACTTATTGGGGTAGAGGCAAACTCTACTCGGGAAAAGAAGTTAAATTCTGGTTTGGTTGAGTCCAGGTTCTTCTATATTTTGAAAAGTTAAACTATTATCTGGTCGGGTCCAGGTTTCATAGTATTTGAAAGTTGTACTATCATCTGGTCGGGACCAGGCTTTATAGTAGCTTTGAAAGGTTTTTACTATTATCTGGTCGGGTCCAGGCTCTATAGTGACTTGAGAAGTTGACTATTAACTGGTTGGGTCCAGGCTTCATAGTAGTTTGAAATTTATACTAATATCTAGTCGGGTCAGTCTTCATAGCATCTTTTGGAGATAGAAAAGGTTTTGTTGACGACTTTACTGGGGATTAGGGGTTGTGGCCCTATGATATATAATATTCTAAAAGGAAAACTCAAGATGGAGAATGTAGACTCAGTCGGGGAAGACAGACTCAACTTGGGGAGTATACACTCAACTGGGGGATAACATGCTCAGCTAGGGAAGATAGACTATGCTGGGGGAATACAGACTCGGCTGGGGAGGATAGACTAAGCTGGGGAATTTTGTGGTTCCTTGATTGTTGTATGTTGGGGAAATAAACCCTGTTGATGAATACTTGATGAATTGCTGACAAAGTGAGTTCTTTGAGGAAGATATCCACAAGGCTTCTACTTGTAGGATCCACTTAGCTGGGGAGAGAGCTTCCAAGAGATTGAGACTTTGGTTGGAGATTAGTTTGTGCAAAGAAAACTTGTGGGTAACTTTGTTGCGGATTGGTTTATTGTAGTCGTCTTGTGAGGATAATGCTAATGAAATAACTCTGTGGGGATATTCCATATACATTAAAGATATGCTTTGCTACAATTTAGCAGGACACATGTGCCAAATAGTTTTAATTATGTTCATATGCATATAATCGTTCAATTTTAGTCATTGGACAAATTTTCATTCAAAATAAAAACAAAAAGTTTGCACTTGAAAATATATTTGTATCGATATTTTGCCCATGAATAGGCGTTTTTTGTACAAAGAGACGGAGATCCTAGTAAGACGAAATTGTCGAAAGGAAAACAAATATTGAATACAAAAACAAATAGCCATGTGAAATGATCTCGTTGCATTCCAACTCTACTATAGCCCCAATGTCTTTGAATTCCCCTTGCCGTTGACAGAAGTTGATTGGATTGATCTTGGACCGTTTGAACTCGGGCCTTAGTGATAAAGTTGACTGCGGTGATTCCACGGGACATAGTCATAAGCTTTCAATCCTTAATTTTTGCCTGGACCGCCCATTCGGGTTTTCAGCCCACCAGGATACCCATTTTTGCCCAAGTCGCCCTTTCAGGTTTTCAACTTGCCGGGTGTACAATATTTTGCATATATCCCTAATTTTTGCCCAAACCTTTTGGTTTGCCGGGATGCCCTTATTTTGCCTAGGTGTGTCAACATAACGGGTCTCTTATGCGTAGTATTTTTTAACTAAGTCTGTGTTTATAGGATGTGGGAAGTCTTCACCATCCATGGTAGTCAACATCATGGCACCACCAGAGAACACTCTCTTGACAACAAATGGCCCTTCATAGGTAGGAGTCAATTTGCCTCTGGGGTCGCCTTATGGCAGAATGATACGCTTTATCACCAAGTCACCGGCTTGATATACTCGAGACTTGATCTTTTTGTTGAAAGCCTTGATCATACGTTTTTGGTACGTCTGACCATGACAAACAACAACCAATCATTTTTCATCAATCAAGTTCAATTGATATAATATAGTCTGAATCCACTCGTCTTCACCTAAGCCTGCTTCAATCATAAACCTTAGTGAGGGAATCTGAACTTCCACTAGCAGAACAACTTCCACGCCATAGACTAAGGAAAAGGGAGTTGCCTCAGTTGATGTTCTAGCTGAAGTTCTGTAACCATGAAGAGAAAACAGTAACATCTCATGCCAGTCCTTATAGGTTACCACCATCTCCTGCACAATCTTCTTAATGTTTTTGTTGGTTGCTTCGACTGCACCATTCATTTTAGATCTATATGGAGAA
This sequence comes from Vicia faba, assembly GCA_948472305.1. NCBI lineage: Eukaryota > Viridiplantae > Streptophyta > Magnoliopsida > Fabales > Fabaceae > Vicia > Vicia faba. The sequence continues at coordinate 208,589,548 of OX451738.1, read as the reverse complement.
GAATTGTGATGTTTGATCTTGAACTGGGTGCAAAGCTCAGTAATCATATCATTGTTGAGGTTAGTCCCATTGTCGACGATGATCCTTTCGGGGATACCATAGCGGCATATGAGGTTGTGTTTGATGAATCTGGCTACCACATTCTTTGTGACTGAGGCAAAAGATGTGGCATCGACCCATTTGGTGAAATAGTCGATGGCGACCAGAATGAAGCGATGTCCATTGGAAGCGGTTGGCTTGATTTCTCCAATCATGTCAATGCCCCACATTGCAAATGGCCACAGAGCGGTAATGACGTTCAAAGGGATAGGAGGCACATGGACCTTGTCAGCATAGATTTGGCATTTGTGACAAGTTCTAGAGTGTTGATGGCAATCAATCTCCATCTTTGACCAATAGTAGCCAGCTCTCAGGATTTTCTTGGCCATCGTATGTCTTCTTGAGTGAGTACCAAAGAGACCATCGTGCATGTCTTCCATAATTTCCTATGCCTCCTTCTTGTCCACACATCAGAGTAGAGTAGAATCATGGTTGCGCTTGTATAATATTCCGTTACTTAGGAAGAATTTGGCTGAAAATCTTCGTAAGAACTTTCTGTCATTGATGGATGCTCCCTCGGGATATTCTTGTGCTTCAAGGTACCTTATCACCTCATGGTACCATGGCTTTTCTGTATCAGTGTCAAGCTCATAACAATGTGCAGGTTCGTCGAATCATTCAATTGTAATCATAGGGGATTCGTTGCCCCATCTGAACTTGAACATTAAAGACATGGTTGCCAAGGAGTCAGCCAACTGATTTTCTTCCCTAAGGAAGTGCTGAAAGGTGATATCTTCGAAGTAGGGAATTAGAGATAGCACAAGTTCCTTGTAAGGGATGAGATTAGAGTGTTTAGTGTCCAATATCCTTTTACTTGGCTAATTACTAGAGCAGAATCCCCAAACGCATTTAAATGCTTGATCCTTAAGTCAATGGCAGCTTTCAGACTTAAGATGCACGCTTCGTATTCAACCATATTGTTTGTGCAATCGAAGAAAAGTCTAGAAGTGAAAGGAGTGTCGAAACCTTCAGGGGGGATGATCACATCACCAATTCCGTTACCCAAGGCATTGGAAGCCTCGTCGAAGACCATAGTCCATCGGGATCCTAGTTCAGGTCCGTCATACGGTCCAGGTTTCGCACAGTCGGTCACCAGCTTGATGTTCTCATCTGAGAAGTCAAAGTTCATGGATTGATAATCATCAACAGCTTGATGGGCCAAATGATTTGCTAGTACGCTTCCTTTAATAGCTTTTTGTGTCGTGTATTGAATTTTGTACTCAGTCAAGATCATTTTCCATCTGGCTATCCTTCCAGAAAGAGCAGGTTTCTTGAGGATGTACTTGATTGGGTCCATCTTAGAAATTAACAGAGTGGTATGAGTTAACATATATTGTCTTAGCCGGAGAGCAGCCCATGCCAGAGCGCATCAAGTTTTCTCGAGCAGTGAATATTTAGTTTCGCAGTCGATAAAATTTTTGCTCAGGTAATAAATAGCATGCTCTTTTCGTCCAAACTCGTCATGTTGGCCTAAAACACACCCCATAGAGTTCTCTAATACTGTCAAGTACATGATCAAGGGTCTTCCTTCAACTGAAGGAATGAGAATAGGAGGATCTTGTAGATATTATTTGATTTTGCCGAAGGCAGCTTGTCATTCATCATTCCATCTGACTACCTAATCTTTCATCAAGAGTTTGAAGATTGGCTCACAAGTAGCAGTCAAGTGAGATATGAAGCGAGTGATGCAATTGAGACGACACAAGAATCCTCTTACTTCCTTTTCAGAGTGAGGGACTGGCATTTCTTAGATGGCCTTCACCTTGGCAGGGTCAACCTCAATACCTTTATTGCTGACAACAAAACCTAGAAGCTTTCCAGATTGTACTCCAAATGTGCACTTGTTAGGATTCAACCTTAACTTGTACTTTTTCAACCTTTCGAATAACTTGTACAGGTGATCAAAATGTTCCTCTTCAATTTGAGATCTGGAAATCATATCATCCATATATACCTCTATTTCATGATGAATCATGTCATGAAACAATGCTACCATAGCCGTTTGATATGTTGCCCCTGCATTCTTCAATCTGAACAACATGACCTTGTAGCAAAAGGTGCCCCATTGCGTAACAAAAGTTGTCTTCTCCATGTCTTTGGGAGCCATCCTTATCTAATTATAGCCAGAGAAGCCTTCCATGAAAGAGAAAACATTATGCTGAGCAGTATTATCGACCAAGACATCAATGTATGGTAGAGGGAAGTCATCCTTGGGGCTTTCCCTATTCAGATCCCTATAGTCTACGCATATGCAAACTTTTCCGTCCTTCTTTAGCACTGGAACCACATTGGCAACCCATTGGGTATATGATGTCACAGCTAGGAACCCTGCATCAAACTGTTTCATGACTGCAACTTTGATCTTCTCTGACATGTCGGGCCTCATGCGACGAACCCTTTGTTTGACAGGAGGACAACCTTCTTTTGTCGGCAGACGATGAACTATGATGTCGGTATCCAACCCTGGCATATCTTCATAAGACCAAGCAAATACTTCCACATAAGCATGCAACATCTGAACCAACCTTCTCTTGACACTATCTTCTAAGTTAGTACTAATCATGACTTCCTTCTTGTCTGTCTCAGTACCCAGATTGATGACTTCAACTGACTCTTTGTTCGGTTGAATAACTTTTTCCTCTTGTAATAGAAGTTTGGCTAGTTCTCCGAGTATTTCAAAATCTTCCCCGCCTTCATCTTCGGCTTGGTTAATTGGACATTCGAAGTCATTGTCGGCAATAATAGAGTCATTGACAATAAGATCCAGAGTGGATGAGGACCTGCAAGAATGTGTGTGTGTGAATTTAAGATACATGACTATTTTGAAAAATGTAAGAAAGGAAAGACAATGAACGCAAATATTTGAATGCAAAAGAGTCCAATGATTTGTATTGAATGATCATATGATTATATGAACATAGATAAATACCTTGACAAATTGACCAAAGTGCCCCGGACCAGGCACATGGCTTAAAAGTCAGTGTTAAATATTACAGACAAAATGTTCTTGAATTGAAAGAAAAGCAATAACAAGTAGATTACTCCTCAACGAAGGAGATCGGCACAAAGTCCTTTGCATGCCAATTCTTCAGCTACGTTGTAGTGGGATACACCCAATTTTCAAATGCATCTTCTTCATCAGAGTTAACCACAACGTTGATTTCATGGCTTCTAATGCAGAGAGTTGGCTTTCCTGCACGTGCACGCCTCACTTCCTTTTGAGCTTTGAAGATGAAGCCCAAACCAAAGTTGTCCGATTTGAATGGGATATCTAGGAGTTTCCCCCAAGTATCACAATTTCCTTCTTCAATTGCAGCACAAGCATCTTTGACTAAAACCATCTTCGATACAACTTTAACAACTTTGGATTCATCAGAGCAACCATTGATGGTACAACTTCAAAGGCTTGACACGGGGTCTCAATGAATTCTCCATCCATCTCTACATACTTGAAAGAGTTAAGGTGGCTTACCATAAACTCTTCTTCTCTGCAGACTGTGACAATTTTTCCCTTGACCGGATATTTAAGTTTCTGATGAAGAGTGGATGTTACTGCCCCAGCTTTATGGATCCAAGGTCGACCTACCAAAAAATATTAGGCCGGACGGATATCCATAATGTAGAAGGTGGTGTTGAATATTTGGGAGCCCACTTTGATTGGAAGATCTACCTCCCCTTGAACTGTCCTCTTTGATCCATCGAACGCTCTTACAATGATATCACTTAGCTTCAAGACTAAACTTTCACAGTTTAGATGGTCTAACACAACCTTGGGTAACACGTTTAGAGAAGAACCAATGTCGACTAGAACATGTGCTAGGGTGGTCCCCTTGCACTCGATAAAAACATGTAGAGCTTTATTATGTTTCTTTCCAAGCGGTGTTAAGTCAGCATCTGAAAATCCCAAACCATTATCAGCTGTCAGGCTTGCCATGCAATTCTCAAATTGTTCTGTTGTTGCCTCATGGGGGACATGAGCTTTTTTCAAGAATTTGATTAATGTCCGAGCATGGGCATCAGAACAGAGTAGCAATGACAACATTGAAATCTTAGAAGGGGTTTTCCTCAACTGTTCCATAATCTTGAAGTAGCTTCTTTTTATTATCTTCAAGATCTCATCCATCTCACGAGCGGAAGGTTCTCCATCAGCAACGTGCTTTACGGGTATTTCAGTCACAACAGGCTCAATGACCTTCTCTTTCCATCTTGTATCGGTACTTGGTTTGGCAGTAGTAATGCAAACGGGTGCCTTTCTAACAACTGGTGGTGAGATATTGGGTGAAAATATTCTCCCAGTTCTGGTTACTTTGCTTGAGCCAGCTATGTTACGAACATCCTCAGCTTTGTCTTCTTCGATCCAAGTGTCTTGTTTATCCCGTGGTAGAACACCTCAGCACCATTGTTCCATGGAACTGCCTTGTTGGAAGAGTAGGGAATTGGTCCGGGATTGATAATTATTAAGGAAGAAATAGTGGGTTCATTTGAAATCCTAATAGGACCTTTGGAGGAGATCCTAAGAGGCTTGTTTGAGATGGTGATAAGGGAGAGATCTTCATATTTTTTAGTCAAACTTTTGGCAAGTGGGGTCTTCTCAAATAGAATTTCGTGGCTATCCATCAGGTGTTGTATGCGTTCCTTCAGCCCTTCTCATCCATTGAGTTGTTCGGTACAATAAACACAGTCTTTCACACAGCCATGGAAAATCCCAGCTTTCAACAGGTTCTTTTTGATGATATCGAGCGGAGTAGTCAAGTCTTCAACAGAGGCAACAAAAATTGTATCTTCAACAACATTAGCACCTTTGCCATGTTTAGGCATAGGTGCGGTGATTACATTCGTAATTGGAGGAGGATCGAACTCAATAGTCTTGTTATCAATAAAATCCTATATTTTATTCTTCAAGGCCTAACACTGGTCAGTCTCGTGCCCGGGGCTGCTTGAGTGGTAAGAACATTTAGCGTATGGATTATACTTTGGTGAAGAGGTATCTGGGTTGGCAGGAGGATCGCGTAATGTCACCAAATTAGCCTTGAGAAAATGTTATAAGGCTTGAGACAGTGATGTTCCTAACCTCGTAAATTGTCTTCTCGGAGTTTCAAAACATTGATGATTTGTAGATGGTCTTGGAGTAGGAGTTGGATTGGAGATTCGGACAGCATTGACAGATGGATGTTAATTCTTCTTCGTACGGGCCCTTGCCCCATACACAACATTGATTTACTTCTTTGCGGAAAAAGGTTTCTTGACATGATTAGAAGTGGAGGCAAATGCCACAGAGATCTTAACACTTTTGATGCCGCTTTCAACTCTTTCACCATTTAAGATTAACTCGGTGAATCTAGAAGAGGAACAACCTACCAACAAGTTAAAGAAAGGACCAGATAAAGTGCCAATAAACATGTAAATGTGCTCTCTATCAGTCAAAGGTGGTTGAACCCTACTGGCATATTATTTTGTGCATATTCTTTAAATCCTTCATTCTTCCCCATGGTCATATCTTGCAACTGGACTCTTGTTGGTGCCAAGTCGGTGTTATACTGGTACTGATGGTACAAGGCGGTAGGTAAATTCTCCCAAGTATTGATGCGGGAACCATCCAACTGGTAGAACCACTCTAGTTGCATTATGGTCAAGCTCTCTTGGAAAAAGTTAACCCAGAGTTTCTTATCAGCCGTGTGCGGCTGTATCTTGCGCACATAAGATTTCAGGTAAGGTTTTGGACAAGAAACTCCATCGTACTTTGCAAAGACTGGTATTTTGAATTTGTGGGGAATAACAACCTCAGAGATCAAACCCTAATCATCAAAATCTAAATCGGGGACGACTTGGATTTCAACAGCTTTCAACCTATCTTCTAATTGTTTGTACTTGATATCGGCGGGTGGATACTGCTTGTCGAAATAAGCATCATCAGACGCTTGATCATTAACACAGTCAGCCTGGGTAATCTTAACCTCACCAATCTGATTCTCGTCTTCTTCAGATGAGTCTTCCACTACCGGGATCTGACGAACCGACTCTTTGAACCTTCTACCCATATTGAGCAGAGCTTTCTTCGTGGGCTTCTTCTTAACTACCAGCAATTCCATCATATCTTGCTGCCCATTGGCTAGGGCTAGTAGAGTCTCTTGGAATTGAGAGTTTTGTGCCTGAAGATCCTTCACAATTTTTTCTAGATCCATCTTGCTGAAATAAATAGCAGAAACATAAGGAAACCTGTTATGCGGAAACCTGTCATGTTATAATGCATGGAAAATATATATGCAAATGATTTCAAGGATTTATGGAATTTAAATTTGCATAGACAAAAGAATGAACAAACGTCAATTTTCATTAATTAGCTTGAAAAGATTACAACATGCCTCTTGGGCTTACAAAATAACTTTCTAAGATAAAAAGACTGAACGCATCCTCTTTGGCACGAGATAGGCATTCACACTTTGCTCTTCTTGTAGCTGCTTTGTAAGCTCCAAGACCCTCTTCTCGCTAGCATAGAATTGAGCTTCGAAAGTAACTCGTTCTTCCTTTAGCTAAATCCATCCTTTTTGAAAGTCTTCGAGAGATGTAGGCATGTCGGGGTGGAGGACAGTGTAGGGAACATCTCCTTCAACCACAAGTTCCATGATAACTGGTAAGATGGAGGGATAAGACATTACCATTTTCTGAGCACGAGCTCGTACTGACTTAAGGTAAGGCTCGAGGGGAATGGAATTCTTGTATCCCAGCGTGTTACTGTCCATTTTTCTTACCATCCTCCAAGCTCGGATAAACCTCTGGCAGAAACTCTGATTGTCGCTCTCGTAGTCGAATACTATTCCTTGAATGAGCATCTCATGTGGACCATCCCTTCGAGCATAACCAAACTGTCGTAAGGATTAAGCAAGGGTTATAGGTGATACCTCCTCTAATGCCAAGTAAAGGGACATTAGAGAATTCGCCACAAAGGTTGATGATAGTAACATTCTCCAAGGATCGGGAACACCAATGAACATCTGAATGTCTGAGCGTCATCAACCTCTGGGACCATCTTGAAACTTGCTCGTTCTTCAACACAGATCGGAGAAGATGAGAAATAAACCATCTTGCCAAGAGAGGAGTGCAACACATGAGGATCCCTCTCTTTCTCATAGTGCGAGAATGAAAAAAATGACAGATATCTCCCAACAAAGTAGGCACTGGATTGTGAGACATGAAGATTTTGACAACATTTACATCTATGAGTTGGTCAGGATTTGGAAACAAAACCATCCCATAGATGAGAAGGGCCAAGATTTCTTCAAAAGCTTATAAGTACAAATAGTTTTAACAATCTTGCGCTTTCTCAAACAAGAACTTGGCTAAGAAACCTTTGACACCACTCCTTGTTTCCCAATTGGTTGTGATATCAGATGGTTACAAGTGTAGTGCTTGGGCAATCTCCTCAGGTTTTGGATCTCTTTCTGTACCGTTGAAGGGTAGTTGATTGAGAATGGGAATCCTCAAGAGTTGGGAGAATTCTTCCAAAGTTGGCACAAGTTGGTAATCGAGAAATGTGAAGCAATGTTGTAGAGGATCAAAGAATTGGAAGAGCACCTTCATCATATCTTCATCAGTGTTAGAGGTAACCAAGCTTAGGAGACGACCATGTCTTTTGGTGAATGGAGAATTCTCAAGAACCCTTGATGCTAACTCTTTGAGTTGAGGAGGAATTCTTACGAGATTTACTTGGATAGTATTCATGCGGATAGAAGCCATGTCCTACAAAACAAAATAAAGATAAATCCAAAAAAATCCGTGAAATGGTTAGTGAGTATGATGTTATGATGTTTATGATGTCATGTACAAGTAAGTATATAAAAACAAGGCAAATAAGTCCTTAGTTTTAGGATTGCATGGAGTCTCATAGGTAAGTACCCTCTTAAAGTTTAATTTGCTCAACCCTGTCCTATAAATAGTAATCGGGTTCTAAGAGATCTCAATATCATTGATTTGTCTTCTCGGGAATTGTTTCAGCGCAAGTCTCTTTCACGGCGACCAAAATATCCAGAAAATCAAACCTCAATGAATGTAGTATCGAGTATCTACCAACTTCGGACTGCACCAAAGCTGGTCATCTCACTACGTCCTAATGGCCAAGTTGGTCATGTAAAGGTTCTAAAAGTCAGTTAGTGCTTCATGACATCACTCAGCGGCCCTGTATTCTCCTTGACTACTCAAGGGCTATCGGTACTCATAAATATGTCACACTAACGTAGCTATTTCTTAGACCATGTCGGTATACCCCGCACAGTTTCCACAACGTATTTCTACTTACTTATAAGGTATCCCCAAATCTGGGTAGAGGATTAGAGCAAACCCAAACAAGGAACCAAAAATGTAAAGCAAAGAAGTCAAACAATGAAAGCAAATAAAGGTGATCTAGTCCTAAGGTAACCCCACTTTTAAGTTTATCCCCAGTAGAGTCGTCAGTTCTGTGATACGGTGGGAGAACTGACTTGTGTGTTTTTCATTTTATCGCAAATATTGCGGTTAGCAAGAGTCGCCACCGACTTTTCTTTTATCCAAAAGGAAAGGATGAAAAGAACAAGAAAGACCTTTGAGATTGTTTCTTAAGTTTGGGGGGTATATTATGAAAAGGGAAGGTGTTAGCACCCTTTTCATCCATAGTTATCTATGAGCTCTTAGTTGCTTGCTAGATCACTTGCTTTTGTTTGAAAATGTGCTTTGTGTGGTTTTTGAAAGTATTTTAAAAAGGCGTCTTTGTTTAGGCAAACTTTGTAATAGTTCTCCTTCGTAAGAACATATACAAAGTGTTGAGCTTTTGAAAATGTTTCAAGTTTGGAAAATGTTTTGAAAGTGTTTTTGAAAGTGTTGGTATTTTGTTTTGAAAATAAGCAAGAGTGTTTGATTTGAAATTGATCAAGCAACTAGGAATAATCTACCTACTCAAAAGTCTTAGTTCATTTCTTCCTTTCCTTTGATATTTCTATCTTACCATTGATTTGATAAGAAGCCTTATCTTTGGATGTAAAGGGACGGGCGTGGGCCATCGTATAGCCATGATAACAATATTGTGAAATATCTTAGCAATTCTCTTTGAGGGACTAAGATCATTTTGAAAGGCAACATTTGATAGCGTCATCGAGGGACTATGATCTTGTATTTTTGATTGCTTTGCTAAGATATCTCACATGCATAACATGACCATTTTTATAAGGCAACAAAGTGGAATTACCCTAAGAGTGCAAGTGTGCAAATGTGTTGATTTACATGCATTGTATAAAACGATAAATTGCGGAAAGTAAAAATACTAAGCTATTACATTATGAGGGTAGGGGGTATACAAATTTACAAATGGGGAATTTTGCAAGAAAATTAAACCTAATTATCTATTACAACCATATTTAATAAATGTACAAGAATTTAAAAAATAATATACAAATGCAAAAAATAAAAAAGAAATGATTTTGTTTGGATTTTTATAAAAGGGTTTTAACCTAATTGAAGAAAAATGATTAATTAAAAATAAGCAAAATTAAACTTAAGCTAATTAAGAAAGAAATTAAATTAAACATGTTTTTTAGGATTTTTTATGAAAAGGTTTTAAATTAATAAAAATAAAATGAAAGTTAATCAATTAAAATAAACCTAAGTTCTAAGTTGATTTAAATTTACAAGAGGATAATATAATAATTAAACCTAATTATGTAAATATTAATTATTTAAGAAAAAAAATTAATTTGTTTTCAAGAAAAATGTTTTTTAGTCTTTTTGTTTTTTATAAATGAAATAAATAAGGTGTGAAAATAATAATAATATTTTTGGATTTTTTATTAGTAAAGATAAAAATAATATTAATAATAATAATAATAAAAATATTAAAGAAAATAAAAATATAATGAAATAAAAAAAGAAAAATTAAATAATAAAGAAAATGGGTCAGGGGTGTAAAAGTAAGGAGGGTTAGAGGTCAGCAAAAAAATAAAAGCCTAAAGGGGAGGCCCAGGCGCCTGTTTCAAACAAAAAAGATGGAAAAATGTGAAAAAAACCAAAAGGGGTACCACTGGAGCTCGAACCCAGGTCCCAAAGGTTAACAGGCGCGCGCTTTACCACTGGGGTGGCTATACATCCGTTCATATAAATAAAACCACAAATATATAATATAAATCAAGTCGTGAATGAACTTCATCTTCAACCTCCAGCCAAAGAACCTATAACTCATTCATTTCTCATCCATTCACAAAACTTCCAACATCAAACTTGTTAGAAATTTCCTCACGATTCTGAATATGTAAATAACTTAAGCTAATTCTCAAAGATGAACATGCATTTCTAATAGTACCAAATTCTGACATAAATATTTTCATAGGTTCAAACTCAAAATTCTCCCTACTCAAGCAACATAAATTAAATCTATGGACATGTATAGTTTCAGGGCAATGATGTCTACATTTTATCTTCACAAATGCAAGCCTAACAATGCCTAAATGAGAAGATAGAAGTTCAAGAAAAATACCTCAAAACTGGAAACCTTGAAATGAGTTTGAGCTTGATTCAAGGTACTGTAATGATCTGGTTAGCTTCCTTGAGTATCTAGGAAGCTAATGAAATGCTTAGCTTGAGTTGAGAGTGGCTGGAATGGTCTGGAGAAGTCCAACTGCAATGCTCTGTTTTTAGCAATGGAAGTTGATGAAGATGATGTTACAGTCGTGTAACAGGGTGTGGGATGGTTTGTATTTGATGTAAGGAAGCTTTAGAAACTAAAAGGCCAAAGAACACACGAGGGAAATGGAAGTTTGGAGTTCAAAGTTAGAAACTGTGCAACAATGGAGTTTTTGGGAAATTTATGATTTGAGGGAGTTTGGGAGTGTTTTAGGGTGTTCAAGCTCGTGTTCTAGCTCACAAATAGTGCCTCTATTTATAAGCAACAAGTTTGGAAGCTTGTTGTTGATCAGAATTCAAAATCACAAGTTTAAACATAACATGCGATTTTTGAGAAATCCAAGTTTCAAAGTCTTGTGTACTTGCTAAGATAGAGTGGTTATGCTTTAAACCCACTTGCTTATGACTTTGTAGATGGAGTGGGATCAGAGGGAACAAGTTAGAGGCTCAAGAATTGACTTTGTGCAAAAAGCTTGCTTTTCAAGAATGACATTCTTCACTTTCTTCCCAAAATAGAAATGTGAATTGGATAAAGCTTAAACCACTTGGATTATAGCTCAAAAGTTTGTGTAATCCATCAATTATGGATATATACACAAGTTAGAAGGCCTACAAATCAAGATTATGCAGCCTAACATTGAAATTGCATTATGTGTTCATCAAGAAATGACTTGTAATTCAAGAATGAAACCCTAACTTCTTGCCTTCGATTCTCCTTGCTCAAACATGATATCAATGAGTTCTTAGACATTTTGGAAAGCTTGTAACATCCCCTAAAATATCTATGTTGGACATTTTTTAAAATTCATCTTGTAACTATGTGAAAAATTTCCATGAAGTTAGGTCAAAATCGTGCCTAAATTAGGGCAAAATTTCACTAAGTTTCCAAGTTTCATGAACATGTATTCACAAAATCTTAACTTGAAATCCATGCATTTATAGGAGAAGTTTTGTTCTAAAATGTTTTATATCTCATTGAGATCTATAAATTTAATGTTGGAAGTTTCCTTTTAATCATCTTGGTCCATGATGAAAAATTGGCTCAAAGTTGTGAAAAAATATGAAGTTTTCAACACTTCAAAAAAATCCAAAGTTTAGAAATTTTGAATTTTCAAAATGAAATCTTGAATTTTTGATTTCTTAATGAACAAGTTTCATATTTTACATGTTTTGATGAATTGTGATCTTTAACACTTGATTTTGACCAAAAAGTCAAAGTTTGACTTTTCAGTATACAATTGACTTTTCATCAGTTGACTGAAATTAATCTGTCAACCAATCAATCTTGAGAGATTTTTTGATCCATGCCATTAGTTAAAAATGATGAATTTTAATCCTTGATATCATAACTTAAACCAATCAATCATTTTCCAAGTCAAAAATCAGAAATTCCACCTTCTCAATCAAAACCCTAATTTTGACCATTTTGCCCTTTTGATGTTCTGATCAAATTTCTTGAGGAATTATGATCCAAACTTGATCAAATGACATATATGAGTTCAAATTATTGATATGGACCAAAAATTATGAAGTTTGACTGTAAATTGACCACAATTGATTTTTTCCCCAATACAACTGATTTTAGGTCAACTGATCAATTGACTAAGGAAAAATGTGATCCAAGACTTGAAACTTGACATGAGCAATATTGTGAGTCCAAAATGATCCATGAAAGTAATATGAGGCATTAAAGTCCATTTGTCCTTGTTCAATCTTAAACCCTAATTTTCAGTCATCAGTGCTTGAGGAGGTGTCTTGAGCTGATCAACCCTTGTGCAGTCTTGAACCAAAAGAGATCTTGTGAGGGTTTACTTGAGAAATGAGAGGGAAAATTTTGGGGTACAACACACAGTTAAAAGCTATGATTAAGGATTTTTGTTCATGTGGTAAACTCCAAACCATTCATTCCAAACTTCATTTCCAGCTCTCTTCAAATTTAGTTTTGGATGGTGTCGAAGTTCCTCTCTTCATGGCCAAAGAAGTTATGACTCTATCATTCTTCTAAGACAACCTCCTTCAACCTTGACAACATAAGCCTTCACCTTCTGAACTTGCATAAACCAGATCAATGTCCAGTTAATTGTTAGAAGAAATCGCATAAGCAGTCATGTGTTAAATCCCTTCATTTCGATTTATGCCAAAACAGATCACTGTCAAGACAGGTTAAACAATAGGTACAAACCTGCAGTAACTAAAGAGGCAACAATCTCTTGGATCACGTGTTAAATTCCTAAAAAGGGTTCACCTAATTGCTACTATACCAAACAAGATTAACCAATTTCAAACTAGTAAAGACTTACCCCATATTAAGATAACTCGCGGCAGCTACCGACACCAAAGCCTATTCCATAAAATATTCCAAAAGTCAGATGAAATTGAAATGTGAAATGAAATTGTAAATTGGAAATAGAATAAATAGAAAGCAGGGCTACTGCTTCTTCAAAAGTTGGCTTTCTATTTTAGTTAAACCTGATGTCATGAACCGATCCCTTTTCTGGTCTTGTTCTTCCGGAGGATCAAGCTGGGTGCGATGATGTTTATGAATTGGATTAAGAGAGTTTGGCCAAAACCAGTTCTTGTTGTGCTTTTTCTTTATCTTTTCAGCAATAAGTCTGAAGAGGAGAGGTTGCAACAGAATAAGAGGAAAAATCAGGATATTACTAGTCCCAAACCGTGGAAATATAAAATCAGAAACCAAATAAATAGCTTTGTGCACACATCATCCAGTTCAGAAAATGTAGAAGGAAAATTGCATTAGCTTCCACTAAAAAAGAAAGAAAATCTAGGAGACAAATTTTGAAACCGTGAAAACCAATGCACCAGCCCATAGGAACCCGCATTCAATAAAAGGGAAAAGCTAGCATCAACCCATACAAATTCAAGAACATATGTAAATTCAAACAAATGAAAAATGCCATTTTTACTGTCAACTCTAGCCAATCCCCTAACTGTTTTTTAACAGTTTCCAACTTCTAACTTCCCTAAACTAACGTTAACAGATTTTCACTACTTCCAGCTCATACTAAGAACTCTAATTGTTTCCTAACTAATCTCTAACAGTTTATAACAGAATTCCAAATGCATAGCTAACTCTCTCTAACCCTTAACTGACTAACATTTAACTTATATAACTGTCAAAACAGATCCAAGATTTTTCTCTCGGTAACTAACTCTAACAACCTCTAACCAATTTCTAACCATACTAACTGCAACCAAACAGAAAAGGAAGAAAACAGAATAAGGAGAAATGGGTTCAGAGATTGCAGACCGTAACTAATTACTAACAGATTTCATAACAAACTCTAACCAATTCCTAACTAACTTTTTCAATACTAACAGACTATAGAAAAGAGAATTTACCTCTTCCAGGATTCCTTCTTCAGAATCACAAAAAAATCACAGAAAACACATCTCTTGAAGCTATCTCACAGCTGCAGAATAATCTTCAACATTCTTCACTTCATCCTCTAAACACTCTGAAAAAATCATAGAATAAGACTCTCATCTTCACTCTGCTCTCTTCGGCCATCATCAACCTTCACTCTTCAGAATCTTTATCAGCCTCCATTAGTTTCATAATAACCAGCGCAACATCATCACCCTCCATGCTCAATCATCTCCTAACTTCCTCTAATAACCTTCAACCTTTCTCATTATCATAGCATCTTAATATTCTTCATCGCATAACACTATGACTGCTTCAATTATGCACTTTCATCATTGAATCAAATCTGCAGTTCCACATCATCTTCAACCATTCCGCTTATCACCGATTCACACTTCGAATCCACGCGACACCATAACCTACAAACGTCACCTCCATCGATTCATCAACAACGAATTTGTTCGAGCGATAATCAAAACGGAATCAGAATTACGAAAGTATAAGACGAAAAAGAAAGAGGAATCTGAAGCAGTTAGGGAAGCAATAGTGTCTTCTTGTTATCTGTCACTTTGAAGAATCACCGGAATGTCTCCGATTAGTGAGTCCTCTTTACTTATCCTTCTTAAAATTTAGTTTTGAAATATTGAATTCGTGATAGAGAGCATGATGTGATAATGAATTCAGAGTGTATGATGTCTGAAGAAGATAGCGGTGTTTGAAATTGAGACGATGTCGAGAGGAGGTGAGTCAGCTTTGTGAATAGAGATGAACGACCATACCATATGGAGAGGAGATTGTTTGAGATTGAAACAGATATGCGAAGTGGCGGTGGCATTGTTGTTCATCGACGAGGAAGAGGGAGTCAATCGGCCGCTGTTGAGGAGAGAGTGAAGAGGATCGTGCGAGAGAGAAGAAGAGCCACAGCTTGTTACCCTAATCCCTCTTTTCATTTTCTTATTTTTTATATTATTTTTTTAATTTTATTTGAATAATAATAATAATACAATCTGAAATAAAAAATGGTGAAGTAGATTTTGTTTGTGGAATATGGGTTGGACTGAATCACAGTCCTCATTGGCCCTTTCCTTGTTCATTTTTGTGTCTAAAGAAGCTTGCAACAAAAAATCTCTTGGGTTTAGAATTTGTACATAATTCCATAGGCCCGTCCCTGATTTTTGGTAACTAGAGTGGATTACAACAAAAAACAACTTATGGACTCTATTTGGTTGGGCTTTTGGGACTTGCTGAACACGACCCCTGACTTCAGTATAATACCCCCTGAGTTTACTTTGTCAATATTTCCCTTTTAAATAATTTTGTGAATTGTTTAGATTTGCTTGAACTTTTTTTTCTTTTACATGATAAAAATAATAAAGTCAAATATAAAAATTTGTTAGTTTTTTATGTGATTTTATGAATTGAATCCCGATTATCCGATTATATTTGAGATTGGTAATTCACCTTTGCTTGTTGAGATTTGACTCTTGCGCAGGTTTATTGTGCGATATGTGGATGCGCTTGAGATTTCGATCGTGATTTATTTTCACGTCGATGATGTGTCGATACTTATTCCAAGCATTTGATTTCTAACTCTTTTCTTTGATTGGTGAAGCTTTCGTGAAGATTGTCGGGTTTCTTTGTTTCGATAAACTTTGCTACGGATTGATATCCGTTTGGTATTTTCTCTTGTTTATATCATTTTGCACTTTTTTGCTTTCTAGATATCATGAGAAGTAGGAAATAAAGAGGGTGCGCTTGAAGTCCCTGTTTAAAGACCTGTAACAGGCATTTCGCACTCTATTTTCTATATGTGTAGTGCTTATGTTTGTTTCCTTTCTTGTTTATCGATGAGTCACTCAATTTAGAAATTGAGATCACGACTCCGCTCTCATTGTATGCTCCCTATAGGATTTTATCGCTTTCTTTTATTTCTTGTTGATCGATGAGTCACTCAATTTAGAAATTGAGATCACGACTTCTCTCTCATTGAATGTTCCCTATAGGATAGTTTTGTTGGAGTTTCTTTAGCATGCTAGCCTAGATAGGATCTCTCTAGGTTTTCTCTCTTGAGCTTATTGGCTTGTTTTCTTGATTTCGTCTTTGTGTGCATGTTTTGAGATGATATACCCTCGGAGTGTTCCCTTAGGAGCTCTCGATTCAACTATAGAGGATGATTCGAGATAGACATAGTTTTAGGTGATAGACCCTAGCTATGCTCCTTTAGGACTTCTTGATCCATCTATAGATGATGAGTTGAGATAGACATTAGGATTGTTATCCAAGCATGTCAACTCAGGGTAGAGATTTCCCTTCAAAACTCAACCATAGGACCACCATTGCATGATAACATTAGGGATAGATTTATGCTAGTCTCCCTTAGATGTTTTTATTTCTTTTGCATCCTTGCATTAAAACAAAAAACTTCTTTTTCTTACAAACTTCAAAACACTTAAAAATTATTGATGAGGATCATATCTTTGTTGAGCATGGGAAATGATAAGCGTATTTCTTCTCGATCTTATTGTTTTTCCGTTCTAAGTCTTGGTGTGGTTCAAGTCTCAGACTTATTTCAAGAATAAGTAGAGAAGTGGCTAGAATCTCTCTCTTGAGATTAACTAGCTGTTATCTACAGCAAAAATACCAACAAATACACACTCTTTTTCATTTGGTCTTTTCTTTCGAAACTCTTTTCAATAGAGCATGTTAATTCACTTATGTGCTGACACGTAAGTCTCTGAAGGTCGAGTTGCGGAAGAAGGCGAAATTAATATTTCTCATTAAAAAAATACAAACCAACAAAAAAATTTGAAGCCGAACTACGACTGCTCTGATTCCTTAAAAGGGATACGTAGGCATTGGGGTAGGGCCCGAGCGAGCACAACTTTTATTTTCCCTACATTCCTTTTTCTCTTTTCTTTTGCACGCACGCATTCCCTGTACAGCTTAGATATAGATTTGAAACACACCCTTTGATTAGAACAACAAGAGTGGATACCGTAGAGTACTACGGGCGTGTGGGGTGCTAATACCTTCCCCTCGCGTAACAGACTCCCTTACCCGTATCTCTTGGTCGTTCCACCTTGATTTCACCCTTCTCAGGTTTACTCGATGTTTACCTTTCCCCTCTTGTGGGATAAAAAATGTTCGATGGTGACTTTATTGATTTCATTATCAATTGATTATTCAACCGATTGTTTCAATTGGCGACTTCACTGGTGAATAGGTCGACCAAATTGTTGGTGCATCCCAGAGTCGATCATAGCTCTTGTTTCCTTTTTATTTGGGTGTTTATTTTTATGCTTTTAGTTTACTCATTTGTTCGTGTTTATCTGAGCATATGTTTGCATTGCATTTTATTGCTTTCTGTGACCGGTGGGAACGAGAACCGATTGTTTCTGGAATGCTGGTTCGCGTTTGCGTTTGTTTTTGCAAAGTGTAGTGGTAATCAAGAGTCGCCACCGTCTTTTATTTTATCCAACAAGGGAAAGGACAAAAGCACAGAAAAATTCCTTTTCGAGATGTTTCTCGGGTTCGGGAGGTAGATTATAGAAAGGGAAGGTGTTAGCACCCTTTCTATCCGTGGTTATCCACAGGCTCTTAGGTACTTGCTCACTATGTTTTCAAAAGGTTTGCTTTTCTTTGTGATTGTGGGTTTTGAAAAGATTTTTATTTGAAACTTCATTTTAACTCTTGCTTCTGTCCTCAAGAGTGTATGAAGTGTTTTGAAAACTTTGTTCGGAAAGTGTAAGTGTGAAAAGTTTTTGTTTTGTTTTAAAAGAGAGCAAGTACTTAAGAACCTCTACCTACTCAAAAAGGAATTTAATTATACAAATGTCCTTTAGACAGTGCTATCCCACTATTGAAGAATAGGTAGCACCGTCGTTGGAGTTTTCAGGTCAATTCGATTTAAGGGACTTGTGGTCACTAAAGCAACATTAGGACGCTTTAGTGGTAATCCTAATGTCTTAGATCATTTTTTATCGAGGCAACCATTTCGAGGCAACTTATGATCTTGGGACAAAAGGACGACATCTAAGACATCCTATACTTAATGACCACGTTCGAGGCAACCAAGTGAGGTGTACCCTAAGAATGGCATGTGCATGTGTCAATTTTCAGTTTATGTTATCTTTGTACATATTATGGTGAGCTACTGTTGATTTTAAGTTAAGATAGATCTTGCCATGCAATCCTAGTTAGCATACATCTAAACAATTAATATATGTACAAAAATTTAAAGTGCGGGAATTGTAAATCCTACGCTATTACAAGGCTTTCGGGAAGGGGGATTATTTACATGTCCAAAAATTGGGGAAATAAAAGCAGTAAAGGGTCTTAGTTAAGCTATTACATCCCAGTAGGCAATTACAATAAAATAAACGCGCACGAATCTGAAAATAAACTCTAAAAAATTCTAAGAATAAAATCTTTTTGTTGTTTTAGTTTATTTTGGGAAAATAATCTAAATCTATTTAATTTTAGTTTTTTGGAAAAATGTTCTGATAATTAAAGGTTAATTTACAAAGTTAATTTAATAGAAAAAGAACTAGCCTAATGTTTTTGTGTTTTTTGATTTTAATGTTAATTAAAAGATAAAAAGAAGTCTATGAAAAAAAAAAAATAAAGCGCAGGAGGGATCCTTCGATCCAAGAAAAAAAAGAGTTTCGACCCAGGGAGGGTCCTGGTCCTTTCTATTGGGCCAGACAGTAAGGCGTGAGTGGCCTTCGATCCAGGGAAGAGGATTTCCCTTCGATCATGGAGGTCATGGATTTCGATCCAGGGATGAGATGCCTCTTTCGATCCAGCACGCTAATGGGTTCGATCCAGAGAAGGGCTCTCCTTCGATCTGGGATGTTATACCTGCAAAAGTATGTGAGCGAAACAAAAATGCAGGGTCTGGGTATTGAATCCCAGGCCCTTAGATCCTGCACTTGTTAGGGTCTCTTCAGGCTAAATCTGCAGCAAATGTTAGCACACGAAAAACATGACCTGGGTGCCAAACCCAGGCCCTTTGATCCTGTCTAGGATGGTAAATTGAAGGTAACAACAAGTAATGATGTGTTATGAAAAAACAAGGTTGGATAATTTACCCTCTCTTACCAGTAGATTGGAACTTCGATTTGGGTACTGGATGGATGAATACCTTCGATCTGGGCTTTCTGGGCGTGGAGGTGTTCGTTGGGTGGCAGCTTTGGCTTGTGCAAGGATTGGGTATGGCTTCCTGGAAGTGCTGATGACTTTTTGCAGCGTAACTCCAATGCTTTTTGTTCTCCTGTTGAGTTTTGTGTGTATAATTTTCGTGTGTGATTTTTCGTGTCTATGATTTTCGTCCCCCCCCCCCTGTAATGTGTATGTTGGCCCTGTATTTATAGGGGTGTGAGAGTGCAGTAATGGCAGGAGACAGCCATTAAACAGGCCATTAAATGCCATGAGACAAGAAACAGACACATTAAAAGTTTTCCTCTTTTGAAACATTTGTGTCTCTTGAATGAACCTGGACGCTTTTGACTTGAGTGCCCTCTTGATGACCTCCTTCGAATGGGCTGATGGCACCCTTCGAATGCTCCCTTTCGAATGGGCTGATGACCTCCTTCGAATGCTTTTCGAAAGCTTCTTCGAATGGACCCTTTGAATGCCTCTTCGAATGGACCTTTTGGAATCCCAATCGAAGGACACTGTTATAATGCCAATCGAAATACTTGTCCATAATGCCAATCGAAAGGATCCTTCATAATGCCAATCAAAATGCTTCTTCAGAGTGCCAATCGAAATGCTCCTTCAGAATTCCAATCGAAGTGCTCCTTCAGAATGCCAATCGAAATGCTTCTTCAGAGTGCCAATTGAAATGCTCCTTCAGAATGCCAATCGAAGTGCTCCTTCAGAATGCCAATCGAAATGCTTAAAGCACCACTCAAAAAATTTTCTTTTTCCTTAGGCAAGGGTTTATGATCAACCATGCAGGGGGAAGACTTTGGAAAACATGAGAGGGAAAATTTTGGGGTGCAACAGTTGCCCCTATTCAATTTTCTTAAACATGAGGATATAGATTGGCTTTTGAGCCTTTCGTGATCCGAGGGTGGAAGATAATTGAACACTAGAGTGCCCAGAAATTTGCACTCGCATGGTGTAGTATCAGCATTGTGATGTCGGGAATGGGCTTACAGATGCCATTTGGAGATTGTTGGTAGGAGGATGGGCTTATAGATGCCATCTGGAGATTGTTGGTAGGAGGATAGGCTTATAGATGCCATCTGCAGGAGTGTCGATCGCATAAGAGATTCCTTAGCGAGAACTTGCATACCTATTGTTGTAGGAGATTCCACTGGGGAAGTCTAACTTTGTTGAGATTTAGGAACCTGCCTGTACTTCAACTGAAAGAATGCTTCAGCTGAGTTTTAAGAACCTGTTCATAATTCAATTGGGGGGAAGCATCTTCATCAAGATCTAGGAACTGTCTCGTGCCCCCCGGGAGTATACCGCTGAGGTTATAGAACTTGTCCACACTATGACGGAGGAGAACATCAAGATCTAGGAACTGACTCGTGCTCAATGGAGTATACCATTGAGGTTATAGTACTCGTCCACACTATGACGTAGGGGAGTGTGATGTTTTAGCTGGGAAAATAAATCCCGGAGCTGCTGGGGAATAGAGTTGAGTCTGGATGATTGTCAGAATTGCGTCTGCATCTGGAGCGTATCTGAAATGTATTTAAATGAGTGACAGAATGACATCCGAATCTGGATTGTATCTGGACTGTAATTTGAATGAGTGACAGAATAACATTCGAATCTGGATCATATCTGGACTGTAATTTAAATGAGTGACATAATGACATCCGAATCTGGATCGTATCTGGACTGTATTTTGAATGAGTGACAAAATGACATCTAAATCTGGATCATATCTGGGCTGTATTTTGAATGAGTGACAGAATGACATCCGAATCTGGATCGTATCTGGACTGTATTTTGAGTGAATCTGGAATAAGTATCAGAATGTCAGCCATATCTGGGTCGCATCTGAACTGTCTCTAGAAGGAGTCTGGAATAAGTATCAGAATGTCAGCCATATCTGGGTCGCATCTGAACTATCTTTAGAAGGAATCTGGAATAAGTATCAGAATGTCAGCCATATCGGGGTCGCATCTGAACTATCTCTAGAAGGAGTCTGGAATAAGTATCAGAATGTCAGCCATATCTGGGTCGCATCTGAACTATCTCTAGAAGGAATCTGGAATAAGTATCAGAATGTCAGCCATATCTGGGTCTCATCTGAACTATCTCTATAAGGAATCTGGAATAAGTATTAGAATGTCAGCCATATCTGGGTCGCATCTGAACTATCTCTAGAAGGAATCTGGAATAAGTATCAGAATGTCAGCCATATGTGGGTCGCATCTGAACTATCTCTAGAAGGAATCTGGAATAAGTATCAGAATGTCAGCCATATCTGGGTCGCATCTGAACTATCTCTAGAAGGAATCTGGAATAAGTATCAGAATGTCATCCATATCTGGGTCACATCTGAACTATCTCTAGAAGGAATCTCAGAAGATGAGGATCTTTGCAGGTTGATTGATCTTTCCTGAAAAGGTAAAGAGTTAGTTGTATGCAATGTCATGATGTATGCATTGTCATGATGTATGCATTGTGTAATGATGTTCTCAAAGTAAAATGAGATTTGTGTCATATGTATTTTGTATGCATATGTTATGAATGTTGTTGAAGTGCAATTTTGTCTTGGACTTTGCTCAAAATGTTTCCACCGGGGATCCCTGCTTTGTTGTTTGAGGAGAACTCCGCTGGGGGATATTGAAAGCTCTGTGGGGAGTATGCTTATTTCTTCTTGGGAAAAGAGTTTAGGAGTCTTAGTCGTCCGTTGCTCTACTGGGGAGTCGAAGTTGAACTGATATCTGGTCGGGTCCAGGTTTCGCAGTAACTTGCTGGGGATTTTGATGATGAACTCCGCTGGGGATAGAAAGAACTTCGCTGGGGATGATCTTTCAGTTGCAACTTGCTGAGGATAACCCAAGTAGACTCTTGTGAGGATAACCTTCTGAATTTCGATGAGGAGACTTATTTGTGCTTCGCAGGGGACAAGCTTCCAGAGTCTACTGGGGAAGAGGAGTTGTGGTCCTTTGATTTGTAGTAGTCAGAGAGGCAAACTCAAGCTGGGGAATCCTTGTGTTGTTGGGGAAATAAACCCTGTCGTCAGTCTGCTAGAGAGGTGACATCTTCGTTGGGGGAAGTCCTCGAGGATTCTTGAGGTTGATTCAGCTGGGGAAAGGTTTTCAAAGATTAAACCCTTGCTGGGGAATCATCCTATGAGAAGGACTTTGGGGAGATTTGTCATTGCCCCTAGTAGCAAGTGTTTGTGGCACTGCCTGGAAATGTTTGACTGTATGTAACCCTTCACTGAGATTGATGTTCAATGCCCCAAGTGACGGAGATGGAGACCTGCCCCTGGTTACTCTGCACTTCTTTGAGAGATTTCCTGGAATCTTGACTGGATTGCCCCAGGTGTGCTGGATAGTGACATGTCAAGTCACCTTGTTGATAGGAGACTTGTCAATGGAAGTGTCATCCTTCTTGAATTGATTTTGTTCACTGAGAGGACTTTCGTTCATCGAATATTCGTTGTGTGAATTTCTCCGTTGTCAAACAAATAGCCAAATGCAAATAGTGATATTCAAATAATGCAAAGTTTATGCTTGTCTTGAAGTTTTGAAAAAATGCGTTTTTAGCAGAAAACTTTTTATAAGACAAATTCAACACAAGACTTAGGGCAAAGCCTTACAGGAGTCAGGATACCTTTTGTAACAGTATGCTTTTGGACTAACTCATGCTTCAGTTAGGACTTTTGAAGGGTTGTAACGTCGCTTGGTTCACGGTTTAAGAAGCAAAAGATAAAGGCTCAAAGTATATTTGTACCCACCCACTCTTCGTGATGTTCTTCAATCCTAAGCTCAGTTAATTGTGCATTTGAACTCCAAATGAGTCTGGAACGACGTTTTTGGTGATGGTTCACACAAGTTGGATTTGTTGGAAGGTAGTCATTTTTGCAACATTTTTCATGTTGTTGAGGATTTTTAGCGACCTCGTTCTTTTGATTTATTATCCCTAACTTTTGCCTGACTGTTCCTGTTTTCGAGATTACAGTCAGCGGGATGCCCCAGCTTTCTTAAGCCTCCTTTATAGGTTTTGGCTCAGTGGGCTTTTTTTCTTCTTCTTTTGAGAGATTGACTGCCTATGAGATAAGGAACCATCACTGTCTTTTGATTCCAGAGGAATGCTTTTGATGTCGTTTGTTGTATTATGAACTGAGAGTTTTGCGACTTCAATGCACATCTTTTGAATTAACTGAGAGACTACCCTGCCCCAGGTTTAAATTAAAGGTTTCAATTTGTGTTTAAAAATAGAAAACTCCTACTTCTTTGGCTCGAAGGGGTTGACTAGGGATTATCTTCCTTATAACTCCAGTGTTTAGGATTTGAAAGAAATGCATGTACATCGTTAGCAAGGTCTGTCCAAAAGCATACTGTATGAGATTATGGCATTGTTTCGTCATCCTCCTTCTAAAGGCTTGTAACTTTTAGCAAGAGTTGAATGAGTAAAAAGCATAGTTTAAATGTAATTAAAATGATTGGATCAAATCAAAACAAAGATATGCAATGCATTAATGAAACAAGGTTTGGCATTAATAGATAATTGTTTGAATAACAAAGATATTACAACTTGAAAATTCAAATGAAACAAAAACAATCTCAATGATTCGGAATAGGAGAAATGATTTTGTTTGGAGTCTTCGGAGGGTCAAACTTGATCTCCTTGGCATCAATCATGTCTTGGACCTTGTTCTTCAGAGCCCAACAGTTGTTTGTGTTATGTCCCGGACTGTCAGAGAGGTATGCACAACTTTCATTGGGATGATAGGTAGGAGCGGAAGTATTTGGGTTCCGGAGAGGAGCCCTTAATGTAATCAGCTCTGCCTCCAACAGGCGTTGTAGCGCTTGACCCAGTGACATGTTGATCCTAGTGAATTGTCTTTTAGGCGCGATCTCCTTACGCTGATGCCCCTGTCTTTATTGAGCAGGCGTAGGATTAGAGATCAAGATTTCTCCTACGTATTGGTCATGATGACCCTTTTGACCATACACAACGTTGGACTCTTTCTTCCCATTGTAGGGCTTTTTCTGAGCATCAGAAGGTGTAGCTTCTTGAATCTTCCCATTTTTGATGCCAGGTTCGACCCTTTCGCCGGTCAGTATTAGCTCGGTGAATCCAGCTGAAGAGCTTCCGATCAAGTGTTTGAAATAGGGACCAGACAAAGTCCCAAGAAACATGTCCACCAACTCCCTATCAGACAGAGGGGGTTGGACTCTTCCAGCAAGATCTCTACACTTCTGAGCGTATTCCTTAAAACCTTCTCTTGTACCCATAGACATACCCTGAAGCTGAGTACGCATGGGAGAAAGGTCGGCATTATACTGGTATTGCTTGTAAAAAGCAGCAGCAAGGTCCTCCCAGTTGCGGATGTTAGCTCCTTCCAGTTGACAGAACCATTCAAGTTGAGTCCCTGAGAGACTGTCTTGAAAGAAATGGATCCACAAGTTCTTATCAGCAGTGTAAGGTTGGATCTTCCTCACATATGACCGGAGGTGTAGCTTTGGACAGGAAGCTCCGTCATACTTGGCAAAGGCAGGTACCTTGAATTTATGGGGAATCACCACCCCAGATGATAGACCCAGATCTCCGAAGTCCAGAACGGGCACCTTCTGTATCTCCATAGCACTCAAGCAGTCTTCCAGTTGTTTGTACTTATCCTCAGCAGGAGGATACTGCTCTTCATCATAGTCCGTCTCGTTGTCGGAGACTTCAAGGCTAGGAGCCCTCCTTTCTTGTGGACTGTCTTTCTCTCCAGATGGGGTGGTCAGATCAACCTCTTCCTGCAGCCCGTTCCCAAACCTGCGTCCAGTATTGAACAGGATGGTCCTCTTTTTCTTCTTCTTCCTCTCTTTCAGAATTAGAGTCTTCAGGTCCTGCTGACCCTTAGCTCGGCTCATGACTAACTCTTGAAATTGGGCATTCTGGGCCTGGAGGGCCTTGATAGCTTGCTCAGTGGAAGGTTCAGTAGACATGATGATTGCTGAAATAAACAGCGAAGAAGATAAGAGACTTGTACTGGGAGACCTGTTATGCAATGATATGTATGATATACGTATGCAATGTTTTCAAGGATCTCGCGGGGTAAACAAGAAACTGTTAGAATCTGAATCTGGTAGTAGGATTGAAGGAACTTCATGTTGCTGAGAGTCCTTCTTCAAGAGTCAAGCTCACCATATCGAGTGGGTCATAGCCACTGACTCAAGTTATCGTTCTTGGATTTCTAGATAACTTTGGCTAGAGGAAAATAAATCCCCTTTGCCCCTTGCTAGCCATTTGATTTACCATAACCTGCATCACAGACCCTTGAGATCCTTGAAATGGTTAAAGAAATGCTAAGACATGATGCTATGATGTGTATGCTATGCGGTTAAGCACAAGTGTGAGGTGATGTGATTAAGCCATGTAATAAATCCAGATTATTGGATAAGGACTGTAAACAAAACCTGCAAGGAAACAATGTTGTCAGATAACAAGAATGTGCAAGTAGTTCAAGTTTGAAGGCACACAAGTCACATATATAGCCTTAAGTTTAGGCTGGCATGGAGTTTAGGAATTACCCTCTTTCAGTTTAGTTGGTTTAAACCTGTCCTAAAAAATAGTAATCGGGTTCTAGAGGATCTCAATATCACTGACTACCCTCAATCAGTCATAACTCCAGCTTAGCAACCTTTTCTTGCGGCCGGAACCATCGCGAGAGTTTAGTCTCAATGAGTGTAGCATACTGCTACTGCTCTATGGCCAAGTTGGTCAGTTTAAGGTTCTAAGGTCAGTTGGTGCTTAATGACTCCTTAGAAGACCCATATTCTCCTCGTTTCAACACAAGGGATATCGGTACAGACTAAGGCGCCACACCAACGTAGCTACTGCTTCATCCGTGTCGGTCTACGCCGGATAGATCCCTCACAGTTTACTGCTACTTACCTAAAAAGGGTACCCCAGATCCGGGTTAGGATCTATAGAACTCCGATACAAGCCCACAAAATTAAAAGCATACAAAGAAATACAATTGAAAACACAAGTGATCTAATCCTAATGTACACCTCACTTATAGAGTGTCCCCAGCAGATTCGCCAGTTCTGTGACCCGTGGGAACGAGAACCGAATGTTTTTGGAATGCTGGTTCGCGTTTGCATTTGTTTTTGAAAAGTGTCGCGGTAAGCAAGAGTCGCCACCGTCTTTTATTTTATCCAACAAGGGAAAGGACAAAAGCACAGAAAATTTCCTTTTCGATATGTTTCTCGGGTTCGGGAGGTAGATTATAGAAAGGGAAGGTGTTAGCACCCTTTCTATCCGTGGTTATCCACGGGCTCTTAGGTACTTGCTCACTATGTTTTAAAAAGGTTTGCTTTTCTTTGTGATTGTGGGTTTTGAAAAGAGTTTTATTTGAAACTTCATTTTAACTCTTGCTTCTGTCCTCAAGAGTGTATGAAGTGTTTTGAAAACTTTGTTCGAAAAGTGTAAGTGTGAAAAGTTTTTGTTTTGTTTTAAAAGAGAGCAAGTACTTAAGAACCTCTACCTACTCAAAAAGGAATTTAATTGTACAAATGTCCTTTAGACAGTGCTATCCCACTATTGAAGAATAGATAGCACCGTTGTTGGAGTTTTCGGGTCAATTCGATTTAAGGGACTTGTGGTCACTAAAGCAACATTAGGACGCTTTAGTGGTAATCCTAATGTCTTAGATCATTTTTTATCGAGGCAACCATTTCGAGGAAACTTATGATCTTGGGACAAAAGGACGACCTCTAAAACATCCTATACTTAATGACCACGTTCGAGGCAACCAAGTGAGGTGTACCCTAAGAGTGGCATGTGCATGTGTCAATTTTCAGTTTATGTTATCTTTGTACATGTTATGGTGAGCTACTGTTGATTTTAAGTTAAGATAGATCTTGCCATGCAATCCTAGTTAGCATATATCTAAACAGTTAATATATGTACAAAAATTTAAAGTGCGGGAATTGTAAATCCTACGCTATTACAAGGCTTTCGGGGAGGGGGATTATTTACATGTCCAAAAATTGGGGAAATAAAAGCAGTAAAGGGTCTTAGTTAAGCTATTACATCCCAATAGGCAATTACAATAAAATAAACGCGCACGAATCTGAAAATAAACTCTAAAAAATTCTAAGAATAAAATCTTTTTGTTGTTTTAGTTTATTTTGGAAAAATAATCTAAATCTATTTAATTTTATTTTTTTGGAAAAATGTTAAGATAATTAAAGGTTAATTTACAAAGTTAATTTAATAGAAAAAGAAATAGCCTAATGTTTTTGTGTTTTTTTATTTTAATGTTAATTAAAAGATAAAAAGAAGTCTATGAAAAAAAAAACAAAAAAATAAAGCGCAGGAGGGATCCTTCGATCCAAGAAAAAAAAGAGTTTCGACCCAGGGAGGGTCCTGGTCCTTTCGATTGGGCCAGACAGTAAGGCGTGAGTGGCCTTCGATCCAGGGAAGAGGATTGCCCTTCGATCATGGAGGTCATGGCTTTCGATCCAGGGATGAGATGCCTCTTTCGATCCAACACGCTAATGGGTTCGATCCAGAGAAGGGCTCTCCTTCGATCTGGGATGTTATACCTGCAAAAGTATGTGAGCGAAACAAAAATGCAAGGCCTGGGTATTGAATCCTAGGCCCTTCGATCCTGCACTTGTTGGGGTCTCTTCAGGCTAAATCTGCAGCAAATGTTAGCACACGAAAAACATGACCTGGGTGCCAAACCCAGGCCCTTTGATCCTGTCTAGGATGGCAAATCTAAGGTAACAACAAGTAATGATGTGTTATGCAAAAACAAGGTTGGATAATTTATCCTCTCTTACCAGTAGATTGGAACTTCGATTTGGGCAATGGCTGGATGAATACCTTCGATCTGGGATTTCTGGGCGTGGAGGTGTTCGCTGGGTGGCAGCTTTGGCTTGTGAAAGGATTGGGTATGGCTTCCTGGAAGTGCTGATGACTTTTGGCAGCGTAACTCCAATGCTTTTTATTCTCCTGTTGAGTTTTGTGTGTATAATTTTCGTGTGTGATTTTTCGTGTCTATGATTTTCGTCCCCCCCCTGTAATGTGTATGTTGGCCCTGTATTTATAGCGGTGTGAGAGTGCAGTAATGGTAGGAGACAACCATCAAATAGGCCATTAAATGCCATGAGACAAGAAATGGACACATTAAAAGTTTTCCTCTTTTGAAACATTTGTGTCTCTTGAATGAACCTGGACGCTTTTGACTTGAGTGCCCTCTTGATGACCTCCTTCGAATGGGCTGATGGCACCCTTCGAATGCTCCCTTTCGAATGGGCTGATGACCTCCTTCGAATGCTTTTCGAAAGCTTCTTCGAATGGACCCTTTGAATGCCTCTTCGAATGGACCTTTTGGAATCCCAATCGAAGGACACTGTTATAATGCCAATCGAAATACTTGTCCATAATGCCAATCGAAAGGCTCCTTCATAATGCCAATCGAAATGCTTCTTCAGAGTGCCAATCGAAATGCTCCTTCAGAATTCCAATCGAAGTGCTCCTTCAGAATTCCAATCGAAATGCTTCTTCAGAGTGCCAATCGAAATGCTCCTTCAGAATGCCAATCGAAGTGCTCCTTCAGAATGCCAATAGAAATGCTTAAAGCACCACTCAAAAAAATTTCTTTTTCCTTAGGCAAGGGTTTGTGATCAACCATGCAGGGGGAAGACTTTGGAAAACATGAGAGGGCAAATTTTGGGGTGCAACACTTTCCATATTGGTTATCTGCTGTGCTGGATTATGGTTTTCCATGTTGGGTGGGTGTTACTATTAAGGTAAAAGGCCCAGTACCCAGGCCAGAGTGCATTAGGACACTAGGAATAGAGTGGGGGCATGACGGCTATAGGACATGGTCCAATTAGTGCAGTCATGTCATATACCGCGCTCGGATGAGGTTCAAATGGATTACTATCGACACCCACGTCTGTGGGTAAGGCGATAGCACTTTCAGGCGGACCCATGATTTTGAGTTACCTTTGACCTATCCTGACCTAGTTTTCACCCGTGAGAGGGGAGGGAATATGATCTTTATAGGTACAGGTGGTGACTATGTTCTGATGGTGACTGTTGTGTTCTATTGGTGGCTATGGTTATTTGGTTATATTCTGGACCTTTGATCTTGATATATTAAACTTGGCCAGGGATTATACGACGGTTATTCATGGCACTCGGTTCCATTATATTCTGAAATAGGTGCCGAAACTTTGACCCTGTGATATTCAGACTATTCAGCAGATTTATACATCATTTACTTAGAGTATTGTACAATTGTTATGCTGAACTTTTGAACCTATGTTATTGCACCTTACATCATAGCATGTTTATTTTACATTAAAAAAAGGAAATGTGAAAGATTGTATGCAAAAAAAATGTTTGAACATGGCATTGCATCCGCTCATTCACCTCATGCATCTTCATGCATCTATAGCAGGTACTCGGAAGGTACTCAGAATGGGGAATCCTTATTCAGACTCAGTATTTTCTTTTCAGAACTGTAAATCTTGGCTTCTCCCCACTCTGTGATCGGATTCAAGATATGGAGCAAATTCGTGGGGAATTGGACTAGATGAAAGAACATATGGGATTTTTGATGTTAGATATGCAGGACTTGGTATGTGGGCAAGAACTCCTGAGAGAGGAGAACACTCAGTTGAAGGCTCAATTGAGTTTGGTTATGGAAATTTTGGGGATAATGTTGAAGAAAGAAGATGGTTTTATACCTACTACAATAGCCATCACCACTCCTCCCCATAACCTGGGGACTCTTTCCAGTTAGGGAGTATCTCCTCCACAACCTTGCATTCCAGGATCTTCCCATCTGCAATCAGTTGTCGTTTCCCAAGAGGACCCAAAGTGTAAATTCCGTCAGCAGAGGCCAAAACAGCCTGAACGACTGTTTGATCCTATTCCAATGTTGTATGCACAATTGCTTCCTCCCCTGCTAGAATTTCATTTGGTTAAACTCCGAATCTTCACTACACATGAATGGCTCCCTCATGGCTTTGACGACAATGCTAGGTGTGAATTTCATTTTGGGGCACCCGACCATGATACTGAAGATTGCATAGCTTTTAAGCACCAAGTCCAAGACTTGCTTGATGTAGGTAAAATTCTCTTCACTCCCGAAGGTCTGAGCGTGCAAGTCAATCTTATGCCAACTGCTACAATGAATAGGGTTACACCTTATTCTCTTCAAAGTTCTATCTCACGACCGAAGTCACGTCATCTACAACCTATAATTCCAGAAAGTTCTCACCAACATCCGTTTACAAGTTATGAAAATCAGTTGGTTAATCAAAATCAGAATGTTCCTCATGTTCATCCAGCTCAGTGTGCTCCTCAGCAGCAAACCTATCAACAGAGATGTATGCAACAAGGTAAGCAAAGGGATATGAAGCCAAAGATAGTGTTCGAAATTGTTCCCATGGCTTACGGCCAGTTGTTCTCTCAGTTGCTCAAGCTTTCCATGGTGGAACCCAAGCCACTGAAGCCTGTCATTCCTCCTTAGCCTATGGATTTCAATCCTAATGTGCAATGTGATTACCATGTTAGGGCACTAGGCCATTCCATTGAAGACTGCAGAACTTTCAAAGAAAATGTGCAAGACTTGCTTGATGTAAAGGCTATCAATTTCGGGCTAGCCAGTTAAATTTGAAGTATCCTTTGACTCAGTAAATGTCAAGACTGCCAGATCATCATCTGAAGCAACAAGTACATACGGAGACTAGTCTCCTCAACGTGGAAATTTATAGTTTCATTTGCAATTCTCATTTGTGATCTTTCTTGATTTGGTTCAGTACTTTCTTGTACGCAAAATTTGTTTATTCTTAAATATTAATCATAATGCATTGAATATGTTTGTCTTGAATAAATCAATTCGTATTCACTCATTAATGTTTTACTTTGCGTTTTGGTACTTAACTCTTGTTAAATAAAGCAAAATACCTCTGGAGGGAGAATGATGAGAAATATACCAAAATTCTCAAACGGTATGCTTTCGAGTAAAACCTTGTTGACGATGTACAAGCCTTGTTTCAATTCCTAAACACCAGAGATTTAAGGGAGATAGACCCTCGTTAAACCCTTTAAGCTTTGAAGTAGGAGTTTCTCTTCTTGTAAAAAAAACCCTCACATTTAACCCGGGGTAGTGTAGTGTTCAGTTATTCTGATTGAGCGTTCAAAACTCATCAAGAGTGCGCATCAAAGGATACAACAATGGTTGTCCATAAAAAGGCTGAGGAAGGTCAAAACCGTAATGGTTAATATTCATCTACCATAAGTGTGCATCAAAAAATGATGATACCATAATGGTTATCTCTCGCACATCAAGAGGTTAGCAGACGATGATACCACAATGGTTATCTCTCATCTACCAAAGACTCAGGAAGCCATAATCACTTCCAAAGTCGAAAATGACTTAAAGTCACATGACTGGTTCAGAAAAAATTGAAATGGGCAAAATTTAGGGAAAGCGAAAAAGAGAGAAAAAAGTCGTGTGATCAAACACCAATAATGAAAGAGGTGAGTAACTTCCATGTCCAAAAAACCTCATTTGACTCCTCAGCCATTGTAAACTCCTTTTGAGAGATGAATGCTCGTATTGGTTTAACTGAATTTAAGACTGGAGAACATCATGAAGGGGGTGGGCACCAAATAATTTTGAGCCTTAAATCCTTTTTTTTCTTCTTCTAAAAACCATGAACCTGGCCGCGTTACAACCCTTAAAAGTCCCAACTGAAGAAGGGGTTAATTCGAAAGCAATACTGTAACGAGAGTACGATAACCCGACTCCTAGGAGGTTTGCTAATTTTGTTTGAGTTGGTATCACTCCATCTTTTTACTATCTTTTGTACAAAATTTCTCGATGTTTCAATATCTTTTCAATAAAAGTTTTTAAACTTAAAGACAAACATGAGATTTGAATTAGAATTATTATTCTTAGAATAAACATTATTTGCATATGAACAAGTTCTTAAACATCAAGTAAGCCTACATAATGAGCATCAGATCAAAGTTTGATTATCTCAAGGGACAAATTGCTTTAGGATACCGTTGAAAGTTAAATATTTTTAAAGATGATCTTAATCTGGGGAAAAATTCTATTGGTTTTATTGGATGAAAGAATACCAGTTTGAGAAATGGTCTGAAACAGATGGCAAAAGTGATTATCCAGAAGTCTCTATCGAGCAATGGTGCATTATTTTCAATTGGTCCCGAGGGACGTTTTGTCTTCAAGTATCCGTTGCAAAACGAAGTGGTCCAAGTTGAGAAGTATGGTTATGAAGTAGCATACTTTCAAGACATAAGTCGACTACCCTAAGGTTGTGTTGTCTCTAAAACTCTGTGAACTTCTCATTTCTCCCCGAGCATGAGACCGAGAAAAGGTTTTTCGAGACTCTGTTGAGAAGGGGCAAGCATGTTGAATACTCTGTTGGGTAAGTGTTCGACCAATCTGAGGCACTCAAGTCGAGATTTGATCCCTCAAAGTACATTTAAAATGGGGCAGTTATGTCGAGATTTGACAAATCTCTCTGAGAATTCGTTGATTAGAGGAGAATATTTTCAAAATCTACAGATGCACGAGAATTCACTCAAGCATGGTTGAAACTGTTTCCAACTTTGGTCAGCCAATAGTCGTATGCTCAAAAGTTTATAACACTGGGTTGTTTATCTTAATGGTATATATCTCAGAAAGTCTTCTCGAGGCAATTTTCTTCAAAAGCCTTATAGACTGGGGCAAGAAATTATGCAGGGGAATTTTCTCCTCTTCAAGGGTTGATCATATTGAGTCTAGGCACGGGCTAAATGATTTGTGAATTTGAAAAGCATGTCGGGAAGTCAAGATCGTTATCCTCGGATCATCAGAGACTTAAGTCCATTTATTGATGTTCCTTCATCAAGAAGTCGGGATCGTTATCTCCAGTTGAAGTGTGGATTATTATCCTCAGTAGGATACGAGAAGTAACACAAAGATCATTTGAGGTTGTTTACCCGTACAAGACGTGATGAAAATGTCATTTCTTAGGAGGACGCCTCTCCCCAGTAAAAGAGCCGCTGCTACTTGACAAAAAATTTGTCTGCTAATGGGTTTCTCTTCAGAGATCTTTATTCCCCAACAAAGCATCCTCAGTTCTCTGCAGGAGGAGAATGGATCTTCCCCCCAGAAATTTAGAATTTGTTTGAAGTCGAGATGATTTCTTTTCAGTGGACTGCAATTTATTTTTGCAGCATCTTCTCTAAACTCCACTCTTTAGTGGAGTTCCTCCTTGGAGTTGACATGATGAAGTTGTAATCTTGCATCATAACATTTACCCAATGGTTGGTAGTTCGAGTTGTTTATTTTTCAGTGAAGTTAGTTATTCCAAACAGAGGAATATTATCGTAATTTCTCTTTTTTACAAGCATTGTTGGTCTTTTATGACAAGAAGCATACCAGCAAACGAATCAAGAAGGGTCTGTATGTGACCAACATGAGAATTTCTGTAGAATTGGATCCAATCTCCCCAGTGAATGCTTACTCCCACTCAAGACAAAATCATTCATCCTCAGTGAAGGCGTACTATTGCCCAGACAGAACTTCTTATCTCCAGTGAAAGTAAACCCGTGTGTAATCCCCGCTGAAGTCAGCATTCATGATAAGAGTTTATTTAAGAGTTTATCCCTTTTAGAGGGCTGATATCCAAAGAAGTGCATTTCAGCATGATTCTATACAATCTTCTTCTTCAGTGTAGTCTACTCCATGTCGAAGAATCTAGGAAAGATCATATCATTGGATTGTATACCTTTGTTATATCCCCTTGAAGCCGATACTCTGTGACTCTGTGGTTAGAATTTATCTCCCTAGGGAAGCTTACCCCCTATCAAGTATTCTTGAAGAGATGTATGATCGGTATGCTTATTATGCCCAATAGAGTAAGTCTCCTATTTTTCTGGAGCGTCGTGCATAGACAAATGTCGTTTAAGGCTTCTTTTACCCCCAGTGATGGAGTATTGTCGAAATATTTCCTCGGTGGAGTTCTGAACCTCAAGCTTATAGTTCAAAGACACACTTATTTTCCTCGAGTGAAGATTGTTACCCTCGACGGTAGTATCCCCCGTGTGGCTTGGGTATATTCTTTTATTCAAGAATTTCTGTGATTCCCCATCCGAAGTCACTTTTATTGAGGATTTACATCAGAAGGTCCCAGTTCCAAGCGATATTCTCTTTATCCTTGGAAGAAGAAGATGTTGGATTTTACCCCATGGAAGTTAGGAGTTGGATCAGAGTTCAAAGTTCTCTCTAAACTGCAATGTATTTTTGTAGTATTTTCCCCAGCAAAGGCGTACTCTCGCCCGAGTATTCCTCCTTCCTCACTGTAGTCTATTTCTTCCCAGGTTTTCTCAGAAGAATTGTTTTATACACTAACCGAAGATTTTGGTATAATTCCCTTGAAGTCGACATTCTATGGCTTCCCCAGTGAGGTTTGCACTTGTTCTCCCCATGAAGTATGCGCTCTCCTCTTCAGTGAAGTGTGTACTCCCTCTCTCTTAAATGTGTTTTGCCTATACCATAGTTTCTGTTCACGAGAACGATTATCATCCCCAATGAAGAAATTTCTACTCCCCAGTATAAGAGGCAGACTTTATCCTCAATTAAAGTCGAATTTCGAGGACCTGCCGAGGTAACTGGTTTGTTATTCCCCAGTGGGACAAGTTTCTTTCCCTAGTGGAGCGAGTGTCATGTATCCCCAGTGTGGTGTATATGGGAGTTCCAGTCATAACTCTTTCATCCCCGGTGATAGAAAATTTCGTTGAGATATCCCCAGGGGAGTTTTTGTCCTAGGATGTTTGGTTCTTCCCCTGAAGAATTCTTACCCCACGACGGTTTTACCTGAGTATAATTATTTTTATTTAAGAATTTCTATACTCCCCTGTAGAAATTATCTTCGTCAAGAAATTTTACGCCAGAAGTTTCCATCCCTAACGAAGCTCTCCTCTTTCTAACAAAGGATAAAGATTTTTGTTCCCTAGGAGGTTGGGAGATTGATCAGAATTCAAGATTTTCACTGGACTGCAATTTATTTTTGCAGTATCCTCTCCAAGAAGTTACTTCTCTGTTATTATCAATCTTTAGAGGTTGTGGTTCCGAATCTCGGTTCCCCATTGAAGTTCAAATTTCCTTTTCTCTACAGAAGATCATATGTGCAAGAATAATCATTCGGAAGTTTATTGTCTTCTCAGCAGCCGATTATTGACGTGCTTTCCCCAGTGCATTGCTAAACATGCATCATTACATTACATCTACCAAAACACGTAGCATTTTCATTGTATGGATAATTACGCTATAAAAAATTTCAAGCATGCATAAGTATAAGCCAATAGTGTTCACCTTTGGTAACCGGATTGTTATGCGCTCAGATTTGAGTTATCTCCACAGCAAGCCTAGAGTGACTCTATTTTGTTTCCCCAGTGGAGTCTGTTTGATTTACCACCAGTAGGGTCTTTGGTATTTCCCATTTTCCCAGTAAGTCATGGTTTTCTCTTGCCCTTGCAAGCATTTGGTTATTTTACCCGTGTTTGCCTTTGCCGTTAGAGTGTGAGTAAGAGTCGGCGTATAACCTTTCTTGCTTCTCAAGTATTTGAGTATCCATACTTGGTGTGTGGTAATTCAGCTAATTACCACTTTTGAAGAATTACACCCTGCCTTTGGCCCGAGGGATTTTTTAGTTCTTGCGTATTTGCAAACTTATAAAGCCCAACGCGTGTTGGCAATCCTTGCTTAGAGTCCCTACAATTGGTCTCTTTTTTCTAATCACAAGTCCGCCTTTGACCGGCATTCTATTTGGGTTCAATACATATGGGAATCCCCAGTGAGTTTGTGGTTTGCGCTTGCCCTTGCAAGCCTTTGGTTATTTTACCCGTGTTTGCTTTATCGTTAGAGTGCGAGTAAGAGTTGGTGTATAGCCTTTCTTGCTTCTCAAGTATTTGAGTATCCATACTTTGTGTGTGGTAATTCAGATAATTGCCACTCTTGAAGAATTACACCCCGCCTTTGGCCTGAGGGATTTTGTAGTTCTTGCGTATTTGCAACCTATCGAAAGCCCAACGTGTTTTGGAAATCCTTGTTAGAGTGTGTTTTGACCGGTGTCGTACCCCAAATTTACCCCACCCTTACGATCATAATTTCAAGATAGAAGAAACATTTATTTAAGGATGGTACAACAATGTCTGACGGTCCATTCTTAAAATTCAAGCCATTCAGGGGACGTACTTTAATTCGGGAAATGAGGCTTTCTAAATCAGAAAGACTCATTTATCCGTTCATGAGGCATGTTGGCCAATGGCCCATGCAGTTCGAAAATAAGAATTATTCAAGTAACTATAAGGTACTAAATTATTAAATAGAAAAGAGAGGAGGTGAAATTTCAATTAAAATACCATGTGGTATGACTCGTC
Source organism: Vicia faba (assembly GCA_948472305.1). Taxonomy (NCBI): domain Eukaryota; kingdom Viridiplantae; phylum Streptophyta; class Magnoliopsida; order Fabales; family Fabaceae; genus Vicia; species Vicia faba. Next base: position 208,552,806 of record OX451738.1, on the reverse strand, counting down.
TATCCCATTTCATGTTGGTCTTTGAATAGCAAAAAAAAAAAAAGGGGGTGTAGTTATAGAATTGTAGGCCCATTGTGTTTTCAGCAGCCCATTTGTTGTTTTGTTTTATTAAATATTTTAAAAATCACTTATTAGAAGTTGTTTAATGTAAGAAGATCTGTTTTAAAGGGTCAGCTATTGGGCCCGGTTCGCGCTAAAAAATGTTGGTCGTGTTAAAAGAAATTTATTGGTGGACAAAAATGCTTTTGCAAATATAGCTCAGAAGCCCAACTCGGTTTAAGCAAAATTAGGCCCATTAAGTTTTGTTAAAACTAATATATTTTTTGATTTCGTTATTTGCTGTTAAACTTTATAATAACATTAAATATTATTCGATTTATTTATTAAGTTTTGTTTAAACAACTAGCATTGGATTAGAGAAAAGAAAATAGGCCAATTGGGCCTAATTGCACAAAAACGTTTTGCTGTGAACAAAAGAGTAATGTTGCTCTAAACAAAAAAATGATGTTGTTGGGCTCAGTAAAAAAATTATAATGCAAGGCCCAAACTAAAAATAATGAACTAATGCAAAGACCCAAATCATGAACCAACTGTATCAACCAACCAAAAAAACATGCGCGTTTTCAATTAGAAGAGATACTGTACAAGTCATCCCAAAGTATGCGCATATCTTATCCATTAACAAATACTGTGCAGATTAATAAAATCAAATCTTTCTTTTACAGTTCAAAATATAAATATACCAAATCAAATCTATAATTTAAATCTCAGAAAATACAGAATCGATTACACATAATCAAATTGTTACAGTACATAACCTAAAATCTCCAGTTCATTCAATCAATCAATTACAGCAAAAATCAAATCCCTAATTGATCTAATTTCCTAAATCTAAGACAAACAAATTGGTAACGACAACTTTTCAAAACCCTAAAATCTAACCCTAAACTGATAACCTATAAATACAAGAGAAAATAGATACAGAAGGGGGATTTTTTGTTGACTGTGAAGAATTCTGTGAAGAGCTTGAATAACAGAAGAGAAAGAAACTCGAATCCGGCGAGGAGATCGAAGCAACTGCGAGCCAACGCCGTTGAAGCAGAGAAGGACGATTGGGGTTTCGTTGTCTAAAACCACAATTGTCGCTAATAGCCGCCTTCAATCGCTCATTATTACCTTCAATCGCCTTCGGAGCCTACAAGGTCAAGGAAGCGTTTAGTACAAAAATCGGGAAAAACAAAAATCAGCAAAGGGTAAAAATCATTTAGCTTTAATTCTCTTTTTTATGTTGGTGTTTTGGGGGTTTGATTCGTGATGGGGGGTAAAGCGCTGGTAGCCGCCACGATGATGGGAAGGTGAGGGTTAGATAATTAGGTATTGAAAGGGGGAAAATGTGGTGTACGAGAGAAAGAAGAAAGATTGAGTCACTGTAAAAAATGAAAATTGAATTAAAACAATTTTAATTATCCATAGCAATCTGATACACACGCGCCCAAAGTAACTAATATAATCCCTCATGCTTATCTGCTTGATGTTGATCAGATGGCCATCTGGCCAAGTCTGTACCGTATTCGTCTACGCCCTCACGCACATAATCACATAGAACCTCTCCCAAACACTTGGGCCTAAGCTCGTTTCTTATTCGCACCCCCGTTAGGCTGTTTTACTAAAATTCAAAACAACTTTACACCCCCCTTTCAGAACTATTTTGGGCCTAACCCAGTATTCCTTTAGACACCCCGACTCTTTTACTTAATAAATAGAATTATAACAACCCCCCCCCCCCCCCCAGATTTAACTAATTTATTTATTTATTTTTGTATTATATTATATATATGTTATTCTCTTTTATTATTATTATAATTACTTATTTCTTTTCATAATTAATTATTATTATTATATTTTATTTACTATTTAAATATTATTATATCATAATAAATTATTTTCGTAACAAACTAAGCTAATCAATTGTTTTTTGTAAAAGGGTTTCAAACACATTTTGACTTACCGCGCATTTAGTCAAAATCTCCGCAATCACCATTCCAGACCAATGTGAGAGGTGATTTAAAATATGTTTGCAACCCCCTAAAAAACACCAACCTCATACGAACTACAAATTGGGACTCTGATTCCTCATAAGAGGATACGTAGGCATACGATAAAAAATCGTAGCGAGCTCTCCTATTAAACATTTAAGACACTTTTCCTCCTAGTTAAAACTTAAAACCCTGTTTACCCCAAACCTAAACCTAAAACCTAATATCCTTGTGAACAAGGTAGATGAAGGGTACCTAATACCTTCCTTTTGTCTAAGTGATTCCGAAACCTAGAATATATGTCTGCGACTTAGGGTTTTCTGTTAGATTCCCTTCCCTAGGATAAAAACTAATAGTGGCGACTCTGATTTAAAAAACCAGTCGCAACAGCTGGAGACTCTGCTGCGGACTCTCCTTAACCCTAGGTTTTAGGTCTCTTTTGGGTTTTATTTTTATTTATTTATTTGCATTAATTTATTTATTGCATTTTTTTATTTCTTGTCTATTTTTCTTTATTATTACATATTTACTATGTCGCGGGTTTTTATTTCAAAAATATTTTCAATAACCCTTAAAAAGAAGGTTCGTCTATTAGCTTAGGGGGTACATCACCCCTATGAGTTTATGTGACGACTTCTCCTAGAGTCGGTGAACTTACGAAAAAGGAATACTTATCGAGAGATATCCTCTTGACAAGTAGGACTTTGGAAGGTCACCCATGACTCTTTGTAACGACCTTAACTTAAAATCTCATGACGAGACCTTTCACGGCTTTTAGACGAAAGCTTCAGTCCGTAAAGAGGCTCCATCTAAGGGAGGCCCTTGTGCCTTTTCCCTCTGGTGTTATTCATGATACCCTTAAGGAAACCACCTTCTAGGAGGGTAGATTTACTGTATAGCAAAATTAAGGAGCCTACCTTATAGGGGTACCCATCACAAAAACCTGTCACAAAACCCCGTTACTCAACCTAACACTTATACATTCATGCATTCACATATATCTCATATTCATCATTTGTTTCTTTTACTCGTCTTATTCACAGGGTACAAAACAAAAGATAACAAAATCAATACCTTTGGTGATTATCTTAAAAATGGATACTAGAGGGAAACAACTTGTCCGCGTCAATGCCTTCAAGCCTGACATTTCTGAAATCAAAACTATAAAGGGGAAATTATCTGAGAGAGCTCTGAAGATGTACGCTCGCCACTATGGGGATACCCTTGACTTGACTAGAGTAGAGGTCTAAATGGATGAAATCTCTACCCTCATTCAGGTTTATGACCCTCCATTAAGATGTTTCACTTTCCAAGAGTTCCAGCTAGCATCGGCTCTGGAAGAATTTAACAGAATTCTGGATTTTTCCAAAGAAAAGGCCTATGTAGGTATTGGACAAACGGTTGAAGTCAAAGTTTTGGAAAAAGGCTTAGGGATCCCTTACCCTGAGTTAGTGTAAAATTACCAAAGAGAAGGTTCGATACAAGGAATCAAAAGGATATACTTGGAAGCTAAGGCACTTGAATTTTCTAATTATAACTAATGGGAATTTTGTGCTGATTGTTTAGGGATGTTGGTATTTGGTGTAATTTTATTTCCTCGGACTGTGGACTATATTGACCCTGCGGCCATTAGCATATTTTGGGGGGTCCGAAAGTCTTTAATACAAATCCTAATCCAGCTTTTCTTGTTGACATTTATTACACTTTGCATATGATGTACGAAAAGAGAAAAGGCATGCTAAATTGTTGCATCCCGCTTCTATATACTTGGTTCATGACTCATGTTTACAAAGAAGACTATATGATCCCAGACTTGACCACACACGAGTGGCTGCAGAAATTAAGGTATCTCACTGCAAACTCTATATTATGGTATGCAAGGAAGCTGGATATTGGTGATATCACTATTAGTTGTGGGGATTTTCCTAATGTCCCTTGATTGGATCGTGAGGCTGTATTAATTATAACCCTACTTTGGCCCTACGACAGTTAGGGTATCCTTTGGAAGATAAACCTTTGAACGAACAACTCCAACCATTTACCATCCACAACATGGGTATAGAAGACCAAGGGTTGCTCAACAAGGTTATTCGAGCTTGGAACAACGTTAACAAGAGGAAAGCCGAAAGGAATAATACCATAACAAGAGAACCCTACACCAGATGGGTCCGAGATAGGGTGAGAATTATCAAGCTGCCATTCGAAAAAGATCCAAAGTATAAATCAGAGGTCCCAAAGGTAACACCTATATCTTGGGAAGAAGTCGGCAATTTGAAAAGCACCTTAAAGCAAGCTGAAAAGGAAAAAGAAGCATTGGAACTCAACCTCCTCAATCTGACCAAAGGACGAACAAATTGGGAGAGGTCAAAAGGAATTGGAGAAAGAAAGTCTCAAATGAAAGCGTACAACTGAAGGGCTGTTGAGTGCAACATTCAACCTAGATTCTCACAACCAAAAGTTAGAAGAGGCCGCCACTGAAATCGGAAGGTTAACCAAATGGTACGAAAAGGCAACACATGACAAGAAGGTGCTGAAGGAAAATCTAAGAGCCCAAAATCAAAGTTTGTCACAAGATTCCTTAGATCAAGAAGAACAAGTAAAGTACCTCACCACTGAACTTCAAGACAGCCAAGAATCAGAGGTTAAAGCACGCCTTGAAAGGATAGAGACAGAGAAACTCCTGACTCAGAGAACTTAAGAATATGAGCATGTGTGCTTAGAGCTGCAGGGTATCCAAAAAGATTGCCTCATCCAACAAAGGCTTTATACATAAATGAGGGGTGAAAAGATGTATTGGGAAGAACAGTATACCAAGATCGCCCAAGCTGGAAGAGATAACCATAAGATAATCCCACATCTTTATCAGGAATATAGGTACTACAAAGACAAACATGAAAAGCTCGTCTTCCTAGCCAACAATCTCGTCGAGGATATCCCTAGAAGTTTAAGAGATGCAGAAAGTGTAATGGTTCCTCTTCCGAAGGATGTTGAAGACTTTCTCCAGCTTTTATAAGTAATGGTTGATGGCTTCAGAGCACACATCCGCATGCGCACCTAGAAGATTTAGTTCCCTTTATTTATGTTTACGCAAACAAGTTTTGATTTCAAGTTGTAATATTTTTCAATATCTGGATTATGTTACTTTCAATAAAGGCATTTTGTTTCCCTATCTCGATGGCGTGTCTATTTTAAAGCTAGTCACCAAGTAAAATAATAACCAAAATAAAAGCATGTACCCATGTGAATAAGACATTTAAAACAAGAAATCATTTCATTTTCATGCACATACGTTCACACGCATGCATTTAGAAAACACTTGTATGTCATATCAAAAATCATCTTTTTAAAAATCTCTCCAGTTAAGCCATTGGTAGAAGAAGACCACCACCTCCTTGGCCTCCATATCAAACAAGGGCCCATCAACAAAAAGAAATGGAACAAAACAAGGAGACTCAGGTTGTGTTCAAAGAGGATCTCGACCAAGTAAAGGGTGATGTAAGTTCAATGAAAGGATATTTGAGTCAAGTTCTTCTAGCTTTGAAGAACATTATTGACATGCAGGACCATATTACTAGGGTAGCTTTTGAAGAGGTAGCCTAAACCATTGGTGCATCGAGCGGTCACTAACCAAGGAAAGAGCCAGAAGCAGGACCCAAAAAGTCCGTCATGGCCCAACAAGAAGTTGAAACTGAAGGGTTCGTCCCACCGCCATCAAAAGCGGGGGCATCACATACCCTACAAATTCCAACCAATAATGCAGACAACTACCTAGACTTGCAATACGGAGATCACGACCCAGAGGATGCTCACCGGGAACCCTTAAAGACGATTGGTACTCATGCTATTGATAATCCACTGGTAGTAAATCAGTATAAAGCACTGGAGGAAAGGTTAAAAGCTGTGGAGGGTTTTGATGCTTTCAAAGTAGACGCTCTCGAAATGGGTCTAGTTCCTAATGTGGTGATTCCGCTAAAATTCAAAGTATCCGACTTTGGAAAATACAAAGAGCTCACTTGTCTAAGGAATCATCTTCGTATGTATTACAAGAAGATGCATGCCCATGCCCACGACCAGAAGCTTATGATTCACTGTTTTCAAGATAGCCTGAGTGGGCATCTTTAGACTGGTACATGCAATTGGAGCGAACACATATTCAAACCTGGGAAGATCTTGATAATGCTTTCTTGAAGCATTAAAAATATAACCTGGACATGGCTCCCACTCGCATGAAACTCTAGAATTTGTCCCAAAAGAAGGAAGAATCCTTCAAAGAATATGCTCAAAGATGGAGGGAGATGGCATCCCGTGTCCAACCACCACTGCTGGAAAAAGAACTAGTAGACACGTTCATGGGAACCTTGCAAGGGCTTTATTACAAGAAGATGGTTGGATGTGTCTCTTCGTGATTCTCAGACCTAGTGACTATTAGAGAAAGAATCTATATTGGGTTAAAGAGTGGGAAGATATCAGGGGGATCATCAAATGCTCCCTACAATTCAAAAAGACCTACATCAAACTTCCCAAGGAGAAAAGAGGGATAAGTCAATGTTATATCCTCACAACCAAGGGCGCCACAACCATTGGTGATCCCACAAGGACAAAGGCAAGACAGATTTAAAAGGCCACCCAAAAATTTTGATCCACTCCCCATGCCACCAATCCAGTTATTATAACACTTGGTTAAGGCATCCTTGGTGGAAATCAAGCCTCTAGCTCCTCCAGTCGGGCCACTCCCGCAAAGATATAATGTCGACACCAGGTGCGAATACCATGTTAACTCTCCGGGGCACGCCATAGAACAATGTTGGGCATTTAAGCATAAGTTTCAGGATTTGTTAGAATCTCAAGACATCACCTTTGAGAAGCCTAACATCAAATCAAACCCTATGCCTTCGCATGATGGGCCAACAATAAATGCAATTGAGGTGGTCACTGACTTGGGGGCAACCATAAAGACAAAAACCCCTATCAACTTGTTGAAGGAATATGTGTTCGAATGTGGATTCTTGTTAGAGCATAATGAAGCTTTTGAAACAACTCTGCAAAAGCTAGTGGATCAGGGGATAGTCCAATTAGCACTATACCCTGAAGAAAAATATGTAGCTACAATTGGAGGAAAGAAGCCACTGGTAATCCCCTGCCAAGGCCCAAATTTCACGATGAAAACTCTAGTGATCCTGTGGGAAGAATCAACAGAGATTACAAGAAGGGAACCTAAGAAGGCCCTCCTAATACCCGCCATTCCAAAAGCCACAATGGTAATTATGGGACCGTCACCTATCCCTTATGAAAGTAACAAGACAGTGCCATGGAGTTATGACTCAGCCGTGTACATTAACAGAGTGAAGTAAGAAGGTGAGCCCTCACCAAGTCAGGGACCTGCAATTTCAAATATAGCAGGGACATGGGGTATGACCCGAAATGGTCGAATTTTTGGAGCTGAACTATCAAAATAGACGGATGAGACTCCAATAAAGGACAAGGGAAAAGCAGTGATTGATACAAATCAAGAAGCAGAACCTCCAAGCAAAAACATTATCGATCAAGAGGCAGAATGTAACACCCCTTCTAATAAACCCCAAATTAACGATATAAATAAACTCAGAAAATAAAATTGCACGGAAGGAGTGTCACAACATCAATTCACATATTCAATAAAAACGGACATGACATATTCGTCACTTTAATTATTTAATCACAAAATACGTTCATGACATATACTTTCTTTTTCGTGCAAATGCAACGGAATCATAATAATATTATCTTCTCCAAAGGAGGAATCAAAATATAAAATTCAAGGCATTAAGCCATATGGTTCATACACCATTCATGTTATCAAGTCATAATATACATACATCATCATATAAGCAAAACAAAGGATTATATACAAGTATAATCCATATACAAAAATATGAGTTCGAATGCGGACACTAAACCCTCAGTGTTACAATCAGAGCATCAACTCGATAACCAAAAAGTAATGGACTGCACGCCTAAATGCATCCGCTAAGTCCTAGTGTCGCGCACTACCATCATCGGTACCTAAACAATGTCGTAGCGAGCATTTTCCAACAGAAGGGTAAGAATTCCAATAAACATAAAGTATGTAATTTAAGCAAATGAAAGGCATTAAATAAAAGGAATCTTACACTTTTTCCAACTCTTGCAAAAACTACATAATATACTCATTTAATCCATTTCACATAATCAACAACTCAAAGAATTCAAACACAATCAATTTCAATTACCAATTAGCACATAATGCATAATATTCAACAACACATAAACTCAACAAAATGTGTATGTGCGACCCGACACAACGACACGACTTATGCATGTGGTATCAATCATCTATTATCCTTCAGATTTACCGATGTCTATCCCTCAAACGGATAATCACAAAAGCCCGTTCCCTAAGCTTGCAGACCCTCACTCTGAGTCTGGGACGAACCACTAGCCTCCACGAGACTAACAGACATCGCCTCTTGACACGACTTATGATGCTGTGTGCAAACTCAACAATAATACATGCAATTAAGACCCCCACTCTGAGCCTAATATACATGCATACCCAACAAATTCAACTCTATGAATTTTCATCAACAATTGCACACAATGCATCAAATAATCATCTCATCACATCACATATTACATTTAGCACCCAAGCATAAAATGTTAAGCACATCATCAACAATTCACAACATACATATACCGAAACAAATATCAAGTATACACATAGCACAAGGTCACTCATCATCTATAAAATATAATCACATAAACATACCACATTTCCATCAATTTTCCATTTAACGATTATATTACAAAAGTGTAATTAACACTAGTATACACATACTATCCCATGTTAATTCAACACTTTTTTCCATAATATAATCTCACGTTTCAACAACTAAATGTTCGGATTTACGCCGATTCGGCTACCATAAAGAATACTCTCGAAAACAACATAATTGGCTTTACAATATTTTAATTAAACATAATTATTCAAACCTAAACTCCATTTCCGGTCACCATCGTAAAATGCCGCATTTTCGACAACCGACATCACCATATTAATCTACACATCCAACTTAGCTACCATCTAAATTTTCATCCAATTCCGGGTAACTAATTATACCGCTTAATTCGGCTAATCGGACCGAACGGTACTATTTTCACTTACTCCTAAGTTAAGCAACTCATCTACAATTTAATTAATCTCCGGTCGTATTCAAAATATCGAGTTTTACCGATTAACCGTAACCCATTATATAATTAATCACACTGTTAATTGTAATATATATTAATATATTAATTAAATTATTAATATAACATAATATTTATAAACCGAACAATGTTATTTCCGGAATCGACATTTCACAACACATTTCAAATTTACAACACATCTACGATTTAATTAATCTCCGATCGAAACTAAAATATCGAATTTTAATGATTAACCGTAACCGGCTATATAATTAATCACATTGTTAATTATAATATATAAATATATTATTAATTATAATATATATGTTCAATGTTACTACTGTAAGAGTGATTCAAATGTGCCCCCCACCTTCTTCTCCATTTCTCTGCTATCACCCATTTTCACCAGAACAGGGAAATTATATTTGCTAACAACAAAAATCTAATTTCCTAAACCGAAAAACCAAAATCAAATGCAATAAAAATATACTAGATGTTTAGAGGAATTCTAACCCTTACCGATTAGTCTCCAGAACGAGCTTTTCGATTGATTCCGATAACTTTTCCCCTTCTCCCAAACCCTAGATTTTCTCTTCTCTTTTCTTCTCTTCTACTACCTCTCTTCCTTCCTAACTTTCTGTTTTTTTTTTGTATTTGTTTTTAACTTACTAACTTTCTTTCTAACTTATATATATACTATACTTTACTCATTATTATATATATATATAATATAAACTAACATATAAATATAAAATTATATTATATATTATATATATTCTAACTTAACATATGTATATATATTAACACACAGATACCCAACAATGTAACATAACCTATTTTCTTTTATAATATAAAACTAATTTATATTATTTTATTAAACTAACTTAATATAACTAAATAAATACTATTATAAATTAATTTTTCACCAATAAATCAAATAATACATATAATAAAATATTTACACATCAAATATAATATTATCGCACAAAAATAGTTATTTTCCGGTAAAACAAATAAACCCAATTAATCACATACCAGACTGAATTACCGACTAAACAATTATTATTTTATTCAAAATAAACATCAACCCGTCATTTTTATAAAATAATAATATAAATAATATTAATTAAAACTATTGGAAATCACATACCGGACCGAGTAGTATACTACCGATTAAGTAAATATAATTTATCAAGATAAATATTATTATATCGAATACTATTTCCTGGTCAAACCGATTAAATCCGACTTTATTTCAAAAGGTCAAATTCCAATAATAATATTATTTCTAATATTATTGCTCCGGTAACTGACTCGCATTAAATCTCCAATTAACCGAATAAAATTCAACTCTACTTGATAATCCGATAACACTTCTCAAACGATACCGACGATCTGATTAATTACAAAACTTCATCTAAATTAAATAATTAATCCTTATTTAATTTAATTAACTAATTAATTAAATTCGGATTGTTACACAGAAGATTTCCTGAAAATAATAAAAAAAAGTGACTACAGAGTGGTGGATCAGCTTCACCAAAATCCAGCGAAAATCTCCATACTCTCACTACTCATCAACTCTGAAGCACACCAGGACTCTTTGATGAAGGTATTAAGTTCAGCTCATGTCGCAAAGGAGATTTCAGCGAATCAATTTGACAACATCGTAGCAAATCTAACATCCGGATCATACCTGTGTTTTAGCCACAATGAATTGCCGCCACAGGGTTGAGCTCATAACAAGGCACTCCATATCACCATGCATATAGGTACTACCCATTTGTCCAGGGTTCTTACTGACACCAGTTCTGCTCTTAATGTGTTGCCAAAGTCAAGTCTCATAAAGTTAACAATAGACGACGTGGTAATGAGACCAAGTTCTACAATAGTGAAAGCGTTGGAAGGTTCTCGAAGCTCGGTGTTAGGAGAGGTGATCATACAATTAAGATTGGGACGCATATATTCAATATCACTTTCCAGGTCATGGATATAGAACCAGCATACACTTGCTTACTGTGGAGACCTTAGATCCATGTCGCAGGGGCAGTCACCTCGACCTTGCATCAAAAATTGAAGTTCCTAGTGGAAGGGAAGTTAATCATAATCGACAACGAGGAAGACATCTTCGTAAGCCACATTGAATCATATAGATATATCAGTTCCAACGAAGACTGTATAGTTACCCCGTTCCAAGCCTTGGAAATTGCTCCAATGGTGACATTACCAGTCAAGAAGGGTAACAAGACTAAAGTTACATCATGGAGAGATCTGCAAACAACTATGGGATGTGATGCCTCTAAACGATGAGGAAAGCTCCCAGAAATTCTTGAGAAGAAGAATCACTTTGGTGTGGGCTATGAATCGTCGAAAGCTACTCTAAAAGGTAAAGCACGTTTCCCTCAGATCCAAGAGACTTTTGTCAACAAAGGAACAGAGCATGGCGGACATGTGGCGATGATATCAAGCAAAATCAATACCAAAAGGGCAACTGACTTCATCAGAGAGGGCGCCCCAGGAGAAGAACTCAAAGGATGGACTGTTGTGGAGACTCCCGAGATATTTTTCTTTCCTAAGTACTGTTTCTTGTTTTTGAAAGAACGTATGTCAAACCCAAGGCATAGGGGTTGCTTGTAAGGGTTTTCCCTGTTCTTGTTTTGGACAATATTTATAATTAATAAAAGTTATATTATGTTTTCAATTAAGATCCTTGTATTTATTTTGCATTTATCTATTAAATTTAAAAATGGCAATACTTTCTCTGCATACACATTTTCAAATTCCCAGACACTAAAATATGCACCAAAACATGATAAATGTGCAGATCCATGTCCAAAATTACCGATAACGTTACTGCTACGACCCGATATGATTTTGATGCTCCTATCAACCAATCCTAAGAGGAAGATGACAAAGATCTTGAACTCTCTGAGGAAATGGCAAGGGAAATAGAGCGAAAGGCTGACAGCATACAACCATATCAAGAGGCTATTGAGACTATTAACCTGGGCACATAGGAAGATCTGAAAGAAATCAAGCTAGGGGTAATGTTGGAGCAGAGCGTCAAAGAAATATATATCAAGTTATTACATGAGTATGTGGATATATTCGCTTGGTCCTACAGAGACATGCCAGGGTTGGATACAGACATCGTGGTGCACAGACTACCTCTCAAATAGGGGTGTTCTCCAGTCAGACAAAAACTCAGAAGAACTCGTCCAGATATGTCCAACAAAACTAAAGAAGAGGTTCTCAAACAGTTTGACGCATGGTTCCTAGGAGTAGTAGATTATCCACCCTGGATAGCTAACATTGTGCCAGTACCCAAGAAGGATGGAAAAATACGCATGTGTGTGGATTATCGAGACCTGAACAGAGCAAGCCCCAAGGACGATTTCCCATTACCCCACATAGATGTTCTAGTGGATAACACAACTCAAGTCTCAGTATTCTCATTCGTGGACGGTTTCTCGGGCTATATTCTAATTAAAATGGCGCCCAAAGACATGGAAAAGACTACTTTCATGACACCTTGGGGAACTTTCTACTATAAAGTAATGCCATTCGGTCTCAAGAACGCAGGGGCAACCTATCAGAGGGCGATGGTCACGTTATTCCATGATATGATCCAAAAAGAGGTTGAAGTATACGTAGATGATATAATTTCGAAATCTCATACGGAGGAGGAACACATCATGCATCTGTAAAATTTATTCGAGCGGCTGCGTAAGTTCAGACTGAGGCTAAATCCAAATAAACGCACATTTGGCGTCAGATCAGGCAAATTGTTAGGTTTCATTATAAGCCAGCGGGGTATCGAGGTAGAACCCGACAAAGTAAAATCTATACAAGATATGCCCGCACCAAGGAAAGAAAAAGAAGTGTGTGGTTTCTTATGTCGATTGAATTACATCTCAAGGTTGATATCACATCTAACAGCTACATGCGAGCCAATATTCAAGTTATTACGAAAAGATCAGACAGTAGTATGGAGTGATGATTGTCAAACTGCCTTCGAGACGATAAAACAGTATCTGCAAGAGCCACCAGTCCCCAGAAGACCACTTATCATGTATTTGGCAGTGCTTGAAGGATCCATGGGTTGTGTTTTGGGACAACAGGATGAATCAGGTAGAAATGAGCATGTGATTTATTACCTCATCAAGAAATTCACTGACTGCGAAACCAGGTACCCACTCCTCGAGAAAACTTGTTACGCTTTGGCTTGGGTTACCAAGAAGGTGAGGAAATATATGTTAACCCACACTACGTGGTTAATAGCAATAATGGATCCTCTAAAGTACGTGTTTGAAAAGCCAGCTTTTACCGGGAGAATCGCACGATTGAAGATGCTACTATCAGAATACGGCATCCAATATGTCACTCGGAAGACCATCAAAGGTAGTATACTAGCTAATCATCTGGATCACCAACTATTGTCAGAATATCAACCTATGAAGTTCGACTTTCCAGATGAGGGTGTCATGTTTATAGCTGACTACGAAATACCAGGACCTGACGAAGGACCCGAGCCAAGGGCATGTTGGACACTCATGTTCGACGGGGCATAAAACACACTTGGTCACGGTGTAGGGGAAGTATTAACCTCTCCAAAGAATTATCACAAACCCTATACTACAAGGTTGTGTTTTGAATGCACCAACAACATCGCTGAATATGAAGCATGTATACTAGGACTGGAAGCAGCCATCGATTTGAGAATAAAGCACCTTGAAGTATTTTGGGATTCTGCATTAGTCATATACCAGGTTAATGGCGAATGGGATACTAAACACCCTAAACTAATTTCATATCGGGATCATGTTTTAAAGTTGGCTGCGGAATTTACAGAGATTACTTTCAGTCATATCCCACGAGAAGAAAATCAAATGGCGGACGCTTTGGAAACTCTATCACCTATGTTCAAAGTGACTTGGTCGAACCATGAACCACGTATTACAATCAGACATTTCGAAGAGCCCACACACTGCCTTGCTATTGACGAAGGACTTGACAGTAACCCTTGGTTTTACGATATCAAGAAGTACCTGGAAAAGCATGAATATTCAGAAAATGCCTCTATCATTGACAAGTAAACCCTGCGAAGGTTAGCTTCAAAATTCTTTTTGAGTAATGGGGTGGTATACAAAAGAAACTACGACATGGTGCTACTCATGTGTGTGGAGAAGCAAGAAGCAGATACGCTTATGAGAGAAATCCACGAGGGTACTTTCGGAACTCATACAAATGGGCATGCCATGGCTAGAAAGATTCTGCGAGCAGGGTATTATTGGTTAACAATGGAAGCCGATTGTTATCACTACACGAAGATGTGTCATAAATGTCAGATCTACATCGATAAGATAAATGTACCACCGACTCCTCTAAACGTCATGAGCTCCCCTTGGCCATTCTCAATGTGGGGAATTGATATGATTGGCATGATCGAGCCGAAAGCATCCACCGGACACTGCTTCATATTGGTAGCCATCGACTACTTTACCAAATGGGTAGAAGCAGCTCCCTACGCTAACGTAACAAGTCAAGTGGTTACACTATTCATCAAACAGAATATCATATGCAGATACGGTGTCCCAAGCCAGATAATTACAGATAACGGGTCCAATTTAAACAACAAGATAATGAAGGAACTGTGCAACGACTTCAAAATCAAGCATCATAACTCCTCACCATACAGACCAAAGATGAACGGGGCCGTCTAAGCAGCCAACAAAAATATCAAGAAGATCATCCAGAAGATAGTGAAGACATACAAAGATTGGCACGAAATGATTCCCTTCGCTCTACATGGCTATCACACTTCTATATGCACATCAACAGGCGCGAATCCTTTCTCACTAGTATATGGCATGGAAGCGGTGCACCCAGTGGAAGTTGAGATACCATCACTTTGGGTTCTGAGGGGAAAAAAGCTGGAAGAAGCAGAATAGGTGCAGACACAACTTGATCAGCTTAACCTTATTGAAGAAAAACGATTGACAACTTTGTGTCATAGTCAGCTAAATCAAAAGAGAATGAAGAGAGCCTTCGACAAGAAAGTTCGCCCTCGAATATTCAAGGAAGGGGATCCAGTGCTCAAGAAGATTCTACTACCTCGCCTTGATTCATGTGGTAAATGGACACCCAACTACGAAGGCCCGTACATAGTCAAAACAACATTCTTAGGAGGTGGTCTCATCCTCACAACAATGGATGGGGAAGAACTACCGGATCCGGCAAATTTAGACGCAGTCAAAAAATACTATGTATAAAAAGCTCGCTAAGCTCGAATCCCAAAAGGGAGAATTAGGCAAAAAGGAGTGTCCCGGTGGATTGAAAACCCTAAAGGGCGATCCAGGAAAACATTAGGGGCCTATAACAAAAAACTATCCCGGTGGATTGAAAACCCGAAAGGGAAATCCAGGCAAAAGTTAGGGATTTCATACAAAGAAATAAAGAACAAAAAGACTGCGATCTAAAAACTACGACTACGAACCACGAAGGGAAAGATATATTGGAATCATACAACTCAGAAGCAAAGGAGATAAGATCATCAAAGGATATTAGGGAACAGCAGTAGGGATTATCATTTTTAATTACCATTTACTGTTTTAAAATTTTCTGTAATTACCTCTTTCTAGGAATTGCATCTTGTATTCTCGCCTACTAAGAGGCATATCAATAAAACATTTGCTTTCTTTACATCTTTCGAATTATGTTTTTCTTTTCTCAGATTTGTTTTCAAAATACTACGATTATTACTTGTGATCATTGTCTTGAAAACATTTCAGGGAAACTAACAAAATAAAAGCATTTAACAAAACATTGAAAGACGTTTTGGTTTAATATCGAAAGGAGATCCACGTCTACGTCCATATGCATGGCTACGCCCATGTCCACATCCACGCACATGTCTACTCCTACGTCAACAATACAAATTCTATACACATGTCCGCGTCTATGCCTGCGCTTACAACATAAGAGTCTACACATATGCCAATATCTACGTTTACATCTAAGCCTGCGCTTGCAACATATAAAATCAACGTTCAAAGATTTACTAGCACTCGCTCATCGCATTCAAATCAAATTCAACAAAGATACGATGACACCATAGTTCTAGGGGAGTGATAACTCTAAGCCAATGGTTTAAAGGAGAGAATAACAAAAATATTCTTCATAGCATTTCAAAGCATATATGCATTTTACACACATTGCATACGTACGCCTGACATATCCGTATCAAACATCAGACACATTACATACATATCTACAATTCAATACACATACACTCAGGGTTCCATCCCGGTATCAAAGATCATACGCCTATATCACACAACAAACGAACAATCCTACCCTTGATTAAATCATCTAAGGGTCAATCAATAAAACACTTCTCTTGCGATTCAACACGTCACCTAAGTCTCCATGTAGTGATGAGTTTCTTTACAAAGTAGTCCATTATCTAAGTCTTCATGCAGTAATGAACAATACTCGGTACATTGCCTCTAAGCCGCAATGTATTCTCAAAACTCAACACATTGCCTCTAAGCCGCAACATATTCTCAAAACTCAACACATTTCCTCTAAGCCGCAATGTATTGTCAAAACTCAACACATTGCCTCTAAGCCGCAATGTATTCTCAAAACTCAACACATTGCCTCTAAGCCGCAATGTATTCTCAAAACTCAACATATTTCCTCTAAGCTGCAATGTATTCTCAAAACTCAACACATTTCCTATAAGCCGCAATTTATTCTCGAAAACTCAACACATTGCCTCTAAGCCACAATGTATTCTCAAAACTCAACCCATTGCCTCTAAACCGCAATGTATTCTTAAAACTCAACACATTGCCTCTAAGCCGCAATGTATTCCCAAAACTCAACACATTTCCTCTAAGCCGCAATATATTCTCAAAATTCAACACATTGCCTCTAAGCCGCAATGTATTCTTAAAACTCAACACATTACCTCTAAGCCGCAATGTATTCTCCAAACTCAACACATTGCCTCTAAGCTACAATGTATTCTCAAAACTCAACACATTGCCTCTAAGCCGCAATGTATTCTCAAAACTTAACACATTTCCTCTAAGCCGCAATGTATTCACAAAACTCAGTGCATTTCCTCTAAACCTCGATGTGCTCTCCTCATCTAACCCATGGCCTCAGTCTACAAGCAACCATGCATCATCACTTATTGTTGTATTCATTCTCCAAATGGGTGAATGATCAAAACCAAAGCAAGACATACGAAATTGTGCTCTTAAGTTCAGAACCATATGCCTCGTTATCGAACCCTGGTAAGCGATACGTCACCAGCTTTGCCTACTTCCTTGAGACTCGTAAGGGTATGCTATATCAGTGTAACCTTATGTCTGTCGAACAAATTTTGGGGTATTCCAAGTATTCAATAAAATCCAAATAAGAATGCGTGAGACTCGCGTGTTCTCACGCTATTCGATTAGAAGATAATTGAATAGGGGCAGCTGTCGTACCCCAAATTTTCCCCACCCTTACGATCATAATTTCAATATAGAAGAAACATTTATTTAAGGATGGTACAACAATATCTTACGGCCCATTCTTAAAATTCAAGCCATTCAGGGGACGTATTTTAATTCAGGGAATGAGGCTTTCTAAATCAGAAAGACTCATTTATCCGTTTGTGAGGCATGTTGGCCAATGGCCCATGCAGTTCAGAAATAAGAATTATTCAAGTAACTATAAGGTACTAAATTATTAAATAGAAAAGAGAGGAGGTGAAATTTCAATTAAAAGCTCATGTGGTATGACTCGTCTAGCCCATTTCATGCTAGTCTTTGAACAACAAAAAAAGAAGGGGGGGTGTAGTTATAGAATTGTAGGCCCATTGTGTTTTCAGCAGCCCATTTGCTGTTTTGTTTTATTAAATATTTTAAAAATTACTTATTACAAGTTGTTTAATATAAGAAGATCTATTTTAAAGGGTCAGGTATTGGGCTCGGTTCACGCTAAAAAATGTTGGTCGCGTTAAAAGAAATTTATTGGTGGATAAAAAAGCTTTTGCAAATTTAGCTCAGAAGCCCAACTCGGTTTAAGCAAAATTAGGCCCATTAAGTTTTGTTAAAACTAATATATTTGTTGATTTATTTATTTGCTATTAAACTTTATAATAACATTAAATACTATTCTATTTATTTATTAATTTTTGTCTAAAAAACTAGCATTGGGTTAGAGAAAAGAAAAGAGGCCAATTGGGCCTAATTGCAAAAAAATGTTTTGCTGTGAACAAAAGAGTAATGTTGCTGTAAACAAAAAAATTATGTTGTTGGGCTGAGTAAAAAAAATTATAACGCAAGGCCCAAACTAAAAATAATGAACTAATGCAAAGACCCAAATCATGAACCAACTGTATCAATCAACAAAAAAAAAACATGCGCGTTTTCAATTAGAACAGATATTGTACAAATCATCCCAAAGTATGCGCATATCTTATCCATTAATAGATACTCTGCAAATTAATAAAATCAAATCTTTCTTTTACAGTTCAAAATCTAAATATACCAAATCAAATCTACAATTTAAATCTCAGAAAATACACAATATATTACAGATAATCAAATCGTTACAGTACAAAACCTAAAATCTCTATTTCATTCAATCAATCAATTACAACAAAAATCAAATCCCTAACAGATCTAATTTCCTAAATCTAAGACAAACAAATTAGTAACGACAGCTTTACAAAACCCTAAAATCTAACCCTAAACTGAAAACCTATAAATACAAGAGAAAATAGATACAGATGGGGGATTTTTTGCTGACTGTGAAGAATACCGTGAAGAGCTTGAATAACAAAGGAGAAAGAAACTCGAATCCAACGAGGAGAACGAAGCAACCGCGAGCCAACGCGGTTGAAGCAGAGAAGGATGATTGGGGTTTCTTTGTCTGAAACCACAATCTTCACTGATAGCCGCCTTCAATTGCTTATCATCACCTTCAATCGCCGCCGGAGCCTACAAGGTCAAGGAAGTGCTTAGTACAAAAACCGGGAAAAACAAAAATCAACAAAGGGTAAAAATCATTTAGCTTTATTTCTCTTTTTTGTGTTGGTCTTTTAGGGGTTTGATTCATGATGGGGGGTAAAGAACTGGTAGCCGCCAGGGTGATGGGAAGGTGAGGGTTAGAGAATTAGGTATTGAAAGGGGGAAAGAGTGGTGTTTCTAGAAAAGAAGAAAGATTGAGTCACTGTAAAAAATGAAAAATGAATTAAAACAAAATTTTTATTATCCGTAGCAATATGATACACATGCGCCCATAGTAACTAATGTGCTCCCTCATGCTTATCCGATTGATGTTGATCAGACGGCCATCTGGCCAAGTCTGTACCATATTCACCTACGCCCTCATGCACATAATGACACGGACCCTCTCCCAAACACTTGGGCCTAAGCATGTTTCTTATTCGCACCCCCGTTAGGTTGTTTTACTAAAATTCAAAGCAACTTTACACCCCCCCTTTCAGAACTATTTTGGGCCTAACCAAGTATTCCTTTAGACACCCCCACCCTTTTACTTAATAACTAGAATTATACCCCCCCCCCCCCCCCCCCCCCCCGCTTTAACTAATTTATTTATTTCTTTTTGTATTATATTATTTATATATTATTTCCTTTTATTATTATTATAATTACTTATTTATTTTCATAATTAATTATTATTATTATTATTATTAATTATTATTATTAATATATTTTATTTACTATTTAAATATTATTATATCATAATAAATTATTTTCTCAAAAACTCATGTACATATACTATTTTCTCATATTTGCATCAAATATTTTTTAACATGCATTAATCAAGATATTTTTTCAATTAACAAAGTT
Source organism: Vicia faba (assembly GCA_948472305.1). Classification (NCBI taxonomy): domain Eukaryota; kingdom Viridiplantae; phylum Streptophyta; class Magnoliopsida; order Fabales; family Fabaceae; genus Vicia; species Vicia faba. The sequence continues at coordinate 208,532,690 of OX451738.1, read as the reverse complement.
AAAAAACACTAACAAATTGTCAAACTATTTTTCACAACAAACTAAGCTAATCAATTGTTTTTTGCAAAAGAGTTTCAAACAGATTTTGACTTACCGCGCATTTAGTCAAAATCTCCATAATCACCATTCCCGACCAAAGTGCGAGGTGATTCAAAATATGTTTGCAGACCCCTAAAAACCACCAACCCCATGTGAACTATGAATTAGGACTCTGATTCCTCATAAGAGGATACATAGGCATACGATCAAAAATCGTAGAGAGTTCTCTCATTAAAATTTTTAGACACTTTTCCTCCTAATTAAAACTTAAAACCATGTTTACCCCAAACCTAAACCTAAAACCTAATATCCTTGTGAACAAGGTAGATGAAGGGTTCATAACACCTTCCTTTTGTCTAATTGAGTCTGAAACCTAGAATCTCTGTCTGCGACTTAGGGTTTTCTGTTAGATTCCATTCCCTAGGATAAAATTTAATAGTGGCAACTCTGATTTAAAAAACCAGTCACAATAATCGGTCTCTTTTTCTTGTAGAGTTCACCTTTGATCGTTGCTCTCTGAAGGTCCTGCTTAGTTGATTCCTTGCCTTCGGTTTATCTGCGTTAGTCAAGTTCTCCTTTTGTTAGCTTAGCTAACCTTCTCTGTTAAGAGTCCTTCAGTGTCTCTTCAAAGTCCAGTTGTCTGGCGTCCTTGTTTAGGAAAATGCATCCTTTCTTATTGGGGCTTTCTTCGGTTAGTCTCGTTTTTGTGTTCTCTATCAACTCCGAGCATTTGTTTCTGGATGCTCGATTTTGATCGTGTGTGTCTAACTCTGACCAGATATGCATATCTTTATCCTCTGTGAGTTCGCCTTTGATTGGCGTTCTTTTCTTAAATCCACCTTCGGCTGGTACCTTTTGTTGAGAGTCCCCTTCGACTGGTCTCTTTTCATTTGTAAGTTCGCCTTTGATCAGTGTTCTTCCCTTAGGAATATACCTTTGACATAGTATTCCTTGTTAAATATCCCCCTTCGGTTGGTTTCTTTATCTTGAAGTCCACCTTCGGCTGGCACCCTTTAAAATCCACCTTCAGCTGGTACCTTTTGTTAAGAGTCCCCTTAGGTTGGTCTCTTTTTAGTTGAAAGTTCTCCTTTGATTGGCGTTCACTCCTTAGGGATCTACCTTCGGTATAGTATTCTTTGTTAAAGATTCCCCTTCGACTGGTTTCTTTACCCTTAAATTCCATATTCAGCTGGTACCTTTTGTTGAGAGTCCCCTTCTGCTGGTCTCTTTTCATTTGTAAGTTCGCCTTTGATTGACGTTCTTTTCTTAGGAATCTACCTTCGGCATAGTATTCCTTGTTAAACATTCCCCTTCGACTGGTTTCTTTATCTTAAAGTTCACCTTCAGATGGCACCCTTGAAATCTACCTTCGGCTGGTACCTTTTGTTAAGAGTCCCCTTCGGCTGGTCTCTTTGCTTTATAAATTTTCCCTTTATCGACATTCTCTCCCTTTAAAATCCACCTTCGGATGGTACCTTTTGTTAAGAGTCCCCTTCGGCTGGTCTCTTTTCAGTTGAAAGTACGCCTTTGATTGGCGTTCTTTCCTTAGGAATCTACCTTCGACATAATATTCCTTGTTAAAGATTCCCTTTCAGCTGGTTTCTTTACCCTTAAAATCCATCTTCGGCTGGTACCTTTTGTTGAGAGTCCCCTTCGACTGGTCTCTTTTCATATGCAAGTTCTCCTTTGACGGTGTTCTTTTCTTAGGAATCTACCTTCGGCATAGTATTCCTTGATGAAGATTCCCCATCAGCTGGTTTCTCTATTTTGAAGTCCACATTCGGTTGGCAACCTTTAAATCCACCTTCGACTGGTCTCTTTTCATTTGCAAGCTCGCCTTTGATCGATGTTCTTTTCTTAGGAATCTACCTTCGGTATAGTATTCCTTGATAAAGATTCCCCTTTGGCTGGTTTCTTTATCTTGAAGTCCACCTTTGGCTGGCACCCTTGAAATCCACCTTCGTATGGTACCTTTTGTTAAGAGTCCCCTTCGGCTGGTCTCTTTTCTTTGTAAATTCGCCCTTAATCGGAGTTCTTTCCCCTTAAAATCCACCTTCGACTGGTATCATCTGTTAGGAGTCCCCTTCGGATGGTCTCTGATCGATGGAAATAGAACTGACTGTTTAAAGCTGGATCGCGTATGTCGCGGTAAGCAAGAGTCGCCACTGTCTTTTATGTTCTCCAACATGGAAAGGACAAAAGCACAGCAAAATTCCTTATTGAGAATGTCTCTCGGTTCGGGAGGTAGATTTATAGAAAGGGAAGGTGTTAGCACCATTTCTATCCATGGTTATCCATGGGCTCTTAGGTACTCGCTCTTATATTTTCAAAATGTTATTTGCTTTTCAAGTGTATGTGGGTTTTGAAAAAGTTTCATTGAAAAATTCCTAAGTAACTCTTGTATCTGTCCTCAAGAGTGTATGAAAAATTTGTTTTGAAATCTTTTAGAAAGTGTCAGTGTGAAAAGTATTTTTGTTTTTTAGAAAGAGAGCAAGTACCTATGAGTCATCTACCTGCCCTAAGGAATTATGCTGTGTAGGAGTCCTTAAGATAGTGCTATCCCACCATTGAGAGGTAGGTAGCACCACCGTTGGAGGTGTTCGGGTCAATTCGATTATTAGGGACATTGTGGTCACCGAAGCAATAGTAGGACACCTTAGAAGTAACCCTAATGCCCTAGATCCTTTTTAATCCGAGGCAACCGTTTCGAGGCAACTGGATCTTAGACATAAGGGCGACCGCTAAAACACCCTATACTTGACGACCACTTTCGAGGCAACGAGTGAGGCGTACCCTAGAAGTGGCATGTACTTTGTGTGTTGTTTTCATGTTAACATTTATCTTTGATCATGCAATTGTGAGCTACGAGTTGTTTTTAATTATCATACATTCTTTCATGCAATTTAACAGTTAGGAGTGCGGAAAATAAAATACGGAAAGGTAAAGCTACGCTATTACAAGGCGCGGGTCTATACATCACCAAAAACAAAGACCCGTTTTGATAAAGGTGCGGAAAGTAAAGAAACAATAAACCTAATTACTATTACATTCCGGAAACAGTTACATAATAATCCAATAAATAATAATCATGCGCGAAAAGAAATTTAACCAAGACGTCCTAGGGTTTTTGACCCTTTTGAGAAATTATGAGTTTTTGTCCTTTTGTATTTAATTTAATTAAAGTTAAACCTAAGTATTTAATTAATTATTTACAAGAAAGATGTTTTTTATGTTTTTTAATAAAAAGAAGAAAAGGAAATTAAAATCAAAAGAAAACCCTAGTTTCTAAATTATTTTACTTATTATAAAAATGTCAAATTTAACCTAATTAACTAAATTAATTAATTTGTATTTTTATGTACAAAAATAATAATAATTAATAATGATGATAATAAGAAAATGATTAAAAATGTCAAAACCTAATTCTATATAATTTTTATTTTTTGAGAAAAAGGTTTAAATTAAAACCTAAATTAAGCTAAGTTAATTATTAGTATTTATTTACAAAAATAATAGTTAATGAATTTAATAAATAATAAAATATATTTACAATTTTGCTTTCCGATTTATTGTGAAAATTAATTTGTTGTGAATTAATAATAGCAATTATAATAATTAAAGGAATTAAAAGAAAAGAAAAGAAAATTGCAAACCAATGGGGGTATGTTGGCCCAAGGGGAGGTTTTTTGGTTGAATTCTGGCCCAAGAACTCTAAGCCACGTTTGACTTCTGGAGTTGCCTATGCATGCGTTGACTGGAACACACCATGGTTTTCATCTTCTGACCATTGGATGTATCTTTGTGGTCACTTGGCGTGCTGCTGCGTGAGGGTACATGATGGGACTCTTGATGAATGTTGCACATGAACGCTTTATGAAAAATATGAAGAATTATATGGGGGACCTGGGAATCGAACCCAGGTCCCAGTACTCCTTGCCTCAATGCCCTTTCCAGTTGAACTATGGTGCGTGTTTGTTAAATAAACAGATGACAAATATTATATAAAAAAAACAAACATTATGATATAAAACAAAATAACGCGCGCTAATTTTGAACCATCCAATCACACGTTGCCACGCCCTTCGTCTTCTTCGTTTCCTGTAAAATTAAGAACAAGATAGCGGGGGGTTTTTAACCCCCACTAACTACAACAACGAATAATAACGATTAGAGTTAGGGTGCATATAAATTGAGCGCGAGGGTTGGGTTGAATTCGTCTGGCCTTGACGAATTCAACCATGTACGTTTTATGGTCCAATTTTCCCTTATGTGCAAAGCCCCAAAATTCAAGCTTCGAAACCCTAATGTTCTTCCATGGTGGTTTTCGATTCAGAATGCTATAACCAAATTGGATTATACCAATCGCTTCAGGAGGTCCCTATTAGCATAAATCAATCCAAAAAAATGGTTAAAAACGCATGAATAATGATATGCAATTTTGGAAAATAATACAAACCGAGTGACTTGTTGTGAACGATTCTGATGGCGTTAGGGCTTGTTCTTGATGGCAACAGGTTCCTGGCAATGTCAGCAATACGTTTGAATCTTTTTTAGGCTTTGAATTATGCTGCAAGTGAGATTTCAGTTTCACACTTTTCTTGACTTTTTTTGAATTTTGGTTCTATGGTTTCAGCGGCTTTTTTACGTGTAGGGTTTTAGGTTAAGCTTCAGTACATATATCACAATAGAATTAGGGTAAATCTTGGCCCAACAATCCATGGCATTATGGTTTGAATGTGTGATTGCCAATCAAATCTTTTTCAATCTTTTTCTTTGACAAAACCTTGCCAATCATGGAGATTTTGAGGTCTTTGAGGTGCACACGAATTGCCAGCTTGCCCTAGCTTTATTTGCATCACAAAAGATTTAAAAATCATATCTTTTGAATTTTCCTACAATTAAAATCAATTAAATGAATTAATATTAATAAAAATTCAATTAATTAATAAAAAATGAGAAAATAAATCAAATTAATCTTAATGGGTCGTGCATAAGCCTTGGGTAAAGATTCAAGAAGGAATTTGAGGCCCATTAGCAAAAATGAAGTGTTTTAGGCAAAGTTGACTTTTGCAAATTCCCAAAAATTTCCCAACTTCTCCAATGCATATCTTGCTCAATTTTGAAGCTATGGACATGTTCTTGGACATTTTGGAAAGGTCTTGAAGTCCTATAACCAATGCCTTTGGTCCCATGTCATTTTGATTTACTAATCTCAAGTTATGGTCTTTGACTTAAAGTGCCTTTTTGTTGACTTTTGAAATTGACCTATAATGTAGAAATTGATAACTTTTTGTGGGAGAATTTCTTGGACTTGGAGTGTGAAGATGGATTGTAGGAAATGTCATCCCCTTCAAAATGAGAATTGGATGGGATTTTTCTGATGAACCATGAAAAAGTTATGCCCTGGTCAATTTGCAGTTGACTTTTCAACTGTCCAAAAATAGCAACTTTTTGCATCTTGATGATTTTTGAGCCATGCTTGTGGAATCATGATCAAGACTTGATCAAATGATGATTGTGGCTTCAAAATGAGATGTTGACCAAAAATTTTGACTTTTGACTGTCAAATGACCATTTTACCCCTGTAGTTGACTGTGAAGCAATTAGGGCTTTTGACTGTGCAATTTGATGCTGTGAGCCTTGAAGTTTGACATGTAGATGCTTGAAAATGTATATAGGCATATGGGACTTGATTGGTCCCTTGAAAACCTCAACTTCCTTGTAAGAACCAAAACCCTAATTTTGACTGTGTTAGGAGGGTGTTTGCACTGTGCAATCCTTAATCCATTTGAAGCTGGATCTTGCCAAATCTTGAAGAATATGGGAGGGCAAATTTTGGGGTACAACAGTTGCCCCTGTTCAATCTTCTTAGACCTGAGGATGTAGATTGGCTTGCGTGCCTTTCGTGATCCGAAGGTGGAAGATGATTGAACACTAAAGTGCCCAGAAATTTGCACTCACATGGTAGAGTATCAGCAGCATGATGTCGGGAATAGGCTTACAGATGCCATTTAGAAAGATGACGGATAGGAGGATGGGCTTATAGATCCCATCTAGGTGTCGATCGCGTAAGAGATTCCTTAGCGAGAACTTGCGTACTTGAGAAAGAAAGATAATTTCTTGGCCTGTTACAGGTGTTGATCTTCAAACTCTTCATGCAGATATGCCCTGGCTAGATACAGGTATCGAATCTTCAAACTCTTCAGACGTGCCCTGGCTAGATACAAGAATCGAATCTGGAATTAGTCGTCAACAGATATGCCCTGGCTGGATACAGGAATCGAATCTTCAAACTCTTCAGACGTGCCCTGGCTGGATACAGGAATCAAATCTGGAATTAGTCGTCAACAGATATGCCCTGGCTGGATACAGGAATCGAATCTTCAAACTCTTCAGACGTGCCCTGGCTGGATACAGGAATCGAATCTAGAATTAGTCGTCAACAGATATGCCCTGGCTGGATACAAGAATCGAATCTTCAAACTCTTCAGACGTGCCCTGGCTGGATACAGGAATCGAATCTGGAATTAGTCGTCAACAGATATGCCCTGGCTGGATACAAGAATCGAATCTTCAAACTCTTCAGACGTGCCCTGGCTGGATACAGGAATCGAATCTGGAATTAGTCGTCAACAGATATGCCCTGGCTGGATACAGGAATCGAATCTTCAAACTCTTCAGACGTGCCCTGGCTAGATACAGGAATCGAATCTGGAATTAGTCGTCAACAGATATGCCCTGGCTGGATACAGGAATCGAATCTTCAAACTCTTTAGACGTGCCCTGGCTGGATACAGGAATCGAATCTGGAATTAGTCGTCAATAGATATGCCCTGGCTGGATACAAGAATCGAATCTGCAAACTCTTCAGACGTGCCCTAGCTGGATACAGGAATCGAATCTGGAATTAGTCGTCAACAGATATGCCCTGGCTAGATACAGGAATCGAATCTTCAAACTCTTCATACGTGCCCTGGCTGGATACAGGAATCGAATCTAGAATTAGTCGTCAACAGATATGCCCTGGCTGGATACAAGAATCGAATCTTCAAACTCTTCAGACATGCCCTGGCTGGATACAGGAATCAAATCTGGAATTTCTTCATGCAGATATTCCCTGGCTAGATACAGGTGTCGAATCCACAAGTAATCGCTCATAGATATGCCCTGGCTAGATACAGGTATCGAATGCGGAATTGCGACAGTTGATAGTAATCATCTTTGTATTGACCTTTTTCCTGAAAAGGCAAAACATTAGTTGTATGCAATGTTATGATGTATGAAATGCATGGCATTCTCAAAATAAATGAGATTGTATGTTCATGATGCGTATGTGCATGCTATAATGTATGAAGATGTGATGTTTATGAATGTATTTTTGTCTTAGGAAAATAAATCCTTGACGGATGCCGGGAAGTCAAATCCTAGGCTGATGTTGAAGAGTAGAGTTCTTCGTCTCCGCTGGGGATGATGGTTGCGGGAATAAACCTGTTGGAGAAGATGACTCCGTTGAGGAATAAACTTTGCTGGAGAGATTACTCTGCGGGGGAATACTCTGTGGGGAGAGATACTTCGCTGAGGTTTGAATGATAACTCCATTGGGGATTCCGTTGATAAGCTCTGTTGGAATTGATGAACTCCGCTGGGGGATAGGAAGAACTTCGCCGAGGACGATCTTTCCGTGGTAATTAGCTGAGGATAACACAGTTATAGACTCTGGTGGAGAATAAAATTTGAATAAAGCCGGGGAGAGATATGTACTCTACAGGGAATAAGCTTCCAGAATCTACTGGGGATAAGCTTCCTACTGGGGAGATTGATTCAACTCTCCTGGGGAGACTTTGGACTGCACTGGGGAAGTTGCTCCACTGGGGTGTCTGGTATTCCACCGGGGAACAATCTTAGATCAAGACTGCCGGGGATGCTTGCTTAGGAACATCTGTATACTCCGCTGGGGAATATTGATATCTTCTGGGGATAATCCAACTTCCTTAAGGCTGACAGTAGACTAACTCTGCTCGGGGAGAGTATTGCTGACTTGCTGGAGAATACTGTGCCTTTTTAGGGGCTGATGGGAGACCAACTCTGTTTGAGGAGAGTATGGCTGATTCTTATCTTACTCGGCGGGGAGTGAAGGTATCTGGGTTACGTTCTTCATCCGAACTTACCTTGGTACCTTGGTGGACAGAGCAACTAGATCGCTTAGACAACTCATTATTGCCCCTGTTTCTGATGTCACCTGTAATTAGTCCTTTGTTTCTCATGCAAATATTTATGAGTTAGAAATTAGTGTCAAATGCATATATCAAAAATGAACATTGGACGTTTTTTGCAAAACAAAACAGAAAAAGGAAAATAATTAGAAATTTATCTGAAAAGTGAATTTGTATTGATTTTTTGAATTTGCCTGTAAATAGGCGTTTATGTACAAGAGGCTGACGTCCTAGTAAGAGAACGCCGCCGAACAACATAGAGTTTATACAATTTTGTGAAAAAGGAAAACAAAACAGCTATGTGAAAAGAATAATCCCACTGGGTTCCAACTCTGCTATCGCCTTTATATCTTCGAGCGTCTCATCACTTGGCTGCTTAGTTGAAGATGAAGTTGATTGATCGATGCCGTCTGAACCTAATGGTTGATACCGGATTCTGGATGCAAGGGGATTCAATGAGACATAGTATTACGCTTTAATCCCTAACTTTTTGCTGGACCGCCCTTTCGGGTTTTCAGTCCACCGGGATACCCATTTTTTCCCAAGCCGCCTTTTCAGGTTTTCGACTTGCCGGGTGTACAGATTTTTTTCATTTCATCCCTTATTTTTGCCCGAACCCTCTTGGTTCGCCGGGAAGCCCTTATTTTTTCCTAGGTGTGTCAACCTAGCGGGTCTTTTATTCATGCGTAGTATCTTTTTACTATGTCTGCATTGGCGGGGTGAGGAAGGTCGTCACCATCCATGGTGGTTAGAATCATGGCTCCTCCTGAGAAGATATGTTTAACCACAAATGGACCTTCATACGTAGGGGTCCATTTTCCCCTGGGATCACTTTGAGGAAGAATGGTGCGCTTGATTACCAGGTCGCCAACTTGATACTCTTGTGGTCGGACTTTCTTGTTAAATACCCTGATCATCCGTTTTTGATACGTTTGACCATGACAAATAGCAGTGAGTCTCTTTTCGTCAATTAGGTTTAATTGATCAAGTCGAGTCTGGATCCAGTCATCTTCGCTCAAGCCTGCATCCTTCATTATCCAGAGAGAGGGTATCTGGACTTCAATCGGCAAGACTGCCTCCATGCCATAGACCAAGGAATAGGGGGTTTCCCTGGTTGACGTTCTTGCTGAGGTACGGTACCCATTAAGAGCAAACGGTAACATCTCGTGCTAATCTTTATAGGTTACTGTCATCTTCTGCACAATCTTTTTGATATTCTTATTAGCTGCTTCTACAACCCCATTCATCTTCGGCCGATAAGGAGAAGAGTTGTGGTGCTGTATCTTAAATTGCTCACAGAGCTCAGTAATCATCTTGTTATTAAGATTGGTACCATTGTCCATAATGATCCTTTCCGGGACGCCGTATCGACAGATCAGGTTGTGTCGAATGAACCGTGCCACGACGTTCTTGGTTACAGTAGCGTAGGAAGCTGCTTCAACCCACTTTGTAAAGTAATCGATCGCCACCAGGATGAAGCGATGCCCGTTGGATGCCGTAGGTTTGATCTCGCCGATCATATCAATGCCCCACATTGAAAAAGGCCAAGGTGCAGTCAAGACATTCAGAGGGACTGGAGGAACGTGCGCCTTATCAACATAGATCTGGCACTTATGACATGTCCGAGAATGTTGGTAACAGTCGGCTTCCATTGTGGACCAGAAATATCCTGCCCGAAGGATTTTCTTTGCCATGGTGTGTCCACTGGAATGTGTTCCAAAGGTACCTTCATGTAGCTCTGCCATGATCCTTTCTGCTTCAGTCTTATCCACACAACGCAGTAAAGTTGAATCATGGTTTCGCTTGTAGAGAATGCCGTTGCTGAGGAAGAACTTTACTGCGAACCTTCTCAGAAACTTCTTGTCATTAACGGATACGCCCTCGGGGTATTCTTGAGCTTCAAGGTACCTCTTCACTTCATGATACCACGGATTTTCAGTTACCTCTTCAGCCTCAAGATCACAGCAATGTGCAGGTTCATCCAACTTCCAGATAATGATCCGGGGAGCTTCGTTATCCCATTTGACTTTGAACTTAGAAGACATTGTAGCCAGCGCGTCCGCCAACTGATTCTCCTCTCTTGGGAAGTGTTCAAAAGTTATCTCCGTGAAATGGGGGATCAATGTCAACACACACTCTTTATAAGGAATGAGATTTGGGTGTTTCGTATCCCACTCGCCTTTGATCTGATTGATCACGAGAGCGGAATCTCCGAAGACACTCAGAAACTTGATCCTTAAGTCAATTGCAGCTTGAAGACCCATGATGCACGCCTCATACTCCGCCATGTTGTTGGTGCCGTTGAAACATAGCCGGGCAGTGAGTGGAGTATGAGTTCCTTTTGGAGATATGATCACAGCTCCAATACCGTTACCCAAAGTGTTTGAGGCTTCGTCAAAGTGCATAGACCATCGGGATCCTTCCTCAGGTCCTTCATCCGGTCCAGGTACTTCACAATCAGTCACTACCATGATATCTTCGTCTGGAAATTCAAAGTTCATAGATTGGTAGTCGTCCACTACCTGATGTGCCAAATGGTCTGCCAATACACTTCCCTTGATTGCTTTCTGAGTCGTGTACTAGATGTCTTATTCTGTCAAGATCATTTGCCATCTTGCTATTCTTCCGGACAAGGCGGGCTTTTCGAATATGTACTTGATTGGATCCATTTTTGAAATTAACAGAGTAGTGTGAGTCAACATATACTGTCTCAGCCGGCGAGCAGCCCATACCAAAGCGCAGCAAGTTTTCTCGAGCAGTGAGTATCGGGTCTCACAGTCGGTAAACTTTTTGCTAAGGTAATAAATGGCATGCTCTTTTCGGCCAGACTCGTCATGCTGCCCCAGCACACACCCCATTGAGCTGTCAAGTAATGTCAAGTATAGTATTAGAGGTCTCCCTTCAACCGGTGGCATAAGAATGGGTGGTTCTTGGAGATACTCTTTGATTCTGTCGAAAGCGGCCTGAAATTCATCGTTCCAACGTACTACATGATCTTTCTTCAGTAGCTTAAAGATTGGTTCACAGGTAGCAGTTAGATGTGAGATGAACCGGGCGATGTAATTCAGACGTCCTAAAAAGCCTCTGACTTCTTTCTCTGTCTTGGGAACTGGCATCTCTTGTATGGCTTTAAACTTGGCGGGGTCCACTTGAATACCTTTGTCACTCACGACAAAGCCTAGCAACTTTCCAGATCTTACCCCGAAGGTGCACTTGTTCGGGTTCAACCTTATCTTATACAACTTCAACCGGTCAAACAGCTTCTGTAAATGGTCAAGGTGTTCCTCCTCAGTTTGGGACCTTGTAATCATATCATCGACGTATACTTTAATCTCATGGTGGATCATGTCATGAAATAAAGCAACCATGGCACGTTGGTAGGTTGCCCCAACATTTTTCAACCCAAAAGGCATGACCTTGTAACAGAAGGTGCCCCACTGAGTAACAAAGGTAGTCTTTTCCATATCTTCAGGAGCCATCTTGATCTAATTATAACCTGAAAAGCCGTCCATGAAGGAGAACACCTTGTGCTGAGCAGTATTGTCAACCAGAACGTCGATGTGAGGCAGAGGGAAGTCATCCTTGGGGCTCTCCCTGTTCAAATCCCTGTAATCAACACACATTCAGACCTTACCATCTTTCTTCGGCACCGGAACCACGTTGGCAACCCACTGAGGGTAAGAAGTCACTGCTAGAAACCCAACATCAAATTGTTTCATAACCTCGGCTTTGATTTTCTCGGACATTTCTGGACGCATACGGCAGACCTTCTGTTTAACCAGAGGGCAGTCTTCCTTGGTAGGCAGGTGATGAACCACAATGTCGGTATCCAACCCAGGCATGTCTTCGTAGGACCAGGCAAAGATTTCCACATAATCATGCAACATCTGAATCAACTGCTGTTTCACGCTGAGCTCTAGATTGGCACCAATCTTGACTTCCTTTCTGTCTGTCTCAGTACCCAGATTTACCGTTTCCACTGGCTCTTCATGTGGCTGAATGGCCCTCTCTTCCTGGAGTAGCAATCTTGCAAGCTCACCAGGCACTTCGCATCATCTTTACCTTCGTCTTCGGCTAAGTTGATCGGATTTTCGAAGTCATAACTGGCAGTAGCAGAGTCGTTACCAGTGAGATCCAGAGTGGATTGAAACCTGTATAGGTGAGTGTGTGTAAATATAGCTGTTTTGCAATATATAAAGAAGGAAAGGGAGCACAAGATTTGAAATGCGAAAAACGTCCAATGTTTTTTATTCATGATATATGGAAATGACAAGTAATAAGCCCTCATAAATGAAGCCACAGTGCCCCGGGTAAGACACCGGGCCATAAAGTTTCAAATTATTGTTCGTTACAAATTTAAAAACAAAGGAGTTCATTACTGAGTAACAAAAGTAACAGGTATGAAATCTTTGGCAGTCCAATTGTTCAGTCCACCGTTGGTCGTCGGGTAGATCCAGCTATCAAATTCAGATTCCTCCGCATCGCCTTCAATAGCATTCACTCCCGGGTTGGTGATGAATACGGGAGGTCTTCCAATCCTTGCTTTACGTACAGCCCTCTGAGCCTCTGTAGTGAAACCCAGCCCAAACTTGTCAATCTTTGGAGTAAAATTGGGAAGTCGGCCCCAGTTTGCACACTCACCCTTCTCAACCACAGCCCGGGAATCCTTCAAGGAAGCCATTTTCAAAGGGGAATTATCTTCGGTCCCAGTCTCTGCTGCTGCCAATGTTGGAGGCACCTCTTCAAAGTGTTGAAAGGGGGTCTCAATGAACTCCCCGTCCATCTCTATATACCGGAATGAGTTAAGATGGCTAACCATATATTCCTCCTCCCCTTGCACTGTAACTATTTTCCCTCTGACCGGGTACTTAAGCTTTTGATGTAGAGTGGAGGTCACAGCTCCAGCCTTGTGGATCCAAGGACGACCTAGTAAACAAGAATAGGATGGTCGGATGTCCATCACATAGAATGTTGAATCAAAGACTTGAGAACCAACCCGGATTGGAATGTCCACTTCACCATGTACCATCCTCTTCGACCCGTCAAAGGCCCGAACAATAATGTTACTAGGCTTCAACTCCAAACCCTCACAATCCAACCTGTCTAAGGCCTTCTTGGGCAAAACGTTCAGTGAAGAACCGGTGTCTACCAACACGTGGGCAAGAGTAGTGCCCCTGCATTCAATGGAGACATGCAGGGCATCGTTGTGGTTCTTTCCCTTGGCGGTCAGATCAGCGTCAGAGAAACCCAGACCATTATCAGCGGTTAAGTTGGCCACACAATCAGTAAATTGATCAGCAGACGTTTCTTGTGGCACATGGGCCGTCTTTAGGAAGGAAATTAGGGCCTTGGCATGGGCCTCTGAACACAACAACAGTGATAGCATAGAGATCTTAGAGGGGGTGTGCCCCAACTGTTCAACGACATTGAAATCACTCTTCTTGATAATCTTAAGAATTTCTTCCATCTCTTGCTGGGAAGCTTCAACATTAACAGTCTTCGGTGCCTCCATCTGGGCAGGCACATCATCAATCCCTTTTCCCCGAGTGTCAGATGACTCGGCAGCAGGGGTAGAAACTTGATCAGGAGGGGAAACAGGCACACTGGCAGGTGTGATAACAAGAGGTCTCTGAATAGCAGGAGGTGCAATATCAGGCGAGAAGAGCCTGCCACTGCGAGTAACTTTAGCAGGACTGGTGATGTTACTGATGCCGGTACTGGTATTGAACTCTTGCTTTACTCCGAGCACATACACATCTGCCCCATAATGCCACGGGACAGCCTTGTCAGATTTATAGGGGAGGGGCCCCGGAACAGTGATGATAATAGGAGCAACAGACATGATTTTGACGGGCTTCCTCGGGGGAGCCTTGATAGGATTGTTGAAAATGGTGACAGCGGACACTTCTTCAGTAGGGACAATAGGAACAGCAGTCTTCTTGAACAAGATCTCTTTGCTATCCATCAGGTTTTAGACGCCTGACTTCAGCAACGGACAACCAGCAGGTGAAACAGCACATAGAAGGCAACCTTTGCTACAACCCGGAAATAAACCGGCTAGCAACAGGTTCCTCTTGACGGTCAACAATGGAGTAACAATCTCATCCACAGAGACTACATACAGGTCTTCCTCAATAGCATTTACTCCATGCTGGGGCATAGGAGCAGTCACAACGTTGGGCCTTTCGGGTGCCTCAAACTGTATTTCCTTAGCATCGATAAGGTCCTGAACCTTATTCCTTAGGGCCCAACAATCATCAGTAGAATGCCCCGGGCTATCAGAGTGATAAGCACAGCGGGCGTTGGGATTGTACTTCGGATAGGTTGTGTTTACCACCTTCGGAGCTTCTCTGACAGTTACCAGGTTGGTTGACAGCAGTTGCGGCAAGATCTGAGACAAGGTCATACTAAGCCGAGTGTATTCTCTTCTGGGTCTCTCACCCCTGGGTTGGTTAGGTTGCCGAGGAGCGGCAGCAGGCTTTGAAATCACCACTGCGTTGACAGTTTGGCGGCGTTCCGGTTTATTTTGTCTTCTGGGACCATACACAGCACTGGCTTCCTTCTTGAAAGGCTTCTTTTCAGAACTTGAGGATGCGCCTTCCTGTATCTTCCCCGATTTCATACCAGCTTCTATCCTCTCACCAGTTAGAATGAGATTTGTAAACCCTGCAGAAGAATTACCAATCAGGTGGTTGAAGAACGGCCCAGACAGGGTCCCCAAGAACATGTCCACGAGTTCACGGTCAGTCAACGGTGGCTGCACCCTGCCAGCCAGGTCCCTCCACTTTTGCGCGTACTCTTTAAAACCTTCTCCTGATCCTAGCGACATACCCTGGAGTTGGGTATGTGTAGGAGCGAGGTCGGCATTGTACTGATACTGCTTATAAAAAGCAGTAGCCAAGTCCTCCCAGTTTCGAATACTGGCTCCATCCAGCTGATAGAACCACTCAAGTTGAGCCCCTGAAAGGCTATCCTGGAAGAAATGGATCCATAAGTTCTTGTCTGCAGTATACAGCTGGATCTTCCGCACATAAGATCTGAGATGTAGCTTAGGGAAGGAAGTCCCGTCATACTTCACAAAAGATGGTGCCTTGAACTTGTGGGGGATCACCACCCCAGAAGATAAACCCAGATCTCCAAAATCCAACCCAGGCACCTGTTGAATTTCCATGGCACTCAGATGATCCTCTAACTGCTTGTACCTGTCTTCAGCGGGAGGGTACTGCTCATCATTGAAATCCGTCTCGTTGTTAGAGACCACAGGACTAGGAACCCTTCCCCCTTGGGGACTGCCTTTCCATACAGAAGAAGCAGCTTGATCAGCCTCATTTTGCAGTGTATTACCAAACCTCTGTCCAGTGTTGAACAGTACAGTTCTCTTTTTCTTCTTCTTCACCAGCAGAGCCTTCAATTCCTCTTGACCTTGGGCTAAACTCATGATTAACTCTTGGAACTGGGCGTTCTGGGCCTGGAGGGCCTTGATGGATTGCTCAGTAGATGATTCAGGATTCATGATGACTGCTGAAATAAACAGCGAAGAAGATTAAGCAACCGGTAGGAAAAGGGTACCTGTGATGCACATGATGAATGAAATGCGTATGAGTTATGTTTTCAAAGACAATCGGGAATCAACTTTGTAGACAAAAGGAACACACTTTATTAGATTTAAACTTTGGAATTTAAATTGTTCAAAAAAATTGCCCTTAGGCGTTACAAGAATGAAAATAGTGAAAAGTAAATAAAGCTATAAAAGAAATATCCAAGGCCCATCAATGCTCCCATGGTCTCCTCTTCTCAGTACGGATGTAGTCATTCAGGACCCGCTCATTTTCCAACTGCTTTGTCAGCTTCTGGATTTTCTGTTCTTGTTCATTGAACTTTTCTCGATAAGAATCCCGTTCTTCCTGTAGTTGCGCCCAAGACCTCTTTAGTGTATCAACATCAGTAGGTATCTGAGGAGGGAGAACAGTTTGAGGAACCCCGTCTCTATCAGGAAATTCAAGAATGATGGGTCTGACAGCTTCGTATGGCATACCTAACTTCTGAGCACGGATGCGGACCCATCTGTAGTAGGATTCCATAGGTAGAGAATTCTTCGGTCCCCAACTCATGTGGGTCAGCTTTGTGAATTCTGTCCCAAGCCTTGATGAATCTACGACGCAGCTCGTCACTATCTACCTGAAACTCAAAACTGATGTGAGGCACCAACATCTCATGAGGCCCTGCTCTTCTGGCTCTTCCAAACTGACGGAGAGCTAGACATGGATTATAAGAGATTCCTCCTTGGGTACCAATCAAAGGAACATTAGGATATTCTCCACAACGATCAATAACAGCTACCTCATCCAAACCTCTGAGAGTCCAAATGATGTCATTATCAGTGAGAGACATTAACCTATGAGCCCAGCCTCTTCCTTCTTTATTCTTCAGCACGAACTTAGGGAGGTGAGAAATAAACCACCTCACTAACAAAGGAGTACAACACCACAGAGTTCCTCGTCTTTGGTCAGTACGAGCATAAATTTGTTGCAGGATATCACCCAAGAGAGTGGGTACAGGGTTCCGAGACATGAAGTTATCAGGATTAGGAAACAAAACTAGACCATAGATTAAGAGAGCCAGAATGTCTTCATACACCCTGAGGTCTAAGTCATTCCAGAAACTGTTAGCTTTACCAATCAGAAACTTGGCCAAGAAGCCCTTAACTCTGCTTCTAGTCACCCAGTTGTCCATTACCTCCTTGTTGGTCAAGGGAAGGGCTGCAGCAATCTCCTCAAGCCTAAGAGTCTTTTCCCAACCAGTGAAGGGAGTCTGATCCAAGATAGGGATACCAAGCAAATCAGAGAATTCTTCCAGGGTAGGGACCAGTTGGAAGTCTTGAAAGGTGAAGCAATTATACAAGGGATCATAAAACTGGGTCAAGACACTAATCAATTGTTGGTCCCACTTTGAAGTGACTAAACCGAGAAGAGAACCATGCCTCTGGATGAAGGAAGAAGTATTTGGAATTCGGTCAACCAATCCTTTAAGCAAATCAGGTGGGTGAACAAAGTTGAGCCGGATAGTATTCCTTCGCACAGGCATCATAATGTCCTACAAAACAGAGCAAAGATGAAACCCTCTTGTCTTTGAAATGGGTCAGTCCTTATGCAGGATGCATGCAATGGTATGATAGCATGATGTTATGATAAAGCACACCGCAAATATTCACAAAGGAAAACATGATAAGGCACACAAGTCACACAAGACAGCCCTTAGAGTTTAGGCCAGCATGAAGTTTGGGTACTACCCTCTTTCAGTTTCGTTGGTTCAGACCTGTCCTATCAAAAGTAACCGGGTTCTAGAGGATCCCAATATCACTGACTACCCTCAATCGGTCATAACTCCAACGTCGCAATCTTTTCTTGCGGCCAGAACCATCGCAAGAGTTTAGCCTCAATGGGTGTAGCATACTGCTACTGTTCTATGGCCAAGTTGGGTCAAATTAGGGTTCTAAGGTCGGTTGGTGCTTAATGACTCCTCAGAAGACCCATATTCTCCTCGTTGCAACACAAGGGATATCGGTACAGACCAAGGTGCCACACCAACGTAGCCACTGCTTCACCCGTGTCGGTCTACGCCGGACAGGTCCCTCACCGCTTATGCTACCTAAAAGGGTATCCCCAGATCCGGGTTAGGATCTATGAAACTCCAAGACAATGCCCACAATAATAAAGCAAACAAAACATTCAATTGAAAACATAAGTATGATCTAATCCTAAGGTACACCTCACTTATTCAATATTCCCCAGCAGAGTCGCCAATTCTGTGATCGGTGGAAATAGAACTGGCTGTTTAAAGCTGGATCGCGTATGTCGCGGTAAGCAAGAGTCGCCACCGTCTTTTATGTTCTCCAACATGGAAAGGACAAAAGCACAGCAAAATTCCTTATTGAGAATGTCTCTCGGTTCGGGAGGTAGATTTATAGAAAGGGAAGGTGTTAGCACCCTTTCTATCCATGGTTATCCATGGGCTCTTAGGTACTCGCTCTTATGTTTTCAAAATGTTATTTGCTTTTCAAGTTTATGTGGGTTTTGAAAAAGTTTCATTGAAAAATTCCTAAGTAACTCTTGTATCTGTCCTCAAGAGTGTATGAAAAATTTGTTTTGAAATCTTTTAGAAAGTGTCAGTGTGAAAAGTATTTTAGTTTTTTAGAAAGAGAGAAAGTACCTATGATTCATATACCTACCCTAAGGAATTATTCTGTGTAGGAGTCCTTAAGATAGTGCTATCCCACCATTGAGAGGTAGGTAGCACCACCATTGGAGGTGTTCGGGTCAATTCGATTATTAGGGACATTATGGTCACCGAAGCAATAGTAGGACACATTAGAAGTAACCCTAATGCCCTAGATCCTTTTTAATCCGAGGCAACCGTTTCGAGGCAACTGGATCTTAGACATAAGGGCGACCGCTAAAACACCCTATACTTGACGACCACGTTCGAGGCAACGAGTGAGGCGTACCCTAGAAGTGGCATGTGCTTTGTGTGTTGTTTTCATGTTAACATTTATCTTTGATCATGCAATTGTGAGCTACGAGTTGTTTTTAATTATCATACATTCTTTCATGCAATTTAACAGTTAGGAGTGCGGAAAATAAAATACGGAAAGGTAAAGCTACGCTATTACAAGGCGCGGGTCTATACATCGCCAAAAACAAAGACCCGTTTTGATAAAGGTGTGGAAAGTAAAGAAAGCAATAAACCTAATTACTATTACATTCCGGAAACAGTTACATAATAATCCAATAAATAATAAGCATGCGCGAAAAGAAATTTAACCAAGACGTCCTAGGGTTTTTGACCCTTTTGAGAAATTATAAGTTTTTGTCCTTTTGTATTTAATTTAATTAAAGTTAAACCTAAGTATTTAATTAATTATTTACAAGAAAGATGTTTTTTATGTTTTTTAATAAAAAGAAGAAAAGGAAATTAAAATCAAAAGAAAACCCTAGTTTCTAAATTATTTTACTTATTATAAAAATGTCAAATTTAACCTAATTAACTAAATTAATTAATTTGTATTTTTATGTACAAAAATAATAATAATTAATAATGATGATAATAAGAAAATGATTAAAAATGTCAAAACCTAATTCTATATAATTTTTATTTATTGAGAAAAAGGTTTAAATTAAAACCTAAATTAAGCTAAGTTAATTATTAGTATTTATTTACAAAAATAATAGTTAATGAATTTAATAAATAATAAAATATATTTACAATTTTGCTTTCCGATTTATTGTGAAAATTAATTTGTTGTGAATTAATAATAGTAATTATAATAATTAAAGGAATTAAAAGAAAAGAAAATAAAATTGCAAACCAAGGGGGTATGTTGGCCCAAGGGGAGGTTTTTTGGTTGAATTCTGGCCCAAGAACTCTAAGCCACGTTTGACTTCTGGAGTTGCCTATGCATGCGTTGACTGGAACACACCATGGTTTTCATCTTCTGACCATTGGATGTATCTTTGTGGCCACTTGGCGTGCTGCTGCGTGAGGGTACCTGATGGGACACTTGATGAATGCTGCACATAAACGCTTTATGAAAAATATGAAGAATTATATGGGGGACCTGGGAATCGAACCCAGGTCCCAGTACTCCTTGCCTCAGTGCCCTTGCCAGTTGAACTATGGTGCATATTTGTTAAATAAACGGATGACAAATATTATATAAAAAAACAAACATTATGATATAAAACAAAATAACGCGCGCTAAGTTTGAACCATCCAGTCACACGTTTCCACGCCCTTCGTCTTCTTCGTTTCCTGTAAAATTAAGAACAAGATAGCGAGGGTTTTTAACCCCCACTAACTACAACAACGAAAAATAACGATTAGAGTTAGGGTGCATATAAATTGAGCGCGAGGGTTGGGTTGAATTCGTCTGGCCTTGACGAATTCAACCATGTACGTTTTATGGTCCAATTTTCCCTTATGTGCAAAGCCCCAAAATTCAAGCTTCGAAACCCTAATGTTCTTCCATGGTGGTTTTCGATTCAGAATGCTATAACCAAATTGGATTATACCAATCGCTTCAGGAGGTCCCTATTAACATAAATCAATCCAAAAAAATGGTTAAAAACGCATGAATAATGATATGCAATTTTGGAAAATAATGCAAACCGAGTGACTTATTGTGAACGATTCTGATGGCGTTAGGGCATGTTCTTGATGGCAACAGGTTCCTGGCAATGTCAGCAATACGTTTGAATCTTTTTTAGGCTTTGAATTATGCTGCAAGTGAGATTTCAGTTTCACACTTTTCTTGACTTTTTTTGAATTTTGGTTCTATGGTTTCAGCAGCTTTTTTACGTGTAGGGTTTTAGGTTAAGCTTCAGTACATATAGCACAATAGAATTAGGGTAAATCTTGGCCCAACAATCCATGGCATTATGGTTTGAATGTGTGATTGCCAATCAAATATTTTTCAATCTTTTTCTTTGACAAAACCTTTCCAATCATGGAGATTTTGAGGTCTTTGAGGTGCACACGAATTTCCAGCTTGCCCTATCTTTATTTGCATCACAAAAGATTTAAAAATCATATCTTTTGAATTTTCCTACAATTAAAATCAATTAAATGAATTAATATTAATAAAAATTCAATTAATTAATAAAAAATGAGAAAATAAATCAAATTAATCTTAATGGGTCGTGCATAAGCCTTGGGTAAAGATTCAAGAAGGAATTTGAGGCCCATTAGCAAAAATGAAGTGTTTTAGGCAAAGTTGACTTTTGCAAATTCCCAAAAATTTCCCAACTTATCCAATGCATATCTTGCTCAATTTTGAAGCTATGGACATGTTCTTGGACATTTTGGAAAGGTCTTGAAGTCCTCTAACCAATGCCTTTAGTCCCATGTCATTTTGATTTACTAATCTCAAGTTATGTTCTTTGACTTAAAGTGCCTTTTTGTTGACTTTTGAAATTGACCTATAATGTAGAAATTAATAACTTTTTGTGGGAGCATTTCTTGGACTTGGAGTGTGAAGATGGATTGTAGGGAATGTCATCCCCTTCAAAATGAGCATTGGATGGGATTTTTATGATGAACCATGAAAAGGTTATGCCCTGGTCAATTTGCAGTTGACTTTTCAACTGTCCAAAAATAGCAACTTTTTGCATCTTGATGATTTTTGAGTCATGCTTGTGGAATCATGATCAAGACTTGATCAAATGATGATTGTGGCTTCAAAATGAGATGTTGACCAAATATTTTGACTTTTGACTATCAAATGACCATTTTACCCCTGCTGTTGACTGTGAAGCAATTAGGGCTTTTGACTGTGCAATTTGATGCTGTGAGCCTTGAAGTTTGACATGTAGATGCTTGACAATGTATATAGGCATATGGGACTTGATTGGTCCCTTGAAAACCTCAACTTCCTTGTAAGAACCAAATCCCTAATTTTGACTGTGTTAGGAGGGTGTTTGCACTGTGCAATCCTTAATCCATTTGAAGCTTGATCTTGCCAAATCTTGAAGAATATGGGAGGGAAAATTTTGGGATACAACAGTATCTTTTCTTTATAAGTCCGCCTTTGATCGGTGTTCTATTCATAGTCATTATCTATTTGTGTCTCCAGTAAGTTCACCTTCAATTGGCGTTCCTTCGTTAGGGCCTTTTTCAGACGGTCTCTTTCTTGTGTTTGTTTAATCTTGACCTAACATCCAAGAGATTTACTCAGGTAACTAATACAATCTAGAAAACCAAAAAAAAAATTAATAATACCTGACTGGCTTCGGAGTGCAAATTTTCGGGTTCTTTAAGTATTTAATCTTCTTCCACCCTGAAAGTTCGAAAGGCTGATGCCAATCTCACCTTCAGGTTGAAGGCGATTAAATAGGGGCAGTTGTTGCACCCCAAAATTTTTCCTCCTCATTTCTTTTTATCTGGCTTAGAATTTTCATTCACCTGCATTATTTCATTAGGTAATTCGCATGGGATTTTCATTCAAAAAAAGAGTACCTGAGGTTCAAAAGATCAGTAGTTGTGAAGCTAAGGTTTACAACTGGTTTGAGGTGTATGTGTTAAATAAGATTGGTTATTCTGGTTCTTCTTGGTATACCAGACTATGGAATTAGGTTTTTGTGCTCATGCACATTATGGGCTTCGTCTCTCATCAAGCTACAAGGCTTTCCTTCGTCAAGATTTCTAAAGTGCATCGAGTGTTTAGGGTTTCATCAAGGCTTCGTCAGAGGTTGCTTAGGAATAAGGTGGAATTCAAGATGGGCTCTTTAAGAACTTGGTATATCATCGAATTTTAACATTCAAAGGGTTTTACCACATGTTACCTATTGAGCGAGGCTTGAAGATAAAGTCATTTGAAAATTAAAGTGCAAACTACAGCTTGAGAAATGGGCTTGCGATTTCTTTGAACTAAAACGATTTGTGTTACTTTATTTGGATATGTTCGTTGAGAAGTGAAGTGGGCTTTAAGACTAATAGAATGTCATCAATCGTTTTGGTCAGCAAATTGTCAAAAAAAAGTCAATTCAAAAAGATTGGAAAGCAAAAGCGTCTGGATTGTTTGGAGTTGAAGTTACAAGTTGCGGGGTTCAACATAAATCATTGTTTCATTCACAATTCATCATCGTTATTTGAATTTTGCATATCATTCGTCATTTACGTCACTCAAGTTCAACGTCTCAACATTCATCATCAAAGTCTGTAATATCCATCTTTATTCTACCAATGATATTTCAGGATCAAAGAAATGAGTATTCAATTACAAGTTCAAAAGCAATTGAGATAAATTCAAACTCAATCTTAAGGAGAAAAGCAAACACTTTTTGAATAATGGAGAAGATTGATATTGAATTCAAAAGATTTCAAACTACATTCACAGTCAAGAGCTATAATTTCATTCAAAATGTCAAGAAAAGCTTGTTCAAAGTCCATCCCAAAATTCGTTACAATACATAAAAAGAGTGACATAAATTCCTAAGTCCCAAAGCCTATGTCAAATTAAATCTTCAAGCTGTTATAACCAAGAAACAAGCCTTGCACATTTAAAATCTATGATTAAGGATTTTGCTTCATGTTGTAAACTCCAAACCATTCATTCTAAACTTCATTTCTAGCTCTCTTCAAAGTTAGTTCTGGATGGTTTCGAAGTTCTTTTCTTCATGGCCAAAGAAGTTATGACTCTATCATTCTTCTAAGACAACCTCCTTCAATCTTGCCAACATAAGTCTTCACCTTCCGAACCTGCATAAACCAGATCAATGTCTAGTTAATTGTTAGAAGAAATCGCAAAAGCAATCATGTGTTAAATCCCTTCATTTCGATTTATGCCAAAACAGATAACTGTCAAGACAGGTTAAACAATAGGTACAGACCTGCAGTAACTAAAGAGGCAACATTCTTTTGGATCATGTGTTAAATTCCTAAAAAGGGTTCACCTAATAGCCACTATACCAAACCAGATAAACCAATTTCAAACTAGAAAAAACTTACCCCATATCAAGATAACTCGCGGCAGCTACCAACACCAAAGCCTATTCCATAAAATAATCCAAAAGTCAGATGAAACTGAAATGAGAAATGAAATTGTAAATTGGAGATAGAATAAACAGAAATAAGGGATACTATTTCTCTTTTAGTTAAACCTGATGTCATGAACTGATCCCTTTTCTAGTCTTGTTCTTCCGGAGGATCAAGCTGGGTGCAATGATGTTTATGAATTGGATGAAGAGATTTTGGCCAAAACCAATTCGTGTTGTGCTTTTTCTTTATCTTTTCACCAATAAGTCTGAAGAGGAGAGGTTGCAACAGAATAAGAGGAAAAATCAGGAGATTATTAGTTCTAAACCGTGGAAATATAAAATCAGAAACCAAATAAATTGCTCTACGCATACATCATACAGTTCAGAAAATGCATAAGGAAAATTGCATCAGCTGCCATTCAAAAAGATAGAAAACCTGGAGATAAATTTTGAAACCGTGAAAACCAATGCACCAGCCCATAGAAACCTGCATTTAATAAAAAGGAAAAGCTAACATCAGCCCATAAAAATTCAAGAACATATGTAAATTCAAACAAATGAAAAATGCCATTTTTACTGTCAATTCTAGCCAATCCCCTGACTGTTTTTTAACAGTTTCCAACTTCTAACTTCCCTAAACTAACATTAACAGATTTTCACTACTTCCAGCTCATACTAACAACTCTAACCGTTTCCGAACTAATCTCTAACAGTTCATAATAGAATACCAAATTCATAGCTAACTCTCTCTAACCCTTAACCGACAAACATTTAGCTTATATAACTGTCAAAACAGATCCAAGATTTTTCTCTCGATAACTAACTCTAACAACCTCTAACCAGCTTCTAACCATACTAACTGCAACTAAACAGAAAAGTTAGAAAACATAATGGGGAGAAACAGGTTCAGAGATTGCAGTCTGTAACTAATTACTAACAAATTTCATAGCAAACTCTAACCAATTCCTATCTAACTTTTGCAATACTAACAGACTATAAAAAAGAGAATTGACCTCTTCCAGGATTCCTTCTTCAAAATCATAGAAAAAATCACAGAAACGCATCTCTTGAAGCTATCTCACAGCTGCTGAATCATCTTCAACATTCTTCACTTCATCCTCCAAACACTCTGAAAAAATCACAGAACAAGATTCTCATCTTCTCTCTGCTCTCTTTGGCCATCATCAACCTTCACTCTTCATAATCTTTATCAGCCTCCATTAGCTTCATAATAACCAGCGCAACATCATCACCCTTCATGCTCAGTCATCTCCTAACTTCCTCTAACAACCTTCAACATTTCTCATTATCATAGCATCTTCATAAATATTCTTTATCACATAACACTATGACTGCTTCAATTTAACTTTCATCATCGATTCAAATCTGCAGTTCCACATCATCTTCAACCATTCTACTTATCACCGGTTCACACGTCGAAGCCGTGCGACACCATAACCTACAAACGTCACCTCTATCGATTCAGCAACAACGAATTTGTTCGAGCGATAATCAAAACGAAGTCAAAATTACGAAATAAGAAGACGAAAAAAAAGAAGAATCTGAAGCAGTTAGGGAAGCAATTATATTACCTCTAGCCTTCTTGTTCTTCGTCACTTCAAAGAATCACCGAAATGTCTCTGATTAGTGAGTCCTCTTTACTTATCCTTCTACAAATTTCATTTTGAAATCTTGAATCTGTGATAGAGAGCATGACGTGAGAATGAATTCGGAGCGTATGATGTCTGAAGAAGCTGGAGGTGTTTGAAATTGAGACGATGTCGATAGGAGGTGAGTCGACTTTATGAATAGATATGAACGACCATACCATATGGAGAGGAGATGGTTTAAGAGCGAAACAGAGATGCGAAGTGGCGGTGGTGTTGGCGTTCATCAACGAGGAAGAGGGAGTCGATCGGTCGCCGTTGAGGGGAGAGTGAAGAGGATCGTGCGAGAGACATGAAGAGCCACAACTTGTTCCCCTAATCCCTCTTTTAATTTTCTTATTTTTGTTAGTTTTTATTTTATTTTCTTTGAATAATAATAATAATAATACAATCTAAAATAAAAAATGGTGAAGTAGATTTTGTTTGTGGAATATGGGTTGGACCGAATCAAAGTCCTCATTGGCGCTTTCCTTGTTCATTTTTGTGACTAAAGAAGCTTGCAACAAAAAATTTCTTCGATTTGGCATTTGTACATAATTCCATAGGCCCGTCCATGATTTTTGGTAACTAGAGTGGATTACAAAAAAAAACAGCTTATGGACTCTATTTGGTTGGGCTTTTGGGACTTGCTGAACACTACCCCTGACTTAAGTATAATACCCCCTGAGTTTACTCTTTCAATATTCCCCTTTTAAATAATTTTGTGAATTGTTTAGATTTGCTTGAACTTTTTTTCTTTTACATGATAAAAATAATAATGTCAAATATAAAAATTTGTTAGTTTTTTTATGTGATTTTAGGAATTGAATCCCGATTATCTGATTATATTTGAGATTGGTAATTCACTTTTTCTTGTTGAGATTTGAGTCTTACGCAGGTGTATTGTGCAATATGCGGATGCGCTTGAGATTTCGATCGTGATTTATTTTCACGTTGATGATGCGTCGATACTTATTCCGAGCATTTGATTTTTAACTCTTTTCTTTGATTGGTGAAGCTTTCGTGAAGAATATCGGGTTTCTTTGTTTCGATACACTTTTCTACAGATTGATATCCTATTTGGAATTTTCTCTTGTTTATCTCATTTTGCACTTTTTTGTTTTCTAGATATCATGAGAAGTAGGAAATAAAGAGTGTTCACTCGAAGTCGTTATTTAAAGACCTGTAGGAGGCATTCCGCACTCTATTTGCTATATGTGTTATGCTTATATTTGTTTCCTTTCTTGTTGATCGATGAGTCACTCAATTTAGAAATTGAGATCACGACTTCGCTCTCATTGTATGCTCCCTATAGGATTTTATCGCTTTCTTTAATTTCTTGTTGATCGATGAGTCACTCAATTTAGAAATTGAGATCACGACTTCGCTCTCATTGCATTTTCCCTATAGGATAGTTTTGTTGGACTTTCTTAAGAATTCTAGCCTAGATAGGATCTCTCTAGGTTTGCTCTCTTGAGCTTATTGGCTTGTTTTCTTGATTTCGTCTTTGTGTGCATGTTTTGAGATGATATACCCTCGACATGTTCCCTTAGGAGGTCTCGATTCAACTATAGAGGATGATTCGAGATAGACATAGTTTTAGGTGATATACCCTTGCTATGCTCCTTTAGGAATTCTTGATCCATCTATAGATGATGAGTTGAGATAGACATTAGGATTGTTATCCAAGCATGTCAACTTAGGGTAGAGATTTCCCTTCAAAACTTAACCATAGGACTACCATTGCATGATAACATTATGGATAGATTTAGGCTAGTCTCCCTTAGATGTTTTTCTTTATTTTTCATCCTTACATTAAAACAAAAAACTTCTTTTTCTTGCAAACTTCAAAACACGTAAAAATTACTGATGAGGATCATACCTTTGTTGAGCATGGGAAATGATAAGCGGGTTTCTTCTCGGTCTTATTGTTCTTCCGTTCTAAGCCTTGGTGTGGTTCAAGTCTCAAAGACTTATTTCATGAATAAGTAGAGAAGTGGCTAAAATCTCTCTCTTGAGATTAACTAGCTATTATCTACAGCAAAAATACCAACAAATACAAACTCCTTTTCCTTTGGGATTTTCTTTTGAAACTCTTTTCAAAAGAGCATGTTAATTCACGTCTGTGCTAACGTGTAAGTCTCCGAAGTTCGAGTTGCGGAAGAAGGCGAAATTAATATTGTTCATTATAAAATACAAACCAACAAAATTATTTAAAGCTGAACTACGCCTGCTCTGATTCCTTAAAAGCGATACGTGGGCATTGGGGTATGGCCCGAACGAGCACAACTTTTATTTTCCCTACATTCTTTTTCTCTTTTCTTTTGCATGCATTCCCTGTACAGCTTAGATATAGATTTGAAACACACCATTTGATTAGAACAACAAGAGTGGATACCATAAAGTACTATGGGCATGTGGGGTCCTAATACCTTCCCCTCGCGTAAAAGACTCCCTTACCCGTATCTCTTGGTCGTTCGACCTTGATTTCACCCTTCTCAGGTTTACTCGATGTTTACCTTTCCCCTCTTGCGGGACAAAAAATGTTCGATGGCGACTTCATTGATTTCATTATTAGTTGATTGTTCAGCCAGTTGTTTCACCAGGCCTTGCAATTTTATTTTTTCTAACATAATATTTACAGATTAAATGCTTCTAGGTTACACACGTATATCATACACCATCAAATCTATTCCATCAGATGTACATCTGATCTAGATCCAATGCCCTGAGCACACAGCCTCACCATGGAATCTTTTAAGGATCTTCCTATTGAATCCATTGGCATCCTGGGCCTCTCCTCAGACTTGGCCCCAGTGAATTTCAAGTCTCACCCCCCCCCCCCCCAGTTTCTTTCACTATCCTGGCCCATTTAAATTTTGTTTTGTTTTTATTAGCTTATTTCTTTTTATTTGTTTTGTTTTATTTACTCCGCAAAATGATTATAAAAAAATCACAAAAAATTAGGTCTAGACTTTTATAATTAAAATTAATTTTGTTAACTAATTAATTAATTACTTTAGCATTTCTCTTAAAATTAAAACTAAATAGACTTAGGATTCTAATTAAATCATTTTCCAAAAATAAAAACAAAACAAAACGACAAAAAGATTTCCTTTCATTTAGGATTAGACGTTATTTTAAATTCGCGCGCGTTTTTTTTTTTTTGCTTTCTTTATTTTCATATTAATGTACTTGCTCATGGGATGTAATAGAAATTAACTAGGACTCTTTTACCGCTTTTCTTTATTTTTCTCAAGTTTTTAGACTTGTAGTAATCCCCCTCCCCGAAGCTTTATAATCGCGTAGATTTAAATTCCCGCATTTTATTTCCTGTACATATTTGAACTGTTTAGATGTATGATTAATAGGATTGTATGACAATAATTAAAACCAACGCTAGCAAACTTAACACAAGACAAAAATAATTGAAAACAAACACACTTGCACATGCGCGCCTCTAGTGTACTCCCACTTTGGTTGCCTTCGGAAAAATAGTCACAACTCTCGAAACGTAACAAATTTTAGTGGCTACCCTCTGGTTTAAAAATATCATAAGTCCCTCGATGACCCTCTAGACGTTTCCTCGATAAACAATGATCTTAAAACCCTAGGGTAGTTACTGAGGTTTCTTGCCCAGTTGCCTTTGTGACTATAAAATGTCCCTTCGAATGTCCCTCAAACATCCAAGCGACTAGGGCTACCTACTCAATAATAGTAGGCTAGCACTGTCTAAAGGAAAGGAGGGAAAGAACGACCTTTTTGAGTAAATTAGATAGTTCCTAGATGCTTGCTAAAAAAAAACTTTTTTACACTTACACAAAACAATTTTGAAAAACCTTTTCAAAAACCTTTTCAAAAACCTTTTCAAAAACGCTTTATCAACACTCTTGAGGTTTGATACAAGAGTTATCATAAAGCAAATCTCCGCACTAAGGCATTTCAAAATAATTTTTCAAAAACACACAAAAATACAAGGTATTTCAAAAATGTGCTAAGCATCTAAGAGCCCGTAGAAAACTACGGATGGAAAGGGTGTTAATACCTTCCCTTTCTATAATCTACCCCCTTACTCAAAAAGCTCTCAAAAGGTTTTTTTTGTTCTTTTCACCCTTTCCTTTTTTTGGATAAAATAAAAGTCGGTGGCGACTCTTGCTTACCGCAAAATTTGCGAATATAAATGCAAAACCAGTATAATAGTCGGTTCTGCCACCGTATCACAATCTTGATATAGTTTTTTAGAAGCATTTGTTAAACACATTATTTCTGTTAGAAAATTTGTAATTCCTTAATAAACCAAGTTGTGTTTTGATCTCAATGTTATACCACAAAATTTCCCCTCCTCTTTTTCAAAGATAAATTGATTCAAAGTACTCAAGACTACTCAAAGATTGATCAGATGAACCCTCCTCCTAAGCAGTGGTCTACAACTAGGGTTTTGGTATTCTCAAGGAAAATGAAACTTCTAATGCCTCAAGTGACTTTCGTGGTTACTCATATGCTTCAAATAATCGTCATGTCAAGTTTCAAGTCTTACATCATAAATTTGCCCAGTCAATTGCTTTGATAAGTGAAAATCAACTGTATTGGACAAAAAGTCAATTGTGATCAACATACAGTCAAACTTCAATATTTTTGGTCAACCTCAACATGTTGAACTTACATTCATCATTTGATCAAGGTTTGATCATAACTCATCAAGAAAACTCAAGATTCATCAAAATTCAAAAGTTGCTAAATTAGGGTTTTCTTTAGGAGAAGTCAACTAAACTTTGACCAAGCATAAATTTCACACGCTTCATCATAAAACTATCAACCAAAGCTCATTTTGATGGAAATTTAATTCTATACAACTTTGTCTCTCTAAGCTCAAGTCCAAAAATGCTTCATTTGTGAGATATGGGCCAAAACATTACAGGTCATTTCAAAAGTCAATAAAAAGAACCTTTTTGTCAAAGCAATTTACATTAAGTTAAAATCTTCAAATGGAAAAATGACCAGCGTGAAGGTTTTAGGGGATATTTTTCTCTTTCCAAAAAGTCCAAGATCACCTTCATATGATAAAAATTGAGAGAGTTATGATGGGTACAAGTTGGGCAATTTTGAGAAAATGCATGACATCCAATTTGAGAAAACTTGAATTTTTAGGCTAATGGGCTTATCTTTTAGAGTCCAAACATGTTCTTGACCTTATAATGGACCTCTAAATCCATTCATGCACCAAGATAATTTTTATCTTATTTGTTTTGATTTTTATTCATTGAAGTTTAAATTAAATCAAAAAATATCAAATGGAGGTGCAAGGCTTAAAAGGCTTAAGATTTGATTTATTTTGGGCCCCAAGATCATCCAAAAACCGTGTGGAGTTTATTTTTGTATCAAATCCTCACATTTTGTCTCAATCTAATTCTATTTTTCAAGCAAAATCAAAAGTTGTTTCATACAAGGTCCAAGCCCATTCTCTTTGACCTAGTCTTCACCTATATATATATATATATATATATATATATATATATATATATATATATATATATATATATATATATATATATATATATATATATATATATATATATATATATATATATATATATATATATATATATATATATATATATATATATATATATATTCTTCATATTCAGACAACAAGGACACGAAAAATACCTGAAAAGAATACTCCCAAAAAAACTCAAAATTTTTCAAAGTAGGGAAAACTTGAAATCTTATTTTAAGCCTTTCTCAAAGCAAGCCAGCCATCCCAATCGACTCCTAAGGTGATATAGAGTAAGTAGCAATCGTTCTTGATGATCAAAGAGGCCTGAAACAAGCATACATGCATCACCGATTTCCATACTTTTTGTGATTTTCATATTTTTATTTTTGTCATGCTTTGATATGAACTAATGCTTTCATTGTGTTCTTGAGATATAATTGGACAGATTTGGACCATTGCATGAGTCCCATGATGCCATAATCGTGCATCACCTTGATTACACTGATCAACTTTATCTTGCTTATATCTCTTTGTACAAGCACTTTCAGGCCAAAATGATGACACCATTGAATTCGCAACCCTCAAATTAGGGGGTAGGGTCTTACTTGTTCATTAATGCGCATTATTTTGTAGGGTTGGATAATATGCTAGTCGGAGAAGACGAGCAGAGCTAGGGCTCCGACACTTCTCCGTTCACTCTGATTTGATTTATATTATATTTATTTCATTTGATTAAATTCACGGATGAAACAACCACCATAGTGGCAGGAGCGCGCACGATAGGGCATTGGTACACAAGGGCGTGGGTTTGATCCATGCCTTTTGCTTCTTTTTGTTATTTTTTCTAATTTCTGCAGGTTACACATATAATCATCAGCACCTATGTTGCTCGCATAACCAGCGCGTTGGCTGGGTGGTAATCTGTGCATAGAGAATGATGAAGGTCGTGGGTTCAACATCCACCCGATGCATTTTTCTTCATATTTTGCACTAACCCTATTTTCTTATTTTTCACTTATTTTTCTTTTCTTTTAATTAAACCCAAATTTTAATTAAACCTAATTTTAATCAACTTAATAATTTTCCAATAATAGTTAAATTAGGTTTAGTTTTTTTTAACAATTAAGATTTTAACTTTTATTTTTATCAATTAAATTAATTAAATTTTTTTTATATATTAAAATCAATTAGAGATTTAGGGTTTTAACTAATTATTATCATAAACTATTTTCTTCATAAAAAATCACCGAAAGTATTTTCTTTTCTATTTTCCTATTTTCTATTTTCCTAGATAAATTGTATAGGCCGCACGGTTTTCCCTTGTAATAGCTTAGTTTATCTTTCCGCATTTTCCTATTATGTAACTGCTTACAGGGTGTAATATTCTAGGATTTTCTTTCCGCATTTCGTCTTTATGTAACTGCCACAAAACACTGTAATAGCTTAAGATTTACTTTCCGCACTTTACTTTTTTTGTATAGTATACTATAAGTAATTAGGCGTGTATGGAAAGATGAAAACAACCGATAGCAAACCCTAAATACAAGATAAAATAACTGAATTGAATCACTATTTACACTCGCACCCCTAGGGTAACCTCTCTTTGTTGATCAGACGGCCATCTGGCCAAGTCTGTACCGTATTTCCCTACGCCCTCACGCACATCATCACACGGCCCCTCTCCCAAACACTTGGGCCTAAGCCTGTTTCTTATTTGCACCCTCGTTAGGCTATTTTACTAAAATTCAAAACAACTTTACACCCCCCCCCCCCCCTTTCTGAACTATTTTGGGCCTAACCCAGTATTCCTATAGACACCCCCACTATTTTACTTAATAACTAGAATTATACCCCCCCCCCCCCAGATTTAACTAATTTATTTATTTCTTTTTGTATTATATTATTTATATATTATTTCCTTTTATTATTATTATAATTACTTATTTCTTTTCATAATTAATTATTATTAATTATTATTATTAATATATTTTACTTACTATTTAAATATTATTATATCATGATCAATTATTTTCTCAAAAACTCATGTACATATATTATTTTCTCATATTTGCATCAAATATTTTTAATCATGCATTAATCAAGAAATTTTTGCAATTAACACAGTTAAAAAACACTAACAAATCGACAAACTATTTTTCGCAACAAACTAAGTTAATCAATTATTTTTTGCAAAAGGGTTTCAAACAGATTTTGACTTACCGCGCATTTAGTCAAAATCTCCGCAATCACCATTCCCGACCAAAGTGCGAGGTGATTCAAAATATGTTTGAAAACCCCGAAAAAACACCAATCCCATGCGAACTACGAATTGGGACTCTGATTCCACATAAAAGGATACGTAGGCATACGATGAAAAATTGTAGCGAGTTCTCCTATTAAAAATTTAAGACACTTATGCTCCTAATTAAACTTAAAACCCTGTTTACCCCAAACCTAAACCTAAAACCTAATATCCTTGTGAACAAGGTAGATGAAGGGTTCCTAAGACCTTCCTTTTGTCTAATTGAGTTCGAAACCTAGAATCTCTATCTGCGACTTAGGATTTTCTGTTAGATTCCCTTCCCTAGGATAAAAACTAATAGTGGCGACTCTGATTTAAAAAACCAGTCGCAAAAGCTGGTGACATTGCTGGGGCTCTCCTTAACCCTAGGTTTTAGGTCTCTTTTGGGTTTTTATTTTTATTTATTTATTTTCATTAATTTATTTATTGCATTATTTTTTTTCTTATCTATTTTTTTTCTTATTATATATTTACTATGTGGCAGGTTTTTATTTCAAAAATATTTTCAATAACCCTTAAAAAGAAGGTTCGTCTATTAGCTTAGGGGTTACATCATCCCTGCGAGTTTATGTGATGACTTCACCTAGAGTCGGTGAACTTACGGAAAAGGAATACTTATCGATAGATATCCTCTTGACGAGTAGGACTTTGGAAGGTCACCCATGACTCTTTGTAACGACCTTAACCTAAAATCTCATGACGAGACCTTTCACGACTTTGAGATGAAATTTTTAGTCCGTAAAGAGGCTCCATCTAAGGGAGGCCCTTGTGCCTTTTCCCTTTGGTGTTATTCATGATACCCTTAAGGAAACCACCTTATGAGAGGGTAGATTTACTGTAGAGCAAAATTAAGGAGCCTACCTTATAGGGGTACCCATCACAAAAACCTATCACAAAACCGCATTACTCAACCCAACACTTATACATTCATTCATTCACATATATCTAAAATTCATCATTTGTTTCTTTTATTTGTCTTATTCACATGGTAGAAAATAAAAGATAACAAAATCAAGACCTTTGGTGACTGTCTTAAAAATGGATACCAGAGGGAAACAACTTGTCCGCGTCAATGCCTTCAAGCCTGACCTTTCTAAAATCAAAACTATAAAGGGGAAATTATCTGAGAGAGCTCTGAAGATGTACGCTCTCTGCTATGGGGATACCCTTGACTTGACTAGAGTAGAAGTTTAAATGGATGCAGTCTCTACCCTCATTCAGTTTTATGACCCTCCATTGAGATGTTTCACCTTCCAAGACTTCCAGCTAGCACCGGCTCTGGAAGAATTTGACATAATTCTGAATTTATCCAAAGAAAAGGCCTATGTAGGTATTGGGCAAACTGTTGAAGTCAAAGTTTTGGCAAAAGGCTTGGGGATCCCTTACCCTGAGTTAGTGCAAAATTACTGAAGAGAAGGTCTGATACAAGGAATCAAAAGGATATACTTGGAAGCTAAGGCACTTGAATTTGCTAATTATAAGGAATGGGAATCTCAGGTTGATTGTTTAGGGCTGTTGGTATTTGGTGTAATTTTATTTCCTTGAACTGTGGACTATATTGACCCCGCGGCCATTAGAATATTTTGGGGTGTGAAAGTCTTTAATACGGATCCTACTCCCGCTTTGCTTGCCGACATTTATTACACTTTGCATATGATGTATGAAAAGAGAAAAGGAATGCTAAATTGTTGCATCTCGCTTCTATATACTTGGTTCATGACTCATCTTTACAAAGAAGACTATATGATCCCAGACTTGACCAGACACGAGTGGCCGCAGAAACTAAGGTCTCTCACTACAAACTCTGTATTATGGTATGCAAGGAAGCTGGATCTTGGGGATATCACTATTAGGTGCGGGGACTTTCCTAATGTCCCTTTGATTGGATCACGAGGTTGTATTATTTACAACCCTAATTTGGCCCTACGACAGTTAAGGTATCCTTTGGAAGACAAACCTTCAGACGAATAACTCTGGCCATTTATCATCCACAATATGGGTATAGAAGACCAAGAGTTGATCAACAAGTTTATTCGAGCTTAGAACAAGGTTAACAAGAGGAAAGCCGAAAGAAAGAATTCCATAGCAAGAGAACCCTACACCAAATGGGTCCGAGATAGGGTGCGAATTATCAAGCTTCCATTCGAAAAAGATCCAGAGTATAAATCAGAGATCCCAGAGATAACACCTATATCTTTGGAAGAAGTCAACAATCTGAAAAGCGCCTTAAAGCAAGCTCAAAAAGAAAAAGAAACATTGGAACTCAATCTCCTCAATCTGACCAAAGAAAAGAAACAGATACAGCTCATACTTGATTCAAAGGATGAACAAATTGAGAGAGGTCAAAAGGAATTGGAGAAATAAAGTCTCAAACGAAAGCGTACAACTGTAGGGTTGTCGAGTGCAACATTAAACCTAGATTCCCATAACCAAAGGTTAGAAGAGGCCGCCGCTAAAATCGAAAGGTTAACTAGATGGTATGAAAAGGCAACACATGACAAAAAGGTGTTGGAGGAAAATCTAAGAGCCCAAATCCAAAGTTTGGCACAAGCTTCCTTACATCAAGAAGAGAAAGTAAAGTACCTCACCACTAAACTTCAAGACAACCAAGAATTAAAGGTCAAAGCATGCCTTGAAAGGATCGAGGCAGAGAAACTCTTGACTCAAAGAACTCAAGAATATGAGCATGCGTGCTTAGAGCTGCAGGGTCTTCAAAAAGATTTCCTCATCCAACAAAGGATTTATACATAAATGAGGGGTGAAAAGATGTATTGGCAAGAACAGTATACCAAGATCGCCCAAGCTGGGAGAGATAACCATCAGATAATCCCACATCTTTATCAGGAATACAGGTACTACAAAGACAAACATGAAAAGCTCGTCTTCCTCGCCAACAATCTCATCGAGGACATCCCTAGAAGTTTAAAAGATGCAGAGAGTGTAATGGTTCCTCTTCCGAAGGACGTTGAAGACTTTCTCGAGCTTTGTCGAGCAATGGTTGCTGGCTTCAAAGCACACATCCGTAGGCGCACCTAGAAGATTTAGTTCCCTTTTTTTATGTTTATGCAAACAAGTTTTGATTTCAAGTTGTAATATTTTTCAATATTTGGATTATGTTACTTTCAATAAAGGAATTTTGTTTCCCTATCTCGACGGAGTGTCTATTTTAAAGCTAGTCACCAAGTAAAATAATAAGCAAAATACAAGCACGTACCCAAGTGAATAAGACATTTAAAATAAGAAATCATTTCATGTTCATGCACATCCGTTCGCACGCATGCATTTATAAAACACCTGCATGTCATATCAAAACTCATTTTTTTATTAAAAAAAATCTTAACCTCCATATCAAACAAGGGCCCATCAACAAAAAGTAATGGAACAGATCGGGGAGACTCAAGCGATGTTCAAAGAGTATCTTGACCAAGTAAAGGGTGACGTAAGTTCAATGAAAGGATATTTGAGTCAAGTTATTCTAGCTTTGAAAAACATTATTAACATGCATGACCAAATTCCCAAGGTAGCTTTTGAAGAGGTAGCTTAAACCATTGGTGCGTCGAGCAGTCACCAACCAAGGAAAGAGTCGTAAGTAGGACCCCAAAAGTCTGTCATCGCCCAACAAGAGGTTGAAAATAAAGGGTTCGTCCCACCATCATCAAAAGAAGAGGCATCACATACCCTACAAATTCCAACCAATAATGCAGACAACTACCTAGACTTGCAATACGTAGATCACGACCCAGAGGATGCTCACCAGGCACCCTTAAAGACGACTGATACTCATGCTGCAGATAATCCACTAGTAATGAATCAGTATAAAGCCCTGTAGGAAAGGTTAAAAGTTGTGGAGGGTTTTAATGCTTTCGAAGTAGATGCTCTCGAAATGGGTCTAGTTCCTGATGTGGTGATTCCGCCAAAATTCAAAGTACCCAACTTTGGAAAGTATAAAGGCGTCACTTGTCCAAGGAATCATCTTCGTATGTATTGCAGGAAGATGCATGCCCATGTCCACGATTATAATCTAATGATTCACTATTTTCAAGACAACCTGAGTGGGGCATCTTTAGATTAATACATGCAATTGGAGCGAACACATATTCGAACCTGGGCAGATCTTGCTAATGCTTTCTTGAAGCATTACAAATATAACCTAGACATGGCGCCTACCCGCATGAAACTCCAAAATCTGTCCCAAAAGAAGGAAGAATCCTTCAAAGAATATGCTCAAAGATGGAGGGAGATGGAATCCCGTGTGCAACCACCACTGCCAGAAAAAGAACTCGTAGACATGTTCATGGGAACCTTGCAAGGGATTTATTACGAGAAAATGGTTGGAAGTGTCTCGTCGGGATTCTCAGACCTAGTTACTATTGGCGAAAGAATCGAAACTGGGTTAAAGAGTGGGAAGATATCAGGGGGTCGTTAAATGCTCCCTACAATTCAAAAAGATCGGCTTCAAACATCCCAAGAAGAAAAGAGGGAGAAGTCAATGTTGTGGCCTTACAACCAAGGACATCACAACCATTGGTGATCCCACAAGGACAAAGGCAAGACAAATTTAAAAGGCCACCCATAAATTTTGATCCACTGCCCATGCCACCTAGCCATCTATTACAACATTTGGTTAAGGCATCCTTGGTGGAAATCAAGCCTTTATCTCCTCCAGTCGGGCCACTCCCGCAAAAATAAAATGCCGACGCCAGGTGTGAGTACCATGCTAACTCTCCAGGGAATACCATAAAACAATTTTTGGTGTTGTACCCCAAAATTTTCTTTCTCATTTTTTATTCAAGATGATATCCTAGGTCTTCTCGAATGTTCAATTTGGCTCGGAAGTTGGTCAGACAGATTCTCTTCCTAGGCAGTAAGTCAACAATTAGGGTTTGGCTTTTCTCAAAGAAAATTTATTCTTCAAAGTTTCAAATGGTCTTCATAGATCTCCATGTCTCCTCGAGGATGTTCATGTCGAGTTTTGAACCTCACGTTACAAGTTTGCTCAGTCAATGGTTTAGACGACTGAAAATGACTCCATTAACCCAAAAAAAAAACTGACCCTTTTTTAGACCAAGTTCAAGCAATTGTAACTTCTTAATTATTCGATATTTTTGAGCGGTTATTCTTGCGTATGACTCTCCTCGATGTTATCTCCAATTTCTCTTCACAAATCAAGAGCTGATTACGTGTAGAAGATCACCAAAATTCGAAGGCGTTAAATGTCACTTCTTGGATTTTGACCTAATCTTAAATAACTGTCGCCTGATTTCTAAGGTTTGTGATTTCCCCAATTTACGAGATCTTGAGACGATTATTTCTGTATATGGTCATAGATGATTTTGCACACGAGTTTATCTTCAAAGATCGAAAGAAAATTGTGTTGGGAAGACTTTGAAAGTCATCGAATCGTCGCAAGTCACTTGTTTGATTTCAAGTGTTCTTAATCATCATTGTTCTTGAAATTGGTTGAGGTTGATGATGGTTCTAAAAGCATGATTTGTTTGGCAATGAAGTTCCATTTTTAAACATTTATTTTGTTTAGAAATTTGATCAGAGTACAAAGCACAGGGTTTATTTGATCATTTTGTGATTGCTTGAAGTTCAAGTTACCAAACCAAGATGTTTTATTTAAAGCATTCAATCGAGAATTGCAAAGTTTAAATTGAAACTCAAAGTTTTGTACAACAAATTCATCATTCATACATTTCATTCAAATGTTATGTTATGGTTACATTGTTGGACAATTTGCAAAAAGGGTTTACAATGAAAAATATAAATTGAATCACAAGATACATTTGTTGTTTACAAAGAAAGAAATAAATGTTTTCTTCATCTTCAAGAAACTCCTCTTTGCTAGCCATGACTTCTCTTCACCTTGCCTCGCTCGCCATCCATGAAAACACAAAAAAAAAGTTAGCAAGAATTCAAGTAAAAGAGTTTGTCAAAAGAGAAATTTCATCACTAGGGTTTGTATATAGGAATCAGAATTCAAGTAGGCTTGTTTTATCATAATCCCTCTTCTCCCATTCTTGCAAATCACAAGGTTGGACCTTGGTTCACAAGAAGGAAAAGAAAAAATGCAAGCCCAAAGCTGTCAAAACAAAAATGCAAGCCCAAAGCTGTCACAACAAAAATGCAAGCCCAAGGCTGCCCAAATCTACAATAAACAGGCTGCATAGCTTAACCAACAAACAAAACCAGCAGGGCAAGCAAGCTGCCTAACCTGTTTTCAAACAAAAGCAAGCAAGTCATCAAGGCAAGCTGCAATGCAGCAGGGCAAGCCAACTGCCCAACCTGTAGCAAAATACATAGCACAACAGCAACAAGAAAACAAAGGAAGTATAGCAGCAAGTAAACAAGGCAATCTGCAATGCAGCAGGGCAAGCAAACTGCCCAACCTGCAGCAAAATACATAGCAGAGCACCACAAATAAAACAAAATTAGAATAAGGCAAAACAAAAAATTAATTTTCTCATCAAACCAAACATGTCATTATTTTCCTATAGTCATACAAACCCTTCAGAATTTTTCATAGAAAAATAAGCAAAATTGCTTTTTCATTGAAATAGGAAAGAGGAAAGAGGAAAGGAACATAAATATATCACCTAGACAAGAAACAACCCCAAAACTGTCAAACCTGCATCATCTGCTATACCAGCCCAGCATTTGCACATAACTAGCAATATGAAAATTGCACTCAAAGTGTACAAAGTCAGCTTTCCAAAACAGTCCAAAAAAACTGTCAAAAGCAACTGCAGTGTATAGCAAAAAAATTTCACACAAACAAACCAAGTCAAAGCTACATAATAAGGACAATATAATAGCATATCCATTTTGTTCAAAAATCTCAACAGTTTCTCTCCAATCTCAAATATAAAAGCCACTGTTTCACTAAACAGAGAAAGATCACAAATTTCACATAAAATTGCATAGAGCAAGGATATACAAACTAACAAACAGAAAAACCAAAATAAAACCATTAGAAAAACCAAAAAAACAAAATTTCCATTTCCTGTAAAAACACAATACCCATCTGTTCTAAAGAAGAGAATTAGCATGAACTGAACACAAATCAAACAGAACCCACAAACCCCTTGTCACGCTCAACTCATAACCTTCAACCAAAATCCAACCTTAACTCAGAATCACCTGCAATACAGAAAACAACAACAAATTTTGAAATCCATAAGCAACATGTCCAAACATCAGCAACATTCAATACGCGTAGAAATAGAAGCAAACGCATCATAGATCAACAACAGAAACACATAAATAAAATCGAAAAGGAAGAAATAAGTTCGAGCATCATGCCTTGACAAACTTTTGGCGAAAAAATCTCATTGTCGGTAACTATTTTCTCTTCCTTTAAAATTTGTTTTCACATTTGATATGTGCACGATTGATCTTTGTATTCTTCGAGTTTTATTTGTTGTTATGACTCAAACTTTAACGACATTTGAGTTTAAGCAGAGGGACTAAATCACGAGAGAGGCGGAAAGAGTTTGTTGTTGGTAATTTATCATGAATGCAGATCAGAGAGAGTTTTGCTGAATCGAAAATTGGGTTGGGAGGGTTTATCGTTTGATCAATTGATGAAGACATAAGCCAAATGATGAAACAACAAAAAATTGTGAAATGATTAGGAAGAAGAGGCGATGCCTCAATGTTTTTAATTTTTAGGGTTCCCTAACCCGTCTCACTATTACAAGGTGGTTGGACCCGGGTTAACGCCCGACCCGGTCCGACCCAGCCTACTAGTTTTTTTTATTATTCATTTATTTATTTATTTATTATTTTTTGTTTTAGAATTTAGGCCTTGTTTCACTTATTTTAAAAGCCCAATCCATTTTTGATTTCTCACACCCCCATTTTCAATTTCATTACCCTTTTTTTATTTATGATATTTATTTTAGTAGCTAATTTAGTTTAGATGTAGATTAATAAATTTATTATCAATGTAGTTTAGATTTAAATTGGTATTTGTATAATTAATTTAATTTATTTTTAACTTAGTAATTTTATAATTAGTTTAGTTTAGGCTTAATTTAGTAAATTGGAATCTTAAGTTAGTTTTGTATCATTTTAATAACTTTATTTAATTTAAATTTAATTTTATAGTGAGCTTAGTTTATGTTTAATTTAGTAAATTAGAATTTTAAGTTAATAACTTTATTTGGTTAGGGATTTTCTTAATTAGTTTAGTTAGGGATTTTGTGAATAATTTAGTTAAAATAACATTTTTTTAGTTAGCATTCTTTTAAATTGTTTAAATTCTTTATGATAAACAAAATTTCAAAAAAGTAATAGAATAGAATTTTATTTCTCTTTTTTTAAGTTTTAATCACAAACAAAACACCAAAAGCATTATTTTGATATTATTAATTATTTCTCTTATTAATTTTATTTAATAGTTTGTTTTAGTTTAATTAACCATCTTTTTTATTTTCATTTCGATTGGGTTGTATTGATTTCCTATTTAGACTTTTAATCGCATTGTCGATTCGATCCATCCCCATTTGTAAATTTATATCCCCCATTCCCGAAAGCTCTGTAATAACGTAGAATTTTAATTTCCGCAATTTACTGTTTTCCTTATACTGTATAGTAATTAGGCGTGCATGGCAAGATTCAAAATCAATCGCTAGATAACCCTAATCAAATACAAAAAATAACTTGAATCAAACACACTTTTTCACACACGCACCTCTAGGATAACCTCGCTCGCTGCCTCGAAAATACAGTCATGTCCCTCGAATATGGGACGCTTTAGCAAAGACCCTTCGATAAAAAAGATCGCAATCCCTCAATGTCCCTCGATGTTGCCTTCGATAAAACAATCTAGTCCCTTACGAAAATTGCTAAAGTGTCTTACAAGTTGCCTTCTATGACTGTACAAACGTCCTGCGCATGTCCCTTCACATCCAACGACGGGGTTTCTTACCAAATCAATGGTAAGATAGCAACATCTAAAGGAGGAAAAGAACATTTAAGACCTTTTGAGTATGTAGATTCACTCTTAAATTGTTCGCTTGCTCACAATCAAACATTTTACACTAAAACCTTTTCCAAAAGACAAAAACTTTTTGTATACGTTCTTATAGAGACGAGAACTATTACAAAAACATCTTTTCAAAATCACCTTCAAAAAAACACAATACACAAACACCTCTTTGAACTACTTTTTGAAACAACACTTTGTATGCGTTCTTATAGAGACGAGAACCATTGCAAAGACATTTTTCAAAATACTTTCAAAAAACACACCACAAGAACATTCAAATAAAAGCAAGTGATCTAGCAAGTAACTAAGAGCTCATGGAAAACCATGGATGAATAGGGTGCTAGCACCTTCCCTTTTCATAATCTACCCCCCGAACCCGAGAAGTAATCTCGAAAGGTCTTTCATGTGCTTTTTTACCTTTACTTTTGGATAAAAGAAAATTCGGTGGCGACTCTTGATATTCGCACAATTGCGGTCGAACGCAAACCACCAAGTCAGTTCTCCCACCGTATCACAGAACTGGCGACTCTACTGAGGATATATTTTAAAAGTGGGGCTACCTTAGGGCTAGATCACATTTAGTTGCTTTCATTGTTTGACTTGTATGATTTACAATATGGTTCTTTTTTTGGTTTTGAATCATCTACCCATATTTGGGATACCTTATAGGTAAGTAGCAATACATTGTGGAAACTGTGCGGAGTATACCGATACAGTCTAAGCAATAGCTACGTTAGTGAGACATATTTGTTGGTACCGGTATTCCTTGAGTAGTCAAGGAGAATACGGGGCCGCTGAGTGATGTCATGAAGCACTAATGAACTTTTAGAACCTTTACTTGACCAACTTGGCCATTTGGACGTAGTGAGATGACCGGCTTTGGTGCAGTCCGAAGTTGGTAGATACTCGATACTACACTCATTGAGGTTTGTTTTTTTGGGATATTTCGGTCGCCATTTAAGAGGCATGCGCTGAAATAATGCCCAAGGAAACAAACCAGTGATATTGAGCTCCTTAGAACTCAGTTACTATTACTAGGACAGGTTTTAAGCCAACTAAACTTCAAGAGGGTACTTACCTATGAGACTCCATGAAAGCCTAAACCTAAGGACTTGTTTGCTTTGTTTGTGTATACATACTTATACATAACATCATGAACATCATAACATCATACTCATTCACTAACCATTTCAAGGAGTTTTGGGATTTATCTTTGTTTCTGTTTTGTAGGACATGGATTCTCTTCGCAGGAAAACTATTCAAGTCAACCTTGTAAGGATTCCCCCTCAAATTAAAGAGCTAGCTTCAAGGATTCCTGAAAACTCTCCATTCACCGAGAGACATGGTCGCATACTAAACTTGGTCACCTCCAAAACTGATGAAGATATGTTGAAGGTGCCCTTCCAGTTCTTTGATCCTTTACACCATTGCTTCACTTTCCCCGATTATCAACTTGTGCCAACGCTGGAAGAATTATCCCAACTCTCGAGGATTCCCATTCTCAATCAACTATCTTTCAACGGTACGGAAAGAGACCCAAAGCCAGAAGAGATTTCTCAAGCTCTACACTTGCAACCATCTGATGTCACAACTCATTGGGAAACAAGGAGTGGTGTCAAAGGTTTCCTAGCAAAGTTCTTGTTCGAGAAAGCCCAGAACTTTTGGAACTCTTTGGATTTGCAATCCTTC
This sequence comes from Vicia faba, assembly GCA_948472305.1. NCBI lineage: Eukaryota > Viridiplantae > Streptophyta > Magnoliopsida > Fabales > Fabaceae > Vicia > Vicia faba. Next base: position 208,488,779 of record OX451738.1, on the reverse strand, counting down.
GAGGAAATTGTGGCTCTCCTCATCTATGGGATCGTTTTATTTCCAAATCCTGACCAACTCATAGATATGAATGCCGTCAAAATCTTCATATCTCGCAACCCGGTGCCTACTTTGCTAGGGGATATCCTACATTCTTTTCACACTCGCACTATGAGGAAAAGAGGTATCCTTATGTGTTGCACTCCTCTCTTGGCAAGGTGGCTTATTTCTCATCTTCTCCAATCTGTATTAAGGAACGAGCAAGGTTCAAGGTGGTCACAAAGGTTTATGACGCTCAAGCACTCAGACATCCATTGTTGTTCCCGATCTATAGATAATGTTATCATCATCGACCGTTGTGGAGAGTTCCCTAATGTCCCCTTACTAGGAATTTGGGGAGGTATCACCTATAACCCCTGTTTGGCTCTAAGACAGTTTGGTTATGCCCGAAGGGATGGCCCACATGAGATTCTCATTCAAGGTTTGGTATTTGACTACGAGAACAATGATCAAGGTCTTCGCCAGAGATTTATCCGAGCATGGATGATCCTGAACAAGGTAGATAGCAAGACTTTGGGGCACAAGAATTCCATCCCTCTTGAGCCTTACCTCAAATGGGTACGAACACGTGCTCAGAGTCTTATGATGCCTTATCCCTCCGTTCTCCCGGTAATCATTGAGCCTGTCATGGAAGGAGATGTTCCATACACTATCCTGCATCCTGACATGCCCACCTCTCTTGAAGATTTACAAAGAGATTGGATAAAACTCAAGGGGGAGCGAGACACTTTCAAAGCCCAATTCTACACTAGCGAGAGGAAGGTTTTGGAACTTACTAAGAAACTTCACGAGGAGCGGACTCTGAATGCCTACATCGCACCAAAGAGGATGCGCACAACCTTTTTATATTAGACTTTTTTGTTGTATTTCTGTGTAATCCCAAAGAGGCATTGATGTACTCAAGCTTTAATATTTTAATATAACGTGTGTTTCCTTTTTGTCTAAAACGAATTTGAATCTCTAAGTTCCTTGAAATCATTGCATATGCATTTACCCTTCATCATAACATAAATAGGTTTCTTGCGACAAGTTTCCTCATCTTTCTACTGTTTATTTAAGTAAGATGGATCTCGAGCAAACTGTGAAGGACCTCCAAGCACAAAACGCTCAGTTTCAACATATGATTTTAACTCTAGCCAAAGGACAAGAAGAGTTGAAGACTTTGCTGGTTGAAAAGAAAAATAAGAAAACAAAGAAGATAACATGAGTTTTGAACATGGGAAGAAGATTCCAAGGGAAGACAAGAAGGACCTTAGACTTTGCAACGTCGTCTGGTGAGAAAGACGATCAAGTTAGCAAAGGAAAAGAAACAGTTGTCTAGCCAGATTCAGAAGAAGAAGAGGAAGAAGAGGATTATTCTGAAGAACAATATCCTCCAGCCGACGATAAGTATGAGTACTTGGAAGAACGGTTAAGTGCGATGGAATCCCAAAAGGTTCCCGGATTGGACTTCGAGGAGTTGGGGTTAGTATCTGAGATTGTCATCCCTCCATAATTCAAAGCACCAGTATTCGCCAAATATGATGGAGTTTCATGTCCCAAAATGCATCTCCAGTCCTACGTAAGGAAAATCTAGATTCATACTGCTGACAAGGATTTATGGGTACATTTCTTCCAAGACAGTCTATCTGGAACTCAACTTGATTGGTTTTACTAGCTAGAAAGAGCCAACGTTCACAATTGGGAAGATATTGTTGTTGCCTTTTACAAATAATACCAATACAATACCGATCTTGCGCCTACCCGTACTCAACTCCAGAGTATGGCCATGGTTTCAAGTGAGGGCTTCAAGGACTATGCGCAAAAATGGAGAGATTTAGCCGAAAGAGTTCAACCTCCTCTATCGGAAAGAGAATTGGTAGACATGTTCTTGGGTACCTTGTCTGGTCCCTTCTTCAATCATCTAATTTGGAGTTCTTCGGAAGGTTTTACTAAATTGATATTAACCGGAGAAAGAGTAGAAGCCGGGATAAACAATGGAAAGATCCAAAAAGATGCATCCTCTTCTACGGTTGTAAGAAAGCCATTCATCAGAAAGAAAGAAGTGGTTGATGTATATCCTCATAGAAATCAAGATAGGATTGAACACCGTCCAATGCTGGGGGCTGTCATGATTCCTAAACCAGCGCCTGCTCAGCAAAGAAGCAACCAGCCAAGAATGGAAAGACCAGTCAGACAATTCACCTGAATTAATATGACACTATCTCAAGTATTGCCACATTTGTTAAGATCCAATCTAGTGACTTTGAAAGAATCTCCAAAGAATCCTAATACAACCTCTCCTCACTATCATCCCAATGCCCGTTACGCATATCACTCTGAAAGTCCTGGCCATGATACTAATAACTGTTGGGCTTTAAAGAACAAGGTACAAGACCTCCTTGAGGCTAAGGAGATTGAATTAGATGCGCCAGAAAATCACAATGTCATTTCTGCCCCTATACGCAAACACGGCCATAATGCCAACGCCATTGAGGAGGATATGTTTGTTGCTTCAGTTGATGAACTTGTGACCTCACTCCTAACTATCAAAAAGAACTTGTTAAAAGTCGGTGTTTTCCCAGGCTGTAATGAAAGCTGTCATTTTTGTTTGACCTCACCAGCCAACTGTCTTTTGTTGAAAACAGGTGTTCAGTTCCTAATAGATAACAAAGAATATTTATTCGAGAAGACTTTTATTCCAGCTGTTCCTTATAATGATGTTTCCATTGTGACCATTTCCGACAATTCTTCCAGGGTCTCCACCAAAAGACCCGTTAGAATTACATCAGTTCCAAGAGTAGCTCCTTTAATAATTATAGTGCCTGGACCAATCCCGTATACATCAGACAAAACTGTACCATGGAATTACGGAGGGGATGTCTACTACCACGATATTAAGCAAGATTGGCCAGCTGCCGAAGATTCAAGTTCTAAGAAAGTTGATTCCGATGTCAGTAATATTGCAGGACTAGTAAGATCATCCGAAGTGGTAGTATTTTCTCCCCAAAAACTGCTCCCCCAAAGGCTGTTTCTAGACCCGTAATCGTTCATGTTGTTGTTGCTCCTCCAAAGTTTGTTCCCAGTCCTACAATCATCTCTGCAAACACTCCTGTTGATAAAGTTGTTACAATCCCTGTTATCACCCCTACTGACATTCTTGTTGTCGAGTCGACCAAGACTCGAGGTAAAGGTATTCTGATTGAGCCTGTCCGGACGAAGGTCCAATCGGTAGCTATCCCTGAGATCTCTCGGAAAGAGATGGAGTAAATTCTAAAGATCATAAAAAGGAGCGACTACAATGTAGTCGAGCAACTGGGGTAAAATCCATCACAAATTTCCATGTTGGCTTTACTACTATGTTTCGAGGCTCATGCAAAAGCCTTGGTAAAGTTCCTTAAAACTACCCATGTACCCGAAGAAAAATATGCCAATCAGTTCCAAGACTGTGTAGCCAGCTTGACTGCAGATAATGGTTTAGGTTTTTCGCATGCTGATTTGATGCCAAGAGGGAGGAAGCATAACAAGGCATTGCATGTCTCAGTTGAATGTAGGGGTACAACGTTGGCTCATGTGTTGGTTGATACAGATTCATCCCTGAATGTGTTTCCTAAAAAGGCTCTTGATAGGCTTGACTACGAAGGATTGACATTGAAACTAAGAAATATAATGGTGAGGGCCTTTGACGGCTCAAAAAGGATGGTGCATGGGGAAGTAGACATCCCCATAAAAGTTGGAACCCAAACATTTGATTCAACTTTTTATGTAATGGATATTCGCACCTCATATTCCTGCTTGCTAGGCCGTCTGTGGATTCACAATGCTGGTGTCGTTACTTCTATGTTACACCAAATACTGGAATATCAGATTCAAGGGAAGATTATCACCGTTCATGGAGAAGAAGAGTATATGATCAGCCATCTCAATTCCTTCTGATATGTGGAATTAGATGGTGAATTTATTGAAACTCCATTCCAACACTTCGAAGAAGTACCACAAGATGTGGCAGTGACCAAGGATATGGCTCAAGTTCCCAAGATTATCAGGCCTCCACTCAGGATGTCATCTTTGAAGGATGCCAAGGCAGTGATAGAAGAAGGTGGGTGCACTATTTGGGGACAACTCCTAGATATCCCATATAAATATGATAAGTTTTGCCTAGGTTTCACTTCAGGTGCCCAGAAAGCTGTGCGCCGCGCTCGTGCCAGAGGACCACCCTTGAAGATGATGAAGACAGCTACAACCTGGAGGATTGGATTTTCCCAACTATCAGTGGAGGGCTTAGCAACTGGGAGGCTAGAGATTTTGTCCCGGTCACTTTTATCCTACAATAATTTGTCTTTACATTTTGTCGGATCTGTAATATTAAAACAATTCAGACTCTTAAAAACTTGTATCTTACCCGAGGCACAATGGTCCATTTGTAAGGGTTATTATCTCATTTCCATATGACATCAATTAATCATGGATGTTTTGCATACAAACTTTCGCACCATTTTTCTTCTTTTTTACATTTTAATTTCTTTCAAAGATAACTATACTCTTACACACACTCACACTCACAATGCAGGTCTACATCAATTCGGGATCCCATGGGTAACGGTACTGCTATGACCTTCTGTGACTCTGAAAATCTAATCTACCAAACCGAAGACGAAGGTGAAGAAGATTGTGAAGTACCAGGGGAACTTGCCAGATTACTACAACAAGAAGAGAGAACCATTCAGTCCCACGAGGAACCTGTGGATACGATCAACCTAGGTACCAAGGAAGACAAAAGATAAGTCAAGGTGTGTGCCAACCTGGAACCCAGTATCAAAGAGCGTCTGATTCAGTGCTACACGAGTATGTTGAGGTCTTTGCATGGTCGTATGAAGACATGCCAGGAATTGATGCAGATATTGTGGTACATTGTCTACCTACAAGAGAATATTATCCACCAGTAAAGCAAAAGGTCTTTCGTATGCGACCAAAAATGTCGGAGAAGATTAAAGCAGAAGTCATGAAACAATTCAACGCTGGATTCTTGGCCGTCACTTCTTATCCGTAATGGGTTGCCAATGTTTTTCCCGTACCCAAAAAGGATAGCAAAGTACGAATGTGCATGGACTATAGAGATTTGAATAGGGAAATCCCTAAGGATGATTTCCCGCTTCCCCACATTGATATTCTAGTTGACAATACGGCACAACACAAAGTTTTTTCCTTCATGGACGGTTTCTCAGGATACAACCAAATCAAAATGGCGCCTGAGGACATGGAGAAAACAAACTTTGTCCCACAGTGGGGCACATTCTGCTATAGCGTTATGCCATTCAGACTGAAGAATGCTGGGGCAACCTATTAGCGTGCCATGGTAGCTCTATTTCATGACATGATACATCACGAAATAGAGGTCTATGTGGACGACATGATAGCTAGATCTCAAACAGAAGAAGAGCATCTTGATCATTTACAGAAAATGTTTGAGAGATTAAAGAAATACAAGCTGAGGTTAAACCCAAATAAATTCACATTTGGGGTGAGGTCCGATAAACTCCTAGGCTTTGTCGTCAGCAATAAAGGTATTGAAGTAGATCTTGCCAAGGTGAAAGCAATTCAAGAAATGCCTGCTACTCGTACCGAGAAGGAAGTCATAGGATTCTTGGGACGTTTGAACTACATTACCAGGTTCATTTCTCACCTGATAGCTACTTGTGAACCAATCTTCAAATTACTGAAGAAAGATCAAGTAGTCAGATGGAATGTTGAGTGCCAAGCTGCTTTTGAAAAGATTAAAGAGTACCTGCAAGAGCCTCCTGTTTTGATGCCACCAGTCGAGGGAAGACCATTGATCATGTATCTAACTGTTTTGGAAAATTCAATGGGGTGTGTGTTGGGGCATCATGATGAGTCTAGCCGAAAAGAGCATGCTATTTATTACCTGAGCAAAATGTTTACCGACTGTGAAACAAGACATTCACTGCTCGAGAAAACTTGTTGCACTATGGCATGGGATGCTCGCCGGATAAGACAGTATATACTGGCCCATACTACCTTGTTGATATCTAAAATGGATCCAATAAAATATATCTTCGAGAAGCCTGCTCTCTCTGGGAGAATAGCAAAATGGCAGATGATCCTGACAAAATATGACATATAATATACTACCCAGAAAGCAATAAAGGGAAGTGTACTACCTGATCACCTTGCTCACCAAGCTGTGGAAGACTACCAGTCCATGAAGTTCGAATTCCCAAACGAGGACATCATGATGGTAAACAACTATGAAGATTTCAGGCCATATGACGGACCTGAACAAGGATCCCGATGGACTCTTCTCTTTGATGGGGAATCCAACGCACTCGGCAATGGTATTGGTGATGTACTCATATCTCCGGAAGGATGTCACACTCCCTTTATGGCAAGACTCTGCTTCCATTGTACAAATAACATGGCGGAATACGAAGCATGCATCTTTGGTCTCAAAGCTACCATAGACTTGGGGATCAAATCTTTGAACGTATTCAGGGATTCAGCTTTGGTTATCAGCCAAATAAAAGGGGAATGGGACACCAAACACCCTAACCTTATCCCTTACAAAGAAAATGTTTTGACGTTGCTCCCACATTTTGAGAAGATTACCTTTGAGCACTTCCCGCGAGAAGAAAATCAGCTAGCAGATGCACTAGCCACAATGTCATCTATGTTTAAACTGAAATGGGATAACGAGGCTCCCTAGATCACCATTGAACGAAGGGATGAACCAGCACACTGTCACAAGATTAATACTGAAGAAGTAGTGGACCAGCCTTGGTTTCAAGAAGTCAAGATGTATCTCGAGGCTCAAGAATATCTAGAAGGAGCTTCAGTAAATGATAAGAAGTTCTTAAGGAGATTCTCTTATATGTTCTTCCTTAGTAATGGCGTTCTGTACAAACGCAATCATGACTCTGTGTTACTTCGGTGTGTAGACAAGAATGAAGCTGAGAGGATCATGGCTGAATTACATGAAGGCACTTTTGGCACCCATTCCATTGGGCATATGATGGCGAAGAAAATCCTACGGACTGGCTATTACTGGTCTACCATGGAAGAATATTTCTATCAACACTCTCGAACCTACCATAAGTGTCAGATCTATGCTGACAAGGTGCATGTACCTCTGATCCCTCTGAATGTCTTGACGGCTCCTTGGCCCTTTGCTATGTGGGGCATCGATATGATTGAGGAAATCAAACCAACAACCTCTAATGGACACTGCTTTATCTTGGTGGCCATTGATTATTTTACAAAATGGGTTGAGGCAGCTTCCTTCGCTTCTGTTACCAAGAATGTTGTCGCCCCTTTCATCAAGCAGAATCTCATATGTCAGTACGGTATCCCAAAGAGAATCATCACTGACAATAGTATGAATCTAAACAATACCATAATCACCGCCTTGTGTGAGCAATTCAAGATCCATCATCACAATTATTCCCCTTACCGACCAAAAATGAATGGTGTTGTCGAAGCCGCAAATAATAACATTAAGAAGATCATACAGAAAATGACAGTCACATATAAAGACTGGCATGAAATGCTACCATTCGCTCTCCATGGGTATCGTACCATGGCACGCACATCAACTGGGGCAACACCCTATTCTCTAGTATACAACATGGAGGTTGTCTTGCCTATTGAGGTCCAGATCCCCTCTCTAAGAATTATGAAGGATGTAGGGCTGAACGAAGAAGATTGGATCCAGACTCGACTTGATCAGCTGAACTTGATTGATGAGAAAAGGCTTACTGTCTTCTGCCATGGTCAAATGTATCAAAAACGGATGATCAAGGATTTCAACAAAAAGGTCAGACGCCAAGTATATCAAGTTAGGGATCTAGTGATCAAACGCATCAGACTGCCGCAAGGTGATCCCAGGGGAAAATGGACTCCTACATATGAAGGACCATTTGTAATCAAAAGCATATTCTCTGGTGGAGCAATGATCTTGACCACCATGGATGGTGACTGTGATACGGTGGGAGAACTGACTTGAGGTTTTGCGTTTGTTTTCGCAAATGTTTCGGTTGAGCAAGAGTCGCCACCGACTTTTTATTTTATCCTAAGGAAAGGTTAAAAAGCACAGCAAAAACCTTTGAGATGTTTTCTTGGGTTCGGGGGGTAGATTATAGAAAGGGAAGGTATTAGCACCCTTTCTATCCATGGTTATCCATGGGCTCTTAGTTACTTGCTTAGATCACTTGCCTTTGATTTTCAATTGTTTGAAATGGTGCTTTTGTGTGTGTGTTTGAAAATGTTTTGAAAAGAGGCCATTGTTGTGGCAACCTTTGTAATGATCCATGTTTGAATGTATACAAAGGTGTGTATCTTTTGAAAAGTTTTCAATGTTTTTGAAAGTTGTTTTGAAAGTGTGTTGTGATGTGTGTTTTGAAAAGTAGGCAAGTGTGTTTTGCAAGTTTGATCAAGTAACTAAGAGTTTGTCTACCCTAAATTTACTCAAAGGTTATTTTTTCATGTTTTTAACCCTTTTAACAATTTTGTTCCACCATTGTATTTGGTGGACAATCTTGTGTTAGGATGTTAACGGGACAGGCGCGGATCATCGTTTAGACCATGATTGCAATGGTGTCAAGTATCTTTGGGCAATTTTTCCTTTAAGGGACTTGATCATTTTTAGGCAACTTTCGAAAGCGTCATCGAGGGACTAAGATCATTTGAATTCTTTTGTTTTTCCAAAGACACTCAACATGCAACATGGCCCATTATTGAAGGCAACAAGTGGAGTAACCCTAGGGGTGCAAGTGTGATTGGTGTTGTCCATTTTCATGCTTTGTTGTCTTTGAATTAGGTCAAGCTATTTGTTATTTTATTTTTTGCATACAAACCCTAAGTCTATCATGGCATATTTAGAAAGCTTTAAAATGCGGAATTTTAAAGTCCTAAATTATTACAAAATAATCATGGGGATGAGGGTACAAATGTTCAAATGGGGATGAGACTTTAATAGGAGAGTGGTATCCCAATATTTACAACCAAATCGAGTCAATCGCAAATGTAATGTGTATGTGTAAATGTATTTGTGTAAGTGTATGTGATTTATTTACAAGTGAAATAAAAATAATAAAAAAAGTTAATTTTGGATATTTTCATGTTTAGGGCAAAACCCTAATTTTGTAAATAATAGTATTTATTATTTATTATATACAATATTTATTAATTATACACAAAAAAAAATAAAAGAGAAGTATATTTGTAAAGAAATAATTTTTGAGGTCAAATATTAATAAAAATGAAAAATGTATTATTTTGTATTTTTATCCTAAATATTCTACTAAATATATAAGTATTTATATTATGTATTAAATATATTAAATATATACAAAAATAAAATATTTAATATTTATCAAAAAAAGTGTATTTTAAGAAAATGTTTTCAAAAGATAAAATAAAATAAAATCAGAAAATAAAATGTATTTGTATTATTTTCTAGTATTTTAAATAAAAGTATATATGTTATTTTATATGTGTAAATTCAAATAAAACAAATAAAATACAGATAAAATGCAAAAATGGTTGAAAAAATATTTTTTATATTTTTTATATTTTGACAAAAAATAATAAGCCAGAAACAAAAAGAAAAAATCAAAAATGATAAAAATAACACACAATGGGCCAAGGGGGTGTAGGTGGAAAATGTGGGTGCAAATAGAAAAAAGAGTCAGGCCCAACCCAAAGAGGCTTCTTCAACCTCCAGCCATTGTTTGAAACACAAAACGTGCGTTCCTTGCTCAACCTGCTAACTTCTGATTCCTTGATTTTTAACAAAAACTTACAACATCAAAAGTGTAGAGCATCATGTCACGATTCTAGACATATAAAGAAGTTGTTCTAACTCTCAGAAATGAGAGAGAATTTCTCCTCCCCAAATTCCTGACCTAGCTTTTTTTAGATGTTCAGTTTCAAAATTCTCTCAGTACACACAACATAAATGAAAAGTAATGATATGGGTAGCTTCAGGGCCATGAGTAGGACATAACTTCTTCACAAACCTAAGCTTAGATATGCTTGGATAGAGAGATAGAAGTTCAAACTTTTACCTGTTCAGCTTGAATCGTGTGCAACAATGGAGGCACTTTCAAGGGAATTTGTGGATTTGTACAGCTTGCCTGAGGTCCAAGGATACTTCCTCTATGCTTGGCTTGCTTTGAATCTTACTGAATCGAGCTATAGAAGTCAACCTGCACAGATGAAAAATGAAAATGGCACACTTGGCTATGGCTGTTACAATCTATTTCCAAGGCTTGGGATATTTTGTATGGACAGTAGGGAATGTATTTGAACTGGTTTGGATGAAAATGCACGATGGAATGATGTTGTGGGATTCAAGTTGCAGCCTATGCCCTGTTTTGCCACAAAACTGTGTTTTTCTGTATATGGAGGTTTGAGAGATGGTTTGGTCGTGTTTCAGACTTGGTTTGATGTTTGGAAAATGCTCATGAACTTTGTTTAGGCTTGTGTTTACAGGAGCTCAATGTTGGACCAGTTTTGCAAAGTTACTTCTTTGATAAGTAAGAAAATGTGTGTTGACAATGCAGGCCCCTACTACCCTCAATCTATGCTGCATAAATCACTCTTGATCAGTGGAATTTGTTCATGAATCTTGTGCCCAAAGATCTGCTTTGTACTTCTTAGATTGTGAACTTGACATAAAGTGCTTCTTTTCCAAAATGGCAAAAATGCTTTATCCATTTAAAGGTTAATCTTTCATGTAAAGACCAAATGAACAAAATAACATCTTGGCACAATGGTTTAGCATTGAATTATTGAGTGTTAATGGGATTAGAGGCCTGTAACCTAACTTGTGCAAGCTGGCTTGAAAAATGCAAAGTGATATGAACATGAATTTGGCCATGAACAAAGTGACTTTTGCCCATCTTCACAAATTCGATTCTCCCTAACCACAAGGGTGTTTGATGAGTTCTTGGACAATTTGGAAAGCTTGGAATGTGTACTACAATCCATATTTGTAATGCAATTTGAGATTCCAAGTGGAAGCATGTGAAAAGTGGCCATGAAGTTGGGCAAAAATCCTGCCTAAAATAGGTCAAAAAATTTCTAAGTTAAGAATGTTTTGCACCCCTATTCCAAAAATCATAACTTGAGCTACAAGCTTCTTTTGAGGAAACTTTGTGAATCAAAGTTGTAGATTTTGCAATGGACTATAACTTTAATGTTTTGAGTTTTGTTTGAATACAAATACATCTTGATGAAAAAATATGACAAACTTAGGAAAAAATTAGGAAATTTCATAACTTTGAAAATTTCTAAGTTATGAAATTTCTTCATTTTAAACCCTAATTTGTAATTTTTGGTTTCTTGATGAACAAGTTTTATAATTTGACATGTTTTGATGAAAAATGAATCTTGGCATTTGATTTTGACCAAAAAGTCAAAGTTTGACTTTTCAGTATACAGTCAAATTTGATCAGTCGATTAGAAAATTCATCTGTCAATCTTGTGCATTTGGGATCTTTTGAACTTGTTGAATATGTAAAGACCATGCCATTGAGTCCTTGAGTCCATATGTGAGCTTGGTTTGCCATTGGCTAGGTCAAACAGTCAAAAATTGCCTTTGTGCAGTCAAAACCTTGAAAATGACCATTTTGCCCTTTTGGTGATCTGATCAAATTTCTTGTGGAATTGTGATCCAAACTTGACAAAATGGTTCATATGAGTTCATAATGTTGATGTGGGTCAAAAATCATGAAGTTTGACTGTTAATTGACCACAGTTGACTTTTTCCCCAATACAGTTGATTTCTAGGTCAACTGTCCAATTGACTGGGCAAAGATTGGAATCAAGACTTGAAACTTGGTATGGATAAACTTGTGAGTCCAACTTGAAGCATGAAAGTAATTTTGGGCATTTCAGGTCAAAACATCTTTGTGCAAACTCAAACCCTAATTTGGGTCAACAGTGCAAGGAGGAGTCTTGAGCAGAGCAAACCCTAACTTGATCTTGAGCTCCAAGAGTCTTGTGGTGAGAAAAAAAATATTGATGAAATGGGAGGGAAAATTTTGGGGTACAACAGTTGCCCCTGTTCAATCTTCTTAGACCTGAGGATGTAGATTGGCTTGCGTGCCTTTCGTGATCCGAAGGTGGAAGATGATTGAACACTAAAGTGCCCAGAAATTTGCACTCGCATAGTGGAGTATCAGCAATGTGATGTTGGGAATGGGCTTATAGATGCCATTTGGAGATAGGATGGATAGGAGGATGGGCTTATAGATGCCATCTGGAGGTGTGACAGAACCTTGTCTGGAATGGGCTTATAGATGCCATCTGGAGGTGTCGATCGCATAAGAGATTCCTTAGCGAGAACTTACGTACTTGAGAAAGATGGTTTCCTGGCTTGCTACAGGTGTTGATCTTCAGTCTCTTCATGCAGATATGCCCTGGCTAGGTACAGGTATCGAATCTACAATTAGCTGCTCACAGATGTCCCCTGGCTAGATACAGGAACCGAATCTGGAATTGGTCGTCTACAGATATGCCCTGGATGGATACAGGAATCGAATCTGGAATTTGTCGTCTACAGATATGCCCTGGCTGGATACAGGTATCGAATCTGGAATTAGTCGTCTTCAGATATGCCCTGGCTGGGTACAGGTATCGAATCTGGAATTTCAAAAGGTTGCTTACAGACGTGCCCTGGCTGGATACAGGTATCGAATCTCTAAACTCTTCATGCAGATATGCCCTGGCTGGATACAGGTATCGAATCTGGAATTTGTCGTCTACAGATATGCCCTGGCTGGAGACAGGTATCGAATCTGGAAATTGTCGTCTACAGATATGCCCTGGCTGGATACAGGTATCGAATCTGGAAATTATCGTCTACAGATATGCCCTGGCTGGATACAGGAATCGAATCTGGAATTTGTCGTCTACAGATATGCCCTGGCTGGATACAGGTGTCGAATCTCTAAACTCTTCATGCAGATATGCCCTGGCTGGATACAGGTATCAAATCTACAATTAACCGCTCACAGATATGCCCTGGCTAGATACAGGAATTGAATCTGGAACTGTGATAGTTGATAGTAATCATCTTTGGATTGACCTTTTCCTGAAAAGGCAAAATATTAGTTGTATGCAATGTCATGATGATGTCATGATGTTCTCAAAAATAAATGAGATCGTATGATATGATGCGTATATGTATGTATCAGGATGTATAAAATGTGGAATGTCTATGAATGTGTTTTCGACTAGGAAAATAAATCCTTGACGAAGGCCGGGAAATCAAATCCTGGGCTGATGTTGAAGAGTGGAGTTATTAGCTTCCGCTGGGGATGATGGTTGCAAGAATAAACCCGTAGGAGAAGATGACTCCGTCGGGGAATAAACTTGTTGGAGAGATTACTCTGCAGGGAATTAACTCTGTGGGAAGAGATACTTCGCTGACGTTTTGATGAGAGCTCCGCTGGGGATTCCACTGATAAGTTATGTTGGGGAACTTGATGAACTCCGCTGGGGGTAGGAAGAACTTCGCCGAGGACAATCTTTTCGTGGTAATTAGCTGAGGATAACCCAGTTATAAGCTCTGGTGGGAAATAACCTTTGAATGAAGCTGGGGAGATGCGTTCGTACTCTGCAGGGGATAAGCTTCCAGAATCTACTGGGGATAAGCTTCAGAATCTACTGGGGAGGATGATTCAACTTTCCTGGGGAAACTTTTCAGACTGTACTGAGGAGTGGCTCCACTAGGGTGTCTTGTATTCCGCCGGGGAACAATCTTATATTAAGACTGCCGGGGATGCTTGCTGAGGAATGTCTATACTCCGCTGGGGAATGTTGAGATCTTCTGGGGATACCCAACTTCCCTAAGGCTGACAGTAGACTAACTCTGCTTGGGGAGAGTATCGCTGACTTGCTGGAGATACTGTGCCTTTTTAGGGCTGATGGGAGACCAACTCTTCCTGGGGAGAGTATTGCTGAATCTTATCTTATTCAATCGGGGAGTGAAGGTATCCTGGTTACGTTCTTCAGCCGAACCTACCTTGGTACCTTGGTGGACAGAGCAACTAGATCGCTTAGACAATTCTTTATTGCCCCTGTTTCTGATGTCATCTGTAATTAGTCCTTTGTTTCGCATGCAAATATTCATGATTAGAAATTAATGTCAAATGCATATATCAAAAATAAACATTGGACGTTCATTGCAAAACAAAACAAAAAAAGGGAAAAACGATGGGTAATTTGTCTGACAAATTGAACTTGTATTGATTTTGAAATTTGCCTATAAATAGGCGTTTTATGTACAGGAGGCTGACGTCCTAGTAAGAGAACGCCGCCGAGCAAAATAGAGTTTATACAATTTTGTGAAAAGGAAACAAAACAGCTATGTGAAAAATAATCCCACTGGGTTCCAACTCTACTATCGCCTTTATGTCTTCAAGCGTCTCATCACTCTGCTGCTTAGTTGAAGATGAAGCTGATTGATTTGTTCCGTCTGAGCCCGATAGTTGATGCCGAATTCTGGATGCAAGGTGATCTAATGAGACATAGTATTACGCTTTATCCCTAACTTTTTCCTGGACCGCCCTTTCGGGTTTTCAGTCCACCGGGATACCCATTTTTGCCCAAGCTGCCTTTTCAGGTTTTCGACTTGCCGGGTGTACAGATTTTTTTCATTTCATCCCTTATTTTTGCCCGAACCCTTTTGGTTCACCGGGAAGCCCTTATTTTTGCCTAGGTGTGTCAACCTAGCGGGTCTTTAATTCATGCGTAGTATCTTTTTACTATGTCTGCATCGGCGGGGTGAAGAAGGTCGTCACCATCCATGGTGGTTAGAATCATAGCTCCTCTTGAGAAGATATGTTTAACCACAAATGGCCCTTCGTACGTAGGGGTCCATTTGCCCCTGGGATCACTTTGAGGAAGAATTATGCGCTTGATTACCAGGTCTCCGACTTGATACTCTTGTTGTCTGACCTTCTTGTTAAATGCCCTGATCATCCGTTTTTGGTATGTCTGACCATGACAAATAGCAATGAGTCTCTTTTCGTCAATTAGGTTTAATTGATCAAGCCGAGTCTGGATCCAGTCATCTTCGCTCAAACCTGCATCCTTCATTATCCGGAGAGAGGGTATCTGGACTTCAATAGGCAAGACTGCCTCCATGCCATAGACCAAGGAAAAGGGAGTTGCCCCTATTGACGTCCGTGCTGAGGTACGGTACCCATGAAGAGCAAACGGTAACATTTCGTGCCAATCTTTGTAGGTCAATGTCATCTTCTGCACAATCTTCTTGATATTCTTATTCGCTGCTTCTACAGCCCCATTCATCTTCGGTCGATAGGGAGAAGAGTTGTGGTTCTGTATCTTGAATTGCTCGTAGAGCTCAGTGATCATCTTGTTGTTAAGATTGGTACCATTATCCGTAATGATCCTCTCAGGTACACCGTATCGACAGATCAGGTTGTGCCGAATGAACCGTGCCACGACGTTCTTGGTTACCGTAGCATAGGAAGCTGCTTCAACCCATTTTGTGAAGTAATCAATCGCTACTAAGATGAAACGATGCCCGTTGGATGCCGTAGGTCTGATTTCGCCGATCATATCAATGCCCCACATTGCAAAAGGCCAAGGTGCTGTCAAGACGTTCAGAGGAACCGGAGGAATGTGCACCTTATCAACATAGATCTGGCATTTATGACAAGTTCGAGAATGCTGATAACAGTCGGCTTCCATCGTGGACCAGAAATATCCTGCCCGAAGGATTTTCTTTGCCATGGTATGTCCACTGGAGTGTGTTCCGAAGGTACCTTCATGTAGCTCTGCCATGATCCTTTCTACTTCAGTCTTATCCACATAACGCATTAAGGTTGAATCATGGTTTCGCTTGTAGAGAATGCCATTGTTGAGGAAGAACTTTGCCGCAAACCTTCTCAGGAACTTCTTGTCATTAACAGATGCGCCTTCGGGATATTCTCGAGCTTCCAAGTACCTCTTCACTTCATGATACCAGGGTTTTTCTGTTACCTCTTCGGTCTCGAGATCGCAGCAATGTGCAGGTTCATCCAACT
Source organism: Vicia faba (assembly GCA_948472305.1). Classification (NCBI taxonomy): domain Eukaryota; kingdom Viridiplantae; phylum Streptophyta; class Magnoliopsida; order Fabales; family Fabaceae; genus Vicia; species Vicia faba. Next base: position 208,472,688 of record OX451738.1, on the reverse strand, counting down.
TCCAAATAATGATCCGGGGAGCCTCGTTGTCCCATTTGACTTTGAACATAGAAGACATCGTAGCCAACGCGTCCGCTAACTGATTCTCTTCTCTTGGGAAGTGTTCAAAGGTTATCTCCTCGAAGTGGGGAATCAACGTCAACACGTACTCTTTGTAAGGAATAAGATTTGGGTGTTTCGTATCCCACTCGCCTTTGATCTGATTGATCACGAGAGCGGAATCTCCGAAGACACTCAGAAACTTGATCCTTAGGTCAATTGCAGCTTGAAGACCCATGATACATGCCTCATACTCTGCCATGTTGTTGGTGCAGTTGAAACATAGTCGGGCGTTGAGTGGAGTATGAGTGCCTTTAGGGGATATGATCATAGCGCCGATGCCATTACCCAAAGCGTTCGAGGCTCCGTCAAAGTGCATAGACCATCGGGATCCTTCCTCAGGTCCTTCATCCGGTCCAGGTACTTCACAATCAGTCACTACCATGATATCCTCGTCTGGAAATTCAAATTTCATCGACTGGTAATCGTCCACTGCCTGGTGTGCCAAATGGTCTTCCAATACACTTCCCTTGATTGCTTTTTGAGTCGTGTACTAGATGTCATATTCCGTCAAGATCATCTGCCATCTTGCTATTCTTCCGGACAAGGCGGGCTTTTCGAAGATGTACTTGATTGGATCCATTTTTGAAATCAACAGAGTAGTGTGAGTCAACATATACTGTCTCAGCCGGCGAGCAGCCCATACCAAAGCGCAACAAGTTTTCTCGAGCAGTGAGTATCGAGTCTCACAGTCGGTAAACTTTTTGCTAAGGTAATAAATCGCGTGTTCTTTTCGGCCAGACTCGTCATGCTGTCCCAGCACACACCCCATTGAGTTGTCCAGTACTGTCAAGTATAAGATTAGAGGTCTCCCTTCAACCGGTGGCATAAGAATGGGTGGTTCCATGAGATACTCTTTGATCCTTTCGAAAGCGGCCTGACATTCATCGTTCCAACGTACTACTTGATCTTTCTTCAGTAGCTTGAAGATTGGTTCGCAGGTAGCAGTTAGATGCAAGATGAATCAGGCAATGTAGTTCAACCGTCCTAGAAAGCTTCTGACTTCCTTCTCTGTCTTGGGAGTTGGCATCTCTTGTATGGCTTTCACTTTGGCAGGGTCCACTTGAATACCTTTGTCGCTTACGACGAAGCCTAGCAATTTTCCAGATCTCACCCCAAAGGTGCACTTGTTTGGGTTCAACCTCAGCTTGTACAACTTCAGACGGTCAAATAGCTTCTGTAGATGGTCAAGGTGTTCCTCCTCAGTTTGGGACCTTGCAATCATATCATCGACATACACTTCGATCTCATGGTGGATCATATCATGAAATAAAGCAACCATGGCACGTTGGTAGGTTGCCCCAGCATTTTTCAACCCAAAAGGCATGACCTTGTAGAAAAAGGTGCCCCACTGAGTAACAAAAGTGGTCTTCTCCATGTCTTCAGGAGCCATCTTGATCTGATTATAACCGGAGAAGCCGTCCATGAAGGAGAAAACTTTATGCTGAGCAGTGTTGTCAACCAGAACGTCGATATGAGGCAGAGGTAAATCATCCTTAGGGCTTGCCCTGTTCAAATCCCTGTAATCAACACACATTCGGACCTTACCATCCTTCTTCGGCACTGGAACCACGTTGGCAACCCACTGAGGGTAAGAAGTCACTGCTAGAAACCCGACATCAAATTGTTTCATAACCTCAGCTTTGATTTTCTCGGACATTTCTGGACGCATACGGCGGACCTTCTGTTTTACCGGAGGGCATTCTTCCTTGGTAGGCAGATGATGAACCACAATGTCGGTATCCAACCCAGGCATGTCTTCGTAAGACCAGGCAAAGATTTCCACATAGTCATGCAGCATCTGAATCAACCGTTGTTTCACACTAAGCTCTAGATTGGCACCAATCTTGACTTCCTTTCTGTCTGTCTCAGTACCCAGATTTACCGTTTCCACTGGCTCTTCATGTGGTTGAATGGCCCTCTCTTCCTGGAGTAGCAGTCTTGCAAGCTCACCAGGCACTTCGCAATCATCTTCACCTTCGTCTTCGGCTAAGTTGATCGGATTTTCGAAGTCATAACTGGCAGTAGCAGAGTCGTTACCAGTGAGATCCAGAGTGGATTGGAATCTGTATAGGTGAGTGTATGTAAATATAGCTGTTTTGTAATATATAATAAAGAAAGAAAAGGAATGCAAGATTTTGAAATGCAACAAACTTCCAATGTTTTTATTAATGATATATGAAAATGACACACAAAAGCCCTCACAAATGAAGCCACGGTGCCCCGGGTAAGACATTGATCCATAAAAGTATCAAAATATTGTCTGTTACAAATTCAAAACAAAAGAGTTCATTACTGAGTGACAAAAGTAAAAGGTGTGAAGTCTTTGGCAGTCCAGTTGCTTGGTCCACCGTCGGTTGTTGGGTAGATCCAGCTTTCGAATTCAGATTCCTCGACGTTGTCTTCAATAGCATTTACTCCCGGGTTGGTGATGAACACAGGAGGTTTTCCAATCCTTGCCTTACGAACAACCCTTTGAGCCTCTGCAGTGAAACCCAAACCAAACTTGTCGGTCTTTGGAGTGAAATCAAGAAGTCGGCCCCAGTTTACGCACTCACCCTTCTCAATAACAGCCCGAGCATTCTTTAGGGAGGCCATCTTCAACGGAGAATCTTCTACAGTCACAGTCTCTGCTGACGCCAGTGTCTGAGGAACCTCTTCAAAATGCTGGAATGGAGTCTCAATGAATTCCCCATCCATCTCTACATATCGGAACGAGTTGAGGTGGCTGACCATATACTCTTCTCCCCCCTGAACTGTAACAATCTTCCCTTTGACCGGGTACTTCAGCTTCTGATGTAGTGTGGAGGTCACAGCTCCAGCCTTGTGGATCCATGGACGACCCAGCAAACAAGAATAGGATGGTCGGATATCCATCACATAGAAAGTAGAATCAAAAACTTGAGAACCAACCCTGATTGGAATGTCAACTTCCCCATGTACCATCCTTTTGGACCCGTCAAAGGCCCGAACAACAATGTTACTTGGCTTGAGCTCTAAACCCTCACAATCCAACCTGTCTAGGGCCTTCTTGGGTAATACATTCAATGAAGAACCGGTGTCTAGCAACACATGGGCAAGAGTAGTGCCCCTGCATTCAATGGAGACATGCAAGGCATCGTTATGGTTCTTTCCTTTGGCAGTCAGATCGGCGTCAGAGAAGCCCAACCCATTATCGGCAGTCAAGTTAGCCACACAATCGGTAAATTGATCAACAGACGTTTCTTGTGGCACATGGGCCGTCTTCATGAAGGAAATCAGGGCCTTGGCATGGGCCTCTGAACACAACAACAGTGATAGCATAGAAATTTTAGAGGGGGTGTGCCCCAGCTGCTCAACTACGTTGAAATCACTCTTCTTAATGATCTTGAGAATCTCTTCCATCTCTTGCTGGGAAGCTTCAACATTGGTTGTCTTTGGTGCCTCCGTCCGGGCAAGAACATCAGTAGCAATCCCTTTGCCCCGAGCGTTAGATGACTCGGCAGCAGGGGTAGAAACAGGAACTTGATCAGGAAGGGGAGCAGGCACACTTGCAGGTGTGATGATAAGAGGTCTCTGAATAGCTGGTGGCGCAATATCTGGTGAGAACAGCCTACCACTGCGAGTAACTTTGGCAGGCCCGGTGATGTTGGTGACGCCGATACTGGTATCAAACTCTTGTTTTACTCCGAGCACATAAACATCTTCCCCATAGTGCCACGGGACAGCTTTGTCAGATGTATAGGGGAGAGGCCCCGGAACGGTGATGATGATAGGAGCAATCTTCTGAGTGGACATGATTTTAACAGGCTTCTTTGAGGGAGCCTTAGGAGGGTTATTGAAAATAGTAACAATGGACACTTCTTCAGCAGGGACAGCAGGAATAGCAACCTTCTCGAACAAGATTTCTTTGTTATCCATCAGGTTTTGGACGCCTGACTTCAGCAAGGGACAACCAGCAGGTGAAATAGCACATAGAAGGCAACCTTTACTACATCCCGGAAATAAACCGGCTAGCAACAGGTTCTTCTTGACAGTCAACAACGGAGTAACAATATCATCCACGGAGGCCACATACAGGTCTTCCTCAACAGCATTCACTCCATGCTGGGGCATGGGAGCAGTTACAACATTGGGCCTTTCGGGCGCCTCGAACTGTATTTCCTTGGCATTGATAAGGTCCTGAACCTTATTCCTCAGAGCCCAGCAATCATCCGTAGTATGCCCCGGGCTATCAGAGTGATAAGTGCAACGGGCGTTGGGGTTGTACTTTGGAGAAGCTGTGTTCACTATCTTCGGAGCTTCTTTAACAGTTACCAGATTGGTTGACAGTAGTTGCGGCAAAATCTGAGACAGGGTCATGCTGAGTCGAGTGTACTACCTTTTGGGTCTCTCACCCCTTGGTTGGTTGTATTGCTGAGGAGCAGCAGCAGGCTTTGAAATTACCAACGCATTGACAACTTGGCGGCGTTCCGGCTTATTTTGTCTTTTGGCACCATAAACAGCACTGGCTTCCTTCTTGAAGGGCTTCTTTTCAGTACTCGAGGAGGCACCTTTCTGTATCTTCCTCGACTTGATACCAGCTTCTATTATCTCACCAGTCAAGATCAGATCTGTAAACCCAGCAGAAGAATTACCAATCAGATGGTTGAAGAATGGACCGGACAGGGTCCCCAGGAACATGTCAACAAGTTCACGGTCAGTCAAAGGTGGCTGCACCCTTCCATCCAGGTCCCTCCACTTTTGCGCATACTCCTTAAAACCTTCGCCCGTCCCCAGTGACATACCCTGGAGTTGGGTACGCGTGGGAGCAAGATCGGAATTGTACTGATACTGCTTATAAAATGCAGTAGCCAAGTCCTCCCAGTTTCGAATACTGGCTCCATCCAGCTGATAGAACCATTCGAGTTGAGCCCCTGAAAGTCTATCCTGAAAGAAATGGATCCATAGGTTCTTGTCTGCAGTGTAAGGTTGGATCTTCCTTACATATGATCTGAGATGCATCTTAGGGCAGGAAGCCCCGTCGTACTTCGCAAAGGCAGGTGCCTTGAACTTGTGTGGGATCACCACCCCAGAAGATAAACCTAGATCTCCAAAATCCAACCCCGGCACATGTTGAACCTCCATGTCACTTAAACGGTCCTCTAGTTGCTTGTACCTGTCTTCAGCAGGAGGGTACTGTTCATCATTGAAATCTGTCTCGTTGTCGAAGACCACAGGACTAGGAACCCTTCCCCCTTGGGGACTGTCTTTCCCTACAGAGGAAGTAGCTTGATCAGCCTCATTTTGCAGTGTATTACCAAACCTCCATCCAGTGTTATACAGCACAGTCCTCTTCTTCTTCTTCTTCACCAGTAGAGCCTTCAATTCCTGTTGACCCTGGGCTAAGCTCATGACCAGCTCTTGAAACTCGGCGTTCTGGGCCTGGAGGGCCTTGATAGCTTGTTCTTTGGACGATTCAGGATTCATGATGACTGCTGAAATAAATAGCGAAGAAGATTAAGCAACCTGTAAAAAGAGGGGTACCTGTTATGCATATGATGAATGGAATGCGTATGATTTATGTTTTCAAAGACAATCGGGATTCAAATTTGTAAACAAAAAGGAAACACACTTCATTAGATTTAACTTTGGAATTATTCAAGAAATTGCCCGTAGGCGTTACATAAAATGAAAATACTGAAAAGGAAATGAAAGCTCTAAAAGACACATCCAAAGCCCATCAGTGCTCCCATGGCCTCCTCTTCTCCGTACGGATGTAGTCATTCCGAACCCGCTCGTTCTCCAGTTTCTTAGTCAGCTTCTGGATTTTCTATTCTTGTTCATTGAACCTTTCCCGATAAGAATCCCGTTCTTCCTGTAGTTGCGCCCAAGACCTCTTTAGTGTATCAACATCAGTGGGTATCTGAGGAGGGAGAACAGTTGGAGGAACCCCATCTCTATCAGGAAATTCAAGAATGATAGGCCTGACAGCTTCATATGGCATACCTAACTTCTGAGCACGGATGCGGACCCATCTGTAGTAGGGTTCCATAGGTAGATAAGTCTTTGGTCCCAAGTCATGTGGGTCAGCCTTGTGAATTCTGTCCCAAGCCTTGATGAATCTACGACGCAGCTCGTCACTATCTACCTGAAACTCAAAACTGATGTGAGGCACCAACATCTCATGAGGCCCTGCTCTTCTGGCTCTTCCAAACTGACGGAGAGCTAAACATGGATTATAAGAGATTCCTCCCTGGGTACCGATCAATGGAACATTAGGATATTCTCCGCAACGATCAATAATGGCTACCTCATCCAAACCTCTAAGAGTCCAAATGATGTCATTATCAGTGAGAGACATTAACCTATGAGCCCAGCCCTTTCCTTCTTTGTTCTTCAGCACGAACTTAGGGAGGTGCGAAATAAACCACCTCACTAACAAAGGAGCACAACACCACAGAGTTCCCCGTCTTGGGGCAGTATGAGCATAGAGTTGTTGCAGGATATCACCCAAGAGAGTGGGTACAGGGTTCCGAGACATGAAAATCCTTATGGCACTGATATTAATAAAGGTATCAGGATTTGGAAACAATACTAGACCATAAATTAAGAGAGCTAGAATGTCTTCGTACGCCTTGAAGTCCAAGTCATTCCAGAAACTATTAGCTTTGCCAACCAGAAACTTAGCCAAAAAGCCCTTAACTCCACTTCTAGTCTCCCAGTTAGCCATTACCTCTTCTTTGGTCAAGGGAAGGGCTGCAACAATCTCTTCAGGCCTAAGAGTCTTCTCCCAACCAGTGAATGGAGTCTGCTCCAAAACAGGGATACCAAGTGACTCAGAGAATTCTTCTAGGGTAGGGACCAGCTGGAAGTCTTGAAAAGTGAAGCAATGGTATAGGGGATCATAAAACTGGACCAGGACACTCATCAGTTGTTGGTCCCACTTTGAAGTGACTAAACCGAGGAGAGAACCATGCCTCTTGATGAAGGAAGTAGTGTTTGGAATCCTATCAACCAATTCCTTGAGCAAAGTAGGTGGTTGAACAAAGTTGAGCCGGATATTATTCCTACGCATGGGCATCATGATGTCCTACAAAACAGAGCAAAGATGAAACCCTCTTGTCTTTGAAATGGGCCAGTCCTTATGCAGGATGCATGCAATGGTATGATGGTATGATGTTATGATAAAGCACACCACAAGTATTCACAAAGGCAAGCATGATAAGGCACACAAGTCACACAAGACACCCCTTAGAGTTTAGGCCAGCATGAAGTTTAGGTATTACCCTCTTTCAGTTTCGTTGGTTAAGACCTGTCCTATCAAAAGTAACCAGGTTCTAGAGGATCTCAATATCACTGACTACCCTCAATCGGTCATAACTCCAGTATCGCAATCTTTTCTTGCGGCCAGAACCATCGTGAGAGTTTAGCCTCAATGAGTGTAGCATACTGCTACCGTTCTATGGCCAAGTTGGGTCAATTTAGGGTTCTAAGGTCGGTTGGTGTTTAATGTCTCCTTAGAAGACCCATATTCTCCTCGTTGCAACACAAGGGATATCGGTACAGACCAAGGTGTCACACCAACGTAGCCACTACTTCACCTGTGTCGGTCTACGCCGGACAGGTCCCTCACAGCTTATGCTACCTAAAGGGTATTCCCCATATTCGGGTTAGGATCTATGAAACTCCGATGCAAAGCCCACAAATATAAAAGCAAACAAAGAAAGCAATTGAAAACAAGAGTGGTCTAATCCTAAGGTAACCCCACTTTTAAGTTTTCCCCAGCAGAGTCGCCAGTTCTGTGATACGGTGGGAGAACTGACTTGAGGTTTTGCGTTTGTTTTCGCAAATGTTTCGGTTGAGCAAGAGTCGCCACCGACTTATTATTTTATCCTAAGGAAAGGTTAAAAAGCACAGCAAAAACCTTTGAGATGTTTTCTTGGGTTCGGGGGGTAGATTATAGAAAGGGAAGGTATTAGCACCCTTTCTATCCATGGTTATCCATGGGCTCTTAGTTACTTGCTTAGATCACTTGCCTTTGATTTTCAATTGTTTGAAATGGTGCTTTTGTGTGTGTGTTTGAAAATGTTTTGAAAAGAGGTCATTGTTGTGGCAACCTTTGTAATGATCCATGTTTGAATGTATACAAAGGTGTGTATCTTTTGAAAAGTTTTCAATGTTTTTGAAAGTTGTTTTGAAAGTGTGTTGTGATGTGTGTTTTGAAAAGTAGGCAAGTGTGTTTTGCAAGTTTGATCAAGTAACTAAGAGTTTGTCTACCCTAAATTTACTCAAAGGTTTTTTTCATGTTTTTAACCCTTTTAACAATTTTGTTCCACCATTGTATTTGGTGGACAATCTTGTGTTAGGATGTTAATGGGACAGGCGCGGGTCATCGTTTAGACCATGATTGCAATGGTGCCAAGTGTCTTTGGGCAATTTTTCCTTTAAGGGACTTGATCATTTTTAGGCAACTTTAGAAAGCGTCATCGAGGGACTATGATCATTTGAATTGTTTTGTTTTGCCAAAGACACTCAACATGCAACATGGCCCATTATTGAAGGCAACAAGTGGAGTAACCCTAGGGGTGCAAGTGTGATTGGTGTTGTCCATTTTCATGCTTTGTTGTCTTTGAATTAGGTCAAGCTATTTGTTATTTGATTTTTCGCATACAAACCCTAAGTCTATCATGGCATATTTAGAAAGCTTTAAAATGCGGAATTTTAAAGTCCTAAATTATTACAAAATAATCATGTGGATGGGGGTACAAATGTTCAAATGGGGATGAGACTTTAATAGGAGAGTGGTATCCCAATATTTACAACTAAATCGAATCAATCGCAAATGTAATATGTATCAATGTATAGGAATAAGTAAATGTGTATGTGTAAATGTATTTGTGTGAGTGTATGTGATTTATTTACAAATGAAATAAAAATAATAAAAAAAGTTAATTTTGGATATTTTCATGTTTAGGGCAAAACCCTAATTTTGTAAATAATAATATTTATTATTTATTATATACAATATTTATTAATTATACACAAAAATAAATAAAAGAGAAGTATATTTGTAAAGAAGTAATTTTTGAGGTCGAATAATAATAAAAATGAAAAATGTATTATTTTGTATTTTTATCCTAAATATTCTACTAAATATATAAGTATTTATATTATGTATTAAATATATTAAATATATACAAAAAATAAAATATTTAATATTTATCAAAAAAAGTGTATTTTAAGAAAATGTTTTCAAAAGATAAAATAAAATAAAATCAGAAAATAAAATGTATTTGTATTATTTTCTAGTATTTTAAATAAAAGTATATATGTTATTTTATATGTGTAAATTCAAATGAAACAAATAAAATACAAATAAAATGCAAAAATGGTTGAAAAAATATTTTTTATATTTTGACAAAAAATAATAAGCCAGAAACAAAAAGAAAAAATCAAAAATGATAAAAATAACACACAATGGGCCAAGGGGGTGTAGGTGGAAAATGTGGGTGCAAATAGAAAAAAGAGTCAGGCCCAGCCCAAAGAGGCTTCTTCAACCTCCAGCCATTGTTTGAAACACAAAACGCACGTTCCTTTCTCAACCTGCTAACTTCTGATTCCTTGATTTTTAACAAAAACTTACAACATCAAAAGTGTAGAGCATCATGTCAGGATTCTAGACATATAAAGAAGTTGTTCTAACTCTGAGAAATGAGAGAGAATTTCTCCTCCCCCAATTCCTGACCTAGCTTTTTTTAGATGTTCAGTTTCAAAATTCTCTCAGTAAACACAACATAAATGAAAAGTAATGATATGGGTAGCTTCAGGGCCATGAGTAGGACATAACTTCTTCACAAACCTAAGCCTAGATATGCTTGGATAGAGAGATAGAAGTTCAAACTTTTACCTGTTCAGCTTGAATCATGTGCAACAATGGAGGCATTTTCAATGGAATTTGTGATTTGTACAGCTTGCCTGAGGTCCAAGGATATTCCCTCTATGCTTGGCTTGCTTTGAATCTTACTGAATCGAGCTATAGAAGTCAACCTGCACAGATGAAAAATGAAAATGGCACACTTGGCTATGGCTGTTACAGTCTGTTTCCAAGGCTTGGGATAGTTTGTGTGGATAGTAGGGAATGTATTTGAACTGGTTTGGATGAAAATGCACGATGGAATGATGCTGTGGGATTCAAGTTGCAGCCTATGCCCTGTTTTGCCACAAAACTGTGTTTTTCTGTATATGGAAGTTTGAGAGATGGTTTGGTCGTGTTTCAGAATTGGTTTGATGTTTGGAAAATGCTCATGAACTTTGTTTAGGCTTGTGTTTACAGGAGCTCAATGTTGGACCAGTTTTGCAAAGTTACTTCTTTGATAAGTAAGAAAATGTGTGTTGACAATGCAGGCCCCTACTACCCTCAATCTATGATGCATAAATCACTCTTGATCAGTGGAATTTGTTCATGAATCTTGTGCCCAAAGATCTTCTTTGTACTTCTTAGATTGTGAACTTGACATAAAGTGCTTCTTTTCCAAAATGGCAAAAATGCTTTATCCATTTAAAGGTTAATCTTTCATGTAAAGACCAAATGAACAAAATAACATCTTGGCACAATGGTTTAGCATTGAATTATTGAGTGTTAATGGGATTAGAGGCCTGTAACCTAACTTGTGCAAGCTGACTTGAAAAATGCAAAGTGTTATGAACATGAATTTGGCCATGAACAAAGTGACTTTTGCCCATCTTCACAAATTCGATTCTCCCTAACCACAAGGGTGTTTGATGAGTTCTTGGACAATTTGGAAAGCTTGGAATGTGTACTACAATACATCTTTGTAATGAAAGTTGAGATTCCAAGTGGAAGCATGTGAAAAGTGGCCATGAAGTTGGGCAAAAATCCTGCCTAAAATAGGTCAAAAATTTTCTAAGTTAAGAATGTTTTGCACCCCTATTCCAAATATCATAACTTGAGCTACAAGATTCTTTTGAGGAAACTTTGTGAATCAAAATTGTAGATTTTGAAATGGACTATAACTTTCATGTTTTGAGTTTTGTTTGAATCCAAATACATCTTGATGAAAAAATGGGACAAAGTTAGGAAAAAATTAGGAAATTTCATAACTTTGAAAATTTCTAAGTTATGAAATTTCTTCATTTTAAACCCTAATTTATAATTTTTGGTTTCTTGATGAACAAGTTTCTTAATTTGACATGTTTTGATGAAAAATGAATCTTGGCATTTGATTTTGACCAAAAAGTCAAAGTTTGACTTTTCAGTATACAGTCAAATTTGATCAGTCGATTAGAAAATTCATCTGTCAATCTTGTGCATTTGGGATCTTTTGAACTTGTTGAATATGTCAAGACCATGCCATTGAGTCCTTGAGTCCATATGTGAGCTTGGTTTGCCATTGTCTAGGTCAAACAGTCAAAAATTGCCTTTGTGCAGTCAAAACCTTGAAAATGACCATTTTGCCCTTTTGGTGATCTGATCAAATTTCTTGTGGAATTGTGATCCAAACATGACCAAATGGTTCATATGAGTTCATAATGTTGATGTGGGTCAAAAATCATGAAGTTTGACTGTTAATTGACCACATTTGACTTTTTCCCCAATACGACTGATTTCTAGGTCAACTGTCCAATTGACTGGGCAAAGATTGGAATCAAGGCTTGAAACTTGGTATGGATAAACTTGTGAGTCCAACATGAAGCATGAAAGTCATTTTGGGCATTTCAGGTCAAAACATCTTTGTGCAATCTCAAACCCTAATTTGGGTCAACAGTGCAAGGAGGAGTCTTGAGCAGAGCAAACCCTAACTTGATCTTGAGCTCCAAGGGTCTTGTGGTGAGAAAAAAATATTGATGAAATGGGAGGGCAAATTTTGGGGTACAACAGTGACGACCTACCGCACCCTGCGAACGCAGACATAGTCAAAAGATACTTTGCATAAGAGACCCGCTAGGTTGAAACATCTAGGCAAAATAAGGGCATCCCGGCGAACCAAAAAGGTTCGGGCAAGAATTAGGGATAAAACAAAAAAATCTGTACACCTGGCAAGTTGAAAACCCGAAAGGGCGACTTGGGCAAAAAAGGGTTTCCCGGTGGACTGAAAACTCGAAAGGGCGGTCCAGGAAAAAGTTAGGGAATTAAAGCGTATGACTATGTCCCATTGGATCACGTTATGGACAACTTTTGACTTCCATTGACAAACTAAGAGGTTCTGATCAATTCAATCATCTTCGGACGAGGCAACAAATAGACAAGATGTTCGGAGATATGAAGGCTATAGCAGAATGTGAACCCCGTGGGATTATTTCACATAGCTATCTTTTCTTTGTATCAAATTTTCATTTTTTTTACGACGGTATTCTCTTACTAGAGTGTTTGTCTCATTGTACAAAAATACTTACTCAAAGTCAATACAAAGATATCCCTTTGAAAGTGAACTATCTTTTTTCTTTACTCTTGTGTTTTGTTTGCAAAAACGTCCAATGATTTATTTTTGAACATATGCATTTGAACATAATTATTGTTTACAAATAAACAAAATAAAAAGATAATCACTGATGGCTTTAAGAGACAAGGAAATATATATGAGTTCTCCGTAAAACCCCCCGCAGTATGCAGTTTAATCCCCAACGAAACAAAACTTCCAATTATCTACTCCCCGATAGAAGTCGTCAAATTTCTCGGGATTCCCCAATAGGATTTCACAAGCACCACAGCGTTTCCCTTATAAACAGAGTTTATTTCTCTAAAAGGAAATTCATCAACACTTCAACTTCACAACATGAAGACTTACACTCCATATCCTCAACATAAGTCAGGGATTTATTTTCCCCAATCCAACAACAGTGCAGCAGATCAGCTCACATACGCATACACCGCATTCATATATCATAAACATTGATGACACAAATTCATACAATATAATCCAATTATGCATACATTTCATGCAACTCCAGACACGTATGCCATTCTGATACTCATTCAGATTCAGCTTTCAGATATAGTTCAGATACGCTCCAGATACGGATGCCATTCTGATACTCATTCAGATCCAAGATTTCATTTCGAAGTAGCCCTACTACCCAGGATTTCCTTTTGAAGCAATCCTACTATCCAGGTTCTTTCTCCCTTATCTCCAGACAACAGTTTACAACACTGTAAGACCTGGACCCGACCAGATACAGCCGATTTCACATTTCCCCCCAATTAAAGTCAAACTTATACTTAGTCTAAATTTTGTCAACAATCACCTTCAGATGGCATCTATAAGCCCATCTCCAAAAACTCTCCATCATTTCTCTAAATGGCATATTTAAGCCCATTCCCTACACAACACATCACCGAGTGCAAATTTCTAGGCACTCTAGTGTTCAATCATCTTCCACTTTCAAGCTACGAACGACAAACATGTCGATCTCACTTTTCAAGTCTAAGAAGATTGAACAGGGGCAGCTGTTGTACCCCAAGATTTTCCCTCTCATTTTTTATTCAAGATGCTATCCTAGGTCTTCTCGAATGTTCAATTTGGCTCGGAAGTTGGTCAGACAGATTCTCTTCCTAGGCAGTAAGTCAACAATTAGGGTTTGGCGTTTCTCAAATAAAACTGATTCTTCAAGGTTTCAAATGGTCTTCATAGATCTTCATGTCTCCTCGAGGATGTTCAGGCCGAGTTTCGAACCTCGCGTTACAAGTTTGATCAGTCAATGGTTCAGACGACTGAAAATGACTCCATTAACCCAAAAAAAAAAACTGACCCTTTTTGAGATCAAGTTCAAGCAATTGTAACTTCTTCTATTCGATATTTTTGAGCGGTTCTTCTTGCGTATGAATCTCCTTGATGTTATCTCCAATTTCTCTTCACAAATCAAGATCGGATTACGCGTAGAACATCACCAAAATTCAAAGGCGTTAAATGTCACTTCTTGGATTTTGACCTAATCTTAAACAATTGTCGCCTGATTTATAAGGTTTGTGATTTCCCCAAATTACGAGATCTTGAGACGATTATTTATGTATATGGTCATAGGTGATTTTGCACACGAGTTTATCTTCAAAGATCGAAAGAAAATTGCATTGGGAAGTCTTCGAAAGTCATTGAATCGTTGCAAGTCATTTGTTTGATTTCAAGTGTTATTAATCATCATTGTTCTTGAAATTGGTTGAGGTTGATGATGGTTCTCAAAGCATGATTTGTTTGGCAATGAAGTTCCATTTTTAAACATTTATTTTGTTTAGAAATTTGATCATAGTACAAAGCGCAAGGTTTATTTGACCATTTTGTGATTGCTTGAAGTTCAAGTTACCAAACCAAGATGTTTTATTCAAAGCATTCAATCGAGAATTGCAAAGTTTAAATTAAAACTCAAAGTTTTGTACAACAAATTCATCATTCATACATTTCATTCAAATGTTATGTTATGGTTAAATTCTTGGACAATTTGCAAAAAGGGTTTACAATTCAAAATATAAATTGAATCACAAGATACATTTGTTGTTTACAAAGAAAGAAATAAATGTTTGCTTCATCTTCAAGAAACTCCTCTTTGCAAGCCATGACTTCTCTTCACCTTGCCTCGCTCGCCATCCATGAAAACACAAAAAAAAAAGTTAGCAAGAATTCAAGTAAAAGAGTTTGTCAAAAGAGAAATTTCATCACTAGGGTTTGTATATAGGAATCAGAATTCAAGTAAGCTTGTTTTATCATAATCCCTCTTCTCCCATTCTTGCAAATCACAAGGTTGGACCTTGGTTCACAAGAAGGAAAATAAAAATGCAAGCCCAAAGTTGTCAAACCAAAAATGCAAGCCCAAAGCTGTCAAAATAAAAATGCAAGCCCAAGGCTGCCCAAATCTACAACAAACAGGATGCATAGCTTAACCAACAAGTAAAACCAGCAGGGCAAGCAAGATGCCTAACCTGCTGTCAAACAAAAGCAAGCAAGTCAACAAGGCAAGCTGCCCAACCTGCAGCAAAATACATAGCACAACAGTAACAAGAAAACAAAGGAAGTATAGATGCAAGTCAACAAGGAAAGCTGCAATGCAGCAGGGCAAGCAAACTGCCCAACCTGCAGCAAAATACATAGCAGAGCAGCACAAATAAAACAAAATTAGAACAAGGCAAAACTGCAAATTAATTTTCTCAACAAACCAAACATGTCATCATTTTTCTATAATCATACAAACCCTTCAAAAAATTTCATATAAAAATAAACAAAATTTCTTTTTCATTGAAAGAGGAAAGAGGAAAGAGGAAAGGGACAGAAAGATATTACCTAGACAAGAAACAACCCCAAAACTGTCAAACCTGCATCATCTGCTATACCAGCCCAGCATTTGCACACAAATAACAATATGAAAATAGCACTCAAAGTGTTCAAAGACAGCTTTCCAAAACAGTCCAAAAAAACTGTCAAAAGCAACTGCAGTGTACAACAAAAAAATTGCACACAAACATACCAAGTCAAAGCTGCATAATAAGGACAGTAAAATAGTATATCCATTTTGTTCAAAAATCTCAACAGCTTCTCTCCAATCTCAAATATAAAAGCCATTGTTTCACTAAACAGAGAAAGATCATAAATTTCACAGAAAATTGCATAGAGCAAGGATATACAAACTAACAAACAGCAAAACCAAAATAAAGCCATTAGAAAAACCAAAAAAACAAAATTTCCATTTCCTGTAAAAACATAATACCCATCTATTCTAAAGAAGAGCATTAGCATGAACTGAACACAAACAAAACAGAACCAACAAACTTCCACAAACCCTTTGTCACGCTCAACTCATAACCTTCAACCAAAATCCAACCTTAACTCAGAATTACCTGCAATACAGAAAATAACAACAAATTTCGAAATCCAGAAGCAACCTGTCAAAACACCAGCAACATTTAATACGGGTAGAAATAAAAGCAAATGCATCATAGATCAACAACAAAAACACATAAATAGAATCGTAGAGGAAGAAATAAGTTCGAGCATCATACCTTGACAAACTTTTGGCAAAAAAATCTCATCATCGGTAACTATTTTCTATTCCTTTAAAATTTATTTTCACATTTTTCTGTGCACGGTTGATCTTTGTATTCTTCGAGTTTTATTTGCTGTTGTGAATCAAACTTTGACGACATTTAAATTTAAGTAGCGGGACTAAATTGCGAGAGAGGCGGAAAGAGTTTGTTGTTGTTGTTTTGTCATGAACGCAGATCAGAGAGAGAGTTTTGTTGAATCGAAAATTCGGTTGGGAGGGTTTATCGTTTGATCAATTGATGAAGACATAAGCAAAATGATGAAACAATAAAAAACTGCGAACTGATTAGGAAGAATAGGCGCTGCCTCAATGTTTTTGACTTTTAGGGTTCCCTAACCCGTCTCACTATTACAAGGTGGTTGGACCCGGGTTAACGCCCGACCCGGTCTGACCCAGCCTACTAGTTTTTTTATTATTTATTTATTATATTTTGTTTTATAATTTGTTTAGAATTTAGGCCTTGTTTCACTTATTTTAAAAGCCCAATCCGTTTTTGATTTCTCACACCCCCATTTTCAGTTTCATTACCCTTTTTTTATTTATGATATTTATTTTAGTAGAAAATTTAGTTTAGATGTAGATTAGTAAATTTATTATCAATGTAGTTTAGATTTAAATTGGTATTTGTACAATTAATTTAATTTATGTTTAATTTTGTAATTTTATAATTAGTTTAATTTAGGCTTAATTTAGTAAATTGGAATCTTAAGTTAGTTTAAAATCATTTTAATAACTTTATTTAATTTAAATTTAATTTTATAGTGAGCTTAGTTTATGTTTAATTTAGAAAATTAGAATTTTAAGTTAATAACTTTATTTGGTTTATATTTAATTTGATTAATCTCTAGTTTTAATTCAATTAAATAAAAAATATCATTTCAAATTATTTAATTTTTCTTAATTAGTTTAGTTAGGGATTTTGTGAATAATTTAGTTAAAATAACATTTTTTTAGTAAACATTCTTTTAAATTGTTTAAATTCTCCATGATAAACAAAATTTCAAAAAATTAATAGAATAGAATTTTATTTCTCTTTTTTTAAGTTTTAATCACAAACAAAACACCAAAAGCATTATTTTGATATTATTAATTATTTCTCTTATTTATTTTATTTAATAGTTTGTTTTAGTTTAATTAACTATCTTTTTTATTTTCATTTAGATTGGGTTTTATTGATTGCTTATTTAGACTTTTAATCGCATTGTAGAGTCGATCCATCCGCATTTGTAAATTTGTATCCCCCATTCTCGAAAACTCTGTAATAGCGTAGAATTTTAATTTCGGAAATTTATTGTTTTCCTTATACAGTATAGTAATTAGGCGTACATGGCAAGATTCAAAATCAATCGCTAGATAACCCTAATAAAAGACAAAAAATGACTTGAATCAAACACACTTTTTTACACACGCACCTCTAGGGTAACCTCGCTCGTTGCCTCGGAAATACAGTTATGTCCCTCGAATATGGGAAGCTTTAGCAAAGACCCTTCAATAAAAAAGATTGCAATCCCTCGATGTTTCCTTCGATAAAACGATCTAGTCCCTTAGAAAATTGCTAAAGTGTCTCACAAGTTACCTTCTATGACTGTACAAACGTCCCGCGCCTGTCCCTTCATATCCAACAATGGGGTTTCTTACCAAATCAATGATAAGATAGCAACATCTAAAGGAGGAAAAGAACATTTAAGACCTTTTGAGTATGTAGATTCGCTCTTAAATTGCTCGCTTGCTCACAAACAAACATTTTACACTAAAACCTTTTCTAAAAGACAAAAACTTTTTGTATACGTTCTTATAGAGACGAGAACCATTACAAAAACATCTTTTCAAAATCACCTTCAAAAAAACACAATACACGAACACCTCTTTGAACTACTTTTCGAAACAACACATTGTATGCGTTCTTAGAGAGACGAGAACCATTGCAAAGACATTTTTCAAAATACTTTCAAAAAACACACCACAAACACATTCAAACAAAAGAAAGTGATCTAGCGTGTAACTAAGATCCCATGGAAAACCATGGATGAAAAGGGTGCTAGCACCTTCATTTTTCATAATCTACCCCCCGAACCCGAGAAGTAATCTCGAAAGGTCTTTCCTA
Source organism: Vicia faba (assembly GCA_948472305.1). Taxonomy (NCBI): domain Eukaryota; kingdom Viridiplantae; phylum Streptophyta; class Magnoliopsida; order Fabales; family Fabaceae; genus Vicia; species Vicia faba. The sequence goes on along the minus strand of OX451738.1, from coordinate 208,454,477 downwards.
TGCTTTTTTACCTTTCCTTTTGGATAAAAGAAAATTCGGTGGCGACTCTTTCTATCCGCACAATTTCGATCAAACACAAACCACCAAGTCAGTTCTCCCACCGTATCACATTGGGCACTCAAGCATAAGGTTCAAGATTTGTTAGAACTTAAATACACCACTTTTGAGAAACCCAACATCAAATTAAACCCAATGCCTCTGCACGATGGGCCAACAATAAATATAGTTGAGGTGGTCACTGACTTTGGGGAAACCATAAAGGGGAAAACCCCTATCAACCTGTTGAAAGAATATTTGTTCGAATGTGGATTCTTGTTAGAGCATAATGAAGCTTTTGAAAAAACTCTGCAAAAGCTAGTGGATTAGGGAATAGTCCAATTCAAACTATACCCAAAAGAAAAATATGTAGCCACAATTGGAGGAAATAATCCACTGGTAATCCCCTACCAGGGCCCAAGTCTTACCAAGAAAACTCTAGTCATCCCGTGGGGAGAATCAACAGAGATTATAGGAAGTGGACCTAAGAAGGATCTTTTAATACCCTTCACTCCAACAGTCGCGATGGTAATTAAGGGACCATCACCTATCCCATATCAAAATAACAAGGCAGTACCATGGAGTTATGACTCAGTCGTGTACATCAACCAAGTGAAGCAAGAGAGTGGGACATCACCAAGTCACGGACTTGCAATTTCAAATATAGCAGGGACAGGGGGTATGACCTGAAGTGGTCGAATTTTTAGAGCTGAACTATCGAAAAAGATGGATGTGATTCTGATGAAGGACAAGGGAAAAGCAATGGTTGATACAAATCAAGAAACATAACCTCCAAGCAAAGACTTTATTGATCAAGAAGCAGAAGAGTTTCTGAAAATAAAAAAAAAAAGTGACTACAGAGTGGTGGATCAGCTTCACCAAACTCCAGCAAAAATCTTCATACTCTCACTACTCGTCAACTCTGAAGCACACCGAGATTCTTTGATAAAGGTGTTAAGTTGAGCTCATGTCGTAAAGGAAATTTTAGTGAATCAATTTGGCAATGTCGTAGCAAATCTAACATTCGGATCCTACCTGGGTTTCAGCAACAGTGAATTACCGCCACAAGGTCGAGCTCATATCAAGACACTCCACATTACCATGCAAATAAGTATTACCCATTTTTCCAGGGTTCTTACTGACATTGTTTCTGCTCTTAATGTGCTGCCAAAGTCAAGCCTCATAAAGTTAACAATAGACGACATGGTAATGAGACCAAGTTCTATGATAGTGAAGGCGTTCGATGGTTCTCGAAGCTCAGTGTTAGGAGAGGTGGACCTTCCAGTTAAGATTGGGCCACATATCTTCAATATCACTTTCTAGGTCATGGATATAGAACCAGCATACACTTTCTTACTGGGGAGACCTTGGATCCATTCCGCAGGGCAGTCACCTCGACCCTGCATCAAAAATTGAAGTTCCTAGTGAAAGGGAAGTTAATCATAATCGACAGTGACTGAAAGATAATTGAATAGGGGCAACTGTCGTACCCCAAATTTGTCCTACCGCGATGATTTTATTTTTCGAGATTAAAATTTAAGAAATATTCAACTAAAGACGGTACAACAATATCTGATGGTTTGTATTTATCTGACTAGGGGGTGTACCTTAAATTCAGGAGAATGGGGGCTATCTAAATTAGAGAGACTCATGTATCCGTAGGCCCATTTACGAAGCATGTTGGCCAAAGGCCCATGCGATTCAAAAATGGAAAATCATTTCAAAATTAATTAGTAAGTTTAATTACATAAGCCATTTACGTGTTAGTATAGTTAGTAAAAGGAAAAGGAGGTGCAATTACGAATGACAGGCCCATTGAGTTTCTTTAGTTGGCCCATCTGATGTTTTGAGAAAAAAGTATTATTGTTATAAAACATTTGTTGTTATTATTATTTTTCTAAAGTTTTATTTACATCCTGTTTAAAAAAAGTTTTATTTTATTTAGGGTGGTAAATTAGATAATGTTTATAAATTTGGATATTTATTAAAAGTTTTGTGTTGAAAAAGTACAAGTCCTAAATCGGATTAGAACTGTTATTATCAAACTTTTCTCTTATTACCGTTTATATATATAAATATTTTACTGTTTATTATTAAGTTAAAATATTTTATCATACATTTTTGTATATAATTTAGTAAAGAGTTTTTTTTAGAAAACGTTTTGTGCTACAAAGCCTATTAGGCCTAATACACACTAGTAAAGGAAAATAACACTGGCCCAAGTGTTACCTAAAACACCTACTGTTCCAATTTGCTAAAAAAACCTGCACACAATTTGTAATTAATTGATATTTTTCTAATTAGCATGTAACCAAATCTTATTGATAAATCCAGTCCAACAATTATACAGAAAACAAGCTTCATCTAAATAAAAGTCCAAACCCAGAAAATCTTTTACATTCCAAACTGAAACAGGAATTGTATCAAATCTAACAAAATTTACGTTAATTTTTAGTCACTAACATACACTGTAGAAATCAAATCTGAGAAAAACGAATCAAATCTCAATCATCTAAACAAAATCAAATCGCAGAAAATACATTTAGAATCAATTACAGTTAATACAAAATCAAATCTGTTACAATGGTTAATCAATTACAAATCAATCAACATGAAATCAGATCCCTAACTTCTATAATTCTTCCTAAATCTAAGTAATTACAACAACAATTCTTAAGAAAACCTAAAATCAAAACCTAATCAGAAAACTTATAAATAGAGGGAGAATAAATACAGAAGGGGAGATTTTTTTGGTGGGACGGAAAAAAGATACCGCGAAGAGTTGAGCAACGGAGAAGCGAGAGAAGCTCAAATTTGACAAGGAAATTGAAGCCATGCAAGCCAGCACCGTTGAAGAAGGGTAGAACGGTTGGGATTTCATTTTCGGAAACCACAACCATCGTTGACGATCACCTTCACTCACTCATCGTCGCCTTCAACACCAGACATATGGGAGAGGGTAACTCAATCTCTTTATTTCTGTTGTTTGCTTGATGTTGGATTAAGGGTTTGTCGGGGGTAGATTTTGTTTTCCATAACCGCCACCGGAAATTTTTGGTTTAGGGTTGGATAGAAAGTGAAAGGGGTAGGCGAGGGAGGAAGAAGACGATTTATGTAATCAGTGAACAATGAAATGAAGTTTGGAAAAAAATATTGTACACGTTTCAATCCCATGTGCGTTGACCTGTGATAACTAACATAATCCTTCCCATGTTATCCCTTAGACCTCGATCAAACGGCCGTCAGGCCAAGTTTCATCATAAGTTCCACGCGCCTCACCAAACTCAATCCTCTAGATCTTTGGCAAATAGCATTTGGGCCTGGCCCAGTTACTTTTAGTACCCCCCCCCCCCCTTTTCTAGAGTTACTAAGCCAACAAACCAAAACACCCCCCCCCCCCCCCCCGTTCTGAGTTGCTGATGGGCCTAATTCAAATTATTTACAACACCCCCTATTTTACTTGTCAATTAGAAATTGCACCCCCCTGAATTTAGTTTTTTTTAATAATTATTTCTTGTTTTTTATATACACATATATATTATTTATTTACAATCATTATTATTATTATCAAATATTGATTTATTATTATTATTATTATTATTATTATTATTATTATTATTATATCATAATTATTATATTTTCTATTATTATTATTTACTATTCTTATATTTTGTTTGCTATGTAAATATTGCTTATTGCTTATAAATAATTACATTATTAGTTATATACTAACAAATAAATTATTTTTATATCAAAATTGCATATATTATTTTATATATTATTTGCATTAATTTTATTTCTAATCATGCATTAATCAAGATCTTCACAAGTAATATGATTAAAAAAACACAAACAAATCATCAAACTATTTTTCGCAATAAACTAAGTTAATCAACTGTTTTTTTGCAAAAGGGTTTCAAACTAGTTTTGACTTACTGCGCATTCAGTCAAAATCTGCGCAATCACTATTCCCGGTCAAGTGCGAGGTGATTCAAAATATGTTTGCAAACCCCTAAAAAACACCAACCCTATACGAACTACAAATTGGGACTCTGATTCCTCATACGAGGATACATAGGCATATGATCAAAAATCATGGCGAGTCTTTCTAATTAAAACTTAAAACCCTGTTTATCCCAAACCTAAACCTAAAACCTAATATCCTTATGAACAAGGTAGATGAGAGGTGTCTAACACCTTCTTTTCGTCTAATTGAGTCCGAAACCTAGAATCTCTATTTGTGAATTAGGGTTTTCTGTTAGATTCCCTTCCCTAGGTTAAAAACTAATAGTGGCGACTCTTGATTTAAAAAACAGTTGCTACAGAACAACACAGAGAAATTCAGTAAGACACCTGGGTATGGAAAAAAATGCAAGAAATGTGTACAAGATGATGCATGACATGCAATGCACATGATTTATTTTATTATTAATAATTCGAGGGACTCAAATAATTATAGACAATTTGCAAATATTAAAGTACTAACACATTCTGAAATACTGAAAAATCTCATTATAGTAACTTCAAAAATGGATTACAACTTTTTTAGTACAGATTTCAACAATCCCAAGTACAAAAAGAAGATAGAATCTAAAAAACCCAAGAAAGCAAAGCTGATGAAGATCAACCCACACACTGACGCTTTCCTTTGAGTCTTACAATCTGAGCCTTCAACTGCTTGTTCTCTTCTGCATACTTGTCAGCAACCACTTTCCAATCACTAGAGTCGGGAAGTGAATGACTAAGTCCTGACTGAGCGCTAGGGGAAATAAATCCTCTTGCTTATCCATCATATCTACAGAATGGCTCTCGATAATCTCAATCAAGTCATCCTTCTCCTTCAAGTCTTCTCGGTAGGACATCTCTAAAGTCTGACACTTATTCTTCTGAGCCTCTTTCTCCTACTTTATCCTAACTAGGACCAGCTGAAGCTCTTCCACATCTCCAAAAGGGGAGGAGCGGTCTTTACGAACATATTAGGCATAGGTTCTTCACAGGACTATGGAATCTTCAACTGGATGGCTCTTGCTTGTACCCGCTGAAGATAAGGCTCCAAATAAACAACCCCTCTAGGTCCCAAGTCCTTTCTAGTCTTCCTGTGAATATGACGCCAAGCCTTGCAATCTTCTCCTTAGCTTCTTTATGATTCTCTCCCTCTCTAAGAAGGAAACCACTCAAATGAATACTATTTGGCTTATCCCTCATCGGATTTCCAAACTGTCGTTTTGTAAGAACAGGATTGTAGTTAATTCCTCCCTTTGTATAAAGAAGAGGTACATTGGGGAAACTACCACAATTATCGATAATCTCTACATCATGGCAGGCCTGGTGGTACCAAACAATATCTGAATGACTGAGGGCCATAATCTTAGGATCCCAACGAGGTTCCTTCCCGACATTCCAGAAAGCATCAAATTGAGACAAGTGAGAAATAAACCAGTGATACAATAAAGGCATGCAGCATATGATCATCCTTCCATGATAAGCATCCCAGAGACGAATGGAGTAATAAGCATCTCCGAATAACGTAGGGACTGGATTCCTTATCAAAAATATCTTTATTGCACTGATATCCATAAAGTTATCGATGTTCGCAAATAAGAACAACCCATAGCCAAGTAGATAAAAGATGGCCTCAAAAGCAATCGTACTCTTCATCCTAGCAAAGTAGAAAGCTTTCTCCAATAAGAACTGAGTGGGTAAGCCTCTGATTCCTCCCTTGGTAGTCATATGGACCTCGATCTCAGACTTCCCCAAATGAACCAAAGCAGCAATCTCATGAGATTTTGGCTCCCCCTCCAAACCGGTGAAAAGAACACGACCGGTAACAGGTAAAACCAGTAAATAAGAATACTCTTCTAATGTAGGTATCAACTGGTAATCAGGGAAGGTGAAACATCGATACATCGGATCATAGAACTGGACCAAAGTAGAGAGAATACCTTCCTTCATCCTGAGCTTCATGAGAGGCACGATGGATCCATACTTCTTCCAAAAATATGCAAAACTCTCAATCTCGAGAATTAGACTCATTAAATCATATATCTTGGGATTTTTGAAACTGAACTTCCGAGTCTTTCTTTTTCCAAAATCCATGGTCAAAAGTACCTGAGATTTTAAAAAGAGTCAACTTTAAGTCCCTTAAACCACAATGCCTTAATAGATGCTCATGGGTTCATGAATGCATGATGCAACAATCACACACAAGTTCACAAACATGGGGGTTTAGAGGTTTGACGCCACGAGCATGGAGTAAAAGGTACTACCCATAGGGTACGGTCTAATAGTTTATTACCTACTGTACAAGGTTCTAAGAGGTTCCCAGAGTCTACATCCTTCCTTCGGATATTACCAACGTCTCGGTTGACTCGGTAATTAGTAATATTCTCAAGAAAAACTCTTCTAAGCGTAGTATCGCATGACAACCATTTCTAAATTACTCCGTCATAGCTTTCGCACTACACCTAAAAGGCCAAGATGGGTTAAAGGTTCTACGGTCCCCAGTCTCAGAAGGCTCCCAGGTTGAAAGCATCACGTCTTCCTGATTACTCGATAAATAATACTACAGTCAAAGGGGCCTCCACTGAGTGGGGGATCTCATGCCTCCTTTTTTAGGATTACTCCCTCAAAATTAACATGACTATACTGCCCATTCTATCTTAAGTTTTCCAAAGTCCATGTAGAGGACTTATGAGAAATCACCAAGCACCCTGAAAACTAGGAAAATCCAGACAAACATATATACAACATCATGTAACATACAAAAAATAATAGCACATACACAAATATAAACAAAAATAGGCTCAACCCACTTAGGTATGGAACAACAATAGGTCAATCTTTCCCCAGTGAAGTCACCATTTTTTTGTAGCGGTAGAAATGTTGAGACTAAGCCATTGGATTGACTTAACTCACATAGATCAAAAATAAAAATCACCACCGCGCTTTATTGTGTCCAAAGGAATGGGAAAAGAGAGAATAACCCAAAAAATAAGGGGAGAGAATCTAGGTAAGGGGGTTGGTTATGCAAAGGGAAGGTATTAGCACCCTAAACATCTACGGTACTCCATAGGAACCTCTTTGTAAATCTGTGTATTTTTGGCTATAAATGTTGTATATAAAAAATAGATGGTGGAGATGAGAAAAGAAGTATTTTTCTACAATTTTTGCACCCGCTGCGATTGTGAACCTTTAGTGCCTACGTACGACCTTTCGTGCAATAGGGGATCAGGATACTCGTAGTTCACCTTTTAAAAATTTTAAAACACATGTGTGTTGGTTAATTTTAAGAGACGAGACATCATCGTCATATCCGAGTGAAAAACATACTTCCTACCCACGATCATGAGAAAGGAGAATTTGCATCATCTCAAAGTGGAGGATATAGCTTGAATTTTCAAATTAACAAAGCCTCACTCAACACCCAAGTGGAAAATATCTCACTTAACTATATATCATAGAAGTATAGTAGTTCACATCACTTCAAGGATTAACAATGATATAATATTTTGAGAAAAAATTAAAGTAAAAGAGCCAAAGTGGCAAAATGGTCTGAATGAGATTGATCGACTTTTAGTCTTCTCACAAAAATGTCAAGGTATTATTAAGTTGATTAAAGTTTGATTAAGAAAATATTTTGAAAAGGGCATGGACCTAAGTCCAAATTTATTGTGAAAGCGATTCAAGTTTAAAAACAAGAAGAGTTTTCAAAGGAGAGAGAAGTATTTTGAAATTAAAGAAGATGGGAGGAGATGAAGAGGATATCCTAAAGCATAAGGTAAGAGCCAGGGAAAAGAATCGTCTAACCAACAAGAAGCCAACTTTTGACACCATGAGTCAACGTAGAATTCCCATCCTTTGGATTGAAACCAAGCAAGAAAAGATACTAAACCTCTTAAGAAAACCAAGCTTCAAAGGTAATAAGTCTTCATAAAAATTAGGCAGAGTAACAGTTGTATACAGATGGACTCCCAATCACAGACAAAGCATATAATTAGAACAACCTGCACACAAAGTAAATAACTAAACCAATGTCTTGGGGTAAACCCCCAAGAACTACATACAAAATAACAGTTGAAGTCACAAGGTCTCAAGGTAGGTCAAGGTCTCTAATCTTAAGTCCAAGAAGTCCATAACTCCAAAATGCCAAGGATAGTAACCAAGTAGTCCAAGTAACATTAAAGTTTTTTAATGGTTCAAGTTGATTATTTGGCATCTTCAAAAATAAATGAAAAGCTCAAGTGAGCAAAATAAAAATGACATAAAAGTAAATGCTCAAGTGAGCAAAGATGAAAAATAGCATGAGATGTAAATGCTAAAATAAAATGGTGCATAAAGTAAAGGCATAAAATAAAAGCACAAAATAAAGGGGCATAAAGTAAAAGTCAAATTTTAATGAATTAATAATTAGAGGTTAGTTGAATGACCATCTTGAAACTTGCATTTGAAAACTCATTAGAAGATTAATAAAATCAAAGTCTCTCAACAACAAGTTTCATTTGCTTTTTGTCAAGTATATCATTCATTTCAAGTTCTCAATGTAATAACATATGATCAATAATGTTTAAATGATCCACTTATACCAAACTTTATGAAGATTCATTAGAGGATTGATAAGAACAAAGCCTCCTAATAATGAATCTCAAGGTTATTGGGTCAAAGGTTTCAAATTAAACATCCTTGGGCTTGCAAACTAGGGTTTGGGCCACAAATGATCTTTTCTTGAACCGGGACAAAATTTAGCGCTATGTTAAGCAATCGTAAGTGGACTTATATAGAAGTCGCACTTATTTTGAGGTCGGTCAATAGCAATCTATGTGCCATATGTTTGGAGAGATGATATATATATATATATATATATATATATATATCATCCTCTAACAACATGTAACACAATAAGAAAAGGATGAGATGAAAAGGGAAGGATATATTTGAAATAAAATATTAATCAAATTATCATTAAAATCATTCATCTATTTTGGTGGAGTTAAACTCAACACCCAAGATCTAATGATGTTAATGAAGTCCATGATTAAAAATCACATGGTCAAAATATATACAAAAATAAAATTACATTTAATGAATAAAATTAAAACAGAAAATAATTTTTTTTAAATGTTTTTAAAATGAAATTAAAAGGGAAAATAGAAAACTATATTCAAAAGATCAAAGAAAAATTAAAAGAGACCATAGAAAAATTAGAAATGACCTCAAATATTTTTACAAAACTTTTGGTAATTTTTCAAATCAGAAAAGTATTTTTAAACTAATTAAAATTACTCAAACAAGTGAAAAAAAAGAACAAAAATAGTAGATATCAAAATAAAATTCTAGAAAAATTTCAGAAGGTCAGAAAATAAGGAAAACCATTTATATAAAAAAAACCAGAATTTAAAAATGTCAAAAAGTATTTTTAAAACAATTAAAATAAAGCAAACAAAACAAAAATTATGAAAAATATCAAACTTTAAAATAACAATATGAAAAAATATTCACAAAGTCAGAAATAATTCAAAGTATTTTGTATATTTATTTCATGATTTTTGGATAAAAAATAGAGTTATGAATTTTTAAAAATAAAAGGAATTTAAAAAAATAATTTTGTAAAATAAAACAAATCAGAAAAAAATCACACGCGTTAGTTCTTTCTCACTAATACACGCTGGAAAATCCAACGGATCTGAGGTGGTAGAGCATCATGGACCCAAGGCAGAGCGCGCTCATGTAACACAATAAAATCCAACCAATGAAAATAAAACAATTGGCCTATTGTCATTGGTTGAAGAACGACACGTAGGTCGTCTTCAACCCCCATCCTCCTGCAAATAGGGAAAATCTCAAATCCTTGAATCTGTAAATTTACGCATTCATAGTGGTACCATTAGATGCGTCTACTCGAGACGATCACAACCATATGCTCGCGAAAAATTTATATAAAGCATAGCATTGTCGATTTGAAAAAAACCAGAGATGTTTGAAACTGTTGAAATCGAAAACCAGAAGCATCAAATGCATTATTTCACCAAAATTGAGTTAATAGAAAGCATCAGTGAACATAATAGACAATTCCAGTAATTTGAGTTAGAGAATTTGATGCCTTAAACCACCTGAATGAAGTCAGATGAAGTTGCTATGTAAATGGACTTGGATAGCACGATTTCGGGCACCTCAAGGCTTGTTCTTCTTCTATTAGCTTGAGGGAAGTTCAAGGATGAAAGATCAATGAAGAAATTTAATTGAAAAGTGGAGAAAATAGGAATTCGAAATCTTAGAAAAGGGTGTCATGGAGGGAGTTTGAAAGAGTGATATTGGCTCTTCAAGCTTGCCAAAATGAGTGGAATTGAGCATATATTTATAGGAGAAGTGAATGGGATCAAGAAGAGGGGTGAATGATGCAAATTCAAATGAATTCGTGCACACTTGTGTACACGAGCAATGTATGCTCGCATGTGCATCAAAACTCATCAATTTGATGCGTTTTGTCACTCTAAATAATCCAATTATCTTTGTTGATCATGCTTAAGTGAAAACGCGTGGTAATTTGATGATTAGAAGCCAAATTATGAAAAATGTGATCTGACTTGAAGTGAAACTTCAGTTCCAACATACCCACTTTGAATCAATGGTATTCACAGCTCAAGGGGGCTTAGAGCATGATTCTTGAAGCTTTAGAATGATGAGATTACAAACTTTACAATGTTCAAATAATGGAATCAAATGGATGCTTGAGCTAAAAGTTGTGATGAGTCAAAGTTGAGAAAAAGATGCTGACTTTTATACTTAAAAAAATTATAAGTTTTTTCTCAAAAATGACCTATAATGTTTTGAGTCCAAACAATGCTTTCCTCCAAAATCATGCTTTGATCAATGATACTATCTTGAAGTAGACTTCCCAAAGATTATTTTAAAACTTGAATCACTCAAAAATACCATGTATTAAAAAAGTTATGGTCTTGTAAAATTGGTGAAAATTATGACATGGCCTATAATCTTTTGCATCCATAGGACATCTTCCATCCATTTTCAAACTTTGCTCATAAAAGAAGAGTTGGAGCTCAGATCCTTAAGATAATTGGGAAAAAATAATGGTCTCAAGGAGATACAAATTGACAAAGTTATGATCTTTTGAAGTCACATGAGGGAATTTGATGGCATATCTAGAGGACTTGTAATCTTTCTTCATCATTAGGCATCTTCCACATAAAATCTTCTTGAAACTTTTGAAGTGATTTGTTGGTAACTCTTTAAAGAGAAGCATGTATTTGGAATCACTTAAAAATACCAAAATATGAGCAAGATATAGCCCTTAGAAGTTCAAAACCCTAGCTCCTAGAGCACCAAAATACCTTGGAAACCCCTTTCAATTTTGACAAACTTTCTTGCACAAATGTTTTTGTCTTGTAAATAAACGTTGTTGAGGATGATAATGAGAAATCATGGAAACCAAAACCAACTCTAAATATTAATAATTTAGGGAATTATACACTTGTGATCAAGAAATCAAGAACTTGTCCAATTAGGTAAAACTTCTTCAATCAACTCTTGCATCCTTTAAATTTATTTAACAAATTGAGGAATGATGAATCATAGTAGACCTTGTCATGATATTACTTCAAAGAATCTTCAATGATGAAGCTTGAATCTTAATGAAGCTTTGTTGAAGAAGGCATGGAAATAAACTTATGAACCTATAGATCAACATGATGGGAAAGTGTTGTGCTTTCACCTATAATATCATCAATTAGGGAAAACATTCATTGTATTTATTAGTTACAAGTTAATCGATACAAAACATATATGATCACAAAATATAAATCAGGGTGCTTGGTCATTCCCCATAGGCAAACCTAGAGATAGGGAGAAGATCCAAACCCAATTGTGATCTTGTTGTGAATGAGTTGATATGAAATGATAGGGGAATCTTAGGGGGAAAATTGGGGTGCAACATCTGCCCTTATTTAAGCGTCTTCTATCCGGAGATATGAAGATTAAGATCTTCGTGTCGACGCGGTTGAAGACACTTAAATATAAAACAAACCCTATTTTTGGCCATAAGATGCCATGCAATGTTTATGATTATGCATGCAAACAAACAGATCCAAGGGTGACACAATACACCAGTGGGGATAAAAGATCAAAAGAAGATTAGACCAGGAAAATAAATCACTGGTACAAAACCAGTGGGATTGTTTCCACATAGCTGTATTTCTTTCTTTTTCTTTGTACTCTTTTTCATTTATACGACGATTTCCTGTTACTTGGATTTCGGTCTTCTTTGTACAAAACTGCCTGTTTATAGGAAAATTTTCAATACAAATACAATTTCAAAATTCAAATCTGTTTTACTTTTATTGTTTTGTCTGCAAAAACGTCCAATGACTAAATTGAATGAACATATGCATATGAATATGATTACTATTGACAAACATATGCATAAAAAATAGGAATAAGTATTTACTCAAGACTCTAGGAATTGGGATAAAGTTCAAGTCATCAACAAATCCTCATAGAGAAATCCCCACACAGTTACCTTCACAAGCTCATCCCCAACAGAGATACATTCCCCCACAAGTCTAATATGCCTTCAAGACAGAAATTGGAGCGTCTTCCAGCTATTAACATAACCATACTCCCCAGAAGATCCCTCTAGCGGATAAAGGAGTTCGATCTTTTCTCCAACATACAGTGGAAACTTCCTCAATATAGTTCACATGAATTTAATTCTCCAACTGAGTTTATTTCTCCAACACTGTAAAAACCCTACAGAGTTCTCTTCCCCAGCAGGGTTTATTTCCCCAACAGAATTTAAGTTCCCAAGCAGAGTTTATTTCTCCAATTACTGCAAATCACCGGTGAAATCCCCCTCTCTGCAAAGTATAGTCAAGGTTGCTATCCCCAGAAAGTTACTACGTAATCTGAAATCGGGCCAGATATCATTTAACTTTGTCCTCCCTAGAATATTTGGTGTCCATATCGGAAACATGGTCATACAACACCTCATAAGATTATCCATCTCTTTTATCCCCAGTCAGGGTATATAAGAATTGAATTCCCCAGTAGAGTGATGAACGACCAATGTTCATGAAATCTTCTATCCCCAAGCAGAAATCAAACATTCCCAACAGAGTATCCTCAAACAGAAAGCTGGAATCTCCAGAAAAAACATTCTAAACAAGATTGAAGAGTCATATTTTTCATCCCCAACGACAGTCATGGATTTATTTCCCCAGTCGAGGATGTTACACGAAGCCACCAATATGCTTCAATGACATCTCACATTTATACATCATAGCATATACATATGAAACACATATAGCGCACTCTCATTCACTTTGAGAACATCATTACACAATGCATTACATATATCATGACATTACATAAAGACTAATTTTATCTTTTCAGGTAAAGTTCACAAACAGACGAATATCATCAACAATTCTCAAACAGGTCAGAGATTAATTCTTGAAATAGGACGGGGCAACTATCTATATGACCAGGAAAAGACTAATTCCCAAAATAGGACGGGGAAAATATATTTATAATCAGGTAAAGATTAACTCTCGAAACAGGATGGGGCAACTATCGGCATGACGAACATTTCCATCAGAGACTGAATCTGACAAGCAGCTACTTAAACACCTTCCCTAGAGGTTCATTCTAGAAGGCATTCCTCAGATAACGGTCGAGCGTAGACTCATTCTGATACTCCTATGAACAACTATTTTGATGGAGTCTATTAGCCCATCTCCAATGACATTCTGTCACCTCTCTGAATGGCATCTTTAAGCCCATTCAAGAAATATTATCAACCAATTTCAAGTGCGAGTGCAAATTTCTAAGCACTTAAGTGTTCAATCATCTTCTACCTTTAGATCACGAATGGCGGATATGCCAATATAACTCCTCAGGTTTAAGAAGATTGAACAGAGGCAGTTGTTGTACCCCAAAATTTTCCCTCCCATTTATCTCAAGACATTCTCCTAGGGTTTTCATTTGCTCAACAGCGTTACATCCTGCACATGCGAGTGCAAATTTCTAGGCACTTAAGTGTTCAATCATCTTCTACCTTTAAATCACGAATGGAAGATATGCCAATCTAACTCCTCAGTTTTAAGAAGATTGAACAGGGGCAGCTGCTGTACCCCAAAATTTTCCCTCCCATTTATCTCAAGACATTCTCCTAGGGTTTTCATTTGCTCAAAAGTACTCAAGAATTAATCAGAAAAATTCTCCTCCTAAGCAATGAACTTGCAAATAGGGTTTCACTTTTCTCAAGGAATATTGGTTTTATAATGCCTCAAGTGATTTTCATGGTCTCTATATGTCTTAAAGAATACTCATGCCAAGTTTCATGTCTTGCATCACGAGTTTGCTCAATCAGTGGCTCATATGACTAAATATAAACTATATTGGATAAAAAGTCAATTGTGGTCAACATACAGTCAAACCTCAAGATTTTTGGTCAACATCAAGGATTTGAAGTTTTATTCATCATTTTATCAAGGTTTGATCATGATTCATCAAGAAAACTCTCAGATTCATCAAAAGTCAAAAGTTGCCAAATTAGGGTTTTCTTAAGAAAAAGTCAACTAAACTTTGACCAAGCATAACTTTCACATGCTTCCTTATATTTTCCTCAACCAAAGCTCATTTTTAATTAAATTCAATTCTCTACAACTTTGTCTCTCTAAGATCAAGTCCAAAAAATGCTTCATTTGAGAGATATGGGCCAATACATTATAGGTCATTTCAAAAGTTAACAAAAAGACACTTTTTATCAAGGCAACTTACATCAGGAAAAAGTCTTGAAATGAAAAAATTATCAACATCGAGATTGTAGAAGACACCTTGAGCTTTCCAAAAAGTCAGGAGATCACCTTCAAATGACAAAAATTTAGAGAATTGTGATTGGTGTAAGTTGGGAAATTTTTTAGCAAATGCATGAAACCAAAAGTGACTAAACTTGAATTTTTGACTATTGGGCCTAACGTTTGAGGTTCAAACGTGCTTGTGACATGTTTAAGGACCTCTAAATCCATTCATGGATTTTTTTTTAATTTTTATTTCTTTTTATTTTGATTTTATTCATTTTAATTCAAAATAAATTAAATAAAATGTCAACTAAATGGATTTAGGCGCATGACTTTGGTTTTGACCAGATTTGAAGCCCAAAGAGCTCATGTACAGCTAACAAAGCCGTGTGAAGGAATAAATATATGATTAGCCTAAAAAAGGAAACTTTTCATGCAAGATTCAAAGCAAATCTTTTCACCATAATACACAGATTTATCCCACAATTTTTGACCTAATACATCCCTCTATATGTATTCAGCATATTGAGATAAAAAAGGACACGCATACAAGCCTCCTTGAGCAACCCTAAAAATTCAAAATTTCTCTAAAACTAGGGCAGAATCAAACCCTCCTCTCCATCAAACATCAATCAATTTTTAGAAATCCATTAAATTCCTGAGACCTCTAGGAGTCGTTCCTAATCATCCTAGATCGTCACAGCCAAGTGTCACCGGTTGATTGAACTTTCTTTAATCCAAACTCATATTTCATGCATTGTTAATTGATTTGATACATATATTCCTATTCATAATGTTGTGTGGACTTGTTTAGACTCATCTTTTGGAAGTTTTAATGCATGAATAGAGATATGCCATCGTTAGGGCACCGAGTTCGTGAATTTTTGAAACCCTAGATACAGGTTGTTTCAATCGAAACTAACATCACCATCAGATTCATGAGGTCTCAATTAGTGGATAGGGATACCCTTCTTTCTCACTTTGCCTTGATTTTACAGGTTTACAAAATACCCTCGCCGGAGAAGACGAAGTTAACCACCGAAGGTGGTGGTTTGACTCTGGAACGTTTATTATGTATTGCTTTAATGTTATATAATTGATACGAAATAGATGATGTCATAGTGGCAAGGCAGCGTGCAATAGAGCGTTAATGTGCAAGGGCACGAGTTTGATCCATGCCTCTTGCATTTTTCACCTTGTTTTTTTTATTATTGCAGATCAAGTGTAGTACATCCTACACCTCAACGATGCACCCTCAGCTTCACAGCCATCAGATATGATCTAACGCTTATGGATTCGCGCACTCATTATGCACCCTCTCTGGCTGAATGCAACAGATCCTTTGGGATTGCGTTTTGGACCTAACATATTTCGTCCAATACCCCCCCCCCCCCCCCTGTTTTCTATTTCAGGCCCAATTTTCTTCCTTTTTTTATTTACTATTACCTTTTTTTACAACATAATTAGTTTTTTTTAGTTTTATTAATTAAAATTAATTTAGACTCTTAGGTTTTTTCTAATCAATTTTTTTAATTAGTTAATTTAACTAATCAACCTTTTTTAATAATTAAATTAATTGACTCTTTTTTTATTAAAATTAATTAGGGGTTTTTTAGGTCTTTTTAATTAATTAATTGCAAATCCCTTTTTCATAAAAAATAACAAAAAAAAAATCTTTTTCCTTCGATTCCATTTTTCAGATCAACCGTACTTTTGCGAACTTAGTTTATTATTCATGCATTTTTTCCGATTATGTAACTGTTTCCTGGTTTTTAATAGTAATTAGGATTTAGTTTTCAATATTTTCCTATTTATGTACCTATCTCAAAGCATTGTAATAGTCTAGGGTTTACCTTTCCGCATTTATTTTCCGGACTTTACTGCTTTTCATTATTTTTATATTTACTGCTTAGTAGTTAGGCTTATATGGAAAGACTAATAATGAAACGATAGCTAACCCTAATTTCAAAGATAAAAATAACTGAAAACAAATCACTCACACACTCACACCTCTAGGGTAACCTCCCTTGTTGCCTTCGGAAAAATAAACAGTCATGTCCCTCAAACATGGCGACACTTTAGCAAAGTACCTCAATATAAAGATCATAGTCCCTCGATGACCCTTTCGACGTTGCCTTCGGTAAATGAACTAGTCCCTTAACAAAAATTACTAATGGGTCCTTACGAGTTTCCTTCGATGACTGTACGATGACCCTCGCTTATCCCTTAACATCCAACGATAGGCTTCCTACTAACTAATGGTAGGATAACACTATCTAAAGGAGGAGTAAAATACAAGACTGACCTTGAGTAGGTAGATCATTGTTAATCGCTTGCTCACAAACAATTCAAAACAAAAAAACCTTTTCACACAGACACTTTCAAAAATATTTTCAAACAAACACTTTGCACGCATTCTCGAGGACAAATACGAGAATTGTTACAAAGTTCGCCACACATTGGCAACTTTCAAAATATTTTTTTCAAACACACAACACAAAGAAAATTTTCAAAAATGAAGTGAGCTAGCGATTAAGAGCCCGTAGATAACTATGGATGAAAAGGGTGCTAACACCTTCCCTTTTCATAACCTACCCCCCGAACTCAAAATCAAAAAAGGTCTTTCTTGTTCTTTTCACCCTTTCCTCATTGGATAAAAGAAAAGTAGGTGGAGACTCTTGCTATCCGCAACATTTGCGATAAAATGCAACCAAAGTCAGTTCTCCCACCGTATTACAGTAAGTTTCAGTCGACACATAAACCCATACAGGTCGACACATACAATATACAAATTAAGTATGTGTCAACACATATAATATATAGGTCGACACATACTGTTTGATTGGTCAATTTTTTAAAATCCTTTTTAATTCCGAATTTTTCCTTTTTATCCAAAAAGTTTCAAAACTATAAATACTCATTCATGCATCATTACAACTTAGAAAAACCATAAAATAAGCCTATTTATCTCTTCATCTTTAACCTCCAATCTATGCACACACACTGACATTACATTGTAACAATGTTTTGTTGGGGTGTCATCTAGACGAGGATTGCTATTATCCAATTGTGTATTGGGTGGAGTTTTTTAGAGCTTTTCATCAAGGAAAACATCAAGTTTGTCCTCCGAGATCATTGGTTTATTTGGGATTTTTCATGCAATATTGTTTAAGAGGGAATCATGGTCAAGTGAACAACCTGAGAGTGCTTAAAATTTTTGCAAGGAACCTTGGTGTGTTTGAAATCTTTGCAAGGAAGTAGCTTAAAGTTTCGGATAGAATTGAAGATCTTGTGTTGATAGATTGTAACAAATTCTCTTGACTGAACAACCTTGGAGTGTTTGAAATCATTGCAAGGAAGTAGCATAAGTAGAGAATAGGTTGAATCTATTGTGTTCTTGGTCTTGTTGAAGATCAAAAGAAGATAAAGGGTTGAATCAACATCAAACGGTTAGGTTTTGTAGGATTTCTCTTGAACACTTCTCTTTTGACCATACTTTTGCAAAGTAAGAAATTATCCTAATTCCAAATTTGGAATTGGGGGGAGATGTAGCCATAGTGAGGACGATTGGTGAACTTCCTAAACAAATCCTTGTGTCTCTTATCTTTTATTGCTTTACTTGCTTTAATTTTCATACTTCGATTTGTCAAATAGCATTGAGTAATTTATGATGCGTAGGAATTTTCGGAAACTGTTTTCGTTTTGAATTGTGTATTGATTTTCTTATAATCACTTTTGATTATAAGTGATCTTTCATATCAACACAACACAAAGGAAAATTCTAAAAATTAGATTGCACGCCAATTATTTTTACAAATTGTTTAGCTTGTTTAACTCAAAGGAAAATTGCAATGTTCTATCTCTTACTTTCATTTACTCTCTATATGCAATATGTTGAATGTGTTGTTTGGTCGATTGATTCGTATAGAATTTATCTTTGATTGTTAAAGTGTAAATTTCTTTGTTGATTAGCTTTTAATCACTTTGATTATAAATGCTTTTTCATATCAACAAATATCCAAGAAATTTTCTCCACGGGCTTTTTTTGTTTCTTTCGAAAGACAACTTTAATGTGTTATTGTTTTCTATAAACTTCCTTCCCGGTTAAGGGTTTTGGAGCGATACGAAACTCTTTCTCTCTATTGAAAGCCTTATGAAATCTATGATACAAATGATTAGCTCTTAGAATTCTTTTATGCCCTAGATAAATTGTATACGCATCATCAACATCAACAACTTCCTCCCACAAAAGTCTTAAATCATCAATCAATGGAGATAAATAAACATCTATGTCATTCCTTGGTTATTTCGGACCTAAAATCATCATTGATAACATCATATACTTGTGCTTCATGCACAACCATGAAGATAGGTTCTAAATTAAGATAATAACAAGTCATGATGTATGGTTAGTACTCATATTACCAAAAGGGTTTATTTAATTGGTGGAAAGTCCAAGCCTAAGGTTCCTCGGTTCAAGGGAAAATCTGGAAATAATGAATTAATTTTCTTCCATTGCAATGAATAAGGTACATGGAGAATTTTTACATCACACACCTGCATGCCATCTAGTATCCTTTGTGTCACTAACATTATAAAAAAATCTCTTGAACCTTTGAATTATTGGTAGGTACCATATCACCTTGACAAGAACACCCTTTCTAGTTGCACCATCGTCTTCATCAACATCGTTGTCCTTTTGTTATTAGCACAACACCCCACACCTCAGGAACTCCTTCATGTTTTCAAACTCTTTCCTATATAAGATGCAATCATTTCAATAAACATATATTTTGACATAATCCAAACCCATTGGACAAATATCTTCTTGGCCTCATAAGTATGGTTTGGCTATGTATTACCTTCAGGAAGCATTTCTTTCAACAATTCAAGCAATTCAGTGAAACTTTTATCCATCCAACCACCTCTCACCTTAATATTAAGTAGTCTTAACACATATAACAATCTTCTAAAACCTTTACATCTCGGTTACAATTAATCTTCCATGTATTTTTGCAAAGTATCTACCATACTAACTTTCTTGAAAGCATCTACTCCAATATCATGAATGATGTCTTCTAGATTATCAGTCATACATTCATCATCTTCAAATGTTTGTGACAATAGGCTCTTTTTTTACCCTTCACCATGCCATACCCATATCATCGAATTTTGAATAATTCTATCACAACCACAATGATTGAATATAGCATCCCTTGAATGTTTATTCGTATTATAGAATTTCATACAAGGACACCAAAAAATCACATTGTTATCAAGAAGGTTTTTTTTCTGCAAAATCAAGAAATTGTTACAATCCATTCTCATAATCGCTACTAAATCTATTGGCTTTCATCCAAGTACAATCCATAATCATATAAAGCTTCTGAAAATAAAATAAATAATAGTACAAAAATAAAGCTTCTCAACAACAACAAAATAATGCGTAGAGAACAACAAGAACAACAATAATGGAGAACAACAAGAACATACCGAGGAGCTCCTTGGAGAAAAAGTATTCTTTCGTTAGCAAATCTCCTTGGAGTAGAAGTGTTCTTTCGTTGGCTAAGCTCCTTAGAGTAGAAGTGTTCTTTCGTTAGGGCTCGAGAAATGAATTAGATGGACACAAAAGGGGAGTCAAACATATATAAAAACTTTATCTCGACTAAACTAAAAAACCGAGGTAGAATAACTGACGTAAAATATATAAAAAAAGAGGCGCCTTTTTTTTCCCAAAGAATAAAAAGGTAGGGAGTTTTTATCTCAGTTTTGGATTCAACTGAGGTAACATATCCGACGTGAAATCTTTAAAACATAATGGCGCCTTTTTGGTTCCATATAAGCACTAAATAGCAGGAGCTGAGAATCAAACCTCAAACCCTGAGAATTTATTTATGTCGATTTTATTAAAAGTCAAGGTAATAAGATTTATTGATTTTTTTATAAATAAAACAAAGTGCTTCGTCCACATGTACCGGCGGTTTTTTTTCATTCGCTGTGAAAACTTCGTCATGAAAAGCATTATTGTTTGTAATGTTGATGCATCTCAGCCTTAGGCCCAGGCATATTAGGCCTCACTTATGGAACCTTCGAGTTTTGGAGGAGGGCCTTCCTATTTATCGTTGTTCTCTCTATACCAGGACCATGTTGCTAGACATATTTGGGACGGAAAGGTAAAAATTGGTTGGAACTATTAATTTTTGTAGTTTTTATTTTACAATCAAGTTTTGTTTGGTTGAATAATTTTTGTTAAATCATGTATGCATGAACGTGATCCTCTAAAGATCATTAATCATGCGTGGAAGACCAGTCGCCTGAAAGCACCTAGCGAGCCATGGTTTCAGGATGTCTTGCAGCTTTTAGCGTTGAAAGTTTTGACCCTATGTGGATATACTATCGTTAATCATTGTATGATTAATGCTTATGGTTATAGATGACATCATGAGATGTCATCATTCCATCTACCACATGGTGAGGTGATGATCACAATGGACGATATCGCGTGTCTATTGTATCTTCCGGTAAGAGGGAGGGTTTTAGACCATGGGAAGTGTGACAAGGAAGAGGGACTTGAGTTGATGGTAGAATATTTAGGGGTTATCCCACATAGTGCTATGAAGGAGATGGACAAGACCTGTAGTGCTCATGCCAGATTTACCTATTTGCAGGAGGTGTTTGATATAGAGATACTAAGCGCACAACATGATGATGGTGATCTCGAGAAGGTAGCCCAACACAGAGTGTATGCTATGAGAGCATACCTGTTGTATCTGGTTGACACTTCCATTTTTATGGACACAAGTGTGACTTACACAGATGTCATATACATGCTGTACTTTGAGGACTTTGAGCGGATCCATGAGTACAATTTGGGGTGTATGTTTGGTGTACTTGTTATATAAGTTGTATGAAGGCTATAGGTGGAAGACGAAGCAGATGACTGATAACATCACACTTTTGACGATAACATTTATTGGTCTTATATTGTACATGTACCATTTTGTTAATTATTGTGATATTGTTACTAACTAATGATTCTTTTCTTTTTCAGGCATGGATCCTACAAAACTCCCCTCTCATATCTGGTTGGTCACTTGATCCTATGTATAGTGAAGAGAATTTGCGTGCCGCTGCATTCGACCCGCTCAGAGGGAACTAGATGACATAATTGTTCAATGTGTATATAGATCAGTTGGTCTTTGATTATAAACATTTTCAGGCTTGCGTCGACCACTATGAGACGATCCCATTTAATGATATTGTGTTATACTCTAGACGGTTGGCTTTTGGGTTGCGCAAGCCGACTTCTTATCTACCTGAGCGCACCATACGTCAGTTCAGCTACATGTGATACATTCCCAGGGATCTTGTTGTGTCTGCTCCTCCCCTGGTGAAACACTTGGATCTTGATACCATATAAGGCATGGAGTATCATAACACCAGACAACTAGAGCTACATGGACGGTTACATCTGATTATTCTTCACGGTGTCCCATCCATATTTGATACATGCATTACTATGGAAAATACCTTCGGTAACATAATATTACTACAACAATTTATCCACCATAGTCATATCTCATAATTTACGCGCTTTTTTTACTCAGAAACATTTCATCATGATTACTTTAAAGAACCTTTGTCATATAATTTAGGTGTTAAGCTTTGAATCCCAGTGTCAACATTTTTCCATTTTTTCAGTAGAAATAAGCGCGTGTTCCTTAACATTTATTTTTATTAAAAAATTGAAATTATAACAACTACGGTTGTTACAATAAGATGTGGTTATATGTTCAATGTTTCACTACGGATAAATGTTTCAACCATTGTGAAAATTTTCCCCATAAAATTAAAACATAATATGTACTTTATTCCTTTCATAACACACAGGGTGCCCTAGCAAATGAGATAATAGCGATAACGATAGAGAAATCTTCAACATCCTCTTCGAATAATCACTTATGGAAGTGTAATCCTCACCATCCTCTTTAAAGATTCATTTCTGAAGGCGAAATACTCACCATCCTCTTCGAATATATGGTACGTTACCATTCTCCGACGCTTCTCAATTTTATGGATTTCTGTTTACTGAATATGCTTGAGATTAATGTGCTTTCATGTTTTAATCAGATTTACTGCATATGTTTTAGATTAGATTGTATGTGTAGCATTAGTATGCCATTCACAATAGTTCTTTTATATAATTTTCAGAATTTATTATAGACCGTAGTTGGATGAAAGATGATAGATTTGGTCTGGTGCATGAGAAATGAGTTCTTGAATTCCTTGAATTTGCTGAAAAAATGTTCCCAATAATAGTGGCATCTTTTATTGTCCTTGTGTTATTTGCGGGAATATCAACAAATTGTCAAAAAAGAAAGAAATATTTTATCACCTATGTTTTGATGGAATATGTCAAAATTATACGACATGGATGTGGGATGGAGAAGTGGATAATAATCGAAGTAAGTCATTTCAAATGGATGAAGATGATGAATTTATGGATGATTGACTAGAATACTATTTACCATAGGCATCGGAAATTTCTAAAACCAATCATCCTTATCGTAGATTACAGAAGGCTTTTAACGAAGAGAAAGAGTACGAAGTTGCTTCTAAACCTTTAACTTGAGATGAAGTTTAAAAATGACAAGAAAAACTTAATGTTGTATTTGGAAAGAATAAAGACAATCACGTTGAGAGAAATATTTGGAAAAAGAGATTGATTTTCTTTGAGCTTCCATAATGGTCTAGTCTTAATATAATACATTTCCTTGATATGAGGCATGTGGATAAAAATATGTGTGATAGTTTGATAGGAACACTTCTAAAAATTATGGGCAAGACTAAAGATAGTAGGAATTCCCGTTTAGATATGGTGGTGATGAGTATTAGACAATAGCTGACTCCAGAAGATAGAGGAAAGAGATCTAATTTGCCTCCAGCATGTCACCGTCTATCTAAAAAGGAAAAGAAAAGTATTCGCGAGTGTTTGAAAAGTATCAAAGTTCTCCAAGATTACTCTTAGAACATCAAGAAACTTGTATCAATGAAAGATCTCAAGTTAATAGGCTTAAAATCTCATGATTGTTATGTCTTGATGCATTAACTACTACAAGTGGCTATCTGTGGCATCCTTCCAAAAAATGTAAGAGTAACTATAATCAGATTATGCTTATTCTTCAATGCTATATGTAATAAAGTTCTTGATTTAAAAAAAATATATTAACATGAAGAAGAGACTGCAATAATATTGTGTCAATTGGAGATGTATTTTCCTCCATCATTTTTTGACATTATGGTTCACTTGTTCATCTAGTCAGAGAAATAAATCTTTGTGGTCCAGTTTATTTAAGGTGGATGTATCCTATAGAGATATACATGAATATATTTCAAGGATATAGGAAGAATTATCACCGACCAGAAGCTTCGATCGTTGAAAGGTACATCACAGAAGAAGTTGTTGAGTTTTGTTCAAACTATTTGTCGAAAACAGAGTCTATTGGAATTACAAAGTCTCGTCATGCTGACAAATTTGATGGTACAAGTACTCAAGATTTAAATGTTAAGACAATGAGTCGAGATGTATTTCTTGAATTACATTTCTGTATATTGAATAATCTTAGTGTAGTTGAATCTTACATAGAAGAGAACAAAACAATTATAAAGACAAAAATATCACCAAATGCTTGACAAGTGGTTGTTGACACAACATAACAAGAAATTGATAAGTTAGTTTAATAAGAGGGTTTCTACAGATGGTGGTGCATCCGAGACACTTAAATATTTGTCGTACATGTCAAAATTTACTGTGATAACTGGACGGCATACGACATTTCTAATTATTCTTTTTATACAAAAGCAAAAGATGATTGTAGCATAATGTAAAATAGTGGGGTTATAGTTAAGGATGAATTCATGTATTTCTCTAGTTTGAAAGATAAGAATCCTATTTTGGAAACCATCGCATTTTATGGCATCATTGAGGAGATTTTTGAGATTAATTATGTTACTTTAAAAGAGCCTTTATTTAAATGTAAGTAGATACCCAATAACAATTGTGTACAAACTGATGAGTTGGGATTCACACGGGTTAACATTCTCAAGGCAACTTATAAGACCAAACCATTCATCATGACTACTCAAGAGAAACAAGTTTTTTATGTGAAAGACCATGCAACTTATCGGGGAAATGGTCAATTGTTCTCATAGGAAAACACATTCATCATAGTGATGATGAAATCTTAGATATTGTTGCGACTCCTTCTTACGCAACACAAGTTCCTAATTCATATGAAGAAGTTGATAGAGATGATGTGCATGCTATTCATAATGATCATTAAGAAGGGATATGGAAAAATTAACAAGTAAGTAATTTATATACTTCATTCATAATTTATTGTTTGTTATAATTTTTGATGATGTTATTTAATTTCTAACAACTATATTTATTTTAAAATTATAGGTGTGTAAAGTGAAGACACCAAGAGACAAGACCCCAAGATAACAAGATAGTACAATTTGATGTAATACATTATATATTAATTTGTCTTGATTTTGGTTTTTATGCAATATACAAGGTTAGGTTGCTCTAGAATTGTGTCATTAATGTAATATATTTTTTAATCTAATTCAACTTTGGGTCCTAATTGAAGTATTGTTGTTTATGGTAGATACGATTCAAAAATATTCAATTGCAAAATTGAAAATTCTTAAAATTGAAAATAAATTATAAAAAAAACACAAACTATATGACAATGGTTGTTAACTTAATCGTTGTTATAAGAAGAGCGTTATTCATAATAATAAACCCCAATAATGGCGTTATTGGGATTCGAACCCATGACCCTTCAATTTGTTTACAACGGTTGTTACCTACAACTGTAGTTATAAGTAGTGCGCAATCTAATTTATAACAACGGCTGCACGCCCGTTGTGGTAACCAGCATAAGTACAATCACATGCTACCTAACAACAAACACGCTTGCGTCATTATATGTGTTTCACAATCGTTATTGTATGTGTTTTCCGTATTAGTGTGGATGCTCCAGGAAACCCACTTAGGCCAACTCATCAGAAGATTCTAGAGGAGGAGCAGACAAGGGACAATCATGTTCATGACGTGTTTCCTAACTGCCGTCGTATCGAGAGATTGGGTAAATAAGTATTGATGGATGACTATTTCGTGATGACTCTGAGGTTAGAGGTGTTTTAGATGTCATCATGACAGAGGCTCGAGAGGTTCTGCAGTACAAGAGGCGGTGTAGGAACGTTAGGAGGGTGAGGGGCCAACTCATAGTCCTCCATAGCAGTAGTTTTCACATTTGTATACTTTAGATTGTATTTTGGTTATCGACTTTGGATAATATTTTGTTTCACATTTGTTTATCGACTTTGATACAATCTAAAGTTGATAAACAAAATATATTTGTATTTATGTCGCGAATATAATCTTGATAATGGTCTTTTATTTATTTTGTAGTTAAAACATGAGAAACATTGAAAATTATGATCTGATTCTATCTGTATAAATTTTGAAAATACATCTCCAACACATTTCTGAATATGCATCTTCGGAATAAACTGAAGTTTAATGAAGTTTAATAAAAAGAGTGTATTCTAGAAAATGTGTCTCTGAAAATATAAGGATTTTTTAGAAATTACATAAGATATTTCTTCGATATATAAGATACAATAAGAAATTACCAATATTTTATAAACCTCTTACACAATAAATTTGAAAGCTCCGTTCTAATTTAATAAAGTCAAATTTAAAAAAAAAATTAATTATAATAAATTAAAATGACTCATAAAAAATATACTTATATATTAATCATAAATAAATTTAATTATAGTTATTTTTGTTGGTGCAAGGTAATGGAAGGAGAGATAAAGAATGAACAATGAATGATAACAAAGAGGACTACTTCTTAATATTAAAATAGAGGAATGAATTTGGGATACAATATTGATAGCCTAGGTAGCATATTTATACTACAAATTGAAAATGCCAAAAGGCCCTAATAAAGAGTAAGTATTGGGAATTGTGGACATTAAATAAATTACATTTCCAATACCATCCCTTAATTTAGATAATCTATCAGAAACTAACAACACCAATTTCATCTCTGAAGCAAAGAAATTGATCTATTTTAACTGCCTTCGTCAGAAGATCTGCAAGCTGTTTCTGAGTGCTACAGTGCAGAACTTCTAACACTCCTTTCTGAACTTGATTTCTGAGAAAGTGATACTTCGTCTCAATGTGCTTGCTTCTTCCATGTAGCACTGGATTCTTGGCAAGATCAATTGCAGACTTATTATCAATCATCAGCTTCAAAGGTTCCTCAACCTCAACCTTTAAATCATACAGGAGATTCAGAAGCCAAACTGCTTGACAAGCAGCTACAGCACCTACGATATACTCAGCTTCACATGTTGACAGAGCTACAACAGGCTGTTTCTTGGAACTCCAGGAAATGGGACCTCCCAGAAATTTAAACAAGTATCCAGAGGTACTTCTCATGTCCACTTTGTCTCCGCACCAGTCAGAATCAGAATAACTTACTAACTCTGACTTTGTCTTTCTTTCAGAAGGAAACAACACTCCATATCTCAGAGTTCCCTTAATATATCTCAGAATTCTGACAGCAGCTTGGAAATGAGACCACTTGGGATTACTCATGAATCTGCTGACCAATCCAACTGCATAACAAATGTCAGGTCTAGTATTACATAAATACCTTAGAGAGCCAACCAGCTATTTGAAGGTTGTAGAGTCAACAGAATCACCATCAGAGTCAGAATCCAATTTTTGATTGGTTTCTGATGGTGTCACAGCAACTTTGCAGTTCTGCAGCTTAAATCTCTTCAGAAGTTCTTGTTCATATTTTAACTGGTGCAGAATGATACCCTTCTTCTAGTACATAATCTCCATTCCTAGGAAATATGTCATTTTTCCTAGATCTGTCATCTCGAACTCATTCATCAGAACTTCCTTGAACTTCTTTATATCTTCTAGGCAGCTACCTGTTAGCAAGATGTCATCAACATAGAGACACACCAGAATCATATTGTTATCAGAGTGTTGTACATAAACTCCATATTCCATCTCACACTTCTGAAACCTCTGCTTCTTGAAAAATGAATCAATTTTCAGATTCCAAGCTCTAGGCGCTTGCTTCAGTCCATACAGAGCCTTATTTAACCTGTATACCATCCCTTCCTGATTCTTTTTCACAAATCTAGGAGGTTGTGACACCTAAACTTCTTCCTGAAATGGACCGTTCAGAAATGCTGACTTCACATCCAGGTGCATTAAAGGCCAGTTTTTGTTTGCAGCTAAAGCAATCACCAGTCTGATTGTTTCATGCCTAGCTACAGGTGCAAACACCTCAAAATAATCTAGCCCAGGTTTCTGAAGAAAACCTCTAGCTACTAGTCTAGCTTTGTGATTTCCAATGGAACCATCTGGCTTAAGTTTCAACTTAAAAACCCATCTGACGCTGATGGCTTTTTTCTTATCTGGAAGTTTAGTCAATTTCCAAGTTTTGTTCCTTTTTATTGCCTCAAGTTCTTCTTTCATGGCATTAAGCCATTATTTCTTCTTGAGAGCTTCTCCAATGCCCACTGGTTCAGAATCTACTAACATGGCACATTGAACGACTTCTCCTTCAGAGTCAACGTCATTATCCTGCAGCATGTCAAAATCTGCAAACCTTCTGGGTTTTTGTCTGATTCTCTGTGGTCTTTGAGCTTGTTCTGAAGCTGCATCAGAACTACTACTTTCAGAGTTACCACCTTCAGAGTTTTCCCTTCCAGAACTATGATTACCACCAGATTCTGGATCATCATCAGTATCTGGATCATCTTCTTCTAACTTATCTTCAGAATCTTCAGGGTCTTCAGAATCAGATTCATCTTCTGATCTTTCTAAACATCTTCAGAGGATAACTCTGGTGTTGGCACTACACCAGAATCAGATTGAGATTTGTTCCAATCCCATGCTTCAGACTCTTTCACCACAACGTCTCTGCTGACTTCAACTTTATTAGTTTCTGGACAGTAAAGCTTATACGCACATGTACTGTGGTACCCCACCAGCAACATTATTTTGCTTCTATCATCCAGTTTTTGTCATCTAGCTTCTGGAACGTGTTTGTAACAGATAGAGCCAAACACCTTCAGATGACTGACACTCTGCTTATCTCCAGTCCATTTCTCTAAAGGAACAACTTCCTTCAGTTTCTTCGTTGGACACCTGTTCAGAATGTATGCTGATGTGGCAACAACTTCTCCCCATAGCACGTGAGGTAGCTTTTTCTCTTTCAGCATGCTTCTGGTCATATCAAGCAGAGTTCTGTTTCTTCTTTCAGCAAGACCGTTGTGCTGAGGAGTATATGGAGCAGTAACCTCATGTTCTATTCCACTTTCCTCACAAAACTTCTGAAACACTGTAGAGTTATACTCACCTCCACCATCTGTTCTCAGAATTTTTAACTTCTGACCACTCTGCTTCTCAGCCTTCACCTTGAATTTCTGGAACTCAGTAAACACTTCATGCTTGAATTTGATAAGTGTTACCCATGTCATTCTTGTGAACTCATCCACAAAAGACATAAAGTAATTGTTTCCTCCAAGTGAAGGTACTAGAAATGGTCCACACACATCAGAATGTACTACTCCCAGAGCATGTTTCGCTCTGGGGGCTACTTCTGATGTAAATGGCAATCTAGGTTGCTTACCTTTCATGCATATCTCACATGACTTCTCAGGCTTCACAATTTTCGAAATACCACGTACGAGCTTCTTAGAACATAGATGCCCTAAGCTTCTATAGTTTAAGTGCCCTAACCTCTTATGCCACAACTTACTGTTACTTTCAGCACCTTCTGCACTAAGGCACGTTGCTCAGCTGTTTCTACATTCACCTTGAATGTTCTGTTGCCTCCTTGTTCAGATTTCATAATTAACTTCTGATTGGAATCATACAACGTCAGAAGATTGTTTTTCATAACAACTGAAAAACCTTTCTCAATCAGCTGACCTACGCTCATCAGATTGCTTCTAATACCAGGAACATACCAGACGTCTTTGATCAGAATGTCTTTCCCATTCTTCACTCTAATTCTGACATCTCCCATACCTTCTGCATTAAGATACTTATCGTCAACACATCTGATCTTTGTACTCCTTCTGGAGTCAAAGTCTGTCAGTCATTGTTTGTTTCCAGTTAAATGATTTAAGCAGCCAGTGTCCATATACCACCAATATTCTGAGCATTTTCCATCAGAGTCAGAGGCCATTAGCAGTATAGGTTCATCATCAGAGTTTCTCTTAGCCATATATGCTTCTTCTGATTTCCTATCCCTGTTTGACCTATAATCTCTGGCAAAATGGCCCAATTGTTTACAAGAGTAACATTGAACCTTCCTTTTGTCATACCTCTCTTTTTCTTTATGATACTTCTTATCATCAGAAGTTGAGGCTTCTGACTTCTGGAATCTATCACCACATCTATTCTGCTTCTGGTTTTTCTTGACAAAAGAAGCCTTCAGGGCTTGCTCAGCTTCTCTCTTAGAAGTTCTCTCAGACAGACGTAACTCCTGTGCTTCTAAGCTGCTTTGTAATTCTTCTATTTTCATGATTTCTAGATTTTTAGAATGTTCAATAGAAACAACAATGTAATCAAACTGAGGAGTGAGCGACCTCAGAATCTTCTCTATGATTACCTGTTCAGTCAGAGTTTCTCCACACGCCTTCATCTCGTTAGTGATCAGAATCACTCTGGAGATATATTCAGAAACTTTCTCACTGCTCTTCATGTTCAGGTTCTCATATTGCTTTCATAGGGATTGAAGCTTCACCTTCTTTACTGATGCGTCACCACCGTAACATCTCATCAGTAAATCCCACGCCCCTTTAGACGTTGTTGAATCAGCAATCTTCTCGAACACATTTTCATCCAGACACTGATGGATATAGAACAGAGCTTTCTGGTCCCTCTTTCTCATCAACCTCTCAGCAGTTCTATGTTCTTCAGTTGCATCTGCTGTAGCTGGTACATAACCATCTGTAACCAGATCCAGAACATCTTGTGCACCGAACAGTACACGCATTTGTATCATCCATCTGTTCCAGTTTTTGCCATTAAAAATTGGAAGTTTAGTGTTCAAACTACCGTCTCCACTCATTTTAAACCTTGCACGAATTTTCAGATCTTAAACACACTGTTTCTCAACCCACAGAATCAAAATTCTGTTCAGAATTTTGTTCAAGATTTCAACAGAAAATCAAAGAACAAAACTCAAACACACAGCTCACAACCACTCGTGTTTCCCAGGAAAACAGAATCAAAAGCTCTAGATACCAATTTGTTGGTGCAAGGTAATGGAAGGAGAGATAAAGAATGAACAATGAATGATAACAAAGAGGACTACTTCTTAATATTCAAATAGATGAATGAATTTGGGATACAATATTGATAGCATAGGTAGCATATTTATACTAGAAATTGAAAATGCCAAAAGGCCCGAATAAAGAGTAAGTATTAGGAATTGTGGACATTAAATAAATTACATTTCCAATAATTTTAAATCATTCTATTTTAATCATTCTATTTTCTTTATGTATTAAGTTTTTATCGTAATATTTTTTTGAATTTATTTAACTTTTATTATATCATTTTTTTTATATCAATTAATATTAAAGCCTATACTAGTAGTGTAGAGCTTGTTACTCTTTCATAGAGTCGCCGTGTCATCTTCAACTAATCGTATATAAATTATTTTCTGATCCTCTTAAATTTTTTTGATGCTTACCGTTGTCCATCTTTTTCAATAAGAAAACACTAAAGCACTCCTAGCTACCACTTCTCCTTAAAAAAATGGATAACATTTTCAATATTGTCACCATCAAACCCCTTTATAAACTACCAATCTATGATGCTCACCTTTGTCTTTAGTAGTGAGATTAAATATTGGGAGAATGTGGAAAATTAACCAACACATTTATAAAGTAGTTAGGATCTAGAACACTTAGGCAAATTCTTCTTTTATTTGTTTTCCCATTTCTTAGTGGTTATCCTTTTCACTAGTGAAGTCTAACTTTCTAAAAGGATCAATAAATAGTATATAAGGGTGGTCTCCCATCATATGTGATGGTGAAGTGTGGGGTTCTATGAAAAATGTATGTGCTAACTTTTAGCCCTTTAAAACGAGGCCACTAAGGGAATTATATAGGCCTCCATAATTGTATTTTTTAATAGAAATAAGTTAAACTAGGTATTAAAAATAAATACGATACTTAATAGTGTCACTCAAATCACAACCAACCTCACATAATCTTGAAGGAAATGTTAAAATACATATTTTCACTAAATTGTCTTTTGACGTTTTTCTTTTGTAAAATAATCTTTGTTCTTAAATAATTTTCAAAATACAATCCATGATTCTACTTTTAAAATTGTTCTAGGCCGCTGAACACGATCCAGAAAGATCGGTTTAATATTATATGTCTAATCTAGAACACTTTTAAAGAATATCAGTGGACACATGAATCTACACTAAAAGGTCGTAGCTACTTGCTTATCCATCTAATCCAACGGTTTCTAGCACTTAGTGTTGTGCTAATAGAGTTTCAATTGTCCACTATATAAATCTAGTTATATGTCATAATAGGTATATTTTGATTCATTCATATAAAGTTACACTTTTTTGACCTCGTTGACTTGAACGTTGAAGTGTTAACTGTGCAGGCATATCTCAACTCTACTGTATCAAAGATGAGCATCGTCTTATCGGAGAGTTTTACATCCACACATCATCAATCTCCTTTTCTACAGTGGAATAATGACGTTGTATATGGGAATCATGTTCTTATTCTCATGAATTTTCACCTTGAATTTATCAAATCCTTTTCGTTGCACCGTCGCAACCGCTTTGTCAATCAATCATATCACCAATATTTTTCTTAACTTCGATGACATATCTTCATTACGATAGTCCCGCGATTGGGGTCTCCAGACTGATTTCAACCCCAATCACGTTGTCATCTCCTACCGTCTCCTCAATAATCACATGGTTACTGTTCTGGACTGGGCCGACACTTGCCCCACCGTTGGGGAGACCCAATCCAGCGCTTTTACAAAGACCCAAAAGCGTGCAGTCTAAACTAAGGACCGTTGGGCATTTCCCCACATGCCCACTAGGGAGCATAACCCACATGTCCATATTGTCATCATCATGTCCTCCGAGAATGACGAATCTAACTTTCCTGCTTTCTCGGGACAGTTGACCAGGCAGGAGGCCACGCGCTGGACTTCATACACCCGTAAATCTTGATAGTCTTCGTTGTTAGGCCTCATCGCAGCCCATCACTGAAGAGCTTGGCCAAGCGCTGAGGGATATAAATACCCTCTCACTTGAGAGGGTCAAGTATTCATTTATTCACTTATACTCTCATACTTGTTTGCACTTACTGTGAACCTTACTTTGACATTAGAGTGTCTTGCAGGTACCCCCCCACTTCACATTCAACTGCTGCTCGACTTGAAGCTCGTGGGCCTTAACAATCCCTTCTGGTCGGGTACGATCAGTGGTGCCGTCTGTGGGAAACCAGCTTCCCTGTCTTCCTCTCAAGACCAAAGCAAATCTTCATCAACCTTTCGATTTTCGTGGTCGACCAAGTTTTCTATGATAACCAAAACGTCCATTTCGCCGACCCCAACAACAACATTGGCAACAATGTTGGCAACAACAGTGTGGGAAACAATAACAACGTGGCCGGTCTCGAGCAAGACAACAGAAACTGACTAACCTCCTTTTTGTCCACTTGCTCGCAATCGCGCATCAACGACTACCACCCTCTACAGAATTATGAGCCCAATACATATCAAGAGATCCCCATCCCTACAGGTGTTGATGCCACGACCAGAGCACTGTTCACAATAATCAACCAGCCCAACTACATGATCTTCTCACAAGGTGAGCGGATGATGATGCTCGAGCAAACTCGTCGGGCCCTAGAAGACACAAGAGACCTGACTCTCAAACTCCTCATCCTCCCCGATGGAACGAGGACCTCCTCCGATCTCCCCCATGGAAACATAGACGGGACGACTCTCGAAGCCCTTCTCCCTGACAAGCTGGGCGAGGCCCTGCGTTGGAGAGGAGCCAGCCCGAAGCTACGAGGAAGTGCGTTCACACCCCCTCCCCCGCATAGGGAACGAAGATCCCTCGAACATAAAAGAAAAATGGGAAATGAAGGAAAATAGTCTCGGCCAAGGGATCCTCCCCGTGGCCAAGGCCGTCACAACGACTGTCGCTACAATCAGTCCCCCTCTCGCTCCCCAAACAGGAGCGACGAAGACGACCCCCGCGGTCCACTATTCCAATCCATCATGAAGGCTCTCATTCCTAAAGTAATGGAGAAGCCTCTCATACTGAAGGAGTGCGACAACATTGTTGATCCTGTCGACCACATCGATGAATTTGAAGCGATGCTTAACTACCACAACATATGGGGCCTAATTAAATACATGAAGTTCCCCATGACGCTGAGAAAAACAACTATGGATTAGTACATGAACCTCTCCTTTGGGTCGATCACCTTATAGAGGAGCCTCAAAAACCAGTTCATCAGTAACTTCACTGTATCTCGCTGACATCTGAAGACTGAGGCCTCCCTCTAGGCAATCGTCCAGAGAAGTGACGAGACCCTCAGGGGATACATTAATCGATTCAGCTGTGAGGCCATTCAGATCCCGTGCACCAATCAAATGAAAAGATATATGCTCGAGAGGGGACTCTTCCCGAGCACCGAATTTAGAAAGGTCGTCGACATTGAGCCCCCCAAGTCTTTTGATGCTCTCCTCGAAAAGGCTCGGGCATACATGGACTACGGGGAGAAAGAGGCAGCCAATAGAGCCCACGATTCGAGGAACCGCGGACCAAATAACATCCTGTGGCACCATGAAGCAGGCCCTTCTCGATGGACTGTGGATAAGAGAAGGGAGGAAAAACCTCACGATCCCCACTAGCATAGAGGACCAGCAGGACGATTCATAGAGTACACCTTGTTGACCGCTTCTCGCGAGCGTATCCTTGCGGAGTGCTCTAATAGCGAGTTCAAGGACGGCGGCGTCAGACGTCCTTGACCCTCCTCTTTAAAGCACGAGGCCGACAGAACAAAATACTGTGAGTACCATCGGAGCCACGACCACTTGACAGAAGTCTACGTCCACCTCAAGGATTCCATTGAAACTCTCATCATGGAGGGGAGGCTCGGGATGTACAGACGAAATAACCCCTATTGCCGGGATACCTGTGAGGTAAAAGAAATCGAAGAGGATACCCAACCATTCGATGATTCTGGTTCCTCCAGGTGGCTTTCTTCGTCTCGAGGCCCGAGGACATCCCATCCCCTACAACTTTGAAGATGAAGAACCCTTGTCCATACACAAAAAATGGGAGAAGTCTCATTCTGTCATGGTCATATCTGGAAGGGGATTCAACGACATCTCAGTAAATTCGGCGAAGAGGAAACTCGACGAGTTGGTGGACACAGCCCAAACCTAGGCAGTAACCCTTGAAAGGTTCAAGGGAAAATTTGAGCTGATCACTTTCTACCTCGAGGAGCTGCCCGGCGGAGCCCTAAACTCAAGTATTCCCCTACTGGTGAGGGAGAGGATGACCAACTTCTATGTACATCACATTCTGTTCGAGAGGGGAGTTCCATCGACATCATGTACACCCACCTGTTTCGCACCCTGCAGCTCGACGATACCCACCTGTCACCATACGTGGGGTCTGACCTGCAAGGATTCAACAGCTCAACCTCCAAGTCGTGGGGCTACGTCGAGCTCTTTGTCCCATTTGGGGAAGAAACTGAATCTCGACAAGTCAATGTAAGGTTTCTGGTGATCAATTTCCCGCCTCTCTACAATTACATCTCTAAAATCTCTAGTGAAGTCGCCAAGCTTCTCCAGATTTCCCTACAGGATTTCAACAAAATTCCCAATCAGTTTGTGAAGTTCACCTTCAGCAACAGCGTTTTATAAATCTCAAATAGTTTATAAAGCCTTATCCCCAACAGAGTCTCCAGTTCTGTGATACGGTGGCAGAACCGACTGTTTAATACTAATTTTGCATTTGTGTTCGCAAATGTTGCGGTAAGCAAGAGTCGTCACCGAATTTTCTTTTATCCAACAAAAGAAAGGGTTAAAGAACATAAAAAGACCTTTTCGAGAATTTTCTGAGTAATGGGTAGATTATGGAAAGGGAAGGTGTTAGCACCCTTTCCATCTGTAGTTTTCTACGGGCTCTTAGAGGTTTGCTCGTTTTGAAATACCTTTGTGCTTTGTGTGTTTTGAAAATGTTTGGAAAATACTTTGGAATGTTGAGAAAGTATACAAAGTGTCTTGAAAATGTTTTTGAAAAGTAGTATTTGTGTAAGTGCAAAATGTTTTTTGAGCAAACTTCTAACAGCATCTACTTTTATACTCGAAAAGGATTGTTCTTTTCCTCATATCCTTTAGACAATGCTATCCTACTATTAGTGAGTAGGTAGCCCTATCATTAAATGTATTAGGGACATTCGAAAGGGACGTTACAGTCACGAAGACAACTTATGGAGACGCTTTAGCAATTTTGTTTAGGGACTAGATCATTTACCGAGAAGGCAACTGTAGGATCATCGTGGGACTATGATCTTTTGATTTATGGGTCTTTGCTAAAGCGTTCCTGCCTCATGACTGTTTTATTTCTGAAGGTAACCAAAGTGGGGTACCCTAGAGGTGTATATGTGCAAGTGTGTTATGTTCAGTTATTTTTGTCTTTTTGTTATGTTTGCTAACGTTTGATTTCAGTCTTTTAATACACGCCTAGTTTACTAGCAGTTAATATATACAGAAATGTAAAGTGCGAATATGAAACCCTACGCTATACATGGCTTCAGGGAGAGGGTTTACAATGTACAAAAATTGGGGGAAGAAAAAAATAAAGAAAGCGGTAAAAATCCTAATTAGTTTATTACATCCAGTATATAGGTACAATAATGAATAGAAATTGCAAAAATAAATAATGCGCACGGAAGTTGAAAATACGTCTAACAACCTAGTAAAAAAATCTTTTTGTTTTTATTTATTTAAGAAAGTAAATAACCAAAAAATCTATTTAGAAAATAAAATTAATCAAGAAAAATAGTCTAAATTCTTTTTTAATTTTTTTATTATTTAAATAAAATAATTAAACATAAATTAAGTCCAATGTTCTAATCTATTTTTAATTAAAGAAAAATAGTTAAAATAGTTATTAATTAATTCACAAAATTAATTTAATTAAAAAACTAAAACTATATTTTTTGTGATTTTATTATTACATTATACTAATTAAATAAATGAAGAAAAAATTAAAATAAAAAAATATAAAGCGAAGTGACAAAAACAATACGAAATGGGCCAGGATAATTAGAAATTGAGGGTGCTGAAATTAAATTTTGCTAGCCCCAAGTGAATGTTAAGCCCAGGTCACGCTGGATCAGGTGAGATGAGGTCTTGAGGG
Source organism: Vicia faba (assembly GCA_948472305.1). Taxonomy (NCBI): domain Eukaryota; kingdom Viridiplantae; phylum Streptophyta; class Magnoliopsida; order Fabales; family Fabaceae; genus Vicia; species Vicia faba. The sequence goes on along the minus strand of OX451738.1, from coordinate 208,417,075 downwards.
CGCATGGTGGATCTCAAATTGAAGCCTTTAGATCTAGACCCCTTATGATTTGAAGGCTAGATCTGATGGTGTTTGGTACACATTTGGCCATGTAATGCATCGAATCTGCATGAAACAAGTTAGAAAATATAAAAATGGAGCTTACTGAGGCGTTTTGTGATGTTTTAGGGCTTGGTAATGATTGCAAAAGCTTCAGGGAGCCTCCAGGAATGTATTTGGATCTTTTGTTTGGACTGAGGAAAGCTGGAACCTAAAATAGGAATTTTACAACCTTGATATTTTTTGCAAAATTTGTAGAGCTTTTCCAGGCCGTATATCATGTGTCTTGAAGCTTGCTAATGTGTCCTTTATATAGAGAGGAGGGAGGAGACAAGAGAACAAAGGTAATAACAACCATAAACATGTATTTTTAAAGCCATGAATGATGTATTGTAACATTGCCATAGACATGGAATCTTGTCCTTTTTGAATTTGAATGAATATGGACATTGCTTGCACGAAATTTTATGGGCCTAGGCTGTCCAAAACATCAACCCAAAGCTCAAAGCCCATTTCCAATTATTTTATACATTTTATTTTATATTTATTTGAAATAAATTAAAATAAATATGAATAAAATAGTTAGCAACTGCAAGGCATGGAAAGAATAATTTTAGAGGTCCTCTATAGGCTTATGAAGATGTTTGAAGTCCAAGAAATTAAGCCATTGACCTAAAACTTCAAGTTTGCTCAATGCATAATTCTTGAAAATTCCCAAATTTTTCCAACTTCGGCAAGCCATAACTTTGTCAATTTTTATCTCATGATGATTATATTGGACCTTTTGAAAAGCCCAATATGTCTACTTCAATCCCTCTTTTGATCAATTTTGCATTATTTTATTTTGATGTAAATGGTCTTGACAAAAAGTGCCTTTTGTTGACTTTCTGAAAATGACTTGTAATGTATAAACTTGTATCTTTCAAATGGTGAATTTCTTGGACTTGAGGGCTGAAGAGAAGTTGTAGGGAATTGGATTCTCTTCAAAATGAGATTTGATTGGAAAAAAATGGATGAAGTATGAGAAAGATATGCATAGTCAAAGTTTGGTTGACTTTTCCTATAGAACCCTAATTAGCAATTCTTGACTTTTGATGAATTGGGAGCATTTTTTGAAGGATCATGATCAACCCTTGATAAAATGATGTATATCACTTCAAAATGTTAATGTTGACCAAAAATCTTGAAGTTTGACTGTATAAAGACCATAGTTGACTTTTGACCTAGTATAGTTGATTTTCAAGCATTTGAGAAATTGATTGAGCAAACTTGTAGTGCAAGGTGTGAAATTTGTCATGGATAATCTTGAATACATATTAGGACCATGGAAGACATTTTAGACCTTTGGAGCTTACACATCTTGGTGAAAAATGAAACCCTAGTTGAAAGGCCAATGCTTAGGAGGAGAATTTGGTCAACCTTGAGCAATTGAGGACCTCTAGGAGTATGTCTTATGTGAAAATGGGAGGTAAAATTTTGGGTGTGATACGGTGGCAGAACCGACTGTTATACTGGTTTTGCATTTGTATTCTCAAATGTTGCAGTAAGCAAGAGTCGCCACCGACTTTTCTTTTATCCAACAAAGGAAAGGGTGAAAAGAACAAAAAAAGACCTTTAGAGAGTTTTCTGAGTAATGGGGTAGATTATGGAAAGGAAAGGTGTTAGCACCCTTTCCATCCGTAGTTTTCTACGGGCTCTTAGATGCTTATCTCATTTTTGAAATACCTTGTGCTTTTGTGTATTTTTGTAAAGTATTTTGAAATGCCTTAGTGTGGCAGTTTGCTTTATGATAAATCTTGTATCAGTCCTCAAGAGTGTTGATAAAGCATTTTTTTAAAAATGTTTTTGAACTGGTTTTGTGTATGTGAAAAAAATTTGTTTTGAGCATAGCATCTAGGAACTATCTACTTATACTCGAAAGGTTTGTTCTTTTCCTCCTATCCTTTAGACAGTGCTATCCTACTATTAGTGAGTAGGTAGCCCTATCGTTGGATGTTGAGAGACAATCAAAGGGACGTAAAGTCATAAAGGCAATATGTGGAGACACTTAAGCAATTTTTTCTAGGGACTAGATCATTTACCGAAAGGCAACATTGTAAGGTCATCGAGGAACTATGATCTTTGATTTACGAGTCTTTGCTAAATCGTCCCCGTTTCGAGGGACATGATTGTTTTTTCCGAAAGGCAACCAAAGTGGGTATACCCTAGAGGTGTATGTGTGCAATGTATTCTTGTTTCAGTTATTTGTCTTTGAATTTAAGTTTTCTAGCGCTTTGTTTTCAATCTTTCCATACAAGCCTAATTACTAACAATTAATATCTTGCAGAAATTTAAAGTGCGGGAATTGTAAATCCTATGCTATTACAATGCTTCGGGGAGGGGATATTTACATGTCCAAATGGGGAAACAAAAAGTAAAAAGTCCTAAATTTAACTATTACAACCTTTTGCAGTTACATAAATATAAAATGAACGAAATTTAAAATGGGAGCGCGAATATGGAAAGCGAGGTAAGCCCTAAAATACTTCTACATACTTAGCACTTTTTTGTCATTTTTATTTAGAAAAACACTTAAATTAAAAATTATTAATTTTAACTAAATAAAGAAAAGATAGATAAATAAAATGCAATTAAAACTAATCAAAAGGAAACTAATTCTAACATTTTTTGGAATTTTATTATTGAGAAAAAGATTTGAAATGATTAAGTCTAAGTTCTAATTGATTTTAAATTACTTGAAATAAATCAAAATATAATTAATTAACTTGCACAAATTAAATTTAATTATATATAAAAAAACCTAAATCTATTTTTTTTATATATTTTTTTATTTTATGATTAAATAAAAATGATTTTGAAAAAAGTAAATATAAAAAGAAGTAAATAAAGAAATCTGGTGTTAGTTTTGGCTAAAGGTCTCTGAATTTTGTGTTTCGAAGCCAAGCTTTCGATCGGTGTTGAGAATGGCATCTCATGAACCAGGCCTCAAAACTTACATGCTTCACGTCCAACTTACTCTATGTACGACTACAAACATGTATGCAAACGTCAAATAGATTAATAAATGCAGATTAACATGATTAGATTTAAATAAACTATACCGAACGATGTAACTTGTATGGATGACTCGGGCTCGTTCCATGCCAAGGTGAGGAATGGAAATGACTCCTAGGGACCTCAGGAGTGCAAAGATGGCACGAAATTGGATGGAGGAAAGCTGAAGATCAGATTTTGAATTTTCTCAACTTTTGAACGATTTTAAGAATTTTGAGAGAGCTTTGTGAAGAGCTTTTGAAGAGATTTTGAAGAGTAATTTCGTGCCCCTTAGCGTGTGATTTTATTATGCTTATATAGAGGTATGAATGAGGCAACATACATGGCAAGGAATCAATTAATCAAACCATGATAAAACAAAAATCAAACATATTGAAAACTTTCCATTTTTTGAGTTTGTTCTTGCCATTTTTGAAGATCCTTGTCTCTCTTTGAATGTTCAATGAACCTGGACCATTTGGATGTATCTTTCACGAAAATATGGGTCTTCTAATAGATTAAATCAAACCCAAATGTCATGGCCTATTATTCTTTGTATTTTTATTTAATTTATTTGATTTAATTCATATGTAAATGAATAAAAATTTAAATAAATAGAAATAAAAATCAAAATAGTGCATGGTTGGGTTTAAAGGTCCTTGGGCATGTCATAAACATGTTTTAACCCTAAAAGTTAGGTTCATTAACCTAAAAATTCAATTTTGCTCAAAGTTGACTTCATGCATTTTTCACTAATTTTCCTAACTTGTGCAAACCATAACTTATTCAATTTTTATCTTTTGAAGTTGATCTTGGACTTTTTGGAAAGCACAATATGACCTTTACAATCTCTATGTCGATCATTTTTTCTTTTGAAGACATTATCTTGATGTAAGATGTCTTGACAAAAAGTGTCTTTTGTTGACTTTTTGAAAATGAACTGTAATGTATGAGCTTGTATCTTTAAAATGGTGAATTTATTGAACTTGAGGATAAAAGATAAGTTGTAGGGAATGGTACTCTCTTCAAAATAATCTTTGGTTGTGGAAAATGGATGAAGTATGTGAAAGTTATTCCTTGTCAAAGTTCAATTGACTTTTCCTAGGAAACCCTAATTTAGCAAATCTTGACTTTTGATGATCTGAGGACTTTCCTTGAGGAATCATAATCAACCCTTGATTAAATGATGAATATCACTTAAAAATATTGATTTTGACCAAAAATCTTGAAGTTTGACTATATATAGGCCACAATTGACTTTTGACCTAGTAAAGTTGATTTTCAGGCATTTGAGCAATTGATTGAGCAAACTTGTAGTGGAATGCATGAAATTTGTCATGGACAATATTGAAGGAATATTAGGACCATGGCAAACATTTGTGACCTTTGGAGCTTACATATGTTGATGAAAAGTGAAACCCTAATTAGAGGTTCATTGCTTAGGAGGAGAGTTTGTCTGATCAATTCTTGGTCAACCTTGAGAATTGAGGACTTCTAGAAGCATGTCTTAAGTGAAAATGGGTGGGGTACAACAGCTTCCCCTGTTCAATCTTCTTAAACCTAGAGATTTAGATTGGCTTGTCTGCCTTTCGTGATCTAAAGGTGGAAGAGGATTGAACACTAGAGTGCCCAGAAATTTGCACTCACATGAAGTAACATTGTTGGTTGATGCTAATCGAGAACGGGCTTACAGATGCCATTTGGAGTAGATGACTGAGAGTCTTCAGAGATGGGCTTAAAGATGCCATCAGAAGTAGATGACTGAGAGTCATAAATGGTCCCTTTGTGGGGATTCTTGTTCCTGTTGTTCGAGGAGGAGTCCACTGGGGGATGTTGATTTCTGTTGTTTTCTTGTTTGAGGAAAACTCTGTGGGGAATACAGTCTAAGAACTTCAGTTGTCCATGACTCTACTAAGGGGTTATCTCTGGATTAGAGAGATGAAATTTTCTTGTTTTCTGGTTGAAATCCAAGCTTCGTAGTAATTTTCCTGGGAGAATGAAATTAACTGCTATCTGGAAATGTATCAGAAGAAACCTGTGTATGGCTGTTTCAGGATGAGTCCAGGTAAGACTTCATCTGGAAGTGTATGAGAAGGAACCTGGGTAGGGATGTTTTAGGAGATATATGAGAGGGAGCCTGGGTAGGGCAGCTTTAGGATAAGTTCGGGTAAAACTGCATCTAGAAATTGTAAGAAGGAACCTGGGTAGGGTTGCCTCAGGATGGGTCCATGTAAAACTGCATCTGGAAATTGTGAGAAGGAACCTGAGTAGGGTTCCCTCAGGATGAGTCCGTGTAAAACTGCATCTGGAGATTGTGAGAAGGAACCTGGGTAGGGTTGCTTCAGGATGAGTCCATGTAAAACTGCATCTGGAAATTCAAGAGAAGAACTTAGGTAGGGTTGCCTCAGGATGAGTCTGTGTAAAACTGCATCTGAAGATTGTGAGATGGAACCTGGGTAGGGTTGCTTCAGGATGAGTCCGTGTAAAACTTCAGAAGGAGGGAGAAGGAACCCATGTAAGATTTCTTCATAAAGAGCCCGTATAAAGCTGTATTTAGAAGTTAGAAGAAACCCGTGTAAGATTGCTTCATAAAGAGCCCGTGTAAAGCTGTATTGGGAAGTTAGAAGAAACCCGTGTAAGATTGCTTCATGATGAGCCCGTGTAAAGTTGTATTTGGAATTCAAAAGAAACCCGTGTAAGATTGCTTCACGATGAGTGCGTGTAAAGCTGTATTTGGAAGTCAGAAGAAACCCGTGTAAGATTGCTTCATGTTGAGACTGTGTAAAGCTGTGTTTGGAAGTCAGAAGAAACCCGTGTAAGATTGCTTCATGATGAGCCCGTGTAAAGATGTATTTGGTCGCACAAATAATTACTCTATTTTTTTTTCAAGAGATAATCCCGGACCTGTTGAAAATTATTGATGATAAATATTTGTTGATTGATCTTTCCTGAAAAGTTAAAGCGTTAGCTGTATGCAATATCATGATGTATGAAATGCATTGTGTAATGGTGTTCTCAAAATAAATGAGATTGGGATGTATGCATTTATACTGTAGATGCTATGACGTTTGTAGAATGATGTATGAATGCAATATGTGAATGTATCAGTTGTTCTATTGCAGCGCTGTTGAATTAGGGAAACTAAATCCCTGATTGCAGCTGGCGATGAAGAATGTAGGTCTTCAGATTTTGTTGAAGTTGAACTGCTGGGAGATGATCTTCCGTTGTTAAATAAATAAACTCTGTTGGGGAAGGAAAGCTTTGTGCACTTCCTGAGGATTATTTGAAATCCTATTGGGAAATCATGAGAAGTTTGACGACTTTACTGGGGAAAACCTGATGTCGGAGCAGTAGTTGGAAATTCCTGTTCTACCGGGGATACAAGAACACCTGACATCACTAGGTTTGAAGTTGGGGATGTGGCGATGACTTTTTAGTAAGATGCCCCTACCTCTATACCTGCTGAAGAAAGTACTTGCGGAGACTTTGTGGATGGTTTAAGTGTCATCCTAACTCATGGGGTGCTTGGTAAATGCTGTTCAGGATGATAAGTCTTCAACTGATAAACAAATGATAAGATGACAGGACATAGTCGTACGTTTTTAATCCCTAACTTTTTCCTGGATCTCCCTTTCGGGTTTTCAGTCCACCGTGATACCCTTTTTTGCTCAATCTACCTTTTCAGGCTTTCGACTTTCCGAGTGTACAATTTTTTGTATATATCCCTAATTTTTGCCTGAACTCTTTTGGTTCGCTGGGATGCCCTTAATTTTTCCTAGGCCTGTCAACCTAGCGGGTCTTTTTCATGCGTCGCATTTTATGACTATGTCTGCACTCATAGGATGTGGAGAGTTGTCACCGTCTATGACAACAAGTGTTGTAGAAATGCCGAAAATGTTTATGTGGTCGCATGTGCTCTTTCATACGTGGGAGCCTGTGTGGGGCTGCTTCAGGATGAATCTGGTGCACCTGATGTTTGATCAAGTTTCTGATAGTCTTGAATTTCCTAGGTATCTTTTCTAAGAACTGTCATGGAAGGATTCGAAGACATGATACTAACACCATATGATACTATTGGAACAAACAAGCAATTTGGTGGTACCAAAGATTCAAATTTCACAGTGATTTTCTGATGGAATCCCCGATTAATGTAACAGCCCCTGAGTGATTCTGATGGAGATCTGCCCCTGGCTATTCAGCATTTTTGGAGAGGTTCTTTGCATATTGGCTTGACTTCCCCAGATTAATTAGACATCATGTCATGCCCGTTGCTTATGAAAGGCTTGTTATTGGGAATGTTTTTTTCCGTCTGAGGTGATTCTGACCATTGAGGGGATCTTCGTTGACTGAATATTCGTTGTGTGAATTTCTCTGCCATTTGAACAATTAACCATATGCAAACAATGTCATTTAAAGAATGCAAAGCTTATGTCTATCTTGAAATTTTTTGAAAATGCGTTTTTTGTAGTAAACCAAAATTTGCAAGAATGTAATATCGACTCATGATTTATAGCAAACCTTACAGGAGTCGGGATACCTTTGTAACAGTATACTCTCGAACTAACCCATGATTTAGCTAGGACTTTTAAGGGTTATAATGTAGCCTGGTTTACGGTTCAAGAAACAAAGGATAAAGGCTCAAATTTTATTTGTACCCAACCTGCTCTTCGTGATATTCTTCAGTCATATGCTCAGTTAATTATGCATTTCGAATCCCAGTTGAGTTCTGGAATGTTGGCCCCGATATTCCAGTGATGGTTCAGAAATTGAACGTTTATTTGAGAAGGCAGTCATTTTTTTTACCTTTTCTTTTTGTTGAGGATTTATAGGACATCTTTCTTTTTTGATTTTTTTATCCCTGTCTTTGGCCTGAACTATTTCTTTTGTGATTACAGCCAGCGGGATGCCCTAGTTTTTTTCTTAAGTCTCCTTCATAGATTTTGACTTAATGGGATTTTATTTTGAGAGATAATGACTGCTTGTTCTTAATTATCATGTGGAACCATCACCATCTTTTAGAGAGCATCTTCTACACTAGTTGTCATGCATGAAGGGGAATGTTTGCGACTGAATGCACATCTGAATTAACTGAGAAAACTACCCTGCCCCTGGTTATGATTAAGGGTTTTAATTTGTGTGAAAAGAAAACTCCTACTTCTTAGGCTCAAAGGGGTTTACTAGGGATTATCTTCCTTATAACTCCACTATTTAGGATTTGAAACAACGCATGTACATCGTCAGCAGGGTCTGTTCAAAATCATACTGTAGAGATTGTGATATCCTTCTCGTCATCCTCCCTGTAAAGGCTTAGAGCTTTTAATCAAGAGTTGAATATCTCAAAAAGGAAGTAAGAAAGCAGTTTAACCATAATGAAAACAAATTAATTCAAGACAAACATGTGCAATGCATTAATGAAATAACAAAGTTTGACATGACAATAATTGTTTGAAAAAACAAAGAAAATACAAATTGAGAATTCAAATGAACAAAAGTGCTCTCAATCCTGGCCATAATTTGACATGGGAGCAGTGATCACGTTGGGAGTCTCAGGAGGGTCGAACTCAATCTCCTTGGCGTCAATCATATTTTAAATCTTGTATTTCAGTGCCCAACAATCATTAGTATCGTGTCCAGGACTTCTAGAATGATAGACACACATTGCATCAGGATTGTAGTTAGGAGAAGAAATCTTAGGGTTTGGATGAGGTCCTATCAACGAAATCAAATTCATCCTCAACATATGTTGTAATGCTTGAGAAAGCGGAATGTTGATCTTGGTAAACTGTCTCTTAGTCTCGTCTCGCCTTTGTTGATTACCCCGTTGTTATGGTCGTTGCATGTGTGCTGAATTAGAGACCAGCACTGCCTCTACAGATTGGTGGTAGTCTTCCTTATTACGACCCTTCTGGCCATACACAACATTGGCTTCCCTCTTACCAGCAAATGGCTTCTTCTCAGCATTAGAAGATGCATCCATCGGGATCTTCCCACTCTTGATACCACTTTCGATCCTTTCTCCAGTCAGAACCATCTATATGAACCCGGATGATAAACTCCCAATCAGCAGATTAAAGAACGGGCCTGTCAGAGTGCCCATGAACATGTATACCATTTCCCGATCATTCAGAGGAGGTTGCACATATGTTGTAATGCTTTAGAAAGTGGCATGTTGATCTTAGTAAACTGTCTCTTAGGCTCGTCTTTCCTTCGCTGATTACCCAGTTGTTATGGTCGTTCCACGTGTGCTGAATTAGAGACCAACACTTCCCCTACAGATTGGTGGTAGTCTGCCTTATTACGACCCTTCTGGCCATACACAGCATTGGCTTCCCTCTTACCATCAAATGGCTTCTTCTTAGCATTAAAAGATGCAGCCATCGGGATCTTCTCACTCTTGATACCACTTTCGATCCTTTCTCCAGTCAGAACCTTCTCTGTGAACCCGAATGATAAACTCCCAATCAGCAGATTAAAGAACGGGCCTGTCAGAGTGCCCATGAACATGTCTACCATTTCCCGATCATTAAGAGGAGGTTGTACCCTGCTAGCTAGAGCCCTCCATTTCTGGGCATATTCCTTGAAGCCTTCCCTAGAACCCATAGACATGCTTTGAAGTTGAGTACGGGTTGGAGCAAGGTCAACATTATATTGGTACTGCTTGTAGAAAGCAGCAGCTAAGTCTTCCCAGGTATGAATGTCTGTTCTTTCTAGCTGATAGAACCACTCCAGTTGCATGCCAGCTAAACTTTCTTGGAAGAAATGGACCCATAACTTCTGGTCAGCAGTGTGAGGCTCGATCTTTCTGACATATGATCTCAAGTGAAGTTTAGAACAAGAGACCCCATCATATTTGGCGAATGTGGGAAACTTGAATTTTGGTGGGATGATCACGCCAGAAACCAACCCTAATTCTTCAAAGTCCAAGCCAGGTATATGTTGAATCTCCATAGTATTGAGACGATCCTCCAGTTGTTTGTATTTATCATCAGCAGGAGGATATTGCTCCTTAGAATAATCAGCTTCGTCTTCATCAGTCCCCGAGTTGTTATCTTCTTCATGATTATCCCCCTCGTTTCATGGAGTTGTGAGATCTAGAACTCGTTGAATCGGTCCTCTGAGTCTCCTTCCCATATTCAGGATGCCAACTAGTTTCTTTTCCTTCTTCTTCTTCTCTTTGATGACGAGAGCTTTCAGTTCTTCCTGCCCCTGGGCTAAAGCCATGAACATTTGTTGGAACTGAGCGTTTGGAGCTTAAATATCTTTTACTGTTTGTTCAAGGGCCATTTCTTTTGCTGAAATAAACAGCGAAAAGATGAGAAAACTGTACTCGAAGACCTGTTATGAAATGGCATGCATGCAATGTTTTCAAGGATCTCGCAGGGTAAACAAGAAAATGTCAGAAGTTGAAATTTCCAGCTTTGATTGAAGAACTTCGTATTATTGAGTGTCCTTCTACGAGAGTCAAGCCCACCATATCAAGTGGGTCATAGCCCCTGACTCAAGTTGTTGTGTTTTGGTATTTTGACGGCATTGGCTAAAGGAAAATAAATCCCCTTGCCCCTTGCTAGACGTCTGATTTATCATAATCTACATTACAAACCCTTGAGATCCTTGAAATGGTTAAGGAAATGATGTGGCATGACGTTATGATGTGTATGCTATGTGTTAAGAAAAAGTGTAAGGTGGTAAAGACAAGTGATTCTAAGAAGTCCTGGTTACTGGATAATTACTGTAAACAAATCCTACAAGGAGATCATGTTGTTAGATAAAAACCCTGCAAGTAGCTCAAGTTGAAAGCAAACAAATCACACAATCAGCCTTAGGTTTAGGCTTGCATGGGGTTTGTAGGTGAGTACCCTCTTGAAATTTAGTTGGCTCAACCTGTCCTATTAATAGTAATCGGGTTCTAAGGAGTCTTAAAATCACTGATCTTTCTTTATCGATATTATTTCAGCTTAGCAATCTTTTCTTGCGGCTGAAACATCCCGAAAGTCCGATCTCAATGAGTGTAGTATCGAGTATCAACCAATTCCCAGATTTACACCGAGGCCGGTTATCTCACTACTTTCTAATGGCCAAGTTTGTTCAACTAAGGTTCTAAGGTTCGTTAGTGTTTCAAGACACCACGCGGTGGCCCTGTATTCTCCTCGATTCAACACAAGGGATAGCGGTACCAATCAAAGTGTCACACCAACACATATATCACTTCAACCATATCGGTCTATGTCGTACAGTCTCCACGATCTATTGTTGTTTACCTAAAAAGATTCCCCAGATTCGGGTATAGGATATATAGTATCCCAAGCAAACCTTTAAAAGTAAAGCAATCAAAACAAACAAGGAAAGAAATTCAGAAATGAACTAGACCCTAAGGTAAACCCCACTTTTTAAAATTTCCCCAGTAGAGTCGCCAGTTATGTGATACGGTGGCAGAATCGACTGTTATATTGGTTTTGCATATGTATTCGCAAATGTTGCGGTAAGCAAGAGTCGCCAGTGACTTTTCTTTTATCCAACAAAGGAAAAGGTGAAAAGAACAGAAAAAGATCTTTCGAGACTTTTCTGAGTAAGGGGGGTAGATTATGGAAAGGGAAGGTGTTAGCACCCTTTCCATCTGTAGTTTTCTACAGGCTCTTAGATGCTTAGCTCATTTTTAAAATACCTTGTGCTTTCGTGTATTTTTGAAAAGTATTTTGAAATGCCTTAGTGCGGCAGTTTGCTTTATGATAAATCTTGTATCAATCCTCAAGAGTGTTGATAAAGCATTTTTTTTAATATGTTTTTGAAAGTGTTTTGTGTATGTGAAAAAAAATTTGTTTTGAGCATAGCATATAAGAACTATCTACTTATACTCGAAAGGTTTGATTTTTTCCTCCTATCCTTTAGACAGTGCTATCCTACTATTAGTGAGTAGGTAGCCCTATCGTTGGAGTTGAGGGACAATCGAAGGGACGTAAAGTCATAAAGGCAAAATGTGGATATGCTTTCGTAATTTTGTCTAGGGACTATATCATTTACCGAAAGGTAACATTGTAGGGTCATCGAGGGACTATGGTCTTTGATTTACGGGTCTTTGCTAAAGCGTCCTTGTTTCGAGGGAATGACTGTTTTTTTCCGAAAGGCAACCAAAGTGGGTATACCCTAGAGGTGTATGTGTGCAATGTATGCTTGTTTCAGTTATTTGTCTTTGAATTTAAGTTTTCTAGCGCTTTGTTTTCAGTCTTTTCATACAAGCCTAATTACTAACAGTTAATATCTTGCAGAAATTTAAAGTGCGGAAATTGTAAATCCTACGCTATTACAATGCTTCGGGGAGGGGTTATTTATATGTCCAAATGGGGAAACAAAAAGTAAAAAGTCATAAATTTAACTATTACAATCTTTTGCAGTTACATAAATATAAAATGAACGAAATTTAAAATGAGCGTGTGAATATGGAAAGCAAGGTAAGCCCTAAAATACTTCTACATACTTAGCACTTTTTTTGTCATTTTTATTAAGAAAAATACTTAAATTAAAAAAACTAATTTTAACTAAATAAAGAAAAGAGTGATAAATAAGATGCATTAAAACTAACCAAAAGGAAACTAATTCTAACATTTTTTAGATTTTTATTATTGAGAAAAAGATTTGAAATGATTAAGTTTAAGTTCTAATTGATTTTAAATTACTTGAAATAAACCAAAATATAATTAATTAACTTGCACAAATTAAATTTAATTATATATAAAAAAACCTAAATCTATTTTTTATTTTTTATTTTATGATTAAATAAAAATGATTTTGAAAAAAGTAAATATAAAAAGAAGTAAATAAAGAAATCTGGTGTTAGTTTTGGCTAAAGGTCTCTGAATTTTGCGTTTCGAAGTCAAGCTTCCGATCGGTGTTGAGAATGGCATCTCATGAACCAGGCCTCAAAACTTACATGCTTCACGTCCAACCTGCTCTATGTACGACTACAAACATGTATGGAAATTTCAAATAGATTAATAAATGCAGATTAACAAGATTAGATTTAAATAAACTATACCGAACAATCCAACTTATATGGACGACTCGGGCTCATTCCAAGCCAAGGCGAGGAATGGAAATGACTCCTAGGGACCTCAGGAGTTCAAAGATGGCACGAGATTGGATGGAGAAAAGCTGGAGATTAGATTTTGAATTTTCACAACTTTTGGACGATTTTGAGAATTTTGAGAGAGCTTTGTGAAGAGCTTTTAAAGAGATATTTGAAGAGTAATTTCGTGCCCCTTTGCATGTGGTTTGCTTATGCTTACATAGAGGTATGAATGAGGCAATATACATGGGAAGGAATCAATTAATCAAACCATGATAAAACAAAAATCAAACGTATTGAAAACTTTCCATTTTTTGAGTTTGTTCTTGCCATTTTTGAAGATCCTTGTCTCTTTTTGAATGTTCAATGAACCTGGACCATTTGGATGTATCTTACATGAAAATATGGGCCTTCTAATAGATCAAATCAAACCCAAATGTCATGGCCCATTATTCTTTGTATTTTTATTTAATTTATTTGATTTAATTTATATTTAAATGAATAAAATTCAAATAAATAGAAATAAATATCAAAATAGTTCATGGTTAGGTTTAGAGGTCATTGGGTATGTCATAAACATGTTTGAACCCTAAAAGTTAGATCCATTAACATAAAAATACAATTTTGCTCAAAGTTGACTTCATGCATTTTTCACAAATTTTCCTAACTTGTGCAAATCATAACTTGCTCAATTTTCATCTTTTGAAGATGATCTTGGATGTTTTGGAAATCCTGAGATGTTCTATACAGTCTCTATGTTGATCATTTTTTTTGTTGAAGATATTATCTTGATGTAAGTTGTCTTGACAAAAAGTATCTTTTGTTGACTTTTTGAAAATGACCTGTAATGTATGAGCTTGTATCTTTCAAATGGTGTATTTCTTGAACTTGAGGATAAAATATAAGATGTATGGAATTTGATTCTCTTAAAAATTATCTTTGGTTTGGGGAAAATGGATGAAGTATGTGAAAGTTATGCCTGGTCAAAGTTCAATTGACTTTTCCTAAGAAACCCTAATTTAGCAAATCTTGACTTTTGATGATCTGGGGACTTACCTCGAGGAATCATGATCAACCCTTTATTAAATGATGAATATCACTTAAAAATGTCGATGTTGACCAAAAATATTGAAGTTTGATTGTATATAGGCCACAATTGACTTTTGACCTAGTATAGTTGATTTTCAGGCATTTGAGCAATTGACTGAGCAAACTTGTAGTGGAATGCATGAAATTTGTCATGGAAAATCTTGAAGGAATATTAGGACCATGGAAAACATTTGTGACCTTTGGAGCTTACACATCTTGATGAAAAATTAAACCCTAATTAGAGGTTCATTTCTTAGGAGGAGAGTTTGTCTGATCAATTCTTGGTCAACCTTGAGAAATTGAGGACCTCTAGAAGCATGTCTTGAGTGAAAATGGGAGGGAAAATTTTGGGGTACAACATTGGGGTACAACAGAAACCAACACAAGATGAGCTGACCGTCGTACCCTCCATGGTCCATTTAAAAATTAAGTTCTACACCAAGAGGGCTCGCGTCGCCATCATTCATGGAGACATCTCAGCTGCCAGGAGATTTTTTTACGTGGCGCCCAAAGGGAAAAGCATGGTCGAAATTGGAGCACGACCTGCCAAAAAAGCAACCATAGCTCGACTTGAATTAAATCCTGCTCAAATCGAAAAACAACAGGCTCCACTAAAGGTCAACTCCATTTCACTCGACACCCGCTTTAACAAATATGAATTTGAAGCCCCCAATGGAGAATAAGATCCTCTCCTACCCATCCCACACAGAGACTTCAAGTTCATCCCCTCGGCGAAGACCCTCACAAAGGTGTGAAGATCGGTGTTGGATTCCCCGACCTGGAGAAGAAGCAAGTCAAAGCCTGCTTGAGGGAGAATGTTAACTTGTTCGCATGGAGCACTGCAAAGATGCCCGAAATTGATCCTGAGGTCGCCTGTCACCAACTTTCCGTGGATTCAGCCGCTAAGGCAATAGTACAATCTAGGCATAGGCAGTCTCCCGAAAAAGTGGAGGCTGCTGAAAAAGCTGTAAAAGACCTCCTATAGGCAAATTTTATTTCTGAGGCCTGGTATTCAACCTGGCTCTCAAACGTTGTACTTGTTAACAAAAATAATAGAAAATGGCAGTTGTGTGTTGATTATATGATCTCAATCGAGCATGTCCCAAAGATTCTTTTCATCTACCTAACATCGACATGCTGGTTGATAACTCGATCGGTTACAAAATTTTATCATTTATGGACGCCTACTCGGGATATAACCAAATTCCTATGGCGATGAGAAAATAACATTGCAATGCCTTCACGATCGGGTCGGGAAATTACTACTACAACGTAATACCCTTCGGCCTAAAAAATGCAGGGGAAACATACTTGTGGATGATGAACAAAGTATTCCACGATGAGATCGGGGACATGCTCGAGGTATACATGGACAACATGATCGTAAAATCTCAAACAGAAACTGACCATGCTGCCCACATTAAAAGAGTCTTCGCCCAGGTAAGGAAATGCAAAATGAGATTCAACCCAGAGAAATGCACCTTTAGGATCAAGGCTGGAAAATTCCTCAGTTTCTATCTAACCGAACAGGGAATTGAAGCCAACCCCGACCAATGTTGAGCATTCTTCGAGCTTCCCACACCAAGCTCGAAAAAATCCATACAAGTTCTAAATAGTATGCTCACCTTTCTTTCCTGTTTCGTGGCAAACATTCCCATTTTTCAAACTCTTACGCAAAGAGGCGGCTTTCGAGTGGACCGAGGAGTGTGAACAAGCCCTCCTCCACCTCAAGCGAAGCCTTTCACAACTTCATGTATTATCATGACCAGAGAACAGGGAAACTCTGCTCCTTTATCTGGCCATCTCCACAAAGGCCGTAAGCGCGACCCTCGTTCACGAGACACTAGACGGGCAGAAACCAGTATACTTTACTAGTAAAGCATTACAAGACCCCGAGGTCAGGTATCAACAAATTGAAAAAGTATATTTAACCCTCATCAACACGGCGAGGAGACTTATATATTACTTCCTGGCCCACACGACCGTCGTACAAGCAGACCAACCCTTGAGACAGCTCATAGGTCGACCATACATGGTCGGTCAAATGCTGAAATGGTCCCTAGAGCTCTCAAAGTTTGACGTTCATTACGAGAGTAGGGAAGCCCTCAAAGCCCAAGCATTGGCCGAGTTTGTCGCATATATGACCACCCATGAACCCCCTGCAGGTGGGAAACACAAGTGGACCATCTTTGTGGAAAGAGCTTCTAGTTCGACGGGGAGCGGAGCAGGAATCCTCCTCGAAAACGAAGAAGGTGTCATGATTGAACATTCCCTCGCCCTCTCATTTCCCACGTCAAACAACCAAGATGAGTGCGAGGCCCTACTCGCAGGATTAAGGTTGGCCGAAGATCTAGGTTCCCGAGAAGTAGAAATATTCATGGACTCCCAACTTGTCGCATCTCAAGTTCGAGGAGAATATCAGGCTAAGAACGATAGCCTCATCAAATAACTGAACCTAGTCAAAGAACAGATGAAAAAGTTCGATCAGGCAGAAATCAAAAACGTACCCTGCAAACAGAACACACGAGGCGACATACTCTAGAAACTCACGAGCACAAAGAAGAAAGGTGGGATCAAATTCGTCATCCAATAATCCCTTTCTCGCCCGTGCATCGCCTAAGGTGAATTCCATCTCAAAAGAGTCTTCTCCCAAGCAAGGCAATGCAAAAATGATTCAACCTGGAGAAATGCACCTTTGGGGTCAAGGCGGGAAAACTCCTCGGTTTCTATCCAACTGAACGGGTAAGTGAAGCAACCACGAAAAATGTCGAGCATACTCCGAGCTTCCCACACCAAGCTCGAAAAAATCCATACAAGTCTTAAACGACATGCTCACCTTGCTTTCCCGTTTCATAGCATGCACTCCCATTTTTCAAACTCTATGCAAAGAGGCGGCTTTCGAGTGGAACGAGGAGTGTGAACAAGCCCTCCTACACCTCAAGCAAAGCCTTTCACAACCGCTCGTGTTATCACGGCCAGAGAACGGCGAAACTTTGTTCCTTTATCTGGCCGTCTCCACCGAGGCCGTAAGTGCGACCCTTGTTCGCGAGACACTAGATGGGCAGAAACCAGTGTACTTTACTAGTAAAGCGTTACAAGGTCCCAAGGTCATGTATCAACAAATTGAAAAATTAGCTTTAGCCCTCATCAACATAGTGATGAGACTTATATATTACTTCATGGGCCACATGATCATCGTACGAATAGACCAACCCGTGAGATAACTCGTAGGTCGACCAAACATGGTCGATCGAATGCTGAAATGGTCCCTAGAGCTCTCTGAGTTTGATGTTCAGTATCAGAGTATGAAAGCCCTCAAAGACCAAGCATTAGCCGACTTCGTCGCTGATATGACCACACATGAACCCCCTGAAGGTGGGAAACATAAGTGGACCATCTTTGTGGACAGAGCTTCCAGCTTGACAATGAGTGGAGCAGGAATCCTCCTCGAAAACGAAGAAGGCATCGCGATTGAACATTCCCTCGCCCTCTCATTTCCCACATCAAATAATCAGGCTGAGTACGAGGCCCTGCTCGTAGTATTAAGACTGGCCTAAGATCTAGGTGCCCGAGAAATACAAATATTCACGGACTCCTAACTCGTCGCATCTCAAATTCGAGGTGAATGTCAGTCTAAGAATGATAACCTCATCAAATACTTGAACCTAGTCAAAGAACGAATGAAAAAGTTTGACCGGGACAGAAATCAAACACATACCCCATGAACAGAACATGTGGGCCGACATACCCTCAAAACTTACGAGCATAAAGAAGAAAGGTGGGAACAAATTCTTCATCCAAGAATCCCTTTCTCGCCTGAGCATCGAGAAACCCACTACACCACTCGAGGTGAATCCCTTCGGGGACAATTTGTATTGATTTACCCTGGTATCTAACTTTCTCATAAAGGGAGAATTACCCACTGACCAAAATGAGACACATGCGACCAAACGACGAGCCTGCTCTTACGTAGTGGTCGAGCACAAAATCTACCGACGGGGATTCTCCATCCCACTCCTGAAGTGCGTCGAGGATTCCAAAATCCTCAAGATATTGCAAGAAATCTACCAGGGAATTAATGCCCAACACTTGGGCGGAAGATCTCTAGCACGAAAGGCACTGTAAGAAGGCTATTACTGGCCTACCATGCAACATGATACAAAGGAGCACATTAAAAAATACGACAAATGTCAAAGACATGTAGACATGCACCTCGCACCCTCACATGAACTCAAAACATTGTCATCCCCGTGGTCATTCGCTTGGTGGGGAATGGACATACTCGAACCATTCATACAAGGATCATATCAAAATAAATTCCTGGTCGTGGCCATCGAATATTTCACAAAGTGGATAGAGGTTGAAGCCCTAGTGTGATACGGTGGAAGAACTGACTTGAGGTTTCACGTTTCGTCGCAAATGTCGCGGTTTAGCAAGAGTCTCCACCGACTTTTATTTTATCCAAAAGGAAAGGTAAAAAAGCACAGGAAAGACCTTTGAGATGTTTTCTTGAGTTCGGGGGGTAGATTATGAAAAGGGAAGGTTCTAGCACCCTTTTCATCCATGGTTTTCCATGGGCTCTTAGTTACTTGCTTATATCACTTGCTTTGCTTTTGAAATTGTTTGAAATGGTGCTTTGTGTGGTTTTGAAAGTATTTTGAAAAGAGGCCATCGTTTAGGAAATCTTTGTAATGATTCTCATTCGTAAGAATGTATACAAAGATGTTTGTCTTTTGAAAAATGTTTCAATGTTTTGAAAGTTGTTTGGAAATGTTTTGAAATGTGTGTGTTTGTTTTGAAAATAGCAAGGATTGTTTGCAAATTGATCAAGTAACTAGAAGCATTCTACCTACTCAAAAGTCTTTCTTGTGCATTTTTATTCCTTTGACATTGTTGATTTACCATTGCTTTGGTAAACAACCCTATCTTTGGATATTAAACGGGACGGGCGTGGGTCATCGTATGACCATGATAGCAATATTGCCAAGTATCTTAGCAAGTTTTGAGGGACCACGATCATCTTTTGTTTAGGACACCTTTTGATAGCGTCATTGAGGGACTATGATCTTTTGTTTTGTTTTGCTTTGCCAAGATACTTTGCATGCATACCATGGCCATTTTTAGGCAACAAAGTGGGTGAAACTCTAAGGGTGCTTGTGTGCAATGTGTTGTCATTTTACATGCTTTTGTTTGTCTTGTATTAGGTCATGCTATTTGTTTGGTTTTTGTCTTATCATGCAAAACCCTAGTTTTACTAC
This sequence comes from Vicia faba, assembly GCA_948472305.1. Taxonomy (NCBI): domain Eukaryota; kingdom Viridiplantae; phylum Streptophyta; class Magnoliopsida; order Fabales; family Fabaceae; genus Vicia; species Vicia faba. The sequence continues at coordinate 208,397,596 of OX451738.1, read as the reverse complement.
ACAAGTATAAATGTGATAAATTGCGTAAAGTAAAACTAAGCTATTATAACAATTATCATGGGAGGGGGGATACAAGTTTTTGAATGGGGATATTTGTACAAAATAAAACCCTAAAATACTATTACAACCCAATTGAATTATTGTACAAGATAAATAAATATACAAATATTTAAATATGCAAATAAAATGTATTTATGCAAAAATGACTTGTATCTGTTTTATGTATGAGAAAATAAAATTATTTAAGTCCTAAAAATAAGAAAAAATAATATTATTATTTTTGAATAAAGAAAATATATGTTTCATTATTATTTATTTTATCCATTTATGTACAAGAAAAAATAAATAAAATTATTTTCAAATATTAAAAATTAAAATATATGTGGAAATAATATTTTATGTGTATGAATGATAAAAATAAAAATGTATGATATTTTTAAATGTGTTTACTATTTATTTTAAGAAAATAGATTCTATTTATTCTAAATAATCAATATTTTATGCAAAAAATAAAATAAAATGCAAAAAATTAAGAAAATATTTTTATGATTTTTTAATGTTCAGAAAAAAAATAATAAAGTCAATAAACATAAAAAAATATGAGAAAATATGAAAAAAATATAAAAATATACAAACGGGGTGCAAATAGCAGTCAGGGGGTGTGGAAAACAAAACAAGCATGCCCAAGGCGCACCAGGCCCAAGACATTTCATCCCTATCCTCCAGCTTCCATTTGCGAGCGTATCTGCCTTAAACCTGTAACTTGCTGTAGCTTGCATAAAAATGAAAACTCATAACATAAAAAATGTAGCTTGTAATCTCACGATTCCAATGATATAAAATTCATGACCTAACTCTCAAAGATCAGGGAGAATTTTAATGGCCCTAAATCGTGACCTAGTTTTTTCAGCATGTTCAACATTCAAATTCTTTTAGCTCAGTTAATATAAATGACAACTATGCATATGTGCAGCTTCACCATGCTAGAGACTACATTTTTGCTTCACAAATCGTGGCTTGAGGATGCTTAAATAAAGAGATAGAGATTTGAAAAATACCTCCTTCAGCTGGATTTGGATATGGAAATGTGGGGACTTTGAGTGAGTCCTGAGGGTCGTGTGAGCTTCCTTGAAGTTCCCTCAAGCTTTTCCAATGCTTAGCTGGCCTTGTGGATGGCCGGAACTCCCTGTAGAAGTCAACCTGCAACCATAAAGTTTGAAAATGGTGATGTATGAAACAGAGCTCACAGTTGCAAGATGAATGCTTGGATAGCTTGGATGTGATGTATGGAAGGTGTTTGAAGTGTTACAAGGCAAAACGCACGAGCAAATATTGAGTTGGCAAGAGTTTTGCAGAAGCTGCCCTATTTGGGCAAAAATTTGTGTTTTCTGAGTTTTAGAGTGTTTGGGATCTTTTTCTTTCGTGTTTTGGCTTGTAACAAGTTTGTGAAGTTGTTTTGAATGAGGCCAAGTCCACTCTTTAACAGATGTGCAAGTTCTCTTGACTTTTGCAACTTTTCTTGCTTTTGAAGAAAAGTAGAATGACTTGTACCAAAGGCCTGTACTTGCTAGTTCTAGGGCTTCCAAGGGTTGGTAAACATTGCCTGATATCTGTGGACATTGATTGTAACAAAGAAACAGGTCCATGGCTCAAGAATTGTAAAGTTGTAAAAAGCTCGCTTTATCAAAATGGCATTGTGCCCTTTATGCCATTTATGGATTTATTCCTTGTGCAATGCTTCAAAAGCCAAAACAAAGCCATTATCCATTGAGTTAGCATTTAATTATAGAGTGTAGAAGGTATTTAGGACCTGTAATGCAAGGTAGAAGTATGCTTGATCAGATTTGCAACTTGATGCATTGTGAAAATGGCTTGCACAAAAGTGACAAAATGCCATTTTCTCTTCTTCGATTCTCCCTAACCACAAATGATCTTGGAGAGTTCTTGGACATTTTTGAAAGATTACAACATGCTCTATAATCCATATTTGAAATGAATTTTGATATACCTCTTGGAACTAGGTGAAAAATGTCCATGAAGTTGGGTCAAAAACCTGCCTAAATTAGGGCAAAATTTCACTAAGTCTTTTAGTTCATGGACCCATATTCACAAATTCATAACTTGATATCCAAGCATATTTTGGGAAAACTTTATGAGGAAAAGTTTTATATTTCATGGAGTACTATAACTTTCATGTTGGAAGTTTTCTTTGAATCCAATTGCATCATGGTGAAAAAGTTGTGGAAAGTTGGGAAAAAATAAGAAATTTTCCATACTTAGAAAAATTCTAAGTTATGAAAAATTTCAAATTAAAACCCTAATTTGCAATTTTAGGTTTCTTGGTCAACAAGTTTCACATTTTGAAACATCTTGATGAATTATGACCCTTGGAACTTGATTTTGTCCAAAAAGTCAAAGTTTGACTTTTTAGTGTACAGTTGACTTTTGATCAGTTGACTGTAAAATTCATCTGTCAATCCTATGCATTTGAGATATTTTGAACTATGTGATTAGGTCAAGAGTATGCTATTGAGTCCTTGAAATCATGCTTTGACCCAATTGGTCATTGGCTAGGTTAAAAATCAGAAATTGCCCTTTCTCGGTGAAAACCCTAATTTTGACCATTTTGCCCTTTTGATGATTTGATCAAGTTTCTTGAGGAGTTGTGATCCAAATTTGATCAAATGGTTCATATGAGTCTAAAATGTTGTTGTGGATAAAAAATTATTAAGTTTGACTGTAAATTGGCCATGGTTGACTTTTTCCCCAATACAGCTGATTTTTAGGTCAACTGTCCAATTGACTGGGCAAAAATGTGATTCAAGGCTTGAAACTTGTCATGAGCAATCTTAGGGGTCCAAGATGGTGTATGAAAGTCACGTGAAGCATTGATGGTCCAAAAATCCTTGTTCAAACTCAAACCCTAATTTCAGGTTATCAGTGCAAGATGAGATCTTGAGTTGAGCAAACCCTAAATTTGTCTTGAGTCCAAAGAGTCTTGTGAGGAAAATCTTGGTAAATGAGAGGACAAATTTTGGGGTACAACACCTAGCCAGAATCACATCACACAACATCCACCATTTCTGCAAATGAAACGTACTTGCCCGATTCGGCATACCACAAGCGCTTGTCACCAACAATGGGACATATTTCACTGATCAAAGTTTCCAAGACTTCAACGTCAAGCTCGTCACCAAACAACACTTCATGTTCATCCAACATCCTCAAACCAATGGGAAAGTCGAGGCCGCGAATAGATTCATCTTGCAAGGACTCAAGCGCAGGCTGGGAAAAGCCAAAATGGGGTGGGTCGAAGAGCTGCGCAGCATCCTGTGGGTCTACCGAACAACACCACACTCAACAATCGATGATACCCCATTTTGGCTAACCTATGGCACCGAAATCATAATCCCTTTGGAAATAATGGAGCCATCCAGGAGAACTAAAGTCCCTTTAGACGAGGAAATAAAAGACGAGGCCCTAAGAGAAGAGCTCAACCTGGTCGAAGAAATTTGATCAGGATCAGCTCTTCGCGAAGCCACACTAAAACAACAAATATCACTTAGTCATGACACCAAAGTCATAAAACGCAAATTCCAGGTTGGCAGCCTAGCCTTGTGAAGAAATCCAAAATATTCCCGTGAAGGAAAGTTGGCCGCCAATGGAGAAGGACCGTACCGTGTCCGCGGGGCTACGGGAACTGGAGCCTATCACCTCAAACGCCTAAGTGGAGAACCACTACCTCGACCATGGAACTCTACAAAGCTAAAACAATATTACAACTAGGTCCCTAACAAACATTGGGGCCTAGCGGTCGACGTGCCCTCTCCGAAAAACGACAGGGCACGCTCGACCATGAAGTCATGTTGAGGTACGAACATAGCCTCCAACCAATAACAAAAGGCGGGTTCATCGCTCATTGGTCGAGAAGAACCTTAGCCCAATGGTGATAACTCGACTAAGCTCCATTGTCGAAGTACCCAATAGGCAAGACACCTAGCTCGCGATGGCCAGTTCACGCCATGAAATCAAGATCCCGACCACGATCTTAAACTCATTTCTACAAACTCATACTCCACTTCCTCGACACATTCCAACATGTGTCGACCACAACTAAGATCGAGCATAAATCTCCACTCATCAAAATGCCACTGTTGTACCCCAAAATTTTCCCTCCTCTTTTTCACAAGAAATCACAGCCTCGGGCTTTTCCTGATTTTTCAGATTAGCTCAAGAATCGGTCAAACAGACTTTTCTTATCAGTCAGACAAAATTAGGGTTTCTTTTGATTTGTTTGAATTTGGCTCAGGTTTTGATCAGGCGGACGTTTCTTTGACGATAAATCAAAAACTAGGGTTTGCGCGTGCATTCTCAGAAGGAATTGATTCTGCAGTTCTTTTCAATTGGCTCTGGGACATGGGTTGAGACTTCTGATTGAAGGTTTGAAGTTTAAGTTTGATCAGTGAGAAAAAGGACATGTGGATGTTTGTTTGATTAACTGTGCAATGCTTTTGATTATTCGGAACGCCGGACGTTTATTGATTATTTATCATTTCTAAGTTAAAATTATTGGATATTTTCCAGTTATTATAATTCAAGAAATATAAATAATTAAATAAACAATTGAAGAGGAATTAAAAGAGAAATCTGACAAAAAAAATATATTTGTTTATTCATTTTAAATTGTTTGTTACATATATTATTTGAATACTGTAAATTCATTTACAGTTATTTACATTAATATTATTACAAATAATTAAAATGAAATAAAGCTATATCCTAAATGTCTTGAAATCTTCATCTTCTAATTACATCCTTTGCTCAACTGATTTTTACCTGCAAAAAGAAAAGGAAGAAGTCAAATGCAGATGAATTAAAAAAAAAACAGACAGATATTTAAAGCTCATCATTAAAAGTGATTGGCCGGAATCAGTTTGTTCACCCTCTCTGCAAATCACAAGAGAACTCTTGGTTCACAAAGAGGGATAGAAAATTATCTTGCAAGCATTGGAATTAATTAAATGTACAAGGCTGCATAGTTTCAAATTGCAAAGTGTCAACAAAAATGTCAAAATGCACAAAGCTACTGAATATGCCAAATACAAAGCTGCATAGTTCAAAATTCCAAACTAAGTCACAAATTGCAAACTGAAAAATGCCTAACCAAGTCCAATGTCAACTACACTGTCCAAAAGCTGTCCAAAGAAGATATAGAAAGATATCAAAAGCCAAAAGCTGTCAACAAGTACACAAAAGGTAGAAAATCTGAGATATGCAGAGCAAAACCACAATGCAAGCAACATTTCAAATTTACATCATTTTCCAGGCCACACTTTTTCAGAGTAAGTACAGTCTAAAGCAATAAACAATGCTTTTTATGATAGAGAGAGAAAGAGAGTAAAAGAAGTAAGAGGCTTACAGTACAGCAGGCTTAAGGACAAGGATAAAACAAAGAGTTATCAGAACAAGAAAGGGAGGGCAAAACGATACATAGAAAATATATCACAAAAGCATGTCAACTTGCATAAACAAGCCAAAAAGCCTGTAAACACAAAAACGAGAACAGAAAACCTGCCTACAAACATCAAAACAGTTCACACAAAACTGTAACATCCTGCCTTCTAACTTACAGCAACACAAGCCTAGTAAGCAACTCAAAACTACAGCATTCAAGCGAACCTTTCAAAACTGTGTTAAGAACACAGAGCCTTGAAGAAAACATGCCTTAAAACCTGTTCAAGCCTTCAAACTAACTCAATATCAAAACCTTCACAAACCTGCATAATACATCAAGCCATACAAGCCTGAAGCCTAAACCTTAAGTTTTCAAAAGCCAGCATATCACAACAAAGCCTGTAAACATCAAGCCTAAAAGGAAACCTGCATAAATATCAAATACAAGCCTTAAAGCCTGTAACCTCAAGCCCTGTACAACCTAAGAAAAAAACTTGTTACAACTTCAATCCAACAAAACATACAAAAACCAGAAAAAGCCTTGAAGCACCCAACCAGAAGCCTGTATCACACTCAATCTTTGTTCAAAATCCAATCCATCCAAATATCCAAATAACAAAAATGAGTGCCTCAGAACTAGGTTCATCATAGGCGAAGCTAGCTCAGTCCAAAAGAGAGAAAGAGAATCAGAATAAGGCAAGCATTCAAGCAGCCAGAAGTGAAACAACAAGCAATTCAGATTCGAAATCATCATCATTATCAAAGAACACAAAGGTTCATCATCAAGAAACCAAGCATACAGTCATCAAATCAAAACATTCAAACCAACAAAACCCTCGGAATGACTTCATCATAGGGTTAGCACATCAAAGAACACAGAATCAACATCAACATTTCAACAAATATCTCAGAGGCAAGCAGTCAAAAGATGCAGAAGTGAAAAACTAGGGTTTTCAGTGTTCATCATAAAACCACAAAAGCTAAAAGATACTGAATACCAGAACAAGCTCACAGCATCATGCATTCCCTGCCTTGGCCGCCCTAGGACGCCTCCCGTCCACTTCTAGAACCTCCGTCTCCAAAACCCCAAAGGTAGTAATTCCTCCCTTTTTTTCCTTTTTAAAACACCTCACAGAAAATAAAAATAATCAAAGATCAGAATACGTAGAACTAATAACATGCACGAACTGAAACCCTAAAACATGAACAAAGAGATTAATACCTTGTTGTCACCGCCTGGAGCAACCATGTGGAGAGAGGGGAAATGGAAGTAGCATCCTAGTAGCCCGGCATGGAGAGAACGCTCAATGGCCTTCGTTGAGAACGATAAAGACGAAGAAGAGAAGAAGATGAACGGCGCCGCTCTAGACTCTGTAACCCTTTCTGAAACAAAACATTAAAAACCCTAAAACAATTGTCAAAACCGTTTGGGCCTCTGCCCCATTAACATGCCTAAGCCCAACTGATTCAGGCGCCTTACACCCCCCCCCCCCCCCTTTTTTATTCTCCTTCAAACTTTGTTTTGGGCCAAGAACAACTCTAAGGCCCATTCAACTTTTTTCTTATTTTTCTTCTTATACTCATAAATCAATCTTTTTTTATTTTATTTTATCACTTTATTTCTTTTTAAGTAAAATATTACATTGACTTTTTATAAAAAAAATTTTAAATATTTCTTTTTATATTATTACAATAAAAAATACATAAGAATAGAATTTTGAGTTAAATAATCTTTTTGTACATAAAAATATTAACTAAAATGCATAAACATTAATTTTCTTACACTTAAAACATTTTTCTTTTCTTTTCTTTAAAACTTTTGTTTATATATAACATTAACAAAAAATACAAAAAGAATAAAATACTTAATAAATATATTAGGTTAATATTTGCATCATTTGTAAATAATCATGTGCATCTTACATACTTTTATTTCTCTTTGATTCTTATACATTGCTATACTTTACATTGAGAATGCAATTCAATTTGGTTGTAAATATTATTTGGACACTACTATTCCGACAAGTCTCATCCCCCATTTGTAAATATTTGTACCCCCATCCCCGGATACTTATTTGTAATAGTTTAGGACTTTAAATTCCCGCAATTTATCGCTTTCAATTATACCATGTTTAGACTTAGGGTTTGTATGCCAATAAAATCAACCGCTAGATAACCTAACACAAGATAAATGCATGAAAATCAATACACCAATCACACTTGCACCCCTAAGGTAATCCCGCTTGTTGCTTCCAAAAATGGGCCATGCTTGCATGTTAAGTTTCTTTGGCAAAACAAAAACAAATCAAATGATCATAGTCTCTCGATGACGCTTTCGAAGTTGCCTAAACGAAATGATCATAGTCCCTTAAAGGAAAATTGACAAAGACACTTGGCACCATTGCATTCATGGTCTATACGATGACCCGCGCCCGTCCCGTTAACATCCTAACACCAGATTACCCATCAAATACAATGGTGGAACAATACTGTTAAAAGGGTTAAAACATAGGAAAGATCTTTGAGTAAATTCAGGGGTAGACAACTCTTAGTTACTTGATCAAACTTGCAAAACGCACTTGCCTACTTTCAAAACACACTCCACAACACAACTTTCAAAACAACTTTCAAAAACATTGAAACATCTTTTCAAAAAGACACACACCTTTGTAAAACATTCGAGTAAAGAATTGTTACAATGGTTGCCTAGACAAGGCATCTTTTTCAAAACATTTTCAAAACCACACACACAAAGCACCATTTCAAACAATTGAAAAGCAAAGGCAAGTGATCTAAAACGAGTAACTAAGAGCCCATGGATAACCATGGATGAAAAGGGTGCTAGCACCTTCCCTTTTCATAATCTACCCCCCGAACCCACGAAAACATCTCAAAGGTCTTTCCTGTGCTTTTTGACCTTTCCTTAGGATAAATAAAAAGTCGGTGGCGACTCTTGCTAAACCGAACAAGTGTGAATACAAACGCAAAACCTCAAGTCAGTTCTCCCACTGTATCACAGAACTGGCGACTCTGCTGGGGATTATTTAAAAGTGGGGTTACCTTAGGGTTTATATCACCTTTACATACTTGCTTTGATTGCTTTGATTGCTTTACTTTTTGGGTCCTTGTTTGGGTTTGTTGTAAATCCTACACCCGGATTTGGGGGCACCTTTTTAGGTAAATAGCAATAAAACTGTGAGGGAACTGTGCGGGGTATACCGACATGGTTGAAGCAGTAAGCTATGTTAGTGTGACATATTTGTGAGTACCAGTAACCCTTGAGTTCAATCAAGGAGAGTACGGGGCCGCGGAGTGATGTCATGAAGCACTAACGAACTCTTAGAACCTTAATTGACCATCTTAGCCTTTTTAGGGGTAGTGAGATGACCGACTTTGGTGCAGTCCGAAGTTGGTAGATACTCGATACTACACTCATTGAGGTTTGTTTTCTCGGAATATTTTGGTCGCCAGTTAAGTGGCTAAACCAAAACAATGAACACAGAAAATAATCCAATGATATTGAGCTCCTTAGAACCCGGTTTCTATGTTAAGACAGGATGAGCCAACTAACTTCAAGAGGGTACTTACCTACAAACCCCATGCAAGCCTAAACCTAAGGACTTGTTTGCTTTGTGTGAATATGATTACCTGTATATACACTTACTTGCTTTTGCACACATGTACATAACATCATGACATCATACCATAACATTTTTTCACTAACCATTTCAAGGATCTCGAGGGTCTGTTGATGCAGGGTCACGTTGAACCAGACGTCCACCAAGGGGCCAGAGGTTTTCTCCTCTAAACAAATGCCATCGAATATCAAGTACAACAACTTGAATCAGGGGCTATGACCCACTTGACATGGTGAGCTTGATTCTAGTGGAAAGACATCCACAAGTGCAAAGTTCTCCAATCAAAGATCAAAGTTCAACCTCTAACATTTTCTTATGTTTACCCCGAGAGATCCTTGAAAACATTGCATCCACATATCATGCATTGCATCATAACAGTTTTTCCTTTTCAGGTTTCCTTACTCTCCTACTGTTTATTTCAGTAGAGATGGCTCTAGAGAGGACTGTCAAAGATATCCAGGATCAAAACGCTCAACTTCAAGAAATGTTCTTGAACCTGTCCCAGGGGCAAGAAGAAGTGAAAGCTCTCCTCACAAGGGGCATAGTCCAGGGGAATTCAAGAAATGCCATGAGTGATCAGTTGGAAGAGCTGCAGTTTGAGCTGGCAACAATGAGGATCCAAATGATGGGACAATTGGTGGGCCAGATGGCTCTCATCCAAGACTTGGCTCAAAGACAAGAAGAGCTCAGGGTTCTCGTCAACCAACTGCTTCGGGACAACCAGGTGGGGAAAACATCTGAGGTTGAAGAGCAAGTCATCATTCAACCCCCTTCCAGACAAGAAGACAAAGGGAAGGCTCCTCTACTTGCTTCAGGGTCACAAGCCCACCAACAACCTCGTCAGCGTCAACGGGGCAATCGACGTAAGCAAACTACGTCGGGAAGACAGTTCACTGAGACTGACATACCGTCATCTCTAATACTGGAGAGCTTGTTAGAGGTCAATCTGACTGCTTTGAGGGATCCTATTCGGAAGCCCAATACCTCCGCTCCTAGCTATCATCCCGACGCATTTTGTGTATACCACTCCTATAGTCCGGGACATGACACCGACGACTGTTGGGCCTTGAAGAACAAGATTTAAGATCTGATTGACATTGGGGTGCTGAGATTCATGCCAGATGGCGAGATGAAAATCTTCCGTTAAGGGTTTCTCCACCTGAAGTGACAAAGCTCGAACTGAGAGACTTTTGTTCCATTTGAATTTTCAAAGTTGTAATTTCTTTTGTGACTCAAACAATTATCTATTAATGTCAAACTTTATTTCATTAATGCATTGCATATGTTTGTCTTGAATTCATCCATTCGTTTTCACTACTCTTATGCTTTCTTTATGATATTTAACTCTTGATAAAAAGCTACAAGCCTTTAGAGGGAGGATGACGAAACAATACCATAATCTCATACAATATGCTTTTGAACAGACCTTGCTGATGATGTACAAGCATTTCTTTCAATTCCCAAACACTGGAGTTATAAGGAAGATAATCCCTAGTCAACCCCTTCGAGCCAAAGAAGTAGGAGTTTTCTGTTCTAAACAATTTGAAACCTTTGATTTAAACCTGGGGCAGGGTAGTCTCTCAGTTAATTCAAAAAAGTGCGCATTGAAGTCGCAAACTCTCAGTTCGTAATACAACGAACAACATCAAAAAAAAAAACATTCCTTTGTCATCAAAAGACAGTGATGGTTCCTTATCTCATAGGCAGTCAACCTCTCAAAAGAGAAAATCCCACTAAGCCAAAACCTATAAAGGAGGCTTAAGAAAGCTGGGGCATCCCGCTGACTGTGATCTCGAAAACACGAACAGTCAGGCAAAAGTTAGGGATAATAAATCAAAAGAAAGAGGTCATTACAAATCCTCAAACAACATGAAAAATGTTGCAAAAATGGTTGCCTTCCAACAAATTCAATTGGTGTGAACCATCACCAAAAGGTCGCTCCAAACTCAAATCGAGTTCGACGCACAATTAACTGAGTCTAGGGTTGAAGAACATCACGAAGAGCGGGTGGGTACAAATGTACTTTGAGCCTTTATCCTTTGTTTCTTAAACCGTGAACCAAGCCACGTTACAACCTTTCAAAAGTCCTAATTGAAGCATGGGTTAGTTCGAAAGCATACTGTTACAAAAGGTATCCCGACTCTTGTAAGGCTTTGCTCTAAATCTTGTGTTGATTTTGTCTTATAAAAAGTTTTCTGCTAAAAAACGCATTTTTCAAAACTTCGAGACAAGCATAAACTCTGCATTATTTGAATATTGTTGTTTGCACATGGTTATTTGTTTGATAGCGAAGAAATTCCTATAGTGAATGTTCGGAGGAACGAAAACTCTCTCAGTGAGTAAAATTACGTCAAGAAGGATGACACTTCCATTACAAAAAAAAATCTCCTATCAACAAGGGGCATGACATGTCACTATCCAGTTAACCTGGGGCAGTCCAGTCAAGATTTCAACAAATCTTTCAAAGTTCAGTTAACCTGGGGCAGTCCAGTCAAGATTTCAACAAATCTTTCAAAGTTCAATTAACCTGGGGCAGTCCAGTCAAGATTTCAATAAATCTTTCAAAGTTCAGTTAACTTGGGGCAGTCCAGTCAAGATTTCAACAAATCTTTCAAAGTTCAATTAACCTGGGGCAGTCCAGTCAAGATTTCAACAAATCTCTCAAAAGTTCAGTGAACTTGGGGCAAGTCTCCTTCATCATCACTTGGGGCATTCGAATGTCGAAAGTGTTCAACAATTCCTTCATCACCTGTTGGAAGATACAGTTTCAGATACGCTCCAAACACGGTAGCCATCCCGTCACTCATTCAGATCCCAGTTATAGTTTCAGATACACTCCAAACAAGGAAGTCATTCTGCTACTCATACAGATCTCAACTCCAAGATACAGTTTCAGATACGCTCCAAACACGGTAGCCATTCTGTCACTCATTCAGATCCCAGTTACAGTTTCAGATACACTCCAGACACGGAAGTCATTCTGCTACTCATACAGATCTCAACTCCAAGATACAGTTTCAGATAAGTTCCAAACACGGTAGCTATTCTGTCACTCATTCAGATCCCAGTTATGGTATCAGACTACCACGAAGCCTGGATTACGACAAGATAGTGGTATCTCCTAAGAGCAAGCTATGAAGCCCGGATTCGACCGGATAATAGTTTAATCCTCAACAAGTTATTGTGAAGCCTGGAGATCGACCAGATAGCAGTTAACGGTTAACAGAATGAAGATTCTCATCCTTAAAACCTCAGAAGATTGGTATACTCCCGATTTCTGACTGTTAGCAGAATGAAGACTCTCATCCTTAAAACCCCAGAAGATTGGTATGCTCCCAATTTCTGACCCCCAACAGAATGAAGATTCTCATTCTCAAAGTGGCGTATAACCCAAGTTCCAGATTAATACCTGTAACAAGCCAGGAAAATATCTGTGGACAACTAATTGTAGATCAACACCTGTAATAAGCCAGGAAAACTATCTACATGAAGAGATTGAAGATTAATACCTGTAACAAGCCAGGAAAACTATCTTTCTTTCTCAGGTCAGAGATTAATACCTGAAACCAGCCAGGACAACTATCTCACCGACCAACCTTTTCAAGATCCCAGATCAATACCTGCAGCAATCAAAATATTCCTGCAATCTCCAGCGGAGCTAAAACTTCCAACTATCAATTCCCAAGCAGAATGAAGACTCTCATTCTCAGTTCCTCACAGGATATTCAGATATTCCCCAGTTAAGATCTCCTCAAGACAGGAATCCCCAGTAGGTTGGCATACAACCCAAGCTCATGGTTCCCCAACAGCGGTCCAAGGATTTTTCATCTTCAGCAATCATAGATTCTTGCAATCCCCTGCAATAGTCAAGGATTCACTTTCCCCGACAGCAGTCAAGATTCTATTATCTCCAGCCATCCAGGATTCATCTATCCCCAGCAAGATAGCTCATCAACTTACATGCGCATTCATTACATTCACATTGATATAACATATATTGCATCATACATTTCATGCAACATAATTTTGTGTTTAGCTAACATTTCGTCCTTTTCAGGATAAGAATAAAAGGCTATCATTAACAATTTCAGATGTAGTTTTTTACACGGACTCATCATCAGGAAACCCTACACCGGTTCCTTCTTCAACTTCAAGACTTCTGAAAATAGCACGGGTTCTCCAGACACGGATGTTAACCTATCGCTTGTTCAGATTCTTCAACTTCTGAAAATAGATACGGATGTCAACCTATCGCTTGTTCAGATTCTTCAAGACTTCTGAAAACAGTTTACGGATTCTCCAAACACGGATGTTAACCTATCGCTTGTTCAGATTCAAGACCGCTGAAAACAGTTTACGGGTTCTCCAAATACGGATGTTAACCTATCGCTTGTTCAGATTCAAGACTTTTGAAAATAGTTTACAGATTCTCCAAACATGGATGTCAATCTATATCTTATCCAGACCCCCAGTTCAGAGATATTCCAAAACATGGATACCTTTCTGATACTCACCCACTCATCAACGACATACAGTTCAACAAACATTTCCAGATGGCATCTCTAAGCCCATCCTCCAACCAGCAATTTCCAGATGGCATCTCTAAGCCCATCCCCCCGTCACATCTCCAGATGGCATCTTTAAGCCCATCACCAAATGGCATCTTTAATCCCATTCCCTCAATCACATCACCGAGTGCAAATTTTTTGGGCACTCTAGTGTCCAATCTCCTTTTACCTTCAAGTCGCGAACGGCAAACTTGCCAATCTAACTCTTTAGGTTCAAGAAGATTGAACAGGGGAAACTGTTGTACCCCAAAATTTGCCCTCCTCTTTTTCACAAGAAATCACAGCCTCGGGCTTTTCCTGATTTTTCAGATTAGCTCAAGAATCGATCAAACATACTTTTCTTATCAGTCAGACAAAATTAGGGTTTCTTTTGATTTGTTTGAATTTGGCTCAGGTTTTCATCAGGCGGACGTTTCTTTGACGATAAATCAAGAACTAGGGTTTGCGCGCGCATTTTCAGAAGGAATTGATTCTGCAGTTCTTTTCAATTGGCTCTGGGACATGGGTTGAGACTTCTGATTGAAGGTTTGAAGTTTAAGTTTGATCAGTGAGAAAAAGGACATGTGGATGTTTGTTTGATTAACTGTGCAATGCTTTTGATTATTCGGAACGTCGGACGTTTATTGGTTATTTATCATTTCTAAGTTAAAATTATTGGATATTTTCCAGTTATTATAATTCAAGAAATATAAATAATTAAATAAACAATTGAAGAGGAATTAAAAGAGAAATCTGACAAAAAAAAAGATTTGTTTATTCATTTTGAATTGTTTGTTACAGATATTATTTGAATACTGTAAATTCATTTACAGTTATTTACATTAATATTATTACAAATAATTAAAATGAAATAAAGTTATATCCTAAATGTCTTGAAATCTTCATCTTCTAATTACATCCTTTGCTCAACTGATTTTTACCTGCAAAAAGAAAAGGAAGAAGTCAAATGCAGATGAATTAAAAAAAAAGCAGACAGATATTTAAAGCTCATCATTAAAAGTGATTGGCCGGAATCATTTTGTTCACCCTCTCTGCAAATCACAAGAGAACTCTTGGTTCACAAAGAGGGATAGAAAATTATCTTGCAAGCATTGGAATTAATTAAATGTACAAGGCTGCATAGTTTCAAATTGCAAAGTGTCAACAAAAATGTCAAAATACACAAAGCTACTGAATATGCCAAATACAAAGCTGCATAGTTCAAAATTCCAAACTAAGTCACAAATTGCAAACTGAAAAATGCCTAACCAAGTCCAATGTCAACTAAACTGTCCAAAAGCTGTCCAAAGAAGATATAGAAAGATATCAAAAGCCAAAAGATGTCAACAAGTACACAAAAGGCAGAAAATCTGAGATATGCAGAGCAAAACCACAATGCAAGCAACATTTCAAATTTACATCATTTTCCAGGCCACACTTTTTCAGAGTAAGTACAGTCTAAAGCAATAAACAATGCTTTTTCTGATAGAGAGAGAAAGAGAGTAAAAGAAGTAAGAGGCTTACAGTACAGCAGGCTTAAGGACAAGGATAAAACAAAGAGTTATCAGAACAAGAAAGGGAGGGCAGAACAATACATAGAAAATATATCACAAAAGCATGTCAACCTGCATAAACAAGCCAAAAATCCTGTAAACACAAAAACGAGAACAGACAGCCTGCCTACAAACATCAAACCAGTTCACACAAAACTGTAACATCCTGCCTTCCAACTTACAGCAACACAAGCCTAGTAAGCAACTCAAAACTACAGCATTCAAGCGAACCTTTCAAAACTGTGTTAAGAACACAAAGCCTTGAAGAAAACCTGCCTTAAAACCTGTTCAAGCCTTCAAACTAACTCAGTATCAAAAGCTTCACAAACCTGCATATTACATCAAGCCATACAAGCCTGAAGCCTAAACCTTAAGTTTTCAAAAGCCAGCATATCACAACAAAGCCTGTAAACATCAAGCCTAAAAGGAAACCTGCATAAATCTCAAATACAAGCCTTAAAGCCTGTAACCTCAAGCCCTGTACAACCTAAGAAAAAAACTTGTTACAACTTCAATCCAACAAAACATACAAAAACCAGAAAAAGCCTTGAAGCACCCAACCAGAAGCCTGTATCACACTCAATCTTTGTTCAAAATCCAATCCATCCAAATATCCAAATAACAAAAATGAGTGCCTCAGAACTAGGTTCATCATAGGCGAAGCTAGCTCAGTCCAAAAGAGAGAAAGAGAATCAGAATAAGGCAAGCATTCAAGCAGCCAGAAGTGAAACAACAAGCAATTCAGATTCGAAATCATCATCATTATCAAAGAACACAAAGGTTCATCATCAAGAAACCAAGCATACAGTCATCAAATCAAAACATTCAAACCAACAAAACCCTCGGAATGACTTCATCATAGGGTTAACACATCAAAGAACTCAGAATCAACATCAACATTTCAACAAATATCTCAGAGGCAAGCAGTAAGAAGATGCAGAAGTGAAAAACTAGGGTTTTTTAGTGTTCATCATAAAACCACAAAAGCTAAAAGATACTGAATACCAGAACAAGCTCACAGCATCACGCGTTCCCTGCCTTGGCCGCCCTAGGACGCCTCCCGTCCACTTCCAGAACCTCCGTCTCCAAAACCCCAAAGGTAGTAATTCCTCCCTTTTTTTCCTTTTTAAAACACCTCACAGAAAATAACAATAATCAAAGATCAAAATACTTATAACTAATAACATGCACGAACTGAAACCCTAAAATATGAACAGAGAGATTAATACCTTGTTGTCACCGCCTGGAGCAACCATGTGGAGAGAGGGGAAATGGAAGTAGCATCCTAGTAGCCCGGCATGGAGAGAACGCTCAATGGCCTTCGTTGAGAACGATAAAGACGAAGACAAGAAGAAGATGAACGGTGCCGCTCTAGCCTCTGTAACCCTTTCTGAAACAAAACATTGAAAACCCTAAAACAATTGTCAAAATCGTTTGGGCCTCTGCCCCATTAACATGCCTAAGCCCAACTGATTCAGGCGCCTTACACCCCCCCCCCCTTTTTGATTCTCCTTCAAACTTTGTTTTGGGCCAAGAACAACTCTAAGGCCCATTCAACTTTTTTCTTATTTTTCTTCTTATACTCATAAATCAATCTTTTTTTATTTTATTTTATCACTTTATTTCTTTTTAAGTAAAATATTACATTGACTTTTTATAAAAAATTTCTTAAATATTTATTTTTATATTATTACAATAAAAAATACATAAGAATAGAATTTTGAGTTAAATAATCTTTTTGTACATAAAAATATTAACTAAAATGCATAAACATTAATTTTCTTACACTTAAAACATTTTTCTTTTCTTTTCTTTAAAACTTTTGTTTATATATAACATTAACAAAAAATACAAAAAGAATAAAATACTTAATAAATATATTAGGTTAATATTTGCATCATTTGTAAATAATCATGTGCATCTTACATACTTTTATTTCTCTTTGATTCTTATACATTGCTATACTTTACATTGAGAATGCGATTCAATTTGGTTATAAATATTATTTGGACACTACTATTCCGACAAGTCTCATCCCCCATTTGTAAATATTTGTACCCCCATCCCCGGATACTTATTTGTAATAGTTTAGGACTTTAAATTCCCGCAATTTATCGCTTTCAATTATACCATGTTTAGACTTAGGGTTTGTATGCCAATAAAATCAACCGCTAGATAACCTAACACAAGATAAATGCATGAAAATCAATACACCAATCACACTTGCACCCATAAGGTAATCCCGCTTGTTGCTTCCAAAAATGGGCCATGCTTGCATGTTAAGTTTCTTTGGCAAAACAAAAACAAATCAAATGATCATAGTCCCTCGATGACGCTTTCGAAGTTGCCTAAACGAAATGATCATATTCCCTTAAAGGAAAATTGCCAAAGACACTTGGCACCATTGCATTCATGGTCTATACGATGACCCGCGCCCGTCCCGTTAACATCCTAACACCAGATTGCCCACCAAATACAATGGTGGAACAATACTGTTAAAAGGGTTAAAACATAGGAAAGATCTTTGAGTAAATTTAGGGGTAGACAACTCTTAGTTACTTGATCAAACTTGAAAAATGCACTTGCCTACTTTCAAAACACACTCCACAACACAACTTTCAAAAACATTGAAACATCTTTTCAAAAAGACACACACCTTTGTAAAACATTCGAGTAAAGAATTGTTACAACAGTTGCCTAGACAAGGCATCTTTTTCAAAACATTTTCAAAACCACACACACAAAGCACCATTTCAAACAATTGAAAAGCAAAGGCAAGTGATCTAAAACGAGTAACTAAGAGCCCATGGATAACCATGGATGAAAAGGGTGCTAGCACCTTCCCTTTTCATAATCTACCCCCCGAACCCACGAAAACATCTCAAATGTATTTCCTGTGCTTTTTGACCTTTCCTTAGGATAAATAAAAAGTCGGTGGCGACTCTTGCTAAACTGAACAAGTGCGAATACAAACGCAAAACCTTAAGTCTGTTCTCCCACCGTATCACAGCCACATTTCACAAAATAAACAAGTCAAGCACAACAACAAGCAATAAATAACATAAAAGGAAAAATAAAGGCATTTACAATAGCCGATCATACAGTTAGACGTTATCCAAATGATTACAAATGTACGGGAACGCGGGCCCAAACGAAAGAAAAGTTTACAAAACAAAATATATGGGTACACAAGCCACTAGTCCAAGTTAAAACAAAAGCGGGTGCGCATACCCGAAAACTTAATCTCAAATCTCATCATCGCTGTCACCCCCCCCCTCCCCCCCGCCGGGATTGTCATCGGGGGGATAAAAAATTCCCAACAACCACCTGGTTAAACGGCCCCGCACCTTCGACCACCAACTCAACCCCTGAGTTAAGGATCTTGAGCTGCTCCATGGACGTGTTGAAGCCATAGCTAAAAGTATCCACGATGTCTTGTTCGAGCACATGACTCTGCATGATCAAATCTTTCCTAGTCATGAGGGATCTCCTTGTGTCAGTCTCTTCATTGGCAGGCACCACAATCCCCTCTAACTCCTTTACTCGGGCGACCAGTCACTCGTTCTCCTTAGTCGCGACCTCCATTTAAGGCGTAGCTCATTCAGATCTTTAAGGATCTAGACATGCGCTTTGTACTCTGTCTTGTGGTTGAGGATATTACCCTTCAAATTTTCATTTATTCCTTTCAGATTTTGAATTTGGGCATAAGCCTTGTAAAGAGTGATCTGAGAGCCCGCAACCTAATCGTTCAGTGTCAAAGAAGTTTCAAGGACCTTCATCACTGCGGCCATGTTGTTCGACAGGTTCTTCCGTCGAGTTTCTTTATCCTAAGATAAGATGGATCCCCTATCCTTCTCATGAAGACCTAAAGAACTCTCCCCGCTGAAAATACCGCGGTTGAGATGACAGGGAGGCAACAGAAAAACTACCCCGGAACCCTTATCACCTTCGACATGTGCTACATGCTCGGGATCCTCAACACTGCGGCCATGTTGTGATGGATATTAGATTTTCTGTTTTTTAGGTGGGGTTGGGATGTTATTATAAAGTAAATGGCCTGATACACAGGCCAAAGTTATAAACATTTAGGAACACATAGGACTAGAGTAGATATTTATGATGTATGGGGATGTAGGCCCCAACTATGCATCATGAAGTACCATACAGAGACAAGGTTAATTTGGGGGCATTATCGTCTTACGTACCTCCATTATAATGATATGTTTCCACGTGGAGTCCAGACTCTGTGAGCCTTTTGACCTTACCTTGACCAGGTTTCACCCATGAGATGGGGAGGGAATTGATCTTTATAGGTACTGAGCTTCATGATATTTGGTTATATTGTGTTCTGAAAGTGGTGCCAGACCTTTGATCCTGATATATTCAGCCCGTTTAAAGATTATACAACATTTTGTTAGAAGGATTGAATAATTGTTATCCATGTTATGCTGAACTTTTGAACCTATGGTGTTTCATGTCATTACACCAATCATCACATAAAGTTCATTTTTCTTATCATTGCATCATCATGCATCTCATTCATTTCAACCCAGAGAATCATTACAATCCTGGCTTCTTATCCATAATCTCAAGACCGCAAGACTGACTTCCCGACATATTCATTATCTTGGAAGAAGATATGGATGAGATGAGTACACAGATGGAGACCCGGATGGGTCAATTAATGGAAGTTATTTAGAACATCTCCCATGGACAAGAAGAGTTGAGATAGGCTATTCAGAGGCCCGCTGCTACTATTGTTGATCATGTTAACCCACCAGGTGTTAACCTTACTCCAGAGGAGGTTCCTTTGAATCATAATGTCAGAAACACTGTTTAGATTCTTGTCATTGGAACTCCACACCATGAGGACATTTCTGATGTGTCATTTGATACCTTCAAGTTCCTGATTGATGAGACTGAGTCTGAGAAAAGGTTCCTCCTCTTAGAGGAGAAGGTGAAAGCTATTGGGGGTTGTAATTCCCTTGGTTTAGACGTTGCTAGTTTGTGCCAGTGCCTGGTATCAAGATCCCTGCTAACTTCAAAGTCCCCAACTTTGAGAAGTACAAGGGTGCCACTTTTCTGATGACTCACATCAAGGCATATTGCAATAAGATGGCTCCCTATGCGGGAAATGACAGGCTTCTTATGAACTTCTTTCAGGATAGTCTCAGTGGAGAAACTCTTGAATGGTATACCCAGCTTGAACAGACCCATGTCCAAACTTGGAGAGAAATAGCTGAAGCCTTTCTCATATGTGGTTGTGATAGGAGAATGAATTGAGCACGGTCTCAAGATTGGTAAGATCCATGATGTCACTACTTTTGAAGAAACAAGTGCAGTTTCCGAGGACGAGGAAGAGCTCCTGCTTATCCTCCATTTCATATTCCTAATTAGGTGACAAAATCTACTCCTAATTAGTATGCTCCATAAATATGTGATGCAACTGTCAGCCAAGCACCATTTTAATTTGTTCAACCAAAGCATGTTCCTTATGTTCAACCAGTTCAGTATGCTCCTCAACAGCAAAAATATTGACATAATCGTCGATAATAGGGTAGGAAGAGTGACAAGAAGCCAAAAAGAGTGTTCGACTATCAATTAATCCATTCGCTATCACTCTTAATTGTTTTTCTTTGATTTTTTTTTATATTTAACTCTTGTTAAATAAATCAAAATAACTCTGGAGGAGGGATGATGAACATAATACCCAGGATCTCAAATGGTATGCTTTTGATTAAGACATTGCTGACGATGTACATGTATTGTTTTGAATTCCCAAACACTGGAGATATAAGGGAGACAAAACCTCATCAACCCATTTAATCCTTGAAGTAGTAGTTTACTTTCTATTTATAAAAAACCCTCACACTTAACCTAGGCGTGGATAGTCTTCAGTTAATTTGATCGAGCATTCAAACTTCAAAAAGGAGTGTTGTACCTGACGATCAAACCACACCTTATCCCTCACACATCAAGAGGTCGAGAAAAATCAAAACCAAAATGGTTATTCCTCATCCACCAAGGAATGAGGCAGTCCCAACACTTCAACAAGTCAAAGCGACTAAGGGTCACACGATTTGCTCAAAAAAGAAAAGAATGAGTGGAAAAATAATAAATAAAAAAGCCCGCTAAGTCGAAAACTTGAAAACAACTAACTTAGGTCAAAGTTAGGGCATCCCGCTGGACTTTAAAATAAAAAATAAAAAATATGTCCAAGCAAAAATTTAGGAAAGCAAAAAAGAATTGCAAAATAAAAAATCCTCAGCGAAGAGCAAAGTCGTGTGATCAGACACAAAAAACCAAAGGTTAGTCACTGTCATGTCCAAGAAACCTCAGTGGTTCCTCAACCATCATAAAT
Source organism: Vicia faba (assembly GCA_948472305.1). Taxonomy (NCBI): domain Eukaryota; kingdom Viridiplantae; phylum Streptophyta; class Magnoliopsida; order Fabales; family Fabaceae; genus Vicia; species Vicia faba. The sequence goes on along the minus strand of OX451738.1, from coordinate 208,376,043 downwards.
TCCTCTAGAGAGATGAGTGCTCGTTTCGAGTTAACTGAATGTAGTACAAGAGAGAATCAAGGAGAATGGGTGGATACAAATGAACTTTGAGCCTTAAATCCTTTTTTCTAAAACTGTGAATCAAGCCAAATTACAACCCTTAAATGTCCTAACTTAAGTAGGGGTTATTTCGAAACCACATTGTAACAAGAGTATGATAATCTGACTCCTAGAAGGTTTGCTAAAATAATTTTGAGTTGGCATCACACCATCTTTTACTTCCTTTCATAGAAAAAAATCGATGTTATGACATCTTTTCAATAAAAGTTTTTCAACTTCAAGACAAACATAAGTTGTGCATTAGAATTATCATTCTCATAATAAACATTATTTGCATGTAAACAAGTGCTTAACCTCAAGTGAGCTTGCATAATGAGTATCAGATGAAGATCTTAATCATCCCGAGGGACAAATTGCTTCACATATCTTTTAAAGAGCAAATCATTTTGGAGAATGATCTTAATCTGGGGAAGACCTTCTAATGACTATGTTGAGTAAAAGAAGATCAGTTTGAGAAATGAACATAAGCATCTTGTTTGGAAATCTTGATGATTACACAAGTTTGATCGCTTAGAGGTCTCTGTTGAGCAATGCTATATTAATTTCAGTTGATCACAAGGGACATATTGCTTCAAGTATCAGTTTGTGCATGAAGTAGAGAAGCATGGTTGTGTACTGGCCTACTTCAAACTTGATCTTGTTGAGAAGTATGGTTGTTAAGTAACCTACTTTCAAGACGAAAGTCAATCATGGATATTGTCTTCAAGACTCCATGAGCCTATCATTCCTCTGTGAGCATGAGGTGAAGAAATAGATTGTCATGACTTTGTTGAGCAGGGGAAAGATATTTCAATGTAGAATTCTGTTAAGAAGATTTCAGTCAATCTGGGGAAGTTATGTCAAGATTTGAAGAATCTCTTAAAGTGACGAGTAATTAGGGGCAGTCACCCAGGTGTGGTCGAAGTCGTCCCCAACATTAGTTATCCAGGGACAATGTTCCGAAGTTTATAACCTTGGGTCAGACCATTCATGATGATATATATCTCAAGAAGCCCTCTCGAGGAAAAGTTCTTCAAGGTCATACAAACTCGGGCAAGGCATTATGCAGGAGCATTCCTCTACTTTAGATTTAATCAGGTTAAGCCCAGACGCAAGCTAAAAAACTTATAAGTTCTAAGAGCATTTCGGGAAGTCAGAATCGTTATACTCAACAGAAGTCAGAATCTTTATCTTTGACAAAAGTTAGGATTGTTATTTTTGTACCCCAAAATTTTCCCTCCCATCTTACTCAACATATATTCATTAAGATACTCAACTTGCTCAAGGATGCCCAAGAGTTGACTAGACAAACTCTCTCCTAAAGCAATGAACCTCCAAGTAGGGTTTCCATTTTCATCAAGATGGGTGAATCACAAAGGCCTCATATCCTCTACATAATCCTAATATGTTCTCAAGACCATTCATGCCAAGTTCCATGCCTTGCACAAGAAGTTTGCCCAGTCAACTGCTCAAATGTTGAAAAATTAACTATACTAGGTCAAAAGTCAATTGGGGCCCACATACAGTGAAACCCCAAGATTTTTGGCCAACCTCAACATTTTAAAGTGATATCCATGATTTGATAAATGGTTGATCATGATTCCCCAAGGAAGGCTCCTTATTCATCAAAACTCAAAAGTGGTTAAATTAGGGTTTCTCAAGAAAATTCAACCAAATTTTGACCAAGCATAACTTTTTTAGAATTTATTAGAAATTTCTAATCCAAGGCTCATTTTGAAGAAAACCCAATTCCCTACAACTCATCTTCAGCCCCCAAGTTCAAGAAATGCACTCATGGAAAGATATGAATTCAAACATTATAGGTCATTCCAAAAAGTCAACAAAAACACCTTTTGGGTCAAAGCTCCTTACATGAACATGGAAGAGAAAATTGAGATGAAACCAAAAATGTTGTTTATGGGACATCCTAAGCTTTCTAAAAAGTTCCAGAACACCCTCTTAGGATCAAAATTGAAGGAGATATGCATTGTCAAAGTTGGCCACTTTTGGAGAATTGTCAAAAGTCAACAATGCCCAAAATTGCATTTTTTGGCAAATGGGCCCAACTTTTTATGCTTATGTATCACTTCCAACATGGCCCACGACCTTTAAGTCCATATTTACATTATTTTATTATTTATATCATTTATTTTTGATATTTTATTAGATAGAATGTAAAATTAAATAAGGTGAATAAAGGGAATAATGTAAGATTTGATTTCAAATCTTTTGTTCATCAAAATAAAGAGCAAGATGTGTTGGCATGGCAAGGAAAATTCGTGGAGAGGGAAAGATTTGATTTGGCCCAAATATGCAAGAAATCATGTTATTGAAAGTCATTACTTTCTCATTGAAAGAAAAGATTTCTTTCAACTTTGTTAACCTAAATTTGATTCATTATATATGTATGCCCACTCAGAAGCACGGGGAGAGGAGGAGACAACCCTAAGCACTCAAACCAAATTGAAAAAATCCCTTAAAATATTGAAAACAAAAAGAACAGGTTCTAGCCTCTTTTAATCCAGCCTAAGCATCCCATTCACACCCAGAGGTTCCCAGGAACATGTACCACCCTTTTATTCAAGCAATCACACGCCAGAACCACCATCCTCGATCATCACCGTTTGGTAAATTTTTGGAAATCTAATCTTTCTTTTTCGTGTTGTTGAATGCTTTAATGCTTTGATTATTACTCAGGACCTTCATTAGGATAAGATGGATGTGTCGTATGGAAGGTTTTGGATCTAAAATACCAGATGCCATTGTTAGGGCATCCATGGCTGTTAGGGCTTGATCTCTAAATATAAGGACTTTCAGACTGATTTAAGGCCAAATTTGAGTTCAGGGCTCGATTTCACATAGGATGGGTCCTTTAACCCTTCATGAATCTTCCATTTTTGCAGGTTTTGACTTTGGTATGGCCCGAGAAGGTAACCGGAGGTTTGACTCCGGCCGCTGACTCCATCACCTACCCGTCTTCCTCCCGTTGGATAATTCAAATTGCGTGCGTCTTTTTTGGTCAAACATATTTATGATTTCGTTTGTTATATAATATTACTTTGTTATGTATATTAATGAATGAGCAGGTTGGTGTAGTGGTGAGGCGCATGGTTGTGAAGCTGGAGGGCCTGGGTTCGATCTCCAGGCCTTGGTTATTATTTTCCATTATGTGTTTTCTGCAAATCATGTGTCGAATATGCCCATAAGTGCATCGCGCATCCTCACTTTTAAACAGTTTGATCATCATTAATCTGGATCAAACGGTACAGATCTAAACGTCCATGATAGATCCTCAAGAAACAGTAACACTAGATTGGGCGCAGAAGCTGGGCTGATCTATCATGGGCCTAAGCAATTCCAATTTCAATACACCCCCTGGATTGCTTATAACATCAGGCCCATCTCTTTAAATTTTCTATTCTTTTTATTTGTTTTTCTCTTAATTTATTAGTTTAATTACTTTCACAATAAAAATCATCTTTTTTAAATTAAATCATAAAATCAGAAAATTACAAAAAAATATTAGGTTTAGTTAATTTTTTTCATAAAATATTTATTTTCATTTAATTAATTAGTTTAACTAGGTTAACTTAAACATTTTTTGTAATTAAAATTTAATAGAAATTAGGTTAACTTAATTACTTTTTTCCTTCCATAATTAAAATCAAATAGAATTAGGTTTTTTTATAATTAAAATTATTTCAACATTGGTTATTTTGTTAAATAAAATTAATTAGTAAATTAGGTTTAACTTGCAAATTGCAACTATTTTTCTCAATAAAAAAATACAAAAATATTTTTTAATTAATTAGATTTCTTAGGCTTCTAATTTGATTCTCGTCTTAACTTTTGCGCATTGTTTTTCCTTATTAAATTAGGTTTACTATTTCGCATTTATCATTTTCCCCGATTTTTAGTTATGTAACCCCCTCCCCAAGGCCTTCTAATAGCTAGGGTTTTAATTTCTCGCACTTTACTTTCTGCGATTATAAACTGCCTAGATGTATGGATAATAGGATTGTATGCGAAAGATAAATCAACAATTAATACAGTAGAAAACCCTAATTGTGCAAAGATAATTAACTGAAAAAACACACTTGCACATGCTCACTCCTAGGGTTTACCTCACTTGGTTGCCTCGGAAATAATGGTAGTTTCCCTCGAACGTAGGGATACCTTAGCAATGACCTGCGATTCAAAGTCGTCATAAAGATCATAGTCCCTACTTGTCCCTCGAGTTGCCTACGAACTGATCTTATGACGATAGTCCTTTCGAAATGCTAAGGTATCTTTACTTGTTGCCTTCAGAGACCATTTCGTCCCTTCGAACGTCCCTTTAAAAATCCAACAACAGAGCTACCTACTCCTTAATAGTAGGATAACACTGTCTAAAGAAAACGAAAACGAATAGAATTTTTTTCGAGTAGGTAGAAAGTCTTAAGTACTTGCTCAAAACAACAAAAACTCTTTCACACAAACACTTGCAAAACAGTTTTCAAAAACAACTTCGTCACACTCTTGAAGACAGATACAAAGGTTACCACGAAGTTAAACAAAAACTTTTCAAAGCACACAAACAGACAAAAGCAATTTAAAAATGAGCAAGTACCTAAGAGCCCGTGGAAAACCACGGATAGAAAGGGTGCTAACACCTTCCCTTTTTATAATCTACCCCCCGTACTCAGAAAACTCTCAAAAAAGGTTTTTCTTTTCTTTTTCCTTTTCCTTATTGGATAAAAGAAAAGTCAGTGGCGACTCTTGCTTACCGCGACATTTGCGAATAAAAAATGCAAACCAGTATTAACAGTCGGTTCTGCCACCGTATCACAGAACTAACGACTCTGCTAGGGATATAAAAGTAGGGTTTACCTTAGGATCTAGGTCATTTTAATTGCTTTCTTATTTGCTTTGCCTGCTTTATCTGTAAAGGTTTTGCTTGGGTATTATTGAAGATCCTACACCCGGATCTGGGAACACTCTTTAGGTAAATAACAATAGATCGTGGAGACTATACGGCGTAGACCGATATGGTTTAAGCGATGGCCGTGTTGGTGTGACACTTTGGTTGGTACCAGTATCCTTCGTGTGGAAACGAGGAGAATACGGGGCTGCCGCATGGTGTCGTGAAGCACTAACGAAATTTAGAACCTTAACTGAACAAACTTAGCCATTAGAAAGTAGTGAGATAGCCAGCCTCGGTATAAAGTTCGGGATTGGTTGATACTCGATGCTACACTCATTGAGGTCATACTTTCGGGATATTTCGGCCACAAGAAAATATTGTCTGAGCTGAAACAACGCTCGATAAAGGATGATCAGTGATATTGAGAATATTTAGAACCCGGTTACTTTTCTAAGACAGGTTTGAAACCAACTAAACTTCAAGAGGGTACTTACCTTTAACCTCATGCAAGCCTTTGAACCTAAGGTCTATTGTGTGCTTTGCTTGTGTGTGATTTACTCTGTTTGAACATAACATCATGCATCATAACATAGTTTTGATTCTCATTACACTAACCATTTCAAGGACCAAGGGAATTTATCTTTGTTCTGTTTTGCTGATCATGGCTTCCGCTCGTAGAAACACTATTCAAATCATCTTTGTGAGAATACCTCCCAAACTCAAGGAGCTAGTATCAAGGGTTCCTGAAACTTCTTTATTCATTAAGAGACATGGCCGACTTCTCAACCTGGTTAATTCAAGCTTTGATGAAAAGATGATGGATATACTCTTTCAGTTCTTTGATCCCAAGCACCACTGCTTCACCTTTCCAGACTATCAGTTGGTGCCTACCATGGAAGAGTTCTCTCAGTTATTGAATATACCCATTCTTGACCAGGTGCCTTTCACGGGTTTAGAAGAAGTTCCTAAGCCAGAAGTCATTGCCTTAGCTTTGCATCTAAAACGGGCCGACGTGGTATCCAATTGGGAAACAAGAAGCGGAGTCAAGGGTTTTCTAGTCAAGTTCTTAATAGATAAAGCCCAGCTATTTTGGGATGATTTGGACTTTCGGGCTTTTGAGGAGATCTTGGCCCTTCTAATCTATGGGTTAGTACTATTCCCTAATCTAGACTTGCTCATAGATGTGAATGCTATCAAGATCTTCCTCTCTCGCAACCCCGTGCCTACTTTGCTCGGAGATATCTTGCACGCTCTCCATACTCGTACCATGAAGAGAAGAGGGGTTCTTATGTGTTGCATGTCGTTGCTGTCAAGGTGGTTTATTTCTCACCTCCCTAAGTCAGTATTGAAGAATGAAGAAGGTTTGGTTTGGTCGCAAAGAATAATGTCACTTTCTCACACGGATATTCTCTGGTATTTCTGAGTTGTGGGAGATATTGCTATTATTGAGCATTGTGGGGAGTTCCCTAATGTCCCACTACTTGGCGTTAGGGGAGGCATAACTTACAATCTTTGTTTGGCTCTGCGACAATTTGGTTACGCTCGAAGGGACGGTCCTCATGATTTACTTATCCCGCGAATTGTATTTAACTATGAGGATGATGTTCAAGGGCATGATAAACAAATATGACGCCAAGACTTTGAGGCTGAAGAATTCCATTCCTATGGAACCTTATCTCCAATGGGTACGAGCTCGCGCTCAGAAACTTATGATGCCCTATATAACCGTCTTACCAGTGATTGTGGAGCCCATTACTTAAGGGGACATTCCCTATACAGTTCTTCATCCTGATATGCCCACTGATCTTGAAGAACTACAGAGCTCCTGGATTAAGTTGAAGAAAGAGCGGGATAATTATAGGGACCAGTTCTATGCCCAGGAGAGGAAGGTTTAAGAGCTCACAAAGCAGCTTCATGAGGAAAGAAGCCTTAATGTCTATCTCGGCACGAAGAGTAAACACCCGTGGGAAACTTGATTTTTTTTCTTTTTAGTTTTTAGAATTTTTAATTGTAATGCCTAAAAGACAATTGTATTTTGAATTCTACTAATAAAATATTTATTTCGTTTTGGTTCGCAAATTTAAATTTCTCAAAGTCCTTGAAATCATTGCATACACATCCCATCCATAGCATTCCATATAAAGGTACCATTACAGACTTCTCATCTTCTTTGCTGTTTATTTCAGCAAAAATTTCTTCTGAACAAAGCATCAAAGATCTTCAGGCACAAAATGCCTAGTTTCGACAGATGTTCAATACTCTGGCTAAAGGGCAGGAGGACCTGAAAGCCCTCATCCTGAAGGAGAAGAAGAAAAAGAAGAAGGTCTCTGGTATTCTGAATATGGGTAGAAGGTTCAGGGGACCGTTAAAGCAACCAGTCGATTTTACCTTTTCATCCAAAGAAGGGGAGAACCAAGAAAGGGAGACAAGGGAGAAGGACCCTAGTCCTGAAGTTTCTGACAATGATACAGACTACAATGATGAGCAGTATCCTCCCACTGAGGATAAATACAAGAAGTTGGAAGATCGTTTGAGTGCTATGGAAGTCCAGAGGATACATGGGTTGGATTTCGAAGAACTGGGATTGGTGTCGGGAGTGGTCATCCAAGAGAAATTTAAGGCTCTAGTTTTTGAAAAGAATGATGGGGTGTCTTGACCAAAGATCCATCTTCTTTCCTATGTAAGGAATATCCAGCCCCACACTGCTGATAGAAACTTGTGGGTTCACTTCTTTCAAGACAGTTTGTCAGGGACTCAGCTTGAATGGTTCTACCAACTGGAGAGGACCAATGGCCCAAACTAGGAGGATCTGGTTGCTGCTTTTTATAACCAGTATCAATACAACGCCGACCTTGCCCCCACTCGTACTCAACTCCAGAGTATGTCCATGGGTGCAGGTGAAGGCTTTAAGGACTACGCGCAGAAGTGGAGAAACTTGGATGGAAGAGTCCAACCCCCTTTATCTGACCGGAAGTTGGTTGCCATTCTTTAATCATTTGATTGGCAGCTCATCAGTTGGTTTCACCGAGCTGATATTAACTAGAGAAAAGGTAGAAGTTGGGATTCGAAGCGGTAAAATACATAAAGACACCTCCTCGAGTTCAGTAAAGAAGACTTTCACTAGTAAGAAGGAGGTCAATGCCATCTATAGCTCGAGAGGTCAAGGCAGAGCTGAGCACCACCCGACAGTAAGTGATGTAATAATAATACCTAGGCATGCGGCGGCTCCACAATGCAACAATCAACAAAGGGTAGAAAGACCACAAAGGCAGTTTACCCAGATTAACATAACATTGACAGAGGTTCTACCCCATCAGCTGAGATCCAACTTGGAAACCTTGAAAGAGGCTCCCAAGAATCCTAATACCACGTCTCCTTGGTACAATCCAAATGCTCGGTGTGCCTACCATTCTGAGAGTCCTGGCCACGATACAAATGATTGTTGGGCTCTGAGAAACAAGGTACAAGATATGATTGAAGCCAAGGAGATTGAGTTCGATGCTCTGGAGAAACCCAATGTCATAACTGATCCCATGCCTAAGCACAATCGAGGAGTTAATGTTGTTGATACCGATCTATTTGTGACCTCATTTGATGAATTTTGTACTCCTCTTATGACTGTTAAGAAGAATTTGTTGTTAGCCGGTTTATTTTTGGGTTGTGGTGAAGGTTGTCACGTTTGTTCATCTCTGCATTCTGGTTTCCATTTGCTGAAAATAGGTATCCAGTGCCTGATGGACAGCAGAGAAATTTTGTTCGAGAAAACTCTGATCCCAACTGTTCCATGTGAAGATATTGCCATTATAACCATTTCTGCCAATCCTTCCAAGGTCTCCTCGAGAAGACCTTTTAGTATTACACCCGCTCCAAGAGTTGCTCCGTTAATAATCACCTTTCCGGGTCCTGTCCCGTACGCCTCGGACAAAGTTGTCCCTTGGCATTATGGCGCCGATGTTTACTATCATGGCGTTAAACAAGATTTGAAGAATGAAGAGGCCAATCCCGATGTCAGTAACATTGTCGGGACCAGTAAGATTACCAGAAGTGGAAGGGTTTTCTCTCCCGAGATTTCCCCGAGGACTGTCAATAAACCTATTGTTATTTCACCTGCTATTCCTACCAGTACTTCAACTACTACTCGTGTTCTTACTCCAATTGTCACTCCTGCCATCGAGTCATTTGGGACCCGAGGCAAAGAAGTTATAGGTGAGCCTGCCCTGACGGAGGCACCTAGAAAGATTGTCGTAGAAGCCTATAAGAAAGAGATAGAGGAAATATTAAAAATAATTAAAAAGAGCGACTACAATATGGTCGAGCAGTTGGGGTAGACCCCCTCGAAGATATCCATGTTATCTTTATTGTTGTGTTCCGAGGCCCACGTGAAGGCTTTGATCACATTCCTCAAGACTGCGCATGTGCCGCAAGAGACCTCGGCTGATCAATTCAAAGACTGTGTAGCCAGCTTGACTGTTGACAATGGGCTGGGTTTTTTAGATGCCGACTTGACACCGAAAAGGAGGAAGCATAATGATGCTCTGCATGTCTCGATTGAATGCAGGGGCACCACTATGGCTCATGTGCTGGTGGATACTGGGTCTTCACTGAATGTCCTGCCGAAGAAGGCTCTCGATCGACTAGATTGTGAGGGCTTGACCTTAAAGCTTAGTAACATTGTGGTAAGGGCTTTTGACGGGTCGAAGAGAATGGTGTATGGGGAGGTGGACATCCTTGTCAAGGTAGGCTCTCAAACCTTTGAGTCCACCTTCTATGTGATGGACATCAGGCCATCATACTCTTGTTTGTTGGGTCGTCCTTGGATCCACGAAGCTGGGGCTGTTACTTCTACATTGCACCAAATGCTGAAGTATCCGATGAAGGGGAAGATTGTCACTGTGCATGGCGAAGAGGAGTATATGGTGAGCCACCTGAACTCCTTCATATATGTGGAGATGGAAGGGGAATTCATAGAAACTCCTTGTCAAAACTTTGAAGAGGTTCCCCAAATTTTGGTGTCGACTGAAAATACTATCGGCACCAAACCTCCTCTGAAGATGGCTTCTCTCAAAGACGCCAGAGCAGTTGTTGAAGAAGGTGGGTATACCAACTAGGGGCAACTCCCTGATTTTACTCACAAAATTTAGAAGTTTAGTTTGGGCTTTACTTTAGGAGCTCAAAGGGCTATTCGACGCGCTCTAGCTAGAGGACCTCCCCTACGCATCAGCAATCGGGGAATTAATGCCATTGAAGATAGTGAGGAAGACTCTGACATTGACAGCTGGATCTACCCAACTACCAATGGTGGACCGAGTAATTTGACGGCCAAAGATTTTATACCAGTTTCTTTTATTCTGCAGTAATTGTCTTACTTGTTTCCTAAGATTGTAATAAAAAATTTAAACTCTACAGCCTTGTGTCTTGCCCGAGGCACATTGGCTGTGTGGGAAGAACCTTCAAAAAACTCTCAAACTCTCAATATTCCCAAACACCAAATACACTCTCAAACCCAAAATCTAAAGAAACACAACACTTGTTCCGTTTTTCTCTTTCGAATTTGAAACAATCCCCACACTTTGTTTTTTCTTTCGAATCCAATAGAAAGAACACTACACCTGTTCTTCTCCTTCGAATCCAGGAATAACAAACACCACCCTCACACCTCCTGACCTTCGAATCCAGTCAAATGAACACCACACTTGTTTCTTTCTTTCGAATCTAGGAGCATCTAGTCTAACCACTTGAAGGTCCAACACACGCTCCAACCTCAAGCAAGGTAAGTTGCTATAATTTTTGAACTTTTCATTTCTTGCATAACATGTAAATACAGTTCCTTTTTCGTTTCAAACATGTATATACTATTTCTTTTATTTTTCGTTTCCATCCTTTTAATATGTTTCATGGTTAACAACCTTCTTGGTTTTTTCTCTTTGTATATTTAAACATGCTTTAAAGACTAGCCTGACCCTAAGGTAATGTTTTCATGGCCTTAGGCCATGTTGCCATTCAAAGTCAAATGAAAGAAAACAAGAAACCGGAAGTTAGAAACGAAGCCTCCGGCTACCACGCTAACCTCCAGGTCAAACGAAAGAGGCAATCGAAAGGCACAACATGCTGACCTCCAGGCTCCAATCGAAATTCATGCTTTCACTCTTTTCAAGCTAAATCGAAGTGAGCCAGAAAATGCAGAATTGAAGGGTTTGCTGCCCTAAATCAAAATACCCATTTTTATTGCTTTTGTTTTATTTTTGCCTTTATATTATTCATGCAATTCAATATGGTTGTAATAGTGTAAGATTTGATCTTTATTCATTTTATTACTTTTGTATGATTGCTAGTAAAATAGGGTATGTATGGCAAGATAAGATCAACAAGTAGACCACCCTGATCAAAATACAAAAGTGCATGCAATCAAACACACTTTGCACACGTGCACCTCTAGGGTTAACTCCATTTGTTGCCTTATGAAAAATGGTCATGTTATGCATGTGAGACGTATTAGAAAAAAACAATCAAAAATACAAGATCATAGTCCCTCGATGACGCTTCGAATTTTGCTTTACAAATGATCTTAGTCCATCAAGAGAAATGCTAAGATATCTCACAACATTGCTATCATGACTATACGATGACCCACGCTCGTCCCTTTTACATCCAAAGATAAGGTTTCTTACCAATCAATGGTAAGATAGTAATATCAAAGGAAGAGATAAATGAACAAAAGACTTTTGAGTAAAGTAGAATGTTCCTAGTTGCTTGCTCATCTTCAAAACACAAACACCTTTTCAAATGCACCAATATTTCCATGAAATATTTTCAAAAGTCCAACACTTTGTATACATTCTTATAGAGACTAGAATCATTACAATGTTTGCCTAAATAAAGGCGCTTTTAAAAAATACTTTCAAAACCCACCACAAAGCATACTTTCAAACAAAAGCAATGATCTAGAAAGTAACTAAGAGCCCATAGATAACTATGAATGAAAAGGGTGATAACATCTTCCCTTTTCATAATCTACCCACCGAACTCAAGAAAATAATCTCAAAGGTCTTTCCTATTCTTTTCACCCTTTCCTTTATTTGGATAAATGAAAAGCCAGTGGCGACTCTTGCTATCCACAACAATTGCGATAAAACTCAAAATATCCTAAGTCAGTTCTCCCATTGTGTTACAGAACTGGCGACTCTGCTGGGGATGCTTTAAAAGTGGGGTTAACTTAGGGATAGATCACCTTTACTTGATTTTCTTTGTTTGACTTATTTTCTTTATATTATGGTTCTTTGTTTGGGCTTGTTTTGATCCTCTACCTGGATCTGGGACACCTTTTAGGTAAGTAGCAATAAGTTGTGAAAACTGTGCGGGGTATACCGACATGGTCTAAACAATAGCTATGTTAGTGTGACACATTTGTTGGTACCGATATCCCTTGAGTAGTCAAGGAGAATACGGGGCCGCTGTGTTGTGCCATGAAGCACTAACTGGTCTTAGAACCTTAATTGAACAACTTGGCCATTAGGAAGTAGTGAGGTATCCGGCTTTGGTGCAGTCCGAAATTGGTTGATACTCGATACTACGCTCATTGAGATTAGACTTTCGGGATATTTCGGTCGCCATTAAAGAGGCTTGCGCTGAAACAATGCCCGATGAAGAAATATCAGTGACTTTGAGATCCCCTAGAACCCGATTACTATTACTAGGACAAGTTGAGCAAACTAAACTTCAAGAGGGTACTTACCTATAGACTCCATACAAGCCTAAACCTAAGGACTTGTCTGCTTTGTGTATATGACTATTTGTATATAACAACTTGCTTAATTTGCATATTTGTACATAACATCATACCATAGTATTTTTAATAACCATTTCAATAACCATAAGAAAAGGACAGTCATCTTCGACATGGGAAGAAGGTCCAAGGGGCATGCCCAACTAGCTCAAAAAGAGGATGCTTCTTATGAATAAGAAGACAGTCAAGAAGAGGAAGCTATAAGCATTAGAGATAACATAGCTACTGATGACGAAGATTATTATGAGGACCAGTATCCACCAGCAGATGAAAAATACAAACAACTTGAAGACAGACTAAAAGCTGTGGAGATCCAAGTTGTGCCTGGTTTGGACTTAGGAGACATGGGTTTGGTCTCTGGGGTGATCATCCCACCAAAGTTCAAAATCCCTACCTTCGTCACGTACGATGGGGTCTCTTGTCCTAAGATGCATCTGAAGTCTTATGTCCGCAAGATTCAACCATACACAACTGATCAGAAGCTCTTGATCCATTTCTTCCAAGAGAGCTTAGTTGGGACACAACTTAAGTGGTTCTATTAATTGGAAAGTTCCCACATTCACACTGGGGAAGATCTAGCTGCTTCTTTTTACAAGCAGTACCAATACAATGCTGATCTTGCACCAACTCGTGTGCAGTTGTAGAATATGACCATGCGTTCCAACGAGGGCTTCAAAGAATACGCCCAAAAGTGGAGAGACCTGGCTGGCAGGGTGCAACCACCCTTAACTGACATGGAGCTGATTGACATCTTTATGGTAACTTTGATAGGACCTTTCTTTAGTCACCTAATCAGAAGCTCCTCGGTCGGGTTCACCGAGATTATACTGACTGGCGAAAGGGTCGAAGCTGGCATCAAAAGCGGAGATATCCAAGGATCTACACCCTCTGATACTCAAAAAAATCCATACAATGGGAAGAAAGAGTCATATGTTGTGCATGGTCAAAAGGGTCATAACAAGAATAACCACGACCAACATGTGGGGGCAGTCTTGATCTCTAGTCCTGCATCAGTGCGACAACAACAACAGAGAAATTAGTGAAGGAAAGAAGAGACCAAGAGATAGTTTACCAACATCAACATGCCACCGTCACAAGAATTACAACACATGTTGAGGATGAATCTAATCACATTAATAGGACATCATCCAAACCCCAAAACTTCTTCCCCTAACTACAATCCTGATGCAATGTGTGCTTATCATTCAGGCAGCCTCGGGCATGATACTAACTATGTTGGGCGCTGAAATACAAGATTCAAAATATGATTGACTCTAAGGTGATTAAGTTCAGTCCTCCTGAAACTCCAAATGTGATCACTGCCCCCATGCCAAATCATTGAGCGTTCTAGTTCATTTTGAATTTTCAATTGTAATTTCTTTTGTTGTTCAAACACTTATCTATTAATGTTAAACTATATTTCATTATGCATTGCATATGTTTGTCTTGAATTCATCCATTCGTTTTCACTATATTTAAACTATGCTTTTTACTCTCTTTATGACATTCAACTCTTGCTAAAAGTTATAAGCCTTTAGAAGGAGGATGACGAAAACAATGCCATATTCTCATACAAGTATGCTTTTGAATAGACCTTGCCGACGATGTACATGCGTTCTTTCAATTCCCAAATAGTTAAGTTATAAGGAATATAATCTCTAGTCAACCCCTTTGAGCCAAAGAAGTAGGAGTTTTCCTTTTCACACAAATTGAAACCTTTCATCAAACCTGGGGTAGGGTAGTCTCTCAGTTAATTCAAATGCGCGTCGAGTCACAAAATTTCACTTCGTATACAATGAATGACATCAAAAACATTCCTCTGGAATCAAAAGACGGTGATGGTTACCTACCAAAATAGGCAGTCATTATCTCTCAAAAGAAAAGCCCACTAAGTCCAAAGCTACGAAGTAGACTTAAGAAAAACTAGGGCATCCCACTGACTGTAATCTCAAAAAACAAGAACAATAAGGCAAAATCAGGGATAATAAATCAAAAAGAGGTCACTACAAATCCTCAACAACATGGAAAATATGGAAAAAATGAGTGCCTTCCAACAAACTTAACTTGTATGAACCATCACTAAGACGTCATTTCAGACTCAATTAGAGTTCAAACGCATAATTAACTGAGTTTAGGACTGAAGAACATCACGAAGAATGGGCGGATACATATACACTTTGAGCCTTATCTTTTGTTTCTTAAACCGTGAACCAAGCCACGCTACAACCCCTTCAAAAGTCCTAATTGAAGCATAGGTTAGTTTGAAAGCATACTGTTACAAAAGGTATCCTGACTCTTGTAAGGCTTACTCTAAATCCTGAGTTGAATTCATATTCTTATAAAAATTCTTTTATCTGCTAAAAACACATTGTCAAAACTTCAAGACAAGCATAAACTTTGCATCATTTGAATACTGGTGTTTTCATATAGCTATTTGTTTGACAACAGAGAAATTCACACAACGTATATCCAGCGAACAAAAACTCTCTCAATGAACAAAATCACTTCAAGTAGGAAGACACTTCCAATAACAGATCTCCATAAGCAAGGAGGCATGACGTGTCACTATCCAAACACATATGGGGCAGTTCTATCAAGATTCCAAGAAATCTCTCAAGAAATGCTGAATATACCAGGGCCAGGTCTGTATCTGAATCACTTGGAGCATTAAAAGTGAATTCCAACAAAAGGTTACGTACAGTCAGGCAAACATTTCCTGGTAGTGCCACAAATACTTGCTACTAGGGGGAGTGACAAGTTTCCCTAAAGTCCTTTTCATAGGATGATCCCCCAGTCAAGTCCCTATAAAGTTGGATCCAGACAACTCCCAGCCAAAGTTTCAATCTCTCGACAACCCTATCCCCAGCTGAGTTGATCTTAAAAGAAGAAGCCTTGTGGATTTCTTAAGAAAAGATTTCATCTTGCCAACAAGTCATCAAATGTTCTTTTCAACAGGTTTTATTCCCCGAGAAACCAATACACCCTCCAACGGAAACATTTCTATTCAAACAATTTTAGGTTACTATAAAGCCTGAACTCGACCAGATAATAGTCTAACCTCTCGAGATATTGTAAAGCCTTAACCTGACTAGGCAATGGCTTAACTTCTTTCCCCATTAGAGTTTGCCTATATCCTCAGCAAGTTACTGTGAAGCCTGGGCCCGACCAGATAACAGTTCAACTTCATCCTTTCGAAAAAGTTACTGTGAAGCCTGGACCCGACCAGATATCAGTTCAACTTCATCGTGTTAAGCAAGTTACTATGAAGCCTGGAACCGACCAGATATCGGTTCAACTTCATCCTATTAAGCAAGTTATTGTGAAGCCTGAACCCGGCCAGATATCAATTCAACATCATCCATTCAAGCAAGTTAATGTGAAGCCTGGAATCCGACCAAATAACAATTAAACTTCATTCTTTCAAGCAAGTTACTGTAAAGCCTGGACCCAACCAGATATCAGTTCAACTTCATCCTTTCAAGCAAGTTACTTTGAAGCCTGGACCCGACCAGATATTAGTTTAACTTCATCTTTTCAAGCAAGTTACTGTGAAGCCTGGACCCGACTAGATATCAGTTCAACTCCATCCTTTCAAGCAAGTTACTGTGAAGCTTGGACCCGACCAAATATCAGTTCAAATTCATCCTTTTAAGAAAGTTACTATGAAGGCTGGACCCGAACAGATATCAGTTCAACTTCATTCATTCAAGCAAGTTACTATGAAGCCTGAAATCCGACCAGATATCAGTTCAACTTCATTCATTCAAGCAAGTTAGTGTAAAGTCTGGAACCCAACCAAATATCAGTTCAACTTCACCCTTTCAAGTATAGTTATTGTGAAGCCTGGAGTTCGACCAGATAACAATTAACTTCATCCACCTCATAAATATGCTTTGAAGCCGGGAATCTGACCAGATAGCATTTTAAAGTTGGTAAGTTGCTGCGAAGCCTGGAATCCGACCAGATAACAGTTTAAGTTCACTCTCCCAAGTAATTTCCTGTGAAGCCTGGAATCCGACCAGATAACAGTTAATTTAATCTTCCCCAGTAAGTCGCTGCAAAGCCTGGAATAAGACCAGATTACAGTTAACTTCATTATCCTCAACAATTTGCTGCCAAGCCTAGATTTCCACCAGATAACAGCTAACTTTTGATTCTCTCCAGTCAGGAATGACTCCCCAGTACAACAACTAGTAGCTAAGACTCCTAAACTCTTTTCCCCAAGCAGAGATCAACACTTTCCATAGAGTCTTCTTAAAACAAGCTAATATTCCCCAACAGAGTTTCTCCTTAAACAACAGAATAGGAATTCCCAACAGAAACATTCTAAACAAAGTTTAAGATACATCTATTCTCCAATAATAGTCAGGGATTCAGTCTCCCAAGATTCCCCAGCATGTCGTCAAGAATTTATTTTCCTAGACAAAGACACACTGCAATAAACGCATCACATTTATACACTATATAACATACATGATATATGCATACAATACAACCTCATTTTTAAGAAAATCATTACATAATGCATTTCATACATCATGACATTGCATACAACTAACCCTTTACCTTTTCAGGAAAGATCAGTTGACTAATAATTATCATCAACAATTTTTCAACAGGTCAAAGACTAGTTCCTGAAGCAAGACAAAGCAACTACCTACGTGACCAGATACAGCCTCACACGGGCTCATCATGAAGTAATCTTACACGGGTTCCTTATGACTTCCAAATACAGCTTCACACGGGCTCATCATGAAGCAATCTTACACGGGTTCCTTATGACTTCCATATGCAGTTTTACACAGACTCATCCTGAGGCAACCTTACCCAGGTTCCTTCTCACAATCTCCAGATGCAGTTTTACACGGACTCATCTTGAGGCAAACCTACCCAGGTTCCTTCTCACAATCTCCAGATGCAGTTTTACACGGACTCATCCTGAGGCAACCCTACCCAGGTTCCTTCTCACAATTTCCAGATGCAGTTTTGCACGGACTCATCCCAAGGTAACCCTACCCAGGTTCCTTCTCACAATTTCCAGATGTAGTTTTACACTGACTCATCCTGAGGCAACCCTACCCAAGTTCCTTCTCACAATTTCCAGATGCAGTTTTACACGAACTCATCCGGAGGCAACCCTACCCAGGTTCCTTCTCACAATTTCCAGATGCAATTTTACACGGACTCATCCTGAAGCAATCCTACCCATGTTCCTTCTCATCTTCAGATGAAGTTTTACATAGACTCATCATGAAGCAACCCTACCCAGGTTCCTTCTCATACATTTCCAGATGAAGTTTCACATGGATTCATCCTGAAGTATCCCTACCCAGGCTCATCATAAAGTAATCTTACACAGATTCCTACTAATACATTTCCAGACATGGCTTAACACGGGTCCGTTCCAGCATATCATTTAGAGTTAAATCAACCAAAGATTTATTTTGACACTCCTCTTAGTCATAGTCAAGTTTAGACTTGGTCTAATTTCTATCAACAATCACCTTTGGATGGCATCTATAAGCCCATTCCCTACACGATCAACCACCACATATTCGAGCGCAAATTTCTGGGCACTCTAGTGTTCAATCATCTTCTACCTTCAAGCTACAAACAACAACGTGCCATACTTGCTCTTCAGGTTTAAGAAGATTGAAAAAAGGGCAGCTGTTGTACCATAAAATTTGCACTCTCTTTTCTCAAGACATTGTATCACAAGGATTTTCAAAAGCTCAAAATTTGCGCAAGTACAAAATAGACAAAAAAGGGCAAAGCAAAAAAATTGATTTTTTCTAGACAAAGTTGAAGAAAAACAAGCTTGCTTCAATTCATACTAGTTTCGATTGGGCATCTAGGCTTTCTTAGGGCAAGTTTGATTCATCCTTCGATTTGGAATTTGGGCCTCCTTCGATATAAGCTTTTATTTACATCCTTCGATTGAGCATTTTCCTTCTTTGAACGAGCTTTGGTTCTCACGTTTCGATTGAACATTTGGGCCTCCTTCGATGCAAGCTTTGATTTACATCCTTGGATTGAGCATCTGGCTTGTTTGATCAAGCTTTGGCCCATAAGTTTCATTTGGTCATTTGACCTCCTGCATGTTTGCTTTGATGAACTAAAACAGCTCTTGCATGCAAGCTTCATTTGGAAAATGGCTCCTGCCTGCAAGCTTCGATTGCACCATTAGCCCCTCACCTGTTTGCCTTGGATTCACAAGTTTTCGATTGGATGAATAGCTACCTTCCTGTGACTTTCGATTTCATCTTCATGTTTTCTTCGAATGCGCCTTCATATCACCTTCGAATCCGTATGCAAACCCTTCAATATGCCATAGTGTTGCATTATGACACACAACTTGGTGGCCCAGTCGAAGTCCACATAAGAGATCCATTCGAAGAATATATGTTGGTCCATTCGAAGGACACATAACTAGTGGGAACTGTTGTACCCCAAAATTTTCCCTCCCATATTTATCAAAACATTGCAAGAAAAATCTCCAAGTTGCCCAAGGTTGCTCAAGGATTGGCCAAACAAGCTCTCTCCCAAGGCAGTCTACCCCAAACTAGGGTTTCATCTTATATCAAGATCCTTAAGTCCAAGAGACCCCAAGTTCTCAACAATGTCATAATATGTTCTCAAGATCATCCATGTCAAGTTTCAACCCTTGCGGAGAAAGTTTGCTCAGTCAATTGCTCAAAGGTCCAAAAATCGACTGTGCTAGGGCAAAAGTCAACTGTGACCCACATACAGTCAAAATTCAAGATTTTTTATCAACATTATCATTTTGAAATATATTTAATCATTTGATAAAGGGTTGATCATGATTCATCAAGGATTGCTCATAATTCATCAAGATTCAAAAGTTGCTAAATTAGGGTTTTGTAGGAAAAGTCAACTCAACTTTGACCAAGCATAACTTTCTCATACTTTATGATAAATGACCCATCCAAATCTCATTTTTAAAAGGATGCAATTTCTTACAATCCATCTTCATCTCCCAAGATCAAAATATACACTCACAAGAAGTTATGAATTTGGACATTATAGGTCATTTTTGAAAGTCAGCAAAAACACCTTTTTTGTCAAAGCTTCTAACTTGATCATGGAATGTCAAAATGAGATTCTACCAAAAGGGTTGATTAGAGGATATCTCAATCTTTCTAAAAAGTCCAAGAACACCCCTAAAGAGTCATAATTGAAGAAGTTATGCATTATTGAAGTTGGACTTTTTTGCAAAATTGCCAAAAGTCAACTATCCCCAAAACTTCAAATTTTTCCAAATGGGCCCATTCGTTTTCACTTGTTTTGGGTTGGCATTATTTCCCACGTGCTCTAGCCTTGTCCATGTGTCCATATCATATTTTTATTAATTATTTTGATTTTTATTTGAATTAATTTGAATTAAATCAAAACAAATCAAATAAAATCACAAATATTGAAAACTGTTGTACCCCAAAATTTGCCCTCCCATATTCTTCAAAGTTTTGGCAAGCATCATCTCAATTTGCTCAAGTCTACTCAAGGGTTGCACAGTTCAAACACCCTCCTAAGCGAGTTAAATTAGGGTTTTGGTTCTTGCAAGGAAGTTGAGGTTTTCAAGGGCTCAATCAAGTCCCACATGCCTATAAACATTGTCAAGCATCTACATGCCAAGTTTCAAGGCTCACAAGGTCAAGTTGCACAGTCAAAAACCCTAATTGCTTCACAATCAACTACAGGGGCAAAATGGTCATTTGGCAATCAAAAGTCAAATTTTTTGGTCAACATCTTATTTTGAAGCCACAATCATCATTTGATCAAGTCTTGATCATGATTCCACAAGCATGGCTCAAAAATCATCAAGATGCAAAAGTTTCCATTTTGGGACAACTGAAAAGTCAACTGTAACTTGACCAAGGCATAACTTTTTCATGCTTCATCATAAAAATCCCATCCAATGCTCATTTTGAAGGGGATTACATTTCCTACAACTCATCTTCACATTCCAAGTCCAAGAAATGCTCTCACAAAAACTTATCAATTTCAACATTATAGGTCATTTTCAAAAGTCAACAAAAAGGCATTTTAAGTCAAAGACCATAACTTGAGATTGGTAAATGAAAATGACATGGGACCAAAGGCATTGGTTAGAGGACTTCAAGACCTTTCCAAAATGTCCAAGAACATGTTCATAAGATCAAAATTGAGCAAGATATGCATTGGAGAAGTTGGGAAATTTTTGTGAAATGGCAAAAGTCAACTATCCTTGAAACTTCAATTTTTGACAAAAGGGCCCACTTTCTTCCACTTGATTCAGCCTTGTCATGCCACCCATGTGTCCCATGATTAATTTCAAGATTAAACATTAATTTTTCTATTTTATTTAATTTTTATTGATTTAATTCATTTTAAATCCATAAAATTCAAATAAAATCAAAAAAAAATTAATTCAATAACATCTTTTGATTTGAATGGCTTTCATGTGTCATAATACACCTACCAAATTCGTGCTAGGGCCATTTTGAGCATAAAATTCAAATTTTGCTTCAAAGATGGAATGTTCTTTAATGGTGTTAAGGCAAAATCCCAAACTTAATTGCAATGGATCCCAAGCTCATAATGTGACCTAATTCCTTCATACACACATATGCAAGCCTTGTAAGCCTCATTCACGAAAAAAGCATCCCTAAGACGGCCAAACCAATTCCAAAAAAACTCAAGAAAATTCAAATCTGAATTCCACATTCCAGGCCTTTTCAAGGAGATTTAAAGGTTCAAAAACATTGTTGGGAGTCTCTAGAACGCATAGCAATCACAAAGAAGCCTTGAAACTCCAAGAACGCGCCAGAACAAGTCACACGGTTTGATCATATTTTCATAATCGTCAATCATAATCTATGCATATTTAATGTGAATTTTTGTATGCTTTGCATTGCTCTAACCCTTCTGAAGCTTTTGGTATAAGGCAATTGCATTATGGTGTCCTAAAACAGGAAATGCCATTGTTAAATTTTAGGTTTTCCAAGCTTGAGATTTGGGGATTTGATAACCAGGAAAAATTGAGCTTCATGATGCACATGACCAGATTCGTGAGAGTCATACGAATCTAACCGGACTATCGCGCTTCATTTATATAATCCAGGGGCCTATTCGCTATTTTCTGCCGTTCCATATTGTGGGGGTTAAAAACCCCCGCTAATTGTTTTCTTTTTTACAGGCAAAACGGAGAAGATGGTGAGCTGGCAAGGTGCTAGTGGTCCGTTCAAAAATCAGCGCGCGTTTTGTCCCCAGCATACGCGTTGTTTTTAATATATTATTTTCATTATTTGTTTTAATTACAAATACAGGCACATGGTGTAGTGGCTGCTGCGCTGTCCAAGCACCATTGGAACCTGGGTTCGATTCCCAGGTCCCCCAAACGCTTGTTTCAATTTTTTCTAACATATTCCCATGCAGCATTCCAGAAAAAATCTACCATACATCTCAAGCATCCAGCGTGCCAAGTGTCATCAAGCAGTGATCCAAAGGCCAAAGAAGGGGATGAACACCATGTGCTCAAGTCAAAGCCAGCGTGGATAATCCAAAAGGTCAACAGGGCTTATTCTTAATGGACTCAGATTGTCAACAAAAACCTCCATATCTGGCCCAAACCCCCCATGGGTTTGCATTTTATTTTTGTCTTTTTATTTTTCATTTGCTTTACTTTATTTTTTATTCCTTTTCTTTAATTATTAGCTAAATATTTATTTTTCCATAAAATTCAGAAAAAACCAAAAAAAAAACATTTTTATTATTTATTAACTTATTTTGTAAATAAATTCTAACATTAATTAATTAGTTGTGTAATTAGGACAATTTTAATATTTTTTTAATAAGTAAAATTAATTTAGAATTAGGTCTTTCACTTTCAATTTTTAATTTCCTTTTTTATTTTATTTCCATTAAAAACATAAAAATACAAAAAAATATTTTTTCTTTTAATAAATTAATTAATTAGTAATTAGGCTTTATTTAATTAATTGCAATTACAAAAAAAAGACAAAATTCAATTTTTAATTCTAAAAAGGGTCAAAACCATCATGACGTTCCCGATTCAACCTTTCGCGCGTATTTATCGTTTTAGTTCATTATTTTGTATATGCTCAGGAAATGTAATATTAATTAGAACTTTATCGCTTATTTAAATTCTCGCACTTTATTTTCCAAACGGGTTTGTTTTTTTGGCGATGTATATACCCGCGCCTTGTAATAGCTAGATTTACATTTCTGCAATTTATTTTTCGCGCTCCTAACTGTTAATAATGCCTGCAAGAATGTATGAATAATAAAACCAATTCGTAGCTCACAAATAACATGTTCAAAGATAAACATAAACTGAAATTGAACACACATGCACATGCCACTCTTAGGGTACGCCTCACTGGTTGCCTCGTACGTGGTCATCAAGTATAGGGTGTCTTAGAGGTCGCCCTTTTGTCCAAAAGATCCAGTTGTCTCGAAACGGTTGCCTCGGATACAAAGGATCTAGGACATTAGGGTTACTTCTAAGGTGTCCTACTATTACTTAGGTGACCACACTGTCCCTATAATCGAATTGACCCGAACACCTCCAACGACGGTGCTACCTACCCCTCAATGGTGGGATAGCATTATCTAAAGGACTCTTACACAGCCTAATTCCTTAGAGTAGGTATATTTCTCTTAAGTACTTGCTCTTTCTCAAATAAACAAAACATCTTTTCGCACCTCACACTTTCAAAAAGTTTTCAAACAAAACACTTCATACACTCTTGAGGACTGATACAAGAGTTACTTAGAAGTTTTCCAAACGAACTTTTTTCAAAACCCACACACACTTGAAAAGCAAACCACTTTTGAAAACATAAGAGCAAGTACCTAAGAGCCCGTGGATAACCACAGATAGAAAGGGTGCTAATACCTTCCCTTTCTATAAATCTACCTCCCGAACCGAGAGACATCTCGAATAAGGAATTTTGCTGTGCTTTTGTCCTTTCCATATTGGAGGACATAAAAGACGGTGGCGACTCTTGCTTACCGCGACATTTCGCGAACCAGCTAAAAAACAGTCAGTTCTATTTCCACCGATCACAGAACTGGCGACTCTGCTGGGGACTATAAAAGTGAGGTGTACCTTAGGATTAGATCATACTTATGTTTTCAATTGCTTTGCTTTGATTGCTTTATATTTGTGGGCTTTGCATCGGAGTTTCATAGATCCTAACCCGGATCTGGGGATACCCTTTTAGGTAGCATAAGCTGTGAGGGACCTGTCCGACGTAGACCGACACGGGTGAAGCAGTGGCTAGGTTGGTGTGGCACCTTGGTCTGTACCGATATCCCTTGTGTTGCAACGAGGAGAATATGGGTCTTCTGAGGAGTCATTAAGCACCAACCGACCTTAGAACCCTAATGTGACCCAACTTGGCCATAGAACAGTAGCAGTATGCTACACCCATTGAGGCTAAACTCTCGCGATGGTTCTGGCCGCAAGAAAAGATTGCGTTGCTAGAGTTATGACCGATTGAGGGTAGTCAGTGATATTGGGATCCTCTAGAACCCGGTTACTTTTGATAGGACAGGTCTTAACCAACGAAACTGAAAGAGGGTAGTACCTGAACTTCGTGCTGGCCTAAACTCTAAGGGTTGTCTAGTGTGACTTGTGTGCCTTATCATGTTTGCCTTTGGGAATACTTGTGGTGTGCTTTACCATAACATCATACCATCATACCATTGCATACATCCTTCATAAGGACTAATCCATTTCAAGGATCTCAAGGGTCTGTGATGCAGGTCATGATGAATCAAAGTGTCTAGCAAGGGGCAAAGGGGATTTATTTTCCTCTAGCCGAGGTTGTCAGGGGCTATGACCCACTCGATATGGTGAGCCTTGACTCTTGAAGAAGGACTCTCAATAATATGCAGTTCCTTCAATCAAGCCACCGGATTCAAACTCTAACAAGTTTCTCTGTTTACCCCGCGAGATCCTTGAAAACATCGCATGCATACATACATATCATTGCATTACAGGTACTCTTTTCCACAGGTTGCTTAATCTTCTCCGCTGTTTATTTCAGCCATCATCATGAATCCTGAATCATCCAATGAACAAGCTATCAAGGCCCTTCAGGCCCAGAATGCCCAGTTCCAGGAGCTGGTCATGAGCTTAGCACAAGGACAACAGGAATTGAAGACTCTGCTCTTGAAAAAGAAGAAGAAGAGGACTGTTTTGTTCAACCCTAGACGCAGATCTGGGAATACACTGCAGAATGAAGCTGAGCGGACTACTCCATCTGTTGGGGAAGGCAGTCACCAAGAGGGAAGGGTTCCTAGTCCCGTGGTCTCTAACACCGAGACAGACTTCAATGATGAACAGTACCCTCCTGCTGAGGATAGGTACAAGCAGCTGGAGGACCGGTTAAATGCTATGGAGATTCAACGTGTACTTGGGTTGGATTTCGAAGATCTAGGTCTATCCTCTGGGGTGGTGATCCCTCACAAATTCAAAGCACCTGCCTTTGCAAAGTACGACGGAGCCTCCTGTCCTAAGCTGCACCTCCGTTCATACATAAGAAAGATCCAGCCCTACACGGCTGACAAGAAATTGTGGATTCACTTCTTTTAGGAAAGTCTTTCAGGGACTTAGCTCGAATGGGTGCAGCCACCTTTGACTGACCGTGAACTCGTCGACATGTTCTTGGGGACCCTGTCTGGTCCTTTATTCAACCATCTGATTGGGAATTCTTCTGCTGGGTTCACAGATCTGATCTTAACTGGTGAGAGGATAGAAGCTGGTATCAAGTCCGGGAAAATACAAAAGGGTGACTCCTCGAACGCTGAGAAGAAACCATTCAAGAAAGAGTCCAATGCTGTGTACAGTCAGAAGGATCGTCGTGACCAACACGTAGGGGCAGTCATGATCTCAGGTTCTGCGTCACGCCGACAACTGCCAAAGGGAAATCAGCGAAGGCCAGACGAGCCTAAAAGACAATTCACCAACATCAACATGCCATTGTCACAAGCATTGCAGCACATGTTAAAAATGAATCTGATTGCGGTGATCAACCCTCCTGCAAATCCCAAGACCTCTTCTCCAAACTACAACCCAGATGCGAGGTGTGCTTATCATTCCGGAAGCCCGGGGCACGATACTGAGGATTGTTGGGCGCTGAAATACAAGATTCAGAACATGATTGACACCAAGGAGATCGAATTCGAGCCTGCCGAGACTCCCGATGTGATCACTGCTCCCTTGCCAAAACATGGCTAGGATTGAGAGACTCTTGTTCATTTAAATTCTGATATTGTATTTTTCTATGTTTATTCAAACAATTATCATGTCAAACTCTATTATTTCATTAATGCATTACATGTGTCTATTTTGAAGTAATTGTGTTCGATATATTCAAAATTGCTTTTATTTTTTTCTTGATGTTCAACTCTCGATTGAAAATTCTAAGCCTCTTGAGGGAGGATGACGAAAACGATACCACAATCTACAGTATGCTTTTGAACAAACCCCGCTGATGAGGTACAGTCATTGTTTCAATTCCTAAACACTGGAGTTATAAGGATGATAATCCCTCGTCAACCCCTTTGAGCCAAAGAAGTAGGAGTTTTTCTTTTCGAAAATTAAAACCCTTAATCATAACCTGGGGCAGGGTAGTTCTCTCAGTTGATCCAAGTGCACAATGAATGGCACCAAAGGAGTCCTGTCAAAATCAAAGACAGTGATGATTCCGAATAATCATAAAGACAGGCAGTCATTATCTCCCAAAAAGTAAAAGCCCATTAAGTCAAAACCTATGAAGGAGACTTACAAAACTGGGGCATCCCGCTGACTGTAATCACAAAAGAAACAGTTCAGGAAAAAATAGGGATAACGAAATCAAAAAAGAAACAGGTCCTACAAACCCTCAACACAAAAGGAAATGACTGTCTATTCAAAATAAACTGTCAGTATCCGAACCATCACTGGTATATCAAAGCAAAGACTCAAACAAGGTCTAACGCACGATCAGCTGAGCTTAGGTTTGAAGAACATCACGAAGAACGGGTGGGTACAGATAAATTTGAGCCTTTATCCTTTATTTCTTAAACCGTGAACCAGGCCACGATATAACCCTTAAAAAGTCCTAGCTGAAGCATGGGTTTAGTTCGAAAGCATACTGTTACGAAAGGTATCCTGACTCCTTAAGGTTTGCTATAAAATACTGAGTGGACATCACGTTTTACAAAATTCACTGGTTTTACTAAAAAAAACACATTTTCGAAAACTTCAAGACATACATGAGCTTTGCATTTTAATATAACATTGCTTGCATATGACTATGTGTTTGAACAGCATAGAAGTTCGCACGACGAATGTCTAGTGAACAAAAGCACCTCCAATCAAGGGGCATGGCATGATCATTGTCCATCATCTGGGGAAGTTAAGTCAAGATTCGGAGAATCTCTCAAATGCCAAATAACCAGAGGCAGATCTCCATCTGAATCAACTGGGGCAGTGGACATGAATTCCAGCGACAAATCTGGTACGATCAAACATCTTCTGGTAGTAGGGCAATACAACGTTACCGACAGTGACAACTCCCTGCATCCTGGGAGCACGGACATAGTCGAAAAAATGCTACGCACAATCAAAGACCCGCTAGGTTGACACACCTAGGCAAAAATAAGGGCTTCCCGACGAACCAAAAGGGTTCGGGCAAAAATATGGGATGAAAATGAAAAAATCTGTACACCCGGCAAGTTGAAAACCTGAAAAGGCGGCTTGGGCAAAAATGGGTATCCCGTTGGATTGAAAACCCAAAAGGGCGGTCCAGGCAAAAGTTAGGGATCAAAGCGCACGACTATGTCCCGTCATCTTGTCACTTGCCTACCAGGAGAAGATTTGTCAAATCGGTAGTCCTCAAGCGCCTCTAGAGGTACCTTCTCCCACAGAAGCTGGGGCAATAAGAGTTGCCCAAACTGTACAGCTGCTTTCCTCCAGGTACAAGGTAGATTCAGCTAAAGAATGTAACCAGGATACCTTCACTCCCTGCAGGGTAAGACCAGAATCAACAATACTCTCCCCGAGCAGAGTTGGTCTCCCATCAGCCCTAACAAGGCACTGTATCTCCAGCAAGTCAGCAACACTCTCCCCAAGCAGAGTTAGTCTACTGTCTTAAGGAAGTTGGGTATCCCCAGAAAATCTCAATATTCCCCAGCGGAGTATACAGATGTTCCTAAGCAAGCATCCCCGGCAATCTTAAGATAAGATTGTTCCCCGGCGGAATACCAGACACCCCAGTGGAGCCACTTCCCTAGTATAGTCCAAAGTTTCCCCAGGAAAGTTGAATCAATCTCCCCAGTAGAGTTTTGGAAGCTTATCACCAACAGATTCTGGAAGCTTATCCCCTGCAGAGTACGAACGCATCTCCCCGACTTTATTCAAAGGTTATTCCCCACCAGAGCTTATAACTGGGTTATCCTCAGCCAATTACCACGGAAAGATCGTCCTCGGCGAAGTTCTTCCTTCCCCCCAACGGAGTTCATCAATTCACTCAACAAAGCTTATCAACGGTATCCCCAGCGGAGTTATCATTAAGCCTCAGCGAAGTATCTCTTCCCACAGAGTAATTCCCCGCAGAGTAATCTCTCCAACAAGTTTATTCCCCAACGGAGTCATCTTCTCCTACCGGTTTATTCTTGCAACCATCATCCCCAGCGGAAACGAAGAACTCTACTCTTCAAAATCAGCCCAAGATTTAACAAACTCCCGCCATTCGTCAAGGATTTATTTTCCCAGACGAGAATACATTCATAAACATCACATCTTCATACATTATAGCATGCATACGCATCATACAACACAAATCTCATTTATTTTTGAGAACATCTTAAAATCATGCAGTTCATGCATCATGACATTGCATACGACTAATACTTTGCCTTTTCAGAAAAAAGTCAATCAAAAGATGATTACCATCTACCTTTACAGTTCCAGATCAACACCGATAACAAGCCAGGAAAATTCTGTGGACGACTGATCATGGGTTAATATCCGAAACCAAACAGGACAATTATCTACTTGATCATCCTCAGGAAACCCTACACCGGTTCCTTTTCTTTCAGAAGAAGTCTTACACGGGCTCATCAACAGGCAACCCTACACCGGTTCCTTCTCAACCTCAGATGTAGTTTTACACGAACTCATCATCAGGCAACCCTACACCGGTTCCTTCTCAATTTTCAGACGAAGTCTTACACGGACTTATTATCAAAGTAACCCTACACCGGTTCCTTTTCTTTCAGAAGAAGTCTTACACGGACTTATCTCAAGATGACCTTACTCCGGTTCATCCAGAAGTTTTACACGAACTTATCCTGCAGTAACCTTACCCCGATTCCTCCAGAAGTCTTACACGGACTTATCCCGAAGTGACCTTACCCCGGTTCATCAAGAAGTTTTACACGAACTTATCCTGCAGTAACCTTACCCCGGTTCCTCCAGAAGTCTTACACGGACTTATCTCAAGATGACCTTACCCCGGTTCCTCCAGAAGTCTTACACGGACTTATCCCGAAGTGACCTTACCCCGATTCATCAAGAAGTTTTACACGAACTTATCCTGCAGTAACCTTACCCCGGTTCCTCCAGAAGTCTTACACGGACTTATCTCAAGATAACCTTACCCCGGTTCCTCCAGAAGTCTTACACGGACTTATCCCAAAGTAACCTTACCCCGGTTCCTCCAGAAGTCTTACACGGACTTATCCCGAAGTAACCTTACCCCGGTTCCTCCAGAAGTTTTACACGAACTTATCCCGAAGAAACCCTACACAGGTTCTCTCTTCCCAAAGATGCAGTTTTACACGGACTCGTCATCAGAAACCCTACCCAGGTTTTACTTCTTCTAGGATGCAGTTTTACACGGACTCGTCATCAGTAAACCCTACACAAGTTTCCTTCTCAGCTCTAGATGCGGTTTTACACGGACTCGTCATCAAAGTAACCCTACACAGGTTCCTTCTCCATTTCAGATGCAGTCTTATACGGACTCATTATCAGTGAACCTTACACAGATCCATCTTCAGCTCCCAAGATCAAAATATACACTCACAAGAAGTTATGAATTTGGACATTATAGGTCATTTTTGAAAGTCAGCAAAAACACCTTTTTTGTCAAAGCTTCTAACTTGATCATGGAATGTCAAAATGAGATTCTACCAAAAGGGTTGATTAGAGGATATCTCAATCTTTCTAAAAAGTCCAAGAACACCCCTAAAGAGTCATAATTGAAGAAGTTATGCATTATTGAAGTTGGACTTTTTTGCAAAATTGCCAAAAGTCAACTATCCCCAAAACTTCAAATTTTTCCAAATGGGCCCATTCGTTTTCACTTGTTTTGGGTTGGCATTATTTCCCACGTGCTCTAGCCTTGTCCATGTGTCCATATCATATTTTTATTAATTATTTTGATTTTTATTTGAATTAATTTGAATTAAATCAAAACAAATCAAATAAAATCACAAATATTGAAAACTGTTGTACCCCAAAATTTGCCCTCCCATATTCTTCAAAGTTTTGGCAAGCATCATCTCAATTTGCTCAAGTCTACTCAAGGGTTGCACAGTTCAAACACCCTCCTAAGCCAGTCAAATTAGGGTTTTGGTTCTTGCAAGGAAGTTGAGGTTTTCAAGGGCTCAATCAAGTCCCACATGCCTATAAACATTGTCAAGCATCTACAAGCCAAGTTTCAAGGCTCACAAGGTCAAGTTGCACAGTCAAAAACCCTAATTGCTTCACAATCAACTATAGGGGCAAAATGGTCATTTGGCAGTCAAAAGTCAAATTTTTTGGTCAACATATTATTTTGAAGCCACAATAATCATTTTATCAAGTCTTGATCATGATTCCACAAGCATGGCTCAAAAATCATCAAGATGCAAAAGTTTCCATTTTGGGACAGCTGAAAAGTCAACTGTAACTTGACCAAGGCATAACTTTTTCATGCTTCATCATAAAAATCCCATCCAATGCTCATTTTGAAGGGGAGGACATTTCCTACAACTCATCTTCACATTCCAAGTCCAAGAAATTCTCTCACAAAAACTTATCAATTTCAACATTATAGGTCATTTTCAAAAGTCAACAAAAAGGCATTTTAAGTCAAAGACCATAACTTGAGATTGGTAAATCAAAATGACATGGGACCAAATGCATTGGTTATAGGACTTCAAGACCTTTCCAAAATGTCCAAGAACATGTTCATAAGATCAAAATTGAGCAAGATATGCATTGGAGAAGTTGGGAAATTTTTGTGAAATGGCAAAAGTCAACTATCCTTGAAACTTCAATTTTGACAAAAGGGCCCACTTTCTTCCACTTGATTCAGCCTTGTCATGCCACCCACGTGTCCCATGATTAATTTCAAGATTAAACATTAATTTTTCTATTTTATTTAATTTTTATTGATTTAATTCATTTTAAATCCATAAAATTCAAATAAAATAAAAAAAAATTAATTCAATAACATCTTTTGATTTGAATGGCTTTCATGTGTCATAATACACCTACCAAATTCGTGCTAGGTCCATTTTGAGCATAAAATTCAAATTTTGCTTCAAAGATGGAATGTTCTTTAATGGTGTTAAGGCAAAATCCCAAACTTAATTGCAATGGATCCCAAGCTCATAACGTGACCTAATTCCCTTCATACATACATATGAAAGCCTTGCAAGCCTCATTCACGAAAAAAGCATCCCTAAGACGGCCAAACCAATTCCAAAAAAACTCAAGAAAATTCAAATCTGAATTCCACATTCCAGGCCTTTTCAAGGAGATTTAAAGGTTCAAAAACATTGCTAGGAGTCTCCAGAACGCATAGCAATCACAAAGAAGCATTGACACTCCAAGAACGCGCCAGAACAAGTCACACAGTTTGATCATATTTTCATAATCGTCAATCATAATCTATGCATATTTAATGTGAATTTTTATATGCTTTGCATTGCTCTAACCCTTCTGAAGCTTTTGGTATAAGGCAATTGCATTATGGTGTCCTAAAACAAGAAACACCATTGTTAAATTTTAGGTTTTCCAAGCTTGAGATTTGGGGATTTGATAACCAGGAAAAATTGAGCTTCATGGTGCACATGACCGGATTCGTGAGAGTCATACGAATCTAACCGGACTATCGCGCTTCATTTATATAATCCAGGGGCCTATTCGCTATTTTCTTCCGTTCCATATTGTGGGGGTTAAAAACCCCCGCTAATTGTTTTCTTTTTTACAGGCAAAACAGAGAAGACGGTGAGCTGGCAAGGTGCTAGTGGTCCGTTCAAAAATCAGCGCGCGTTTTGTTGTCCCCAGCATACGCGTTGTTTTTAATATATTATTTTCATTATTTGTTTTAATTACAAATATAGGCACATGGTGTAGTGGCTGCTGCACTGTCCAAGGACCATTGGGACCTGTGTTCGATTCCCAGGTCCCCCAAACGCTTGTTTCAATTTTTTCTAACATATTCCCATGCAGCATTCCAGAAAAAATCTACCATACATCTCAAGCATCCAGCGTGCCAAGTGTCATCAAGCAGTGATCCAAAGGCCAAAGAAGGGGATGAACACCATGTGTTCAAGTCAAAGCCAGCGTGGATAATCCAAAAGGTCAACAGGGCTTATTCTTAATGGGCTCAGATTGTCAACAAAAACCTCCATATCTGGCCCAAACCCCCCATGGGTTTGCATTTTATTTTTGTCTTTTTATTTTTCATTTGCTTTACTTTAATTATTAGCTAAATATTTATTTTTCCATAAAATTCAGAAAAAACCAAAAAAAAAACATTTTTATTATTTATTAACTTATTTTGTAAATAAATTCTAACATTAATTAATTAGTTGTGTAATTAGGACAATTTTAACATTTTTTAATAAGTAAAATTAATTTAGAATTAGGTCTTTCACTTTCAATTTTTAATTTCCTTTTTTATTTTATTTCCATTAAAAACATAAAAATACAAAAAAATATTTTTTCTTTTAATAAATTAATTAATTAGTAATTAGGCTTTATTTAATTAATTGCAATTACAAAAAAAAGACAAAATTCAATTTTTAATTCTAAAAAGGGTCAAAACCATCATGACGTTCCCGATTCAACCTTTCGCGCGTATTTATCGTTTTAGTTCATTATTTTGTATCTGCTCATGAAATGTAATATTAATTAGAACTTTATTGATTATTTAAATTCTCGCACTTTATTTTCCAAACGGGTGTGTTTTTTTGGCGATGTGTATACCCGCGCCTTGTAATAGCTAGATTTACATTTCTGCAATTTATTTTTCGCACTCCTAACTGTTAATAATGCCTGCAAGAATGTATGAATAATAAAACCAATCCGTAGCTCACAAATAACATGTTCAAAGATAAACATAAACTGAAATTGAACACACATGCACATGCCACTCTTAGGGTACACCTCACTGGTTGCCTCGTACGTGGTCATCAAGTATAGGGTGTCTTAGAGGTCGCCCTTTTGTCTAAAAGATCCAGTTGCCTCGAAACGCTTGCCTCAGATACAAAGGATCTAGGACATTAGGGTTACTTCTAAGGTGTCCTACTATTGCTTAGGTGACCACATTGTCCCTATAATCGAATTGACCCGAACACCTCCAACGACGGTGCTACCTACCTCTCAATGGTGGGATAGCACTATCTAAAGGACTCTTACACAGCCTAATTCCTTAGAGTAGGTAGATTTCTCTTAAGTACTTGCTCTTTCTCAAATAAACAAAACATCTTTTCGCACCTCACACTTTCAAAAAGTTTTCAAACAAAACACTTCATACACTCTTGAGGACTGATACAAGAGTTACTTAGAAGTTTTCCAAACGAACTTTTTTCAAAACCCACACACACTTGAAAAGCAAACCACTTTTGAAAACATAAGAGCAAGTACCTAAGAGCCTGTGGATAACCACAGATAGAAAGGGTGTTAATACCTTCCCTTTCTATAAATCTACCTCCCGAATCGAGAGACATCTCGAATAAGGAATTTTACTGTGCTTTTGTCCTTTCCATATTGGAGAACATAAAAGAAGGTGGCGACTCTTGCTTACCGCGACATTTCGCGAACCAGCTAAAAAATAGTCAGTTCTATTTCCACCGATCACAAAAACCAAGGATCTTTTAATTTGTTTCAGGCTCTAATTACAGCTAGCAAGGTAATGAAACTCGTATCAAGCCATGTGGGTATAAAAAGATTGCAAATGAGCCAATTTTGGAAAGCTTTAATGGAGGATCAAATCAAATATCAAAGTGATTAAAAGAGGAAGATTTGGACAGCAAAATCAACCCTAATGTATTGTACAATATATAAGGAGGCGAGGCAGACAGAAATCAGGGTTAGAGATCTGTTGGAGAGCAAGAAAAAAGTTTGCAAAAACACCAAAAAAGTGTGAGATCGAAATCAAGTTTAGATGCAGTTTCATGGCTTGGTGTTGGTCTCAATCGTTTCCTGGAAACTCCCACAAGCGAAATTAATCAAGACCACGCGCGTTCAAGCCTTCCAGTGCACTGTAAGTCAGCCACGAACCCTCCCTTTTCTAGATTTCTTACTTTGCAAATTAGGCATTGATAACATGAAATAATTGCATATTCTGGATCACAGTATCATTTGAAAGCTTTTTGTAATAACCAATTTCATTTATGTGACCTATATCATGGATCACCATTGCTAGCGTTTTGTGTTTGGTTTTAGGGATTTTCGTTTCAGGAAAAATTGGCCCTAATAATGGGCATGGCTGCAATCAGGAGAAGATGACGAGTTTAACCATGGCTTTAGAATGCATTTTTATGGCCTGTAGGAGATTTGGGAGGAACCCCTGCTTGTAGAGACGAACCTTTGTCCGTTGGTATAGGTGCTTGTATTTTTAGCCACGGTGCAGAGGACAGGGACGATGCGTGTCACGCCACCATTTGTCCATTCAAATCTGACGCGTTATTTTTTTATTATATCATCCATTAACATTTTTTTTATATATTAATTGTTTTGTATTTCTTTAACAAAGAGAACCACTTGGCCTAGTGGTTGCCACACTCGATTCCAGGGCATTGGAGGCTGGAGGCCAGGGACTCGATCCCTGCCTCCAACATTTATTATTTTTCTTAACAATTTCAGGTAATCATGTGCGTACTCAAGCCTAAGATACACCATGGACTCTCACCATCCAGCACGCCAGATGGCCAGATGGCCAGATCTGGTGGTCAAGCATGGAAGGCATACCATAAGCCAGTCAATGCATACACAGGGAATCCCAAAAAGTCCAATGGACTGCATGCTAATGGGCCAACATAATTGCTATTCACACATTCATATATCAGGACCATCTCTACTTCTTCTTATATTTTTATTTATTTAACTTATTTATTTTATTTTGTTTAATTAATTTACTAACCAATAACATTAATTTTCTTTTTATCAAAAAATCACAAAAAAAACTTTTTTGTCCAATTAAATTTTAGAACTTTTATTTTATTTTATTAATAAATACTAATTAATTAATTAGGATATTAATTAGATAACCTTAATTTATTTTTGTAAATAAATAAAATCAATTAGAATTAATTAGGTTTTAACTTTAATTTAATTATTTTAATTTCTTTCTTAAATTAACAAAAACTTCAAAAACATGTCATTAATTATTTTTTCCATTTAAATAATTTAATAATTAATTTAGGATTTAATTTTAGGATTTAATTTCTTTTCTTAAAAAAAACATTTTCTTTTAAAAGGGTCAAAACCCTAATTCACATTCGATTTAATTTCCCGCGCGCTTTATTTTTCTTTATCCAATTAATGTATCTGCTCCCGGTTTGTAATAAATAATTAGGACCTTTTATTTATTTTTCTGCTTTTTATTTTCCAAGGGTTGTTTTTGGCGATGTAAATACCCGGCGCCTTGTAATAATTTAGTTTAATTTCCGCACCTTTAATTTCTGCAAATATTCAACTGCTAGATGATTGATAATAGGTTTGCATGACAAGAATGAATGCTTAATCTTAAAATCAAAGTAGATAACCCTAAACATGTGCAAAGATAAACATAACTGAAATCAACACACTTGCACATGCGCACTCTTAGGGTACACCCCACTTGGTTGCCTTCGTATACGATCATTGAGTATAGGTCATTTTATAAGTTGTCCTCTTGTCTAAAAGATCATAGTTGCCTCGAAATGGTTGTCTCGGATATTGTTTCCTCAAACAAATGATCTAAGACATTAGGGTTACCGCTAAGGTGTCCTAACATTGCTTTAGTGACCGTATGTCCCTCATTCGAATTGACCCTCAAACTCCAACGACGGTGCTACCCACTCACTAATAGTGGGATAGCATTATCTAAAGGAAATTAACTTAGAACGATTCCTTTTTCGAGTATGTAGATTAGTTCTTAAGTACTTGCTCTTTTCAAAACAAAACTCTTTCACACTTACACTTTTACAAACAAGTTTTCAAAAACACTTCATTACACTCTTGAGGATAGAAGCAAGAGTTAAATCGAAGTTAAAACAAAAACTTTTTCAAACCCACAAGCACAGAAAACAAATTTTAAAATGATGAGCAAGTACCTAAGAGCCCGTAGATAACTACAGATAGAAAGGGTGTTAATACCTTCCCTTTCTATAATCTACCCCCCGTACTCAGAAGTATCTCAAGAAAAGGAATTTTTCTGTGCTTTTTTCCTTTCCTTGTTGGATAAAATAAAAGATGGTGGTGACTCTTGCTTATCGCGACATTTTGCAAACACAAATGCAAAATGCAAACCAACATTCTAAAAACAGTCAGTTCTTCCCACCGTATCACAGAACTGGCGACTCTGCTGGGGATGCTAATAAGTGGGGTGTACCTTAGGATTAGTTCATCATAATGTTTTCAATTGCTTGATTTGTATGCTTTATCTTTGTGGTCTTGTATCGGAGTTACTATAGATCCTAACCTGGATCTGGGGGATACCTTTTAGGTAAGTAGCAATAGACTGTGACGGAACTGTATGGCGTAGACCGATACGGTTGAAGCAGTAGCTACGTTGGTGTGGCACTTTAGTTTGTACCGATATCCCTTATGGTGGAACAAGGAGAATATGGGTCTTCTAAGGGGTATTAAGAACCAACTGACCTTAGAACCTATAATTGACCAACTTGGCCATAGAAAAGTAGAAGTATGCTACATTCATTGAGACCAAACTCTCGCGATGATTCCGGCCGCAAGAAAAGGTTGCTAAACTGGAATTATGACCGATCGAGGGTGGTCAGTGATATTGAGATCCTCTAGAACTCGGTTACTATTTCTAGGACAAGTTTGAACCAACTAAACTGAAAGAGGGTAATACCTAAACTCCATGCCAGCCTGAAATCTAAGGGCTACTGTGTGACTTGTTTGCCCTTACCATGTTTGTTATCTGTGAATACTCGTGGTGTGTTCTATCACTACATCATGCATCATGACATTGCATGCATATTGCATTGGACTAACCATTTCAAAGACCAATGGGATTCATCTTTGTTCTGTTTTGTAGGTCATGGCACCTATGCGTAGAAACACTATTCAGATCAGTTTTGTTCAGATTCCTACTCAACTTAGAGATTTGTTTTCCAAGGTTCCTGACACTTCCTCTTTTGACAAAAGATATAGGCACCTCTTTGGTTTGGTCACTTCCAGATTGGATGAGCAGATGATGAGTGTCTTGTGCCAGTTCTTTGACCCATTATACCATTGCTTCACCTTCCCAGACTATCAGTTGGTCCCTACCTTGGAAGAGTTCTCTGATCTACTTGGTATTTCTATTCTAGAGCAGATGCCATTTACAGGTTGGGAGAAAGATCTTAGGCCAGAGGATGTTGCCACAGTCCTACATCTGACAAAGGCTGAAGTAATGTCTAATTGGGAAACTCGGAGTGGGACAAAAGGCTTCTTGGATAAGTTCTTGGTTGATCAGGCTAATCAGTTCCGGGACAGTCTAGACTTTCAGGCATTTGAAGACATTCTGGCTCTTCTTATTTATGGTTTGGTTCTGTTTCCAAATTCAGATTCCTTTGT
The DNA here is from genome assembly GCA_948472305.1 of Vicia faba. Lineage (NCBI taxonomy): Eukaryota > Viridiplantae > Streptophyta > Magnoliopsida > Fabales > Fabaceae > Vicia > Vicia faba. The sequence goes on along the minus strand of OX451738.1, from coordinate 208,338,201 downwards.
TGATGTGAACGTAGTGAGGATTTTCATGTCCCGTAATTCAGTGCCCACTCTCTTGGGTGATATTCTGCATACTCTTTATGCCCGTACTACTCGGAAACGGGGAACCCTTTTGTGTTGTGCACCATTGCTGGCGAGGTGGTTTATTTCTCATCTCCCCAAATCTGTTTTGAAGAACAAGGAAGGCATGGGTTGGGCCTACAGAATTATGTCCCTAGCTCACACGGACATCATCTGGACTACTAAAGACATGGAAGAAGTAGCTGTTATTGACCGGTGCAGAGAATACCCCAATGTTCCTTTGCTTGGAATTAAGGGAGGAATCACCTATAATCCTTGTCTGGCCTTACGACAGTTTGGGCGAGCTAAGAGGGACAGGCCTCATGAGTTGTTGCTTCCGAGCATTGTTTTTGACTTCCAAGGGGATAGTGAAGAGCATCGCTGCAGGTTCATACGAGCTTGGAATAGGGTTCACAGGTCTGATCTGCACGAGCTAGGGATGAAGACCTCTCTTCCGATGGAACCATATCTCCGGTGGGTTCGAACCCGTGCCCAAAAGCTGGGAATGTCGTACGAAGCCGTCTTACCGATAATTGTTGAGAGTGATGATGAAGAAGGGGTTCCTCCTACCATCCTCCACCCATACATGCCTACTGACATTGGGGCATTAAAGAGGTCTTGGATCCAGCTAAGGGAAGAGCGGGATACTTACAAAGAAAAGTATCATGAGCAGGAACGGAAGATCCTAAAGCTTACAAGGCAGCTGGAGAATGAGAAGGTTCTCAACGACTATGTCAGCACCAACGGGAAACGACCATGGGAGCGCTGATGTCTTTTATTGTTTTTTTTATCTTAGATTTACTTTTCAGTTTTTCTTTTTGTAACACCTTAAAGGCATTTGTCAAACATTGTTTCAAGTTTATCTAATAAAAGGGTGTTTCATTTTGGTTTACGAATTTGAATCTCCCTAAAGTCTTTGAAATAATATCATACACATATCATTCCCATGCACCTCATAACAGGTACCCTTACAGGTTTCTCATCATCTTCGCTGTTTATTTCAGCACATCATGTCTTCTAAAACATCAACTGATCAAGCTATCAAGGCTCTACAAGCTCAGAACGCCGAGTTTCAGGAAATGTTCATGAACTTGGCCAAGGGTCAGCAAGATCTGAAGACTCTTATCTTGAAGGATAAGAAGAAGAAGAAGAAGATAGTCTTCCTTAACATGGGTCGCAGATTCGGGAACAATTCGCGGGATGTTGATTTATCTCACTCGTCCGGAGGGGGAGAAAACCAAGAAGAAAGGAGGGTTCCTAGCCCTGTGGTATCTGACAATGAGACTGACTTTGATGAAGACCAGTATCCTCCGGTTGAGGACATGTATAAGCAACTGGAAGACCAGTTAAGAGAAATGGAGGTCCAGAAAGTCCCTGGTATGGACTTTGTAGATTTGGGTTTGTCATCTGGGGTGGTGATCCCCCACAAGTTTAAAGCACCAGCCTTTTCTAAATACGACGGGGTCTCCTGCCCAAAGCTACACCTCTGTTCGTATGTTAGAAAAATTCTACCATACACTACTGACAAGAACCTCTGGATCCATTTCTTTCAAGATAGTCTTTCAGGGACTCAACTTGAATGGTTTTACCAACTAGAAGGAGCTAGTGTCCGTAATTAGGAGGATCTTGCTGCTGCTTTTTACGAGCAGTACCAATACAATGACGACCTCGCTCACACGCGTACCCAACTTCAGGGTATGTCTAAGGGTGCGAGCGAAGGTTTCAAAGATTACGCTCAGAAATGGAGGGACCTTGCTGGAAGAGTACAACCCCCTTTGGCTGATAGGGAGTTAGTAGATATGTTTCTGGGGACCTTGTTTGGTCCGTATTTCAACCATCTGATTGGAAGTTCATCGTCAGGTTTTACTGAGTTAATAATGACTAGGGAAAGAGCTGAAGCCGATATTAAGAGCGGAAAGATACAGAAGGGTGCTTCATCAGGCACCGAGAAGAAGCCTTTTAAGAAGGAATCCAGCGCTCTTTACAGCTCAAAGAGCCATAATAGACCTGAGCGCCGCCAAGCAGTCAATGCGGTTGTTATATCAAGACCAATTGTTGCCACACAACGCAACAATCAGCCAAGAGGCCGCAAAGACAATTCACTCAGCTCCATATGACCCTGTCTCAGATTCTGCCGCAGTTGCTAAAGACCAACTTGGTGATTCCGAAGGAAGCCCCGAAGAATCCCAATACAACATCACTGTTGTACAATCCGAACGCCCGCTGTGCTTTTCACTCCGATAGCCCGGGGCATGATACGAATGACTGCTGGGTCCTGAAGAATAAAGTACAGGATCTGATTGATGCCAAGGAGATTGAGTTCGAAGCGCCTGAAAAGCCTAATGTTATGACTACTCCTATGCCCAAGCATGGAGTGAATGCTGTAGATGAAGACTCATTTGTGACTTCCGTGAAAAACATTGTTACTCCATTGATGACTGTGAAGAAGAACCTTCTGTTAGCCGGTTTATTTCCGGGTTGTGGCAAAGTTTGCCATTTGTTTTCCATCCTACCTACCGGTTTCCATCTATTGAAGTCATGTGTCCAACGCCTGATGGATAATAAAGAAATTCTATTTGAGAAGACTTTTGTTCCTTTGGTCCCTGTTGAAGAAGTTGCTATAATCACCATTTTCGACAATTCTTCCAAGGCTTCCTCGAGAAAGCCTGTTAGAGTTACATCTGTTCCGAGAATCGCTTCCTTGATCATTAATGTTCCTGGACCTATCCCATATACGTCAGATAAGGCTGTCCCGTGGCACTATGGGGCTGACGTGTATTATCACGGGGTTAAACAGGATTTGAAGGATGAAGAGGCTGATACTGACGTCAGCAATATTGTTGGATCTAGTAAAGTCACCCGCAATGGAAGACTTTTCTCCCCTGAGATCTCTCCACCAACTGTTCGGAAGCCTATTGTTATTACACCTGCAAGTACATCTGCTACTGTCCCTGCTCAAGTTCCAATCCTTACCCCTGTTGCCGAGTCATCCGACACTCGGGGCAAAGGGACCACCGGTGAGCCTTCCCAGATGGAGGCACTGAAGAATATTACTGTTGAATCCTCTAGACAAGAGATAGAGGACATTTTAATGATCATCAAGAAAAGTGACTACAATATAGTCGAACAGCTGGGGAAAACCCCGTCGAAGATCTCTATGTTGTCTTTATTGTTGTGTTCAGAGGCCTATGCTAAGGCTCTGATTTCTTTCCTGAAAACTGCGCACGTGCCGCAAGAAACATCTGCTGACCAGTTCAAAGATTGCGTGACTAGTCTGACAGCAGATAATGGGTTGGGTTTCTCCGACGCGGACTTGACTGCTAAGGGGAAGAATCACAATGACGCCCTGCATGTCTCTATTGAGTGCAGGGGCATTACTCTAGCTCACGTATTGGTGAACACTGGGTCTTCGTTGAATGTTCTACCCAAGAAAGCTCTAGACCAGTTAGACTGTGAAGGGTTGGTGCTGAAGCCGAGTAACATTGTAGTTAGGGCCTTTGATGGGTCCAAGAGGATGGTACATGGAGAAGTGGATATTCCAGTTAAGGTTGGTTTTCATATTTTCGCGTCTACATTCTATGTGATGGACATTCAGCCATCTTATTCTTGTTTGCTGGGTCGCCCATGGATCCACAAAGCTGGGGAAGTGACTTCTACGCTTCACCAGATGCTGAAATACCCAGTGAAAGGGAAAATTGTTACGGTACGAGGAGAAGAGGAGTACATGGTAAGCCACCTCAACTCATTCCGGTATTGGAGATGGACGGGGAGTTCATTGAGACCCTGTTTCAACATTTTGAAGAAGTCCCCCAGACGCTGGCATCAACTGAAATTGTTGTTGAAGATCCTCCAATGAAGATGGCTTCCTTCAAGGATGCCCGGGCTGTTGTTGAGAAAGGTGGGTGTGCAAATTGGGGTCAACTCCCTGATTTTGCACATAAGACTAACAAGTTTGGTTTGGGTTTCACTGCAGAAGCTCAAAGGGTTGTTCGACATGCGCGAATCGGAGGACCTCCCCTGTTTATCAGCAATTCAGGAGTAAATTCCATTGAAGACAGTGATGAAGAATCTGAGTTTGATAGTGGGATCTACCCGACTGCCAACGGTGGACTAAGCAATTGGACGGCAAAGGACTTCGTGCCAATTTCTTTTATTACCCAGTAATGAGACTTTTGTTTTGAATTTGTAACAGACAATTTTTAAACTTTATGGCCCGGTGTCTTACCCGAGGCACCGTGGCTTTGTTTGTGAGGGCTTGATATTTGTCATCTCCATATATCATTAATAAAAGCATTTGACGTTTCTTACATTTCAAATTTTGCGCTCCTTTTTTTCTTTTTTTATATATATTGCAAAACAACTATTTTACACACACTTACATATACAGGTCTACATCCACTCTAGATCCCACTGATAACGACTCTGCTACTGCCGGTTACGACTTCGAAAGTCCGATCAACTTAGCCGAAGACGAAGGTGAAGATGATTGCGAAGTGCCTGGTGAACTTGCTAGACTGTTACTTCAGGAAGAGAAGGCCATACAGTCGCATGAGGAGCCAGTGGAAACGGTAAATCTGGGTACAGAGGTAGACAAGAAAGAGGTCAAGGTCGGTGCAAATCTGGAACCTAGTGTCAAGTAACGTTTGATTCAGATGCTGCGTGACTATGTTGAGATCTTTGCCTGGTCTTATGAAGATATGCTTGGGTTGGATACCGATATTGTGGTTCACCGATTGCCTACCAAGGAAGACTGTCCTCCAGTGAAATAGAAGGTCCGCCGAATGCGCCCAGAGATGTCTGAGAAAATCAAGGCTGAATTAATGAAATAGTTTGACGCCGGTTTTCTAGCAGTTACTTCTTACCCACAGTGGGTAGCCAACGTGGTTCCAGTGCCGAAGTAGGATGGTAAGGTTCGAATGTGTGTTAATTATAAGGATCTGAATAAGGCAAGCCCCAAGGATGATTTCCCTCTACCTCATATCGACGTTCTGGTTGACAACAATGCTCAGCATAAGGTCTTCTCCTTTATGGATGGTTTCTCCGGTTATAATCAGATTAAAATGGCTCCCGAAGACATGGAAAAGACAGCCTTTGTTACTCAATGGGGTACCTTTTGCTACAAGGTCATGCCTTTCGGATTAAAGAATCCAAGGGCAATGTATCAGCGCGCCATGGTCGCTTTGTTCCACGACATGATTCATCATGAGATTGAGGTATACGTTGACGACATGATTGCAAGATCCCAGACTGAAGAAGAACATCTTGACCACCTTCAGAAGCTGTTTGACAGATTGAAGTTGTACAAGCTGAGGTTAAACCCGAACAAGTGCACCTTCGGAGTGAGATCTGGTAAGCTTCTGGGTTTTGTCGTAAGTGATAAAGGTATTCAAGTGGATCCTACAAAGGTGAAAGCTATATAGGAAATGCCAGCTCCCCGAACAGAAAAAGAAGTCAGAGGCTTTTTGGGACGTCTAAACTATATTTCCCGATTCATCTCACACCTGACTGCTACTTGTGAGCCGATCTTCAAGTTACTGAAGAAAGATCAAGTGGTAAGATGGAACGATGAATGTCAGGCCGCTTTCGAAAGGATCAAAGATTATCTCCAGGAGCCACCCATTCGGATGCCTCTAGTTGAAGGGAGACCTCTGATCTTATACTTGACAGTACTCGACAACTCAATGGGGTGCGTGCTGGGTCAGCATGACGGGTTTGGCCAAAAAGAGCATGCTATTTATTACCTTAGCAAAAAGTTTACCGACTGCGAGACCCGATACTCGTTGCTTGAGAAAACTTGTTGCACTTTGGCATGGGCTGCTCGCCGGCTGAGATAGTATATGCTGACTCACACTACTATATTGATATCAAAGATGGATCCAATCAAGTATATCTTCGAGAAGTCTGCCATGTCCGGATGAATAGCAAGATGGCAGATGATCTTGACTGAGTATGACATCCAATATACGACCCAAAAGGCAATCCATGGAAGTGTGTTGGCGGATCATTTGGCACATCAGGCAGTGGATGATTACCAGTCTATGAACTTTGAATTCCCGAATGAGAATATCATGATAGTGACTGACTGTGAGACACCTGGACCAGATGAAGGACCTAAGGAGGGATCCCGATGGTCTATGTACTTTGATGGAGCTTCAAACGCTTTGGGTAATGGAATCGGCGTCGTGATCATATCTCCTGAAGGCTCTCATACTTCATGCACCGCCCGACTATGTTTTAACTGCACCAACAACATGGCAGAGTATGAAGCGTGCATCATGGGTCTTCGAGCAACAATTGACCTAAGGATTAAGTACTTAAGTGTATTAGGAGATTCCGCTCTCGTGATCAGTCAGATCAAAGGCAAGTGGGATACGAAACACCCTAATCTTATTCCTTACAAGGAGTATGTATTGACGTTGCTTCCGCATTTCGAAGAGATAACCTTTGAACACTTCCTTAGAGAGGAGAATTAGTTGGAGGACGCGCTAGCTACGATGTTTTCTATGTTCAAGGTCCGATGGGACAATGAAGCTCCCCATATTACCATTGAGAGATTGGACGAACCTGCACATTGTTGTGACATTGAGACTGAAGAGGTAGCAGATAAACCCTGGTTCCACGAGGTTAAGAGGTATCTTGAGGCTCATGAATACCCCGAGGGTGCATCTGTTAATGATAAGAAGTTTCTGAGGAGGTTCGCGGCGAAATTCTTCATTAGTAATGGCATCCTTTACAAGCGTAACCATGATTCAACCTTACTGCGCTGTGTGGATAAGAGCGAAGCAGAAAGGATTATGGTAGATTTACATGAAGGTACTTTCGGAACTCATTCCAGTGAACATACCATGGCAAATAAAATCCTTCGGGCAGGATACTATTGGTCCATAATGGAAGCCGACTGTTATCAGCATTCTCGGACCTGTCACAAGTGCCAAGTCTATGCTGACAAGGTGCACATAGCACCAGCTCCTCTAAACGTCTTGACGGCTCCGTGGCCTTTTGCAATGTGGAGCATTGACATGATCGACGAGATCAGACCTACTGCGTCCAACAGGCATCATTTCATCCTGGTAGCGATTGATTACTTTACGAAGTGGGTTGAAGCAACTTCCTTTGCCACAGTAACCAAGAACGTCGTAGCACGGTTTATTCGGCACAATCTGATCTGTCGATATGGTGTACCAGAGAGGATCATTACGGACAATGGTACAAATCTCAACAATAAGATGATCACCGAACTCTGCAAGCAGTTCAAGATACAACATCACAACTCTTCTCCCTACCGACCGAAGATGAATGTGGCTGTAGAAGCGGCTAATAAGAACATTAAGAAGATCGTGCAGAAGATGACGGTGACATATAAAGATTGGAACAAGATGTTACCTTTTGCTCTTCATGGGTACCGTACCTCAGCGCGGACGTCAACAAGGGCAACACCCTATTCCTTGGTTTATGGCATGGAATCCGTCTTGCCCATTGAAGTTCAGATACCCTCTCTTCGGATTATAAAGGATGCAGGTTTGAGCGAAGATGACTGGATTCAGACCCGGCTTGATCAGTTGAACTTAATCGACGAAAAGAGACTTACTGCTATTTGTCATCGTCAGACATATCAAAAGCGGATGATCAAGGCATTTAACAAGAAAGTTAGACGACAAGAGTATCGAGTTGGGGATCTGGTGATCAAGCGTATTATCTTACCTCTAGGTGATCCCAGGGGAAAATGGACCCCTACCTACGAAGGGCCATTTGTGGTTAAGAACATTTTCTCAGGAGGAGCTATGATTCTAACCACAATGGATGGTGTCGACCTTCCTCACCCCGTCAATGCAGACATAGTGAAAAGATACTACGCATAATCAAAGACCCGCTAGGTTGACTGGCCTAGGCAAAAATAAGGGCTTCCCAGCGAACCAAAAGGGTTTGGGCAAAAATAAGGGATGAAAATGAAAAAAAAACTGTACACCCGGCAAGTCGAAAACCTGAAAAGGCGGCTTGGGCAAAAAAGGGTATCCCGGTGGACTGAAAACCCGAAAGGGCGGTCCAGGCAAAAATTAGGGATCAAAGCGTAACACTATGTCTCATTGGATCACCTTGCAACCAGACTTCGGTATCAACTATCAAGCTCGTACGACACTAATCAACCTGATCCACCTTCAACCAAGTGGCAAAGTGATGAGATGCTCGAGGATATAAAGGCAATAGCAGAGTTGGAACTCAGTGGGATTGTTCACATAGCTGTTTTTCTTTTTCACAAATTGTATAAAATCTATTTGTACGGCGGCGTTCTCTTACTAGGACGTCAGCCTCTTGTACAAAAACGCCTATTTACAGGCCAAACTTCAAAAGTCAATACAATTCATTTTCAGAGAAATTTCAAACTGTTTTTCCCTTTATCTGTTTTGTTTTGCAAAGAACGTCCAATGTTCATTTTTTATATATGCATTTGACATTAATTGCTGCTCATGAATATTTACATGTGAAACAAAAGACAATTACTCGTAATATCAGAAACAGGGGCAATAAGGATTGTCCAAGCTTTACAGTTGCTCTGTCCACCAGGTACAAGGATAAACTCAGCTGAAAAATATGGCTGAAATACTTTCACTCCCCGAAGAGTAAGAAAAGGCAGTAATGTTAGCTCTCCCCAGCTGAGACTCACAACTGCGAATGAATCTGTAATATTCTCCCCAAGCAGAGTTTATCTACCATCAGCACTTAAAAGTCTTATCATCCCCGGTGGAGTATAAAATATCCCTAGTGGAGTTTGGAAATTTTCCCCAGCGCAGTCTGAAAAAGTTTCCCTAGTGAAGTTTAGAGAATCATCCCCAGTAGACTCTGGAAGATTGTCCCCAGTAGAGCCTAAAAGGTTATCCCCAGTGAAGTCACAACTGAAGATCATCCCCAGCGGAGTTCATTCCTTTCACAAACAGGAATTTAATCCCCAACAGGATTTAGTATCACCAGCAATGGTAATTTATCCCCAACAGAATTTATCAGCGGAATCCTCAGTAGAGCATCTCTTCCCCACAAAGTAATCTCATCATCAGTTTATTCTCCAACAGAGTTATCCTCTCCTGCAGGTTTATTCTCACAATCATCTTCATTCGCTATCCCCAGCAGAAACGAAGAATTCAACTCTTTTCTCCAGCAGCTATCCGGGATTTATTTTCCCCAGCTAAAAACATTACATTTCCATACATCATGACACATGCATATACGCATCATACAACACAATCTCATTTATTTTGAGAACATCATTGCCTGATACATATCATGCATTACATACAACTAACCTTTACCTTTCAGGAAGGATGTGGTTAAATTCTCACAAAATTCAAAGCTATGAAGCTTTTACCTCAGTCGAATTAAGGACGAGTTCTTAAATCTCAGCAGAGATGTTTTCTCAGTTGAAGTACAGGCGAGTTCCTAAATCTCGACAAAGTGTTCCTCCATTGAATTATAGACGAGTTCCTAAATCTCAGCAGAGAAGTTTTCTCAGTTGAGTTACGGGCGAGTTCTTAAATCTCGATGAAGATGATTCCCCAGTTGAATTACAGACAAGTTCTTAAATCTCAGCAGAGATGTTTTCTCAATTGAAGTACAAGCGAGTTCCTAAATCTCGACAAAGATGTTCCTCTGTTGAATTACAGACGAGTTCCTAAATCTCAGCAGAGAATTTTTCTCAGTTGAATTACGGGCAAGTTCTTAAATCTCGACAAAGATGTTTCCCCAATTGAATTACGGACAAGTTCTTAAATCTTAGCAGAGATGTTTTCTCAGTTGAAGTACAAGTGAGTTCCTAAATCTCTACAAAAGTATTCCTCTGTTGAATTACAGACGAGTTCCTAAATCTCAGCAGAGAAGTTTTCTCAGTTGAATTACGGGCGAGTTCTTAAATCTCGACGAAGATGTTTCCCTAGTTGAATTGCGGACAAGTTCTTAAATCTCAGTAGAGATGTTTTCTCAGTTGAAGTACAGGCGAGTTCCTAAATCTCGACAAAAGTATTCCTCCGTTGAATTATAGACGAGTTCCTAAATCTCAGCAGATAAGTTTTCTCAGTTGAATTATGGGCGAGTTCTTAAATCTCGACGAAGATGTTTCCCCAGTTGAATTACGGACAAGTTCTTAAATCTCAGCAGAGATGTTTTCTCAGTTGAAGTACAGTCGAGTTCCTAAATCTCGACAAAAGTATTCCTCCGTTGAATTACAGACGAGTTCCTAAATCTCAGCAGAGAAGTTTTCTCAGTTGAATTACGGGCGAGTTCTTAAATCTCGACGAATATGTTTCCCTAGTTGAATTACGGACAAGTTCTTAAATCTCAGCAGAGATGTTTTCTCAGTTGAAGTACAGGCGAGTTCCTAAATCTCGACAAAAGTATTCCTCCGTTGAATTACAGACGAGATCCTAAATCTCAGCAGAGAAGTTTTCTCAATTGAATTACGGGCGAGTTCTTAAATCTCGATGAAGATGTTTCCATAGTTGAATTACGGACAAGTTCTTAAATCTCAGTAGAGATGTTTTCTCAGTTGAAGTACAGGCAAGTTCCTAAATCTCGACAAAGATGTTCCTCCGTTGAATTACAGACAAGTTCCTAAATCTCAGCAGAGAATTTTTCTCAGTTGAATTACGGGCGAGTTCTTAAATCTCGACGAAGATGTTTCCCCCCAGTTGAAGTACGGGCAAGTTCCTAAATCTCGACACATCAGTTGAATTACGGGAAAGTTCCTAAATTTAGACACCTCAGTTGAATTACGGGCAAGTTCCTAAATCTCGACACCTCAGTTGGATTACGGGCAAGTTCCTAAATCTCGACACCTCAGTTGAATTACGGGCAAGTTCCTAAATCTCGACACCTCAGTTGAATTACGGACGAGTTCCTAAATCTCAGCAAAAAATGTTTCCTCCGTTGAGTAAGGACGATCGAAGTTCCTAAATATCAACAGAGACGACTCACCAGCAGAATAACGGACAACCAAAGCTCCCAAACTCTACTTCTCTCAACAGGGATCAGCATTCCCCGACATAATCTTCCCCAACAACAGGTATACAAGCTCTCGCTAAGGAATCTCTTATACGATCAACACTCCTTCAGATGGCATCTTTAAGCCCATCTCCCGTCAGCAATCTCCAAATGACATCTGTAAGCCCATTCCCGACATCACAAGACAATTATCACTTCATGCGAGTGCAAATTTCTGGGCACTCTAGTGTTCAATCCTCTTCCACCTTCGAATCACGAAAGGCACGAAAGCCAATCTACATCTTCAGGTTTAACAAGATTGAACAGGGGAAGCTGTTGTACCCCAAAATTTTCCCTCCCATATTTTTCAAAACATTGCAAGAAAAATCTCCAAGTTGCCCAAGGTTGCTCAAAGATTGGCCAGACAAGCTCTCTCCTAAGGCAGTCTACCCCAAACTAGGGTTTCATGTTACATCAAGATCCTTGAGTCCAAGAGACCCCAAGTTCTCAACAATGTCCTAATATATTCTCAATATCATTCATGTCAAGTTTCAAGCCTTGCAGAGAAAGTTTGCTCAGTCAATTGCTCAAATGTCTAAAAATCGACTGTGCTAGGGCAAATGTCAACTGTGACCCACATACAGTCAAAATTCAAGATTTTTTGTCAACATTCTAATTTTGAAGTATATTTCATCATTTTATCAAGGGTTTATCATGATTCATCAAGGATTGCTCATAATTCCTCAAGATTTAAAAGTTGCTAAATTAGGGTTTTGTAGGAAAAGTCAACTCAACTTTGACCAAGCATAACTTTCTCATACTTTATGAGAAATGACCCATCCTAAGCTCATTTTCAAGAGGATGAAATTTCCTACAATCCATCTTCAGCTCCCAAGATCAAAATATACACTCACAAGAAGTTATGAATTTGGACATTATAGGTCATTTTTGAAAGTCAACAAAAACACCTTTTTTGTCAAAGCTTCTAACTTGATCATGGAATATCAAAATGAGATGAGACCAAAAGTGTTTATTATAGGACATCTCAATCTTTCTAAAAAGTCAAATAACACCCCCAAAGAGTCAAAATTGAGGAAGTTATGCATTGTTGAAGTTGGACTTTTTTGCAAAATTACCAAAAGTCAACTATCCCCAAAACTTCAAATTTTGCCAAATGGGCCCATTCTTTTTCACTTGTTTTGGGTTGGAATTATTGCCCACGTGCTCTAGCCTTGGCCATGTGTCCATATCATATTTTTATTAATTATTTTTATTTTTATTTGAATTAATTTGAATTAAATCAAAACAAATCAAATAAAATCACAAATATTGAAAACCAAGGATCTTTTGATTTGTTTCAGACTCTAATTACAGCTAGCAAGGTAATGAAACTCGTATCAAGCCATGTGGGTACAAAAAGATTGCAAATGAGCCAATTTTGGAAAGCTTTAATGGAGGATCAAATCAAATATCAAAGTGATTAAAAGAGGAAGATTTGGACAGCAAAATCAACCCTAATGTATTGTACAATACATAAGGAGGCGAGGCAGACAGAAATCAGGGTTAGAGATTAGTTGGAGAGCAAGAACAAAGTTTGCAAAAACACCAAAAAAATGTGAGAACGAAATCAAGTCTAGAGGCAGTTTCAAGGCTTGGTGTTGGTCTCAATCTTTTCCTGGCAACTCCCACAAGCGAATCAATCAAGACCACGTGCGTTCAAGCCTCCCAGTGCACTGTAAGTCAGCCACGAACCCTCCCTTTTCTTGATTTCGTACTTTGCAAATTAGGCATTGATAACATGAAATAATTGCATATTTTGGATCACCGTTTCATTTGCAAGCTTTTTGTAATAACCAATTTCATTTATGTGACCTATATCATGGATCACCATTGCTAGGGTTTTGTGTTTGGTTTTAGGGATTTTCGTTTCAGGAAAAATTGGCCCTAATAATGGGCATGGTTGCAATCAGGAGAAGATGACGAGTTTAACCATGGCTTTAGAATGCATTTTTATGGCCTGTAGGAGATTTGGGAGGAACCCCTTCTTGTAGCGACGAACCTTTGTCCGTTGGTATAGGTGCTTGTATTTTTAGCCACGGTGCAGAGGACAGGGACGATGCGTGTCACACCACCATTTGTCCATTCAAATCTGGCACGCTATTTTTTTATTATATCATCCATTAACCTTTTTTTATATATTAATTGTTTTGTATTTCTTTAACAAAGAGAACCACTTGACCTAGTGGTTGCCACGCTTGATTCCAGGGCATTGGAGGCTGGAGGTCAGGTGTTCGATCCCTGCCTCCAGCATTTGTTATTTTTCTTAACAATTTCAGGTAATCATGTGTGTACTCAAGCCTAAGATACACCATGGACTCTCACCATCCAGCACGCCAGATGGCCAGATGGCCAGATCTGGTGGTCAAGCATGGAAGGCATACCATAAGCCAGTCAACGCATACGCAGGGAATCCCAAAAATTCCAATGGACTGCATGCTAATGGGCCAACATAATTGCTATTCACACATCCATATATCAGGCCCATCTCTAATTCTTCTTATATTTTTATTTATTTAACTTATTTATTTTATTTTGTTTAATTAATTTACTAACCAATAACATTAATTTTCTTTTTATCAAAAAATACTTTTTTGTCCAATTAAATTTTAGAACTTTTATTTTATTTTATTAATAAATACTAATTAATTAATTAGGATATTAATTAGATAACCTTAATTTATTTTTGTAAATAAATAAAATCAATTATAATTAATTAGGTTTTAACTTTAATTTAATTATTTTAATTTCTTTCTTAAATTAAAAAAACTTCAAAAACATGTCATTAATTATTTTTTCCATTTAATTAATTTAATAATTAATTTAGTATTTAATTTTAGGATTTAATTTCTTTTCTTAAAAATAAAAACAAAAAAAACATTTTCTTTTAAAAGGGTCAAAACCCTAATTCGCATTCGATTTAATTTCTCGCGCGCTTTATTTTTCTTTATCCAATTAATGTATCTGCTCTCGGTTTGTAATAAATAATTAGGACCTTTTATTTATTTTTCTGCTTTTTATTTTCCAAGGGTTGTTTTTGGCGATGTAAATACCCGACGCCTTGTAATAATTTAGTTTAATTTCCGCACCTTTAATTTTGCAAATGTTCAACTGCTAGATGTTTGATAATAGGTTTGCATGACAAGAATGAATGCTTAATCTTAAAATCAAAGTAGATCACCCTAAACATGTGGAAAGATAAACATAATTGAAATCAATACACTCGCACATGCGCACTCTTAGGGTACACCCCACTTGGTTGCCTTCGTAAATGGTCATTGAGTATAGGTCGTTTTAGAAGTCGTCCTCTTGTCTAAAAGATCATAGTTGCCTCGAAATGGTTGCCTCAGATATTGTTACCTCAAACAAATGATCTAAGACATTAGGGTTACCGCTAAGGTGTCCTAACATTGCTTTAGTGACCGTATGTCCCTCATTCGAATTGACCCTCAAACTCCAACGATGGTGCTACCCACTCACTAATAGTGGGATAGCATTATCTAAAGGAAATTAACTTAGAACGATTCCTTTTTCGAGTAGGTAGATTAGTTCTTAAGTACTTGCTCTTTTCAAAACAAAACTCTTTCACACTTACACTTTTACAAACAAGTTTTCAAAAACACTTCATTACACTCTTGAGGGTAGAAGCAAGAGTTAAATCGAAGTTAAAACAAAAACTTTTTCAAACCCACAAGCACAGAGAAAACAAATTTTAAAATAATGAGCAAGTACCTAAGAGCCCGTAGATAACTACGGATAGAAAGGGTGCTAATACCTTCCCTTTCTATAATCTACCCCCCGTACTCAGAAGTATCTCAAAAAAAGGAATTTTTCTATGCTTTTTTCCTTTCCTTGTTGGATAAAATAAAAGACGGTGGCGACTCTTGCTTACCGCGACATTTTGCAAACACAAACGCAAAACGCAAACCAGCATTCCAAAAACAGTCAGTTCTTCCCACCGTATCACAGGAACGAATGTTGTTTTAGTCTGGTAAAAAGTTATGGAAAGATGAAGGATTCGATTCAAAGGGTCAAGTTGTCCATAGGTCAGGCTACATAGGACTCTAACTTGTGCCTCACTCCATATTAAATTGTTCTTCAAGCCAACTTGCATTTGATGACATCACTACCTTTTTAGAAAGTTTTTGAGCCTTGCGCCTGTCTCTTCTGCACACTTCCCCCATATAAACTAGGAGCCACCCATCTAAACCATTGATTTTGGTACTTTTATCTTGGGATTATACAAAGTTGACACAAGTGGATGTTGGCCTTTCAAAGAAACTATATTTTATTCTTTCACAA
The DNA here is from genome assembly GCA_948472305.1 of Vicia faba. Lineage (NCBI taxonomy): Eukaryota > Viridiplantae > Streptophyta > Magnoliopsida > Fabales > Fabaceae > Vicia > Vicia faba. Next base: position 208,322,820 of record OX451738.1, on the reverse strand, counting down.
AGCTGCTCATTCCAAATTTTTCTCTCTATAAATAGAGAGTTCATTTGCACATCAAAGGGGGGGGGGGGAAGGAAATAAGAGAGAATGCTGGCAGATTTTGGCTGTGTGGGAAGAACCTTCAAAAAACTCTCAAACTCTCAAGATTCCCAAACACTAAATACACTCTCAAACCCAGAATCTAAAGAAACACAACACTTGTTCCTTTTTTCTCTTTCGAATTTGAAACAATCCCCACACTTTGTTTTTTATTTAGAATCGAGTAGAAAGAACACTACACCTGTTTTCTCCTTAGAATCCAGGAATAAAAAACACCACGCTTACACCTCCTGACCTTCGAATCCAGTCAAAGGAATGCCACACCTATTTCTTTCCTTCGAATCCAGGAGCATCTAGTCTAACCACTTGAAGGTCCAACACACGCTCCAACCTCAAGCAAGGTAAGTTGCTCTAAACTTTGAACTTTTCGTTTCTTGCATAACATGTAAATACAGTTCCTTTTCGTTTCAAACATGTATATACTATTTCTTTTATTTTCGTTTCCATCCTTTTAATATTTTTCATGGTTAACAACCTTCTTGGTTTTTTCTCTTTGTATATTTAAACATGCTTTAAAGAGTAACCTGGACATAAGGTAATGTTGGCATGGCCTTAGGCCATGTTGCCATTCAAACTCAAACGAAAGAAAACAGGAAACAGGAAGTTGGAAATGAAGCCTCTGGCTTCCACACTAACCTCCAGGTCAAAGGAAAGATGAAATCGAAAGGCACAACATGCTGACTTCAAGGCCCCAATCGAAAGTCATGCTTTCACTCTTTTTAAGCCAAATCGAAGTGAGCCAGAAAATGCAGAATTGAAGGGTTTGCTACCCTAAATCGAAAGACCCATTTTTATTGCTTTTGTTTTATTTTTGCCCTTATATTTTTCATGCAATTCAATATGGTTGTAATAGTGTAGGATTTTATATTTCTGCATTTTATTACTTTTGTATGATTGCTAGTAAAATAGGGTATGCATGGAAAGATAAAATCAACAAGTAGACCACCCTGATCAAAAGACAAAAATGCATGAAATCAAACACACTTTGCACACGTTCACCTCTAGGGTTAACTCCACTTGTTGCCTTATGAAAAATGGTCATGTTATGTATGTGAGACGTCTTAGCAAAAAATAATAAAAAATACAAGATCAATGTCCATCGATGACGCTTCGAATGCTGCCTTACAAATGATCTTAGTCCCTCAAGAGAAATTCTAAGATATCTCACAACATTACTATCATGACTATACGATGACCCACGCCCGTCCCTTTTACATCCAAAGATAAGGTTTCTTACCAATCAATGGTAAGATAGCAATATCAAAGGAAGAGAGAAATGAACAAAATACTTTTGAGTAAAGTAGAATATTCCTAGTTGCTTTCTCATCTTAAAAACACAAACACCTTTTCAAATGCACCAACACTTTACATGAAATATTTTCAAAAGTACAACACTTTGTATACATTCTTATAGAGATGCGAATCATTACAAAGTTTGCCTAAACGAAGGCACTTTTCAAAAATACTTTCAAAACCCACCACAAAGCATACTTTCAAACAAAATAAATGATCTAGAAAGCAAATAAGAGACCATAGATAACCATGGATGAAAATGGTGCTAACACCTTTCTTTTTCATAATCTACCCCCCGAATTCAAGAAAATAATCTCAAAGGTCTTTCCTGTTCTTTTCACCCTTTCCTTTATTTGGATAAAAGAAAAGTCGGTGGAGACTCTTGCTATCCGCAACAATTGCGATAAAATGCAAAACATCCCAAGTCAGTTCTCCCACCGCGTTACACACTCTTTCACTCTTTGACAAAAGTAATTGATAGTCATGTTTATCAAACCTTTATATTCATGACTTGCATCTTTAACCGCTTAAGTGAATCATTTGGATTATCATTTTTTACGTCTTTATCATGGCAGAAGTCTCTGTACTTTTCTTTATAGTTGTCATCATCAAAAGATATTGTCTTGATAAAACGTCTGTTACCTGCAAAACAAGGTTCCACATTCTTCCCCTTTTTTATGATGACAACGTATCTCCCATGGGAGGTGGTAAAAGATAGAAGATATATTAGGAGTGACAATGCTCCCCCTGAGTTAGATAAAATATCTATTCTTCTCCTGAGAGTATACTTCTCCCCCTTTGTTAAAATCATAAAGGCGGATAAAGGATGCAACTGCGAAAATGCTAGATATGCAAACATTTGTATTTTAAAGCAAGAAACAAAACAACATATAACATTTATACTCTTAAGGTAAACAAGTTTAGGTGTTTATAGTGAAATAAAATACCACACTTAATGGAAAATCATGAAATACAAGAGACAACAACATCATGTAACAAGTTTTTATTGTAAGCATCACAAAAAATGTATTATTGCATTATATACTTAATCATAGCATAGTTTCTTTTAGAAAAATAAACATTTATTTCAAAGTATGTTTCAAAATATGCCAAGTAAGGGTAATTATGCAAAACAAGATTTTATTGGATGTTTTTAAACAATAGATAGACATAATATTTTAAGCTTATGTGGGTTGAGTATGGTATAGGTAACAAAACATCACATTTATCAATTTATGCAAGTCAAGGGTAGAATTTAAAGGTTATGCAAATAAAGGTACAAAACATATTTAGAAAAGGAAAGACATACTTATATTATGTGAATTTAAAGTACATAAGGGAAGTGCAAGAAAAATGAAAGTTTAAGAATTGAAAGTGCGAAGGTAGGAATTGCATAAATTGAAAGCCCTGGGCCTAGTATATGAGTAGTGCTTATTTTACAGCAAGATCTTTACCACTCTTAGCTGTGAGTTTCTGTATATTTTCGCTTATGATTTGGCAGAGCTTTAGGATTTTATCTATTTTGGTGATTCCGTTTTCATTTTTATTTGGTTCTTTTTCTTCTTCTTCTTCTTCTCCTTCTTCTTCTTCTTCTTCTTCTTCTTCTTCTTCTTCTTTGAAATGTGAGTGTTCTTCTACTCTCCATGTTTGATGTTGACTCTTATTTCTCTTAGGGAGCTGAGGATAAGCCTATTATGGGCTGGGTCTTCTACCTCACTAATTGTGTCAACATTGAATATGGTGAGGTGTTTTGTAACTAGTGGTCCATACGGTAGTCTTGCAGTTGGATTTTCCTTATAGCAGACCATATTTCTGAAGATGTTGTCCATCCAGTTTTTTGAATTTCTTGGGTTAACAACCATAAGGGTACTACATCTTGTCATATCACGTAGTTTTTACTTATCATTCTGAGAAAAAGGATTCTGGTGAGTAGATAGTGGAGGATCCTGAATTTTGGTTTAAGGTGAGTGGCTTTAAAGGGTACATTCTTTTTTTCCCCATTGGGTTGATTAATAGGTGATTTATGACAGTTGCATGTTTGAAGTTTTTGAAGCCAAAAGGTCTATCAAGGGTGTGAGTTATCCCATCAGAGAGTAGCTTAAAGTTTTTTCCAAAGTGGTCCTTATGAATGGAAATCTCTGCTCCTTTCACAGATGTTATTAGAGAGGATCCTATAATATTTAGGTTTAGGTAGATTTCTCGTACTAATTATGGAAAGGTTTTATCTGGTACTTCTTTGAAGAATTCTTTGAGAGAGGCTTGGCAAATTTGATGGTAGGTTTGGGGAGTTTTTAGTAGGCTTCGATCTAGATACCATGGTTGGATGAAAATTTTGGAGAGAATTATCAATTTCTCCTCTTGCTTTTGATTGATAAGTTCTGTGGGAAAGGTATTGAATTTTGATGTGTTTCAGGTTTTTGATTTGAGGAGATCATGGTGAAGCTCTAGGCAGAAGAAATAACTTACAGATGATAAAATACAAGAAAATATGGGATGTAAGAAAAGTGAGAATACAATAGATATTTATAGCGCGTGTTCTGATGGCTTTGGGCTTGTTTTAAGAGCAAGCATTGAATGAGGATTGTGCTGTCAAAAAATTGTATTCAAATTCACCATATTTAGGTCTTATAATCAGTTGGATTTTTCTTTAACTAATTGGATTTCTCAATTGATGTTTTTAGTACCCCTAAGCTTAAAATTCTTTAAATAAACTCCCTTTTATGGGTTAGAAATAATTAACTTAAAAAATCATTTTAAAATATGAGAAAATTAATTAAAATAATTATTTTAAGGGTTTATCATATTTAACTGATTATTTCAACCTTAAAATAATTTTACATATTTTATCAATAAAATTCTTGATGAAAACCCCTTAGGAAAAAACACCACAATGGTGTGTCGTTCTCCACACATTGTTGGATGTGAGAGTTGGTAAAAAAACACAACAATGGATAAATCCATTACAAGCTTATCCATTCTATTGATCATTTGAGATCATGAAACACTCGAAATGTGTTCCTTTGATCATAATGGTTGACATTCATCTTCATCGTTCATCTTTAGGATCAAAGACTTAAAAATATGTATACTTATAGAGTATACTTATGGTTTGTACAATTTCTTTAAATAATCTCTTCTTAGAACTTTTAAGCTGCAAAGCATAACCTGTAAAACACGTAAGGTTTTACCTTTAGTGCCCAGGTACATTAGTCACATAGGATCTAATGTTTTTACCTTTAGATCCTTTTAGTTTAAAATAAAAAATATTATAAGTGGCATGCTTTCTTACGGTTTATACATTTGTACGTTGGATGTTTTTTCTCTCTCTCCATAATATATCTTCCTTATAAGGTGCCTTGAGCATATTTTATCTTCTTTGTTGGAAGATTATTCTTTCGTGTTTCTCTCAAAGGTTGATGTCTTTCCTCTTCTTTGTTCAACTGTTGAAGAAACTTATTCATCTTCTTTGTTTTTATTTGAACAAGTGAATCCTTCGTCTGATGTTGATCTTTCAATGATAGAGTATGCTCTTTTTAAGGATTAAACAAGATTTGTATGATATGAGCATGATGCGAACAATGATTCTTCAGTTTGGTTTTGTTCATCTTTGAGTAGTTGTTTCAGCTCGTCCATATATTTTATGTTTTGTTTCTTGATTTTTTTTAAATTCATGAAGGTTTTCATCTATAGATTTAAGAGTTGGATAAGATCTCCAATTCTTAATTCTTATATATATGTTAGCAAAATGATTTCTAATAAAGTTTCCTATATGTCTAGGGCTAGGAAAACATTTAAAGTTAACATCTTCGCCTCGTGTGTTCATTTTATCTAGTTTGATATTTGGTGAGGCTCCCACATTTCCTTGGAGGTTTTACAATGATAAACATCAAATATGTTGTTATTATCTATATCTAAAGACATTATTATGAAATTTTTGGATTTGAGATCTATATCTATTTTTGTCTTTTCTTCTTCGTCCAATGAGAATAAGGTTTTTCCAGTTCTACATCATTTACTTGATGAGTAGGGTAAACAGACCATTGATTATGATTTCCATAAATCAAAGATTTATACTTTTGAAGAAAAATTTTTAATTTAATTTTACAAATATCAAAACTATCTTTTTCAAAATACGGTGGTGTGTTTAAAAAAGATCTTGTGTTAGAAGTCATCTTCCTCCTAAGTTGATTAGTCCTTAAACAAGAGTTAGACTCTAGTGTCACTTATTGGACTTTGATACTTCACACACAAGAAAGGGAGAGGGGGGGGGGGGGGGGGAGAGATTATCTGATTTGAAAAATATGGTTTTGAAATCTTGGCACGTTAAATAGAGTTTGAAAATATTTTTTAATTGTAAGAAGCAGAAAGTAATATTAAAGTGCGAAAACTTATAAGTTAAAGAAAGAAAGA